>CM068370.1:13813003-16325503 GCA_034769895.1 Magicicada septendecula
TACAAAGAAGCTATCTGGTGCCATATTCAAAGAGAAGAGCGGTGCAGACTGAGATAGATAAAATGTTAGAGGGGGACATAATAGAGAGATCAGTATCACTGTATTCCAACCCGTTAGTAGTTATTAAAAAAGATGGTCGAGTCAGATTATGTTTAGACGCCCTCAGGATTAATTAAATAATTATTCCGGATCGAGAATCGCCTGAAGCAATAGACGAGATATTTCAAAAATTTAGCGGAGTTAAATACATGACCTCATTAGATTTAACCACGGGGTACTGGCAAGTCCCGTTAGCATATGAAAGTAGGAAATATACAGCGTTCCTTTTCAATGGAAAAAATTACCAATTTAAACAGTTACCTTTCGGGCTGAATACCAGTATGGCCAGTTTTATAAAATGACTAGATGAGATTCTGCAACCACAAATTTAGATTTTTTAACCATTTATGTAGACGATATACTGATAGCCTCACGCACATTCTCAGAACACGTGGAACATTTAGAATATGTACTAGACAGATTGCATTAAGGGGGGTTGACTGTAAACTGGGAGAAATCTAAATTTTTACAGAAAGAAATACATTTTTAGGTTTCATAATAACACCAGAAGGGATAAAAGCCAACCCAGAGAAGGTAGTCAATTTTAAAATTCCCGGAACCTAGAAATATTAAGCAATTGTAAAGTTTTTTAGGGTTATGCAATTTTTATAGAAAATTTCAGAAAAACTATGCCCACATAACTTCAAAGTTGAGTGCTGTGTTACAAAAGAATAAGCAGTGGAGATGGGGGGAAAAAGAACGGGATGCATTTGGTGAGATAAAGGACCATTTTGTTAACATGATCATGATGAACCACCCTAACTTTGAACGCACATTTTACTTACAGACAGACGCCAGCAATATCGCTTTAGGTGCTGAGTTGTACCAGGAGGGCGACAATAAGGAACACCACACTATCGCTTTCGCCAGCCGGACGTTGTTAGCTGCCGAAAGGAATTATACAACAACTGAGAAGGAATTACTAAATATTGTCTTTGCCGTGAAGAAATTCCGAACCTATCTGTTGGGAAATTCTACCATCATCCGGACTGACCACAAGGCATTATGTTTCCTAAACACCTGCAAATTGACACACAGCAGAATAACCAGATGGGTGCTAGCATTACAAGAGTATAATTTTACTTATACTCTTACCAGCCCTGGTCGTGGATTTTGGACACATAGGGACAGACCATGGTTGTAGCCACCTCCCATTGAGGGGGGACAATGATGGTCTTTCCCTACCAAATTGGTAGAAACTAGAAATTTTACATAGTACAAACAACGGGGAGAAGGACCCCTAAAGTCCGTGGTTAAAGAATTACACAAAAAGAGGTGACACAAATTGGCACACCCCACGGACCATTGATTGCCTTAATTCTAAATTACAATACATTAAGCTAATCCTCAAGTTTATAAACAGGTGTTATTTGCAGATTGTAAACTCATCCCTTAATAGGTAAGGTAGTGGAGGAGTTTTATGGCTGAGTAAACAAGCCAAGGTAACAAATTTTCCGTATATTTTGACCGAATAATGGTTTACTGAGATGGGGTCGTGGACTGGCGGATTGTTCTGTTCGGATAGGGTAGTAGGCTGGAAAAAGTAGTCCTGGTGAAGAAAAGTTGTTAATACTCTTGAATAATAAGTTTTAAGATTCCTAGAAAAATGACATACATAAATTGGGAGGAGGGTTTTTGGTCCATATTCATTAACGTAGGTAGTTTGTCCGTTCTCGGTCGCATCTTGATAAACTATTATTCTGTACATATAATATATAACCTATTCACGGGTAATTAAAGAAAAATAATTTGTGAAAAAATTTTAAAATAAAACAGTCATATAACCTAAGGGTTAAATTATTATTTTGTAGTACCTGCTATGTTAGGTTATGAGTAGAGAAAATTGGGGTTAAATTGTGATTATGAAGGAATTTAAGGAAAGATTTGAACCAAACGATGTGATGCTTGTAAACTTTATTGAAATACCAAGGCGAAACTAAACATATTAAACCAACTGGAATCATTTTGAATACAATGTAATTAAAGTAACTGAAACTGTTTTGAACAAATGAAGAAACTAAATTAAATTTGAGTTGGCCTTGGATTAACTTAACAATGTGAATTTTAGTGATGCGTTTAAATTAAGTTTGATCTGAATCTTGACTGTAATTGTAAAATAAATAATAATTGATGAAAACGCAATGATTAAAATATTCATTTAAATTGAAAACTGAAGGAAATTTTGGTGTGAATATAATCAAAAATGTTTAGGCTGAGATAGTGTTTGTAAAACATGATGTGCATACAACTGTTGATGTAAACCTGTATAAATAGTCAATCTATGTTTTATGTTTAACTGTAGATTCCCCACCTAAGTGCGGCCATGACTTCACCGGATCATGACCGTGAAAGTAGTTAATTATGACAAATCATAAATTTTAATTGTTATGACCGGCTTATGGTTTGTTTTTGTTTTGTCAACCCGGTGGTTTGTTAAAATTAGTTGGGGGTTATTTTTGGGGGAATCTACTAATTTTTGGAACAGGGCTATTTTCACCCATATAGGGGTGGTAGTCCATTAGGGGCGTATCAATCATTATTAGTAAGTAATACTGAAATTTTATTGTAACGCCGAAGGGGGTGGAATAAAAGAAAAAAATGTCCACCCCCTTCCGCATCAGTCCTTGTGGAAGCAACTGGGCGCTTTAGTCCAGGGGGGGATCACAGTGAGTGTGGATGGGGGGTGACCAAGTTACAGGCCACGAGGGAGATGTGGTTTACGGCTAGGATGAGGCCGGCGATGGTCAAGAAGCCTAGTGCAGAACACAGTAAATTGTAATGGGTATCAGGGGTTAAGGGATTTGGAAAAAAAAAATTAGGAGTTAAGGATAAGGCATTATTGAGGGTATAATCTGTATTTTATAGCCATGATTGTTATGATTTACTGGTATTTTGTGTAATCAATGTGTTCTTTTGGGTGGGTAATAGTGTTTTGTGAACAATATTTAATTTGTATGGAATTTATATGCATTAGATATAAGTATACCGTAAATTTATATTGCCCTGTAAACATTGTATTTTCTAGGGTCAAGCTATAGGTTTATTAAAATTAAGGTAAAATGTTTCTGTTTAAGAGCAATGAATATAGAACGGCTGTCATTGTAGGCTAACCAAACTACATGAAAAACCAGTACTTTATAAAAAAGTTGAACCAGTACTTTGTCAATTGTACCTTGTCAGTTGGAGATATGAAATGATGGAAGGCCATGTGTTGATACTTTAATTGAATGTTTCAGAGTCAGGTGATAATGTGGCGGGTGCCTATCTGATTTTATGGTGTTGGGATCTCGAGCAGAGAAGTCCAGTAAGGTCAGATGGGTGCAGCCACAGCCACCGGACTAGGGAGTGTAATGGGGCGGAAAGAGGAATTTTATTTTTTAATAAATGTAATTAAATGTGTATGTGATCAACGCAGCAACTCCCACGTAAAAAGGTTTTATTTAGACAGTGAACCGTCATATAGCTTTGCGAGAGGTGTTGTAATAGAACGCAATACGGTTCTGGGAAATCAAGCTTTGTGTTATGCACTCATACGCGCGACATGAGCACGCGCGCAGAAGGGACGCCAACAATATGTCTAGATTATAAAATTTCTTTCACCATGTGTTTTGGAAGATGACGGAAGTGGTGACCCACGGCCTGTTGTATTACCATAGAACAGCGTCGACGATCGAAAAGAACCAATGAGCTGTCTGGACGTCATTGTATTCCCGCCAACATCATGTAGGCAGTGCAAACGGAATGCTCGCCAGCCTCTAGGTAGCATAGTCAGTCGTCGACACATCGTACGCCTGGCCAGGTGTGTATCAAGACTCGCGAGTCGAAAACCTTTTCAAAATTTAAATAAAATGTGGGAAAAGTCCAACTGAGAGTTTAATTTAAAGTGAGACAAAACGGAAGGGAACATACGACATCAAATTTAATAACTAAAAGTGCGGGGTGACAAAAAATGTGGACTAACTAGATCAACAAAGTGTGACGTGTGGTTGGAGGAGACGCCGAATGAGTAACTATTTATCACATAACAATCAGTCATAAAACATGTCAAAGTAAAGAGCGCTATATTTTGGGGAAATTATTTACGTATGTCTGAGTGTGAGAAAGCAGTCTGGGTTGCTTTTCATAATTTTAAATAAATGATTTAATTATAAGAAATAAGAGATAAGTTTGTTATTTCAATCAGATGGTGCTGTCACCTCAATATGTAGTTGTGTATAACTGAAATGTTAGCAAATAGAGAAGGAGAAGGGATGAAAACACAATAAAGTAGTGGGTTGTATGAATTATAACTATGTACTTGTTTATTTTGCAACGACCTGTTTTTTCTTTGCTAAAGTACACCAGACGAGATCTTGGTAAATTACGAAAGGTAGGTAACACTTCAAATTTCAATATTTCAATAATTTAAGAATTAATTAGCGTGTACTACTTCAAACGTCCACATAGGGACGATTTAAATATTTCAATAATTAATAAACTCGTACAGCGTCAGTTGGTGCCTTAAAAAGGGACTCGATTTCAGTATTTTAATACCTAAATAGATCGTAAAGCTTCAGGGGGTAAGTACCCATGATTTTAGTAATGAACTAAGGGGGGTTGCAGCGCCATATCTTCACTGGTCCTCTTAGGTTTTAGGCAATGAGAGTTTTTATGCTGCGGCATAAAACCTCTCATTGGGGGGGGGGTATTGTAACGGTACAGAATTGTATGCTAAAAAGATAATAATTTAAATCAGTCTTAATCTCAAAGTAGTTAGTATTCACCCTTGTGGAACCTCGATTTAACCAACCACACATGCAGTGTTATTACAAAACAACACGTCTGTATTCTGTCTCTGGACTCAGACAGACCGGACATATTACGTAACGACATACAGTTTGTGGCAGTCGTGAATCATGGAAAAAATGAAGCCAAGTCGCAGATTTCACCAGGTGGCAAAATGTTGCAAAACTCACTGTCCAGATTCTCGAACATTTTAAAAGAACCAATGGGAGCACAAACTGGCGATCACGTGACCAGACTCACCCTGGGTAATCTTTGCCCTAACGCCAGTTTAAGCTTGAGTCAACTCGTAATTCTCTGACCGCGCGGTCAACTAACAAAAAAACAAATCAGTGCTAGCGCAAGTTACGTCGGCCGACACAATTATTAACAGTGAAATGTGAAAAAACGTGGTTTTAGTAACCAGAAAAAACTTAGCGCCAGGCCAAAGACAAATTCACTTTAACTAGTTTCAATTGACTTTCGAAGTGCGGGGTAAAACAAGTGCATCATCAAGTGGACCATATCAACAACCAGGATGAGTACCCTACAGTCAATTTTACTTCAGAATTTTTAACTACATTACCATTTACATTTACAGATGTTTCACTTTATATAATAGAGATCTCTTAAGAGAAAGGGGTTTAAATAGAATGTTCATGTAAAAGAATGAATGTGTGTGAGAATGGGGATAAATTACGTACTGGTTCAGTAAACACATAAATTGTTGGTTACAGCTGTTATAGTTAAGTAAGATTTGTTCACTAATTAATTTTATGGTTTTTGTGTTGATAATTTTAAGAATGTCCTAATTTACCAATAAGCACTTTGCCTATTAAATAAAATCCAAATAAGTTGTTCTAGGCAGTATAAACGGTGTTATTATATTTTCACCCCTCAACTCAAATAAATCTTTCTGCAACTGGTTTCGTCTGTAGAACCCTGGAGTGAAATAACGAAGGTAAGAGAAAAACAATGTTTGCATATATTTAATATATTTTATTAATAGTCATTTCTCAATAGTCTACTGTTATAGGTATATATGCCCGATTTCCTATTTGTATCCTGCCATGTATTGTCGTGTTTATGGACCCTTCATTATCTATCATGTTACCCAGGTATCTGAACTTATTAAGTGCATAAAATGAATTATCTTCTATGGATAAATTATACAGATTTCTTCTCCTTTCTGATGCAGAACTCAGCATGTATTTAGTTCTGGTGATACTTACTGTCACCGGACAAAAGGCTTGCCGCATGACAAATGGTGCCAATCTGTAACGGGGCAGAAAGGGAGCTTTTTTATTTTATTAAATTTGGGTTTTTATTCTAAATATTAAATATGTTAAATTCATTTTCATCTGTGTAGTCAGACACGTGTTTGAGTAGAAGTTTTGTTCAAACAAAGAAACGGTACGCTGTAGCTGGGTGATGGAATGTGTTAAGGTGCAACCGCGCATTAAAATTCCCAGAATTGTTGAGTTGAGCAACACGCGCTAACACCAGCATGAGCGCAGATGATGCCAAGATATACAAAACCAACATGGCTTGGTGGCGAAAGTTTTGTTAGCACATGGTCCGAGCTGGCGGAAGTCTTGACGAAGTCCCGCCTATTTAGTGACGTCATCCAGTGAACACTGGATATCGTCGACGTCCAACACTCAAAAATCCTGTGTGTCATGTGTACAGCCACTAAAACTCTAGCAACGAAGGCTGTGTACGACGAAGAAATTGGTTAGCAGGCAAGGCAGTAATGTCCGGCCGCATGTAACAGTCAGTCAACTTACCGGTACGGCGTCAGCCTGACGCTCGCTAAGGTTAGTGGGCCCAAACGAAATTAAAAGTCATATAAATCAAATTATGTAGAAGTGTTGTCTGGCGTATAGAGGTGAACCGGACCGGAGGAGTGAGTCGGTGAAGTGAACGGAAAAGTGGAAGAGTGAACAAACTGTTTCGGACTTAGTATATGGACATGAAAAGAGGGACGCCGGTGGGGTAATACATAAAAGTATAATTTCATTTTAGTCAAAAAGGGTTTTTTAAATTGAATGAATGTGCGTGCGAGTAAAGCTGGGCTGTTTTGTGAAATGTAAGAGGTATATTTAAATATAAGACATATATATATTTCAAAATTTGTTTTGTGTTTTGTGTTAATGATTTTAATTTGTTTTAAAGTGAGTAAAACTATTTACGTCACGGTATAAAAAATGTGTTAGTCTAGTAATTACGCCATAACCATTTCCTAGTTTTCTGTGCTGACAGCTCGTCTAACGTAATCGGGGGTTTTCAGAATTTTTAAATTACAGTCATAGAGCGGGATTTTTATAAGGGCAAGAGTGTTTAAAGTTTACATGTTGTAACACCACAAAATGTTACATAACCTAGACATTCACCAGAAGGGTAAATAAGTACACTGAAATAATAAAAGTGAATAATTTATGATGAAAGTAGCAAAGAAGAGAAGGACCAACAAAGAAGAAAGAAGAAGAAGGATCCCAAGAAGCAGTGAGAATACACTGCATGACACTACAACAAATACTATGACTGACTCTAACTAATGGACATGCCAAGTTCACTATAAGCTGTCAAACAAGCCAGTCAATGACATGAATATAATGTCATGTGTCAGATAAACCAATTAAATAATGACGAAAATAACGTAATATCAGTAACAGCATTTTGGCTGAAAGTAAATGAACCATGACCAGTAAATGACAAAGCCTATGACTAGATTAGCTATGGCCACAATGTAAATTAAAACTAGCATTATGAACCGAGATGTAATATTAATAAGTAAAAGTAGTTATAAAAGGAAACCTTATATGGATGAGTAACTTCCTTATTATACAAAATGCAACTAGTCACAATTATTAAAGCATAAACATATGCTAAAAAACATGTCTAGACCATGTCTAAACAAACGTTTGTCGGTAAATTAATAAGGAAAAAGGACTCCTAGTGAACAGAAAATTTACTGAACAATCAATATAACTAAAGATAATATGAAATATCACCACTCAGTTGTTAATGGATAACGTTCAGTTGAGTAGGCCAAACAAAATGTAATTAGGAATAAGGATTTTCGATAATAATGTATCGCCTTAATTATGTTAAGATTTAATACTGTACAGTCATAAATAGCTATTAAGTATAATCACAGATGTGTTAGTGTTCAAACAAAGATGTTATAAAGAAAACGCAATGTGAAACACTAAATGTCAAAAGAAAGGGAATGCTCGCATTATGCATCGCTAGCACACGACAGTGAGAAACCATGTTTCTAAACATTCTTTATGAGCATTGTCAAAGAAAACGAGGTTAAAACCTGTGTTAAGCCACATCAAATTGAAGCCCATAAACTAAACTTTAATTTGATGGTAATAACCTCGCGATCGAAACTATAATACTGCGTAGTGCGCGTTAGCATCAGTTATTGTTAAAAAGTAAGAAATTGGTTGGGTAAAACCAACAACAACGGCAGTTGTCAACAACGTTCGCCGGACGACGGTTAAAAAACAATACGTCATTTTGTAACGGTTATCAGAACCAATCAGAAGAGAGATTATTGAACGATCTTACCGCCTAAGCCCTATGAAGCGAGGGGGTATATAATCAAAAACGGAGAGAATTCGTTACACTTTTTGTCATCATCTCGAGCGAGACAGTTGTCACTCGTCACCGCAATATTTTTTACTAACTGAAATTAGTACAATAGTAAACCGTTTAAAATTTTCTTCAAGACATTCAACGATACTGCAATTTACTACAAGGATGTGCTTCGAAAGTAAAGTGAATATTTTAATTTGTGCGTGATTTTAGAATGAGAGAGAGTTTTATAATCAGTATTTAACATAGCCCAGATTTAGTTAGAAGAGGGCTGACTCTCCGTTCACAGTTCGTGTGAAGTGTAATTAACCAGTGGTCATTATAATCCGACCACTGGAGTGTTTTTAATCAATTTTAATCTATACAATTAAAAGAAAAAAGGTAACACTGTGACAATTCATTTTATTTATCTGCTTGCACTGATCATTATTTACCACAAAACTGTACTGATGCAAGAACAACAAAACTTTCAATCGTATACACCGTTTCAATTTACTTAGCGGATTTGTCAATCCAATGTAAGATATTTGTATTAGTCCTAAGTGTTGAAAATATTTGTTAGTAAATAAGTCAGCGTAACAAACGCTAACCTGAAAAATAGTTACGAGTTTTAAAAAGAGGCCAAATCATTAATTATTATTATTAATGTCTGTCAAGGCATAGGATAGTTCTTTATTGTATTTCAAAGAGCCTACCCGTGAGGTATATTACATAATTAAAAGTCAAATTGTTAATAGATATAAGAGTTTATTGTTCTAACTGAGCTAGACCGTATTGTAAACGGACCAAGTAACTTCAGATTTATATTAATGTATCAATTGTACTTTAATTGTATATTTTATTTTCAAAGGGTAAAATAAACCCAGATTTTATTCAGCATAAACCTTGATCATAATTATTTCATATAGTTAATTGATAATTAACATTGAGTACAGGGAGATAACTCAGAGTAGAGATTCTACTATATTAGATTTAAATTGTAGTGAAAACATCAAACATTTAAACAAAGTTTAAAGTGAATTTATCAATTCTAAATTTTATTAATTGGTTTTTCATGGGAATTTTCCTAAAATAAACCCATGTGGCGCCCTTATCGTACACAAGGAGTGATATAACCTTGTTGATAAAGCGAGCTGGTATTAAGCGCATCTTGACAGCTTATATTTCTGGTAAGTGAACTTCAGAACTTCCAGTATCACGAACAGGTACGTGAAAGTGTATATTATTATAAATTGTTTGTCCAGACGAGACTTAACGTTACGTACACTGACGACACTTAACCGAGAAGAGGAGTTCCGCTGCAAGATCGACGTTACGGCTACATTCATCCACCGACCAGCGATTAACTTATTATTTACTATAATTATCAAACTCTACTAAATAAACAATATTTATCAATTATTACTGAAGATTATTACTGCAATTATTTTAAAAAGAGAGTCATTTTTAAATTGTAACACGAGATTCGCTATAAAAGAGAGTCATTTTTAAATTGTAACACGAGATTCGCTATAATCGAATTTTAACTTAACTTTAAATTGAAATCAAATACATTTAATTTTTAACAGCGATAATCTCGTTATGTTACAATGTGTATCTAAAAACATGCTGGCGACCTGGGCAGTTTCAAAAGGTAAGTTTAACGGGGACCATGACGGTAAGTGAAATTCTGGCAGCGGTGAGTATTATTTTATGATGAGTGTAGTATTTAATTAAAAGGGTAAAAGGCGAGTACCTTTACAAATCGTACACTCTAGTGTTATTGGTGGCCCTAAAAAGGACTTGTGGCGAGAAGGCTGATGTTGTCGTGCTGCGCTGAGATGTTCGTCGGTTGCACCCGCTGTTTGTGGCGCATTGCAGTCCTCCTCTTCTTTCGGCATCGGTTGTAGAGTCAGCTGCCGGCCCAGCGAAATCCATCGCTGGTGCGGAACTGAAGGGCGAAGACACAAGAACGCCGGTTCTATTCTTCGGCCATTCCTTCTGGCTGACTCCGCGTCGATGTCGTCCGAGAGAGGAGAGAGGAGATGAAGTGCGTCCGATGGCGTGCCGATGAAGAGTGCGAAAATTTTCTGCTGGCCCGGGACGTTTTATGCACTAACCGGGATCGCTGATTGGCTCGCTCCGAGTACGTAGTTGGTCACGTCTCGGCTGCTGATCCCTGATTGGCTCGCTGTGTCCGCCGCTGGTAACAGAGAGCAGATGTTCGCATACTGCTGCCGTCACATTACATAGACTCCCATTCTACCAGATTTTGTCTTGATCATCCAGTAAATTTACTGAAGATTTTAAAAAACTGTCACAAAGACCACATGCACGATGGATTAAACTCTAGTTATCAGAAAATAAGCTAATGAGTTTTACAGAATTTTTGTACTCACCGTAATGTTCAATGAAATTAACAAGTATTATAATTTCATTTTCCTATTCTACTGGTTCCTCCTACAAACTCTACCTAAACTGAATTATCAAATTTACAAGATTATCTGTAAAAAAAAAGACTGGGCAAACTAAACCAATCCCGACATTTACAGTAGTTTTTTAACTGCTCCCCTTGCATTTATTTTATACAACATACCCAGGAAAAATGGAAGTCATAAGCATAAACTATGAGATTATACTCATAGAGAGAGAGAGAGAGAGAGAGAGAGAGAGAGAGAGAGAGAGAGAGAGAGAAGAAAAACACTGTGTTGCGCAGTGGCATACAATGCAAAATGTCGGGGATGCCATACAGAAAGCTAACAAGAATTCTTTCATATGTAAAATATTTTTCCCGCATTACTATGGAATGTAATTTTCCATTTTTAAGTTACTTGTTGATTGTTACTGTTCAGAAAAACAAATATTTTTACCAAACAGTTCAACTATCTATGAAATTTACTATAGTACGGGACACATCATTGTAAGCTTCGAGGTGACGCAATAGTAACAGCTCTTCCCCGCCCCTCGCCCAACAGCGTTGTCGCGCGTTACACATGGTATGCGTAGGCAACGGCGGGGAGGGGAGGTCTGTTGCAAACACTTCACATTCCATTGACATGTCATTCCACTTGCTACAGGATAAACATCTCCGTCTTCTCAACATTACCCACGTACATATTACATTCAGTAGCTCTAAGATTACGCGTTTAAACTTTTTATTAATCATTTTTGTTATATTGTATTATTGTCGTTATTTAATAATTATATAAGGCTTATTCACGATGAATGATAATAATAATTTACAAATTGTTGAGGCTCCTCAAACTCCTACAGTGTCATCAAACAGAGGAAGTTCTGGTAAAAGGACTTAGGGAAACAAGGAAAACACATCATTGCCAATGTTTACAACTTTTTACAGAGTCTCGCGGACGATCCAAAAAAGGTTGAAAAGTTGAATTTTAAAAGGGTTCAAGAGTTGACTGCCGAAGCTTGTGGAGTAAGTCGATCGACAGTTCAAGGCGTAAAGCGAGACGCAGATAAGTGTGAAGGAAATGAACCTAAGTTTGGTACGCCGCGGAAGCATTTTAAAAAGAAGCCGACAATAACAAATTTGGACAACTTCGACAAAGATGTTGTGCGAAGATGTGTTTTAGTTTTTATGAACGTGGAGAATACCGAACATCGGGAAAAATCCAACAGCATTTGGCTGAACAAATAAATTTTAGGGGCTCCAAGAAATCAGTGCAGCGAATTTTGAAACAGATTGGATTTAAATATAAAAAGTGTAATGACGGCCGAAAATTTTTAATGGAAAGAGTAGATATTGCTTGTGCTCGCGCTACTTTTCTGAGAAAATGCATGAAATTCGAAATGGCATTTTAAAAAGGCCCACATTTTATTTGGACGAGACATGGGTGAACCAAAATCACAGCAAATCAATGATTTGGCAGGACCCAGAGGAAAGGGGTGGTTTAAAAGTGCCAGTCGGAAAAGGTGGGAGATTAATTGTACTTCATGCGGGATCAGCTGAGACAGGGTTCGTGAAGGAATGCAAATTAATTTTCCACGCACAAAAGTCTTCATTAAATACAGATTACCACAACGAAATGAATTCGAAACCTTTTTAAAGAGTGGTTCGTCAACTTCCTCTATTTACTGGAAGAGAGTTCTGTCATAGTAATGGATAATGCGAGTTATCATTCCGCACTTGCTGAGAAAGCTCCTAAATCAAACTGGAGAAAATTGGGAATTCAAGAATGGTTGAGAAATCATAAAATTGAATTTTCTGTGCAAGATACGAGGCTTCAATTGCTAAACAAAAACGAAATAAAAAATGCGCTGAAAATATATGAAATTGATCAAATAGCCTACGAAATGGGTTATGAGGTTGTACGCCTTCCACCTTATCATGCACATTACAACCCAATTGAGTTGGTGTGGGCACAGGTGAAAGGATATGTGGCCGATCGAAACAATACTTTTAAAATGGTCGACCTTGAAAGACTGATGGACGAAGCGATAGTTGAAGTAACTGTTGAAGACTGGAGAAAATGCGTCCGACATTCCGAAGAGCTTCAAAAGGACGACTACCAGAAAGAATGACCTAGAGATTTGGCTATAGAACGTATGGTGATTGTAGTGACGGAAGAAAGTTCAGAAGATAGCGAATCCAGTTCTGATTGAAAGAATTTAAAAATAATTATAATGCTTAAATTTTTGTGTATATTTTTATTATAATGTGTATAATTTTTCTTTACCAAATTAAAAAAAAATGAAGTGTTTCATTAAATAACATATAATGTAAACGACTGTTTTAAAAACAAATAAAATGTAAAGAGAATTGTCATATTAATAAAGAATAAAGAAAATAATTACTTACAAAATTAAAAACAACACCAAGATTATATAAAGAAAGAAAAAAACAGAGGAAAGAAGAGGACTTATGGTGTGTGTGTGTTTTATCTCTATTGTACGATAATGGGCTGACGTATTCTCTTTGATTGTAGTAGTTCACCGATGTAGAAATGTGAGGTGTGTGTGTGTGTGTGTGTGTGTGTGTTATCTCTATTGTACGAGAATGCGCTGACGTTGTTTGTTTGGCTTCGTAGTGTAACGCGACCGTGAATGTGAGTGAAGCGACATGGCAATACTGCAGTTACTATTGCATCACCTCGAAGCTTACAATGCTATGTCCCGTACTATAACTTGTAAAAGAAATGACACCGATTACTCCAGGGAACAATTATGATGTCAACTTGAATTATTCAAGGTGTTATGTGTGGCCTGCTTTTCTGTATGGAGACTACGAACAGACACCATAAATAATATCAAAGCGCTGCAGAAGAATGATTTTACTGACAAGTTGAAAGACTGTCAGACTGTAACTTTTATTCTTTTTTGGTATTTGATATTTATTCAAATTAAATCTCCCACTTACCTTTCGTCTTTGATCTGGCCGGATCGCGTAGCGGAGACGAACCCATTTCGTTCGACGAACTCTGACAGTACACAAACGAAATAAGGTTTTGAAAGAATTTTAACTCTCAGTTTTATGGAAGAGAAATTATTTTTCTTTTATTAATTAAAAGATTTGAATTTTTTTTACTTTTTCTCCAATATAGGTTTTACATACTTTAAAGGTATTACAGTTTTATAGGTTGTGCAACCATTACGTCTTACTTACTACTACTTACATACTTTAATAAGGTAGCCCAGCCTGCCATTCTCACATAAATTAATTTTAATTTATTCAGTACCCCATACCCTTTTAAAACCCCCCAACCCTTACACTTTTAGTAGAAGGAATAAGCCCCGGCCTCGTGGCCTTCGCGCACACCCATTGTTCTTTTCTCATTTCGTGTTCAATGTTCAAAAAGTGTCTGATGCTTTTTCTTGACTGCGGTCACATAAACTTTTACTGTTTTACAACTTTTACTGGAAGAATTAAAATATTTGTGACGAGCCTACTTTGTTCGTCCCGGTACCGGGGAGTTCAGTTAGTAGACTGGGAACGATAGAGTAACAGGTATTACTGTTGTGATCTCATACTTGGTACGGAAATCACTGCCTTGATCTTCGTCGCCGTAGCTTAGTCCTATGCTAAGCATGTAGTCTTGTAAAATAAGGTAGCGAACGATCTCAGCTAGGCACTGGCTAACGTCACAAAAGGGGCCGGACTTAAGACATTATTTCCTGCTGTTCCACGACCATGTGCTCGTATAGTTTCTTGCTTTTAGCCATTTTGAGTTTCACAAACGCGTGGGTCGGTGCCCATGCTTGGTGGACGCATAGGTGCGCACTGCCACACTCTCGCATAGTTCTTGGAAAAACTAGGGTGGTAAATTCTTTGCTTACTAATTGCCCAACACTACTACGTCTTGCCTTTGTCCCAAACTGTTCAGCTTACCATGAGTTCTCTTGTAATGAAATAACGTTGCACAATAGTTTTATAAATCCCACACAAAAACGAAATAAACAAAAATGTAAATACCACATACTGTAAAAAATAAAAGGACCCATAATTGACACGTTACAATACCCCCTCGATGAGAATTCTGCTGTCCACAACAGAAGAAATCTCATCGATAAACCCCAAAGAGGACCGGTGAGGAACTGGTGCCAACAACCCCCTTGTTCTTAATCTACATGGGTACACGACCCCCCTGGCTCAGCGACTATGGACTCATCTGAACGAGATCACTGGACTTCTCCGTAAGAGATCCCAACACCGAGAACTCGAGCCGACAAGTACCACAGCGCACCTCACCTTCTAACATGCTACCCCCAAAATCCTCAATCCCTGGCTCAGATTATGCCAGATCCTCCACCGATATGTTTCCCCTTGTTTGCAAGCTGGGCTACCTTTAGCAGATACTGGGCTCACACACACTCACATTGCATAATATTACACCTTGACAAATTCTTTAAAATTTACAGAAATAAAAAAAATTCAAAATTCAAAATAATATTTTTTACCAAAAAATTCTCTTCCTTGTTTTTCTCTTTTTTACTTGAAATAAGTGAATTTAAACATTTCTTATAGTTAAACATATCCTTACCCTAACATGTGAATACTTAGAGTCTAGCAATACAATGCAATACAAAATAAATCAATAAAAATAGACATGGTTAATACACACATAATAAAATAATCATTACTCAAAAATATTCATTAACTGGCAGGCGAAAAATCAAGATTTTTTTTTTCAAAAATTAAAATTTCCAAAAAAATATTTTCCAACAAAATTTAAAAATTCAAAAAAATTTTAATTTTATTTAAATGTTTCCTTTATCTGTAGAAATTATTTAAAACTTGGTTTAAATTGATTAAATAAACAAATCGAATTGGCTTCCTACTGCACAAGCTTAGTATGTATATGACCTCGTCAGCTGACCGAAACTAGGTCAAGTCCCAGACCCTTGACCTACATATGTTATGTATACTTTCTGAAAATACATTTAACATCTGTAACAATCTAACTTGAAACACAAAACATAATAACATTAACAAAATATTATTATAAATAATAAGCAAATTGCCATTTAAATTATTCAAAATAAACAATTCTTCATTTTACATTATTTCCAAATTTTATCAAAATTCTGTCACTGGTTTCAAAAATACAAATTTTATATCTTTATTATAAATCTCTCTTTTTGCTTAACAATCTTACTCTTCATTTAACAATCTCACTCTACTTTACTGTGGGTTATTTAAATTATTTGTCTCATTGACTGTACTAGATCTGTATACATATATAATCTTTCTCCCCCTGACTCTAATATTCATCAACTTCAATTACCATGACACCCATCTCTACCAAAACCTCTATCCCAAAATGCTCTAACCCCAACTTACTATTAAACTCAATTCGCCACCTTCTCTCTATATATAAAAAAATACTCTCTAACCCTTTGTACCTAGGATATGTGTTTACCCCCAAAAACTCAATTCCCTTATTTGGCCCCTGGATTCTACCTAAGGCGACCCCTCCTCACTAAATCGATTCTAATCCCGTCCCAACATATCATTTTGTTGCGAACTCCCACATTACACTATCCCCTACTACAAAATTGCCATCCCCAAAATCTCAATCTCATTACCTCACTACAAATACAACAAAATAACCTCATTAATTATAAACATCAATATATCATTCAAAACTCTACAATTATTCTCCATTACTACTGCGTCAACATCAATACTTCTCAAAATTCTATTACATTATATTCACTCAAAAAGAACCTTACATTATTTTCATCTCTACTATTTCTCTAACTTTGCTTGGACAGATCTACGTGTCCCACAAAATACACATCACCCAAAAAATATCTCCTGTTAACTTGCATAAATTATTACTTTACCTCTCCTTTTATTAAATTATTTCATCATTACTTTAAAATATCTGTAATACATTAACACCTTACATTGAACATCAATTACTTATAACATTTACAAACCAATATACCAGTGACCTGTTATTGCTGATCAGCTGATCTCCCTAACACAATTAAAACACATCTCATACTTGAACAAATTATATGAAATATATATATATTTATTTATCATCGTCTCTCACCTCCTTGATTCCCATTTCTCTGATTCGGGTCATTCATATTAACCGCCCGCCAGACGATTTAATTCTTGGCTTAGAAAAAAAATATACACACATAATGAAAACACATATTCTTATCAATGCTTATCTCTAACCTACGACAATAAAATAATACATTTAAAATTATAGCATGAACCTCGTGTATTGAAAGTATGAGCATCTAGTTATTTGAACAGAGCGCAAGCATTTTTATTTGATCAAATTTGAGTTTAGCAACAAATTTTTTATATTGTAAAATTTGAATTCGTGACTCATTTGAGTCACCTCCTAGCCACACACACTATTTCAAATTATGGAGGACTGTATCGCCCTTTCGCTTCGGCAAAGATGGCATATTTTGGAGTAGTTCGACCTCTCCGTGTCTTTGCTTCTGCTATTACATTTAAAAGTTATGAACATCAACATGTTCTGGTCTATAATTACATACCCTTAATGCTGGTCTACCACCTGTCTTTGCTGCCCCCAAGCGGGCAGAGTGGCAGCCGCTGTTCCATAGTTCCGGGAGATTTCCCCTAATTGTCTCCCCCCATTGAATTTCTAATATATACCAATTTCAAGTCAGCTATGGTCAAGGGACTTGATATGACCATAGCTGGCCGCTAGCCAAATCCACGATTAGTGCTGGTAAGGCAGTAATCGCCCGAAAAGTCGGGGAAATCTAACTTCAATTTCACTGCCTGTTACATTCATTATTACTATGTGCGACACGGTCATCTATCAATGTGTAAACTTTAATTTACACGAAAAAGGTGTGCCGCACATTTTCGCCATTTTGGCCTCCGATGGAGGTAACACTCTCTGTTACCCCCAACCCATTTCACTATCCACGGGGGCACAGGCCACCCCCGCAATAGCAACTTAATAGCTAACTAAGAAATCAAATATATAACCTTACAGTATTAGACCTTCATTCATCACTAATCCTTTAACTCATTTACATCATTCATAATTTTCAACAATTATCTTCCTTAAAATTTTCAAATTTTATTATCAAGATTTATTATAAATTCCATTATCTTTGTTATTATTAAAAAAATTTTTTAATCATCATTTTTATTGGACACAATTATTTCAAATAAACATCTTGTTACTGAATTAAAATCTTAGTTACCTGTAAACATTTTTGTTATACATGATTATAAAATTTTCATACTTACAATCCATTTAACACGATATACACACAAAACATAATCACCATATCACAATACTTTTCACCTCACCTCTGTAACATTTAACACAAAAATATTAGTTTACATCAAATAATTTATCATTCATTACCGAATTTCCGTCTCGTAAAATAAATTAAATTCACTAAAAAATTTAATTAAACAACATTCAAATATTCAATCAAAATATTTAACATGTATCACATTGGTTTAATTTAATTAATTACTGAAAATATAAATTATATAGTTATCGAAACAATTACCATTAGTCAATTACTGTTGTCAAAATTAATTCTGATATTTATTTAACTTGCAAATATTTTAATATTATTATTACAACAATCATCTTACGTACACACCTTATTTACTTAACGTTCCACAATGTACACAAATAAATTCACTATATTTTATTTACAAACTCTTGTAATTAATTGTTCAGTTTTTCCGCACTTCATTGTCCAAATTTGCCAGGTCAAAAACCATTAAACACAATGTTTATACTGTCTTTTATTGTTTTAATAGTTTACCCTCCATCGTCCCAAATTAACCTTGGTTCTACATAACATCGTTCAATTTTATCACCACACAAATGACTGTTTTGTGTGTTGTAACCAGAAAAACTAAACTCATTCATCTTGCTCAAATACTCATGAAACCAGTCTACATTAGGTATTTTTGTTAGGTCTCCGTCAATAAATTCATTCACTATCGGGTTAATTATTTTTATCAAATCATTATAATCACTGTTACTCACATATACTTTTAAACTTTCCTTCCATTCACCATACTTTCTATTTAAGTTATATAATTCTGTTACTTTCTCCACATACACTTCTCTGTCTAACTCTCTCTCATCACAATACCAAATCATAATTTCAATATCATTATTAGAAACAGAGGGTACAAATTCAATTAAACCTTTCCTGACTTCTCCAGGAAAAACAAAAAATTTCAAAAAACAATTATTTGTAGCACACTTGTCTACACAATATATACGTGAAGGTCTTCCTTCACCCCCCATTCTACCTCGTAAACAATTTACTCTCTGTTTCATACCCATAATATAACTCTCTTTCCACTCTCTCTCCAACTCATTAACACACGTTAACATCTCATAATCACATTCTACAACTTCATTAGTACTCTCAGATATTACATTTTCAATGACTTTATTATTCTCATTATTTTCAACAACATCATTATTACTTATTAATTCTTTACCTACTACAACATTGCCATTACAACTTTCGTTTGTATTACTCTTACTCTGTTCTACTTTATTCAAATTATTTCTTGTCATTTCATTGGCATTTTCAAGACATTTATTCTTTTCTTGTATATCATTTATTAAACCATCAAATTTTACATTTATATTCTGCTGGAACTGAGTATTCTGGTCTTTAATTTCTTTAAAATTAATCTCGTTTTGAATATTCTGCTGTTCGCATTTTATTTTCTGTTCATTAAAATCATTAGTTAATTGATCTAATTTACAGTCCATCTTTTCAAATTTACAGTCCATCTTTCGTAAGAAACTCATTATATCTAGTTCCTCTGATTGTTTACTTTTATTAGTTGAAACGGGGGTCAACTGAATCCCCGAATCAACATCTGTTTCGCTTACTCGTGTTTGATACGCAATCGGGGTTGAATGAACGATTATATTACCGCCGACAGCTGTTTCTGTAACAGCGCTCGGCTCCACTGTCCTCATACCACTTTCATTCAGCGATTGCGACTCGAGGTCACTTTCACTCATTACTGAATCTATTACTATATTTTTCTCTGTGTTCTCAGACATTTTTATTTAATCTATTTTTTCTTATGTAATAACTGCCACTGATTGGTCTTATTTCAAAACTGATGTTTTAACATATATAAAATCAATTTTGCTTTCGCAACCGTACTTCGCTATGTACTGTCAAATGTAAGTCGGCGTAATACAACCCTTTTTGTGTTATATTACATCCTGGTCACGGCACCAATTGTAACTTTTATTAATTTTTTGGTATTTGATATTTATTCAAATTAAATCTCCCACTTACCTTTCGTCTTTGATCTGGCCGGATCGCATAGCGGAGACGAACCCATTTCGTTCGACGAACTCTGACAGTACACAAACGAAATAAGGTTTTGAAAGAATTTTAACTCTCAGTTTTATGGAAGAGAAATTATTTTTCTTTTATTAATTGAAAGATTTGAATTTTTTTACTTTTTCGCCAATATAGGTTTTACATACTTTAAAGGTATTACAGTTTTATAGGTTGTGCAACCATTACGTCTTACTTACTACTACTTACATACTTTAATAAGGTAGCCCAGCCTGCCATTCTCACATAAATTAATTTTAATTTATTCAGTACCCCATACCCTTTTAAAACCCCCCAACCCTTACACTTTTAGTAGAAGGAATAAGCCCCGGCCTCGTGGCCTTCGCGCACACCCATTGTTCTTTTCTAATTTCGTGTTCAATGTTCAAAAAGTGTCTGTTGCTTTTTCTTGACCGCGGTCACATAAACTTTTACTGTTTTACAACTTTTACTGGAAGAATTAAAATATTTGTGACGAGCCTACTTTGTTCGTCCCGGTACCGGGGAGTTCAGTTAGTAGACTGGGAACGATAGCGTAACAGGTATTACTGTTGTGATCTCATACTTGGTACGGAAATCACTGCCTTGATCTTCGTCGCCGTAGCTTAGTCCTATGCTAAGCATGTAGTCTTGTAAAATAAGGTAGCGAACGATCTCAGCTAGGCACTGGCTAACGTCACAAAAGGGGCCGGACTTAAGACATTATTTCCTGCTGTTCCACGACCATGTGCTCGTATAGTTTCTTGCTTTTAGCCATTTTGAGTTTCACAAACGCGTGGGTCGGCGCCCATGCTTGGTGGACGCATAGGTGCGCACTGCCACACTCTCGCATAGTTCTTGGAAAAACTAGGGTGGTAAATTCTTCGCTTACTAATTGCCCAACACTACTACGTCTTGCCTTTGTCCCAAACTGTTCAGCTTACCATGAGTTCTCTTGTAATGAAATAACATTGCACAATAATTTTATAAATCCCACACAAAAACGAAATAAACAAAAATGTAAATACCCCATGCTGTAAAAAATAAAAGGACCCATAATTGACACGTTACAAGACAAGTCTTATATCTGGTAAGAACAGTCTGCAAACTGTTGACAACTGTAGGATCATGTATGTAGATGCGAAAAATACTTGCAATCATTGAATGGAAACTAAAACACAGAGAACCAGAAAAAAATGACATTGTTAAGTAATGCAGAAAAAGTGTACACCATTAGAGAACATTCTACGTGTTTTTTGGCTAATCCAGTGGAATCCAGCTGTAATGTTGTGTGGGTACGTGATTTTCAACATGCGTTACCTAGATTGTGCCAGACTATGCCGGGCACGTGCACTGTGTCAAGGCCTCTAGTGTAAATCAATTATGCTCTAGTGTTTTCCTTTATTGTTGGCGCATATTACGGACTATTCTGGAACACTTGTGCTATCTATTTAAACAACGACAGCTGCGCTTAGCAGTCAGTTTTAGTGGTGATTTATTCCAGTGCGGTTTGAACTATTGTGGCGAAGTGTTATGTGTTTTATAATTGTGTGGGACAATTGTAATATAATTGTGTTTTATATTAGTTGACACTTTTATTGCGAGTGAACAATTTTTATTTTTTTGCCAAACATTATGCCACTGACTTGTTATAATATTATTATATACACACCACCAAAATCAGTAAAATTCCATTCTCAAATCAACGAATAAGGCCTTTTCGAAAAGGCCTTATTCGTTGATTTGAGAATGGAATTTTACTGATTTTGGTGGTGTGTATTAATAATTTTTATTTTATTTGTTGTAAGAGAGTATCTTATTGATTACAAACAGTTTAATTATAATAATTAAAGCTGGTGATTAGTGACTTAATTGGTGTCTTGTATTTTGTTTTCCACTGTACCATACGACGATCAGTAGACCGTTGTGACAATATGTTACATTAGACCAGTAGTTTCCAACTTCAAAGCACATCAGGGCCACAATTAAACTCAGGCACCTACTGGTGAGCCGCATCATACAAGATTAATTTTTAACAAGTGAAAAATAAATAAATAAATAAAAACACAATATTTAATTGTAAATAAGTAGAAAGAGGTAATTTAGAATATCTTACTGCCCAGCGGCAGAATGTTTTTCATCTTTCTGCAACGGATTTTAAGAAAACCAAGTACTTTCTGCAAGCATTTCAGTAGTAACGTAGTTAAAATTGTTTGATGCAATGGCTCTCTCCGTTCTATATAAGTATTAAAATAATAATCCTTAAAATTTCAGGAGACAAAAATTGAGATATTTTTAGATTTAGGTTTTCGGAAATATAAGGTCTATCAGGATTTATTTGAATAAATTTGAAAAATTACATTTAAATATATTGATATTATAGGATATTGATTTTAGGTTGATATAAAAAATCAGTCCAGAAATACACAACTTTTTTTAATAGGTACTGAAAACATGTAAGTACACTTACTTCATTTGAAGTTTTCTTATATTTTAAAACATGGCAAGGATTTATTTAAGTCCTCTTGGACCCTTCTTATAACTTTGGATGTTACCAATTCAGACATTAATTTGCTTTTTGAAACTGGCTTGAAATGGTTGTAGTACTGAGTCCCATACTTCTTGCAAAGAGCCAATTTAAAAATTTCCTATTTCCTTTGTAACCAGCAGGAGGTCCATTTATCATCATGAAAGCCAACATATCAGTAGTGCCAATTTGGTCATATGTGAGATCACTGGCTGCAGGGCGCTTAGTCATTATGTTGGTAATAATGGAATCCCAGCTTTCACATATGGCTTCTGAAACTGGAGTACTAAGCAAAAATTTCAACAACTTTATACCCAAAGGATATTCTTGTTGAAGATCTGTTACTGTCATTTTGAACAAATACTTGAAATCAAGAATATTTTCAGTAACTCTTGCAGAATTCAATTTCTCAGTCATCCAGAGCAACACTTGTTTATATTCAAAAAAAAGTTTCCTTTTATCAATGGAAAGAAGAAATGGATATGAGCAAACACTGGTCTTATCATAAAACTCTTGAAAAGAATGAAAATTTTTCTCTGCTTTCTCGTTACTTACATTATTTCTTGGAAATATCAGAAAGTCCAAGTTGAACAAAAAATCTGCTATCTTAATAACTTTGATACAGTGATTACTGTCTTCATCAACATTCAGGTAAGTCTGGCATTGTTCCTTGAGTGACCCTAAAAACTTTAAAAACTCTTTAGCACATTTTACAATTTCACTGACTACTTCATTGCCAACTGAAGCAGACAAAGATCTTAAAATTTTGCTGCTCACAGGAACATCGGGCAAAGGGACACCTTTAAAGGTGCTACTATCCATAATAAATTCACTAGAGAGTTTTGTGTGTTTAAAGAAGCCCTCAGACAATTCGCTGATCGTTTGACATAAACTGTCTCTGGAGAGTCTGGAATCAGCAGAAGCAATATTTTCTACATGCCGAATCATAACTTCTAAATGTACTTGGATATTTTCCATAAACTGAACATACTGCCATGGTAAATGGTAACTGGATTGAACTTCTTTTGATAAAGAAGACAAAATGGAGTAAGTGTCAGCAAGTAAAAGAATAATAAACATATTTGTTTTTGATAGCAGCTTATCTCTTTGGGCAAAAGATTCTGGGCACTTTTCTACAGCACACACAAGACTTCTGTAATCTCCAAGAAAAGTATTAAACACAGATTCAGAATAGCTTGCGAATTTCATGGTTTTAAATGCTTTTGGTTTGTAAAAATAGTCTTCGAATTCTTTTGATGACTGTAAAAGTAATTCATAATTCTTTCCTGTAGAACTCTTTCATAGCTTCATCAGAGTGTGTGCCCCTTCTGAATTAGCTCAGGTACAGAAGAATGTTTTTCAGCTAGTTCAATTCTGTGCATCAAGTCCCAAGAAACATATTTTCTAAAGCAAGCTCATCTCTTATATGTTTTTCAACACCTAGTCGAACATACTGTCCATCAAATACCATACCAACTAAATTATTTCTTAAAAATGATAAATCAAAGCCAAATTTTTTACATGTATTTAAAATACTTTGTGTCAAACCTTTTCCAGTAAAATCATGAACAAAGTTGTGCTCAAGATAAATACAGTTATACAAGTGTTCTGATGAAATGTCGAAAATCGGGACTCTCAAACCAATGGTATGCCTAGATCTGTGGTTAATTGTTATTTTGTCAGCAAAAATACCAACAGGAAGATCATAATCTACGATATAGGCTGCAATGTCCTTCATCAAAACAGAATGTACATGTGGTAGAAACAACCTGCAAAATTCTTTTGAATGATTGGAGACTCCTACAGAACTCCCACTGTTATCCAGTTCAGTAATTATAGATTCATATGACTTGTACGATGTATTTAATTTGTAAGTTAGGTAAGCAGCACTTGCACAATTAAGTGCATTTTCTTTCCCTTCTCTGTATGATAATTCATCACTCAACTTTTTATTCTCAAGTACCCTAACACTTTCTTTGTGTTTATCAGAAATAAGATGGCGCTTTAGGTCATATTTTAAATGGCGAAAAGAATCAGGCATCACAGTATCACTAAAGCAATCACCATCATTGTAATTGTACTGCAAAATTGTACCACATGCAGAACACAAAATTCCAAAGTCTGACCTGACAAAGTAGTGAGCCCATTTTAACAAACTTTCAATAGAGCGTGCAGACGTGATGAGATCCACCTTCTCCTCTGGTGTCAGTTCCACAGGATGTTCAGGTGGGCTAGTGACCAGTGATGATAATCTCTTGCTCTTGCTGCCTTCAGTGCCCACGTCTTTTGTTATCTTCACTTTCTCAGCAGACTCCAGAGCATTAGTTAGGGCTGAAAGTTAAAAAACCCATCGGACTGACAAGACATTTCATAACATAATTAAAACACTTTGACTGCTGCTGTCAAATCTGTTTACTGATCGGCCTGGCTAAAAGCTTTTTCTCTATTATTTGGTCTCTTTTACATTGCTTAGTACATATTGTGACAGATTTTATCAAATGTTTAATTTTTTTAATGAAAAAAGTGAATGTCGAAGCGTATTCGACAGCCGCCATGGGAAAGAACTCAGTTATGCTAACCCGCTTTACACATTAGTATTATACGCGTCGACGTTCATTTTTCGTTAGTAATTACTGAATAATCTGAATATTGTTTTTCATATTTTGTTCTACTCTTATGAACGGGTGTTTTAGTTGTTAAAAGTCCAGATAAAATGTCGTTCAACTTTGTAATTTCGTCTGTCCCTTTTCAGGTACCAAGGTACCTGTCAATGGGTCTCTGACCTTAGTTTTGGAATTATTATCTTCCAAATACAAAGGAAATTTCCCTGTTGTAAAATAATGAATAAGAAATGAATTCTAAAAGATTTTGAGATGATTATGAAATAGAAGACAATTTACAAATAAACAAAATTTATTTTAATGCAAAAATATTTGTCAATTTCTTGTGGCAATCGATAAAACAACGAAAATCCAAGGCGGATGACAATTTTCTATACTTTGAACCTTCATCTATGCTATATAACAAGGAATGAATGGTTTACACAAGGCTACGAAATCCCCACTACATTTAAAAGTGAAAGGACGTTGTCGAATGGTATTCGACGGCTGCCGCTGTGAACGGGTGGGGACTGTCGACGCATATTCGACAGCCACAGTCAAAGTGTTAAAAAGAAAATTACACGTTATCTATGCATATCCAGCAGTCAGAGGAATTGGTTTTACTCACCGTTTACTTTCTCCAAAAGCTTCTGTATTTGGCCAGAATCAAACAAATCGCACGATGCAGATGACGTATGTCCATCGCCTGTCTCGGCCGAAGTACTAGGCCTATCCTTGTCTACAACATTTGTTTCATCACTTTCGTTTGTCTTCTTTTTTTGCCGTAGATCCGTCAATAGAGAAGAATGCACTGATATTTCCGCTGGTTGCTGACTTATATTTCACCTAACACCCGGATGTTGCCTCCCATAATGAGTTTTTAGGTTTTTAAGGATAATTTTCTCCGAGCAAACTGTGCAAACTACGCGCTCTCCGGAGGTAGCCATTTCCTACCAGTATGACCTAAAACAACAGCGATGCACTGAGTTCGAAAGCGGTATTGCGTTTAGTGATTACTATACGTCAATTTCAAAGTCGTTAAGACAGAGAAATAATTAAGGTTATACGTGTCAGCTAATTGCAAAGCAAAGCAGGCGACTAGACTGAGCGCATGTGGAGGTGTTTCGTAATGGCACAGGGAAGGAGTGGAACATCGTAATGGCTCGAGGGAAACATCGAGTGGTTGGATCATTTGGAATGAGAGAAAGGAGGGGGAGGGGATTGTGAATTACTACGGCCGCGTGACTCAGTCTGCCGGCTGCAGCCGGCGCTCTCACTTCAATAGATTACATGTAACCTTTACCACTCGGCCTCTCATCTGAAATTTATCGGTATATTATTGAGTCACAAACATAAATGTGTCAATTTGGTATATTATTTAGTCACAAACATAGATGAGTCAATTCGTTATTGAATTTATTCATTTATTCGTATCTGTTTTTATGCAACAATTTATTTTTTTTAGAAATTTTACTGCAGCAAATTGTTTACACGTTTTTCGTTAACGCGGTGGACGATCTTTCTGCAGGCCTCGTTTCCTTTCTGCGACAATGTCGCACTGTCGCCCGTTGTTCTGCTTTGGGGTCTTACTGTATATCGTTAATGGTACAACCTTTATTATGTCAGTATAATAATGATTATATAAGAAAGTTGTGTTAGTGGTTATAATCACAAACAGAATTATCACTGTTGCACACCACTATAGAAAAATTATTCCAATTAGCGCTTTGAAGCTTCACAGCTCATCGTCAGATCCTCGGAAAAATCATTTTGGTGCAAGAATCACCAGGTGATTGCAAGTGTAACGTGACGAATTGAGGGATTTTCATTTTATTAAAATTTTTAGTATTTAGTAAAAATATCCATAAATAGAATTTCCATCAGTGACCAGAACACGTGTTGAATAAAAGCATTGCTAACAAAGGCGCAATACGCCTTAACTGTTGTGCAATCTGTACGAAGGAATGTACCCAGCGTCATTTCTATGAATTTTGCGAGTGTGTGGCAGTACGTCCGAGCGCGTCACACCAGCAGGTGTGCGGACCAACGCCAACTTGTAAAACTCAAAAATGGCTAGGGACGAAAACTGTACGAGCACATGGTCCATGCTGACGGATGTGAGTCTTAAGCCAAACCCTTTTTGTGACGTCAACCAGTGCTGAACAAATATCTTCTACGACCAACACACAATCAACTGCATGGGTTAAATGGGACACAGCTGTGGCGACGAAATACAAGGCATTGTTTTCCACCTAAAAAGATGCAATCTAGTTAGCAGTGAACGCAAAGCCGCTCTTGGCAGTCCGATACAGACCGTGCCTGCGCAGGTACAGCCCCAAGGGGCTCCTTTTAAAATTTCATAATTTTCAAGTAAAAAGTGAGTTATCAGTTAAAATAATGTGACAGTGGCGAGATTATTCAGTTGAAGAACATCCACATCTATTTTCGGACACACAATTAATTTCCAAATGCGAAATAGCGAGCTCGAGTGAACCACGTTGCCGGCAGTGGGATATTTCACAATGTTAAGGGTTTTTGTGAATTAAAATGATCAGGGGAGGGTTTTAAATAAGTGTGAGAGAGAGAATGTTTGGCAGGCTGGGCTGTCTATGTCTTAGTATAAGGTAAGCTGTTAGAATAAGGTCAAAGTAGTACTTGTAGTCAAGGAATGAATAACACAAGAGATTATTATGCTATATTCATGTTTTCTAATTTTGGAGTAAAGATTTAACAGAGTTGCTAAAAGTTAAAAAATAAAATGCATAATTCTCTTCGAAATGAATAGCGTAAATTATTACATTAACCTATAAACCACGTTAACATCTTACGTTCGTGAGAGAATCCTGGACCCAGATAAATTTTCAGGTAGGTGGCAATAAAAAATTATGTATATATTGTAGCGTGACAGATGTTTGCATAATATTGAATGGCAATTGATCATTAGAATAATGAAGTTATAATATTTAAATTTGGAAGAAAGCACTAAGTTTAATATAAAAAGATTAATTCATAGCAACTGTGGAAAGAAATCATTATTATAAAGAAAATACAAGTTAAAATAAAAGGAGTTACTAGTGATGAGTCATCCAAAACCAGTCTCATAACCAAAGGTTTTCAAGGTATAACCCAGGAAGGTAAAATAGTAAATAACAAAGCAGTACACAATATGACCAAACCCACAACGAGGAAGAATAAATAGAAGAGAAACCCTAAAATAAGCCAAGATCAACCAATACAGGTTGTGTATTTCTGAATTAAAGAAGAAGATGGAGAAGATCCCAAGAAACCTGATGGCATCAAGAACAGATGGAGAAGATACCAGTCCCAGAAGGCAGGAGAAAAGAAGACTGAAGAAAGAAGAAGAGGGCAGCATCCTGAAGAAGACATCATGCTCTTATAAAAGACACCCAAATCCCTATATCCCCAAAATATATATCTAAAAACAAAAGTATAACGAAATAAAAACCACATGTATATAAATTTAAGAGAGAGAAGTGAACAAAGTAAAAGTTTCCTGTGAACTAAGATGAAACAATAATATAGTACCCATGGAACAAATCTCCATTGAAAAAACGCTAACCAATTTATTATGTTA
Organism: Magicicada septendecula; assembly: GCA_034769895.1. Lineage (NCBI taxonomy): Eukaryota > Metazoa > Arthropoda > Insecta > Hemiptera > Cicadidae > Magicicada > Magicicada septendecula. Next base: position 13,841,961 of record CM068370.1, read on the forward strand.
ATAAGACTATACGACCATTTAGCATTAACATAATATATAAGTGCAAAGTGAACCAGTGATAGTTTTGGGTATTATAAAAAATGAACCTTGTGTTTCATTCTTGGCAATCACAAACATTGGATGCAATGAAATATGCATTTTTCAATGACTTAAAATATGTACGGTGACAATATGTTGTTCATAAGACATGAATCTGTTTAAAATAACATTTTTGTTTTACATGAAAAAAGAAAAACAGATTTCCTAGTGCTTTGTGAACGGTTCATACTATTTATTTGTTAATGACAGGGTACAATTCCCCAAAGACAAGGTATAAAAGACTGTATAAAAACTGTAGAATCCTACTTATAATAATAGTTAGAAATAAGAATATAAATATAAGGTTTTAATGTATATAGTACAAGAATGTTTAAAAATGTTTTAGATATAAGGCCATTTGTTTGGGTCTGAAACAACTAACATCAGAACTATAAAAATAATTACCACTTGTAAATAGTAGAGAGTAATTAAGATGTTAGTTAGTACAAAACCTTTGTTGTAAACCATATTTCCATGTTGGAAATGGGAATTTTGTTGCAAAATGTCTGATTTGAAGACAACCATTTATTTAAAAAAAATGTTCTTTATTTTGTGTTAACTATTGTTTGTATTGTAACCAATACTAATTGTTTTTGTGTAATTTGAAAACATGTTTAATTTATAATACTATTTGTAAAAAGTCAGAGAGGGTATCACACATCATATATTGTTTGTAAATTATTTTGTAAGAAAAATTGTTAAAAAAAATCATAGGCCAAAAGAATGGAAACCAAACTTCATCAAAACAGAGAAATTACTCATTTAAAAGCAAATAAACAAAAGGGGTTTAGACAAAATAAACTTGAGATCATGCCATATAATTGCACATACCATTTAGAGAGATTTTAATAAATTATATTCAGAATTATAAATAAAAATAAAATGACTAAACTCAGAAATTTAGACATGGGAGTCATATATTTCAGAATAATGTTTCAGAATACAACTAATTCAATTAATTACCAGAAAATAAGGGAATAGGAACCTTTTAATACAATATAGGATTATTAATATTAAATATAACTGATAAAATGGCTGAATTTATATAATGACAGGAAGTAAATTTTGATGTTTTGGACTCTTCAGAGTATACCCAAACTGAAAGTAAAATTACTATTTTTTGGACAGAAAACACTATAAAATGGCATTATTTAATCTGAAAATAACCAGAATGAACTGAAAGATTAATTTAAATCAAATCTAGTGAATAAAATTGACAAATAACCAAAGTTTAGGCATTCATATAGTGAAATAGTAAAATGTACACAGGATGTGAAAATATTTTTGAACAATGTTAAGGATAATATTATATGGGCTAAGAGTTTAATTGAAACTGAAGGAAACAGTTAGTTAATTATTGGTAGTTGAACGGTTAACATGACATACGTGTGAAAACGTGGATAACCTAACCTATAATCGTCATACAAAGCGAGTGTATAGTGAGTTATTGTGAAATCGCAAGTGACTTGTAAAATACTTCTGAAACTATCATATTATAACAGAAACGATAAAGTAACACTCCATAACACAGAACAATATAAATCTACTCCGAAAAACACCATAAAACACTAGAAAACTGTATAATACATTAAACCAAATTAGTGACGGAATCGGAGAAAGTGTTTGAACTAATAATTATACAGATACACTAAATACAACCCAGAATCACTACACCAGTCACTACACAACATATAACAAGAGATTTGCGGACACGAGAACAGAAATATTGCGTCAAAATACATTATTTGGAACGCAGCAGGGACGAGTCACATTTCGATCAACTTGACGGCGGCCATTTGCTTTGACCATCCCAGTGCCTCTTCTTGGTTCAGAACAGCTGTTTGGTGAAAACAATTATTATATTTACAATTTATTATTCAATGTCTGTGTTTATTAATAACTATTAATTTGATTGTAACGTTATACTTTTTAAATATTAGCCCGATTTCTCTGACTTTGGTAATAACTGGCTGTTTAAAGAACCCTATATAATTTTTATAACATATACTTGTAACTTTTTTCGATATCCTGAGAATCGATACTAATCGATAAGAGTCAATATTGCTGTTACTTAATAAAACATTAATACTTTTCAATACTTAATAGTTCTTTATTTCTTCAATAATACTAATTACCAATAATATAATTCTAATTGATAATCTACAAGGACTTTACCACCCGTAAGTGAAGATAACCTAAAAAATAGAAAGGTAAACAAATATCGATTGGTTTACAGACAGTCTTATGAGTGGTGATAGATTATTTAAATTATACTAAAACTTTAATAAAAATTTTCAGAAGAGCATTACACTGTTTAAAACTTCACAGCCCTATATTAATTAATTGATCCTAATTAATTAATTAATAAAATTAAAATTTTTTTTTATTATTATTTTTTTTTATAAACATAATTTTTTTTTTAATTTTCTTCAAAACAATAATTTTTGTTTTGAAACTTTCGGTGAAGCTGAGCATATATATTTCTTCATCAACTTTACGCTACTCGACCGGTCTTGCTACCATTGGGACTCGACCAGCTGGGAAACTTAAGGAAGTGTTTCAGGCCAGTAAGACGTCGAGAGCCACACCAATTAAACACCTTACAACTTACAGATTCACACATCAATCTTATTTATTTTATTACAAATTGAATAGTCCAAACAGAGGGGCTTGATTACATCAGAATCCATACTTCTTACTACAACATCTTTTATTTATTTTATTACAAATTGGCGCACAACTTTAGGGGCTTTAATTAGCGATTGGAAGGCCAATAAATTCTGCCCAATCACTAGTTGGAGCTAGGCAACAGCTACAAAGCCAGAGAATTTCAAGGGAAAATGCAACGACGTGCGACATCTAAGAAACGGGCGGCGGAGGCCGAAAAAGAAATAGAAAACGATATGGACAACAAAGAGGCAACGCCAGTAGAGGTGGAAGAGGTATTACAATCGGTGTTGTCCAAACAAACTGAACAACCCGAAATGCCTACTCAGACAGGGGAAGTCAATGTCCGGAAGGAACCATTGGAAAAGCCGACACGAACGGAGGATGGGGGTATACAAGAGATGATCAGAGCAATGATGGAACAAATGGAGGAGAACAGGAAGAAGGACAACCAAACAACAAATAAGAAGATGGAAGAATGGAAGGAAGACTTGAGTAAGAAAATGGGGAGTGATAACCAGTCCTTGAAAGAAGATTTAGGAAATAAGATCGAAACAACAAATAAGAAGCTGGAAGAGAAGATAGAAGAAAACAGCAAGAAGATAGAAGAAAACAGCAAGAAGATGGAAGAAAACAGCAAGAAGATGGAAGAGAAGATGGAAGAATTGAAGAAGGATAATCAATCCACAAAAGAAGAGTTGACTGGGATGAACAAGAACATGGAAGAATTGAAGGAAGACAACCAATTGTTCAAGGAAGAATTCAAGTCGACCAAAGAAGAATTGATTAATAAAATTGAAAATACTAATCAGAAAATCGATGAAACCAGGAAGAAGATAGAGAAGAACAACCGACAGTTGAAAGAAGAATTGAAGGAAGACAACAGGAAGTTGGAAGAAAAGATGGGGGAGAAATTGGAAGAATTGAGAGAGGACAATCAAATTCTGAGAGAAGAATTAAGAGAAGTCAATCAGGAGAATTTGGACAAACTGGACGAAAGGATGGAATTGTTGCGAGAAGAACTGAATAAAGAAATCAACGTTAACAAAAAAGTGATGAATAAGAAGATGGAAGAAGAAAATATAATGGTCAATCGACAGATTCGAGAGATTGATGGAAAGTGCAACCAGACCGAAAAGGAGGTGAATGAGTTTAAAGAAGTGGTGAACATCAAGTTCACAAATATTGAAGAACATAGTCGTAGGAAGGTAGAAGAACAGAGAAAGGAAAATCAAGAAGAATTCGGAAAAGTACGCGACCAAGTCACAGAACGATGTAACGATATACAAGAGACCGTGGCCAGTATCACCGGTCAGGTGCGACAAAGCCGAGAGGAGATGGAAGCGATTAGAAACAGACCGACTCATTTCACCGGATTGCCTGTCAACGAAAGCCGAGAGTGGCTCAACTTCCGGCAATACAAACGCAAGCCGATGGAGTTCCTGGCAAGGGTAGAAGAATATTTGACCAAGCATAAAATTACCCAATGGAGCCATAGCAGGGAGATATTCGACGAGTCCTTCCGAGACATTACAGATAATTGGTGGATGGCCAACCGGAGTGAAATTTCCGACTACCAACAGTTCCGGAAAATGTTTAAGACAAAATACTGGTCTGAGACCACCCAGAACTTGATACGTGACAATATTTGTAACGGAAGATACAGGTCACAATTAGGTAGCAGTATGACGGCATATTTCTTGGGGAAGGTGTGTATGGCAAAGCACCTTGAGCCAGCAATCCCAGAAGAATGTTTAGTGAATAAGATATCTTATCACTATGATGAGGACATTATCAGGGCCCGGAGAGGTAGTCAGATCAAGACGATCCAGGGAATGACTGAGTTATTGGAGGGATACGAGAATGAAGAGTATTATCGGCAGAGCAGGAAGAGAAATGAGAGACCAGAAGCAAGGCCGACTACTTACCCCAATAACGGCAATAACCATACAAATAACCGGAACCAGCCCAGTAATTACGACGGCCCTAACAACCAGCCCCATAATAACCAGTTTAACGGAAATTTTAACGGCGTGAGAAATAACAACCCCTACCCAAATAATCGAAACCACTTTTATCAACAAAATAATAATGTTCCATACAGTCAGAGAAATCCATATCCCAACAATAATGGTAACAGGCCTTACCCACCTAACCGAAATTACTATAATGATAATATTAATAATAATAATAATAGCAATAGTAATAACCGAGTGTCGCGCCCTAGGGTAAATTTTATAAGAGCAGAAGATCGCGGACCCAGGAGATATTATCAACCGAGGAGGAGCAGCTTCCACGGCGCTGACCGAAGATGGCGGAGTGCGGAACGAGACGGCCCAAGATACGAACAGGAAAGACGAAGTACCAGCCTGGAAGATCTTGGCAGACAACCGAACAGGGCGTTAAACATCAACCAGGGTACAGAACGTCAGGAAACAAACCAGAGTTTCCCGAACGATGCCTCGGTCAACAATAACTTAAACAATGACCAAAATGCTTTAAACGAGAGGAGGCAGTAATCAACAACGATGACCCGTTACTGCTTATACTTCCTGGGTTAGAAAAGGATGATTTGCAACAAGCAAACAATGATAAAAACATCACTATTATCTGTAACCATTATTTGAAAGACATACGAACTGAACTTTTGGAAGAGAACGAGAAGAGTCTCAGCAACAGTAATAATGAGATAATTTATATAACAGCGGAGGTGGAAGGAGTTCCCGCTAGAATAATGATAGACACAGGAGCTAATATTTCAATAATAAACTCCAATGAGTTAGAGAGAATACAAGGTACATGTGGAAAAACTTTGCCAATGTTACCAGTCAACAACATTGTGTTGGTGGGTGCAACTGGCCGCCAGAATAAAACCATTAGGAAGCAAGTTTCCTTAAGTGTCGTTAGCCGTGATATAGCTTTAGACATGGAATTTTTAATTGCCACCGGATTACCATTTGACATCTTAGTCGGTTGCGATATTCTTCGTAGATATTCGGCAGTAATCGATCTTAATTTAAATAAAGTATTACTTTTCCCAGACGGAGTAACATGGACCGCAGATCTGGTAGGAAGCACAACTATACTTCCCAGCCCAATACATCAACAACTTCGAAAAATTAATATTATAAGAAACAGCCCTCTTTCTAAACCCATAATATACAATAATGGAGGAGAGGATTTATGGTCAGTTAAGATCCAAGAAATACGTAATTTCCAGTGCGGAAGCGATAACAAGAAAATACCAACGCACATGGCTGATCGTCTAATTGCAATATATGAGAAATACAAGGCGGTGTTTTCTGATGAACCAGGGAAGGTAAAAAACTACCAGTGCCAACTTCGTTTTAAAGAAAACGTAGAGTTTAACCGGAGGTCATATCCAATAGCGCAGTCGCTCAAAGAAGCCGTGAGAACAGAGATAAACAAGATGATTGAAAACGACATAATTGAGATTAGTCAATCACCTTACACTAGTCCAATTATTGCTGTTCCGAAGAAAGACGGACAAGTCCGGCTCTGTTTAGATGCGCGTGAGTTGAACAAGACAATTGTGAATGACAGAACATCTCCCGGTGAAATAGAAGAAATCTTAAAGCGTTTTCATGGTACTAACTTTATTAGCACCTGGGATACGGTCTGTGGTTATTGGCAGGTAGAGCTGCATCCACAAAGCCGCCAGTATGTAGCGTTCATTTTCGAAGGGCGCAATTACCAGTTCAAGAGACTGCCCTTCGGACTTGTCAATTCTGTCGCCATATTTGTGGCATGCATGGACCAGATTTTGGGACCAGAAGCGCTCCAATTTACCACCGTCTATGTTGACGATTTACTAATCACATCCGGAACCTGGGAGGAGCATTGTTACAGAGTGGAATTTGTACTAAACAAACTAGCGCAGAACAACATAACACTGAAGTTGGAGAAATCCAAATTCATAGCACGCGAGGTACAATTCTTAGGCTTCAACCTAGACGACAGAGGTATTACCCCATCAGCAGAGAAAGTGGAGGCAATTCAGAGGTTCCCGCAACCAAGAAACAGGAAACAATTGCAATCTTTCCTCGGACTCTGTAACTATTACAGGAAGTTTCAGAGCCGATATTCCGAGTTGACCGCCAAGTTTCAACCACAGTTATCTGCCAAAAACAAATGGATTTGGGGTGAAGATCAAGATATTACTTTCCGATTGATAAAAGAGAAGTTTCTGGAGAGTGTGATACTTCGTCACCCAGATTTTAAGAAACCGTTCTTTCTAAACTGTGACGCTAGCGATCTAAGCTTAGGAACGACCTTATACCAGGAAGATGAGGAGGGACAACATCTGGTAATAAGCTTCGCTAGTCGCACACTGAACCAGTGCGAAAAGAACTACAGTGTGACAGAAAAGGAATTGTTGAGCGTGGTGTTCGCATGCAGCAAGTTCCGGACGTACATTCTCGGATATCAAGTCACGGTACGAACTGATCATAAATCCATCTCGTTCCTTCGTAGGTGCAAATTGAGTCACGGCCGATTGGCTAGGTGGGTACTCGCCCTACAAGAATATGACCGGAAATGGGAATACATTCCAGGAAAGAAGAACGTGGTAGCGGATGTGTTGTCACGTATAAATCTGGAAGATCAGACTTTCGAGGGAGAGAAGGAAAGCTTAGTAAAAATTTATAACATATTCACGACCAGAGCCGATTTACAAGCTTTGTTAATAAATATCCGAATCCATCAGCAGTCTGATCCTAAGCTAAAAAACATTGTGAGTCGTTTAGAAGCCAATGATGAAACCATTTCTAAATATTACCACCTTAACAAGGGAATTTTATTCATAAAAACCGCATTGGACGATGAGACATGGAAGGTGATAATCCCGCACCAAATAGAAAAGGAGGTCATCATCGATTACCATGTCAGGTATGGTCACATGGGAGCGTTAAAAGTGATACAAGCTCTAGAGGAAAATTGTAAGATCAAGAATATCAACCGCAAGGTGAGAACATATATCAAGTCCTGTAAGATCTGCCAATGTGCAAAAGTAAACAATGAAAAGACAGAGGGTATCATGATACCGATAACTTCCAACGCAAAACTGGAAAAAGTGTTTTTGGATATATGCGGGCCATTTCCCCGTAGCGGTGGTCGACACAGATATAAATACTTGGTAATCATAATGGATCACTACACCAAGTATATAAAGCTATATCCGGTTAATCGGGCAACGACAGCAAAGGTTTTGGCGGTGATTATTGATTTGTATATCCCAGAGATCGGTAGACCATTTTCTATTATTACCGACCATGGTACACAGTTTAAGGGGAGGAGATGGCGAGACACTTTATTAGCACTTGGGGTCAAAACATATAAGACATCAGTCTACCACCCAAGTAGCAATCCGGCTGAGAGAGTACTAAGAGAAGTGGGTAGGATATTGCGCACGTACTGTCACAACCAACAGAAAAAGTGGCAAGAGTACCTAGCAGCGACAGAAACATTCCTAAATTACGCCCACCATCCAGCTATAGGAATTCCACCGTACTCAGCCATGTATGAGAAGCCGACTCCCCGAGACATTGAACAAATCATTGAATTTCCAACGAACAACAATAGGAAATTCAACCAGTTGAAGTTTTACAATAAGGTAGCAGAAGATCAGGAAAAACGGCAAGCCAAATACCAGAAGGCAATAGGGCGAATTGTAACATATAAAGAGGGTGAAAAAGTCCTCCTAAAAAATAGAGAGCTGCCTAGCACCTTAGAAGGCATAACCAAAAAACTACTATTACTATATACTGGCCCATATGTTGTGGTAAATGATAAGCATAACAATACATATGAGTTGAGGGAAATCATTTCAGGAAAAATCAAAGGAGTGTACAATCTAGCTTCTATGAAGAAATATTATGAAGAATGAGTTGTGAGTTTTAGAATTTTGAATTTAATTAATTTGTAAAAAATTTTAAAATAATGTAAGTACATCTTACAACCTAATAATTTTGGAACAAACTTTATGGAAGAAAGGAAAAGAAAGACTTTTGAATTGAAATATAATTATAAAAATTTAAAATTGAGTAAGTACTTCTTACTACAACCTGATAATTTAGAACAAAACTTTATGAAAGAAAGAGAAAGAGAGAGAATTTTGAACTTAATTTAAAAAATTTAAAATTAAGCAAGCACAGCTTACTACCACTGAATTATGAGAAAAACATTTTGGAAGAATTAAGAAGAAAGGAATTTTGAAGTTAATATACAAAAAATTTAAGAATAAAGTAAGACTAACTTACTATAACTAAGTTTATGAGAAAACTTTATGGTAAATAATTAAGAAGAATTTGAATTTGGAGAAATACCAAAACATTCAGAAATAATAGTAAGATCACATTACTATAAACAATTCTGAATGAAACAATTCTGGGAATAAATGAATTAAACAGAATTTGAATGTTGATAGAACGTCAGTACTTTGAAACAAGATAAGATCAACATATTACAAGGATTTATGAGAAATATTTTTCAATTAAATAAAAAGAATAGTTTGAATTTTACATTAAAACTAACCAAGTTCCAAAAAATAATTATGTGTCAATTATGATGGAATTGAGAAGAAAATAAAGTGGTTAATTCAGAAAAGAGAATTAACGTTAATCCAGAATAAATGCTAGACATTCACAATAGCATTTGAAGGAGTAGAGAAGAATAACAAAAAAGAGTGTAATATGCCAGAGAAGGAAAAAATTTGGAAGCAAAGAGACTAATTACCTATGAAACGATAATGAAAACAGTTAATTAAGAGCGAAGAAGAACAACTCATACCAAACAGATGGAGAAGATGATTTTGAACAAATGATAATAATAAGACCTATATGAAATGCAAAGAGAAGAAATACCACATGAAATATAATATAAATGAATTAATGCTAAGGAATGCGAAGACGGATTAATAACTTTCTAAGAGAAAGGAAAGAACCAAAATGTTTAAATAAAATGATCAATATAACAATCTGTATATCTAATGTAAAGATACAATGTTAAAAAATTAAATATAACATATTAAGACCATTCAAATAATGAATACGAAAGACTATTTATAAAGACCATGCTAATACTATGAATAACCAGAAGAAAGTATAAAGAGAATTCAGATGAAGAAGAAAGAGAGTTACACTGTAAACAGTAACCAGAATTATTAAAAGAAAGGTTTTCAACCATAATTAAATTAAATATATCAGACAAGTTAAGAGTTTTGGAAAAATATATATGTAATGAGTATAATAATGATTATGAAGATTTATTAAGATAGAAAACGTGAGATAATCTGAGAGACTACGAAGTGGAGAATCCAAAGATATTTTTATTAGTCGAAAATGAGACTACTTTTTATTTATTTATTCGATGACTGACTGAAGATAATTCCAGCAGCATTATGTTTTTTGAGCAGGGATGGATATGCCCCTGTACTCAATTTATAGAAGTGGTGTATGGCCAGCAGAGAAGTAGCGTACAGTGCCCCTCTGATCTGCCCCAGCCCACGTGATAGGGAATGTTAGGGAATTAATATCCCAAGGATACAACACGAAGTTGATATAGAAAGAAAATGTATTACAATTATAATATATCTCAGAAGACACTAACTATCCGAAAAGGATCAGTAGTAAAACAAATAATTATATATATAAAATTAATTAAACTCTAATTATAAAAAAGTCGATATAAAGATGGAGAAGAAAATGAATTATAAGAAATGATGAAATTATCATAAGAAATTATTTCATCCATAAACATGTCTGAAATAATTACTTCTGGAGGGGAGCAATCTGTAGCGTGACAGATGTTTGCATAATATTGAATGGCAATTGATCATTAGAATAATGAAGTTATAATATTTAAATTTGGAAGAAAGCACTAAGTTTAATATAAAAAGATTAATTCATAGCAACTGTGGAAAGAAATCATTATTATAAAGAAAATACAAGTTAAAATAAAAGGAGTTACTAGTGATGAGTCATCCAAAACCAGTCTCATAACCAAAGGTTTTCAAGGTATAACCCAGGAAGGTAAAATAGTAAATAACAAAGCAGTACACAATATGACCAAACCCACAACGAGGAAGAATAAATAGAAGAGAAACCCTAAAATAAGCCAAGATCAACCAATACAGGTTGTGTATTTCTGAATTAAAGAAGAAGATGGAGAAGATCCCAAGAAACCTGATGGCATCAAGAACAGATGGAGAAGATACCAGTCCCAGAAGGCAGGAGAAAAGAAGACTGAAGAAAGAAGAAGAGGGCAGCATCCTGAAGAAGACGTCATGCTCTTATAAAAGACACCCAAATCCCTATATCCCCAAAATATATATCTAAAAACAAAAGTATAACGAAATAAAAACCACATGTATATAAATTTAAGAGAGAGAAGTGAACAAAGTAAAAGTTTCCTGTGAACTAAGATGAAACAATAATATAGTACCCATGGAACAAATCTCCATTGAAAAAACGCTAACCAATTTATTATGTTAATAAGACTATACGACCATTTAGCATTAACATAATATATAAGTGCAAAGTGAACCAGTGATAGTTTTGGGTATTATAAAAAATGAACCTTGTGTTTCATTCTTGGCAATCACAAACATTGGATGCAATGAAATATGCATTTTTCAATGACTTAAAATATGTACGGTGACAATATGTTGTTCATAAGACATGAATCTGTTTAAAATAACATTTTTGTTTTACATGAAAAAAGAAAAACAGATTTCCTAGTGCTTTGTGAACGGTTCATACTATTTATTTGTTAATGCCAGGGTACAATTCCCCAAAGACAAGGTATAAAAGACTGTATAAAAACTGTAGAATCCTACTTATAATAATAGTTAGAAATAAGAATATAAATATAAGGTTTTAATGTATATAGTACAAGAATGTTTAAAAATGTTTTAGATATAAGGCCATTTGTTTGGGTCTGAAACAACTAACATCAGAACTATAAAAATAATTACCACTTGTAAATAGTAGAGAGTAATTAAGATGTTAGTTAGTACAAAACCTTTGTTGTAAACCATATTTCCATGTTGGAAATGGGAATTTTGTTGCAAAATGTCTGATTTGAAGACAACCATTTATTTAAAAAAAATGTTCTTTATTTTGTGTTAACTATTGTTTGTATTGTAACCAATACTAATTGTTTTTGTGTAATTTGAAAACATGTTTAATTTATAATACTATTTGTAAAAAGTCAGAGAGGGTATCACACATCATATATTGTTTGTAAATTATTTTGTAAGAAAAATTGTTAAAAAAAATCATAGGCCAAAAGAATGGAAACCAAACTTCATCAAAACAGAGAAATTACTCATTTAAAAGCAAATAAACAAAAGGGGTTTAGACAAAATAAACTTGAGATCATGCCATATAATTGCACATACCATTTAGAGAGATTTTAATAAATTATATTCAGAATTATAAATAAAAATAAAATGACTAAACTCAGAAATTTAGACATGGGAGTCATATATTTCAGAATAATGTTTCAGAATACAACTAATTCAATTAATTACCAGAAAATAAGGGAATAGGAACCTTTTAATACAATATAGGATTATTAATATTAAATATAACTGATAAAATGGCTGAATTTATATAATGACAGGAAGTAAATTTTGATGTTTTGGACTCTTCAGAGTATACCCAAACTGAAAGTAAAATTACTATTTTTTGGACAGAAAACACTATAAAATGGCATTATTTAATCTGAAAATAACCAGAATGAACTGAAAGATTAATTTAAATCAAATCTAGTGAATAAAATTGACAAATAACCAAAGTTTAGGCATTCATATAGTGAAATAGTAAAATGTACACAGGATGTGAAAATATTTTTGAACAATGTTAAGGATAATATTATATGGGCTAAGAGTTTAATTGAAACTGAAGGAAACAGTTAGTTAATTATTGGTAGTTGAACGGTTAACATGACATACGTGTGAAAACGTGGATAACCTAACCTATAATCGTCATACAAAGCGAGTGTATAGTGAGTTATTGTGAAATCGCGAGTGACTTGTAAAATACTTCTGAAACTATCATATTATAACAGAAACGATAAAGTAACACTCCATAACACAGAACAATATAAATCTACTCCGAAAAACACCATAAAACACTAGAAAACTGTATAATACATTAAACCAAATTAGTGACGGAATCGGAGAAAGTGTTTGAACTGATAATTATACAGATACACTAAATACAACCCAGAATCACTACACCAGTCACTACACAACATATAACAAGAGATTTGCGGACACGAGAACAGAAATATTGCGTCAAAATACATTATTTGGAACGCAGCAGGGACGAGTCACATTTCGATCAACTTGACGGCGGCCATTTGCTTTGACCATCCCAGTGCCTCTTCTTGGTTCAGAACAGCTGTTTGGTGAAAACAATTATTATATTTACAATTTATTATTCAATGTCTGTGTTTATTAATAACTATTAATTTGATTGTAACGTTATACTTTTTAAATATTAGCCCGATTTCTCTGACTTTGGTAATAACTGGCTGTTTAAAGAACCCTATATAATTTTTATAACATATACTTGTAACTTTTTTCGATATCCTGAGAATCGATACTAATCGATAAGAGTCAATATTGCTGTTACTTAATAAAACATTAATACTTTTCAATACTTAATAGTTCTTTATTTCTTCAATAATACTAATTACCAATAATATAATTCTAATTGATAATCTACAAGGACTTTACCACCCGTAAGTGAAGATAACCTAAAAAATAGAAAGGTAAACAAATATCGATTGGTTTACAGACAGTCTTATGAGTGGTGATAGATTATTTAAATTATACTAAAACTTTAATAAAAATTTTCAGAAGAGCATTACACTGTTTAAAACTTCACAGCCCTATATTAATTAATTGATCCTAATTAATTAATAAAATTAAAATTTTTTTTTATTATTATTTTTTTTTATAAACATAATTTTTTTTTTAATTTTCTTCAAAACAATAATTTTTGTTTTGAAACTTTCGGTGAAGCTGAGCATATATATTTCTTCATCAACTTTACGCTACTCGACCGGTCTTGCTACCATTGGGACTCGACCAGCTGGGAAACTTAAGGAAGTGTTTCAGGCCAGTAAGACGTCGAGAGCCACACCAATTAAACACCTTACAACTTACAGATTCACACATCAATCTTATTTATTTTATTACAAATTGAATAGTCCAAACAGAGGGGCTTGATTACATCGGAGTCAACTTCACAATCACAATCTCTTATATCATCAACACACTTACACTAATATTTATTTTATTACAATATATATTTTAATAGTTTAATTAACATAACAATGGTGCCCGAACAGGGTCGATTTTATAAATTAAAAAATTTAAAACAAAATCCGCACCTACAAATAAGATGTAAGCGTGGTTTTAGGGTTAGAGTAAAGAAGTAAAAGTGCATCATTTACGCACAATTGGTATAATATCGAATTTGTAGTATGACGAACTAAATTAATTAAAGTATTATAAATATCAATCATAATGAATAAGAGATGGCAGATAATAATGAAGTCAGTTTCGCTGACAGTCAAACCGAGAGTCAAATAAATACCGACTCAGGTATTCAAACAGAGTCACTATCAATAGATGACCATAATGTAGAAGAATCTGTAATTAGTACGCCGGGAGCAATTTCCACTCCCGTGACGAGTAAAACAAACACAAAAGAGAAAGAATTGTCATTAGAAGACATATTCGATTTTATGAAAAATAATTTCAGTAGAGTGAATAGCAATTTTGACAAAAAATTCAATGAACAGAAAAATGAAATTCAAGAATTTAAGAGTAGTGTCAATGAGAAATTAGATGTACAGAATCATAATTTTAATGACAAATTTGATGAATTAAAAAATAATATTCAATAGATGAATAAACGTTGTGAAAATACCCATCAAATAATAAAAAATAGTTTGAATAAATTAGAACAGAGTATTGAGAGAATGGGAGTGAGTGTGATGAATACAGACAAGAGTAAAGCAAATGAAGATTATAATGACATGTGTAAAAATGTGGTACTAGATAAAGAGTTAACAAATGATGATGATGATGTCAAAAATAATAAAAATAATATTGAGAATGGTAATGTATTTGAAAAGATAGTATCAGAGAGTGATACATTGAAAATAAATAGTGAGAGTACTGATGAAGTTGTAGAATGTGATAATGGAATGTTAATGTGTGTTTATGAGTTAGAGAGAGTGTGGAAAGATAATATAGTGGTAGAATGGGGGCAGAGGGTAAGTTTTCCCTATATTTATGATAATCCAGTGTGTTCACAAGTGTTGTTTTTGAAGGGCAAGAGTCCCGTGTTAATGGAAGATTTAATTTGTTTCCTTTTTTGTATAAGTTTGTACCCTCTGTGTGGAATGATATTGAAAGTGTGATAGGGTGTTGTGATGAGAGACATTTAGATAGAGAATGGTGTGTTGAGAGAGAGAGATAGAATTACATGAATTAAGAGAGATTATGGTGAGTTGAAAGAAATGTTAGAAGTGTATTTAAACAAGAATAATTTAATTAATGAAAAAATAACTGACCCGATAATGAATATATTTACTAAGGGAGACTTGACAGAAATACATTATGTTGACTTGTTTCATGATTATTGTGATAAAACGAATGAATTTGATTTTTATGGTTATGACACACAAACTAGCAATATGTGTGTAACTGACATTGAATATTGTTATTTGAAACAAAGATTAATTTTTGACGATGGAGGGTAAACTATAAAACAATAAATGGACATTTTTAAATATTTTGTTTTACGGTTTTGACCTCGCAACCTTGGACATTGAAGTGTGATATAACTGAGTAATCAATGATGAAGATTTGTAAATAGATGTTTCGTGAATTTAATTGTGTGTATAGTAAAATGTTAGGTAAACAATGTGTATGTAGGTAATTGTTGTAATAATAATATTAATATTTTGCAATCTAAATAGATAACAAAATTAATTTTAAAGACAGTCATTAGCGAATTGTAATTGTTTTGATAGCAATGGAACTTGTATTTTCAATAATTAATTTAATTAAAATGATTTGAGATGTTTTAAATATTTTGAATGATTTAAATGTTGTATAATTAAATTTTGATATGAGTTTAAATTGTTTTATGAGAGTTGAATTTGATAATTAATTAATAAATAATTAATAAATAAATGATAAATTATTTTATATGAAATAACACTGTGATTAAATGTTTCAGAGGTTACGTGGAAGTATTGGTGTGTATGGTGTGTATATTTTGTGTATGTCAGTATGTGAATAATGGACTGTAAGTATAAAATTTTTATAATACCAGTCAGCTATAATAAAATGTTTACAGGTGTTTTACTCAATTGAAAGAATTTTAACTTCAATAATGAAAATAATTTGAGATAATAATTAAAAAAATAATTATAACTAAAACATAATGAAAAATAAATGTTAATAATAAATTTGAAAATTTTAAGTAATCTAATTGTAGAAAGTGATGAATGATTTAAATGTTGATGGATAAAAGAGTTAATGAAAATTTCATATTATAATGTTGTATATAAAATTTTAATTTAGCTATTAGTGTGCTATTGCTGGGTTGGCATGTGCCCCAGTAGATAGTGGAATGGGTTGGGGGTAACAGTGAGTGTTACCTCCATCGGAGGCCGAAATGGCGAAAATGCACGGCACACCTTTTCGTACAATTGTATGTTGTACCCTGATAGACTTTCGTGCCGTGCAAGTTAATGATGTGCAACATGCCTGAAGTTAAAGATTGATTTCCCCGACTTTTCGGGCGATTACTGCCTTACCAGCAATAATCGTGGTTTTGGCTAGCGGTCAGCTATGGCCATAATTAAGTCCCTTGACCATAGCTGGCTTGAAATTGGTTTATACTAGAAATTAACATGGGGGTGAAACTAGGGGAAATCCCGGAACTATGGAACAGCGGCTGCCACTCTGTCCGAGTAGGGACAGCAGAGCCAGGTGGTAGACCCGTTTTAAGGGCTTGTAATTATAAACCGCAGATATGTTGATATCTAAAAATTTTTAAATGTAACGCCGAAGCAAGGACAAGGAGATGTTCAATTCTTCCAACTATGCAGTCCTTGTGAACGTAAATGGGCGCCACAGTCCAACAGAACAAAACAATAGTGTGTGTGGATGGGGGGTTGCTCAGGTGAGCAACGAATTTAAACTTTATAACATAAAAATGATAACTCAATTTTGCTCTAATTAAATGCTTGTATTATGCTTTGATAAATAGGTTTTCATATGTTCAGTATACTGTGTTCATTCTGTTTTATAGATGTATTGTTTTATTGTGTTAGGAATATAGTGATCAAAGAGATATATAATCTATATAATTTTGAAATGTGTTTGCAGTATGTGTAGTATGTTAGATATAAGAATTGATAAAAATATGTATTTCATGTAATTTGTATAATTTTAAAATGTGTTTGCAGTAAGGTCATTTACCTTACTAAGAAAGTCAGCTGATCAGTAATAGAATGTTACTGATAAATTGTTTACTAATTTCCAAGGTAATTAATGTTCAATATAATGTTTTAATGTGTTAAAGATGTTATTTCAAATAATGAGGAAAGTAACTGATAAAGTTAAGATTTTAAATGATTTGTGAAAGATAGTAAAAGGTAGATTTTGGGTGATGAATATTTTGTTGGGACATGTAGATCAGTCCAAGTTAAAGTTAAAGTGGTACTAGAGATGAAAATGTTGTTATGAATTAATGTAATAGAATTTGAGAAGTATTGATGCTGACACAGTAGATATGGGGAATACATGTAGAATAATGAGTGATATATTGATGTTTATAAATGATGACGTTATTTTGTTGTAGTTGAAGTGAGGTAATAAGAGTGTTAATTTGGGGATGGTAATTTTGTAATAGGGGATAGTGTAGTGTAGGAGTCCGCAACAAAAGGGTTGGGACGGGAAGGGACCGATTGGCGGGAAGGGGTTGCCTTAGGTAGAATCCAGGAACCAGATTAAGGGAATGAGCTTTTGGGGGGGGGACACTTATCCTAAGTACAAAGGGTTAGAGAATATTTTTTTTTATATCGAGAGAATGATGCGAATTGAGTTTAGTAGTAAGTTGGGTTTAGAGATTGTTTGATAGATGTTTTGATAGAGATGGGTGTCATGATAGTTAAAGTTGTTAATGGTATTAGAGTCAGAGTGAGAAAGATTATATATGTATACCTGCCAAGTGGCAGATCAAGGTAGTATAAATAATTAGATCACCCAAAGTAAAGGAAATTGAGAATAGTAAAGAAAAGAGATTTGTAGTAAGAATATAAAATTTTGATTGAAACCAGTGACAATTTTAATAGAATTCGAAAATGTAAAGATTTAAATTGTCTATTTTGAGTAATTTAAGTATTAATTTTATTCTTGATCATCATAATATTTTGTTATTTTAGATGTTTTATTTTATTATGTTTTGTGTTTAAAGATAGAATTTTAAAGATGTTCAATGTATTTTCAGATGTAACTTGTGTATAACTTATGTAGGTCAAGGTTCTGGACTTGACCCAGTTTGATCAGCTGATGGGTGATGTTCTATACTAGACCCGTTTGGCAATGAAGTAATGCCGATTTTGCTTTTAATTGATTTGAATAAATTTAAATAATTTTGGTAATTGCGAAAAAAAATACTTTAATATATTTAAATTTTTTTTGAATTTGAAAAAAAATTTTGATTTTATGCCTGCCATATAATGGATGTTTTTGGATTTTGATTATGTTATTGTTTGTGTGTATTAATAATGTTTTATTGAATAGTATTGTTTAGGGTATATGTATAACCACATGTTAGGATAAGGATGTTCATATTTTAATAAATGTTCAACTTGTTTATTTGCTAATGATAAAAAATAATGAAGAGAATTATTCAATTTAGGTAAAAGATTTTATTTTGATTTTTGAGAAAATAGCTGTGGATTTTTAACTTAAATGAAATTTTGTAACTAAGAATATTTCAATTTTGATAGGATGTAGCAATAAGTGTGTGTGCGAGCCCAGTAACTGCTAAAGGCAGCCCAGTGTGCATGATAAGGGGGAACATATCGGTTGAGGATCTGGCATGATATAAGACCAGGGATTTGGATTTTGGGGTTGCATGATAGAAGGTGAGGTGCGCTGTGGTGCGTATCTGTTCAGGTTTACGGTGTTGGGATCTCGCACAGAGAAGTCCAGTGATCTTGTTCAGATGCGGCCATAGTCGCCGAGCCAGGGGGGTTGTTTACCCATGCAGTATAAGAGCTAAAGGGGGTTGTTGGCACCAGTTCCTCACCGGTCCTCTTAGGGGTTTTAGCAATGAGATTTCTTCTGTTTCGGCAGAAGATATCTCATTGGGGGGGTATTGTAACGTGACGAATTGAGGGATTTTTATTTTATTAAAATTTTTGGGATTTAGTAAAAATATCCATAAATATAATTTCCATCAGTGACCAGAACACGTGTTGAATAAAAGCATTGCTAACAAAGGCGCAATACGCCTTAACTGTTGTGCAATCTGTACGAAGGAATGTACCAAGCGTCATTTCTATGAATTTTGCGAGTGTGTGGCAGTATGTCCGAGCGCGTCACACCAGCAGGTGCGCGGACCGACACAGACTTGTAAAACTCAAAAATGGCTAGGGACGAAAACTGTACGAGCACATGGTCCATGCTGACGGATGTGAGTCTTAAGCCAAACCCTTTTTGTGACGTCAACCAGTGCTGAACAAATATCTTCTACGACCAACACACAATCAACTGCATGGGTTAAATAGGACACAGCTGTGGCGACGAAATACAAGGCATTGTTTTCCACCTAAAAAGACGCAATCTAGTTAGCAGTGAACGCAAAGCCGCTCTTGGCAGTCCGATACAGACCGTGCCTGCGCAGGTACAGCCCCAAGGGGCTCCTTTTAAAATTTCATAATTTTCAAGTAAAAAGTGAGTTATCAGTTAAAATGATGTGACAGTGGCGAGATTATTCAGTTGAAGAACATCCACATCTATTTTCGGACACACAATTAATTTCCAAATGCGAAATAGCGAGCTCGAGTGAACCACGTTGCCGGCAGTGGGATATTTCACAATGTTAAGGGTTTTTGTGAATTAAAATGATCAGGGGAGGGTTTTAAATAAGTGTGAGAGAGAGAATGTTTGGCAGGCTGGGCTGTCTATGTCTTAGTATAAGGTAAGCTGTTAGAATAAGGTCAAAGTAGTACTTGTAGTCAAGGAATGAATAACACAACAAGAGATTATTATGCTATATTCATGTTTTCTAATTTTGGAGAAAAGATTTAACAGAGTTGCTAAAAGTTAAAAAATAAAATGCATTAATTCTCTTCGAAATGAATAGCGTAAATTATTACGTTAACCTATAAACCACGTTAACATCTTACGTTCGTGCAAGAATCCTGGACCCAGATAAATTTTCAGGTAGGTGGCAATAAAAAATTATGTATATATATATATATATATTTTTTTTAATAGTTTAATTAACATAACACAAGAAAAATATAAAAAAAGGCAAGTAATTTTTCCGATCTGACGATGAGCTGTAAAGCTTGAAAGCGCTAATCGGAATAATTTTTCTATAGTGGTGTGCAACAGTGATCATTCTGTTAGTATAATAATGAATGGTACAATCTTTATTATGTCAATATAATAATGATGATACAAGAAAGATATTGAACTCTGTATACCGTATTGACATAAAATCTTCAATGTGAAAACTGAGATCAATCTGGTACAGCAACTAAAGCAGGAATGTCGTCACCTCCTATATAGCTATTTTCACTAGGAGAAACAGAGAAGAATCTGAGAGGTGAATTCTTGATTAAATTCATTGTGGCAAACGGAGTTTCACAGATGCATGTAATTCCAAACATTAAGATTCAAGGATGAAACATCGGACAAGATTGGGTCTTGTAATAATAATAAAAAAGATTAAAATAGGTCTAGATCCACGCCCTTAGGTATTCATCTGCACCCTTCGAGTAGTGAGTCCAAAAAAAAAGAAAATGCAGCACCTATATGTTTTTTTTATGTTCATCATTAACATTGCATGGAATACTTCTCTTCTAGGTTAGCAGCCCATAGGCTGGTTGGCAGCAACTCGCCATTCTTCACGCTTCTGAGCTTTTCTTTTCAACTCACAATATGATGTGCAGTTCATATCGACCATACCCTGTTTCATGTAGTCTAAACGGAGTTGTCCTCTGGGATCCTTCCCTTCAATTGCTCCTTCTATTATTCTCTTAACCAACCCATTGTATCGTAGTATATGGCCTATAAACTTAGCTCTTCTGCCTTTTAAATTTCATAGAAAGCTCTTCTCCTCCTGAGCTCTTCTAAAGACTTCCTCATTCATTATCTTCTCCCTCCAGCTTATCTTGAATATTCTTCTGTAGCACCAGGTCTCAAATGCTTGGAGTCTTTTCTTGTGTACAAGAGAACCATCCATCATAGAGCTGCTGATACTAGGGACATCTTAAACAGATCTTTAATGCAGTGGTTTCCCCTTGTCTTCTGCATTCTATGCCATTGAAGCATACCCGTTCCTCTGCCTTTAGAAGTGATTTCTCACCCCTAGGACAATCGGGTGCCCTGTCCTCTATCTGCTCATCTGCCCTCCAAGGAGGCCATTGGCACTTGATAGAGGGGATCAGCTTTTCCCGAGTGATATTCGGTCCCTGTGTTCGTTAGCCGCTTGATATACAAACGTTGCCCCCTCTCTACCACAGGCATGGAACCCATTTTACACAAATGAAATCTACTTTGTTTACTAGTCACTCGGTAAAACATTTCTCATAATTTCCCTTGCAAGACCACCCTCAGTGAAAATAATATTTTACATCCATATTTTTTGGTATCCAGGCCACTTATATGTATATAAATAGTAAAACAGTTTTACCTTTTTCTTTTCCGTCTGGTGGCCTTTATCCTTTACGAAACTCTATGCGTTTCGGGACATCATCAGGAATATCCCTTGGTGAAGTTCATCAATAGTTAAAATATTAAAAACAACTTTTTATACAACTTTACACATCACAATAAATATAAATATAAACACAAAAAACCCCAAACGTGAGAACACACGTGATATCGCTGGTGCGCACCACGAATTACTGTTATAGGTCGTGCATTATGGACCTTGTTTTGTATTCTTATCGCTGTGTCGTACAGTGGATTTGATTGGAAATTCAATTGTTCATTAAGAAGGACCTCTTTTGTGTTTTTATCTTTATAAGCCTTATATATTTCGAATTCTTCGACAGCATTCATATAACTTCCTTTTCTGCATACGTGGAGGGGTTGAAAGTTCGTCATGAAATCGGTAAAATTATGGTTTTTGTCCATCAGATGGCGCGTGTAATTTGACACAGTTTTACTAAATTCTTTTTTAGGTAAATGTTCTTTAAAGCGTTTTTTAAAATGAAAAACATTAAAATACGACCTAATTATAAAATAGCCTCATTTGACATTGTTGACTTGTATACGAATGTCCCTGTTCAAGAAGCACTCACTATCCTTAAGGCAAATCTTATTAACGCCAAAATATGTAACTCTGAAGAAATCAATGATATAATTAACTTGCTGGAAGTTGTACTTAACCAAAATTACTTTACATTCAATAATAATTATTATATCCAAAAAAAGGGTCTAGCCGTGGGGTCACCTTTGTCTGGCTTGCTAGCTGATATATACCTAAATCACTATGAGAATACGTATTTGCTCAATAACGTAAATAAACTTTCCAGGAAAATAATATCATATACACGTTACGTTGATGATACGTTCATAATTTTTAATGGCACATTACGACAAATAGAAAATATGAAAAAGTACATGAACGGTATCAATAAAAACATACAGTTCACACTTGAGATGGAGGTAAATAATAAACTTAACTTCCTCGACCTGACAATTACAAGACTGGATGAAAAATGTCAATATCAACTATACCGGAAGCCAACAACCACGGATCTCACTATAAATGCTGAATCACATCACCCATTTTCTCAAAAAATGGCAGCATATCATAGTTTAATACATAGATTACTTTCCATACCATTGGAAGACAAAGAGTTTCATGAAGAACGAAACACGATCAAATATACATAGCTAAGGCCAATGGTTATAAAGGTTCAATTGTGGAAAGTTTTGTCAAGAAACACTGAAAAAAGAAAAACTACAGAATTACACGAAAATAATAGAAATAGGGTTAGGTATGTAGCATCAGAATATGGTAACACCCTACCCAAAATTTTAAACAAAGTATTCGGTGAGATAAATATAAAAATTGCTTACCGAACTAATAACAACGTTAATAAGATACTCCTACCTAAAAATTCAAAATTCGTTGAGGACAAGACAGGCGTTTATAAGATAATGTGCAATGACTGTGACAGTTTCTACATTGGCCAAACTGGTAGACCCTTTAAAAAACGCTTTAAAGAACATTTACTTAAAAAAGAATTTAGTAAAACTGTGTCAAATTACGCGCGCCATCTGATGGACAAAAACCATAATTATACCGATTTCATGACGATCTTTCAACCCCTCCACGTATGCAGAAAAGGAAGTTATATGAATGCTGTGGAAGAATTCGAAATATATAAGGCTTATAAAGATAAAAACACAAAAGAGGTCCTTCTTAATGAACAATTGAATTTCAAATCAAATCCACTGTACGACACAGCGATAAGAATACAAAACAAGGTCCATAGTGTGCGACCTATAACAACATGAGCACAGCAGTCGACTACAGTAATTCGTGGTGTGCACCAGCGATATCGCGTGTGTTCTCACGTTTGGGGGGTTTTATGTGTTTATATTTATATTTATTGTGATGTGTAAAGTTGTATAAAAAGTTGTTTTTAATATTTTAACTATTGACGAACTTCACCAAGGGATATTCCTGATGATGTCCCGAAACGCGTAGAGTTTCGTAAAGGATAAAGGCCACCAGACGGAAAAGAAAAAGGTAAAATATGAAAAAGTTACAAAAGCAAAAATACAGTAATATGAACAGTAGCAACAACCAATAAGAGAAAACAATATTTTAATTTTTCTAACAATTCTATGTAATTTTTCTTAAACATAAAGTAACTAGAAATCAATATATCATTATTATTAGGACCAAATGCATATCTGAAGAAAGGAGATATGTCGCATCTCGCAAGGTCCCTGAATACCCAACAAATTGATACACCTGGTTCACATGACCCTGCAAGATACAAGATTCAAAGTAAAAGTATAAGGAAAATTAACAGAGCATTTCCATGTTCGAAGAGGAATAAAACACAAGGATGTCTTGACTACCCTCCTTTTCAATGTATGCCTAGATAAAGTAGTAAGGCAGCCACCAATAAACGCTGGTAGCACAATTATGAATAGAAGGTCTCAGTGCATTGCATATGCTGAGACAATATTGTTCTAGTGACAAGAAACAAACAGGCACTGCAAGAGGCGTACACCTCTCTCGACCATGCTTTGACTAAGTTAGGGCTGTAAGTGAACAGCCAAAAGACAAAACAAATAACAATGAAAAAGAATGTTCGAGATGAAAGATTCCCAAAAATTAAAATTAACAACACTGAATTTGAGAGGATAGATAATTTTAGACATCTTGGATCCCTCTTACTGTCAGAAAATCAGATAGCAATGGAAATTCAAGAGAAACTAGCCATGGGACATAGGTGCTATTTCTCTTTGCTGCCTATTCTAAAGTCTAGAAACATTTCCAGAACCTCCAAGCTCCAGATTAACATATCAGGAAATTGAATACTCTGTTAGTCAATTTACAATAAAGTCATGGATTTTTATTAACCCTTAAAACATGGTTGATGCTTTTTACGATTATATTTTACATGAAAAAAAGGAAAATAATCTCAACACCGTAGGCAAATAAGAAAATTATTTCTGAATTTCATAAGGAAGAATTTTTTTAACCATTTTCTGCAACATACGAAAGGTACAAATGGCAACAGTTAAAAGATTCACTCTTCAAACATATACTGGTCATGACCAGTAATAAAACGGTCACACATCACGTACGCACAGGTACAGACACATTAATAACTCATTGAATTAGGCCTATCAATAGGGAAATTCTTCTTTCCCTTTCCAGACTAGTATTTCTTACGTAAGGGACTCCACAATACCCTAAAAATGTTGGCATACACACGTTCAACGATTGTAAGAAGAATTTCATTTACAGTACAAAAATAAAAAAGATTGAAATCTCACTGTCTCAGAGTTTTAATATACATCTCTATTTATCATCGTCAATACACTAAATTAAAATGTACGGAAAGATTATATGGTCAAAATAAATATTTAGGCGGCTCAGTAGACCAGTGGGTATGGCACCTGGCTACTAATCTAGAGGTCCTGGGTTCAATTCCCGGGCCCGCACCATAAAATCAAGGTGCGTTTTTCAGCCCACAGGTCGACTCAGCCTGTTGAAAATGAGTACCTGGGATAACATCCTGGGGATAATAATGGGCGGCTGAAGCGTAGTGCTGGCCACACTACCTTCCTTGTAGCTGTACGGCTCACATAAGGCAGCCTACCCTGCCCTAAGCTACTTCGGTGGTAGGCTATACATGGGAGCCATTATTATTATTATTATTATTATTATTATTATTATTATTATTATTATTATAAATATTTACTCTTTCAGTGATTAAGTAGACCTACACACACACTTGTAAAACCTTTTATCTCATTTTACTACCTGCCATTTTAGAGGTCATTTCTAAAATCTTTTTTTTTTTGTCATTCAAAATTCTGCTCCCGTCAACATTATTCTGTTGACAGATTAATGTATCTCACTCTTTCCCTCCTCCTTCTGCACAATTCATTAATTACATTAATAACTTAATTTACACAAATTACTGTATTGCACAAAAACATATTAAGTATGTTCAATGCTTATTTACCACCGTTTGAATTTTCCTGGCTTTAAGTAAATTCTAGAAAACAATAAGGCTCCTTAAGTCACTATACGTCTGCTTCGTCACTGATTCTTGGTTGGGTGGCAGTATTCGCCGACGTCTGTATCGGTTTAACATATTCCACCACACACACGCGCACCACCTATAAAACAAAAATACAACTGCTTATAAATTTGTTACTTTACCTCTACAACTAATTACACTGCTACACTTCAAATACAAAACTACTATTAAAATCAACAACTTTCAAAATTTTTGCCCCATAAAAATAGGACTTAAACTTTACAAATTCAACTAATATATAAAGTCACTATGTGCTTACAATCATTGGTTAGAACAAATTGTAAAACACTGTAAGAGGAATAATAAGGAAGGTGTGGGAATCAATCAGGAATAATCAGGAATATCGCAATTTTTGAAAATGGGAGTATGTAAAGGATGGAGGTAATTTAATAAAATATACCACAAAGCAGAGACTAGGGTGGTTTGACATACAGCAAAGAGTGCTGGAAGCAAGGATAAGGATAAGCCCCTAATGAATAACTTGAGAGGAAGACCAAAAACAAGACCAAGACCAAGTATAGTCTGATATGTAAAAATTGAGATACAGAACTGAAGAGTAATCACAGACAACAGAGAGGAGCAAAACACATTAGCTGGTAGCATAAAAACTTATAACTAAGAAAAACAGGTTGGGTGCAACCCATTTGGAGAAAGTATTTGAACACTTGGTCCAAATGAATCCAGAAAGATTAAAAAAGTAAATATCATTTTGTCAACATGTCATTTTGATAAAAAGACTATGACAAAAACATATTGAATTACTGAAGTTTAGAAAACAAACGTCCTGGAAATTACAATTCTACATACAGATATTATACAGCTAAGAATTCAGAAATTCAAAAGTTTATGGAAGAAGAGATTAAACAAACAAAATTGTTTTGGCTAATCAAATGATGAAGAAGTAGTGCAAGAACAAAAAGGCATAAAAAAAGATGGCAGTCATAACAAACTATTTCACAAGGTCCTCAACTAGCTAAGATTGGAAAAAATACATAATGCCAATACCTGCACACGCGCGCGCGCACACACACACACACACACACACACACACACACACACACAAAATTAACATTTATTTGCAATTGGTATTAAGTAAGTATCACAACATCCTAACATGAATGAAAAATTACTGGGCCGGTAACACTGATGCCCAATTCCATCATTTTGCCATTCCATTACCGTTCTCTCAGGTCTCAAGAGCACACTGTCATTTGAAACCAGTGAGCTTTAGGTCTTACTGTACCCACTACATGATCTTTGTGAATAGCGTATTGTCTTCCATTTTGTATACACACTTTCAACTGAATGTAACTCGATACTTCCCCTTTCTTACTGCATATCTTCATATACGAGGGTCATCTCAAAAGCAAGTTTCCCTATTTTTTTTTTCAAAGGGCAATGGCCATGAAAGGGCAATTGTTTCTCCAAAGGGCAGGCTGACGAAGATTGGAGAATGTTATTTGTGTTTCTTTTATAAAATTGCTAAACTGCTACAGTGTTTGTTTAGACAAAGTTTTTCGTCATCTCTGACATCATCAGGTCTTGAACATCCTTGTGTTATTTGTGTTAACACACAACCTTGTGTGTTATTTGTGTGTAGTGGCAGTAGTTGTAAAACCTCATCCGTTCCGTAGCAATGTAACAACAACAGGAAATTTAAAATCATGGACGTTCCATTTACCAGCGTGTCCGACTGCAAACTGCGTAGTGCGATTCGGTTTTTTGCTACAAAACATGAATCAGCGGCTGAAATTCGTCGGTCACTTAGTTTCTGTGTACGGACCTAAGTGCACGAGCATTCAATGGTCCGCTGGTGGAATACATAGTCCTTGAAAGGGAAAGATTTATTGAGTAACAAAGTTCTTCTGCTCCACGACAATGCTCGTCCTTATTCCTCGTGAGTCACGCAGAAATTGTTGGAGTCTTTTTAAAGGGAGGTTTTCGACCATCCCTCATGTTCACCCGATTTGGCTCCAAGTGATTTCCATATTTTCCCTCATCTCAAAGAACAACTCGGAGGACAACGTTTTGAAATGGATATGGAAGTGAAACAGGCGGTTGCGCTTGGCTCCGAAATCTAGGCACGCACGCAGTGATTCAAAGAAGGAATTGAAAAAATTGTTTTTACCCTACAGAAAGTGTATTGACAAGGCTGGAGATTATATTAAACAATAAGTGCATGTTTTTGAATAAAAGTATAGTTTTCTTTTTAATTATTACAAGTGTTTTTATTTTCCCTAATTCAGCAAACTTACTTTTGAGATGACCCTCGTTTTAACAAATATTATTACTGTATATAAAACAAGATATACAATATGTTCATATTATACTATATATTTTCTAGATATTCTCAATTCCTCTACACCTCCAGTATCTTCATTTTATACTCTATCTCTTCTAGATATTCTTCTACGTATGTCCATTTCTACTGTATTTAGTTTTATCCTATTAACTCTTGTGATTCACTACACAGTTTCACTGGATGCATATTGTAATGGTACATATCTTCGCCTAACAATAATGAAGATATATAACAAAATAAGTTATTTAAAATAATTAACACTAGAATAAAAAAGGATGAATCAGAGATTCAAGAATGGGTGATTCATAAATAATAACACGGTCAAACGTATTTAGGTAATCAGAAAAGTAACCTATAATAATAAAAAAGTAACAAACCACAAACCAAAATGTTAAATACGATAATACCTGGCGATTTAACCACAATGACCCAATAGATGGTAAGTGAGAGTGTAGTACCAGCCCCAAAAAACCAAGAATATAAAAGAAATTATGACAACTGTAAGTGATAACTGGAACTAGCCACCACACTAACGTAAGAGTGTATAAAAAATAATAAGAATAATGATGAATAAATAATTAGCATGAAAGTGTGAAGATATAATCAGCCACAACACCCAGGAAGTGATATATAAAATACGGCAAAGTGAAATAAACACAGTGAAAGAGTACGAAACTAGTCTTAAACCAAGAAAAAAGACTAATCAATGATAAATTGTATATAATAACGATGATTGTAAAAACAGACGAGTAGTCTAAAAGTTAGAAGTATTGAATTGTTAAGGACTTAAAATGTAGAAGGGTACACTAACCCAAACAAATAGAGTAAACTAGGACAAATCGAACTAACACGACACAAACCTATTAATTGTATAACCCAACCAGATAGAGTGAGAGATAGTAAGTTATAATGATGATGAACATTGTACAAATAAAAATGAGAAAGAGAATTTTAAGTAAGCAATACACTAATTTTTGCCCACCAGTAACACTTAAAACATTGAGTGCAAGGTGTTATTATTAATATCCCCAAAGTGAAAATAAACCCCCTTAATAATGATAAACACTGATAAGACAGTGATAAAAGTTTATAAGTGCAAAAGGTGAGTGAGAGCTAATAATGGCTAAACACAGGAAGGACTGTGATAGTTAAAAGCCAATATAAGTGGACACCAAAATGTAACAAAATAAACTAAAAGTAGTAGGATTAAGTTATCAATAGGAATAACTAATTATCATGTTTTAAATTTTTATCAATTAAGATTATCAGTGACAATTCATATTATTACATGAGAGTAAGAAAAATAGACTATTAGAGTGTCAATACACCGTATAGAGAATTTCTGAAATACTGAAAGACAAAAACAAATGTTATTAACCCAAAATTGATAAGGGAAAGACAATTAATAAACATTATAAGATTTTAGTAGAAACATAGTAAAATAGTATTAGATTATCTAGTTAATGACGTAGTGCCAAGTAAGTTTAGTAATAAGGAAATATAATTTTGTTCACAGATTTAACTAATGTTTATATGTTTGTTGTTTGTTAATACTAGGTAATAATTATTACTCACTAAAAAGTATGAGTAGGTAATGAGAATGAACATTTCCAGTAATGATAAGTAAATAAGTATGTTTTAATGAATAAGAATTATGTCTCAAATAATTATGTAATAATGAATAAGAATTATATCTATGGAATTGTTAAACCATAAGATTCTATGTTATATGTTATGTGATAAATAATGAGACATAAGAGTTAAAAAACAAATAAAAACAAAACAAGAAACAAGATAAATACAGACAAACACAATAACACTAAAAGGCAGTTATGACAATAGACAAGCTAGAATATGAAACAGTAAAATCACACATAATTACAGAACAGACTTAAAACCATTGTACAAATAACCAAAATCATGTATTAAAACCAATCAGGACCCATAAAAGGGGAAAATGAAATGTAATATCAGTAATTAAAGAAAAATAGCCAATTGCTGTTTAAGCCTAGGCAAATTCCCAACTGTCAAACTACAAAAAACTTAAATTTTGAGAATTAAACACTGACATTAGTAAGACTAACCCATATAAACAACAAAATACATGGATTTCGTTGTCCATGACGTGTCCGTTACTTAACTAAATATCACTATTGTTTGACGACTCGGAACACTAAGTTTTTTATAAGTAAAATCGTAAAGATTTACCTTACAGCCTAAACCGGCTTTCACCTTTAGAAGGCTTCATCAGAGGCTGCCGTAGGTAGCGCTGTCCGTCTTGTTGTTGGTGACGGGATAGTTTTTCGAAAGATCGATGCTGTGTGTGTGTGGTGAGATGTGTTCGAATAATGCGTGCGATTTGAATTGTGTCTGTTCGTTTAGGATGTCGTTTTTATTTGTTTTTGTGTGTTTGTATATTTCTAATTGTTCTAGAGTGTCTAGTTTTCGGCCTTTTGTGTGTACATGTAGAATGTTCATGTTATTGTCGATGTTTTTATATGTGTGGTTTGCTTCAATGAGGTGGTTTGCAAAGGTGGATTCTGTAGTGGTGTGGAGTGCCTTTGTGTGTTCAATGTATCTCTGTTTGAAGCTACGTCCTGTCTGGCCTATGTAGAATTTATTGCAATTTGAGCAATTTAGCTTGTATACACCGGGTAGATCGAATTTGTTTTGTGCTTTGTGCGTGCGTTTTGATAGTGTGTGTTCTGTTTGTTAGTAGTTTTGTAAGCGATTCTGTATCCTGCTTTTTTGAATTTGTGGGCAATTTTTTCAGTTTGTTTGTTGATGTATGTTAGTGTTATGAATTTGTTGTTTTCTGTCATTGTCTGTTGTTTGTTTTGTGTAGGAGTTTACTGACTATTGTTCTGTCATATCCGTTAGATTCTGCTAGATATTTTATCGTGTTTAGTTCGTCTTTGTAGTCTTTTTCATCTAAGGGGATGTTGTTAAGTCTATGTAACATGGTTCTAAAAGCAGCTAGTTTGTGTTGTGTTGGGTGATTGGAGGTGTTGTGTATTAGTGTCTCAGTTGTAGTTGGTTTTCTGTATATACTGAATTTGTGCTTGTGTTCTAGTTTTGTGATGGAGAGGTCTAAGAAGTTTATGGTATTGTTGTGTTCGTATTCGGCAGTGAAGGTTATGTTTTTATGTATTTTGTTTATGTGCGTTAGTAACTGTTCACATTGTCTTTTGTTCCCCCTGTGTAGTATTAGAATGTCATCAACGTATCTGTGCCAATATAGTATTTTATGTGAGTGTCTGTCATTGTTTGTGAGTATTTTTGTTTTTTCTAAGTGTTGGAGGAAGACTTCTGCTAGAATGCTGGATATGGGGGAGCCCATGGGTAAGCCATTGTTCTGTGTGTAGTATTTATTGTTATAAGTAAAGTAGTTTTGTTTTGTGATAATGTTCAGAGTTTCTGTTATCTCGTTGATAAGTTCGTCTGGTGTGTTGTTTTGTTTGAGTTTGTTTTGTAGGATGGTGATTGTTTCACAGATGGGGATCTTTGTGTACAGGTTTTTAATGTCAAAGGAGGCTAATGTGGCATTATGGGGGATGTGTATGTCTCTTATTTTTGTTAATAGGTCAGTGTTGTTTTTTACTGCAATGTTGTTGTCTATAACACTAACATACATCAACAAACAAACTGAAAAAATTGCCCACAAATTCAAAAAAGCAGGATACAGAATCGCTTACAAAACTACTATCAAAACAGAACACACACTATCAAAATGCACGCACAAAGCACAAAACAAATTCGATCTACCCGGTGTATACAAGCTAAATTGCAATAAATTCTACATAGGCCAGACAGGACGTAGCTTCAAACAGAGATCCACTGAACACACAAAGGCACTCCACACCACTACAGAATCCACCTTTGCAAACCACCTCATTGAAGCAAACCACACATATAAAAACATCGACAATAACATGAACATTCTACACGTACACACAAAAGGCCGAAAACTAGACACTCTAGAACAATTAGAAATATACAAACACACAAAAACAAATAAAAATGACATCCTAAACGAACAGACACAATTCAAATCGCACGCATTATTCGAACACATCTCACCACACACACACAGCTTCGATCTTTCGAAAAACTATCCCGTCGCCAACAACAAGATGAACAGCGCTACCTACGACAGCCTCTGATGAAGCCTTCTAAAGGTGAAAGCCGGTTTAGGCTGTAAGGTAAATCTTTACGATTTTAATTATAAAAAACTTAGTGTTCAGAGTCGTCAAACAATTATGGTATTTAATAAAATGAAATTAGACAATCATGTTAAGACAGAAATATAATAGTAATCATGTAAATTAAGAAAACAGTGTAAATAAACAAAATCAACAAAACTGTCAAAATGTTGATACCTAAGTAAAAACAATAGTATTGGATGTCAAATCACCTAAATATGAACAGTGCTAATAATATTTAATACTTAAAGGGTAATACTGAAGATTAATTACATTCAGAAGATCTGTAACTATTTTAAATAAAAATTCAAATATCCTAACAATGGTCTTAAGCCAATTTTAGCCAATCAGAAATTTTGAGTTACCATGACAACAACCGAATATTGACTAATTTCAGTTAGGAACCTAAGGATCTGTAGTGACGCTTAACTAGAGAGACGCCACGCCGTGAAGGGCCCAAATTTTTGACTTACAACAGTATAAGTGCCCACAATTTGATGAAGAAGGACCAGACCAACTGATGAGAGGACATTCCAACCAACATAGACCAAGGACCAGCTCAAAATTAACCCAGATGACTGCAATATATGGAATTTAACAACAAGAAGACGCCGGATATCCATGAAGCCCAAGATTGAAGAAAGAAGACTCGACATCAACCGATTAACCTATGCTGACGACTGACAATACACCTCCTATCTACTAACGTTGAGTATTGCTGAATTTCTTGATTTCTAAAAAAACAAATTCTCTTTCGAATTTATAACTGAATCATAAAATTCTCACTGTCACTGAAAGTATTATTTTTCAAGGGTTGATAAATAAAAAGTAACTTGTAAACACTGAACTAAAGATAACCTATGTACTACACCAATGACACTGTCACACTTTAACACCACAATATTTAATTTACAGTAAACCTTGTTGATTTTAATGCTCACGAACATTAAGTGATATATTATAATTTATCTTGTTATAAAAACTTCTGTATCGTACTTAAAAGGACTCTATAGGCAGATTTATTTTGTAAATAATAACCAACGCTGCCTTGCATCTAATAGAAACATTGTACTGCCAACCCAGCAATCCGCTGAGTGAACGACTATATTTTGCCGAGGCTAAAATTATTATATCAATTATTATTTTGTGTAAAGCGTTAACAAGAACTAACAATTCAGAGCCTAATAAAAAAGTGTGTACCGAGAATAACTGTCCAGTATTTATTTATAGAGAATATTTGTATGTTTTGTTTAATAGCAGTGTGTCAAAATAACCAACATTATTCAAGTTGGCAACATGTTTTCCCCCACTAAAACGAGAATCGGTTTCATGCCAGTCGGCGAACGATTCAAATTTACACTAGTGCACTGTCAAACCATATAGGTAAAAACTTTTGTTTTCTTGTAAAACAATTTGGCGCCTATCGGGAATTACGAAAGAGTGAGAAGGGACAGGTAAGGCACACAGGCTACCAGACGCTTCCGAACGAACACTAATTACGTTCGCTAAAACACAGTATTAAAACTCAAATTCTAAGACAAATAATAAAGATCCACAAGAGCTTTTCTACAATATTGTAACAATCGTCTATCGTCATTCTTAATAAATTCTGTACAATGTAGAAGTGTCAGAGTGTAATGGGTATAACGTGTCTTATCAAACCGTCGTCGCTTTGGAACGTAACTTACGCTGATTTTGTCCGTTGCGAACGTACGAATAACCAGGTATCGATGTCCTTACCTGTTGTTCACTAGGGGTGTGAACATCCCGTGTGGCGCCAAATTGTTTAATTAAAACAATTAAAAAATTTTATGATAATATTACAAGCGCAGCTCAGGCGGTGTGGAGAATTCAATTTGTTCCTGCCTCGACTTGGCCGTCTGAATCGGGCCAGTAGTTCGTTGAGTTGGCTATGTGAGCGCTTGCCGTCAATACTAACTGTTCTCTAAAATGTACATAAATTATAATACACCATCCTAATGAAATTACAACACAGTGGTTACACTCAGTACTTGTTTATTATTTGTAGATTACTAATTATTCAGGTTAACACAAATTATGTTTTCCTTTGTAATACATTTGCACCAGTAATTTATACGAGACAATTTCTCTGGGTTTGACAAATCGATCTTTGAACGTAACAAGACATTCAAGGATGGCGTCTGTCGAAGTAGTATACAAATATTTTCGTTCAAACGTCTTGGATTCTTGTGATTACGATAAAAGGATTATTAATGATTAATAAACAATAACAACAATAAAAATACACTACCTTACATCAAAATACTTAAATAATATAATGTGTAGTTATAACTTGTTCTTGGAGTGTAGTAAAAGTGTTTCAAAATTTTGTAAACTAACAACAGGTCAACTTTACAAGTTGACAAATTTTCAGTATCTTAGTTTTTTATTTAATCTTTGAAAGAAATTATGTGCAGTTTAGTGAGAGTTCAGATTACTGTGAGCAATATTTAAAGTGAGTTTATTCGGAAATTTGGGTAATTTAAATGATACTTAACGCATCAGTAGACTGGGTGTACTCGGTTGATCTGGTAAAAAAGAATTAGGCTGCAATCATATTTAATTTTCAATTGTCTAGGGCGTCTGACATCTTTTTCAAATTAATCGGAGCAATTTATTCATTTCTTTTTTATTTGATTGGTCTTCGACATCGGTTAAATGGTTTCAGTCATCGTCTGCTTCCTTCTTGTTCAGTGGTGGTAATTTCGTTTACTATTTTGATGTTTTAAATTAGAATTTTGATCGTTCAAGATTTGGCGTCTATTCAGCAAGAGCGTCACATTAAGAGTAAAGAAATTTAACGGTAAATCCGTAATCAACGTCTGTCGTCATGGTTACAAATGAATTCTGATTGGTTAATTTTGACTTATAACCATTGTTATCAAATTTGAATTTTTATTCAAAATAGCTGTCTCTTCTGATTGCTTATATTCTTCTGTCTTCTTACCTACATATTAAATATTATCACTACTGTTATTATTTCCTTTCAAAGATTACTTTGATATCCCATAAGGTTGGGTTCTTCAAAATATTAATGTTGTACATTTATGTTAATATTTGGTAATTACATTTCTCCTTTAATTTAAGCCCTTATTCTAACATTTTTCTTTTAAAATGATTTACAAATTATTCTTGGCTATTTACTCGCCTTGAATTTGTTAATTTCCTAGTTGATTCTATACAATTTGCAGTTATTTGTTATTGACTGTTAGGCATTTCCTAGGCCTAAGTAGCCATTGATTATTTTTTCCTATTTTATACAAATTATATCTCATTTTACTCTAAAGTGTTTTGTTTTGTTTTGTTTTGTTTTGTTGTTATAATTGATTCGTTTATTGGTTATTGTGTCTTGAATTTGTTTGTGTACTGATTATGTGTCAAGATTATTTTCTATATCTTGGCTGGTCAATTATTTCCTAACTGATTTTCTAGTGTTTATTATTTCTGAATTGATTTATCTGCTTATTTATTTAACTTGCCATTGTCAACAATATGGCTATTATTTACTATTCTTTATCACATAAAATATAACAACTAGGCCTATGGACTGTATGCTTCCTTCAGCCATATCCTATTCATAAATTTAAATGAACAATTCTTTACCAGTTATTAGGTACTGTTGGTTTAACATACTGTTACGACGGTCTACTCGATCGTCGTAGTTACAGTGGAAACAAAATAAGTACAAGACACCAATTAAGTCACTAATCACACCTTTAATTGTTACAGTAAAACAGTTCGTAATTAACAACACAGTCTCTACAACAAATCAAATGAAAATTGTACACACGCAATAAAATGTCCCCAAATATTAAAACTCAATTGTATTACAATTATACCGTCCGAATATAAAACGCAACACTTCACTACTAACTACTTGCACGTTCACAGTAATAACCCGAACCGCTCTGTAAATATATCGCACAAATACTCTCGAACCGCACTATCCAAAATCTCGCATGGAACTGAAAACTAAGGCCGCTAACCGATGTATTTATAGTCACGCTCACACACCAGAAGCTTCCAAACTGCGTCTTATATCTCGTGAACTACGTAATTACTACGGCCTTGACACAGTCCGAGCGCCCAAGCGAAGCCCGGCACAGTCGAGAAAATTCTCGCAAAATGCGTCTAGTAGCACGTACACCACACGCTTACGTCGAGATCTTTCTGGCACATTCGATAAACGCGTAGATTGTTCTGTGCTGTCGTAGCACTGCCCCCTCCTTAAGCCTGTTCGTCCCGAACTGGCAAAGCATCTCCGAAGTAATACTCGACCAGGCGATCTAGATGGCCATCCTTGGGAAGGATAATTTTCCCGTTCTTCGAATTCAGTCTCGTGTGATCCGAACATCACGTTCCCAGGAATGCGAATCTTTCGCGCAACCACTAGCTTCGCTGGAATCACTCTCGTTGCGTCATGTACTAATGACCTAAATACCACTGGCTGATCCAAGTTTGTTTGGTTCTCGTCAACAACCTCTTGCGTAACCTCATCTTCAGCCACTTTACTCTCGGGCGCTTCTATCAGCTCAGGAACAAGCAAGAGTTTTGTCTCGACACCCATAGTTGGCTTTCCAATCACTTCTTTTGTCGTTATACTTACTTGTACTTCCTCTGCTAGTTCTTCCTCCATTTCCGCTTGCAACAGGGAGGTTTCCTCTTGACCAGACTCGTTGACTTTTTCTTCGACTAATGCCACTCGCTTAATCGAATGGTTGGTAGACCCTGTCATTTTAGCCATGCAAAGCTTTATCTTCTATTGGCCAACTTTCAGGACATTCTCTCTTAAGTCCACAACGAATCCGTAGGCATTCATAATCTCCGTGCCAAGAATCACTTCATCGACAATGTCTGCAACGAGCATTTGGTGGCTAAACTCAAGAAGACCCAGGCGTACACGTACGTCTACCTTTCCTAGCACCTTGACGGGGCTTCCAGTCACAGTCTGTATTGTACAAGAGCTAATTAGAGGATGGCGGTTACAGACTAAGTCAGGGCGCACAATGGACACTGCTGCGCCCGTGTCAACTGTAAATGATGTTGGTTTACCATCCGCAAATCCATTAACAATAAAGTTTCCACTGATCTTATGTAGCGTGGAAACTGTGTGCTGTTCTGGGCCTTTACTTCTCCAATTGGTGCGATCAGTCTCTTCTCTCTGTATCTTCTTCTCCCAACAGTCTACCTGTAGATGACCACGTTTTCCACAGTTGTAACATTTCGGTCTTCTGTCTTTTTCAAATCGTTGCGACTCTCTTGAACTTTTGAATTGTTTGTCCGACAACGCTGTTTTTCTGCACCCATCGTAACGGTAATGTGATACAGGGATCTTCTGACTGCAACGTGATGGCACAATCCCATTAATGTAGCGGGACGCTGACTTGGCAGCTTCAAACTCTAGGGCGTGAACAAGAGCTTCTGAGCTATCTCGGTGTCTTGCCATTCGTAACACTTGCTGAAGTTCACAATCTCCGATGCCATCAATAAATGTCTGCACCGTAAACCTTATTCAGAAGTCTTCTGGTGCTTCAGGATAGGCCA
This sequence comes from Magicicada septendecula, assembly GCA_034769895.1. Classification (NCBI taxonomy): domain Eukaryota; kingdom Metazoa; phylum Arthropoda; class Insecta; order Hemiptera; family Cicadidae; genus Magicicada; species Magicicada septendecula. The sequence continues at coordinate 13,879,872 of CM068370.1, forward strand.
ATCTAATCAATCTGTCGATACTTGCTTCAAATTCTTGAAGACTTTCCCCAGAACGTTGTCGTCTTGTTCTCAACTGAGCGTAGTACACCTCTCGCAAATGTTTATCACCATAGCGTAATTCTAGAGCTTTTATCAACTCGGCATAGATGTTCTGGCTGTCAGGTGGCACTTTCTGTATTAGTTCTGCCGCGGGGTCCTTTTAACGCAAGAACAAGTGAAACAGCCTTGTCTTTTTCTGTCCAATTATTTGCGTATGCAGCAGCTTCAAATTGGCGGAGGTACGTTGTCCAGTGACTAATTCCGTCAAAGGTTGGAGCTTTGACATGAACTGTCCCTACTGCAGGCAAAGTGACTTTCTCTGTTAACTTATTTTCCGTGTCTTTTTCTGTCTTTATCACTGGTACAGTCTGTTCAGAAATTTGTTTTGGTTGAATCTTCATGCACTGTTCAACTTCAATTTTAATTTGTTCTCTTATATTTGCCATTGAGTTTTCTACTGCAGATATTTTTGTTGACATAACTTCTTCCACAGTCAAGACAGATTTTTCTACTTTAGCTATTTTATTTGACATGGATTCTTCTACGTCAGATATTCTGGTAATCTGATTATTGAGCTCACCTCGTAATTCACCTACGTCACCACGTAGGAGACCCAATTCTGCGGTAGTATGTTCTTGCAACTGTTTCTGCATAGTTTCAAAGAGAGCTTCCGTTTTATCTTTTTGTCTTTCTTCTGTTTCTAGCATTAGTGCTTTCTGACGTTCCTCAGCCTCTTCTCTTTCCTGTCTTCGTTTCTCATCCTGTCGTTTTTCTGCTTCTTCCTGTGTCTGCCGCAGCAGTGTTTGTAAAGCTTCCATCATCTGACTGGGATCCATGTTTACCGATTAATTACGAATCACACTCGTCTTGTACAAAGTATCCACTGTTAACCGTTCTATCCCAGTTCTGACACCACTGTTACGACGGTCTACTCGATCATCGTAGTTACAGTGGAAACAAAATAAGTACAAGACACCAATTAAGTCACTAATCACACCTTTAATTGTTACAGTAAAACAGTTCGTAATTAACAACACAGTCTCTACAACAAATCAAATGAAAATTGTACACACGCAATAAAATGTCCCCACATATTAAAACTCAATTGTATTACAATTATACCGTCCGAATATAAAACGCAACACTTCACTACTAACTACTTGCACGTTCACAGTAATAACCCGAACCGCTCTGTAAATATATCGCACAAATACTCAAGAACCGCACTATCCAAAATCTCGCATGGAACTGAAAACTAAGGCCGCTAACCGATGTATTTATAGTCACGCTCACACACCAGAAGCTTCCAAACTGCGTCTTATATCTCGTGAACTACGTAATTACTACGGCCTTGACACAGTCCGAGCGCCCGAGCGAAGCCCGGCACAGTCGAGAAAATTCTCGCAAAATGCGTCTAGTAGCACGTACACCACACGCTTACGTCGAGATCTTTCTGGCACATTCGATAAACGCGTAGATTGTTCTGTGCTGTCGTAGCAATACATTTCATCCTTTACTATTATTTTGGGTGAGAAACATCATCACTCCTTTTAAACTTACTTAATCTATTATCCCTTATAACATAGAGTGTTTATTGATTGCATTCTTAATTTCTTATTTCTTTACTAATCTCTTTCTCCAATCCATGGTAACACCAACTGTTTACCTTACATGGGCTTTCTCCCCTGAATAACATCGTATCCTTCATTTATATCTAATCTAAATACTATTTTTAATTAACAATACAATTCTTATAAGTTCACTATTAAATCATTTAGTGTTTTATCATTGATTTACTAAGTGTTTTCTTATCTATTACTATTTTTTATCATACTATCATTTAGAATATCCTTTTTTATTCATCACCTTCACTTTTAACTAATTAGTGTTTATCACTGATTCACTCATTATTTTGGAGTTTTTACACTTTCACTATTGGCACTTCTTAAACTTTTTTTTAAAGTGTTTATTAGTGGGTAATCCCTATTATTATTTTTCTTTGTCACTTAGTTACTTTCAGTTTATTTCTCACTATCTCTCTCTTTCTTTACAAATATTATTTATATCTAATAAGTTCATGTCTTTCTAGATTTCTTACTTACATATACTCCTAATTCTTGGGTTAGTGTATTTTTATTTATCGGGGTTTTATTAATTATGAATTACATTTGTCACTTAGTCAATACTAATATTTATTTTTTTATATTGGTTATTTATGGTTTCGTTTCCTTTATGATATTTGATTGCATCATTTCTCCCTTCCCTATTCTATACTATTTGTCTGTGTTTTATCATCTTGTTTCACTTTATTTCCTTTATACTTGGTTTGTTCCATTTTTATTTTCATTTTTCTTCTCCTTCACTTCCATCTTGTTTCACTTTATTTTGGTTTTTATCTGGCCAATCTCTGGGGTTGGGTAAAAGTCATTTGTCTGTCAGTCTAGTCTGTAATTTTATTTAAAAATCACTTTTGGTTTACTATTCTTCCTCCTTCTTTCTTAATTACATTTTATATTTTTATTCTCTTCATTATTTATTTATTAAAATATATTACTTTTTTGCATTTCTTACATACTTATAGATATCAAATATGATCTGAATTTGGTGATGTTATATAATATAAGAGTTTCATAAAAATGAATTTCCATTTCTTTATAATTATTTACCTTAAAAGAATTTCATTTCTAGCAGCCAACTGTACTTCTAGCTTGTGTTGTTTCTATTCTTCCTGAAATGTTTGATCAATATATTCAAAACTGCAGACTATCCAATTAAATTTTACCACGGTCAGTATTAATTCCTTTGTATTTTCTTTTCCGCCGATTTAAAACCCTCTGTGCACAGATTTTAAACCATCTGGGTGAAAGAATAGTACTCTACCTTAAGCCTAAGGTACTACTCTACAAATAAATTTTTATTTACAGAAAACTTCTGTGATAATAATCTGTTTCCTGCTTTCAGCTAAGATTTTAATTCATTATATAAATTCCTTAGAGCTTTAATAACATTACAATTACAGCTGGTTTTCTGTAATAATTTACACCAACTAATTTATGGCAATGGTGTCACAAAGTTTATGAAGATCGATAAACCTGAAACAAGTTTCTTTATCAGTGGTCAACTTAACAAAAAAAATATCATATTACAGTGCACATAAGACAAAAAACTGCAAAGAAAATTGAAGTCTCAATAACCGTGATTTACAAATAAACATTATATAATATTGTGTTACACAATAATCATCTTATTTGTATTTTTATGTAATCACAAGAATCATACCAATAACCAATTACACAACTAACAAAACATATCACCTAAATCTCAAAAACACTTACTAGCTTCAGCCACAAATACCATATGGCATGTAAATCATGCATATGTACAAACTTCAGTATGCATCCTTGTGTATGTGCGTGCACGCACAAAAGAAATGATGAATTAGAACAGATGGAATGTATATATTTTTAACGACGGTCTACTGATCATCGTATGGTACAGTGGAAAACAAAATACAAGGCACCAATTAAGTCACTAATCACTAGGTTTAATTATCACAATTAAACAGTTTGTAATCAACAAGATAGTCTCTTACAACAAATTAAATAAAAATTGTTCACACACAATAATAATGTCAACTAATATTAACACAACTGTATTACAATTATCCCGCACAAAATTATAAAACACATAACACTTCGCCACAATACTTCGAACTGCACTGTGTAAATCACCCGACAATAACTGAAAACTGAGCGTCACTGAGTACTTGTATTTATACCCTGCCAAAAATCCAGAAACATCCATACTACGTATCAGCGCTACACTAGAAAATAATTGATTGCGGCCTTGACACAGTGCGAATGGCTGGTGACATCTAGAAAAGTCTCGCTAACGCATGTTGAGATCACGTACGCACACAAATTTCAGCCGGATTCCACTGGAACATTCGAGAAACATGTAGAATGTTTTGTAATGGTGTAACACTTTTTCCGCATTACATAACAATATATTTAATAATAAATAACATTTTATATTTTTTGAACAAGAATATACGTTTTTTTACTATTTATTAGAATGTTTTGACAGTTTATTGTAACTACTGTCATCTTTAAAAAAACAGAGATTTTTTCTGACGTTGAAACACTGTAATAAAAAATATAAAATATTTTTTATTACTAATATTTAAATAACAAGAACGGTGTGAGGAATTATGAATGAAAACACACACACATCTCTGAAATCTCAAATCTATAAATGATAAAATACCGTTTAATGAACATACAGCTGAAGTGAGGCCATAAATAATGCACAAAACTGCTGAGACTCATATGAGAATAAAAAAAGGCAAGTATGCAATTGTCAAAGAGATTATAATTATGAGAGAGCTGTGAGTGAAGTGAATACAAGGTCTGCCAAAAACTTCATAGTGAGGTCATGCATTGTAGCTCCATGCAAGAGTACTAAAAACTATACAAAAACCTGAACTTTTTACCAGCAACTCATGAATCTTGCATAATGACAATGCAGCTGCCTCATGAATCTTGCATAATGACACTGCAGCTGCTTGTACAGCACTTCCTAGGGAAGAGATCACCCACCATATCCACAGATTCTGACCACACACACAGTTTTATTTTGGTACAGTTAAAGGAAACACTGTCTGGGGCACATGATGACAATTTCATCATCACTAAACGTTTCATAGCCTACATCCGGTACGTCTATTTCACACCATTTTTACTTCCATATTCCTTAAGGAATGGAAGTATGGTGATGGCAAAAAAAATCGTGTTCGAGATTATTGCAGATTCTGATTCTACTACACTCAAAACATGAAAAAAAGTCGTTTTCCGAAAAGTGTCTGTGTGTCTGCTGTCTGTGTGTCTGTGTGTCTGTCTGTCTGTCTGTCTGTAGATTTTTTTTCTATGGCAAACGATAACTGCCGCAAATTCAAACAGAATCAAATAATTTTTTGCATACAGCCCGGTTTTGCAGAGTTCTCGCGACCTATTGTTTTTGGTGAAGATCGGTTGAGGGAAAGGGGTAGTTTACCTGCAACGGTTTTTTTTTAGCAAGGGTAATTTTGTTTGTTTGGCAAACGATAACAGCCGCAAATTCAAACAGAATCAAATAATGTTTCGCATACAGCCCTGAATTGTAGAGTTCTCAAGACCTATTGTTTTTGGTGAAGATCGGTTAAGGGAAAGGGGTAGTTTACCTGTAACGTTTTATGTTTTAACAAGGGTATTTCCTATGGCAAACGATAACAGCCGCAAATTCAAACAGAATGAAAAGATTATTTGCATACAGCCCTAAATTGTAGAGTTCTCAAGACCTTTTGTTTTTGGTGAAGATCGGTTAAGGGAAAGGGGTAGTTTACCTACAACGTTTTTTTAACAAGGGTATTTTCTATGGCAAACGATAACAGCCGCAAATTCAAACAGAATCAAATAATTTTCTGCATACAGCCCTGATTTGTAGAGTACTCAAGACCTATTGTTTTTGGTGAAGATCGGTTGAGGGGAAGGGGTAGTTTACCAGCAACGTTTTTTATCATGCGTATTTTCTATGGCAAACGACAACTGCCGCAAATTCAAACAGAATCAAATAATTTTTTGCATACAGCCCTGATTTGTAGAGTACTCGCGACCTATTGTTTTTGGTGAAGATCGGTTGAGGGGAAGGGGTAGTTTACCTGCAACCGGTTTTTTTTATCAAGGGAAATTTTTTTTTTTTGGCAAACGATAACAGCCGCAAATTCAAACAGAATCAAATAATGTTTCGCATACAGCCCTGAATTGTAGATTTCTCAAGACCTATTGTTTTTGGTGAAGATCGGTTGAGGGAAAGGGGTAGTTTACCTGCAACGTTTTTTTAACAAGGGTATTTTCTATGGCAAACGATAACAGCCGCAAATTCAAACAGAATCAAATAATGTTTTGCATACAGCCCTGATTTGTAGAGTACTCAAGACCTATTGTTTTTGGTGAATATCGGTTAAGGGGAAGGGGTAGTTTACCTGCAACGTTTTTTTATCAAGCGTATTTTCTATGGCAAACGATAACAGCCGCAAATTCAAACAGAATGAAATAATTTTTTGCATACGTCCCTGAATTGTAGAGGTCTCAATGACTTTCGATTTTGGTGAAGATCGGTTAAGGGGAAGGGGTAGTTTACCTGCAACCTTTTACGTTTTAACAAGAGTAAAGTACTTGAAAATTTATTTTCTATAGTAAACGATAGCCGCAAATTCAAACAGAATCAAATGATGTTTTGCATACAGCCCTGTATTGTAGAGTTCTCAATACGTATTGGTGTTGGTGAAGATCGGTTAAGGGAAAGGGGTAGTTACCTGCAAACATTTTATGTTTTAACAAGGGTAATTTTACTTCCATATTCCTTAAGGAATGAAAGTATGGTGATGGCAAAAAAAATCGTGTTCGAGATTATTGCAGATTCTGATTTTACTACACTCAAAACATGAAAAAAAGTCGTTTTCCGAAAAGTGTCTGTGTGTGTGTCTGTCTGTCTGTCTGTCTGTCTGTCTGTCTGTCTGTCTGTCTGTCTGTCTGTAGATTTTTTTCTATGGCAAACGATAACAGCCGCAAATTCAAACAGAATCAAATAATTTTTTGCATACAGCCCTGATTTGCAGAGTACTCGCGACCTATTGTTTTTGGTGATGATCGGTTAAGGGAAAGGGGTAGTTTACCAGCAACGGTTTTTTTTTATCAAGGGTAATTTTATTTGTTTGGCAAACGATAACAGCCGCAAATTCAGACAGAATCAAATAATGTTTCGTATACAGCCCTGAATTGTAGAGTTCTCAAGATCTGTTGATTTTGGTACAGATCGGTTAAAGGAAAGGGGTAGTTTACCTGCAACGTTTTATGTTTTAACAAGGGTATTTCCTATGGCAAATGATAGCCGCAAATTCAAACATAATCAAATAATGTTTTGCATACTGCCCTGAATTATTGAGTTCTCAAGACCTTTTGGTTTTAGTGAAGATCGGTTAAGGAAAAGGGGTAGTTTACCGGCAACGTTTTATGTTTTAAAAGGGTATTTTCTATGGCAAACGATACGAGCCGCAAATTCAAACAGAATCAAATAAGTGTTTGCATACAGCCCTGATTTCTTGAGTTCTCAAGACCTATCGTTCTTGGTGAAGATCGGTTAAGGGAAAGGGGTAGTTTACCTGCAACGGTTTTTTATCAAGGGTAATTTTACTTCCATATTACTTCCATTCCTTAAGGAATGGAAGTATGGTGATGGCAAAAAAAAATCGTGTTCGAGATTATTGCAGATTCTGATTCTACTACACTCAAAACATGAAAAAAAGTCGTTTTCCGAAAAGTGTCTGTGTGTGTGTGTCTGTGTGTCTGTGTGTGTGTCTGTCTGTGTGTCTGTAGATTTTTTTTCTATGGCAAACGATAACTGCCGCAAATTCAAACAGAATCAAATAATTTTTTGCATACAGCCCTGATTTGCAGAGTACTCGCGACCTATTGTTTTTGGTGAAGATCGGTTGAAGGAAAGGGGTAGTTTACCTGCAACGGTTTTTTTTATCAAGGGAAATTTTTTTGTTTGGCAAACGATAACAGCCGCAAATTCAAACAGAATCAAATAATGTTTCGCATACAGTCCTGAATTGTAGAGTTCTCAAAACCTATTGTTTCTGGTGAAGATCGGTTAAGAGAAAGGGGTAGTTTACCAGTAACGTTTTATGTTTTAACAAGGGTATTTTCTATGGCAAACGATAACTGCCGCAAATTCAAACAGAATCAAAAGATTATTTGCATACAGCCCTAAATTGTAGAGTTGTCAAGACCTATTGTTTTTGGTGCAGATCGGTTGAGGGAAAGGGGTAGTTTACCTACAACGTTTTTTTAACAAGGGTATTTTCTATGGCAAACGATAACAGCCGCAAATTCAAACAGAATCAAATAATTTTCTGCATAGAGCCCTGATTTGTAGAGTACTCAAGACCTATTGTTTTTGGTGAAGATCGGTTGAGGGGAAGGGGTAGTTTACCTGCAACGTTTTTATCAAGCGTATTTTCTATGGCAAACGATAACTGCCGCAAATTCAAACAGAATCAAATAATTTTTTGCATACGTCAGTGAATTGTAGAGGACTCAAGGCCTTTAGATTTTGGTGAAGATCAGTTAAGGGGAAGGGGTAGTTTACCTGCAACCTTTTACGTTTTAACAAGAGTAAAGTACTTGAAAATTCATTTAAACTTTTTCAAACAATGGTAATTGTTGAAAATAAAATAATTTTGTTGCCAGGCAATCTGAAAATTTCAGATTTTGTACCACAAAATCTGAAAAGATTATACGATAGTTTATGAAATGGTTAATAATACGTCAGTGGAAGGTGTAATGAGAAATTAGCAGAAATGGAAACCTGGGGAATGTTAACTGTTCTGTAGATACAATTTTGTCAGAATGTTTGGAAATGATCATCAACATTGAAGAAAAAGTAAGCATATTAAGAAACATATGTAAGTACTTATTATAAAAAAATAATGTTTGTTTTTTGATAAAGTCATTTTGATTATAAAATATAAATATTTACAACAAGAAAAGAATTTTCAGTTTTCAAAATTTAAATATATTTTTATAAAACAATGGGTTCTTCATTGAGGTGGGGACCATGTCACTCACTCCATCTCAAGCCTCCTCTCCCATTTTGCAGAAAAAGAGGACCCTGTCAAGGCTGATACTTTGACGACAGTGACAGGGCTTTCCACCAAATTCAGCAGAGTGACAGGTAGGCCCAACTCTGATTGGCTCCTCAGATTTCTCCAGCGTTAGTAGGTTCTATGAAAATATTTTATTTCAAAAATGATTTTAAATATAAATCTTAGATATGTTTTATAAATCTCATGTTTTATGTTTTAACATGGGTAATTTTTTATATGACGAACCATAACTGCCGTAAATTCAAACAGAATCAAATAATTTTTTACATATGTGCCTGAGCTGTAGAGAACTCAATGTCTGTTGATTTTGGTGAAGATCGGTTACGGGGAAAGGGCAGTTTACCAGAAACATTTTTTGTTGTAACATGAGTAAAGTACTTAATTTTGATAAAGTATCCTGATAAGATCTTAATAATCCACTGTAGAAACGTAGATGAAATATCTATAAATGAAGAGGCTAGTTGAACGGGCTGGGGGTAATTTTCTATAAATCAAAATTATAGTTGAAGGGGGAGGGGATAATATTTTTTATATGTGTACTACGTTATTGGCAAGAAAGAAGTATTTTTTTGTTAAAATTCCTTCCCTGGCTGTTTGGCTGAAAATGATTTTAAATATAAATCTTAGAATATGGAAGTCATGTATGGTTCTCCATACCGATATTACTTCCATATTCCTTAAGGAATGGAAGTATGGTGATGGCAAAAAAAATCGTGTTTGAGATTATTGCAGATTCTGATTCTACTACACTCAAAACATGAAAAAAAGTCGTTTTCCGAAAAGTGTCTGTCTGTCTGTCTGTCTGTCTGTCTGTCTGTCTGTAGATTTTTTTTCTATGGCAAACGATAACTGCCGCAAATTCAAACAGAATCAAATAATTTTTTGCATGCAGCCCTGATTTGCAGAGTACTCGCGACCTATTGTTTTTGGTGAAGATCGGTTGAGGGAAAGGGGTAGTTTACCTGCAACGGTTTTTTTTTAGCAAGGGTAATTTTGTTTGTTTGGCAAACGATAACAGCTGCAAATTTAAACAGAATCAAATAATGTTTCGCACACAGCCCTGAATTGTAGAGTTCTCAAGATCTTTTGATTTTGGTGAAGATCGGTTAAGGGAAAGGGGTAGTTTACCTGTAACGTTTTATGTTTTAACAAGGGTATTTCCTATGGCAAACGATAACAGCCGCAAATTCAAACAGAATCAAAAGATTATTTGCATACAGCCCTAAATTGTAGAGTTCTCAAGACCTATTGTTTTTGGTGAAGTTCGGTTGAGGGAAAGGGGTAGTTTACCTGCAACGTTTTTTTAACAAGGGTATTTTCTATGGCAAACGATAACAGCCGCAAATTCAAACAGAATCAAATAATGTTTTGCATACAGCCCTGATTTGTAGAGTACTCAAGACCTATTGTTTTTGGTGAAGATCGGTTAAGGGAAAGGGGTAGTTTACCTGTAACGTTTTATGTTTTAACAAGGGTATTTCCTATGGCTAACGATAACAGCCGCAAATTCAAACAGAATCAAAAGATTATTTGCATACAGCCCTAAATTGTAGAGTTCTCAAGACCTATTGTTTTTGGTGAAGATCGGTTGAGGGAAAGGGGTAGTTTACCTGCAACGGTTTTTTTTTAGCAAGGGTAATTTTGTTTGTTTGGCAAACGATAACAGCCGCAAATTCAAACAGAATCAAATAATGTTTCGCATACAGCCCTGAATTGTAGAGTTCTCACGATCTGTTGATTTTGGTGAAGATCGGTTAAGGGAAAGGGGTAGTTTACCTGTAACGTTTTATGTTTTAACAAGGGTATTTCCTATGGCAAACGATAACAGCCGCAAATTCAAACAGAATCAAAAGATTATTTGCATACAGCCCTAAATTGTACAGTTCTCAAGACCTATTGTTTTTGGTGAAGTTCGGTTGAGGGAAAGGGGTAGTTTACCTGCAACGTTTTTTTAACAAGGGTATTTTCTATGGCAAACGATAACAGCCGCAAATTCAAACAGAATCAAATAATGTTTTGCATACAGCCCTCATTTGTAAAGTACTCAAGACCTATTGTTTTTGGTGAAGATCGGTTAAGGGAAAGGGGTAGTTTACCTGTAACGTTTTGTTTTAACAAGGGTATTTCTTATGGCAAACGATAACAGCCGCAAATTCAAACAGAATCAAAAGATTATTTGCATACAGCCCTAAATTGTAGAGTTCTCAAGACCTATTGTTTTTGGTGAAGATCGGTTGAGGGAAAGGGGTAGTTTACCGGCAACGTTTTTTTAACAAGGGTATTTTCTATGGCAAACGATAACAGCCGGAAATTCAAACAGAATCAAATAATGTTTTGCATACAGCCCTGATTTGTAGAGTACTCAAGACCTTTTGTTTTTGGTGAAGATCGGTTAAGGGGAAGGGGTAGTTTACCTGCAACGTTTTTGTATCAAGCGTATTTTCTATGGCAAACGATAACAGCCGCAAATTCAAACAGAATCAAATAATTTTTTGCATACGTCCCTGAATTGTAGAGGTCTCAATGACTTTCGATTTTGGTGAAGATCGGTTAAGGGGAAGGGGTAGTTTACCTGCAACCTTTTACGTTTTAACAAGAATAAAGTACTTGAAAATTTATTTAAACTTTTTGAAACAATGTTAATTGTTAAAAATAAAATAATTTTGTTGCCAGGCAATAAAATTATAATTTTTTCATTTTAATGTAATATAATATTTTTCATTTAATACAGCAATAAAAAGGCAGGTAAGACACAGCCTGGCTGTTTGGCTGAAAATGATTTTAAATATAAATCTTAGAATATGGAAGTCATGTATGGTTCTCCATACCGATATTTGATGTCGTCTTCATTCAAACTGTTAAATGCTGGTAGGGATTGGCAGATATCTAACAATTCCGGTGTGGGGTCAAGACCTGGTTCTGTAGATGCTGGATGTAATTCAGATGGCCGCAACTTATTCCAGGCAGATTTTAGAGTGTTTTCCGGAACAAGTTCCCAGGCATAAGCAATCCGACTGAATTTTCGGAAATGTATTACGCTATAACAACACAACACTTATGGTGCCATGTACACAAGTAGGAAATACCCATTCTTGGGCCCAATGCCTTCCGCAATCCGTTCTCCTGGCTACTATTACAACCAGGGTCACAATCAGCACATTTCTGATTTACCCCGCCTACAATTAGAGCGTGCATATAATTGGCTAGTTAATAAAGAAAAAGAAAAAAAAAGCTCGAGTGGGTGAGGGAATTACAGAGGGAGACGAATTAGCGAGGTTCCGCTGTACTTAAAAGCTATATAAAAACAGACAGAAACCTAAACGTTTTACCAACAACTCATGAATCTTGCATAATGGCAATGCTCATACAGCACTTCTCAGAAAAGTTTTTAGTAGGCAAAAATATGACCATGTTCGATCACCCACCCTATCCACAGATTCTGACCACATGAAGATTTTTATTTTGGTGCAGTTAAAGGAAAACGCCATAGTAACATCACAGCAACTCTGAAGGCAATACTGAAGAATTCGATCCATGTTTTGAAGGTACGTTCATTACATTTCAGATGTTCCGCAGATATTCAGCAATAAGATATGTAAAAATTATCAGAGCTAGTTCTGAATGTCACTGACAGACTTTGTATTTGAGCAAAATAACAGCAAGCAATGGCAATACAATACCCAGAATTGTGTTTTTTGTATCGCAAGATGAGGAATGTCTTCAAAGCAATGATGAACGTTTAGAAGAAAATCAAACTACCCTTGTATTTAAAAATAACGCTTTCAGTGGTTGTGTCTGACGAACCAAGATGAAGATCAGATATTGCAGTACACTAAGTTGGAACAACAAATACTTACTCTGATGAACAAACAGTAAAGCATTCACCCAGCAGTGGGCGGTCAATTACTGATGATGATGATTGCAATACCAGTACATGCATGTATGCACGCCTAAAAGCAGTGATTCCAAACAGTGTGCTGTGGCACTTGCAGATACCACAAATTTTAGGTTTACAATAATAAAATAAAAATGTGTTAAGTAAAAATATTTTGCAATTTTGCAACACACACATATGGACAGAGTGAATTTATTCCTATACTCTACAATTATTGCTAAAGATTATTATCTACAATTACTGGTATAAGTTATTATGTGTATAGTTCCAGGTCTATCAGAGTTGTGAAACATACTTTATCACAACAACAGTCAACATTATACATTACGAATAATAGTATTCAGGGTTTCCATAGTAATTTTGAAAGACCGCAGGGAGCCCAAAAACATTTTGTAACTACTCCTCTGGAATGAAAATCTGTTTTCACAATTTGTTCCCGTACTTGTTGAAGGTATGTATAACTTCTTCTTCTTCTTCACTACATGGCTTGGGCTATGGGCCATTCCAACTTCACAGAGTCTCTGACCAGGGTCTTCCATGATCTCTCGTCCCCACTGGTCTATATTCAAATGCTCGTTTAGGAATACGCGTGTCTACCATGTGATCCACATGGGACTTCCAGTTCTGCCTATATTCCTTTATTCTCTCCAGAATCAACACTAACTTCATGTCATGTTAGTGTTGATTCCTTATATGAATAAACATTATATAAGGAATCATAATATCATATGATTCCTTATATCATCGCTTCCTAGATGATCTCTCAAACTACATCCCTTGACTGCTCTTAAAAATTTCATTTCCGAGGCCTGCAAATATCTTTTTGCAGGAGAGTCCATGTTTCACATCCAAACATTAAAGTCTGCATAGCCACGACCTTATAAAACTTTAGCTGTGTCTCCCTCTGTGTTTTATTCTTCAATAATCGTCTTACTGTTCCACAGGTATAACTAAATTTATTTGACTTTTTCTCGATATCATTGTCCTTCTTATATGAGATATCACATCTCAAATAATTAAAATGTTACACCTGTCCAAAACACTATTATCAATTACAATGTTTGCTCAATTCAAAGAATGTATACCTGAAATTCAAATTATTAATTTTTTTATATTATAAAGCTTAATACAGTATTTAAGAGCACTAATAAGTTAAACATAATAAGTTACAAATCTATGCATGTGGAAAATTAGTTTTCTATCAAATATATAACCCATGCATACACAAACTCCATAAGACACCAGCAAACAGACTGTACATAAAAAACACAAAAGACTACACTTTCGTTTATCCGGAATTGATGGGACCGGACCCTTTCTGGATAAACGAAATTCCGGATAAACCAAACAAATGGCGAAAATGCCGGTATCAGCGGTTTACCTACCGTTATACAGAAAAGTTTTTTTTATTTTGAAGACTTTATTCAAACTGTAATAGCCTACTCTACTGTATTTTACGAGTAAATCTTAAGGAAAAACAAAATCTATTTCAGAATATTATACTGTATAAACAAGAAAAAAATTTATTTAGCATGAGACATTATTCATACTGTTACGACGGTCTACTCGATCGTCGTAGGTACAGTGGAAACAAAATAAGTACAAGACACCAATTAAGTCACTAATCACACCTTTAATTGTTACAGTAAAAATAGTTCGTAATTAACAACACAGTCTCTACAACAAATCAAATGAAAATTGTACACACGTAATAAAATGTCCACAAATATTAAAACTCAATTGTATTACAATTATACTGTCTGATGATAAAACGCAACACTTCAATAATAACTACTTGAATGTACACAGTAATAACTCGAACCGCTCTGGAAATATATCGCACTAATACTCTCGAACCGCACTAACCAATATCTCGCATGAAACTGAAAACTAAGGCCGCTACCCGATGTATTTATAGTCACGCTCACACACCAGAAGCTTCCAAACTGCGTCTTATCTCTCGTGAACTACGTAATTACTACGGCCTTGACACAGTCCGAGCGGCCGAGCGAAGCCCGGCACAGTCGAGAAGATTCTCGCAAAATACGTCTAGTAGCACGTACACCACACGCTTACCTCAAGATCTTTCTGGCACATTCGATAAACGCATAGATTGTTCTGTGCTGTCGTAGCACTGCCCCCTCCTTAAGCCTGTTCGTCCCGAACTGGCAAAGCGTCTCTAAATTTGTATTTAGCCAGGCGATCTAGGTGGACAACTTTCGCTGTCCTTCCTGTTGAATCCGATAAACAACATCGTTAATTCTTTTTTTTACAGTGTAGGGTCCTTCCCAGTTAGACTGAAGCTTAGGTGAGCGACCACGACGGCGCTTTGGATTGAACAACCAGACCTGATCTCCTTCTTGGAAACCCACACTATTGCTGCGAATGTCATACCGAGTTTTCATTTTATCACTGGCAATCTTCAGCCGTCCTCTTACCAAGCGATTCATTTTTCACAGTTGGTTTTCTAATTGTGAGGAATAGTTCTTTGGCTCTTGGGACTGAGTCTCAGGTGATCCGAACATTAAGTCCCCAGCAAGACGAATCTCCCGCCCAAACACCAAATTTGCTGGAGTCATGCCGGTTGTGTCGTGTACTGATGATCTAAACACCACTGGCTGATCCAAGTTTGCTTGGTTCTCGACAACAACCGCTTCCGTAACCTCATCTTCAGCCACTTTGCCCTCGGGCGCTTCTATCAGCTCAGGAACAAGCAAGAGTTTTGTCTCGACACCCATAGTTGGCTTTCAAATCACTTCTTTTGTCGTTACACTTATTTGTATTTCCTCTGCTAGTTCTTCCTCCATTTCCGCTTGCAATAGGGAGGAACCCTCTTGACCAGACCTGTTGACTTTTTCTTCGACTAATGCCACTCGCTTAATCGAATGGTTGGTAGACCCTGTCATTTTAGCCATGCAAAGCTTTATCTTCTCTTGGCCAACCTTCAGGACATTCTCTCTTAAGTCCACAACGAATCCGTAGGCATTCATAATGTACGTGCCAAGAATCACTTCATCGACAATGTCTGCAATGAGCATTTGGTGGTTAAACTCGAGAAGACCCAGGCGTACACGTACGTCTACCTTTCCTAGCACATTGACGGGGCTTCCAGTCACAGTCTGTATTGTACAAGAGCTAATTAGAGGGTGGCGGTTGTTGACTAAGTCAGGGCGCACAATGGAAACTGTAGCGCCCGTGTCAACTGTAAATGATCTTCGTTTACCTTCCGCAAATCCATTAACGATCAGGTTTCCACTAATCTTATGTAGCGTGGAAACTGTGTGCTGTTCTGAGGCTTTACTTCTACAATTGGTGCGATCACTCCCTTCTCTCGGTATTTTCTTCTCCCAACAGTCAACCTGTAGATGACCACGTTTCCCACAGTTGTAACACTTCGGTCTTCTGTTTTTGTCCTTTGGTTCGAAAGATCGTTGTGGTGCTGCTGACTTCTTAAACTGTTGTTTCTGAATCGTCTCTTTATGCCGTCCGCTATGACGATACTGTGGTATTGGATCCGTTTGGCTACAACGTGATGGCATATTTTGATTAATGTAGGTCGCCGACTTGGCAGCTTCAAAACGGAGAGCATGAACAAGAGCGTCTGATTTATTATCATGCCGAGCCATTCTTAACACTTGTTGTAACTGACGATCTCTGATACCGTCAATAAACATAATGAGAGAAATCCACTTACGGAAGTCCTCCGATTCTTCGGGATAAGCCAATCTCGTCAGTAGGTCGATATTCGCTTCTAACTCTTGAAGGCTCTCCCCTGAACGCTGTCGCCTCGCTTTAAGTTGTTCACGGTACACTTCGCACAAATGCTGGTCACCGTACCGTAATTCCAGAGCTTTAGTTAATTCGGCATAGACGTTCTGACTGTTAGATGGCACTTTGTGTATTACCTCTGCGGCAGGTCCTTTTAACACAAGAATGAGTGAGAGGCCTTTCTCTTCTTCCATCCAGTTATTTAAGCGAGCGGCAGCTTCAAATTGGCGATGATAAGTTGCCCAGTGGGTGCTTCCATTACACGACGGGGCCTTTGCAAAAACTGACCCTACTTCAGTTAATAGCGTTCTTTGATTTCTCTGATATTTTGAATCTTCTAAGCTTGACATACTTGTTTTCATAGTTGACACAGATTTTTCTATTTCAGATATTCTGTCAACTTGTTTGTTCAGCTCACCTTGTAACAGGACAAATTTTGCAGTGGTATCCTCTTGTATGAACGTCTTAACGTCGTCTGCTTGACGGCTAAATTCTTTTTTTCGTCCCTCTGGTATTTCATTTTCACGATTACGTTTTTCGTCTTGTCGTTTTTCTGCTTCTTCTCTTTCCTGTCTTCGTTCTTCTTTTTCTTGTTTCTGACTTTGCTATAGCATTGCTCGGAATGCTTCTATCATCTGACTGGTATCCATTTTTTAATTAATTACGAACTACAAAGTATCTACTGTTTCCACTGTTAACCGTTCTATCCCAGTTCTGACACCACTGTTACGACGGTCTACTCGATCGTCGTAGGTACAGTGGAAACAAAATAAGTACAAGACACCAATTAAGTCACTAATCACACCTTTAATTGTTACAGTAAAAATAGTTCGTAATTAACAACACAGTCTCTACAACAAATCAAATGAAAATTGTACACACGTAATAAAATGTCCACAAATATTAAAACTCAATTGTATTACAATTATACCGTCTGATGATAAAACGCAACACTTCAATAATAACTACTTGAATGTACACAGTAATAACTCGAACCGCTCTGGAAATATATCGCACTAATACTCTCGAACCCACTAACCAATATCTCGCATGGAACTGAAAACTAAGGCCGCTACCCGATGTATTTATAGTCACGCTCACACACCAGAAGCTTCCAAACTGCGTCTTATCTCTCGTGAACTACGTAATTACTACGGCCTTGACACAGTCCGAGCGGCCGAGCGAAGCCCGGCACAGTCGAGAAGATTCTCGCAAAATGCGTCTAGTAGCACGTACACCACACGCTTACCTCGAGATCTTTCTGGCATATTCGATAAACGCGTAGATTGTTCTGTGCTGTCGTAGCAATACATTATATGAATTCAGTACAGTACAGTAGTAGCATTTCTAAAAATTAACACGTTTAATTTAGCGAGAAAAACAATAATAAACACACATACATGAATGATAAAAATATTATTGATACTTATTAATAATAGTAATAAGAGCACTGTATTATTTTTAACCTTGCAGTCTGGATTAATTACGTTTATGTTGATGAGCTCTGAACAGGTATAATGTTGAATTTATAACAAAACAGGTTGTTTTTAGTACATATCGTATCTTAAAATTCACTGGTAAAGTCGGTAAAAAAAAATTAATTTGAAAACTTATTCCGGATAAGCTGGAATTCCAGATAAACGAAGGCCGGATAAACGAGTGTGTAGTGTATTTTAAAAACAAAATAGTCGAAGTCAGTATAAAATTAATTCTTAGTAAATACTACTGCAGTCAATTTAAGACTCTATTATTGGACAGGTCAAGAAACCAACAAAAACTGTCACTTCAATATAAAGATGGCTGTAGCATGTATTGAAGTCCAGCAAATAAACACAGCAAACTAAAAACGAAATACTGTATTCTTTTCTCAACTTACATATTACTAAACAGTATAGAAATCACATGTCATCCAACACTTATGAAACCCATATACTTTTAGTGTATGTTAGCATGTGTTTTTATGCAATACACAAGTGTAAATTGTATGTGAAGTTATTTATTAACCAAGCAGTTCAAGGCTGTAGTTGTTCAAGACTGTTCAAGGCTGTTTTATTACTGACACAATGTTTATATTTCTCTAATTACTTTATATTACTTTGTTTATATTTCTGTAATTAATCTGTATTGATTTTTTATTTTTATGTGACTTCAAAACTCCAGCTTTCGGGAGTTTGTATGTAAGAGTCAGACACATTCGTATAAAAAAACAAATCACTTCATTACTCCTATGTGGGGGGGGGGGAGGTAATAGTGGATTTATAAGGTGTATATACATTACTAAAATCACTACATAATCCACATTTAAAAATTTTTTTTTCAAGGATACAGTATTGATAAATAACCATTTACATGTACTTCATTAACCACTGGTGTAACACAATCAGAATCTAGACAATTGTTTTAAAAAACATTTCTTTAACACAGGTCTTTACATGATTCTTCAATTTATTTTAATTTTTAAAATAAATTCATCTGTTATGTGTTCGTTTCAAAAACAAGAAATAGGACAATTTTTTTTAAATATGTTCAAATAATAAATTTAATATACAAAAGCATTATATAATGTTGTTTGAAAACAACTGAGCACAAAAAAAATTGTAATGATCAAAATTCTTACAAACAAACAGAATTCAATTTCTTTCCAAAATATGGTTATCAAAAATAGAGTGCAAAAAAAAAATTCAGTGCCTTCCAAAAAAAGAAATTTCAGAACTGTGGTTGCATGGTGATATACAATTCGAGTAGTTTGAACTTTTGTATAGTTCAAATATGATTATCAACAGTATCATATTAATCACATCTAAACATTTAATCAAAGGTCACACACATTTTTATTGGTCTCAGTAAGTAATAAAGAGTATTTTCATCTTGCTTTACTCTATATAATTTGTATGTTTTCTTCTACACACACACACACACGCGCGCGCGCGCGCGCGCGCGCGCTGTGATTATGAATGGCAATGCTGCGGTGGTTTGCTACACCACATTGTTTACGTTTGAATCCTGCTGCAGGTAAAGAAACATCTGGCTATTATATAGGCCTAGTCATTTTCTCCTAGTATAATGTCAAACAGTATGCCTACCTTGTAACACCTCTATAATATACTTGACCAGTAGGAGCTGGCATTAAATAATATACACGCAGACAGATCCCATGTACCTGGGAGAGAATCTGTACACAGAGAGGTCACCCACCATCCTTGACTCAGCACTTGAAGAAGAAGAAATCGCAAAAAGATTTTTTACAAAGCCACGACAAAACTAAATATTTCTATTTATCATGTTACACGTACGACTCATCAAAAAAAAAAACATGTAATACTCAAAAATATGTCACAAGTAATACTCATAAAAATTATATAGCCTATTTCATATTCAAGGTCTTCTCTACTCTCTCTTATTTTCATTCAAGTTACATATAATACAAAATACTAAAAAAATTAAAATATATTTTTTATATATCGAGGAGTTAGTGGTAAACTATCCAAGTCCAAGTTTTAACGATGTTTCAAAAGTGACGTATTATATACATTTTTCTTTTGCTTTTTTATTATTTAACATCTATGTAATCTATACAAAAACTTTAATAATAATAAAAATTAATCTTAAAATCAGTTTTATGATTTATCATGCACCTGAATGCCTTTAATTTCAGTCTTCCAAAAATTCAGATGATTGGACTTGGGTAGATTTACCACTAACCTGATGATATATTCTACAGTTTTTTTTTTTTATAGGTAACTCTTCTTTGAGTTTCGTGTAGGATTCAGATATTATCAAATTGTTAATTACTTCTGCATGCAGACTCTATTATTTTTATTGTTTTAATTAACCTGGAGCGGTCGTGGCGTAGTGGCTAGCGTGTGACGCTGCTACGCTGTCGGCGTGGGTTCAATTCCCGCCAGGGCTATCTGATTTAGATACAACCGTTCCCCCTCGCAAGGCAATGGCAAACCAGCGAGAGGTATCCTGCTTAGTATAAACCTTCCCCAACTATGCCGTTCGGATCCGGCGCTAAACTGTAGGTCCCATATACCTGTAGTACCACACGCAACACGGGTATATGCGGGGAGGGTACTAACCAGTCGAAAGACGGAAGGACTACGAACTGAACTAATTAACCTGGCACATGTTTCACTGACTGTATCAGTACCTTCAGAGGTTTCAAAAAAATTTTGTAGATTAATCAAAACGATACAAATAATATAATCTATTTGAAGAAGTAAGTATAATTTGATGATGTGCTACAATAAAACTATTTTAATTTAAACATATTCACAATGAACAACTGTATAAAAACGCTGCACAGGAAAACAATAATATCAGTATTATAAAAGATGCAAAATTACTTAGCGCTATCATCTTTTTATATACTGTAAACAATCACCAAGGTCTCAAGGTCTTTCTTTTCTTCTCTAATTGCTTATTACATAATTGCAAAATGTTACCATTGTTTATTACAAAAAGTGATGCTTAACAATATCTGTATATATTGCTCTCTTCTAGTAATTACATTAATAATTTTTTGAACATATTCAATCATCTATGATGTTTCATACAGAACAGACAAATCAAAAAAAGTATTGTTACGACGGTCTACTTGATCGTCGTATGGTACAGTGGAAAACAAAATACAAGACACCAATTAAGTCGCTAATCACCAACTTTAATTATCACAATTAAACAGTTTGTAATCAACAAGATAGTCTCTTACAACAAATCAAATAAAAATTGTTCACACACAATAAAAATGTCTGCTAATATAAAACACAATTGTATTACAATCGTCCCGCACAATTATAAAACACATAACACTTCTTCGCCACCACTTGAACGCACAGAGTAATTGCCCGACAATAACTCGCAACTCAAAACTGACTGAGCGTCGCTGAGTACTTGCATTTATACCCCCCCCCCAAATACCAGAATATTCCATACTGTGCGTCAAGAATGTTACTAGAAAACACCAGAACATAATTGGTTGCGGCCTTGCAAACAGCAGGCGCAGACTGGTGAGTCCAGAACAATTTTGCAACGCATTTTGAGAATCACATACGCAAACAACATTACATCTGGATTCCACTGGATCGTTCGAGAAACACGTAGATTGTTCTGTAATGTCGTAACAGTATTTTCTCTAATCCACTGTAGACACCATAGACTTGTATAGTCCCAATCTTCAGCTGGTCCTCCCCCAACAAATTTGTGTGGTCGGGCCACATTTTATTTTCTCTTTAAAACATACAGCAAGGTCTACACAAGGATATTTTACTGAAAAGTCTGGATATATTCTTTCGACTGTCTCTTGCAGGCTGTAATACAAATTCCATCCGTTTGGGTCACGCATCCGCCAAAGCTCAAACATCCTCACTGAGGACATATCTAATCATGATTCCTTCTTCTTTTTTACCTACACAATGTAGATGTTTCAATTCCATATAGCAGGCAATAACAGCTAAATTTCAGTTTAGCGTCTAGTATGGATAGGCCTACACTTCAGATTTTGACCTACACTTTTGCTGACATTTATCCTGATATCTATCTGACATCACTTCTGTAGGTATATCTACAATCCGGGAATGAAGATGTCCAGGATTTATACATACATATGTTCATATCATATTTTTACACACGAACAGGCAAACGTCTGTTTTCTGAAATTAAAACTCACATGTCAGTTCGAATAATTCCTTTGTCTTCACAATTTCCATATTCACCCCTCTTAGTTAAGGCAAAACAACAACTTTACCTACACAAATGTCAACGCAGTTTGGAAAAGTTAGTAACTATCCAATAACCTTTAATAAATTCAATTTCTTTTGTAACTGAATGAATGGTTTGGAGACAGCAATTGTTGTGCCAACACATAAACTCAAATTAGCCAATATCAGACACGTGGCAATGCTCACAGTAGCCAACCCATACTACATCTTACACCACAGATTGAATGAATGGTTTGGAGACAGCAATTGTTGTGCCAACACATAAACTCAAATTAGTCAATATCAGACAAGTGGCAATGCTCACAGTAGCCAACCCATACTACATCTTACACCACAGATTGAATGAATGGTGAGACAGCAATTGTTGCGCCAACACATAAACTCAAATTAGCCAATATCAGACACGTGGCAATGCTCACAGTAGCCAACCCATACTACATCTTACACCACAGATTTACTCAGAAACTTTGTCTTAAGAATTACTTACTTATTTTACTTAATCCTTAAAACTATCCCAAACAGACAAAAATGGCAAATGGTTAAGTCAAAACTGAAAACTTGCTTCACTCATTCAATTAAATATTATGAATGTTTATATTGTTACGTAACATGGAATATTCTACAAGTATCTCGGCTATCCCAGCTATAATGTGTGTGTGCATACATATTGCTGCTACTTTGAGATGAAAGACAATTACGCATCATCTATCAAGTCTATTCCAGACCATACCGGTCAGTGCAGTGTATTCAAGAACACTGTTGCTAGTGGATTCTCGAGAGCACCTGTTTGTTTAATATGTCATCCAAAGTGACAGATTATTCTGGCATCTCAGCTGGGTATAAACATAAGCATTCAGCGACGGTCAGTTCAGTTTAAGTGGCGATTTATTCAAGTGAGATTCGAGTTACTGTCAGACAATTTACACAGTGCGTTTCAAGTGGTGTATTAGTAAAAAGTGATTATAGTGCGGAAGCGATATTAGAATTAAAGGGATAATAGTGACTTTATTGGTGTCTTGTATTATGTTTTCCACTGTACCATACGACGATCACAGAGACCGTTGTAACAATATTATCGTATATTATTATTATTATCATATAATGATGTATATTATCTCATAAACATCAGAGTGTGGTACTACTGAATACATGACTATGCAGGCTCGGACTTCCCACTAGGCACACAAGGCACGTGCCTAGGGGTGGCAGGCTCAGGGGGGGGCGGAACGAGGTAAAAAATTATTTGTTAAAATTTCATCTTTTCGGTTTTTTAATTACAGTATTTATATTGGGCACTTGTATTATGGCCAAATTGAAGAAAATGGTTTTAAAATAACCTTTAAATATATCATTTAATAACACGGTATTGACAGTGGGCCTATCAACAGAGGTGGTCGGAGCGGAGCACGGTCACATATACAGGTCTGGACACGTCGTTGAAATTTTTGTCTGCATTTTTGCCAACTAAAATAGTTTGTTTCGATATCGCTTGGGGTACCTCGAACTAGAAGTCGATCCCTACTGCGCATGATCATATATCCAAAGCATAATAGAGAATGTTGTTTAAATGAAGGGAAGAACTTAGATACATTTAATTTTAGTTTTATATTGTTAGATTCACAATGAATGAGGAAAAATTCAACTCACTCTCAATCCTGCATGTTGAGGCAGAACTTTTAAACAGTGAACAAATGAACTTTGAAGGCCTTATTGAAGAATTTCACTGATAAAAGCAAGACGAAAGCCAATGTAAAATCAAGCCATTTGTATAACTTGGGATCTCATTCAATCACTCTTAAATTATTTGTTCTATTTATTCAATTTACATTACTTTCACTGATTTTACTACGTTTGATGATAAAACCAAACCATGTAAGTCTATAAAAAAATCTATACAAAGAAAGTAGGCCTATGTATATTAGTTTAAAAAAATGTTTAAACTATGTATATTACTTGTTATGAAACTAATCTATGTTACTAAAGTGTACACGTAAATAAATATTAATAAAAGTTAAAAAAATGTAGTCTTTCAGAATTTTCCATCACATTTCCCTTTTAGATTTGAGATCAAATGAGATATTCGCAATAGAGATAGTTGAAATGATTATTTTTGGCAACTTTTTTTCAGCAGTCAAGGAGAATTGAATATATAGAAGTTACTTGTTGAGGGGGGGGGCTAACAATAGTGCCTAGGGGCAGCAGGACACCTAAATCCGGGCCTGCGACTATGGCATACTGAATACAAAGGTGATTCAATGATTACAGTATTCAAAATTAGTTACTACGTTTGTTTTCTGTTGGTAACACCGTAGTTTTCATGATGAACACCGTCATTTCAACAGTTGCACGGTTACAGGACAGTTTTGAAATTGTTTTATCAGAGCATTGTTGTTTACCATGGACATTCTGTTTAACACCTACACAAAAAAAGCAACGCCTGTACATCTTTTTTTTTTTTTTTTATCTAGAAGTACACTGCGGGGCCCAAAACTCAGCAAAGGCCTTCATCAACAGCATTTTACTTGAAAAACATGTTTAAATTGGTATCCAAGTCACTTATTGACAAAATCTGTATAATATTTACCGTATTTTATCCGTCATGTGACGTCATGTGCACTGTTTACACAATAACTATTAACAGACAGTGTCCGATCGGTCTGACTCGAGTGCGCACTCATGTAACGCGGTTATGTGCAGAATTGTTTTCAATATTTCCAATTTTAAAATAAATAAATTTAAAAAGCAGGACACAGAATAGCATACAAAACTACAAACAAAACAGAACACACACACAAAGCACAAAGCACAAAACAAATTTGATCTACCTGGTGTTTACAAAATAAATTGCTCAGTTTGCAACAAATTCTACATAGGCCAGACAGGACGTAGCTTCAAACAAAGATACATTGAACACACAAAGGCACTACACTCCACTACCGAATCCACCTTTGTGAACCACCTCACTGAAGCAAACCACACGTACACAAACATCAAAAACAACACGGATATTCTACAAGTACACACAAAAAGCCGAAAACTAGACACTCTTGAACAATTGGAAATATACAAACACACAAAAACACATAAAAACGACATCCTAAATGAACAGACACAATTCAAATCACATGTATTATTTGAACATATCACACCCCACACACAAAACATCGATCCTTCAAAAGTCGACGCCGTCGCCAAAAACAAGACGGTCAGCGCTCCCAGCGGCAGCCTCGGACGAAGCTTATAATAAACGAAAACTGGTTCAGGCTATAAGGTAAAACTGTTATATTTTTACCAATAAAAAACTTTTGTGTTCTGAGTTGGTAATGATATACTTATCAATAAAAAAATAAAATGAATAAATAAAATGCTCGCATAAAGAAGGGGCCAGAATGCCATCTTGTATTCTATGTTGTGAGTCCATTAGCTTTAACAAGCTGCACACACGCACACGCACACGCACACACACACACACACACACACACACACACACACACATGAATTTATTAGAAAATATTAACAAAATCATCTGCATAAATTCTCATAAACTCAAACATTCACAGAATACACAAAACAAAAGGCACCTGAATATTTGTATAATATCTTAATTAAATTTAGTATAATATACTAAAAAATCCTGGAATACAAACTTTTTAAGGGTATGAAGTACAAATTAACAAATAATAGCAAACCTGATACTCAACAATAACGATTACAGTAATTATGAAATACTTCCAAAAAAAAAAAGTACAATTTTGAAATTCACAGTACTTTTGTTATCTGTGTGAAAGGAAGCATCTGACACGCTTGGGAAAAGTAAACTGATAAAGAAATCAGAGTAAACCCACAAACAACAACATTTAAATATAGGCTGAAATTCAAATAATAGTCTCCTATAACAGATTCAAAATTTTAATCTTCACGAAATTATTCTCACTTCCTTCAACAAACAGTACAGTACTTAAATTATGTAATAATGGAATAACTCAAAAATGACATTTCAACAATGTATGTTTTTTTTAGTGGAGTATATCAATACTCAAGAATTTATACATCCAGAACAAGCAGAATGCAATACTCTGTATATAGTAGTTACCTGGTGGTACCTACATAATTTTATACTACAGGTGGTCTGTAATTTGCTTGAGAAAAATTCAGTTTTTCATAACTACTCGTGTCAATTGACTTATGGCACACTCTTTAATTTCTGGACCAGTAAGAAAATATAAACACGATAGACAATATAAAGCATTATACATCGATATAAACATTCATAATATATACAGTAATATAAACATTCTTAATACTGTTACGACGGTCTAACTGATCATTGTAGGTACAGTGGAAAACAAAATACAAGACACCAATTATGTCACTAATCACCAGCTTTAATTATCACAATTAAACAGTTTATAATTAACTCGTAAAATATTTCCAGTTAGATTTGTCCACACGCAATAACAATGTCTATTAATAGAGTTTCACACAATTATTAACACAATATTACTTCACTTTGACAAACATTCAATCCGCGCTAGCCGAAAATTGCTCACGTAACTGAACTGACAACCCAACTGCGATTGCTTTATATACACCGCGCTGAGGTCCAGTACAGCTTTCCCTCCTTAACTGAATGCTGTTGACTTAATGCGTATCTCAAGTGTTCCACAGCTGCCACACTGGACGGGGGGAGTGAAGAATGTTCTGGGTTGTTCGGTAGGCTTCTCGTAACAATATTTAGTTGAACGAGTGACACACAGTTCTCAGTTTTGACTTGATTGTTTGGCATTTGTCTGTCTGTTTGGGATATGTCTTGTCATGCCTTTTGAATGCATCAACTAATTTTTGAAAAAACTTGTCACATATCCAGACTGATCCGTCCAAAAATAGGGGGAGGCAAAAATGTGGGGGTCAAAATTGTGAAAAAATGCAGAAAATCGAGATTAAGTCTTGTCAACAAACTTTTAATATATAAAGCAGTTCTTAAACCGGTATGGACTTATGGTATTCAACTTTGGGGTACTGCTAGTATGAGTAACATCGAGATTATACAGCACTTTCATTCCAAAACTTTAAGATCAATAATCGATGCTCCATGGTTCGTCTCCAACAATTCTATACATCGAGACCTCAAAGTTCCAACTGTGAGAGAAGAAATCATCCGCCTCTGCAGGAAGCACATCTCTAAATTAGAAAAGCATCCAAACTCCCTAGCAGTTAATTTGTTAGATAATAGTGAAGACATTTACTGACTAAAAAGGCACAAATTGTTAGACTTACCATTCAGGTTCAACTAATAATGTATACTCTGTATTATCTGTATTGTAATGTCTGTGTTACCTGTTTTGTAATATTTGTACCTTTTGTATTCGTGTCAACATTAAGTGTTAATGTCAACCAGTATATGTGGCTTATAGGCAAAGTGTTTAACATTTTGAACTTATTGTATCATGCCAGCAGCAAGTGGAAGAGATTTTTGTTCATTTGTTTACATGTTTTTTGCCATTTAGTCTTGTAATTTGTGTATCTGTTTAATCTGTTAACACAAACAAGAAGTCAATTGTCAGCTCTTCATAAACATGTATATGTTTTGTCCAACAATTTGTTCAATGTTCGCTTAGTTGAACAGACTACAAATCTGCAATAAATTGGAAAAAATTTACAGCTTAATGTGAGAAGGGAGTACAAAGTAACCAAGCATGGAGGCAACTGGAAGCAATTATTCTATAACTAAAATTTTGGAAAAAAAACATATTTGATGGTCTGACCATGTGATCAGAGATGGAACAGAACATGTCCACTGGCTTAACAAGGTAACAGTGCACTCAAAATCTATGGAAGTCAGGCTTGAAGACAATACACCAAATTTGAGAAACACAAAAGAGACAAAAACAAAAAAACATTATCTTATATATTTTTATACTTGGTGATAAATTGTAATCAAAATAACAAACATTTTCCCTTCACATTAACTGAAAATTGTGAATTTTTATTACATTGTACGTGTTCACTAACATGTACAGTACATCTTGAAGAGCCAAACATAAGAATCAATCTCATTAAAATCATTTAATTCTTTATAAGAAACCCAATATTTATTTGGTTAATAAAAATCAAAGCTTACATTTTTAATATTTTACCTTTCCAATATGGCAGTACAATCCAATAAAATTTATTGTAATTAAAAAAAGAATACAAATTAATGAAGTTAATAGTATTACGACAAATCCACCAGCCTACCAAAGAAAAGAAAAAGAAGTCTTTAATTTAAAAGAAAATACAAACATCCTCAAAAAATAAATAAATAAATAAAAGCAAAAGATTATTAAATTTATAAACACGTGTCTTCTTGCTACTGTGTTATTGTTATTATTTTAGTTACATTCTTTTTAACTTGTTTGACATTTTTTTTTTTTTTTAATTTCCTAATAATACTACTAAATTTCATTGTTACTTTGCTGATAAACTTCTGTAAATAACAGGAAATGGTTCCTTCTATATTAAAGTAAGAACATTTATTTTCTGTATTCTGTACGTTTTTAATTCAGCTACATTAGAAATATTTACATACAGTATTTCAAATGTACTATATCCAATAATCATGAGTTCAGTAATTCATCATTTTCCCTTAATCATTATGCTGCAGTCATGAAGGTGACGATTTATGGAGATTCTACTACAACTCTTAATATCATTTCTTTTTTTTTTATACAAAAACTGAATTTCTACATCAAATTTTATACAGGATATAACGATATAAGACAACTAATAGTACTACTACTGGAAACCAGTAGCACCTTACATGTCATATAATTATGTTTTCCAAGAAGCCTAATTTTAAATATCGGTATGGAGAACCATACATGACTTCCATATTCTAAGATTTATTTTTAAAATCATTTTCGAAATGAAATATTACAATAGAAACTACTTCTTTCTACTTACTGCTTCAGCCTTAACCACGTACTGTGGTCACTAACATATACCACCTCACGTTATCGCACTCGATTTTCACTGATGATGGAAGTCAATGGCATTGCCGAAACGTCTGGTTTTGTAGAAAACATTGGACTACGGCCAAATATCCCGGGAAGGAATTTTAACAAAAACTACTTCTTTGTTGCCGATAACGTTGTACACATACATATAAAAAATATGCATAAAATTAATGGCTTGTATAAGTTAATGATTGATCTCCATTAAGTAGTGCTCAAGTTTCCAAAGTTTTAATATTATGATGTCCGTAATTAAAACATCAGAGCAGGTTTAGTGTGTATGAGGGTTCACCGTGGACAAAAATTTTCAACATTTCCTATTGAGCGTTGCTTAGAATAAATCTGCGAATCTACAGTGTACGTTTCACAGAACAAACACGCGGAAAAGAAGGAGCGCTCCGAAGTCACTCATGGACCCTCAGCATCTTGCAGAGGGTTCATTCCCTAAAGACGAAAAGTCTGTCTATGAATCGTTCCTCTGTAAACACGTGCAGTTACACTGCCCAGCGATCCACAGGAAGCAAATCGCTATCCACGCTGGACACTTTTTCGGCTTGCATGCGTTATGTTGGTATGGGTTCGGCACTTTCCATTTAAAAACCGTGCAAATGTAAGAAAATAAACATGAATGAGGCCAGAAATAACGCGAATTGTGTGTGTGTGTGTGTGTGTGTGTGTGTGTGTGTGTGTGTGTGTGTGTGTGTGTGTGTGTGTGTGTGTGTGTGTGTGTGTGTGTGTGTGTGTGTGTGTGTGTGTGTGTGTGTGTGTGTGTGTGTGTGTGTGTGTGTGTGTGTGTGTGTGTGTGTGTGTGTGTGTGTGTGTGTGTGTGTGTGTGTGTGTGTGTGTGTGTCTTCCCTGCCTTTTATTGCGGTAGTGATAATAATAAAATGGAAACATAAACAGTACATAACTGAGATATGCTTGCCTGCCACGCACAATATATTTTCTCTTATACATGACTAGCAGAATACCCGTGCGTCGCTACGGAGTTTCACGTTGTACGTAATGAAAATGTTAGTTTAATTAATAAAGTTTAATTAAAGTAGGCTTCTTAAAAATAAATAGCTGTTGCCCACAACTTCGTTCGCGTGGTCTTCAATTTAATGCGATAATATATTTAGAACAGAATCTATTCTATTGGGTTGCCATAGTAACCAGATCTAATAGTTTTTTAAGACCGCAAAGGACCCCCCAGAGGATCGTATCGAAAAAACACCTGTCCTATGTTGGTTCTCCCGTTGCGTAAAATAGTTGTGCCAAGTTTGGTTGAAATCGGTCCAATGGTTTAGGTGGAGACGTGGAAGACCCCAAAGGACCCCCCCCCCAAAGGATCGTATCGAAAAAAACACTTGTCCTATGTTGGTTCTCCCTTTGCGTAAAATATTTGTGCCAAGTTTGGTTGAAATCGGTCCAGTGGTTTAGGAGGCGATGTGGAAGACCCCAAAGAACCCCCAAAAGGACCCCATCGAAAAAACACCTATCCTATGTTGGTTCTCCCGTTGCGTAAAATATTTGTGCCAAGTTTGGTTGAAATCGGTACAGTGGTTTAGGAGGAGATGTGGAAGAACCTTCGCGGACGTGCGCACAACAACTCACCGAAGTTTCATCGCAATCGGATGAATGGTATAGGAACGCATACGGGACAAACAAAGAAACATTCATTTTTATATATAAGATGTAAACTATACCACTTACTTGACATAAACCGTGATAGCTAAGCTAATGTACAACATATATGTATTAATTATACACATAAATGTTCCTCGATAGACACTCTATCTATTGACGAAAACTTGAATAAAATCCGTTCAGTACTTCCTGAGATTAGCGATTTCAAACACAGAGAGAAAACGGACCAACTTTACTTTATACTATGTACAGATTTACATTAAAATGAAAAAATTATAATTTTATTGCCTGGCAACAAAATTATTTTATTTTTAACAATTACAATTGTTTGAAAAAGTTTAAATGAATTTTCAAGTACTTTACTCTTGTTAAAACGTAAAAGGTTGCAGGTAAACTACCCCTTCCCCTTAACCGATCTTCACCAAAATCAAAAGGCCTTGAGTCCTCTACAATTCAGTGACGTATGCAAAAAATTATTTGATTCTGTTTGAATTTGCGGCAGTTATCGTTTGCCATAGAAAATACGCTTGATAAAAAACGTTGCAGGTAAACTACCCCTTCCCCTCAACCGATCTTCACCAAAAACAATAGGTCTTGAGTACTCTACAAATCACGGCTGTATGCACAAAATTATTTGATTCTGTTTGAATTTGCGGCTGTTATCGTTTGCCATAGAAAATACCCTTGATAAAAAAACGCTGCAGGTAAACTACCCCTTTCCCTTAACCGATCTTCACCAAAAACAATAGGTCTTGAGAACTCTGCAATTTAGGGCTGTATGCGAAACATTATTTGATTGTTTGAATTTGCGGCTGTTATCATTTGCCAAAAAAAAAATTTCCCTTGATAAAAAAAAACTGTTGCAGGTAAACTACCCCTTTGCCTCAACCGATCTTCACCAAAAATAAAAGGTCGTGAGTACTCTACAAATCAGGGCTGTATGCAAAAAATTATTTGATTCTGTTTGAATTTGCGGCAGTTATCGTTTGCCATAGAAAAAAAATCTACACAAGACAGACAGACACACACACACAGACACTTTTCGGAAAACGACTTTTTTTCATGTTTTGAGTGTAGTACAATCAGAATCTGCAATAATCTCGAACACGATTTTTTTTGCCATCACCATACTTCCATTTCCTTAAGGAATATGGAAGTAAAAAGTGATAAATATTGTAACGTAACAGATTGAGGTCCCCCACGTTACATAAAAGATGAAGTAACTATGGTCAAGAACCATACTCCAATATTAAGGTTACTCAGTAATTAGTACATCTGAGATGTACACAAAGTTAAGAGATGTAATAAATAATATGAAGTATAAAATACTATTCCTATTAATGATTAATGTGTTACAAATTGTACTTGTTTTTATACTGTAGCATGGTAGTGTTTACAGAATGTTTATTTTATGTTTTGTGTATAGTAAGAGGGAACTGTTGTTTTATAGAAGTACTTAATCAGTGGTACTCCTTTCATTTATGTTAAAATTGTCTTCAGACAATTAAGTATAAATACCTGTATTAGGTATTATATTATGTTAAATGTATTGACTAAAATTGATTAATGAAGTTGTTTTGAATTAATGTTTGTAAACTTGGCCAGGATGGCAATAAGTGTTTAAAAGTTGACAAGTAGTTCTGATAATTATGTTGTAAAATAATGAAAGGTTCCAGGACGAATTAATTAATGTAATAAAGTAAAACCAGGAAATTAAAATTAATGTAAATAACCATGAACCAGTAACTATTTGTACAGTAGGTCAGGTAAAGAAAATTAAGTTAAAAAAACGAAATTATTATAACAGGTGTAAGAAAACCTATAGGCCTAAATTTAATATTTGTAAAAGGAAATTAATACCCTTTTAATAAGTCCAGTCCAATGAAACTATAGTAAAACATATACGGTTTAATAAGGTAGATTGGGTGAGAGTTTTAGGTAATTTGGTATAATTCCAAGCATGGAGTATTTTATTAAAAAAGAGTAGTAATGTTTTATAATTCTGGCTCTAGGATATCAAATACATCCAATGACAGAAAGTAGTGGTTGCTAGGGTAACTAAAATGTAAAAAATCTTGTTGATTTTCAATTATTCAATTGTTATATGCTCATGGGTTAACTTGAATTAATACAAATACTGAAAATAATTTATAAAAACCTATAATTATTCGTATCGATTGTTATATGCTATCGAGTTCAGATGAGGAGACACTTTTAAAAAAGAATAATACAATTCGAAAAAAATGAATCTAAATTAATAAATCAAAATTGAAAACTAATTCTATAACACCACTGATGAATAATAAAACAAATTAGACTTCAAAATTATAACCAAATACCTCTAAAAGGGTCGAGAATTCCTTACTTCACTCATCAAGATAATTCCGTTGGATTTAGTATTAAACCCGATTTCCCATGCAATCAGAAGACTAATTGAGGGAAGCAAAGGGCCTAAACTAACGGAATTATAGAAAAATATACGAAGACCTCGTTTCTGAAGAAATAACCTTCACCTTCAAGAAGAAGCTATAATACGACTTCAATTCCACCGAGACGGACAACCACTAGGATCGTAATAGAAGCATGAATGTCAGAAGAGTTCCTGGGGCTTTCCAGTACATCACACCGTCAATTTTATTAAGGATCGGAACACTTTTTCTGGAGGAAAATAATCGAATTTGTCAATTTTCAACTGTTTGCTGACGTACACTGCCACTTTGAGATTCATCAACCCGGTAAAACCAGCTTATTTTTAATTTCAGTATATTTAGAATTAATAACATTCTGTAATACTAAAGTAACCTTAATTTTGCATTACCTGGCCTTACTAATGGTTAAAAGAATCACACGTACCCTGGGATAAGAAATATTTAATATTATATTTAATTTGTATAAATCAAAAGAAACTTGGTCAACTGGCAATCGATCTACCATTGTATAATCGATATAATGATATTATTTCGAACTGTTAGTTTGAAATAAAGTACAAAATCAATAAAGAATCTTTCTTGTATATGATGATGTTTTATGTTATTGTAGAATAGGTATTATATGTTGTGGGTGGAGTAATTTACAGGTAAAAGGGTGAATAAAATCCGGTGAAACAGTTAACCTAGACGCAAGCCAATTACGAATAACAGCGCTAATTGTCAACAGCTGGTGGAACGTGAGATTGCCGAACTAGCGTGTTTCCTGTACCAATTTTGAATTGAATTACACAAGACTGAGGGACTAGGGTTGGCGAGAATTCTCAATTTATTAACTATAATACCCGTAATATAGCGTTATTCTATGGTAAAACACATGATAATTAACTAACACCGATTTATGTTCAACATACGAGTTGTAACAACTATAATAAATAATTGTTTTCTTCTAGGAATTAATATTGAGTTTCAGGAGGTTTCATCTGGAACAACCTAATAAATATATTCATTAATAACAGATTGATTAAACCCCCGTAACAACATCTTATTTGTTACAAATTGGCGAACCCAACAGTGGGGCTTTCAAACATCCTCGAATATAATTCAACCCACCATAGAACGTTTTATTTCAAATTGGCGCTCAACGAGTGGGCTTTAGTTAAGTAAAAAATCGTCTTAATTGTTATTTAACTTGAGCAGGCAACCATTAGAGGCACAGGAATGCATACGAGAGGTGTTACTAAAAGGATGGAGAAGGAGCAAGAAACAGAAGAAGATAGACGGGAAGAAGAAACAGAGGTAGTTACAGACACCGAAATGGAACAACAGGCGAGCAATAAAGAGGATGCCCAAGGGGACCAACCAGATAAGGAGGAAGCCAGAGGAGGCCTAGATTTACAAGAAGATTCCAAGAAACAGAAGGAAGAATT
This sequence comes from Magicicada septendecula, assembly GCA_034769895.1. Lineage (NCBI taxonomy): Eukaryota > Metazoa > Arthropoda > Insecta > Hemiptera > Cicadidae > Magicicada > Magicicada septendecula. The sequence goes on from CM068370.1 coordinate 13,914,481, forward strand.
AAAAGACAGTATTAAGGAAAGTACTAGTGAACTTTTAAGGCAAACCATAAATGAAAATAATGAACAATTGAAGGCCGATTTTAGACAAATCAAAGAAGATAATAGACAAACTAACGAAAAAATAGACAGTATTAACGAAAACTCAAGGAAACAAAACGAAATTTTGAATGAGAAGTTTGACAAAAATAAAGAAGAAAATGGTGACAATAACCGGCTGATAAATGAAAGCTTAAACCAAATTAAAAAGGTTTGACAGGAATGATGAGAGATTAAAGCAGATTCAGGAAAATAATAAACAAATAGATGAGAAAATTGAAAACAGTAATAAGGAGTTGCGGCAGATTATAAATGAACAGAACCAAGCGTTGAGGGAAGTTATCAATGAGAGGGTTGCAAATGTCAATGAAACACTTAATAAAAGGGTAGATAATTATGAAGAGGAAGTAAGACAGCAAATAACTGAAATTAAGGTGGGTCTGGAAAATACAGATGAAACCATCATACAACTAGCAGTGGAAGTAGAGGCCAAAATTAACCAAGGGGAAAATACTAACAAAACTAGGATAAAGGAAATACAATTAGAAAACCAAGAGAAATTGGACGAAGTGCAAATTAATATAGCTGGGAGAATTGAAGTAGTAAATAATGAGATAACACAAATAAAAACCCAAGTGGTTCAAAATAAAGAAACTATAGAAAATATGAAAAATCAGGAATTGAGTAATATGAAAGAATCGATAGAAATTTTACAAAATCGACCAATGTATCTGGCGCATCCCACAGCCCCTGAACAAAAAGAAAATATTAATTTTAAAATTTATAGAGGAAATCCGATAGAATTTCTGGAGAGGATAGATGAATGGTTTAGCAGAATTAAGGTAACCCGATGGAACGTAATAAAAAGTTTATTAGATGAGTGTTTCAAAAGTATAAATGATAATTGGTGGTCAGCAGTCCGGAATGAACTTAGTGATTATGAGGGGTTTAAAAGGACTTTTAGGTCAAAATACTGGTCGGATTCCGTACAGAACATGATTAGAGATAACATTACCAACGGGAGATTCAATTTTAATCAAGAGCAGTCACCAACCACTTACTTTTTGGGAAAGGTGTGATTGTAACGTGGCATTTTGGCCTACCTGGGATAATATAAATAAAGCAAATAACATTTTTACGATAATTGGGACAAACGTAAACAAAAGGTATATTTATTGTTAGCGACAGTGGTAGCGAAGGCGGTACACGACTGATTGAAAATACTGTGTGTGAATTTCTATAACGCAGGAAGCAACGAGCTGAAACTGTGCCAAGGTCAACCAATGACACACAAAACTGTAAACACATTATGTAACTGGGCATCATGCGATGTTACGCCAGCGCCTTACATAATGCTGGAATGTGGGTATAGCAGCGCCACTAGTTTTCGTCACACCCACAGAACAAAGAGCAGTCGGAAAACAACATCTACAAGTGACGGACGCGAGCCGTTTTGTGCGTCCGCCGACTGGCCGGCTGTGCGAAGTTTTAGTCGCCCGCACCTAAAATGTAAATACCGCAAAGCAACAAAAATGTGAATAACAGTTTTAAAAGTTGACGTTAATTTGAAATTACACCTAAATAACGTAAAATGAACAGTTTTCGGAAATTAACAGTTAAAATAAAGAATGTGCGTGGCTAGAGCCAAGTGACGTCTTCTGGACTCAAAAGTATAACAGCTAAGTAATCTACAAGAACATACATAAAAACAAAGCTTTCAATTTTTTGGCTAAAATATTCAAAAGTTTAATGTTTTCATACTCAATATGAGCTCTTAAAATCTGGGGGTGGATATGTGTGTATGTGTGTGTGAAAGCGCTGGTTTCCGTTTAACTTATTATAGTTAGTCGTAAGTTTATATATCTATATTCAAATTAATAAAACTAGTATGGTTAGGTGAATCAAATATTGTTCGGAATGTTATTTTAGTAAATTTAAACCGAAAGGTGAACAGAAAAATTGTCATGCTACAAAAAATAAAGTACCATTTATTTGTGCTTGCAAAATAGGTGTTTGTCATTGCACTGCCTGTCGTTTTTCTCTGCCTAAGTACATCAGACGACACCCTGGTAAATAATTACATTTACTTAGTAAAGGTAAGTGACAGAATTCAGTATTTCAATAACTTAATAAAACTAGTACCGTTGTATGCTTGGCGCGTCATTCGGAACCGCGATACCAGAGGAATGTTTGGTAAATAAATTGTCTTACCATTTTGAAGAAGAGATAGTTCGTGCCAGACGCAGTGGACAAGTAAAGACCGTAGAAACAATGGAAACCTTGTTGGCCAGTTACGAAATGGAAGACTATTATCAAAGGTCCCGATGTCAAAGTGAATATTACAACCATAGAAGGGAGGAGCCAAATCAAGAGTCGCGTCCAGGAACAAATCGATTTAACTATAATAATTATCACCAAAGGGTGAATGACCAATTTATAAATAATCATTATCGCAACAATCATTATCCAAGTAATCACTATATTAATTATGATAATAACCGATACAGAACAGGCCGCAGAAATTTTGAAAATGGGAGAGAGTATTGGAATAACAACCGTACAAACAACGACCAACGACACCAACCCAGTAATAGAAGTCGAGAGGAGGATCTCCCTAGACACCAAGAAAACAATAGAGAATTTAGACCCGATGATGGTAACCCAGGAACTACTGCAAGGGACGATCGTCCGCAGGATAGGATGGAAAACTAAGTACAGCAGTGGAAGTATCAAGTAACCCCAAAATTCAAAAAAGCATGTAAGAACAACTTACTCAATAATTATTCAGAAACGATATGATTTAATAAAAAGTATGTAAGTACAACTTACTTAAGATATTTGGAAACCATTTGATTTAACAAAAAATAAGAACAGATTATTCAATAATATTTATAAAGAATGGATTTAAAATGAGATAATAGGAAAAATAATATTTTATGGTAACAAACAGAAGAATGAATATATAAATAAAAACAATTGATGGTAATGTGCTCAGATAAGAAGAATAAAGAATAATTTAATGACTCCAATGAAACTGAAGGAGGATAATAATTAATACAACAATAATTTAGAATCTCTCGGAATTGAAGATTATATAAGAAGAAATGATACGGAGAAAAATGTCACAAGAAGGAAAGTTAAAAGGATTTTAAAATAATGTCTATCAATAATGTTATGTGCTATTAGTTAATGGAAAAGAAGAAGGAATCAAGAAGAAGAAGAAATATATAAATAAATGTAAACAGCAACTGTATGAAGAATCCCAAAGGTGTTTAGTATTAGTCGCTAATTGACTACTTATAATTTTTTTATTTTAAGGTATTGACCGTAGAAATGTTCCGGCAATAAATTTTATGAGCAGGGATGATGTTCCCCTGGTCTCAGAAGGTGTAAGGATGGGCAGCAGAGTAATGGACCCAAGAGTGGCCACCCCACTGGTACCACCGCACAGGATAGGGAAAAATGTTAGGGAAATTAAGTATTTTAGGGATAATGATAAAATAACTGTATAGATTGATATTAGATTCCAGAAGTATAGATGAAGAAAATAGAAGGAAGATAGCAGACAGAAGCATAATTGAGAAAGCTAATTTATAGAAGTAAATAAGAAAATAAATGTTAAAACAAGTTTTTATGATTAGTGTGACCAATCCTTATCAAGTAAAATGTGGAAGTACCACTACCCAGAGAAATAAATAATTTATGAATTTGCCTCCAAGATAGAGAGTTGAGCAGTAAAACAGCAATTACCACCAGTCTGAAATACCAGTCCGTATATAACCAGTCCAAAATTAAAAAAAAATTATTATTAGTAAGAGGACAAACTAGTCAGGTACAAGTTATAAGTTTATTTTTACTAAACTTAGTTGAGACAAAATAAACTTCTTTCGAAGGGGGGGGAGGTGTTATGTAACGTAACAGATTTGAGGTCCCCCACGTTACATAAAAGATGAAGTAACTATGGTCAAGAACCATACTCCAATATTAAGGTTACTCAGTAATTAGTACATCTGAGATGTACACAAAGTTAAGAGATGTAATAAATAATATGAAGTATAAAATACTATTCCTATTAATGATTAATGTGTTACAAATTGTACTTGTTTTTATACTGTAGCATGGTAGTGTTTACAGGATGTTTATTTTATGTTTTGTGTATAGTAAGAGGGAACTGTTGTTTTATAGAAGTACTTAATCAGTGGTACTCCTTTCATTTATGTTAAAATTGTCTTCAGACAATTAAGTATAAATACCTGTATTAGGCATTATATTATGTTAAATGTATTGACTAAAATTGATTAATGAAGTTGTTTTGAATTAATGTTTGTAAACTTGGCCAGGATGGCAATAAGTGTTTAAAAGTTGACAAGTAGTTCTGATAATTATGTTGTAAAATAATGAAAGGTTCCAGGACGAATTAATTAATGTAATAAAGTAAAACCAGGAAATTAAAATTAATGTAAATAACCATGAACCAGTAACTATTTGTACAGTAGGTCAGGTAAAGAAAATTAAGTTAAAAAAACAAAATTATTATAACAGGTGTAAGAAAACCTATAGGCCTAAATTTAATATTTGTAAAAGGAAATTAATACCCTTTTAATAAGTCCAGTCCAATGAAACTATAGTAAAACATATACGGTTTAATAAGGTAGATTGGGTGAGAGTTTTAGGTAATTTGGTATAATTCCAAGCATGGAGTATTTTATTAAAAAAGAGTAGTAATGTTTTATAATTCTGGCTCTAGGATATCAAATACATCCAATGACAGAAAGTAGTGGTTGCTAGGGTAACTAAAATGTAAAAAATCTTGTTGATTTTCAATTATTCAATTGTTATATGCTCATGGGTTAACTTGAATTAATACAAATACTGAAAATAATTTATAAAAACCTATAATTATTCGTATCGATTGTTATATGCTATTGAGTTCAGATGAGGAGACACTTTTAAAAAAGAATAATACAATTTGAAAAAAATGAATCTAAATTAATAAATCAAAATTGAAAACTAATTCTATAACACCACTGATGAATAATAAAACAAATTAGACTTCAAAATTATAACCAAATACCTCTAAAAGGGTCGAGAATTCCTTACTTCACTCATCAAGATAATTCCGTTGGATTTAGTATTAAACCCGATTTCCCATGCAATCAGAAGACTAACTGAGGGAAGCAAAGGGCCTAAACTAACGGAATTATAGAAAAATATACGAAGACCTCGTTTCTGAAGAAATAACCTTCACCTTCAAGAAGAAGCTATAATACGACTTCAATTCCACCGAGACGGACAACCACTAGGATCGTAATAGAAGCACGAAGGTCAGAAAAGTTCCTGGGGCTTTCCAGTACATCACACCGTCAATTTTATTAAGGATCGGAACACTTTTTCTGGAGGAAAATAATCGAATTTGTCAATTTTCAACTGTTTGCTGACATACACTGCCACTTTGAGATTCATCAACCCGGTAAAACCAGCTTATTTTAATTTCAGTATATTTAGAATTAATAACATTCTGTAATACTAAAGTAACCTTAATTTTGCATTACCTGGCCTTACTAATGGTTAAAAGAATCACACATACCCTGGGATAAGAAATATTTAATATTATATTTAATTTGTATAAATCAAAAGGAACTTGGTCAACTGGCAATCGATCTACCATTGTATAATCGATATAATGATATTATTTCGAACTGTTAGTTTGAAATAAAGTACAAAATCAATAAAGAATCTTTCTTGTATATGATGATGTTTTATGTTATTGTAGAATATGTATTATATGTTGTGGGTGGAGTAATTTACAGGTAAAAGGGTGAATAAAATCCGGTGAACAGTTAACCTAGACGCAAGCCAATTACGAATAACAGCGCTAATTGTCAACAGCTGGTGGAACGTGAGATTGCCGAACTAGCGTGTTTCCTGTACCAATTTTGAATTGAATTACACAAGACAGAGGGACTAGGGTTGGCAAGAATTCTTAATACATTCAGTCAATACATGAAGTATATCATTAATATTGCGTAACTATTGAATAATTAGGTAAACCTGTATTATAGTACACTTAAAAGTTAAAATAACATAATAAGAAATATATTTGTCTATTAAATTTAAATTGCAGGAGGTCACCTACAAGACTACATAAATAATATTTATAAATAACAGATTGATTAAAAACACGTAACATTGGTAAATTGTTACAAATTGGCCCAAACCAACGTGGAGCTTGATTAAACCCCGAAACCTAAAATAAATCTTATTGATCCAGATAAATTAATTGTTACAAATTGCCGCCTTCAATGTGGGGCTTAACGTGGAAACACGGGAGTCTCATATAAGTAAATAAACCCCATAACAACTTAAAATTAATTGTTACAATATATAACATATTATTTTAATATAGGTTTAATATCACGTTTAATATTACACATGCATATTCTGTTTTGTAACGAGTTTTTATCGTAGACTCGTTACAATGATAACAAGTTCATAATGACAAAAACTAAACAAACACCAAATAACAGTAAACATTTTTTTGTTTTGTTTTTAGTGCAATAGTATTTATATTGTTGTTTCTTTTACTCGCACGCACGCCATACGATCATACTAAAAAAAAATTAATTAATAAATAAAAATTATACTTCAATTATTACAAAATTAATTTTTACAAATATTCTTACGCTTCACCTGTTACTCAAGGGTAGTAACAATAATTGTAAGGATTGTTATGAAAATCATGAATGCATATTTATATGGTATCTTTCCTATTGCAATCAGAGGATTGTCGCTTCCTTAAAACAGACAACAGTGTTCAATTTCTACTTAAAGACCAGGCAATACTGCAGAGATACAAAACAACACGACACTTAGTAACAATATTTCAGGGCCTCAACAACCTCGGACAATTCAAGGCCACATTTGTGTAACTCGATACAGGCTGCCTCTGTATGATTTAAATACTGACAGCTGACACGACAATGTGCACAAATATTTGGAACCAAAGACTGCTAGTGCGCGCACATGTGCGTGTGTGTTAATCTCATTTATTTTCATTGAATATTTGTGAATGTCAGGTCCCACAAAATTATTCCCACAATTAATTGTTCTTACATATTTAAAATGTAACTTTAATTATGATTTCTAGTAGACCCTTGCTTTTACGGGCAGAACTTGAAGTAGTATACATTAATGCCTAAACTCTACTATATCTATAACAATTAAAGAAATACTGTTGTATATACATTAAAACTAGCATATTTGATAAATGTATTTTAATACACTAATTCATAAAGCAGTATGAAGTATTTTTTGTATGACCTAATTAGAATCTGTATTTTTATTCACAATAATTGTTCACAATAAAATAATAATAACTGTTCACATTGAATCTTATTTTATGAAACTTATATGAAAAACCATGAGTATATTTGGCAATAAATCCCCTCTTCTTTCGTTTGTGTTTAAAGAATTAAAGTATGCTATTTAACATCTATCAAGAAGTACTCATAACATCCGCTACTTCATTACAACAAACGCTGTAAGTTTTACAATTACAGATTATTTATCTAGACTATACGTTTGTACGTTAATTTCATATCATGCCTAAAGTAGATGAATTATGACATTATAATTCATTTATTTCATTTATATTCTCCCGTAACAACAGTTTTATTCTTTCTAAGGAATTAAAGTTTTGTTATGATTTTTCAGAATTCCACTAAGGAGACCCGGTGAGGTCTATCCTTTACATGTAAACTTGGAAAATTTGGTGCACACTTTTCTCAAAACCTACTGGAGATAACTGAATGAAATTTTTACCATGTATTCTTTGCATCTTATAGTACACTTTAACACAGGGATTTTGTTATTTGACTTTTTTTTACAAAAATATAATTTTTTCTTGGAATGTAACTTTTTTGTTTATAAAATTTATTGATTAAAAATTTCTAAAAAAAAATGTATGGCTCGATCAAAAAATCCTTGTGTTAAAGTGTGCATCAGGTGGTAAGGAAAACATGGTGAAAATTTCATCCTGTTATCTTAATTAGTTTTTGAAAAAAGTGTGCACCAAGTTGAAAAAACAGTTTTCGGCAAACCACAATACAAGGCACGCAAAAAAAAAAGATAAAATAAAAATTCACATTTTCTGTTTTTTCTATTAAATTATAGAGTGTTTCTTTCTGAACATTTTGATATATAATATGTGGTATTTTGGTTGCTATAAAGCAGTGAAAAAAATTAATAATACGGGAATGTACATGAAAACTTAGAATGAGACGCACAGTTGATGCAGTGAACGTTATCGATACTATGAGTTCTTATAGTATACAGCTTATAAACTTATACTTTGGTTTCTGTAGTTGGCTATAGAATTTTTGAGTTGGCTAACCTGATCACAGCTGATTTCATTGTCAGCTGTGACTTCTTTGTTGTGATTTGTGAAACTCCCTACGAGCCACTGCTGCGGAGATGAAATAAAAAGCAAGGCAAGCAAAGAGGCAGGCAAAAAAGAACGTTAGAAGATGAAGAAGAAGATCCAGACAATCCAACCTATGGAGCTGGGATGTTTTAAAATAAAATATCGGTATGGAGAAACATACATGACTTCCATGTTCTAAGATTTATATTTAAAATCATTTTTGAAATGAAATATTTCCATAGAAACTACTTCTTTCTACTTACTGCTTACTAACGTACCAACTCACGTTATCGCACTCGACTTTCACTGATGATGGAAGTCGATGGCACTGCCGAAACGCCTGGTTTTGGAGAAAACATTGGACTACGGCCAAACAGGCCGGGAAGAAATTATACCAACAAACTACTTCTTAGTTGCCGATAACGTAGTACATATATAAAAAATTATCCCCTCCCACTTCAACTATAATTTTCATTTATAGAAAATTACCCCCACCCCGTTCAACTAGCCTCTTCATTTATAGATATTTGATCTACGTTTCTACAGTGGATTATTAAGATCTTCTTATCAGAATACTTTATTTATCAAAATTAAGTACTCTACTCTTGTTACAACAAAAAATGTTTCAGGTAAACTACCCTTTCCCCGTAACCGATCTTCACCAAAATCAACAGGCCTTTAGTCCTCTACAACTCAGGCACATATGTAAAAACTTATTTGATTATGTTTGAATTTACGGCAGTTATCGTTCGTCATAGAAACAATTACTCTTGTTAAAACATAAAATGTGGCAGGTAAACTACCCCTTTCCCTTAACCAGTCGTCACCAAAAACAATAGGCCTTCAGTCCTTTACAATTCAGGAACGTATGCAAAAAACTATTTGATTATGTTTGAATGTGCGGCAGTTATCGTTCGTCATAGAAAAAATTACCGTAGTTAAAACATCAAATGTTGCAGGTAAACTACCCCTTTCCCTTAACCGATCTTCACCAGAATCAACAGACCTTGAGTACTTAACAATTCAAGAATGTATACAAAAAATTATTTAATACTCTTTCAATATGCGGCAGTTATCATTCGTCATAAAAAAATTACCCTTGTTAAAACATAAAATGTGGCAGGTAAACTACCCCTTTCCCTTAACCAGTCTTCACCAAAATCAATAGGCCTTCAGTCCTTTACAATTCAGGAACGTGTGCAAAAAACTATTTGATTCTGTTTGAATGTGCGGCAGTTATCGTTCGTCATAGAAAAAATTACCGTAGTTAAAACATCAAATGTTGCAGGTAAACTACCCCTTTCCCTTAACCGATCTTCACCAGAATCAACAGACCTTGAGTACTTAACAATTCAAGAACGTATACAAAAAATTATTTAATACTCTTTCGATATGCGGCAGTTATCATTCGTCATAAAAAAATTACCCTTGTTAAAACATAAAATGTTGCAGGTAAACTACCCTTTTCTCTTGACCGATCTTCACCAAAATCAACAGACCTTGAGTTCTCTATAATTCAGGAAGGTATGCAAAAAATTGTTTGATTCTGTTTGAATTTACGGCTGTTATCGTTCGTCATGGAAAAAATTACCCTTGTTAAAACATAAAACATTGCAGGTAAACTACCCCTTTCCCTTAATCGATCTTCACCTAAAACAATAGGTCTTGAGAACTCTACAATTCAGGGTTGTATGCCAAAAATTATTTGATTCTGTTTGAATTTGCGGCGGTTATCGTTTGCCATAGAAAAAAATCTACACACAGACACACACACACACACACACACACACACACACACACACACACACACACACACACTTTGAAAAATGACTTTTTTTCATGTTTTGAGGGTAGTACAATCAGAATCTGCCCCAATTATCTCAAACACGATTTTTTTTCCATTTCACAAATCACCATACTTCCATTTCCTTATGGAACATGGAAGTAAAAAGTAAGTGCTTATTCTACATTTTATGCTATTATTAGCTTCCTAATTTTCTATTGCGGTTTGCCGAAAACTGTGTTTTTACTTCCATGTTCCATAAGGAAATGGAAGTATGGTGATGGCAAAAAAAATCGTGGCCGAGATTATTACAGATTCTGATTGTACTACCCTCAAAACATGAAAAAAAATAATTTTTCGAAATTGTGTGTGTGTGTGTGTGTGTGTGTGTGTGTGTGTGTGTGTGTGTGTGTGTGTGTGTGTGTGTGTGTGTGTGTGTGTGTGTGTGTGTGTGTGTGTGTGTGTGTGTGTGTGTGTGTGTTCTATGGCAAACGATAACAGCCGCAAATTCAAACAGAATCAAATAATTTTTTGCATACAGCCCTGATTTGTAGAGTTCTCAAGACCTATTGTTTTTGGTGAAGATCAGTTAAGGGAAAGGGGTAGTTTACCTGCAACGTTTTTTGTTTTATCAAGGGTATTTTATATGGCAAATGATAACAGCCGCAAAATCGAACAGAATCAAATAATGTTTTGCATACAGCCCTGAATTGTAGAGTTCTCACGACCTATTGTTTTTGTAGAAGATCAGTTTAGGGAAAGGGATAGTTTACCTGCAACGTTTTATGTTTTAACATAGGTAATTTTTTCTATGACGAATGATAACTGCCGTAAATTCAATCAGAATAAAATAATGTTTTGCATACCTTCCTGAGCTATAGAGAACTCAATGTCTGTTGATTTTGGTGAAGATCGGTTAAAGGAAAGGGGTAGTTTACCTGCAACATTTTATGTTTTAACAATGGTAATTTTTTCTATGACGAACGATAACTGCCGCACATTCAAACAGAATCAAATATTATTTTGCATACGTTCATCAATTGTAGATAACTCAAGGTCTGTTGATTTTGTTGAAGATCGGTTAAGGGAAAGGGGTAGTTTACCTGCAACATTTTATGTTGTAACAAGAGAACGTTTTTCATGAAGAAAACTGCCATAAATTCAAACAGAATCAAATAATTTTTTACACATGTGCCTGAGTTGTAGAGGACTCATGGTCTATTGTTTTTGGAGAAGATCTGATAATGGAAAGGGGTAGTTTACCTGCCACTTTTAATGTTTTAACAAGAGTAATTGTTTCTATGACGAACGATAACTGCCGCACATTCAAACAGAATCAAATAATGTTTTGCACGCATCCCTGAATTGTAGAGGACTCAAGCCCTATTGATTTTTGTGAAGATCAGTTAAGAGAAAGGTGTAGTTTACCTGCAAGGTTTTATGTGATAACAAGGGTAATTTTTTCTATGACGAACGATAACTGCCATAAATTCAAACATAATCAAATAAGTTTCTGCATACATCCCTAAACTGTAGAGGACTCAAGGCCTACTGTTTTTGGTGAAGATCAGTTAAGAGAAAGGTGTAGTTTACCAGCAACGTTTTATGTGATACCAAGGGTAATTTTTTCTATGACGATAACTGCCATAAATTCAAACATAATCAAATACGTTTTTGCATACATCCCTAAATTGTAGAGTACTCAAGGCCTGTTGATTTTGGTGAAGATCGGTTACAGGGAAAGGGCAGTTTAAAAAATTAAATTAAACCTCCGCTCAACAGTCCGTTAAGGACTAAGGCGTACCGCACGGCTTTTTGTGTTAGTGTGACGGTGTATGGCTAGTACTACGCGCCACCAGCCGCTAGTTGCGGTATTCACAGCCAGGAGGCGGCGCTGTTATCTCAGCGCCTACTCAGTTTGCCTCACGACGCTGAGTGCACGCCGTACGGAACCTCCGCCGGGAATTGAACCCGGGACCACGAGCGCATCAATCGCCCGCGTTAGCCACTAGACCGCCTGGAGGCTCAAAGGGCAGTTTACCTGAACCATTTTTTGTTGTAACAAGAGTAAATTACTTAATTTTGATAAATAAAGTATCCTGATAAGAAGATCTTACTAATCCACTGTAGAAACGTAGATGAAATATCTATAAATGAAGAGGCTAGTTGAACGGGGTGGGGGTAATTTTCTATAAATGAAAATTATAGTTGAAGGGGGAGAGGATAATTTTTATGTGTACTACGTTATCGGCAACAAAGCAGTAGTTTGTTGTTAAAATTCTTTCCCGGGCTGTTTGGCCGTAGTCCAATGTTTTCTGCAAAACCAGACGTTTCAGCAGTGCCGTCATCTGCCATCATCAGTGAAAATCGAGTGTGATAACGTGTGGTGGTATACGTTAGTGACCACAGTACTGTGGTTAAGGCTGAAGCAATAAGTGGAAAGAAGTAGTTTTTATGACAACATTTCATTTCGTAAATTATTTTAAATATAAATCTTAGAACATGGAAGTCATGTATGGTTCTCCATACCGATTTTTTCAACTTGGTGCACACTTTTTTCAAAAACTAATTAAGATAACAGGATGAAATTTTCACCATGTTTTCCTTACCACCTGATGCACACTTTAACACAAGGATTTTTTGATCGAGCCATAAATTTTGTTTTTAGAAATTTTTAATCAATAAATTTTATAAACAAAAGTTACATTTTAAGAAAAAATTATATTTTTGTAAAAAAAATTGAAATAACAAAATCCTTGTGTTAAAGTGTATTATCAGATGCAAAGAATACATGGTAAAAATTTCATTCAGTTATCTCCAGTAGGTTCTGAGAAAAGTGGGGACCAAATTTACCAATTTTACATGTAAAAGATAAACCGTACCGGGTCCCCATTCAGTAACTATTAACTAATAAATTCTTAAATTATAATACTTATGTTTGTACAAGTTTTTTTATCACTATAATGTTTATTTCAGACTTAATTTTCCTACTTTTGACTATGGCCATACAATAGTAACGATAACGTTCACTGCATTAACTCCACGTCTCATTCTAAGTTTTCATGTACATTCCCATATTATTAATTTTTTTCACTGCTTTATAGCAACCAAAATACCACATATTATATATCAAAATGTTCAGAAAGAAACACTATAATTTAATAGAAAGCAGAAAATGTGAATTTTTTTATTTTTTGCCTACCGGGTCCTCTTTTAAATACTTGCAGTATCATCAATGTCATATTCTAATCCCTTTACACATTAATAATTAATGTATTCATACACACAACTGTTGCATATGTTGACTGTATCACATGATATCATAAATAGATATTACTCCCGATTGTTTAAATAATAAGCATTTACCAGGTACTATTGTTTTATTTCATATTTCATTTTTACTTTCAGCTATTAAAAGTACAAAGAATTACAACACACGTGTTTATCCTATGGAGTGTAGTGGAATGTACATCAACAACCAAACTGAAAAAAATAGCCCACAAATTCAAAAAAGCAGGATACAGAATCACATACAAAACTACTAACAAAACAGAACACACACTATCAAAACACACACACAAAGCACAAAACAAATTCGATCTACCTGGTGTTTACAAACTAAATTGCTCAGACTGCAACAAATTCTACATAGGCCAGACAGGACGTAGCTTCAAACAAAGATACATTGAACACACAAAGGCACTACACTCCACTACAGAATCCACCTTTGCAAACCACCTCATAGAAGCAAACCGCACATACAAAAACATCGACAATAACATTGACATTCTTCACGTACACACAAAAGCCCGAAAACTAGACACTCTAGAACAACTGGAAATATACAAACACACGAAAACACATAACAACGACATCCTAAATGAACAGACACAATTCAAATCACACGCATTATTCGAACATATCACACACCACACACACATTAACGATCTTTCAAAAGTCGATACAGTCGCCAACAACAAGATGGACAGTGCTCCCAGCGGCAGCCTCTGAAGAAGCTTTTTAAAAGCGAAAACCGGTTCAGGCTATAAGGTAAAACTTTTACGTTTTTACCCACAAAAAACTTTGTGTTCCAAGTCGGTAGTGAAATAATTATATTTAGTTAAGTAACGGACACGTCATGGACAACAAAATCCAAGAATTCATTAAACTTTATTAAACAGATTTGTAAAAAAACCAAACACAAAAAATGTATAATACAGACATATCACATTATTACAAATATAATTAGATTCTTCTACAATAAGCCTATAAGTTATTATTATTATCATCATCATCATAATTGCTATCTTAAATTTCAGAAGAAACTAATTATTTACATGATAGAAATGCAAGAAATTAGATTTACAATTTAACATCATAAATGTATCAAATAAATATAAAAGTATATTTTTTAACTACTTCTAAAGTACACTATCTTCACTATTCACAGACTGTACAACACTGCAAACCAAGAGAAATGATTCATTATCTATTACACACAATGACGTATAAACACATTCTTCGTATTACACAAAACAATGTAATCACACGCAACTGTTACACCTCATAGTCTACCCCACTCACACTGATAAGTGCTTTGAACTTGCAATCAGTATTACAAGTATATCCTCTTGACAACTGATTAATACATGGATAAACTGTCATTGCTTATGACTTCTCTCCATTAGTTTTCTGGCTTTCCAATGTAAAGTTGACTGATGTTATATGAGACACTAAGATTTATGCCAAATTCCCCTAGTTGAGGAGTTAAGTACAGGGTCCGTCACGGGAATCGCATGGTTTTCAAATAAGATGTACTTAGTCAGTTTGGCTTAACAAATATTTTTATTTATGACAATTGTAGCATGACAGATAATCCACTAAAAATTAATTCCATTAAGATCATAAAAAATAATTAAATTACATATAACTCAAAGAATTTCAAATGAAGTTAAATTACACTTCAAAGAAAAACACCACTATAAAAGGAAAAAGATAATTAAATAATAAAAATGCAACACTAAAACTCAAGAAAATAAATTAAAAGAAACTCATATAAAAAATCAGGAGATTACCTAGGAAGTTTAGGAGCAGGTGATAAAGAAGATACCCCTAACCCAAGAAGGAAGAAGTTTAGGAGCAGATAATAAAGAAGATACCCCGAACCCAAGAAGGAAGAGGAAGTTTAGGAGCAGGTGATAAATAAGATACCCTGAACCCAAGAAGGAACAGGAAGTTTAGTAGCAGATAATAAAGAAGATACCCTGAACCCAAGAAGGAACAGGAAGTTTAGTAGCAGATAATAAAGAAGATACCCCGAATCAACCAACGGGCAAAATAAAACTAAGTACCTTGGTAAACCCAAGAAGGAAGAAGAGAAGAAAAGAAGATATAGGATGGAAGAACCACAATAAATACCTATTAATAAACCTATTATTAACGACTATGAACCCCAAACCAAATGTTAATACCACTAAAGAAAGTATAACACCCCAAAACCTTATAAAATTGTAACTTAATTATAGACAAAAGTATTTAGTAGTGATAAGAAGTGCACCAACTAAAGTTATTATATAGGAAAATAAACAAATCTTCACAGTCCCCTATGACTAAAGGTTTGGTCTGAGAATATAATAAAACTCAAATATAAGTCAGAACCAACAGTGAATGTGTACCAGTGTAGTGATTTTAAATATAATAAACTTCAAGTTAATGTGTAACTATTACTTAAACAAGGTGCTATTAAATAACTTTTATATTTTATAATTAACAAGTGATGAAATATTGAAATGAAAAATATTTCCAATGTTTCATAAAAGAGGTCACTTTTTTATCTCAAACATTCATAGTAATGCCAATAATAAAGAAAGTATGTGGGGGGAATAATTACAGTAACTGTGGATTAATTTAAAGTACAGTATAAACAGAAAAGACTGTGATTTACTTAAGTTTAATAAAAACTAAAAAATGTTAAATGGCTAATTATGTTTAGAGCCTAGGAACTCCACTTTTTAAAGAGTTCTAATAGAATAAGCTTTATATTTAGTGTAAGATGTTTTAGTTACATAACAGTATGCATACAGATTAAAATGTTGATGTATGGATGCTGTATCAGTTTATAAAATGTTTAAAATGTATGTTGAAAATAGTTCCAGCAAACATGTCTAACTCTGAAGACTGCTAGTTAATATTAAATATTATTTTTTGTATTAGTAGCATGAATTATATGCTACAGGTATCAATAGTTATGTAAGCAATTGTATGTAATGTTATGTTAACTTTTAAAAGTCAGAGGAGGTGTAAAAATAGCTTTATTTGAACAAACCATATATGTAAAATACTAACATCTAGCCCAAATAATGAATTCCCAAAAATTAATATAAACTAGTTAATTAACCAATGAACCAGGTAAACTAATAAGGTTTATGTAAGGTGGATCGATAAGCAACTACTATAACTGATCCTATGCTTTAAAAGAGTAATATGGAAAGATGTCTTAAATTATTAAAAATTTTTGAAATGTAATAACTAAATATTTTAAAGGAGGAATAGTAAATTCATGAATTATCACTAAAAGACAGTTCAAATGTTAAATTTATAAGAAATTAAGGAAAGCGAAAGATTTGTGACCATCTGAAATTTTTTATAATTATATTTATAACACCTAAAATGGCAGTAATTGTGTACAAGAACAGGAAACAGAATTTTGGGCCTATATTTCCAAAAAGACAGAAATATGGCAATTTTAACAAAAATCTTTACAAATATGGGCTATGACATATCAAATTAAACAGAATGAGATAAATAAACCAATTATGTGGTTAATAGTTCATGAAAGCAATCAATAAACTAAAAATATTCTAGATATAATGTATATTATAATTACATGAATAGGAAGTGATAATTATTTAAACAATACTTTTCCAATATTAACTTGGCAAGATATTTCCTAAGACGAAGGAAGTAAAACAGTTCATTATTAACATTCAACGTGAACGGTTGATGCTCAATCGCGTTAAAAACTGTATAACGAATTGTAATGGAGTACAAAGTTGAAAATCAGTGAAAACGAGAGTTACCTAAATTGACCATTTTTAACTTAAAATCAGTGAAATACACTACCACAACAGTAAAAACAAACGATACGCAACACAATACAAGTGAATTAAACCAGTCAAACAACCTAACATTAATAATTCACATCGTAACAACTTGTCTTAGCCATAACCAGAAAACATTGAATACATCTAAAATAAGACAATTAACACCAGTGAACACTGAACACTTATCCAGGATACCAGAACAACACAATAGACAATATACACTATTACGGAGAACAATAAAACAGTTGTGAAGGTAATTTTATTATCAGAATTTCCAACCATCAGTTCACAGTAATATTCTACAACGAGACGTGCCGCCATTTTGAACTTCCCATGATGCAAAGTATCCACCAGCAACGAAGTCGTCCAGTCACCATTGGGTATAAATTGTATACTACAAACATTATATATTATTAACAAATTGTCATTTATTACTTATTAAGATTTATTTTTGTACATGTTATACTTTCTAGGCTTACCCTTCTCTGACTATATAATTATAATCGTTGAAAGAACCTTTCTGATATTTATATAAAAATAACCTGTAATTGTAATATCGATATATCCCTGTGAAAGAGTCGAACATTTGCTCAACATCGATTTTAAATCGATCTTTAAGAAATACTATTAATAAATTAAATTATTTCAATTATCTGGATTTTACAATTATTTCACATATTAAATTAAGAGTTTAACTAACTACAGGACTTACTGGAAGACGACAAATCTTAACGGAAGGTGATATACTGGAGCAGAGCTGAAAATTGCAAATCGATTATTGTAAGAACACAATCTGATTAACTCCAGATTCATTTAAGGTCAACCAGAAGTGTAAAAATTAACCACAATAAACTCACAGAATTTTAAAATTTTAACCAAAACGCAGAACCAGGATTATTTCTAAATTATTACAATAACAAACAAACATAAAAATTTTTATTTTTTTTTTATTTTTTAAATAAATTTTTTTTTTCTTCTTTGTACAATACGAAGAAATATTTATTTGTAATCAGTGTAAACAGGTCTGGTTACACAATACATAGTGTATGTTGGGAATTTCATTGTTCATTTATGTTTTGAAGATCACATCGCTCAGATGTTGGCCATTTATGTTTATGCATGATTGTAGCCGGTCCCGAAAACTCCGAGTAGCGTTAATTAACATCTGACATGGAATACGAACGATTTCCTCCTGGACTGTCGTCTTCAGATCTTCAAGGCAGCATGGCTTGTTAACATATACTCGGGACTTGAGATATCCCCACAAAAAGAAGTCACATAAGCTTAGATCGGGGGAGCGAGGAGGCCAGCGAAGATTGCCATATCTGGAGACAAGGTGGCCTGGAAACTGATACCGTAAGACAGCCATTGAATTACGAGCTGTGTGTGCAGTTGCACCATCCTGTTGAAACCATACTCTCCTCATTCCCCATCTGCGACGTCGAAGTTCTGGGAAGAAGAAGGTTTGGAGCATCGTAATGTAGCGCTCTGAATTAACAGTCACAGTAATGTTGTTTTCCTCAAAAAAGTACGGGCCAATAATGCCCTTCTCCCCAACTGCACACCATACTGTTACTTTTGGGCTGTGAAGAGGGGACTCATGTAACATCTGAGGATTTTCATTACACCAATATCTACAGTTTTGTTTGTTAACAAACCCATTTAAATGGAAATGGGCTTCATCACTCATGAGAAAAATCATGTTTTCATTATTGACCATGGTTTCAAGCATGGTTTCACAAAAGACACGACGCTGTTTATAATCACCTACAGTTGCTGACATACCTGAATTTTGTATGGGTGGTAATGAAGATCTTTGTGCAGAATCCTTCGCACTGTTGACTCGTTGATCCCTAAACTCGCAGCACGCTTGCGAACCGACCATTTAGGGCTCTGTATCGCAGACGTCCTAACTCGCTTGATGTTTTTGGGTATACGGGCTGTGTTGACAGGGCCAGGTGGGTGGTTTTTTTCTTCATTACGGAGCCAGTTGTGTTGAAGTTTTCAAACCATCTCAAAAAGGTGTTGCGGTCTGGAACAGGTCGGCGGACCGGAATATTAAAATGGGTGCGAAAGTCACGTTGTGTCTGCGTCACTGACTCATTGTTTACGTAAAACCGCCGGAGAGCGAACGTACGATGCTCCACGTTCCACGACATGGCGGCAACTAAACTTCCCACTCTAACGAACAAATCAAGGCCAATCCACACTCACTGATGCCAACCGCTCGGCCGTACTACCCAATACAAAAACATGCGGTTCCCGTGACGGACCCTGTATTTGTGAATTAGGTTCATGGTAGACATTATATTCTTCTAGTTTATAATGTTAATTTCTTTAGATGATCAGCAAAGCTGTGATGGCTGGACTCAACATGGACTTTTATTGGTTTGCCTTTAACTACTTCACACTCTGTATTTATTTTCCCAAGCTTTTTCTCCCCTTTTCTTTTTCCGCATTTCATGTTTTTTTTTTTCGATTCGGACAAAAATTGTAATTGAAAATAAAATTTTAGAACAAGTATCACATTTCAATTATCTAGGATGTGATATTATATATGAAGAAGACAAAGATATTCTTAATAAAACAAACAACTTCCAAAGAATATGTGGGACATTACGGAGAACACTCAAAGGAAAGACCACGAAAGAAACACAAATAAAATTATATAAGGTGATGGCAGTCCCCATGCTATTATACGGGTCCGAATCATCGGTACCAAGAAAGAAAGATTATGGACAGATGGAAACGTCTGAAATGAAATATCTTAGATCTGTGAAAGGTTGTATAAGATTAGAGCACATAAAGAACGAAGATATAAGACATGAATTAAAAGTACAACCAGTAACGGAACTAGCAAAAAACTATAAAAAAAGATGGAAAGAGCATGTTATGCGCATGTCTCCAGAAAGAATTCCAAGAAAAATCCTGAATTATAAGCCAACCAGAAGAAGAAATGTTGGCAGACCCGAGACGGAGATGGTGAAGCCGGAACAGGCAACCTGCCTAATCCTGGACAGACAGATGATGATGATGATGATGATGATGATGATGATTTTTTTTGTTTTCTTAAAGTTTATTTCTGAGAACAGTTTTTGCTGTTACATCATTAGGTACTACTTATGTATTTTATGGTGGCCAGCAACCTTGGTGACAGTGATATGCACAGAACCCTGCTTTTTGTCAACATAATGGCATGTCTCATTGAGTGTGTAAGTGTTGATACGTTTTCAAAAACATTTACCATATAGGCCTGTATTTCATTTAATTATTTTCAATACAGAAAAATATATCCTACACTACGAAAACGTCCTTAAGTCTAGTGTAAACGTTCAAGGTAGCTTATCTAGTATCTAGTACAAAGTAACACGATTGTATGTAAGTAACCTGATGTAGTCTGGTACCTTTCGATGCTAGATAAACACTGCTTTGTTTCCAGTAATCCAACATGTGAAAGGATCTGTTGTGGGTGCAATGTGTTTCTAAATATTATGTTTATAATTTCATGCAATTATAGAGCTTCAGTTGTTGTTTAGTGCACAATGGACTGCCGCTTTTGAGTTTGTCAATATGACTACTTTTTTAATAGTTATGGGTAGATAGTTTATTACATTCAGAGATGAGCGAGGGATGGCTGGAATTTACACATTAAAATATCTTAAGTATGAGGTTCCAGTTGAACCGTGGGCATTAAATGGTGTGATTTAGATAACATTCAAATGTTATTCAAGAATGGTTTCTAGCAATATTATTCATATTTAAATTTAAAAAGACTGACAAGTACTCACATAGCAATCTGACTTGCAATCCCAAAATTTTATAACTTGACTTTTTCTAAAAAATACATGTTTCTTATCAGTGGCAGCTGGTGTTATGGTTGCAGCATTGCACAGCCACCAATATAGAATATCTAAACTATAAAATAATATACGAAAACATTAAGCAACTAAAAGTGTCATAAATTTCAAAGGAGAGCATATTTTATGCAGCAATGTTCACATACAATTCAAACGTGGTACGCAGGCAGGTGGTTGTAGGCCGCTTCCAACTGTACTGTAAATGGCAGAGCTTACTATATAAACATATGGGAGGACGTGCATTACTCTTCACAATCGCCCTACGTTCCCTATGTTAGCTAGGCGGTAGCAAAGTTTCTGTAATGCTCCATTAGTAGCGCTGTAGAGCAACTTTGTGTCATGAAATCAGCACAGCCTTCATGATTTATAAGTTGTGTCTGGTTTAGTGTTTATGTTGGTTCAAGGTAAACGTTATCTGTCGTTTAAGGATATACAATTTTATAGTAATAATTTTGTACAACTGTGATTATGATAGTTTGTCTTTATCTCCTCTCCCGCCCAGACAACCAACTACTACAACCACCAAAATTTGGAACCACCAGTCGCCACTGTTTCTTATTAACACAGCCAATAAGTTGACGAGTTTTTATATTTTACTTGTAAATTTTATTACTTTTTTCTTTCCATGCTAGGACTCAAGAGATTTAAACGTATGCAGACTTTTTAAATATGAATTTTCTTCTTGGATTTTGTTATCCATGTCTGTTACTTAACTAAATTTAATTAATTCACTACCTGGTGTCTACAAACTAAATTGCTCAGACTGCAACAAATTCTATACACAGGATGTAGCTTCAAAGATACATTGAACACACAAAGGCACTACACTCCACTACAGAATCCACCTTTGCAAACCACCTCATTGAAGCAAACCACACATACAAAAACATCGACAGTAACATGGACATTCTACACGTACACACAAAAGGCCGAAAACTGGAAATCACATGCATTATTCGAACATATAACACCCCACACACACAACATTGATCTTTCAAAAGTCGATACCATCGCCAAAAACAAGACGGACAGTGCTCCCAACGGCAGCCTCTTAAGAAGCTTTTTAAAAGCGAAAACTGGTTCAGGCTATAAGGTAAAACTTACATTTTTACCCATAAAAAACTTTGTGTTCCGAGTCAGTAGTGAATTAATTATATTTATGAATTTTCTACATAATTCTGTATTACTTACAATAATTTAGTAGGCCTAATATAATTATTCTTTATTCATATAGGCCTTACTATTCAACTGCATTCAAATATAACAATTTATATTTTTTTATACATATGTATTGTACAGCAGAATGTATTTTCTATAAAAATAGCATACATTAAGTGTAAGCAGAGGAAGCTTTCTCTTTAATGACAGTGAATACTTGCTCCACAATCCCCCTTAGGCATCCTAAACAAGATCTACCAGCTTCTATACACTGTTTTAGCAGAAAATGAACTTACTATATAACATACACATTAACTTCTTAAAATAAGAAAGCTTTCATTAAAACTATCTGGCTTTCTGAGTACTCATCAAAAGAAGCACACTAACAACATTAACCACAAAACAAGTGTTCACAGATCAACAATGAGGTAGTATCTGGAAGCTGTATTAAAACACATACTGCTCTATCAAGTTGAAAGTGTTGCAGAAGGTTTCTAGTGAGACTGCTATGCATGAACAAAAGGTTTACAAATGACGCAAATGCTTCAAAAACCATCATGAAAGAGTTGAAGATAGTCACATTCAGATGAAGATTGTGGTTTGTTTTCATCATTAGGTGCAACGACAGCTGCAAAGCCACTGAAATCCATCTCTGATGGCGGGGTAAGGGGACGCGTCTTCGGCACGCCTTGGTTAAGGAACAATAACCACTACAGAAATGTCCCTATTCTCAGTAACCTGCTCAAGTAAAACCAGATAAATACTTACAGAACTCATTACAAGTGTCACAACCGTTCAGGAAATTTGGGAAAAAGTCCTAAACTGATACAAAAGGACAAAGGCAAATCGATTACGGATAATTTAAAAGTATCAACACGGAATGTTAAGGGAACAGCTAATTAACAGGAAGAACTAGTACAAATATTTGAAAATAATAAAATAAATACCTCTGCAGCAATAAAAACAAAAGAGAGAAATAAAGGATGATAGAATAAATCAGAAATCTAGGAGCACGAAAGGAATCTCCATATTCATAGATAATAACTGGCAACAAAAGGTACAAGAGAAGACACTTTGAAGACAAGAGAATAATATATATGAAAATAAAGTATGATCACAGACCGTTAGGTGCATTCAATCCCAAAGAAAGTACAAAAGATCATTTTATTTAAACATCTCATGTCCAAGTGTTATTACCAGTACTCTTCATTCGTGCTGTGACGATTTAAATTGTGACAATTATAAAAATAAAAAAAAAAATTTAAGTTGCGAACAACTAACCATTTAAATCTCACAATGATAATAAAAAAACATGTAGGTACTAAGTGTGAATGGAAGTAGTAATTAATAAGGGCAAAGAAACGGTAAAGAAAAGACATATTGTAAATAATTATTATTGTCGCATTTAACCCTTTGCTTGTTATCAGGCGCCTACCTGTTGATACCGGACTCGACATGTTTACCGAGTCTTCTGTAATTAAAATAATATAGAAAAATAATGTTAATAATTAAAGAATCTGAAGACACAGATAGTCACGAAAACAACTAATTTAAATGATGTATTTTTATCTAGCGATAGTTTGTATAAATAAAAAGTTTTATTTAGAGAGAGACCGGGACTATATTCTCGCGGAATAAACACCCCACTACCTATTGTCCTGTACCAGTGGTAGCGAACGAAAAATCTCTATCTCGCAATGACGACTCCAAGCAGTGCACACGCACGAGCAAAATGCTCTGTTGAAATGTTATGTGATTGGTTATTAGTTTGGATTAATTCTTATGTATTTTACTAACTGCTACAAAAGAGTGTAATATGTAACGTTAAGAAAAAGAAAAATTAAAAAACGTTGTAACAAGAAGAAATATGTGATGTGAAATATGTATGGAGACATGAATCATCAGAATTACAACTCTAGTAGACCCGACCGATAATGCAGTTCGAGACATCTGAGAATCAACGAGTACCTGTGTAGAAGGCCCACTCTATCCTGCAGACGTTTAAGCCGTGAACAACTGAGACCAGACCTAGACGAGGACGACGCTCTTCGGATTCCCAAGATGTAACCATATGGAGGAGATTTCTACATCACAAATTAAAGGTGACTCGATAGCACGTCTATCGAGGAATAATAATAATAGTAGTAATTGTAACACAATACTCTCTTAAAGAGACTTTCAGAGACGATTGACTTTATAAGAATATAAAAATTTAAATCTAAGAATTTAATTGTAACTATTCAGGCTTCTTACAATTGTAACAGTTTAGATTTTAACGTAACGTAGTATAATTAATACCATTCTTCAAATGGAATAATAATGAAACTTAAAAGTAAAAGTAAAAGTAAAAGTAACAGTCTTGCAAGCTATTATCTTGAATTGAATATAATTAAAAGTTTAAAGACTAAATACCAATGGTTACCCGGATCCGGGGAAAAGCTAAATATAATTTGTTGTGATCCCACAGTCTATATAAAGCAATTTAAATAATTTAATTAATAATGTAATGGGATCTGTCTTTTGAGTAAATGTCATTTGTTTTTTTAAATGTTTAATAAAGGGAAATCTTCTTGTTGCACACATATACTGAGTACATAAATCAACAGTTTTCCCTTCCCTGATTCCTTTTATATTTACTGTGTGTTGTTCTGTTTTAATTTCAGCTCGTCCCAAATAAGGCAGCCTGAAGTAATTGGCAGAACCAATTACTTTGGGTTCCCTCTGTTATAACTCAAGAGAAGAGGTTATAGTGCCTGGTTATCAAACACCTCATTTATTCTTTCGAAACTTTGGAACTGTTACATATTACATGGTACTCACTAGTACCATGACTTTACTTAAACCACATATTCTCTTATTTTTTACAGCAACACTTGGAATATTTACTCTCTGTCTAACTTTACAAGTTTTAAAGCTCCACAGTCACCAAACAACCACATGGTCATCCAGGTTTGTGTTCGGAGCACTTCATAAACAGGATAATTATTTTTACTTCCATGTTCCATAAGGAAATGGAAGTATGGTTATGGCAAAAAAAATCATGTTCGAGATAAGAGCTGATTCTGATTGTACTACCCTCAAAACAAGAAGAAAACTCATTTTTTGAAGAGTGTGTGTGTGGGGGGGGGGATTTTTTCTATGGCGAACGATAACTGCCGCAAATTCACACAGAATCAACTAATTTTTTGCATACATGCCTGAATGTAGAGGACTCAAGGCCTGTTGATTTTGGTGAAGATCGATTAAGGGGAAGGGGTAGTTTACCTGCAACGTTTTGTGTTAACACAAGTAAAGTACTTAATTTTGTTGATTGAAGTAACCTGAAAAGAAGGTCATAATAATCCACTGTAGAAAGCTAGATGAAATATCTGTAAATGAAAACGGTAGTTGAGGGGGAGGGGGTAATTTTTTATAAATGAAAATGATATTTGAAGGGGGAGGGAATAATTTTTTATACGTGTACTACATTATCAGCAACAAAGAAGTAGTTTATGTTGAAATTCCTTCCCGGGCTGTTTGGCCGTGGTCCAATGTTTTCTGCAAAACCAGACATTTTGGCAGTGCCATCGACTGCCATGATCAGTGAAAATTTAGTGCGCTAACGTGAGGTGGATTACTACATTATCACTACATTAGTGACCACAGTACTGTGGTTAAGGCTAAAGCAAGAAGTAGAAAGAAGTAGTTTCTATGCAAATATTTTATTTATAAAATGAATTTAAATATAAATCTTACAACATGGAAGTCATGTATGGTTCTCCATACCGATATTTCAAGATTGTCAAGAAAGACTGTTATAAACAAATAACTGTATCCCAGATATTTAATGCTTTTCTATGTTCAAATCACAAGAAAAAAATAAGTGTTTAAAGTGGAAGACACTGTAGGCACAAATGTTACATTAAATGTTCATTGTACCGATCAGTTTTAAAATCGCCTTGTGTTATTGTGTTAACGTTGCAGTTTTCGTGTCAGTCAACTTAATTTATATCAAGTGGTTAACATATAAAATGTCTACAAACACAGAACAAGCTACAGAGAAAAATCACACTGCCGTAGGATTCGAGAAATCTATTAAACCGTAAGTTTAGTTTTTGTATAAAAATATAATTTGTGACGCAGCGAAGCGAAGATCTGCTCTCGGCGCCAGCCGAGACGTGACACGAGAAGACAAGGCGAGCCAATAAGGGATCAGCAGCCGAGACGTGACCCACTAACGTGCTCGAGGCGAGCCAATCAGGGATCAGCGGCGCTCTGATAGGTTCATGGCACACGACATGTCAGGGCATAAAAAGAGTGCCGCTAGAAATTTTTGGCGCACTCCATTGGACGTTGTGAAGCCAGCCGGAAGAAAAGGAAGAAGGAAGAATGGAGAGCACAGGAGAGCCAGTGATGGAAATTGACTGGGACAGCAGGCTCTACATGCCGCTGCCGAAAGAAGAGGACCGCAGTACGCCCGGAACAGCGGATGCAGCCGCCAAACATCACAGCACGGCGTACGCAAATGATTTAGCGTCTTCAACAAACGGTCCTTTTAAGGACCACAAAAACAATAGTTTGTACGATTGGCGCCATTTGTCTTGTGACAAATTATCAGTTCATATTACGTTCTTCGTTATAATAAAATGATGTAAGTTCATGTATTCATTAGATGTTATCAAATTTTGTGTCACTGGTCATGCGTTTTCAAGATGTTTGGTATATTTACAAAGAGAAAATAAACACCAAAGTTAAACAATCTGATAGCTTTGTTTGTCTAACATAACAGAGACTGTGAACTGGACAAAGTTATGAGATGCGGATTCAAATTCATGGAAGTAACAAATTTATACGACCACTACATAACTATGATATTATTTATACTTACCAAAACACACACATAGATGCCGATCACTGTTTCCTAACAACAAAATATGAGTTTTGCAAACAAAAAAAACTGAAACTGGAAATACAATCTTAAACAAGTATGGTTAAAAATACGTGTAAACATAGGCAGGCAAGACTGTTTCAAACTATCACCCACATAACTCTGCTTCTTTCATGGCAATTTTCTGATGTAAAACAGTTGTCAGATTCTACAGTTAATGGACACCAAAATGCAATGTTTTGTATACAAAATGTTTAATCATACCTATTAGACTGGAAAAGCTTGGTTCTTTTACACTGACAAGATGATGAAGCCACTAATGGATCCAGAACGGGACCAAGGAGACACTGAAATTACAAGAATAACATAATGATATGAAATTTTCTTTAATTCTCAAAGAAGACTACACTTCAGAGCCAAATTTAAAAAAATCCTATACCTATTTTATAACATTTCTAGTTATATTAAAATGTTATTTCACTTATCCCATTTTGGGTACACACAGAGGTTATAAAAACGCTGCTGAAAATTATTACTGGAAAGGCCCATTTCAATAACATGAACATTTCTATACTTTTCTGAACAATAAATTCATCATCATCCAATAAATAGGCCTTAAGTGGCCTGTTCCAGGACCCATCTCCTCCTCAGTCTGCTGACATCTCTTTCCAATAAGCTGGTACACTAAGACTGCAATTATCAGTCTGTACTAAGATAGAATGCAACATTCAGTAGGGCAACATTTGTCAGGACCCTGACAGCTTTTTATCTTATTCCCTGAGACACAAACCAGACACAAAAACAAAACAGATCATGGCCCAATAGCTTGACAGCATTTACCAAATATTGCTCAGTGATTGAAATGATCACACATAACTGTTGGCTTCAATCCAAGTAAACAGTGTTAAAACTATTCACAGGAGAACACTTATACTGCTCATTTCATTTAATGTTAAAATTGATAATATGGGTTGAATTAAGAGGAAAAATAACAATGAGTGTGAAAAGTTTGCTGTTTTATCATTCACTAACACAAGCATAAGGAAAGATTTATAGACTAACAGCACTACATTATTAAAGGAAAGATGACATGTTTAATGGAATTACAGCCAATGATGTGAAAGCCACAAACTGATGAAATCAGAGATAACAAACTGACATGGGAAAATCAACTGGCCAACAAAATACTATGGGGAAGAGAAATGTAGTTGTAAATCTGAGATGAGATTAAACAAATAATACGTAGACAGGACAACAACAACAACAACAACAACAACAACAACAACAACAACAAACAGTAAGAAATCAGGAATGTTTCTTACAAAATGCAAAGCAACAATAAAACTGTCAATATATAGTATAAGAAAAGAATGTAGTATGTCTCAGGAATAGTTTGTACTTTACAAATATCACGGCAATCATGGGGGCCTGTCAACATATCACATTGTTACTAAACTATAGAACCACTAATAAACTACATGCAATACCTAAATACACAGGCAGAAACCACAATTACATGTTTTAATTAATCAAAACATAGCCCAGACAGGACACAGCTTCAAACAAACATACACTGAACACACAAAGGCACTACACTCCACTACAGAATCCACCTTTGCAAACCACCTCATTGAAGCAAACTCCACATACAAAAACATAGACAATAACATGGACAGTCTACACGTACACACAAAAGGCCGAAAACTAGACACTCTAGAACAAATGAAAATATACAAACACACAAAAACACATAAAAACAACATCCTAAACGAACAGACACAATTCAAATCACACACATTATTCGAACATATCATACCCCACACACACAACATCGATCTTTCAAAAGTCGATACCGTCACCAAGAACAAGATGGACAGTGCTCCCAGTGGCAGCCTCTGAAGAAGCTTTTTAAAAGCGAAAACTGTTTCAGGCTATAAGGTAAAACTGTTACATTTTTACCCATATAAAAAACTTTGTGTTCCAAGTCGGTACTGAATTAATTATGTTTAGTTAAGTAACGAACTAATTATAATTATAATTAATTATAGTTAATTACAATTAGTTAAGAATTTAATCCTTGAATATAAAATTACTTGTAGGCAATAACAACACTACACACCCTTCACGCAAAAAAAATAATCACAATAAATAAGTCAACATATTCACCAAATTATAGTAACATACTCAAAAAGATATCATACTACTTACTGAACATTAACAAAAAGAAAAACTAAAACAAATGAAAAATTAACAAGTACAGTACAACCTCACTAATTCATCACCTATGGGACCGAAGGGGTGACGAATTAGTGAAATAGATCAATTAGCGAGGGAGTAAGAAACAAACACATTAAAGACAACATAAAATGTTTTATTACAACACTAGCAATGTATAGTACTAATGTTATGCACAAATATATTTATTGCTGGAAATTTTCAAACTCAAACAATTAAGCACTGTAATTGAAAAAAAAATTGTTTAGATTGTGAAAAAATCTGTAGGCCTAATTTTCTTCTATTTTTTTCTATCGACCTTACTTTTCAAGAGCCAAATTATGTATTTGGTGCAATTTTGCTTCGTCTTGTCCTTCGTACCACTTGACTTTTGTAGTTAGTGATTGAATGCCCTCCTTATTAGAGATTGCAGGTTTTATTGGCTGGTCATCTTCTTCATCATCAGCTTCAGTAGGTTCTGTGAATATGTATATAGCAATTTCATCATCACTAAACATTTTGTAGTCTACATCTGGTAAGTCTATTTTACACCAATTTTTGACACTGTCTTCATTCAAACCCTACTACATAGAGTCAAACTGTTAATTGCTGGTAGGGATTGGCGGATATCTAACAATTTCGATGTGGGTTCAAGACCTTCTGGTTCTGTAGACGCTGGTTGTAATTCAGATGGCCGTAACTTATTCCAGGCTGATTTTAAAGTGTTTTCCAGAATACTTTGCCAGCCGTCAGCAATCCGACTGAATTTTTAGAAACGTATTATGCTGTAACAACACAACACAACACTTTTAGTGCCATGTACACACGTACGAAATATCCATTATCGGAACCAATACCTTCCGCAATCTGTTCTTCTGACTGTTATTAGAACCTCAGCCACAATCAGCATGTTTCTGGTTTACCCCGGCTATAAGCAGAGCTTATATGTTACTCACTTGTTAATAAAGAAAAAGAAAAAAAGCTTGAGTGGGTGATGAATTACAGAGGGAGAAGAATTAATGGCTGACGAATTAGTGAGGTTCCATTGTACTTGCAAAACGCAAATTATGGTTAACCAAACAAGGATGCAGTATTAGCACAAGACTGGAAGGCACAAAAGGAATATAAAACATTAATACAATCTCTTGGTGACTTAAAGCTTAAAAATAATTAAATTACTTTATACAATTTAGTTAGACCTCAAATTCTTTATAAATCTGTTTCACTAAACACTAATTAGAACTTCATTTCTTCATAATATATGTAATACCGGTGGTCATTAATTTGGGGAACAAACTCTGCTAATAAAATTTTAAAATCATGTAAAAAATGCCTGTTATACATAAATAAAACTTTGAAATGTACACAACACATTCTTTCACTGACAATGTTAATCTCTGCACACGTTTATTACAAAGTTTCATTTTACAATAAAACAATCCACTGCATATTTAAAAATACATTCCTAATCAGCTGGGTCATTCCAGGTTAAATAACAAAAATAAACTTACTACTTTTGGATTTGAATACTGAAACAATAAGCACAACAAATTCTAACTCACAAAACTTTTAATCTTAAAAGTAATGACAACTGTTTAGGTGTACAGTGCAATTTTTTATAATTTTCTCGGCACTCTGATACTTCAAACAGCACGAGTTCAGATATGACTCCTACCGAAACAACAAAATTATCTACACAGTACTAAAAAAAACTAACTTTAACAACCACTCTAAAAACCACACCAATATTTCCTCCTTGCTAACCTCATCTCTACATTTTGTACAAAACAATATAAATAAAATAGTTTTATACATTTTTTTCTTAATAATCTTACATTTTATTTTGTCAGTGATTTAATTACTATCATCTTAACACTCACACTGCGGAAAATATGATCTATAAAGAAAAAAGAGATCACCTACAATTAGATTTCCAGAAATTCTAACAAATTCATGTTTGAATAATTATTGTTTAATTCTGTCCGACTTGTTTATACACAATTTCCATTTTCTTCTTTTAATTTATTTATATAAAATATTGAGATTTACAAAGTGTTTTAAAAGAATAAACTTACAGTCTAGGAGTATTCTTACATTTATTTTACAGAACATTTTTTCAACACTGTCATTTATAATTGTGTAAGTCTGTAATGTGCTTTTTAGAACTTTCAAATTCTCGGAATCATTGCTATCCTGTGTTTTGATAACATTAACTTGTTTATACAATACAAATTAACTTCCTGTTGATTTATTATAGGCCTAATTTCTTTTACAATCTCTGACCTCACTCACAAACTCATACAGTACAGTACTTAAAATCTGGGACAAATCTGTGCTCCAGTAGTTCTATCCCAATGAACAAGCATTATCAATCTAGGATGAATACCGAACTTCCAGGAGGTTCAGGCACATTATCTTAGCATCTTTAATTTGAAATTAAACTTTGTAATCTAGTAACTGATAAATACATTATAGTGAGCACTACAAGCATTTCGTCTTATGTACAGCATTCAGGATCCAGTTAGTTAACTGATTTTAAGTGAATATTTTCAAACACATGATATTAGAAAAAGTATATATATTATAACTTTTAAGGAATGTAAATAACATAAACAGACATCGAAACAATATTTCCTGGCTTGTAAAATCAACTGTATACAAAACAGATAACTGAAACTACAGTGAATTCATGATCAGAAAGGAGACGCAGAGAAATCAGCAATAGCGAGCATGGCTGTGAAAATAAACATCACATTTTATTTAACAAACAGTGTTCATAACAAAGACTCATAACAAGTTCAAAAAAAGTGTCCATGTCCAAGTCCATGGGTGATAACAGAGACAACTGAAATTTACAAAAATAAGAACAATTTTCAACAGATACAATAGCTACAAGTTGCTGGGAGTTTGGAAACCTGATTTAAATAAGGTGACAGGATCATTATAATGAAATAAAACAGAACATTGGTTTGTAAAATGTTATTTCTTTGTGTATGACATGTATGTTTCAATTTCTAAAATAGTTTACTATAATTTGGGGGGGGAGTTGAACAGGGATGACTTTGTTGTAAATTGTGGACTTGTTTGTAACATTGCGGGCAGGGCTGACTGTATAAATAGGGGTGGGTCAAGACTTTATGCTCTGCCTCAGTCGAGGCACTGAGGACATCTCATCGTAGTATAGGCAAAACGTTTGTTTTTAACAGGAAGAAAACAACATGTGTTAAACCGAAAAACAGTGTTGTTGTTAATGAACACCATGAAAGGTTAAACGAGCAAGTTTAGATTAAAGATGTTGTATACTACTATGATCTTATATTTTTATCAAAACTTATATATACCATAACATACAGAAAACTAGTTGCTTTCTTGCAATATCCTGACAACCAGTATCCACATGTTCAATTAAGTTAAACATTTAGACTAACGTGACTGATGACAACAGCGGTGACAACGGTTCTTCATCATGGGGCACTTGAAACTTAATTCTGAGTAGACTTTCACTTGTTTCTGAGACCAAACTAATGTTTTCTAACCTCAACTTTGATTGTATAATCTACTTTGTTTCCTATACTCTTCTTAGATCTGTCTGTTCTTCTAAAGAATTCCTACAGTAATGATAAGCACACTGAATTAACAGCACTTTCATTTTCAATAAAATGAATAACTACTATAGGCTCGCCAGCCTTTCCTGAACAGTCATCTGCGCTGACCCAATGCATGAATTACCCCCACTTTAAAGTATAGCTAAGTTATCTAGAGAGAAGAGAGGGGAGACAAAGCTGTAACGTTCAATGTCTCACTTCCATATTATTTCCCTCTCTGTCACACATATACTTCCGTTGTTCTCCCCAGTCTGGTTGCAGCCGATGTTCACGCTATGAAAAACTGCGCACATAACTGTTGTGCGCATGTGCGAAGTGAATGAAAATTTTGTTAGCCTCGCTACGAGGTGTTTGTCTACTGCGCATCAAGACCTTAGTGTTCAATTTACATCGTCCTGCCTCTACAAGAGTTAGCTGACATTCTCAAGTATATATTATTATTATTTGTTTATACATATCCTATTCTACACTGTTTGTGAAGATGATTCGATTAGTTTCATCATTTATCATAGCCATGTTCAGTTTAAACAAGAACCATGAGCAAAACATGCCTAGTCAGAGAGAATGTAAAAATCATAAAAATTGTGGCTGTAAAAGGAAAGGTTATTTAAAAATATATATCTGTACAAACAACAAAACATGACAAGAAAACTGAAAGAAAACAGTTGATCGTCCTGAGCTTAACACCTTAAAATAGTACATTAATCAACAAGTATACACACATCAATTTAGGAAGTTGCCTGGTTAGCGCATGCGCAATGAATGAGCGTCTCCCACCATACAGTGTGACTATAAGTGTGGTGTTGTTTCCACGTACAGTCTGCAAGCATTCCAAAAGTTACTGAGTTTCTGGGTTTTGTATTTTAATAGCTATCTTAGTGATTAGGTTTACCTTTTTGTGACGTTATTTAAAACTAATTTGTTTGTATTGTTTTTCGCCGCGATACATTTTATATCTTTATTTTTTGTTATTAGTGATTGCTTAACAACAATGAGTAAGTTGTCGGGAAAGGTGCTTAAAAGCCAAACTCGCGAAGTTATATACAATGTGATGGAGTTTATGAAGAAGGAAGCAGATCATGGAGGGTTTTTAATAGACTGTAAAAAAGTTAGAGAAAGAGTGTCGGCTGCAGTTGGTGTAAGTCGGATGACACTAGCGAGAATAAACCAGGAAGTGAAGAGGCAGAGAAGCGAAGGGCAACCATTATTTGAAACGCCAAATAAGAAAAGGAAGAGAGAAAAGCCTCTGACAGATTTGGACGATTTTGATAAATCTGTTATACACCGAATGATCAACGGCTTTTACCTCGTCGAAAAATGTCTACCTACACTACCAAAATTACATTCAAAATTAGTGAAAGATATAGGGTTTAATGGAGGGAAGACAAGTTTAAGGACAGTAATCAAACAGTTGGGTTTTAAATGGAAAAAGACGAGAAACAACAGACATGTACTTATTGAACAACAACACATAGCCTTCCACAGACACGAATATTTAAAAAACATTAGGAAATACAGAGAAGAAGGGCGACCAGTAGTTTACATGGATGAGACTTATATTCACTCATCACATGTGAGCCAGAAATCATGGGCAGACAATAACAATGATGGTGTCACTATACCCCTCACTAAAGGAGCAAGACTTATAATAATTCATGCGGGAGGAGAGATGGGTTTTATTGAAAACTGCTTCACCATGTGGAAATCAAGTCTGTGTTCAGGAGACTATCACAGTTCAATGAACTTTGAAAACTACCAAAAGTGGTTGACAGAAAAATTAATACCAAACCTGCCAGAAAAAAAGTGTACTTGTCATTGACAATGCACCATACCATAATGTGCAGTCAAAAAAGTATCCAACCTCCGCTTCAACTAAAAGTAAAATGCAAGAGTGGCTTCGAAGTAACCGAATACCTTTCGATGATTCGATGCTGAAGGTACAGTTGATTTCGTTACATAAACCAAGGATCAAAGAATATGTAATCGATTCGCTCCTTCAACAACACGGCCACACTGTATTGCGCTTACCTCCATACCATCCGGAGCTCAACCCAATAGAACTTATTTGAGCCGAGGTGAAGAACTGGGTAGCAACCAACACAACGTTTACAATTGAAGACAAATGTTAACCAGACAAGCGTTACAACCACAAATAGAAAATGCTGTTGAAAATTTCATCATTCAACTTGGAGGGGAAGCCAGTGACACAGATGAGGATGACGCCAGCGGATGTAGTCAAATGGACACGGACAGTGCAGAAACTCTATCAGGAATTGAAGACTTAATGTGAAGTGTGGTTTACCTGCTGTCATAGCTGTTAACTTAGTTGAAAATTTTTTTGTTACAAAAAAGTACATTACTATAAAAAAAGTCATATTACTATATGACTTGCACAGTAAAAATTTTATTATTTTCTATTTGAACAGTTAGCAATTATTTGTGACCATAGGACTGCATATTACTGATCGTCTACTGAAATGAAACGAAAAAGAGCCCTGAAGATGACCTTGGAATCATGAAAGGTAATTTGTATAAACATAATTCCATTTTTCATTTTTGTTGTCTTGTGTAGGCCTACTTCTATAGTACGTAGTTCCAATGATCTATTTTACTGCATAAATAGGAGCAAGTGGGGTGAGGTGATGAATGGATTAATTTGATAATGTCAGCATATTTATAGGCCTACAATAATTTTACAATAATTTTCGGTATGCTTTGTTAGTGTTCTGTGTTTAATTTGTAGTACGTTAACGATTATAAATGTTGTTCTTTAGATCCAAAAATATTAAATAGAAAATAATTTGCATTACAAAATTTAGAAATTACAGTAGCACATAATTACCAGTAGTATTTGCATTTCGTTGTTTGGTTCTATTTTTAAAGTGACAGTGGATATTTTTCTTAAAACATAAAAATATAAGGCATATTTGCTACCACCTGGGGGCTATTAGCGCACGAGTGTGCAATTTTTATATTTAAAACAGCTCTTAAATTATTGAAATTTAAACAAACACTGACACAAACAAAGCGTTCCGAACACTGCTTGCAGTGGTGACTGTACCAACTAGTACATGTGTACTCGCGTAGTAGTGGGAAGTTTGTCAGCGGAGGGGAAATTTCCCCTCTGTGGGTTTCCAGCTACGTTGATGTATGTATACTACAGTGTGTGTGTGTGTGTGTGTGTGTGTGTGTGTGTGTGTGTGTGTGTGTGTGTGTGTGTGTGTGTGTGTGTGTGTGTGTGTGTGTGTGTGTGTGTGTGTGTGTGTGTGTGTGTGTGTGTGTGTGTGTGTGTGTGTGTGTGTGTGTGTGTGTGTGTGTGTGTGTGTGTGTGTGTGTGCCTTCCAGAATTTCCATTAGTACAAACTCTGTTCTGCCTTACTTTAATCCTCATTTTTCTTACACTAATCTCTACTGTGGTATAAATAGCAATGCATTTTACTTACACAGTTCAAGACTGCACACTAGTTTTGAATGGCAGACTTTATCTCGCTGAACTTAAGTACACAATTAACATCAAATATGAAAAACACAGTTCTGTAACCTGCTTTATTTCCGTTTTGTAGCTTGCCCCACAATTGCCTTAACAGACACAATTGTCTCAAATGTAAAATTTGTTTTAGAAAAATGCACCTTTCTGACTTCATACACAAACAAACATACAGATGCACGCTCTTTTCTTTAAGTTTTAATTGTTAATAACATTAAGTTTCACTTTGTAATGAATACAATCAATTTTGTTATTACAGGATGATCACTGCAACTAAATATGAAACAATGTTTTGAAGGTCTACAATAAACAATAATAAACAAAATCATAAACTTTGCACATCCGTTATCTTATCATCAACTTTTGTTTCTATACTCCATAATTTTGATAACACGTTAAAAAAACTGTATATAAAAACTTAACACCTCCATGTACACTGCAATTCTCAATGAACTGTTTATACACCATTAATACCAGCTGTCTGCTTATTCTACTGAATCTCAGATACTGCTTAACTCCATGAATCACTGTCCAAAGGACATAGTTGAACTGGCAGATAGATTAGATAATGAACACTAACTTTGGTGTTAATATAATGCTACCACTCTACTGTTAAAAAAAAATGTATTTTTTGTGTTATGACGGTTGTTGTTTACGTTTGCTGCTTTCGACAAGGGAATTCGCATACCATGTTTCTGTAATT
This sequence comes from Magicicada septendecula, assembly GCA_034769895.1. Classification (NCBI taxonomy): domain Eukaryota; kingdom Metazoa; phylum Arthropoda; class Insecta; order Hemiptera; family Cicadidae; genus Magicicada; species Magicicada septendecula. Next base: position 13,951,716 of record CM068370.1, read on the forward strand.
AACTAAAGGTTAGTTCTGTTTGTAACATAATATGTAGCAATGTCGGATTGATAACAAAACATATATGTCAGATTACCTTTAACTTGTTTACATAGCTTAGTACTCTTATTATTATTATATCTAATCTATTCCCATTTTTCTTATATTAATATCTGCAACCTGGCTAGAAAAATTAAGAACTTGAAAAACATGCGAATGTATATGCCGAGTCTGAATAATTCTAATTCCTTTATTTATTTACAACTCAAACTCTAACAACACAAAAGACTACATGGAAATATCAATTTTAAATTACCATTCTTATTATGTTTCCAAAGGAAACTCTTGTGGTATTGATTTACTGACTTCACTCATGTTCAAATCAACTGTTACTTAATGTATATAAATAATCGGAAACATGTTCTACGTTAGGTTAGGTTAAAAAAAAATACCAGTTCTTTATATAAATTCTAACTATTATTTCTCCATGCCACACAACGCACATCATGAACAAATGATTTATGTAATTCAATCACTCGTACAAAACAACAAATGAAAAACAGTAACTTATTTTTTCAAAATGTGATAATGGTACACGATGTAACCCTGAAGACTACATCAAATGCAGAACAATTATTACTTCTAATTCTAACAAAAAACATACGGCACCAACCCTAACCGCTTAACTTTTACAAATTTTAAGAATATGTACACAATTATTTCAGAACTTTATTTTCGACAAAGTAAAACTGCTAAGAAAGGTCATGGACGGCTAAACGTCCCTGTGAACCAGAGAATTCAGATGGCAAAATATACCAAGAAAATATAACAAATAAAAACACTACTCACCACTTATTATCAATCTTATCAAAATTACAGCACTGTCAATTTTCTTATCAATCACAAGTTACACGATTACATATCACTGCACAAACTCACTACGCACAATTTAGTTTCGTCCGCACACTTCTATTTACTTGTTTCTTAATTTGTTATGCTACACGGTACTACCAACTATGATAAAAATTGTACAAAAACCATAAAATTATGCCGGGCCATTAAAAGTTTTTGTTTATTAAAATCATAAAGCCAAATTGTTCTACTACACTCCGCAAATAGAAAGAAGAATAAAAATTCTTTGGTGGCAACAAAAATGTTTTAAAACATTTAAAAAAAGATTTAAAACACACAAACTCTTACCAGCGATGAATATAAACCAAAACCAATTTTCTTTGCTGCTGTACTGGATTTTGTAAATTTTACATATATAAAAACTCATTTTGCTGCATTTGTATAATATAAATTTAATTTTTATTTCGATTAAATAAGCATACGGCCGACTGTTTGGTATTTAATTACTGTATCTGTCATACATAATCTGATATGAATTCAATTGAAGAGAAACTGGATAGTACTGTTAAAGCAATGCAATACGGTCGGCAGCGGAAAGCAAACGCCTTGAGTTCGTGCATACAATCATGAAATAGTAAACTGGATTATTTCTGTTTCATGCGAATTATAAAGTTGCTTTTTATATGCATATTACAATTTGTAGATGTAACGAAAAGGCTACTATGAAACTAAATGTTTGTTCTATCTGCGTTTACAAGCGTAGCGTCCACTAACGTTTGATATTAAACAAGTCGGCGCCAATTTTAAAAGAACGTAAATTGTACAGTACTGTCGTGTAGACTACATTAAATATTTTCTGTACAGCAATATAAAGAGCAGTGAGCACTTGGTGTCAGTCTAGTGTATAAATACATTTAACAACACTCTAAAGCTTCATTTCTATACAAATATAATTTTTAATGTTCGTTTACAGTAACAGAAGTGTCATCATGCAGTGCTTGTGGGATTACCATATTAAAATTTTCAAACGCAAGATTTATTGAAAGCCGGACAAATTATTTAGGCCGTTACTTAATATTCTCAAAACACCATACATACCTTATGAAAGTGTAGAGATGCTGAAGCTGTGCCGGTTACTAATACTTCAGGATTTTCCATTCGTCTGGTTTTTGAAGGGACAATCAAATATTTTATAACATGACACAACGTTGTTTTCTTTATGTTGTTGCTTCGTAACATGATAAGTCTCCTGTTACTCTACAGACTATTTTAAATCCCACTTTAAAACATTCTCTTCATTTCCGAACTTGACAATCGATAAGGATAACCAATTTTGTTCCAATTTTTCGCTTACTATGTGACTACCGCAGGAATAAATTTATCACTAAAACAATTTCTTAAACAGGTTTCCGTCCATCCATACTCTTCTTTGATTCATCAAAGGCAAATCGATAAATGAATATTTTTAATTGCTCTAGGTTGAACTGAATTTCCTACACACAACATATGAGTACATGTAATTTAAACTCACCTGAAACGTTGGTGCATACTAGTAGAACAGTAGTTTTTTCTTCGGAATGTTTGTACACTGGAGCAGCTTCTCTTCTCTTGAAGCGAGTGTTTTAGGTGGCAACATTTTGAAGTTCAGCCTGCATTCGTTACAGACATAAATCTGGTTTGGGACGTACCCTTCTTATAATATTTGTTTAAATTTTCTTCAAATATTGACAACAGCTTCCAAATCCGCCGACAGTTTTTTTTTCTCCTGTTATATTTAATGACCCATCCAGTACAGTTTTTACAATGAGCCAACCATCCAACAACGATTACGGCAAATTGTACAACTTCCCCACAAAATTTCTAGCTAAAAAATTTGGCTTTTTCTTGTTGTATCAGTGCAGAAAGCGGGACATACATCTCCAGTTGTGTGAGTCAAAGAAACTATGCCTCACTGACATCTTGAAAGGTTGAGGATTCATTTTTTTCTCCCTGAAATTATTAAAGTGTTCAGCATAATCAAATGTGCAAATTTGGCACGATTTAGTTTCCAGTCTCCTAATGTTACTTTAGGTTGCTGACACACAGGCCACTCTGTGGTGCCACTCAGTCGCTTGTACTAGTTTCATTGTGGAGCCACGCAGTGGCTCGTGTGAATGGGTTGGCTTCAGAGACGCGCCACTCTTCATTTTCTCAGTGATAAAGATTGTTTCATTTAGTATTTACATCAGTTTCATCATGGACTCTGACGAGGAAGTTCTTCTTCTTGCTCTTCTCGTACATCGACGACGATGCCGTCGTAGACGTCGATTCTGGATCCACCAGATAACGCGTGAACGGATGGTAGTGGGACAGTTTTATACACTAATGACTGAGCTAAAAGCAGACAATGCAAATTTCTTAAATTACTTCAGGATGTTACAAGACACATTTTATCAGCTTCTTAATTTGCTACAATTTCACATACAGAGGCAAAACACAAATATGAGAAGGATGTTGTAGGACTGGAAGAAGACCGACCTGTCATACAACCAGGGTGCCCACGGCTTTAGCAATAAGAGAGAAGTTTGCCGAATTCTTTTGTACACAAGAAGGATCAGTGCCATGGCGAGACAGAATGATATATTGACCTTTTTCAGAGAAACCTTGTCTGATACTGTTTCACTATCGAACCATAGTCCTAATAAAAAATATTTTAACAATTTATTTTGTGTCAAAATTGTGTTCTTACCTAAAATATACTCTCAGTGGAAATATTTGTTTGAAAATAGAAAGGGTTTCTATTTATATGAATATTGTTCGTTTGTCACATCTAATTTGTTCCAAAGATTTTGATAGATAATGTTAAGAACATTACACCCACGTACACTCTCTTTACCTTCCTCCTCCCTTCCTACACCCCTCTCTCCTCATACACACAATAATCGTATTACAATAGCCAAATATTAATCAGTTTGGTGTTGAGTAATCGATTAACTGTTGATTTCCTGTAGACCAGACCTAAACTTGTCTGCAACTGTAAACTGTCTGCATTGTTCGCAAGATTGTTTTGACTCATATGTGCTCAAGTAGTGTTTGCATAAAACATTGTTGAGACCGTCTCGCGTGAATTCGCTAATATGCTATTATGTAATTTAGAAGTCATTGCTGTTTTTCTTCTGTTGTAATTATGATACTCAACAGTAAACTGATATGGCTAGAGACTGATCTTGCAGAGAGAATATTGTTACATATTTGTTACACTTGTAGGAGCCATATGGGCTAGATGCAAATGTATAGGCCTACAACTGTTGCAGAGAATGATGTTAAATTTTTGTATGATGTAATGCCATACAATACAATAGTTATTAGAGAAAATATTACTTTCATATTTACTCAGTTATTCTTGATTATTTTTATATTATTATTAATAATAAAAATTTTCGTGCAAGAATACATTTTTTGAATATAACACTTTTTAAATACTGCTAATTTAAATAATTACTAATTTGTATATCTCATGCTGTTAGTTGCAACAGTCTATTGTATATCTTGTACTATTGCAACAGTGTTATATTAAAAAAATAATTACAAATATATTCTTGTACAAAAAGTCTTATTATTATTAATAATAACAGAGAAAATATAAAAACTTGTTCAAAGCGGAATTGCATGGTACTGAAGTTTTTTCCGGATTGCCCAAGCTCTCGCATTATACAAAAATTAGACATTAGTCAAATACTGCACTTTTTAGACCTTGTATATGTATTTTGTTTCTATTCTATTACATACACCTACATTTCTGTCATAATACAATTTCACAATAAAATGTCTACCAAGTTTAGATATTTATGACTTTAATTGTTTTATGAAGTTCACACATTAGTTTAGTGCAGTACGCCTACTTTAATATTATTACTACTATTCTAATTTTTATTACATACTTTACTACAATACTGATTAGAAACATACTGATTTATTTTTCATCAGGGTGTTCATTTCACTGAATTCAATTATATCAGAATCAAAATCCGACATGATAGTTTTAAAAGTTTTTAGAAACAAGAAAGTCTTGAAAAATTTAAAAAAATATTAAGAAAACTACCAAAGTTTTATAGAAAACACAGTGTTAATACACGCTTCACAATACTACTCTGAACGCTGCTGTGGCACCACTGAAAGTGGCCCGTGTGCAAGCCCCAACGCCACAAATCGTTGCCACTCGTGGCGGGGACTGGCTTCTGCCTGCCACAGTCGCTCGTGTGCAAGGGTACAATTTATAACTATGCAAAACACCCAGGCACGACTGAGTGGCGCCACAGAGTGGCCCGTGTGTCAGCAGCCTTACTGTTGTTGTATTCCTCCTTTACTTTTAATAGATTCCTCCTCTAGTGTTTTTAAGGCTGCCAGTTTCGTTTGTTTATCTACCAACCGCTTTTTTTATCTGTGGCAACAACATTTAACATACACACAGATTATGCAGACCCAAAATTTTTTTTCTATTTATTTATTGAGACTGGGCTAAGCCCATCTATCAGTTCACATCTCATAACAAATTTACAAGGTGTAGGATGGGCATCCTATGGCGCACTCCTTTAAAAACTAACCACTTTCTTCTTGTGATACCTATCATTTGACACAGTACACTAAATCAAATGGCTTCATTCTATTTAGCCTTCGCACAAGTTCAGTCTTATTGAGAAGTTGCAGCATCTCGACGTTCTGGTGTCTATGCAGACGTTTCTCATGCTTCTTGGCAAATCACTGAACTTCATCTTCGACTGAAGCTGTCTTCAGATACCTGTAGACATCCTCATTTCGTATCTACCATGGGGCATTAACAATACACCTCAGTACTTTGTTTTGAAATATCTGGATAAGTTTTCTATTACTTTTCTTTGTGCATCCCCAGAGTTGTACACCATATGTCCAGACAGATTTAAGGACTTGTCTGTATATCAATAGTATATTATGTACAGACAACTCAGAATGTCACCTGAGGGGTCAGTACATTTTTCTGAATTTTTGGTCAAGTACAGTTCTTTTCTTTTTTACATGTTCCGTCCAGCGTAACTTGGCATCTAATGTCAACCCTAAGTACTCTGCACTGTTTTCGTGTGGTATCACTTCTTGATCGATAACCACAGGCAGGTAATTTTAATTTTCCTATTGGTGAAATTAGGGTGCATCGACTTGCCTTCAGTTAGTTTTATACGCCATCTTTTGGTCCGTATTTTATCAGTGGCAGATTGTAGTTTCTCACTTTCTTCTTAATGCTGTTACCTTCTGCAAGTGTCATCAGCAAAGGTAGCAATTACAGCTTCTTCACAGGTTGGTATATCAGTCGTATACAGCAGGTATAGAACTGGCCCTAATACAATGCCTACACACTCAAAATAAAGTTATATTTTCAGCTTTATAATGGACAAACTGAGAACCTGTGTGATAGGGAGGATATATGGGAAGGTGTTATCGGATAAGAGATGTTTTGCATTCAAACCACAGAGAGGACGTACTATAAGAATTGATAGGTGGAAAGTGAAGCTGAAGTAGGCAACATTTTCCAGGAATTGTACCATCCAAGGCCGACATGCTTGTCACCTGCTGACCGCCACTTTTATCATAGCCTATTCCTATGGAAACACAGCTAAATGTTGGAATTTCTGCACAAGTAGTATCCAACACACAACACTCAAAAAACAAAAAACATTACGTACTTATAAAGTGTGTTACAAAGACAGTATACTGCTACACTAAGGAAATACATAGTACTGCATTGCCGAGTGTCTATGTGCCGGGGCATGCGAAGCTGTTCCAATCGTTTGGAGATCACTCTGTGTGGCAGAAGGATCTGGATTCTTCTAGATTGTCCATCCCCCTTCCAAACATTTACTCACTCCTCTACCAGTACTAGGCCTACTACCTCACTATAATGAAAGGCAGCAGAGGCATAAATACTGACTTTCGAAGGGGCTCAGTTTCAGTTACACCTGGCAATTTTACAGTGTGGTTCACAGTGATTGTTGCGGCTTATTGAGAAGCGATTATTGTGTTAATCAGTGTAAAACAGTAATAAGGTGACATTCGTTGTTGGACAAATTTAACTTTTCATTGTTGTAAAAGAGTGATTTGTTGATTTATAACTGCTGTTTGTGTCTAATTAAAGTTTGTAATTAGCGACTTCATTGCTATCAGTTATGCTGTTTCCACTGAACAACACGGTTGGTGTGACCATCATAACAATATCAAGAAAAGTTGTAATCTATTAGTCCCTATCATAAGGGCGCAAATGTAATCTCTTATATTAATTTATATTGTTTGATTACAATGTACAATGTATTTTGTCTGTACAACAATCTAGGGTGCCATGTTGTGCAAGTGTCTGTACTGTACTGTGTACATTTACTATGAGGGCCAGAATTCGGTTAACACGTACCATTTCAGTGAAACCTATTACCTGAAATAACGAAACTTTAAATAACATATAAAAGTATTTATTAACATTAAACATGATAAATGTTACATGGATATATATATTGCGCCATGGGCGTTGTCCCCATGATATTACTCTACACAAAAGATATACGTTATAATATATGTTATAATTATTTAAACGTAAATTATTGAAATTTCAGCACAACCCAACACTTAATATTTTTTAACCCACACACTCAAATACTCACTCTTACATACTCATGGTACAAATTTTATACATAGTGGAGCTCCCTTTATATATTGAAAAATTTAATTAATTTTTAGTATTGAATTTAAAATGATTTTACATTGATTCAAAATTTGGTATTGGGAATGAATCAAAGGATTGAAGATGTAAAAGAACGTTCTCACCAATGTAGTGTTGCTGGTTGTTGTAGCTGGCGGTAAAACTTCGCGCCCAGTACCGCGAGTTTTACGTGTACACGTCTCGGTCACATTTTTTAAGTCGACGCACTGTACGGTGTTTCACACAGTTTATTAACCACCTGCAGTGGTCTAAAAAGTTAAAATTCACTCGTAAGTGAATGGGCAGCCGGCCGGCGCTGCTTAGTTGTTGCAACAGAATGACGGCAATTCCTGGTTGAAATCTGCGGAAGTGGGAAGTACTGACGTCACAGTCCTTTTGTTTAATTTGTTGACAGCGTGAATTTGTAGTTGTCAACACATTCTCAGCCTCTGACGTAACGAAGGCTTGGCTCTGCTTATCTCAATAACTGCACACTGTTTTTGTGATGTGACACCGTTTTTTGTCATGAATTAGTTCAAATCCTGGCAAATACTGTAATATAGTCCCCTCACTGTAAATTCGATATCGTGTGTTTTAGGTTGGGTTGGGTATGTCAAAAAATAGGAAAATACAATATTTATTATCTCGTTACCATATTTTAGGTAATTATACAATGTACCATGATTGTACCATCACAAAACCCCCTCAATGAAAGATGGTGTGACGAAGCACACAAACTTTCATTGACCCTTTCATACTTCCTAAAGGGATCAGCCAGGACAAGTCGCCACAAACCCCTTACAAATTTATATAAAAAACAATAATCACTCACCCTTGGTCTGGTGATAATGACTGTACCTTCATGACCTTACTGGACTTCTCCTGCGAGATCCCAACACCATAAGGCCACTTAGGCTCTTAACGCCCCTGCTCTGACGAGTTAGCCAGCTCAGGACCGCTGTCACATCCCAAACACTGAAACAATTTATAAAAAATATTAATATAGTGGCTTATTGAATCACTACCTCCTTAACTGATATGGTTCCCCTTAGCTAAGTGCTGGTTTGTGCCAATAAGCACTGGGTTGGCTTACTATTTATAAAATTATAAATTATATTAAATAAAATGAGAAAGTATAAAAATTATAAAAATAATAAATCTCAAGGATTAAAAAGAATATGAAAAAGGATTAAAATTGAATGAAATATAATTGAAAATATAAAATATATATAATATAAAATATAATTATATATCTCCCAAACTTGGAGAAAACAAATCAAGAAATTTAATAAATCGATTTATTTATTTATAACCCTTAAAATAAACTTTTATTATGATTATTAGTATTATTATTATATATAATCATCTGGCTGATAAATATTATTAACAGCGCCATTAAAAAATTTTTTCTCTTCCTACACATATTATAAAATCATGTTAAAAAGTTTTCAAATAAATACATAATACATTAATAATTAACACTGATATATTAATAATACAGTTAATACATTTTAAATACTCAATCATATTTAATCATATCTAAGAAATGCCTTAACATTTGTCTAATTTACTTAAAAGTTGTATTTAAATTAAAATTTACCATTGCAGTTATTAATTAAACATCAAATTTATTTATTTATGATAATAAAATACATTTTGAACTTATTGTTACTATTCATATTACATTATTATTTCATTATTCATTTTCTACTACCTCTATACTCTGAACTTTCTACCTACCTAACTACCTAACCTTTCACCTTCTATCATTGTTTAGTCTGGATAACTCCTATATTCACTATACTCCATTATATAATTTTACTCACCTTCTTCTAACTGACCATCAAATTTACCTATCATTGACACCAATATCTCAATCATATACTCCATTACTAATTCCATTGAAATCCTATGGCACCGCTCGTCTTTGCACTGGGTTGGGTGTTCCCTAACTGGCTATATACATCTCTAATATTTTGCCCTTCCAAAATAATTCGGCAAACACTCCCTTAAACTACGCTATTACCTGCCACAACACTATTGGTTGGCTACTCTTTATCACCTCACCCCCACTACAGAATTCATCCGCAACAAATATATGTATGTACCTTTACTTAAACACCTTCTCTACAAATAATCACTAACTACTGTGTCCCTAAATATTTAATAATTCTCTTTGTATTTTCTTAAAAATTCTTATCTTTCTAACTCCATTTTACATTAATTGCATAACTCACCTGCATTTTATCTATACCCAGGCTCTATTCCTGTTTAAACACTTACTATAATCATTGACAATTCTCTTATAAAATTCCTCTCCTACCTACTTATAACAATACCTCATTTCAAAATTCAAATATAATTATTTATTTAAACATTCATTATTATTCATTAGTAATTAATTAAAATATTATTATTAAACATGTTATATATATAAAATATATAATAATACTCACTGGGGTACCTGTAATACATAATACACATCAAAATACATGGATAAATACAATCAAAATACATGGATAAATACAATAAAAATATACACTCCAACTTCATTATTGTGTCATTAATCGAAATCAGTCCATAACAGTCCAATTCAAAACCACTTTTCATATTATTATTTAATGTTCATTTCACAATATAACAGTCTATCCACCATCATTAAACAACAAACAAATCTTAGGTCTATATAAATTCTTATTTAATACATAGTTTTTATTAGATACATTATATTCATATGTTATTGAACGGTTATTAAACAAATATTCCCAGTCACGATCAAGTAGAGTTCCGTTTGTCTTAGTATCATATATCATTAATCGGTTTATATTATAATTATCCCCATAATATTCCACCACAGGTAAGTACCTAATGTCTTTATTCTCATTTCTTGTTATTTTCAAATTATTGTTATTATCAGGCAAGTATTCATCATTTTCATATACCACATCTAACCCTAACCTTTCTAACAGTTGTCTGTAATTTCTGTTTACTTTAAATACTTCTATTACTCTCTTACTCTCACAATATCTCTCTATACTTTCTCTCTTAATACATTTCTCTCCATAACACCAAAATACACTTTCTCTCTCCAAATATGCAGGGGTCCCTATCATAAAATCGTTGCACCTCTGAGGTACACAAAAACTAAAAGAAACTTTATTTGTAGAACTATCGTCTATCAAACCTAAATTAAAGGCATTCTTATCCTTATAACAACTACATGAAGACTTGTCTTCACCCCCTAATACAACATTAAAAGAAAATTCTACCCCCTGCATTCCTTGTACTAAAATACTTTCTCTCAACTTTCTTTCTGACTTTATAAATTCAAATATTTCATTATCATTCATTATAATTTCATTATCAGGTTTATCCTTTTCTACCACCACTATCTTACTACCTGTATTATTTGAATTATCTAGAGTACATTCATTTTTGGAATTATCAGTTTTAAATATGTTATCCAGTACAGCATTTTGCTGGGTACTACTATCTAGTACTTTCTGACTTTCCAATTTACTTTCTACCACATGTAATTTATCTAATTTTGTAATCAGCTGGTCACATTTCTTAATAAGTTTATTGTGACTCACTTTTATTTCATTTTTCATTTCATTGAAATGGCTGTTAAAACTATTTTGAATTTCTTTAATTTCACTTTTCTGAACATCAAATTTAAAATTCATGTCTTTAAAATTGCTACACATCATGTTATACAGACGTGTTAACATTTCGTCTGTTTTGTTTTCATGAAGTGAGATGGAGGTTACTTGTTCAGTCTCTACATTTTCGGTCGCACTCGCCTCGCCAACCTGACTAAGTGGGGTTAATGGAACATCCATCTCACTCATCACTATTTTGTCAGAGAGGCTGACTTTTTCAGTTTTATCTTCATTAGTATTCATGTTGTATTATTTTAGGTTACTAAAACATGTATGTTTATAACCTAGGAATTTAACCCTATTCTACGCACGTGTGTATGTACTTACGCAATTACTTCAGGTAACCGTTCCACTTTCCTGGTAGGTATTACTCCATATAAAATTAAGTCTTATATCGAGTTCCTGTTATCATCGGGCGCCAATGTAATCTATTAGTCCCTATCATAAGGGCGCAAATGTAATCTCTTATATTAATTTATATTGTTTGATTACAATGTACAATGTATTTTGTCTGTACAACAATCTAGGGTGCCATGTTGTGCAAGTGTCTGTACTGTACTGTGTACATTTACTATGAGGGCCAGAATTCGGTTAACACGTACCATTTCAGTGAAACCTATTACCTGAAATAACAAAACTTTAAATAACATATAAAAGTATTTATTAACATTAAACATGATAAATGTTACATGGATATATATATTGCGCCATGGGCGTTGTCCCCATGATATTACTCTACACAAAAGATATACGTTATAATATATGTTATAATTATTTAAACGTAAATTATTGAAATTTCAGCACAACCCAACACTTAATATTTTTTAACCCACACACTCAAATACTCACTCTTACATACTCATGGTACAAATTTTATACATAGTGGAGCTCCCTTTATATATTGAAAAATTTAAATAATTTTTCGTATTGAATTTAAAATGATTTTACATTGATTCAAAATTTGGTATTGAGAATGAATCAAAGGATTGAAGATGTAAAAGAACGTTCTCACCAATGTAGTGTTGCTGGTTGTTGTAGCTGGCGGTAAAACTTCGCGCCCAGTACCGCGAGTTTTACGTGTACACGTCTCGGTCACATTTTTTAAGTCGACGCACTGTACGGTGTTTCACACAGTTTATTAACCACCTGCAGTGGTCTAAAAAGTTAAAATTCACTCGTAAGTGAATGGGCAGCCGGCCGGCGCTGCTTAGTTGTTGCAACAGAATGACGGCAATTCCTGGTTGAAATCTGCGGAAGTGGGAAGTACTGACGTCACAGTCCTTTTGTTTAATTTGTTGACAGCGTGAATTTGTAGTTGTCAACACATTCTCAGCCTCTGACGTAACGAAGGCTTGGCTCTGCTTATCTCAATAACTGCACACTGTTTTTGTGATGTGACACCGTTTTTTGTCATGAATTAGTTCAAATCCTGGCAAATACTGTAATATAGTCCCCTCACTGTAAATTCGATATCGTGTGTTTTAGGTTGGGTTGGGTATGTCAAAAAATAGGAAAATACAATATTTATTATCTCGTTACCATATTTTAGGTAATTATACAATGTACCATGATTGTACCATCACAAAGTGAGATAAAGAAAAAAGTACCTCAATCGAAAAATCGAGACTTGGATAATCGGGACTCTACTGTAATAGGATTTTCTGTACTGAAACAGACAAATTTGTAATAGAACTAAAAATAAATTAAACAGTAAAAATCCTGAACAGACTTAGAGACAGTGCTGTTTACAGTGGAAACTCATTTTAAAAGTTTCCTGTTCATTAGTTTTATTCAGAGATAATGTAGGAAGAAAAAGTCTAATAAACATACAAAATATAATAACTCTTTAGACAAGCTTTCTGATTGTGGATAATCAGACTGTTTTAATGCATATCTGTAATATTTTTTTGTGTGTTATAGAGCATCTTTTCTATAAGTGAGCAGCTCTCTCTTCTATCGGGGCAAGAGCCTGTTCGGATAATCGATATTTTGGATAATAGATCGTAAACTGAAAAGATTATTTCTCTCTACAAAAACAAAGATTTTTAGTACAAAATCATTTCTAACATACTGTTATATAATTACAGCAACCTGTATACTAAGGTAATGTATGTAATGTATTACTAAGGCTAAAAATCACTTAATTAAAACTGAGTGTAACTAATAAAAACCAAAAGTTGATTTAAACAATATTTTAATTACAGAGTTTAATGACAAACACTGTACTATAAAATTAACTAAAAATTAAAGAACAAAACAAAACATACAGTGCATGGATTTACAATTTTTGAAGAATTGTTCTATCACTGTTCACGTTTTCTTGCTGCTAAAAACTGAAGTTGTTTATGATTCATAAGCTGAATACAGTCTATCCGATCTTCTGTTTTGGCCCACGCAGTCTCAAGTGTGTCAAAAACTTTTGCTGCCTTTGGTGGTTTTGTATTGGTAGCATTCTCGCCATCTTCATCTGAATCGGTTTAGTTTTCATTACGTTCATTTAATGACTCAACTATCTCTTCATCGGTTAATAACTGAAAACCGGGATCGGCTTCATCCACCTTTAGCCAATTCTTTGTTTATCGACTGTACAGCTGTATAGCTACAGCGTTTACTTATTTCTGTACAGTAAACCTACTGTAGTAATTTATAGTATACAATTTTTATGTTCAATAAATATCCAATACGCCTACACATGTCCAATACATTACTGCACAGTACAGTACATAATTGTACTTTTTATTGAGTTCGGATAATAGATCGATCGGTTAATGGATGTCTGGATAATCGATGCTCTACTGTAATTAGTCATTCTGTCTTGTGGGTTTGGCTCAAAAGCGAGTCAACTTTAGCTACTTTTAGGGCAATTTAACAGTTTGGCTGAGAGACACAGACATTAGTCAGTGACAAATACGACGTGCTATCAGAAAGTTCCCGGACTAGGTCTAATAAATTCTTTTTGCTTACCTAGGCCATTAATGGCTCCCATCTCCTTCAAAGTAGTCTCCCAACGAATCCAGCGTTGTTTCCATGCCTGAAAAGTGTCAAAAAAAGTCTTTTGCTGAAGGCTGTCAAGCACCTCCTGCGTTTTTTTCTTAATGTCTTCTACAGTGTCAAAACGGTGACATTTCATGTGAATTTTTATTTTCAGGAATAGAGAAAAATCACAGGGGGCTAAATCTGGTGAATATGGAGGATGTGGGACGGTGGCCATATTGTTTTTGGTCAAAAACTCTGTTGTTTTCAGTGAAGCGTGAGCAGGTGCATTGTCATGCTGCAACAGCCAGTTTTGGTCTTCCCACAATTTGGGCCTTTTTCGTCGCACATTTTTTCTCAACCGCCTCAAAACGTCACAATAAAAATCTGAGTTCACTGTAACACCAGCTGGCACGAACTCACGATGGACAATGCCTTTGATGTCGAAAAACACAATGAACATGGTTTTTGTTGCACTTCTGACCTGCCGTGCTTTTTTTGGTCTCGGTGATTGTGGACTTTTCCACTGTGACGACTGCTGTTTTGTTTCTGAATCATAACCATAAAACCAGCTTTCATCACCGGTTATGACTCTGGAGATGAAGGTAGGGTCATTTTCAGACGTTTCTCTGAGTTCACTGCACACATCAACACGGCGCTGTTTCTGATCCACAGACAAAAGCCGAGGGACGAATTTCGAAGCAACACGACGCATGCCTAAATTTTCAGTTAGAATTTCTTGACAGCTTCCATAGCTTATTCCGGCACTTGTACACAACTCATGGATTGTTTGACGACGGTCTTCGTGAATGAGTTGTCGAATTTTTTCAACACTTTCATCCGTTTTCCTCGTGGAAGGTCGTCCTGAACGGTGATCATCTTCAAGTGACATTCTGCCGGCCTTGAAACGAGCGTACCACTCAAAAACCTGTGTTCTGTGTAGGGAATGTTCTTCAAAAGCTTCTCAAAGCATTGCAAAAGTTTCAGTAGGCGATTTACCAAGTTTAAAACAAAACTTAATGCACGCGCATTGCTCGAATTTATCAGCCATCATAAAATTAGCAAATGAACGTTAACACACGATTACAAAACACAACGCGTAGACCGAACACAACCTCACAATGCAACGAAACTCGGCAGACTGACTCATTACGTATTATGGAATCGGACACTGGGACGCCAGGTTGTACAGTCACGTCCAACAGCCGTGCCAAGTACAGTCCGGGAACTTTCCGATAGCACCTCGTATGTACATTTGCGTTTTTTTTAAAACCTGTATCCAATGATGAATTGTCTTAAAAATTCAGCTGTACTTACCTCCAAAGAGACAGTGATGGTGTCGTCTGTTTTATTAGGAATTACGTGTTTATTCTGAATAATGTGTGATTTAAATAAAATTCTGGTAACTGAACGTCTATATTCCAATTGTTAAAGGATTCAGACTGTGATATTTTTAGTGACGAGAAATTGTTTACATCAAATACAAATTAATATGTCTTACTCAAATGACAGTGAGAGCGGTGATGGATATTCAGGAAGATTAATAGTAGAAAATACTTTAGTGAGGTCTATAAATACTGTTAGTAATAGTAATAATGGTAACTATTGGTCGCCCAGTGGTCGAAATTCGACCGTAATTCATTAAATTTTTAAGTTTGAACGTTATTGAGGTTCTTTTGTCAAAGAGTATACCTCTATAATCATTGCATATAATTTTTTTGAATTTTGTTCTATTACGTCAGGTGCGAGCGTGTACAAATACGTCATTAGCGTGTGTTGTTTGCCTTAATTCCCTGCAATACCTATGAAATTTAAAATTTAATGTTAGTAACAGTTGAAAAAAGAACACAATTACAGCTTGTATTCAAATTTATTTTTTGATATAATTCATTGTCACTTTTAATTTTGTCATGTTATTATTGAATCAAATAAACGCTAACAAAAATGAGACTTGACATTCATAGAAGTATAAGATACATTGTTTTCAATTCCAGTGGATTACATTTCATTTTTGGTAAGGTACAAAATTCGAAAACAGTTTGAAGATTATATGCTACAAAGCTTATACAATTTTTTAATTTTTTTTTTCTATGCATTAATTTTCGAGTTATTTGAAAAATATGAAAGATAGGAAAAATGAGGTTTAGCTTGGCTAAGCCATATTTAAAAAGCAATAACGTGTTTTTTGACATTTCCTTGGGTTTTTTTTATTGCCATACTGACCAGGTTTCGCCAAGGCTACACAGTTATTTTGCCTATCTTTTTTGAATTATATAAAATTTAAATAAAAAATTAATACAAAATAAAAAATGAAATAAAAAATACGTGCCTCGTATTTTTTCATATATTTTTCATTAAATCAAAAAAACCGGGCGGTTAAAAAATAAATGTTGTCCATTGAACTTAAAATAGTTTGAAAGTGAATTTAATGATTCAGAACTTCTGTGTAAATGATGTTTTTTGTAAAAACTCTTTCATCATTTGCTAAATGCCCTTGGCCATTATATTCGGAAATATAAAATCTCAAACCATCGAATGATCGAACTCTACTTGCTGCGACGTATAATTGACCATGTGTAAAAACTGGCTGCCTCAATAAAATTCCAATTTTTTCGAATGTTTGTCCTTGAGACTTATTTATTGTCATCGCAAATGCAGGTATAATTGGAAATTGAGTTCTTTGAAAGTTAAATGGTAAAACAGTACTGGAATATGTTAAATTTATACGTGGAATCAAAATTCTCTTATTGCGTGCGGTTCCAGTTAAAACTTCGCAATCAATAGCATTACGATGCATACACTTGATGCGCATTCTTGTTCCATTGACTAATGCTTCCTTTGTATTTAAGTTTCTGATCAGTAAAACGATGCAATTAACTTTCAATACTAACTTATGTGGTGGCAAACCACTAATAGTTAAAGAATTCAAAAACTCTACTGGATAGTTATTGGATAGTTCATTGTCATCATCACAAATTATTTTATCGTAGCTATGATATGTTTTCTGTTCACCTGGTATTCGATTAAGTATATCAGTATTAATAAAAGTACAATCATCATTTTTAGGTGCTAAAATAACTGACTTCAATATGTTATCTGAGAGTATGTTTTCGGAAATATTTCCATACACCTCATTAATAATATTATTTTCATCTCCTATTAATTGCTGAGGTATTTCAATAATATTTTTACCAAACTGAGGGAATTGTGGGGCTTCATCATTACCAATTTTTTTCAAGAATTCGACAAATTCTATTTCACTTGGTAAGGCTCTCATATTTTGAGTAAACGTTACTTTATGAAAATAAACAAATTTATGCCAACTCGTGACACAATTTTCAATTAAAGTTGCACGTGATCCATGTGGGACAACTGGTAAGATTTGCCGAAAATCACCGCACAGAAGTATCGTTTTCCCTCCAAATGGTTTATGTTTATCATTTTCATCGCATAGATCCTGCAATAATCTATCTATGATTTTCAACACTTGCAGTGGGCACATAGAAATTTCATCAATAATTATCAATGATGATGAATTTATGTAACGTCAATAGCTACTATTTGCGGTAATATTCGCTACAGAATTTTCCAAAATGGGTATAGGCAATTTAAACACATTGTGTAAAGTTCTACCTCCAAGTAATAGAGTTGAAGCTATGCCACTGAACGCTGTTGCAATGCAACTAAGATTAAGCGAATTTAATTAGTGAATGATTGCTGTTTGTGTGAATGTTTTTCCACAACCTGCATGAGCGGTTAAACAAAAAACATTAGATCCAGTATCATGATGCAAAACTTCACGAATCACACGATCAATTAGATTACGCTGTTCGATATTTGCAGTTTCATAATGCTCAGAAAACAGAAAATTTTGTTCTATTGGATCAATAGCATTTGCTTCGTCTGTTCTCTGCGAATACGTGGGAACTGGTAAACCAAGTTCTTGACATGACAAATTATGAATATTCAAAATATCTTCAATTTCTAATAGAGCTGTATTAAAGGATACTTCTTCGTTGTAATCTCTCAAAAAATCTTCACTAAGATATACTTTAAATTCATTCCATAACGCCAATGCATTGGCTGGCACATTTAATGCACAAATGTAACCAAATAAATTTCGCATTTGTTTTGGTGAATGTAATTCTTTTGCTTCATTTAAACATTCGCGCCATTCATTATCATTTGAAGCAATGCCGCGAGCATGGCACGCTTCAACAAAAGAAGTGTATATAATTCCATTGTATGTTCTAACATCCTCAAATGATTTTGGACCACAGACATGTGATAAAAGCAATCGTAAATGGAAAAGTTCTATGTCTTTTGGTGATACTACATATATGCGTGTAATGATTTTATCACCTCCACGCCTTCTCTTCTTCCATTTTTTTCGGGAATCTTCCCACACATAATGTAAGGAATTTCAATATACTTATATTCATGCGCTGATGGATCTGATCGATTCAATTCAAAAAATGCTAATAATTTTGTTTGTCTTGCATTTTCAATTGCTTGACGTTCTTGCCCTTCTCGAAAGTAAACATTCTGTCTACGCGGTAAATGAATATCAAGTTTAACGATCACATGTGATTGAAAATGCATTGGTAATTCATAGATGCACCATACAGCTTCAGTTGATCCGACATAACGGCCATTTAAAAAATTTTTAACTTCATCAATTTGTATTTCTTGACCTGGTTCCTTTCTCTGTGAGCCTAATTCAACAGATGCACTGTCATTGCCTTTATACACGTATTTATAAATGTATTTAGCACTTTTAACTGTAGTGCATACTTCAACATTTATATGGCAATTAAATTTGGCACGTAAATACGGATTGTATGGTACAAAATAACGATTGTCGAGGCAACTACCGCGAACTTCAGCATTAATACTGTGACAGTACGAAAATCTCGGTGTCAGAATTATGGTATGAGTGGTAACAAATTATCGTATTTTATTGTATCACCCACACACACATACATGGAGAGAACAATTTCCCTTTGTGAAGAGACAACTACGCAGATTCTAATAGATCAAAACGATTCCAAGGTCAGGAGCAGACGTGCGGAGACGAGCATACAAAATGGCCATCCAAGTGGAAACAGATTGTAAATAGCCACTCTCATTGGTCCAGAAGACGGGACGTCATTAAAATCCGTGATGACCTAACAAACAATGACATGACAACAGGGCGTGAGCCAATTTTGAACAAAAGACAATGACGTGGATGCGCTAACACATACACAAAATATGTGCTTTGCATCTGCCCAGTCAGCATCAGACCATCAAGGTGTCAACACGCTGTGAAAATCACCGGCAGTTTGTGCCAGTGAAAGTGTTTCTTAATCAAACTAACAATGTGGTAACATATAGTAATAACTCTTTATCAGAAGTATCAAAGTAACTAGTAACAATGTAAATTAGAATCAGTGCAGACAAAGAGACCTTTGGGACGATCGGCCGAACACCTGCTTGACCATGACGGCAATATAAGGACAACGGAGACTTTATACGCAGATACAGAAAAGTCCAACTATTTCTCTATTCCATTATTATTATTAACGTTGAGCTCAAAATTACAAAAAATTCAATGTATGTGTAAACTCAATTTTGGCGAAATGAGTGAGTGTGAGTGTGTATAGGCCGTACGGTACTTATAAATAATATTTTGCTTGTGAGATGTTGGTTTGTGTTCTGTTAAATATAAGAATCGATCAATTACAAGGTAACATGGGCAGTTGCAGTTAAATATAAATTCATTAAAAATTCCATAACAAGATTAATGCCTGAATAATCGAAAATAACAGAACTGTAATACAGCGGAATATGTGTCCGCCATTTTGTCAATTTAGTATAAGGATTCCATTTGTTTTATTAATGTTGATATTGATCTTAATTTTCTATGTTATTAAATGGCAACTATATATGTATTACGCTGTCTGATTTAACTATTCCGCACAATTATCCTGTCTCTGACAATCGCTTAATCGAACTCTGGGACCCGAACACAAAAATTTTGAATAACGAAGTTGGCACTACAAGATGGCCGCCGAACCAGTATGAAATACACAATAATTATGGTAATGAAAGGTAAACACCAAAACATACAATCACAACACCAAAATAAATATGTAAGTTCGTTAACAAATTGCGCCCAGAACAGTGACAAATGTATAAAGTTTGTTAACAAATGTCGACCCGAACTAGGGACATGTTGATTATTTCGTTTATTAACAAATGGCGCCCGAACTGGGACGTGATATAAATAAAAGTTTATACAATAAGCCGGAGTCAGAGACAGAGGATTGTCAGAAGAAAGGAAGAAATACGTAAGATATACCTGGTACTTAGATAATAGGTTATATTATTGTTTAAGTAAAATATAGAACAATTACTAAAAAATAAAATTCATTATAAATATGAGTAAAATGGCAGAAAGTATGTAACGGGCCTAATTTTGGGGTAATAAAGCAGTTTGTATTTTTTCATAAAGTAAATAACATTTTTTTTAATAATAGGGACAAAACGTATAAACGAAAGGTAAATTCAGTGGTAGAAAAGATAGCGACGGTGGCAGCACTGCTGGTGATATTATACGTGACTGTTATTCAGTAAGATTTTATAAAACGGGTGAAACAACCAACGGAATTGTGCCAAGGGCAGCTTCAAGGACACACAAAAACTGTCAACAAGTTATGTAACGGACATCAGACCATATTACGTCAGAGCCTAGCCTAATGGTGGAATGCTGTTATGTAACGAAACAGTCTGCTGGCGTAGTGATACAAACATAAAACAATGAGAATTGATCATCCAACCACGGCGACAACACAAATTAGTGCCGGTGGCTTATTCCCAGTCGGACAATAACATCTGAACACATCGGACGCAAACAACTGTCGCGTTCGCCGGTTCGCCGGTTTTAGGCGAAGTTTTGTGTGTTCGCCGGCTGTGCGTGATTTTCGCGCCCGCAACCAATAAGATATAAAAATGTATAATTAAACACTTCACGGTTAATACCGTTTTTTACAGTTACTTCAAAATGTGAAATCGGTAATATAAACTCAATAGAATCGGTGAAAACCGCTAGTTATGTTGTGCGGGTCACATCGTCCGGACGCAATGAACAGATAAGTAAACAGGATAAAACACCACTTTAAAAGGAAAATTCACACAGTCAATTTTTTAATAGAAGAAAATAAAATACAATCTAATATGAGATCTCTTAAGTAACTTGGTGTGTGTGTGTGTGTGCGTGAGTATGTGAGAATATATTTCAACAAAGAAGGCTGGTTTGTGATAAAATGGGGTATAACTATTTCTATGTTATTTTAAATATGTCTATTGTAATCAAGGCAATACTAGTATATACGAATAAGTAATCATGATAATTTTGTTTAAAATGATATCAAAATTTAACGTGAGAAGGGATATTTCATTTATGATGGGGTTGTAACAATATCTAAAATTTTCTGTTGTTTATTTAAATGCAATTGAATTGTTTTAAGCTAATAAAGAAAAAGATGAGTATAAGAGTAACAAATATGTTTAATTTCAAATAACCAGTTCTGCACTTCCCGGTTCGCTGATCCGAACCTTGGTAATTTTTTCTTTACAGTTGGTAACAAGATGGCGCCCGAAGAAGTTATTTATCAAGTTTGAGTCGAAAGTGAATTCCCTTAGGTATTAGTAGTTATATATTTATTATATCAATAAATAGCACACAGTACAATTGGCGCCCGAACAGAGACATTTATATAATATAATTATATAAATACAGCCTACTTGGGAGAGCAGAATGGTTGTTTGAGGTACATAAAAAATGGGTAAACATAAGTAGTAAGGTTATGTCATGGTTATGTGTAGTATGGGTGAGTAGAATATTTTTTTTAATAATAAGTAAGTGTTACATATAAAAATATTTTGCAAAGCAAGATATCTAAAAGATTTTAAGAAAAATGGCAGATAATAATGATACTATGTTAGCAAGATTGTATGATATGATGTACCGTAGTTTAGAAAAACAAGACAGCATGTATAACGCTTTAGAAAAACAAGACAGTAATTTTAGAGAATTGAATGACAAATTTGATAGACAAAGTAGGGATATTAACGAGTTAAAAAATGAGAGTCAAGAATTAAATAAATGCTTAGAA
This sequence comes from Magicicada septendecula, assembly GCA_034769895.1. NCBI lineage: Eukaryota > Metazoa > Arthropoda > Insecta > Hemiptera > Cicadidae > Magicicada > Magicicada septendecula. The sequence continues at coordinate 13,974,038 of CM068370.1, forward strand.
AGTACTAATGAAACAATAAGAACCAGTTTAAATAAATTAGAACAGAGTGTGGAGAGAATGGAAGTAGTTGTGATGAATCCAGAGAAAAATAAAACAAATGAAAATTGTAATGACAAGTGTGAAAATATGATATTAGATAGAGAATTAATAAATAATAATGATGTTGAAAATAATGAGAATAATAGTGTAATTGAAAATGTCATATCAGAGAGTACTGATGAGTTGTAGCGGGGCATTTTTGGGGCCTACCTGAGACAATGTAAAGAAGTTTATATTTTAATTGATAATAAATAACATATTTTGTATTTTTTTTATAAATAAATAATAATAACTTTATCCCTTGTTGAGTGATAAGGACAGAAATTATAAATTTTATAACCGAGAGGTAAATTTGTTATTTTGAAATGAAAACAACCGTGGCAACATTGACTGTGCAGAATTGTTTAACAATGTTTTGTAAAACCAGTATGAACGTATTTGATAGTCGACAAGCTGTGTCAAGGTCAGACAATGACGAACACAAAACCAGTAAACACATTATGTAACGGTAAACAAATTATGCAATGAAACATCAGGCGAGCGTTACGTCAGAGCCTATCCTTGATGAGTAATTCCGTTATATAACGGTGACATGCAGCTGGCGGAAGGATACAAACTAAAAAACAATAGGACTTGATCACACTACAACGGTCGCTTCACAAAATAGCGCCTATTTCTCAGCCCAGTATAACGCCATCACCACTCGCGAGTGGTCTCTATAAAAAGTTTCGGCAGTAAGTGCGGGCCCGCAACACACCAACAAATGTGAACAATGTCTAATTAAACAATGCACGATTATTACAGTGATCAAAATGTGAAATCAATATAATAAACTCAATAGATCCGCTAGTTAAGTTGTGCGTGTAACATCGCCCGGACACAAATGAACAGATAAGTAAACATGAGAAAACATCACTTTAGACAAAAATTTTAAACATTTCAATTTTTTAATAGAAGGAAATAAAATAAAATCTAATATGAGATCTCACGGGGTATAAATTATGTGTGTGTGTGTGTGTGCGTGAGTATGTGAGAATAGATAAATTTAAACAAAGAAGGCTGGTTTGTGAAGATATATAATCATTAAATGTAATTATTGGTGAAATATAATCAAAGAAATATAATTAATAAATAAGACCAAATTTTATGTAAGAAAAATAATTTTAATGACATTCATTTCACGAGTTCATAGTTAAGTTGGCAATAGTATGTAAGTGTAGGAAAAGAAGTTTTATTTTTTGTTGTTTTGTGTATTAAAGAATAAATAAACCTTAGGTTCATTGCCAATATGAATTAAATTAATTATTACAAATAAACCATTCTGTTCTCCTAGTTCGCTGAAAAGAACCCTCATGAATTATTTTCTTGCAGTTGGCAAGATGGCGCCCGACAAATATACAATGTATGTTAACAATGTATGTTAGTTAATTTTATGTGAAGGAAAGTAGCTTCACATTTGACGCCCAGAACTAGGGACTTAATTTGTATTATCACATTTGGCTTCCGAACTTAGGGACGATTTATATAATAATATTATATAAATATAGGCCCACTGGGAAAGCAGAATGGTTGTTTAAGGTAAAATAAATTTTTTTTTTCTGCATACGTAAAATAGACGTATAGAATAGGGTTATGTCATGTTTTGTAGTATGAGTGAGCAGAACATTTTTTTTCTTTTCTCAATAATAACTAGGTATGACAAAATAATATTTTGCTAAGAAATATATATATAAAAAATTTTTTTTAAGAAAAATGGCAGACAATCAGGAAACTGTCAGCGTCACTGACAGTGTAGATGAAAGCCAGATAAGCATAACTGAATCTCAAATCATGCATGAAGGTGTTCACTCAACACCAGTCGCGAATAAAACGGCTGAAGATAATGATATGATTAAGATGATGAAATTGCTTTTTAATGAACAGAAAAACGATATGCAAGAGTTCAAAAGTAGTATCAATGAAAAGTTCGATATTCAATTTAATGAACAGAAAAACGATATGCAAGAGTTCAAAAGTAGTATCAATGAAAAGTTCGATATTCAAAAAAATAGTCTTGAGGAGTTAAAACATCAGAATAAAGAGTTGAAACATGAAATACAAGAAATGAGTAAACAGTTAGAAAGCACTAATGAAATAATAAGAAACAGTTTAAATAAGTTAGAACAGAAGTTCGAGAAATTAGGTAACAATGTTTTAAATAAGACAAAATGTAAAAATGACGAAATAGTAGACAATTTTGAGAGTATAGTGGGGGTGAAGAATAATGATGAAAATATAAAGAATGAGAGTACTGATGAGTTGGTGGAAGGTAGTGATTATGAAATGTTAATGTGTGTCAGTGAGTTAGAGAGAGAGAGAAAAAATAATGTTGTAGTAGAGTGGGGACAGAGGGCAAATTTTCCCTTTATTATTTATGATGTTTATGATGATTTATTGAGTCCACAAGTGTTGTGGTTGAAGGGCAAGAGTCCCGTATTGGTAGATGAATTGAGGTGTTTATTTTTGTGGAGTAATTGTGTACCCTCTGTCCGGAATAATTGTGAGAGTGTGATGTGGTGTTATGAAGAGAGAGAGGTAAATAGAGAATGGTATATAACAGAATTGTATAATTTGAATAGAAAGTATGATGAATGGAAAGAAGGCTTAGAAATATATTTGAATAATAATGATTACAATGATTTGATAAAAATAATTAGACCGATAGTGACTGAATGTAATGACGGAGACGTAACAAAAATACTTAACGTAGACTGGTTTAATGAGTATTCTGGTAAAATGAGTGAATTTGGTTGTTCTGGTTATGACACACAAAGTAACCATTTGTTTGTAAATAAAAAGCAACAGTGTTATATAAAACCAAGGTTGATTTGGAACGATGGAGGTTAAACTATTAAAACAATAAAAGACAGTATAAATATTTTGTTTTATGGTTGTTTGACATGGCAGATTTGGACATGAAGTGAGATACACTTGAACAGTTGTTGACGAATATTTTGTAAATTTGAAATTTGTAAATAATAATGTAGTAATTTTGATTGTGTATATGTAGAATGTTGAATAAATAAATGTGTGTAATTGTGATAATAAGAATAATAATATTTTGCCAGTTAAATAAGTAATAACATTAATATTGAGAAACAGTAATTGAATAATAATAGTTTAGGGTAATGAATTTTGTATTGTTAATAATGAATTTAATTAAACAATTTAATACATGTTAAATATTTTGTTTGACTATTTCAATATTGTATAATTAACTTTTTAAGGAATTTAAATCATTTTGATAATAGATGGCTGAATTATTTGAGGTGAACTAATATGTTGTGAAATGTTTCAGTGGTGAGGTGAGAGTATTGTGGTATGTTGTATATGTTTTGAGAAATGGGCTGTAAGTATTGAAATTTTACAATATGAATAATGTATAACAAAAAGGTTGACAGGAGTGATTGATATGTTAATTCAGTAATGAAATATTTTGAAATAATTGTGCTAAATAAAAATAATGGTTAAAAATATATGTTAATAATAAATTTAGAATTTTTGAAAATCTGATTACAACACAGGATAAATTCATCATGATGATAAATAAAAAGAGTTAATGAAAAATTTTAAATCATAATGTTTATAAATTTTTATATAAATTATTTAAAAGAGAATTGTTTGTTTGATGTATGCTAATAATCCAGGTTTAGTGCTATTTGCGTATTGTGTTATGTGATGTATTATAACAGTGTAGTGTGGAACTGCTATGGGGGAAGGTTGTAGATTTTGTATTTAATATTTTATGTTAATAATGGTTAAGCTTCCATATAAAGTGGGTTAAAACCCCATCTAAATTAATATTGTCATTTAAATTTTAATTTAATATTACGAAAGATATTTTACTTGTGATTCCCCAAATTTTCGGGCGGTCACGGCCTCACCGAACCCTGACCGTGGAATTGGTTTAGCTTTAACAGCTATGGTTGGGGCACATTACGATTACGCGCTGACCATACTGGCCATAGCTGTTATCGTTGTAAAGGTGTATTTTGAAATTGATGGGGGGTAATAAAAAGGGGAATCACCAAACTACGGAACAGCGGCTGCCACTCTGTTCGAGAGGGAACAGCAGAGCCAGGTGGTAGAACCGTTTAAGGGTACATGATTATTAACGAGAACATGATGATGTTCACCAATGTTAAAACTTAACAGCGGAAGCAGAGACACGGAGAGGTAAAACCCTGCTCCAAAATATACCGTCTCTGTGGAAGCGAAAGGGCGAGACAGTCCTCCATAATCTGAAATAGTGTGTGTGGCTGGGAGGTGACGCAAAGGAGTCACGAATTTAAAATTCTATGACGTAAAAGTTTTTTGCTTATTCAAGGTTTAATCTAATCAAAAATGCTTGTGCTCTGTCCACATAATTATATGCTCAGACTCGTAAAATAAGGTTCATACTATAATTTTAAAGGTATCATTTTATTGTTGTGTGTTAGATATAGTTGTTGATAAAATGTATTTTTATTATGTGTGTAATTTTTTTTCTAAGCCAATCATTAGACGCCTGGCAGGCAATCAACATAATAGAAGTAAGTGTTGATAATGTATTACATGTAACTGTTCAATTTTGAAAGGTATCCATGGTGTTTTAATTATGTTAGGATACCAGCTGATCAGCAATAATGTCACTGGTATATTGGTTTGTAAATGTTACAAGTAATTAATGTTTAGTGTACTACAGATATTTTGAAGTAAAGATAAAAAGAATATGCAGATTAATAAAAGATAATTCATGGGTGATAAATGTTTTATGGGACATGCAGACCTGTCCAAATTGAATAAAAAGTGAATGTGAAATAGTAGAGATGAGTATGATGTAATGCTGTTTTTGAGTTGATGTGATATAACAGGATTTTGTGAAATATAGATGTTGACACAGTGGTAATGGAGACTTTATGTAGATTTTGAATGATATATGGTTGTTTTTGTAGTTAATGAGGTTATTTTGTGTATTTGTAGTAATGAAATGAGATTGAGATTTTTGGGGATGGCAATTTTGTATTAGAGGGTAGTGTATTTGGGGAGTCCGCAACAAGGGTTGGGACGGGATAGGGACCGATTGGCGCCGGAAAAGGTTACCTAGGGGGAGTCCAGGGACCAACATAAGGGAATGAGTTTTGGGAAGGAAACACGTATCCTATGTACAAAGGGTTAGAGAGTATTTTATATGTAGAGAAGGCGGCGAATTGTGTTAAATGATAAGTTGGGGTTTAGAATGTCCTGATTAGTAGATAGTTTTGATAGAGTTGGGTGTCTTGGGAGTTGCAGTTGATAAATATTAGAGTCAGGGGGAGAAAGTTTATATATGTATAGAAATCTCATACAGAAAAACGAGAATAAATAATTTACATCACCCACAGTATATTAAGGTAAGATTGTTGAAAAGACAGAGAGATTCATAATAAAGAATGTACAATTGTTTTTTAAACCAGTGACAGAATTTTGATAGAAGTGAAAATAATGTAAAGTCAAGAAGTGTTTATTTTAAATAATTTAAATGTCAAGTTGATGATTAATTATATTAATATTTTGTTTGTTTTAAATATTTTATGTTATTATGTTTTGTATTTCAAGTTAGGATATTACAGATGTTTAAAGTGCTTTCAGAAATCATACATAACATATGTAGGTCAAGGGTTTTGGACTTGACCTAGTTATGATCAGCTGATGAGTTCATACACCTACTAAGCTTGTGTATAGTAGGAAGCTAATTGTGATTTGTTTGTTTAATTAATTCAAACCAATATTTGAATAATTTTAATAAATGTTATTTAATAAATAAATTTAATAAATATTTAATGAATAATTTTTTTGAATTTTAAAATTTTGAAAATTTTAAATTTTTTTTTTGAAAAAAAAAAAAAAAAAAATTTTTTTGATTTTTCGCCTGCCAGCGAGTGAATATGTTGAGTAATGATTATGTTATTGTGTATGTATTAATGATGTTTCTTTTATTGTATTGCTTCATATTGGTAGACTATAAGTGATTCTCCATGTTAGAATAGAAATGTTTATATTAATAGGAATGTTTAGGTTAAGTCATTGAAACAAAAATTAGAAAAAAGAGGAAGAGAATTTTTTGATAAACGATTATTTTTTGAATTTTGAATTTTTTAAATTTTTGATAAATTTTAAAAGAAAGTTTTATTCTTATGTGTTATGGTAATATGTAATGTTAGAGTGTGTGAGCCCAGTATTTGCCAAAGGCAGCCCAGCTTGCAAAAAGGGGATCCATATCGGCGGAGGAGCTGGAATGATTTTAGCCAAGGATTGAGGATTTTTGGGGGTAGTATGTTAGAAGGCGAGGTGCGCCGTGGTACGAGTCTGATCGATTTCTCGGTGTTGGGATCTCTTACGGAGAAGTCCAGTGATCTCGTTCAGATGAGTCCATGGTCACTGAGCCAGGGGGGTCGTGTACCCGTGCAGATCAAGAACCAGGGGGTTGTTGGCACCAGTTCCTCACCGGTCCTCTTTGGGGTCATCGATGAGATTTCTTCTGTCGTGGACAGCAGAATTCTCATCGAGGGGGTATTGTAACGGGTCGAATTTTGGGTGTTTTTATTTTTATCGTATGGGGCATATGTATTTTTATGTATTTCATTTTGGGCGGATTGTCATTGTGCAACGTATGTGTCAGTATAACAGTCAGTGTAACAGAACAGTGAAACAACGCTAGAAGACGCAGTTGTTGTTGAGGAATGCGGCCGAGCATTTGCACCTCCACCAAAATTCCAAGAACTATGCGAGAGTGTGGCATTGCGCTCCCATGCGCACACCAAGCATGGGCGCCTACCCAAGCGTTGGCAAAAAAGTAAGATGGCCAGAGAGTGAAATTTTCATCGTTCCGTTGGGTTCACTACGGAAGTGTCGTTTAGACCAAGCCCACTTAAATGACGTCAGCCAATGCCTGTAGAAGATCATATGCGACATTGAATCAAAAAAACAACATGCATGGCATGGGCTGAAGCTTCGGCGACGACGCCCAAGGCAGTGAGTTCCAGTGTTGAAAACTGTGGAGAGGGGACAGAGAAAAAACTTCTACCCAGTTCCTCTTACCAACCGACCGCATGCGGTTCATCTAAATTTCATTAACAGTTTTTTCTTTAGGTCGGACGACCTCACCGTTAAAATTTGAAGTGACATTAACAGTAAAATAAGATATTATCAACAGTCAGAAGTGAGAGTAAGAGAATGAATAGTTTCAAATACTTTTCGGACATTTGAAAGGGGACTTGGCACGGGCGCGATGACCGCGTGGTCAATGTGGGGGCTTTATCATATGAAGATGTGTTAGGGGGTTTCTGATTTTCTAGAATGTGAAGGGGTTTAATTGGTGTGATAGAGTGTGTGGCAAAGCTGGGCGGCTTTTTGTGTATATTTGTGTTTTTATTTGATATTTGCATTTGTGTCTTGTGAAATAATAAGGTAAGCTGTAATTCCTAAGTGTTATGTTGGTGTTGCATCACTTTGCAGTAATGTATCTCAATGAATTTTAATGAGTTTACAAGCAGTCAAGATTAAATAATAATAAATATTACGTCTCTTCCAAAATGAGTGGTGTCAGTACTTTGCGTAACCTATAGACCATGTTTGTATCTAGGTACATGTGACCGAATCCTGTGACCCCGTAAGAATTATCGTAACGGTAAGTAACAATTTAATTTGACATTTCATTATAATAATATATGTGATTGATTAGCAAAGTCACAGTTGGCGCCACGAAACAGGCACGAATTGAATTAATTACAATTAATTAATTGAATTCCGCATCGACATGGATACAAGCATGTTCTAGGTTAGCTTAGTAACCTAACAGTAGATTACAAAATTTAAATAATTACTGTATTTATTTTATTTTATTTAATTAATTATTCTATTTAAGCAATTTATATAATTTCATTTATATCAATAATATAAAATGTCAAATAACGAAACTGACGTAAATAAAATGAGTGTCGAAGTTTTCGACGACTCAAACGTTAGTAACTATGAAACACACTCGACTCCAAGTGTGAGTCAGAGTGAAGCAGAAATAAGTATAACAGATCAAAGTAAAATAAATGAAGATTCAGGGATTCAAATAACCCCGAAATTAGATAGGGAAAGTAGAATTGATAGTAAAGAAGTCGGCTTCACTGACGGAAATATAGCAGCGCAATCTACTCCGTCGACAACACGAACTAAAGGGTTGTCGATGGACGATCTGTTTAATCTAATGAAAACCATGTCTGAAAATATAAATAGCAATTATAAAGAGCAACAAATTGATTCCAATGTCAAATACAATAAAATGAATGACAAGTTTGACGAGTTAAAAAATGAAATACAAGAAATGAATAAATGTATAGAAAGCACTAACGAAACAATAAAAAACAGTTTAAATAAGTTAGAACAGAAGGCTGAGAAATTAGGTGACAATGTTTTAAATATGACAAAATGTAAAAATGACGAAATAGTAGACAATTTTGAGAGTATAGTGGGGGTGAAGAATAATGTAGAAGTAAATGATGAAAATATAATAACAAATAGTACTAATGAAAGTATAGAATGCAGTGATTATGAGATGTTAATGTGTGTCAGTGAGTTAGAGAGAGAGAGAAAAAGTAATGTTGTGGTAGAGTGGGGACAGAGGGCAAATTTTCCCTTTATTATTTATGATGTTTATGATGATTTATTGAGTCCACAAGTGTTGTGGTTGAAGGGCAAGAGTCCCGTATTGGTAGATGAATTGAGGTGTTTATTTTTGTGGAGTAATTGTGTACCCTCTGTCCGGAATAATTGTGAGAGTGTGATGTGGTGTTATGAAGAGAGAGAGGTAAATAGAGAATGGTATATAACAGAATTGTATAATTTGAATAGAAAGTATGATGAATGGAAAGAAGGCTTAGAAATATATTTGAATAATAATGATTACCATGATTTGATAAAAATAATTAGACCGATAGTGAATGAATGTAATGACGGAGACTTAACAAAAATACCTAACGTAGACTGGTTTAATGAGTATTCTGGTAAAATGAGTGAATTGGGTTGTTCTGGTTATGACACACAAAGTAACCATTTGTTTGTAAATAAAAAGCAACAGTGTTATATAAAACCAAGGTTGATTTGGGACGATGGAGGGTAGACTGTAAGACAATAAAAGACAATTAAACATTTTGCTTTATGGTTGTTTGACATGGCAGATGTGGACATGAAGTGAGATACACTTGAACAGTTTTGACGCATATTTTGTAAATAATATTAAATTCATTTGTGTGTATTGTGAAATGTTAAATAAGTAATGTGTATATGTTTTAGAAAATGTTGTATTGATAATAATAAAATTATTAATATTTTTGCACTGTAATTAAATAACAAAATAATTATGAAGACAATAATTAATGATTTGTAGAAGGTTGATAATAATTGAAATATGTTTTAATAATCAAATGAATATTTAATTTTAATAATAAATTGAATTAAATAAGTGGAGATGTTTAGATAGTGTGATTGAATGCTATGTGTTTGAATCTTATAAGGAATTTAAATTGCGTGATGAGATTTTAATTTAATAATCATGAATAAATAAATGGTAAATGGTTTATTTTGTGGAAGTTTGTGGAACTTAATGATTAAAAATATATGTTAATAATAAATTTTAAGCAATTTTGAAAATCTGATTGCAACACAGGATAAGTCAATAATGATGATAAATAAAAACAGTTAATGAAAAATTTTAAATAATAATGTTTATAAATTTTATATAAATTATTTAAAAGAGAATTGTTTGTTTGATGTATGCTAATAATCCAGGTGTATTGCTATTTGTGTATTGTGTTATGTGATGTATTATAATAGTGTGTGTGGCTGGGAGGTTATCCAAGGGGATAACGTATTAAAAATTTGATATATTTTAATTAATAATGATGATTTGCTACTCAATAATTTTGTTTGAATTTAAAAATTGGATGCACTAAATACTTCTTATATTGTGTTATTGTGTCTTATTGTGTTGTTTGCATTTAGTATGTTAGGAATAAGTATTATAAAAATATAATAATATGTTTTCAATGTGTTTACCGATTTTAAAATAAAATGAAAAATAGTTGTAAATTTAAAATTTTCAATGGGTTGTAAAAGATAGAAATGAGTGATAGTAATTAGTTGAATAAAATGTTTTGAGTCAATTCAAGTTGAATTTTGTGGGACATAGATTTGTCCAAATCGAAGTAAAAGTTAAAGTAATAGTGGAAATGAAAATAATGCCATGTTGTTTTGAGTTAGTATATGTTATAGAATTTTGAGAAGTATAAGTGGAGACACAGTAGTTATGGAGATTTTATGTAGAGTTTTGAGCGATATATTGTTTATTTTGTTGATGTTAATTTGTTGTAGTTGTAGTGAAGTTATGAGAGTGAGATTTTTTGGGGATGGTAATTTTGTAGTAGTGGTAGTGTAATGTGGGAGTCCGCAACAAGGGTTGGGACGGGATAGGGACCGATTGGCGCCGGAAAGGGTTACCTAGGGTGAGTCCAGGGACCAACATAAGGGAATGAGTTTTGGGAAGGAAACACGTATCCTATGTACAAAGGGTTAGAGAGTATTTTTTTTTTATATAAGAGTAGAAGGTGGCGATTGGAGTTAAAGTAGTAAGTAGTTAGAGGTAGAGAAGGGTTAGTAAAATTTTGATAGTGGGGTGTCATACTAGTTAGAGATTTTGTAAGGGAGCATTAGAGTAATAAAAGGGGTAAGATTATGAGTAAATGCCAAATGGATGAAGTAAATTATAATGAAATAATGAATAACGTAGAATCACCCAAAGTAATGAAATGGAATAATGATGGCCATAATTTAAAAAAAAAAAAATAAATAAATAAATAATTTTTGTAATTTTGAGAAACGAATTAATAAGAGTAAAGCAAGTTTAAAAGTAAATTTTTGATTTTATATGCCAATTTAATGATGTAAAGTGTGTAACATTTTAATTGTAAGTTGTTTATTTTAAAATGAATTATTAATGTACTGTGTTTTCTTATGTTAAGTTATGTTAGGTATTCTGATATATATACATGTTAGTAATAAGTGAGTAAAAACAAAACCAGTGCTTCTTAGCGCAAACCAGCACCGCTAGGGGGGAACAGATCAGTTGGGGATATGGTGTTGTATAAGGCCACTATTTAATATTTTGATTTGTTGTTTCAGTGTTTGGTGATGCTGTGGCAGCGGACCTGAGCTGGCCTGCGCGTCAGGGCAGGGGCGTTGAGTATCTGTCTGACTCTACGGTGTTGGGATCTCGAGAGAGAAGTCCAGTATTGTCATGCAGATGCGGTCACAGTCACCGGACCAAGGGTGAGTTGATTATATTTTTGTAAACCGTAAAGGGGGTTGTGGCGACATATCCTGGCTGATCCCTCTAGCAAGTATGAATGTGTCAATGAGATTTTTTATGCTTCGGCATAAAATATCTCATTGAGGGGGTATTGTAGCGGGGCATTTTTGGGGCCTACCTGAGACAATGTAAAGAAGTTTATATTTTAATTGATAATAAATAACATATTTTGTATTTTTTTTATAAATAAATAATAATAACTTTATCCCTTGTTGAGTGATAAGGACAGAAATTATAAATTTTATAACCGAGAGGTAAATTTGTTATTTTGAAATGAAAACAACCGTGGCAACATTGACTGTGCAGAATTGTTTAACAATGTTTTGTAAAACCAGTATGAACGTATTTGATAGTCGACAAGCTGTGTCAAGGTCAGACAATGACGAACACAAAACCAGTAAACACATTATGTAACGGTAAACAAATTATGCAATGAAACATCAGGCGAGCGTTACGTCAGAGCCTATCCTTGATGAGTAATTCCGTTACATAACGGTGACATGCAGCTGGCGGAAGGATACAAACTAAAAAACAATAGGACTTGATCACACTACAACGGTCGCTTCACAAAATAGCGCCTATTTCTCAGCCCAGTATAACGCCATCACCACTCGCGAGTGGTCTCTATAAAAAGTTTCGGCAGTAAGTGCGGGCCCGCAACACACCAACAAATGTGAACAATGTCTAATTAAACAATGCACGATTATTACAGTGATCAAAATGTGAAATCAATATAATAAACTCAATAGATCCGCTAGTTAAGTTGTGCGTGTAACATCGCCCGGACACAAATGAACAGATAAGTAAACATGAGAAAACATCACTTTAGACAAAAATTTTAAACATTTCAATTTTTTAATAGAAGGAAATAAAATAAAATCTAATATGAGATCTCACGGGGTATAAATTATGTGTGTGTGTGTGTGTGCGTGAGTATGTGAGAATAGATAAATTTAAACAAAGAAGGCTGGTTTGTGAAGATATATAATCATTAAATGTAATTATTGGTGAAATATAATCAAAGAAATATAATTAATAAATAAGACCAAATTTTATGTAAGAAAAATAATTTTAATGACATTCATTTCACGAGTTCATAGTTAAGTTGGCAATAGTATGTAAGTGTAGGAAAAGAAGTTTTATTTTTTGTTGTTGTGTGTATTAAAGAATAAATAAACCTTAGGTTCATTGCCAATATGAATTAAATTAATTATTACAAATAAACCATTCTGTTCTCCTAGTTCGCTGAAAAGAACCCTCATGAATTATTTTCTTGCAGTTGGCAAGATGGCGCCCGACAAATATACAATGTATGTTAACAATGTATGTTAGTTAATTTTATGTGAAGGAAAGTAGCTTCACAGAGTTTGTGGAGTGTGATTATGAGATGTTAAGGTGTGTTGATGAAGTAGAAAGAGAGTGGAAAAATAATATAGTAGTTGAATTTGGGCAGAGGGTAAATTTTCCCATTAAGTTTCTTGAACCAAGGTGTTCACAAATGTTGTTTTTGAAGGGCGAGAGACCCGTATTAGTAGATGAATTGAAGTGTATATTGATGTTGTATAATGTTGTACCCTCTGTCTGTAATAATTGTGAGAGTGTGATGTGGTGTTATGAAGGGAGAGAGTTGTGTATTGAGAGAGAGATAGAATTGTATAAGTTAAAAAGAAATTATGATGAATTGAGAAAAATATTAGAAGGGGTGAAGATAAACCATATAAAATACTTACCTGGTGAAAGAGAGATAGAGAATTATTTTGATAATAATTTTATAAACGATAATGACTTACCTGACGTAGTAGTAGAGGAATATAAATATGATAAAACAACTTACCTGACATTGACCAATAATACTGATGGAGACTGGACAATAATAATTGATGTTGACAAGGTTTATGAAATATTAGTAGGGAATAACCCTATCAATTATAATGGTATAATGAATGAAATAAAGTTGATAGATTATTATAATAATAATAATAATAAATGGTATGTGGATAACAATGATGCATGTTACAAATATATTAGATATCTATATGACGATGGAGGCTGAGCTAAAATATCAGTGAATAGACATTGTTAAATACTGTAAATTTTGGTAATGACCTTGCAGACTGGGACATATGAAGTGTGAAACAATTGAACAGTTATTGACGAATAATTTGTAAATAATAATGTAGTGAATTCAATTGTGTGTATTATGAAATGTTAGGTGTATATGTAGTAGAAAATGTTGTGATAATAATAATATTATTAATATTTTGCATTCTAATTAAATAATAAAAGTAATTATGAAGACAATAATTAATGATTTGTAGAATTTTGATAATAATTGAAATATGTTCTATTTTAATAATCAATTGAAGTGAATAATTTGAGATGTTTAAATATTGTGATTGAATGTTATATGGTTGAATTTTTATAAGGTAATTAAATTGTTTGATGAGATTTCAGTTTGATAACAATGAATAAATAAATAAATGTTAAATGGTTTAGTTTGTGGAATAGCATAATGGTTAAACATAAAGGTTGATGAAAATTCTTAAACAAGAATGTCTATAAGTTTTTCTATAAATTATTTAAAAGAGAATTGTTTGTTTAATGTATGCTAATAATCAAGGTTAATGTCTATTTGTTTATTATGTTATGTAATGTATTATACAAGATGTGTGTGTGTGGCAGGGAGGTTATCCAGGGGGATAACGAATTAGAAATTTGTTGTATTTTAATAATGATGATTCGCTGCTCAATAATTTTGTTTTGATTTGAAAAATAGATGCACTAAATACTTCCTATATTGTGTTTATTAAGGCTTATTGTGTTAATGGCATGTAGTATGTTAGGATTTAAGGATTATAAAAATATAATAATATGTATTCAATGTGTTTATAGATTTTAAAATAAAATGAAATAAAGTTATGATAGTTAAAATTTTCAAGGGGTTGCAAAAGATAAAAGTTGGGTGATGAATATTTGTGGGACATATAGATCTGTCCAAATTGAAGTCAAAGTTAAAGAAATAGTAGAGATGAAAATAATGTAATGTTGTTTTGAGTTAATGTATGTTATAGAATTTTGAGAAGTATTGATGTTGACACAGTAGTAAGGGAGAATAATTGTAGAGTTTTGAGTGATATATTGATGTTATTAATTAATGTTGTTATTTTGTTGTAGTTGTAGTAAGGTAATGAGATTGAGATTTTGGGGATGGCAATTTTGTAGTACGGGGTAGTGTAATGTGGGAGTCCGCAACATAATGATAAGTTGGGACGGGATTGGTATCGATTTAGTGGAGACGGGGCCGCCTTAGGTAGAATCCAGGGGCCAGAGAACGGGAATTGAGCTTTTTGGGGGGGGGACACGTATCCTATGTACAAAGGGTTAGAGAGTAATTTTTTTTATATATTGAGAGAAGGTGGCGAATTGAGTTAAAGTAGTAAGTAGTTAGAGGTAGAGAAGGGTTAGTAGATTTTTTGATAGAGGGGTGTCATACTAGTTAAAGATTTTGTAAGGGAGCGTTAGAGTAATAAAAGGGGAAGATTATGGGTAAATGCCAAGTTGATAAAGTGAATTATAATGAATAACGTAGAATCACCCAAATTAATGAAGGGGAATAATAAATGAAATGATGTGTAAAACAAAGATGAAAAAAAAAAAAAAAATTTTTTTGAGAAACGAATTAATAAAGGTAAAGTGAGATTAAAAGATAATTTTATGATTTTATATGCAAATTTAATGATGTAAAGTGTGTAAATTTTTAAGATAAAATTGATAATAATAATAATGTGAATTATGAATGTACTATGTTTTCTTATGTTATGTTATGTTGTTAGGTATTTTGATATATATGTTAGCAGTTAGTGAAAAAACAAAACCAGTGCTTCTTAGCGCAAACCAGCACCGCTAGGGGGAAACAGATCAGTTGGGGATATGGTGTTGTATAAGGCCACTATTTGATATTTGATTTGTTGTTTCAGTGTTTGGTGATGCTGTGGCGGCGGACCTGAGCTGGCCAGCGCGTCAGAGCAGGGGCGTTAAGTATCTGTCTGACTCTACGGTGTTGGGATCTCAAGTGAGAAGTCCAGTATTGTCATTCAGGTGCGGTCACAGTCACCGGACCAAGGGTGAGTTGATTATATTTTTTGTAAACCGTAAAGGGGGTTGTGGCGACATATCCTGGCTGATCCCTTTAGCAAGTATGAATGTGTCAATGAGATTTTTTATGCTTCGGCATAAAATATCTCATTGAGGGGGTATTGTAACGGGCCTAATTTTGGGGTAATAAAGCAGTTTGTATTTTTTCATAAAGTAAATAACATTTTTTTTTAATAATAGGGACAAAACGTATAAACGAAAGGTAAATTCAGTGGTAGAAAAGATAGCGACGGTGGCAGTACTGCTGGTGATATTATACGTGACTGTTATTCAGTAAGATTTTATAAAACGGGTGAAACAACCAACGGAATTGTGCCAAGGGCAGCTTCAAGGACACACAAAAACTGTCAACAAGTTATGTAACGGACATCAGACCATATTACGTCAGAGCCTAGCCTAATGGTGGAATGCTGTTATGTAACGAAACAGTCTGCTGGCATAGTGATACAAACATAAAACAATGAGAATTGATCATCCAACCACGGCGACAACACAAATTAGTGCCGGTGGCTTATTCCCAGTCGGACAATAACATCTGAACACATCGGACGCAAACAACTGTCGCGTTCGCCGGTTCGCCGGTTTTAGGCGAAGTTTTGTGTGTTCGCCGGCTGTGCGTGATTTTCGCGCCCGCAACCAATAAGATATAAAAATGTATAATTAAACACTTCACGGTTAATACCGTTTTTTACAGTTACTTCAAAATGTGAAATCGGTAATATAAACTCAATAGAATCGGTGAAAACCGCTAGTTATGTTGTGCGGGTCACATCGTCCGGACGCAATGAACAGATAAGTAAACAGGATAAAACACCACTTTAAAAGGAAAATTCACACAGTCAATTTTTTAATAGAAGAAAATAAAATACAATCTAATATGAGATCTCTTAAGTAACTTGGTGTGTGTGTGTGTGTGTGTGTGCGTGAGTATGTGAGAATATATTTCAACAAAGAAGGCTGGTTTGTGATAAAATGGGGTATAACTATTTCTATGTTATTTTAAATATGTCTATTGTAATCAAGGCAATACTAGTATATACGAATAAGTAATCATGATAATTTTGTTTAAAATGATATCAAAATTTAACGTGAGAAGGGATATTTCATTTATGATGGGGTTGTAACAATATCTAAAATTTTCTGTTGTTTATTTAAATGCAATTGAATTGTTTTAAGCTAATAAAGAAAAAGATGAGTATAAGAGTAACAAATATGTTTAATTTCAAATAACCAGTTCTGCACTTCCCGGTTCGCTGATCCGAACCTTGGTAATTTTTTCTTTACAGTTGGTAACAAGATGGCGCCCGAAGAAGTTATTTATCAAGTTTGAGTCGAAAGTGAATTCCCTTAGGTATTAGTAGTTATATATTTATTATATCAATAAATAGCACACAGTACAATTGGCGCCCGAACAGAGACATTTATATAATATAATTATATAAATACAGCCTACTTGGGAGAGCAGAATGGTTATTTGAGGTACATAAAAAATGGGTAAACATAAGTAGTAAGGTTATGTCATGGTTATGTGTAGTATGGGTGAGTAGAATATTTTTTTTAATAATAAGTAAGTGTTACATATAAAAATATTTTGCAAAGCAAGATATCTAAAAGATTTTAAGAAAAATGGCAGATAATAATGATACTATGTTAGCAAGATTGTATGATATGATGTACCGTAGTTTAGAAAAACAAGACAGCATGTATAACGCTTTAGAAAAACAAGACAGTAATTTTAGAGAATTGAATGACAAATTTGATAGACAAAGTAGGGATATTAACGAGTTAAAAAATGAGAGTCAAGAATTAAATAAATGCTTAGAAAGTACTAATGAAACAATAAGAACCAGTTTAAATAAATTAGAACAGAGTGTGGAGAGAATGGAAGTAGTTGTGATGAATCCAGAGAAAAATAAAACAAATGAAAATTGTAATGACAAGTGTGAAAATATGATATTAGATAGAGAATTAATAAATAATAATGATGTTGAAAATAATGAGAATAATAGTGTAATTGAAAATGTCATATCAGAGAGTACTGATGAGTTTGTGGAGTGTGATTATGAGATGTTAAGGTGTGTTGATGAAGTAGAAAGAGAGTGGAAAAATAATATAGTAGTTGAATTTGGGCAGAGGGTAAATTTTCCCATTAAGTTTCTTGAACCAAGGTGTTCACAAATGTTGTTTTTGAAGGGCGAGAGACCCATATTAGTAGATGAATTGAAGTGTATATTGATGTTGTATAATGTTGTACCCTCTGTCTGTAATAATTGTGAGAGTGTGATGTGGTGTTATGAAGGGAGAGAGTTGTGTATTGAGAGAGAGATAGAATTGTATAAGTTAAAAAGAAATTATGATGAATTGAGAAAAATATTAGAAGGGGTGAAGATAAACCATATAAAATACTTACCTGGTGAAAGAGAGATAGAGAATTATTTTGATAATAATTTTATAAACGATAATGACTTACCTGACGTAGTAGTAGAGGAATATAAATATGATAAAACAACTTACCTGACATTGACCAATAATACTGATGGAGACTGGACAATAATAATTGATGTTGACAAGGTTTATGAAATATTAGTAGGGAATAACCCTATCAATTATAATGGTATAATGAATGAAATAAAGTTGATAGATTATTATAATAATAATAATAATAAATGGTATGTGGATAACAATGATGCATGTTACAAATATATTAGATATCTATATGACGATGGAGGCTGAGCTAAAATATCAGTGAATAGACATTGTTAAATACTGTAAATTTTGGTAATGACCTTGCAGACTGGGACATATGAAGTGTGAAACAATTGAACAGTTATTGACGAATAATTTGTAAATAATAATGTAGTGAATTCAATTGTGTGTATTATGAAATGTTAGGTGTATATGTAGTAGAAAATGTTGTGATAATAATAATATTATTAATATTTTGCATTCTAATTAAATAATAAAAGTAATTATGAAGACAATAATTAATGATTTGTAGAATTTTGATAATAATTGAAATATGTTCTATTTTAATAATCAATTGAAGTGAATAATTTGAGATGTTTAAATATTGTGATTGAATGTTATATGGTTGAATTTTTATAAGGTAATTAAATTGTTTGATGAGATTTCAGTTTGATAACAATGAATAAATAAATAAATGTTAAATGGTTTAGTTTGTGGAATAGCATAATGGTTAAACATAAAGGTTGATGAAAATTCTTAAACAAGAATGTCTATAAGTTTTTCTATAAATTATTTAAAAGAGAATTGTTTGTTTAATGTATGCTAATAATCAAGGTTAATGTCTATTTGTTTATTATGTTATGTAATGTATTATACAAGATGTGTGTGTGTGGCAGGGAGGTTATCCAGGGGGATAACGAATTAGAAATTTGTTGTATTTTAATAATGATGATTCGCTGCTCAATAATTTTGTTTTGATTTGAAAAATAGATGCACTAAATACTTCCTATATTGTGTTTATTAAGGCTTATTGTGTTAATGGCATGTAGTATGTTAGGATTTAAGGATTATAAAAATATAATAATATGTATTCAATGTGTTTATAGATTTTAAAATAAAATGAAATAAAGTTATGATAGTTAAAATTTTCAAGGGGTTGCAAAAGATAAAAGTTGGGTGATGAATATTTGTGGGACATATAGATCTGTCCAAATTGAAGTCAAAGTTAAAGAAATAGTAGAGATGAAAATAATGTAATGTTGTTTTGAGTTAATGTATGTTATAGAATTTTGAGAAGTATTGATGTTGACACAGTAGTAAGGGAGAATAATTGTAGAGTTTTGAGTGATATATTGATGTTATTAATTAATGTTGTTATTTTGTTGTAGTTGTAGTAAGGTAATGAGATTGAGATTTTGGGGATGGCAATTTTGTAGTACGGGGTAGTGTAATGTGGGAGTCCGCAACATAATGATAAGTTGGGACGGGATTGGTATCGATTTAGTGGAGACGGGGCCGCCTTAGGTAGAATCCAGGGGCCAGAGAACGGGAATTGAGCTTTTTGGGGGGGGGACACGTATCCTATGTACAAAGGGTTAGAGAGTAATTTTTTTTATATATTGAGAGAAGGTGGCGAATTGAGTTAAAGTAGTAAGTAGTTAGAGGTAGAGAAGGGTTAGTAGATTTTTTGATAGAGGGGTGTCATACTAGTTAAAGATTTTGTAAGGGAGCGTTAGAGTAATAAAAGGGGAAGATTATGGGTAAATGCCAAGTTGATAAAGTGAATTATAATGAATAACGTAGAATCACCCAAATTAATGAAGGGGAATAATAAATGAAATGATGTGTAAAACAAAGATGAAAAAAAAAAAAAAAATTTTTTTGAGAAACGAATTAATAAAGGTAAAGTGAGATTAAAAGATAATTTTATGATTTTATATGCAAATTTAATGATGTAAAGTGTGTAAATTTTTAAGATAAAATTGATAATAATAATAATGTGAATTATGAATGTACTATGTTTTCTTATGTTATGTTATGTTGTTAGGTATTTTGATATATATGTTAGCAGTTAGTGAAAAAACAAAACCAGTGCTTCTTAGCGCAAACCAGCACCGCTAGGGGGAAACAGATCAGTTGGGGATATGGTGTTGTATAAGGCCACTATTTGATATTTGATTTGTTGTTTCAGTGTTTGGTGATGCTGTGGCGGCGGACCTGAGCTGGCCAGCGCGTCAGAGCAGGGGCGTTAAGTATCTGTCTGACTCTACGGTGTTGGGATCTCAAGTGAGAAGTCCAGTATTGTCATTCAGGTGCGGTCACAGTCACCGGACCAAGGGTGAGTTGATTATATTTTTTGTAAACCGTAAAGGGGGTTGTGGCGACATATCCTGGCTGATCCCTTTAGCAAGTATGAATGTGTCAATGAGATTTTTTATGCTTCGGCATAAAATATCTCATTGAGGGGGTATTGTAACGGGCCTAATTTTGGGGTAATAAAGCAGTTTGTATTTTTTCATAAAGTAAATAACATTTTTTTTTAATAATAGGGACAAAACGTATAAACGAAAGGTAAATTCAGTGGTAGAAAAGATAGCGACGGTGGCAGTACTGCTGGTGATATTATACGTGACTGTTATTCAGTAAGATTTTATAAAACGGGTGAAACAACCAACGGAATTGTGCCAAGGGCAGCTTCAAGGACACACAAAAACTGTCAACAAGTTATGTAACGGACATCAGACCATATTACGTCAGAGCCTAGCCTAATGGTGGAATGCTGTTATGTAACGAAACAGTCTGCTGGCATAGTGATACAAACATAAAACAATGAGAATTGATCATCCAACCACGGCGACAACACAAATTAGTGCCGGTGGCTTATTCCCAGTCGGACAATAACATCTGAACACATCGGACGCAAACAACTGTCGCGTTCGCCGGTTCGCCGGTTTTAGGCGAAGTTTTGTGTGTTCGCCGGCTGTGCGTGATTTTCGCGCCCGCAACCAATAAGATATAAAAATGTATAATTAAACACTTCACGGTTAATACCGTTTTTTACAGTTACTTCAAAATGTGAAATCGGTAATATAAACTCAATAGAATCGGTGAAAACCGCTAGTTATGTTGTGCGGGTCACATCGTCCGGACGCAATGAACAGATAAGTAAACAGGATAAAACACCACTTTAAAAGGAAAATTCACACAGTCAATTTTTTAATAGAAGAAAATAAAATACAATCTAATATGAGATCTCTTAAGTAACTTGGTGTGTGTGTGTGTGTGCGTGAGTATGTGAGAATATATTTCAACAAAGAAGGCTGGTTTGTGATAAAATGGGGTATAACTATTTCTATGTTATTTTAAATATGTCTATTGTAATCAAGGCAATACTAGTATATACGAATAAGTAATCATGATAATTTTGTTTAAAATGATATCAAAATTTAACGTGAGAAGGGATATTTCATTTATGATGGGGTTGTAACAATATCTAAAATTTTCTGTTGTTTATTTAAATGCAATTGAATTGTTTTAAGCTAATAAAGAAAAAGATGAGTATAAGAGTAACAAATATGTTTAATTTCAAATAACCAGTTCTGCACTTCCCGGTTCGCTGATCCGAACCTTGGTAATTTTTTCTTTACAGTTGGTAACAAGATGGCGCCCGAAGAAGTTATTTATCAAGTTTGAGTCGAAAGTGAATTCCCTTAGGTATTAGTAGTTATATATTTATTATATCAATAAATAGCACACAGTACAATTGGCGCCCGAACAGAGACATTTATATAATATAATTATATAAATACAGCCTACTTGGGAGAGCAGAATGGTTATTTGAGGTACATAAAAAATGGGTAAACATAAGTAGTAAGGTTATGTCATGGTTATGTGTAGTATGGGTGAGTAGAATATTTTTTTTAATAATAAGTAAGTGTTACATATAAAAATATTTTGCAAAGCAAGATATCTAAAAGATTTTAAGAAAAATGGCAGATAATAATGATACTATGTTAGCAAGATTGTATGATATGATGTACCGTAGTTTAGAAAAACAAGACAGCATGTATAACGCTTTAGAAAAACAAGACAGTAATTTTAGAGAATTGAATGACAAATTTGATAGACAAAGTAGGGATATTAACGAGTTAAAAAATGAGAGTCAAGAATTAAATAAATGCTTAGAAAGTACTAATGAAACAATAAGAACCAGTTTAAATAAATTAGAACAGAGTGTGGAGAGAATGGAAGTAGTTGTGATGAATCCAGAGAAAAATAAAACAAATGAAAATTGTAATGACAAGTGTGAAAATATGATATTAGATAGAGAATTAATAAATAATAATGATGTTGAAAATAATGAGAATAATAGTGTAATTGAAAATGTCATATCAGAGAGTACTGATGAGTTTGTGGAGTGTGATTATGAGATGTTAAGGTGTGTTGATGAAGTAGAAAGAGAGTGGAAAAATAATATAGTAGTTGAATTTGGGCAGAGGGTAAATTTTCCCATTAAGTTTCTTGAACCAAGGTGTTCACAAATGTTGTTTTTGAAGGGCGAGAGACCCATATTAGTAGATGAATTGAAGTGTATATTGATGTTGTATAATGTTGTACCCTCTGTCTGTAATAATTGTGAGAGTGTGATGTGGTGTTATGAAGGGAGAGAGTTGTGTATTGAGAGAGAGATAGAATTGTATAAGTTAAAAAGAAATTATGATGAATTGAGAAAAATATTAGAAGGGGTGAAGATAAACCATATAAAATACTTACCTGGTGAAAGAGAGATAGAGAATTATTTTGATAATAATTTTATAAACGATAATGACTTACCTGACGTAGTAGTAGAGGAATATAAATATGATAAAACAACTTACCTGACATTGACCAATAATACTGATGGAGACTGGACAATAATAATTGATGTTGACAAGGTTTATGAAATATTAGTAGGGAATAACCCTATCAATTATAATGGTATAATGAATGAAATAAAGTTGATAGATTATTATAATAATAATAATAATAAATGGTATGTGGATAACAATGATGCATGTTACAAATATATTAGATATCTATATGACGATGGAGGCTGAGCTAAAATATCAGTGAATAGACATTGTTAAATACTGTAAATTTTGGTAATGACCTTGCAGACTGGGACATATGAAGTGTGAAACAATTGAACAGTTATTGACGAATAATTTGTAAATAATAATGTAGTGAATTCAATTGTGTGTATTATGAAATGTTAGGTGTATATGTAGTAGAAAATGTTGTGATAATAATAATATTATTAATATTTTGCATTCTAATTAAATAATAAAAGTAATTATGAAGACAATAATTAATGATTTGTAGAATTTTGATAATAATTGAAATATGTTCTATTTTAATAATCAATTGAAGTGAATAATTTGAGATGTTTAAATATTGTGATTGAATGTTATATGGTTGAATTTTTATAAGGTAATTAAATTGTTTGATGAGATTTCAGTTTGATAACAATGAATAAATAAATAAATGTTAAATGGTTTAGTTTGTGGAATAGCATAATGGTTAAACATAAAGGTTGATGAAAATTCTTAAACAAGAATGTCTATAAGTTTTTCTATAAATTATTTAAAAGAGAATTGTTTGTTTAATGTATGCTAATAATCAAGGTTAATGTCTATTTGTTTATTATGTTATGTAATGTATTATACAAGATGTGTGTGTGTGGCAGGGAGGTTATCCAGGGGGATAACGAATTAGAAATTTGTTGTATTTTAATAATGATGATTCGCTGCTCAATAATTTTGTTTTGATTTGAAAAATAGATGCACTAAATACTTCCTATATTGTGTTTATTAAGGCTTATTGTGTTAATGGCATGTAGTATGTTAGGATTTAAGGATTATAAAAATA
This sequence comes from Magicicada septendecula, assembly GCA_034769895.1. Classification (NCBI taxonomy): domain Eukaryota; kingdom Metazoa; phylum Arthropoda; class Insecta; order Hemiptera; family Cicadidae; genus Magicicada; species Magicicada septendecula. Next base: position 13,998,018 of record CM068370.1, read on the forward strand.
TAATAATATGTATTCAATGTGTTTATAGATTTTAAAATAAAATGAAATAAAGTTATGATAGTTAAAATTTTCAAGGGGTTGCAAAAGATAAAAGTTGGGTGATGAATATTTGTGGGACATATAGATCTGTCCAAATTGAAGTCAAAGTTAAAGAAATAGTAGAGATGAAAATAATGTAATGTTGTTTTGAGTTAATGTATGTTATAGAATTTTGAGAAGTATTGATGTTGACACAGTAGTAAGGGAGAATAATTGTAGAGTTTTGAGTGATATATTGATGTTATTAATTAATGTTGTTATTTTGTTGTAGTTGTAGTAAGGTAATGAGATTGAGATTTTGGGGATGGCAATTTTGTAGTACGGGGTAGTGTAATGTGGGAGTCCGCAACATAATGATAAGTTGGGACGGGATTGGTATCGATTTAGTGGAGACGGGGCCGCCTTAGGTAGAATCCAGGGGCCAGAGAACGGGAATTGAGCTTTTTGGGGGGGGGACACGTATCCTATGTACAAAGGGTTAGAGAGTAATTTTTTTTATATATTGAGAGAAGGTGGCGAATTGAGTTAAAGTAGTAAGTAGTTAGAGGTAGAGAAGGGTTAGTAGATTTTTTGATAGAGGGGTGTCATACTAGTTAAAGATTTTGTAAGGGAGCGTTAGAGTAATAAAAGGGGAAGATTATGGGTAAATGCCAAGTTGATAAAGTGAATTATAATGAATAACGTAGAATCACCCAAATTAATGAAGGGGAATAATAAATGAAATGATGTGTAAAACAAAGATGAAAAAAAAAAAAAAATTTTTTTGAGAAACGAATTAATAAAGGTAAAGTGAGATTAAAAGATAATTTTATGATTTTATATGCAAATTTAATGATGTAAAGTGTGTAAATTTTTAAGATAAAATTGATAATAATAATAATGTGAATTATGAATGTACTATGTTTTCTTATGTTATGTTATGTTGTTAGGTATTTTGATATATATGTTAGCAGTTAGTGAAAAAACAAAACCAGTGCTTCTTAGCGCAAACCAGCACCGCTAGGGGGAAACAGATCAGTTGGGGATATGGTGTTGTATAAGGCCACTATTTGATATTTGATTTGTTGTTTCAGTGTTTGGTGATGCTGTGGCGGCGGACCTGAGCTGGCCAGCGCGTCAGAGCAGGGGCGTTAAGTATCTGTCTGACTCTACGGTGTTGGGATCTCAAGTGAGAAGTCCAGTATTGTCATTCAGGTGCGGTCACAGTCACCGGACCAAGGGTGAGTTGATTATATTTTTTGTAAACCGTAAAGGGGGTTGTGGCGACATATCCTGGCTGATCCCTTTAGCAAGTATGAATGTGTCAATGAGATTTTTTATGCTTCGGCATAAAATATCTCATTGAGGGGGTATTGTAACGGGCCTAATTTTGGGGTAATAAAGCAGTTTGTATTTTTTCATAAAGTAAATAACATTTTTTTTTAATAATAGGGACAAAACGTATAAACGAAAGGTAAATTCAGTGGTAGAAAAGATAGCGACGGTGGCAGTACTGCTGGTGATATTATACGTGACTGTTATTCAGTAAGATTTTATAAAACGGGTGAAACAACCAACGGAATTGTGCCAAGGGCAGCTTCAAGGACACACAAAAACTGTCAACAAGTTATGTAACGGACATCAGACCATATTACGTCAGAGCCTAGCCTAATGGTGGAATGCTGTTATGTAACGAAACAGTCTGCTGGCATAGTGATACAAACATAAAACAATGAGAATTGATCATCCAACCACGGCGACAACACAAATTAGTGCCGGTGGCTTATTCCCAGTCGGACAATAACATCTGAACACATCGGACGCAAACAACTGTCGCGTTCGCCGGTTCGCCGGTTTTAGGCGAAGTTTTGTGTGTTCGCCGGCTGTGCGTGATTTTCGCGCCCGCAACCAATAAGATATAAAAATGTATAATTAAACACTTCACGGTTAATACCGTTTTTTACAGTTACTTCAAAATGTGAAATCGGTAATATAAACTCAATAGAATCGGTGAAAACCGCTAGTTATGTTGTGCGGGTCACATCGTCCGGACGCAATGAACAGATAAGTAAACAGGATAAAACACCACTTTAAAAGGAAAATTCACACAGTCAATTTTTTAATAGAAGAAAATAAAATACAATCTAATATGAGATCTCTTAAGTAACTTGGTGTGTGTGTGTGTGTGCGTGAGTATGTGAGAATATATTTCAACAAAGAAGGCTGGTTTGTGATAAAATGGGGTATAACTATTTCTATGTTATTTTAAATATGTCTATTGTAATCAAGGCAATACTAGTATATACGAATAAGTAATCATGATAATTTTGTTTAAAATGATATCAAAATTTAACGTGAGAAGGGATATTTCATTTATGATGGGGTTGTAACAATATCTAAAATTTTCTGTTGTTTATTTAAATGCAATTGAATTGTTTTAAGCTAATAAAGAAAAAGATGAGTATAAGAGTAACAAATATGTTTAATTTCAAATAACCAGTTCTGCACTTCCCGGTTCGCTGATCCGAACCTTGGTAATTTTTTCTTTACAGTTGGTAACAAGATGGCGCCCGAAGAAGTTATTTATCAAGTTTGAGTCGAAAGTGAATTCCCTTAGGTATTAGTAGTTATATATTTATTATATCAATAAATAGCACACAGTACAATTGGCGCCCGAACAGAGACATTTATATAATATAATTATATAAATACAGCCTACTTGGGAGAGCAGAATGGTTGTTTGAGGTACATAAAAAATGGGTAAACATAAGTAGTAAGGTTATGTCATGGTTATGTGTAGTATGGGTGAGTAGAATATTTTTTTTAATAATAAGTAAGTGTTACATATAAAAATATTTTGCAAAGCAAGATATCTAAAAGATTTTAAGAAAAATGGCAGATAATAATGATACTATGTTAGCAAGATTGTATGATATGATGTACCGTAGTTTAGAAAAACAAGACAGCATGTATAACGCTTTAGAAAAACAAGACAGTAATTTTAGAGAATTGAATGACAAATTTGATAGACAAAGTAGGGATATTAACGAGTTAAAAAATGAGAGTCAAGAATTAAATAAATGCTTAGAAAGTACTAATGAAACAATAAGAACCAGTTTAAATAAATTAGAACAGAGTGTGGAGAGAATGGAAGTAGTTGTGATGAATCCAGAGAAAAATAAAACAAATGAAAATTGTAATGACAAGTGTGAAAATATGATATTAGATAGAGAATTAATAAATAATAATGATGTTGAAAATAATGAGAATAATAGTGTAATTGAAAATGTCATATCAGAGAGTACTGATGAGTTTGTGGAGTGTGATTATGAGATGTTAAGGTGTGTTGATGAAGTAGAAAGAGAGTGGAAAAATAATATAGTAGTTGAATTTGGGCAGAGGGTAAATTTTCCCATTAAGTTTCTTGAACCAAGGTGTTCACAAATGTTGTTTTTGAAGGGCGAGAGACCCGTATTAGTAGATGAATTGAAGTGTATATTGATGTTGTATAATGTTGTACCCTCTGTCTGTAATAATTGTGAGAGTGTGATGTGGTGTTATGAAGGGAGAGAGTTGTGTATTGAGAGAGAGATAGAATTGTATAAGTTAAAAAGAAATTATGATGAATTGAGAAAAATATTAGAAGGGGTGAAGATAAACCATATAAAATACTTACCTGGTGAAAGAGAGATAGAGAATTATTTTGATAATAATTTTATAAACGATAATGACTTACCTGACGTAGTAGTAGAGGAATATAAATATGATAAAACAACTTACCTGACATTGACCAATAATACTGATGGAGACTGGACAATAATAATTGATGTTGACAAGGTTTATGAAATATTAGTAGGGAATAACCCTATCAATTATAATGGTATAATGAATGAAATAAAGTTGATAGATTATTATAATAATAATAATAATAAATGGTATGTGGATAACAATGATGCATGTTACAAATATATTAGATATCTATATGACGATGGAGGCTGAGCTAAAATATCAGTGAATAGACATTGTTAAATACTGTAAATTTTGGTAATGACCTTGCAGACTGGGACATATGAAGTGTGAAACAATTGAACAGTTATTGACGAATAATTTGTAAATAATAATGTAGTGAATTCAATTGTGTGTATTATGAAATGTTAGGTGTATATGTAGTAGAAAATGTTGTGATAATAATAATATTATTAATATTTTGCATTCTAATTAAATAATAAAAGTAATTATGAAGACAATAATTAATGATTTGTAGAATTTTGATAATAATTGAAATATGTTCTATTTTAATAATCAATTGAAGTGAATAATTTGAGATGTTTAAATATTGTGATTGAATGTTATATGGTTGAATTTTTATAAGGTAATTAAATTGTTTGATGAGATTTCAGTTTGATAACAATGAATAAATAAATAAATGTTAAATGGTTTAGTTTGTGGAATAGCATAATGGTTAAACATAAAGGTTGATGAAAATTCTTAAACAAGAATGTCTATAAGTTTTTCTATAAATTATTTAAAAGAGAATTGTTTGTTTAATGTATGCTAATAATCAAGGTTAATGTCTATTTGTTTATTATGTTATGTAATGTATTATACAAGATGTGTGTGTGTGGCAGGGAGGTTATCCAGGGGGATAACGAATTAGAAATTTGTTGTATTTTAATAATGATGATTCGCTGCTCAATAATTTTGTTTTGATTTGAAAAATAGATGCACTAAATACTTCCTATATTGTGTTTATTAAGGCTTATTGTGTTAATGGCATGTAGTATGTTAGGATTTAAGGATTATAAAAATATAATAATATGTATTCAATGTGTTTATAGATTTTAAAATAAAATGAAATAAAGTTATGATAGTTAAAATTTTCAAGGGGTTGCAAAAGATAAAAGTTGGGTGATGAATATTTGTGGGACATATAGATCTGTCCAAATTGAAGTCAAAGTTAAAGAAATAGTAGAGATGAAAATAATGTAATGTTGTTTTGAGTTAATGTATGTTATAGAATTTTGAGAAGTATTGATGTTGACACAGTAGTAAGGGAGAATAATTGTAGAGTTTTGAGTGATATATTGATGTTATTAATTAATGTTGTTATTTTGTTGTAGTTGTAGTAAGGTAATGAGATTGAGATTTTGGGGATGGCAATTTTGTAGTACGGGGTAGTGTAATGTGGGAGTCCGCAACATAATGATAAGTTGGGACGGGATTGGTATCGATTTAGTGGAGACGGGGCCGCCTTAGGTAGAATCCAGGGGCCAGAGAACGGGAATTGAGCTTTTTGGGGGGGGACACGTATCCTATGTACAAAGGGTTAGAGAGTAATTTTTTTTATATATTGAGAGAAGGTGGCGAATTGAGTTAAAGTAGTAAGTAGTTAGAGGTAGAGAAGGGTTAGTAGATTTTTTGATAGAGGGGTGTCATACTAGTTAAAGATTTTGTAAGGGAGCGTTAGAGTAATAAAAGGGGAAGATTATGGGTAAATGCCAAGTTGATAAAGTGAATTATAATGAATAACGTAGAATCACCCAAATTAATGAAGGGGAATAATAAATGAAATGATGTGTAAAACAAAGATGAAAAAAAAAAAAAAATTTTTTTGAGAAACGAATTAATAAAGGTAAAGTGAGATTAAAAGATAATTTTATGATTTTATATGCAAATTTAATGATGTAAAGTGTGTAAATTTTTAAGATAAAATTGATAATAATAATAATGTGAATTATGAATGTACTATGTTTTCTTATGTTATGTTATGTTGTTAGGTATTTTGATATATATGTTAGCAGTTAGTGAAAAAACAAAACCAGTGCTTCTTAGCGCAAACCAGCACCGCTAGGGGGAAACAGATCAGTTGGGGATATGGTGTTGTATAAGGCCACTATTTGATATTTGATTTGTTGTTTCAGTGTTTGGTGATGCTGTGGCGGCGGACCTGAGCTGGCCAGCGCGTCAGAGCAGGGGCGTTAAGTATCTGTCTGACTCTACGGTGTTGGGATCTCAAGTGAGAAGTCCAGTATTGTCATTCAGGTGCGGTCACAGTCACCGGACCAAGGGTGAGTTGATTATATTTTTTGTAAACCGTAAAGGGGGTTGTGGCGACATATCCTGGCTGATCCCTTTAGCAAGTATGAATGTGTCAATGAGATTTTTTATGCTTCGGCATAAAATATCTCATTGAGGGGGTATTGTAACGGGCCTAATTTTGGGGTAATAAAGCAGTTTGTATTTTTTCATAAAGTAAATAACATTTTTTTTTAATAATAGGGACAAAACGTATAAACGAAAGGTAAATTCAGTGGTAGAAAAGATAGCGACGGTGGCAGTACTGCTGGTGATATTATACGTGACTGTTATTCAGTAAGATTTTATAAAACGGGTGAAACAACCAACGGAATTGTGCCAAGGGCAGCTTCAAGGACACACAAAAACTGTCAACAAGTTATGTAACGGACATCAGACCATATTACGTCAGAGCCTAGCCTAATGGTGGAATGCTGTTATGTAACGAAACAGTCTGCTGGCATAGTGATACAAACATAAAACAATGAGAATTGATCATCCAACCACGGCGACAACACAAATTAGTGCCGGTGGCTTATTCCCAGTCGGACAATAACATCTGAACACATCGGACGCAAACAACTGTCGCGTTCGCCGGTTCGCCGGTTTTAGGCGAAGTTTTGTGTGTTCGCCGGCTGTGCGTGATTTTCGCGCCCGCAACCAATAAGATATAAAAATGTATAATTAAACACTTCACGGTTAATACCGTTTTTTACAGTTACTTCAAAATGTGAAATCGGTAATATAAACTCAATAGAATCGGTGAAAACCGCTAGTTATGTTGCGCGGGTCACATCGTCCGGACGCAATGAACAGATAAGTAAACAGGATAAAACACCACTTTAAAAGGAAAATTCACACAGTCAATTTTTTAATAGAAGAAAATAAAATACAATCTAATATGAGATCTCTTAAGTAACTTGTGTGTGTGTGTGTGTGTGTGTGTGTGTGTGTGTGTGTGTGTGTGTGTGGGTGTGTGTGTGTGTGTGTGTGTGTGTGTGTGTGTGTGTGTGTGTGTGTGTGTGTGTGTGTGTGTGTGTGTGTGTGTGTGTGTGTGTGTGTGTGTGTGTGTGTGCATGAGTATGTGAGAATATATTTCAACAAAGAAGGCTGGTTTGTGATAAAATGGGGTATAACTATTTCTATGTTATTTTAAATATGTCTATTGTAATCAAGGCAATACTAGTATATACGAATAAGTAATCATGATAATTTTGTTTAAAATGATATCAAAATTTAACGTGAGAAGGGATATTTCATTTATGATGGGGTTGTAACAATATCTAAAATTTTCTGTTGTTTATTTAAATGCAATTGAATTGTTTTAAGCTAATAAAGAAAAAGATGAGTATAAGAGTAACAAATATGTTTAATTTCAAATAACCAGTTCTGCACTTCCCGGTTCGCTGATCCGAACCTTGGTAATTTTTTCTTTACAGTTGGTAACAAGATGGCGCCCGAAGAAGTTATTTATCAAGTTTGAGTCGAAAGTGAATTCCCTTAGGTATTAGTAGTTATGTATTTATTATATCAATAAATAGTAAACAGTACAAGTAATAACAGCATAGAAATAAATAATACAGCTACAGAGTCAATTTTATTAGACGGAATAAGCGCAAATTCAACGCCTAGGGCAATCGAGAGTAAGATATCGTTAGAAGATCTGTTTATACTAATTAAAACACAAAATAGTGTATTAAAAGAACAAATTGATGAAAAGTTTGATAGTCTTGAGAGCGAACTAAAGAAACAAAATAACTTGCAGAATGTAAAATTGAATCGATTAGAGGAGAAATTTGAAAAATTAAAAAATGAAATGCAGAAACGGAATTTTAATGGTGACAAGAGAATTAATGAGATAGAGTTAGAAAATAAGAGTAGAGAAATAGACAAATTAGATAGAAACAAAGACAAGGTAAGTAGTAGTGGAAATTATGATAAAATAAATAAAAATATGGTAATAGGAGATAATAGTGTGGATGTTGGTAGTAATAATGAGATTTTAATGAGAGTAGAGGTTAATGGTGAGGTGACAGTTGTAGATGAGAGTGAAAGTGGGGGTAAGGAGAGTTTAAGTGAGTATAGTGAGCAGAGGGCAAATTTTCCCAGTGGTGTAGTTGGAGTAAAGACTCCGAAATTGTTATTTGAGGATGAAGGTTCCTCTAGAGTTTATGTGGGAGACGTGTGGTCTCCAAATGATCCCTTAGTTTTTTGTGTTAGTGTACCTGGTGAGGCCAGGGGGTGTTTTTATGAAATAGTAGTGCCCTATGCAAATATAGAGAGAGAGAATGTAGCTTGGTGTGATAGAGAGAGATGTTTTAAAAGTGAGAGATATTGTGAGAGAAATAGGGAGGTAGAAATTTTTAAGATAAGTAGAGACTATGAAGAGTTTATGGAAAGGTTAGGAGGAGAGATGATTGATAAATATAATAAGAACTTACCTTGTAATAAAACTGAAGTAGTAGGAGATAATGAGAATGATGACTTTACAAAATACCTAATTATGACTGATTATACTGAAGGTGACAGAACTATACCCAATCATGACAGGTTAAATGAGTTTGAGGATAATGATGAACATTTGAATTGTATATGTATTTATGATCTTAGTATAAGATATCTAATAATAAACAATGTATATAGTTTTAAGATTCGACTATTATTTGACGATGGAGGTTAATTATTTTATTGTGTTATGAACATTTAATTATGGGGACAGTGTTTTAAAATGGACTGTTTGTGACTGATTTATGGTAAACAATTAATTGGTAATCAACTAAACGCTATGTAACTCACCGTCTGTGGCTTAAGTAAAATACACGATTGCAGAACTTAACATCAATAGATCTAACTACAGAAGAATCTAATTTGTTGAAAAAGGGCTTTCAATACAAGCAGGTATCGACCGCTGCTTAATACACGATTGCAGAACTTAACATCAATAGATCTAACTAAAGAAGAATCTAATTTGTTGAAAAAGGGCTTAAATTATAATTTACCTCGTTCAAAATCTAACTTCAGCCATAAACATATTGCTGATGAAATTATAAATGCTGAAGCTGTGGTCAAAGCAATAGAAGACCAGAAGGTCCAAGATGAGGCGCGGATTTTAATCAATAATAAGCTCAGTAATATCATAAGAAACCAGAATACTATACGCTGTCCAGGCAGTGAAGGCGGCTAGAGGATTAGGAGACCCTTGACTCACGCACGCACACTGGCAGGCCGCCTAACAATAGACAGGGGCCGGCACTTGACCTGCGCTGCTGTCTTTTTAAATACAGTTACTATAATAAATTAAATTTTGTTATTCTGCTTAATCTTATAGTTTTGGTCGTTCCATTTAATTCAGACTGTGATTTCATTTAAAATAAGTCCAAACACGAAGTTTATACGACGATTTTCAAATGTTTTACTCTTATTTGTTTATTTTGAAATATTGTGATTGCTAAACTTCTGAGAATTATTTACGCGACTGTTATTAAAAAAATGTTATTATAAATATTAAGATTCTGATCATTTAATTTACTTTTCAACTATTTTTCTGAGACACTCCCTTTGGATGCCAGAAGCCGGTTAAATGGCCCTATGGTTCTTTGTTGGAACTGCTAGCGGCCGATTATATCGGCCCGTCAAATGACACTGAGAACTGCCAGCGGCCGATCTCGCTGGCTTTTTGTATATTCATCGTAGCGACCAGCATGACAGATGATCAATCGTTTGCCTTTACCCAGAGGGCCGCCGAGAGTTCCTTGGATAGTGCCATCAGTCCAACCAGTGTCCTTTCTCGTGTTTTCATTGATCCAGGTCTCGTCCAAAAATATAGTGTTTGTAATATTTACTTCACGCATCTTTCTTAAGAAATGACACCTTAACAAGGCCACTGAAGGCTTTTTCATGAGGATTTTTCTACTGCTAAATGTCTTGTACTGAAATCCCATCTCTGATAATAGCGAGCTCAGTAAAAATTTTCCTCCCATATACAGTCCAGCTTCTTGAAGTGACACACAAAGTTGTCTGAGGGTAGGCGCTTCTTTTCGAGCATAGTAGCTCAATATGTGACGTCGAATAGCTCCTTTGTCGAAGTCATCCATGTCTGTTACTGGCCGCTTTCTCTTCAAACTTTTCTTCCGAGGAGTATGAATAATAATATTTTCCCTCTTGGTGCTGTTTAAGGTGTTATCTTGTTGATCGTCCTCAGCTGTGATTAAATCAATATCTTCAATTACACAGGGATCTTCTTGATTTTCCAAACTTTTTTTAATCTCTGCGTTGATACGTTGTATTGTTCTCAACGAAATGCCACAAGCATCTGCTGTTCTCTGCATTACTTTCTTAGTATTAAGTAAAGGACCTCCGTTATTCTTCTCTTTCTCAAAATAGAACAGAACAGAAGCAATCATTGTTCTGCATTGAGTATGTAAAACTTGGCGTTTTTTACAAGGACTCATAATCACAAATCAACTATACACTAACCACAAATGAACTGATTCACTCACAGTATACGCGACAGATCTGCTCTCTGACAAGACTTGCTGGTCTCACTACCCCGTGCAAGCTATTTAACGACTAATCAGCGGGTAATCAGTGACTCACTCGGGGTACCCGGTACACGAGCAATGACCTCTACTGTTTGCTGGTTTGAGGGTGAATACCCTCTCTATCTGGAAAAATGACTATAGCGACCAAGTGTAAACCAAGTAAGGAAGGGACATCTCTCTTGCATGTTACCGAAATCTGTAATACCGGGGTAATTATTTTCCAAATTACGGGTTATAATAATACACATTTAATTTCTGACGCGCTACCTCGTCCTCTCAAGTTATAGTTAAAGTTTAATAACATGGACAGTAATTTTTTAATATATTTACAAAGATACATATCACATTTCATTTTGTGTGTCTGTAAAACAATAATATATAATATTTTTATAATAAATAACATTTTTAAAAGTTCGTGCTAGTAAAAAGACAAACAATTATTTCGATTACGTATAACAACTATTATTTCATATATTGTTTATTTGAAATAAAAATATGAGGTTTGAAAATAATCTTTATATCTATATATTAAAATCTGTTACATATGTTGATATTTTTTTCAGTATTATAACAATAAAGAGGTGGGTCGTCAATCTGCTCTTTATCGAGTATCACAATCGGTGAATCGGAAGTTAAAAAAATAAAATAAAATAAAATAAAATGGCCAAGGCGAGATTTTAAGATTCTCGAAATTTTTAGGTCAAGTTGTAAAATCAAAAATCAATTTGTAAAAATATTTCATATTAAAGGGAGTGTCACAGAAAAATAGTTGAAAAATAAATAAGATGATCAGTAACTTAGTTTTTAATAATCATAATTTTTAATAATAGTCGCTTAGATGGTGTTCTAAAGTTTAACAATAACAATAGTTCAAAATAAACAAATAAATGTAAAACATTTGAATATCGCCATAAAAACTTCGTGTTTGGACTTATTTTAAATGAAATTACAGTCTGAATTCAATGGAACAATCAAAATTAAAAGTTTAAGCACGACAATAAAATTTAATTTATTCTAGTGGACTGTAACTAAAAAGACAGCAGCGCAGGTCAAAGGCCTGTCCCTGTCTATTGTTAGGCGGCCTGTCAGTGTGTGTGTGTGAGTGAGGGTCTCCTAATCCTCTAGCCGCCTTCACTGCCTGGACAGCGTATAATGCTTATTCTTCGGTTCCGTGTGCTTTTAATAATTATAATAAAGAACGCAATATCTTAACGGGTTTAAAGCGCAAACTGTCAGACAACTGTGCTCTCGTAACCAAGGCTGACAAAGGCAACACGGTTGTCATTATGGACAATAGTGATTATACTGATAAGATACGGAATTTTATCGCTAACAACAACATTGAGAAATTAAACTCGGACCCTACTGCACAATACGTCAAGTGTCTAAATCGGGGCATAAATAGGAGTGTGCATTTGTTTGATGAGCGAACTAGACGATCGTTAAAGCCCATCAATTCAAGGCCACCCACATTGACAGGGTTACCAAAATTACATAAGACTGGTGTTCCGATAAGACCGTTAATTAACTTCACTACCGCACCTGGTTATAAAACAGCTAAGAAATTGGTAAACGTCATTAAACGCAACATAAACATAGTTAATAGTCACAGTATAACCAATAATATCGATTTTGTCAATAAAGTGAAGGATCTAAAGATCGAACCTCATCATAAGCTGGTTTCGTTTGATATTGTTAATTTATATACGAATATACCGGTTGCTCATACTTTACAAATTTTGAGAAATAACCTCGTCAATACTAATAAATTGAATGTTGAAAGTATTAATGAATTGATGGATCTTTTGGAGGTGATTCTTAACCAGAATTATTTCACGCATGACAAGCAATTCTTTAGCCAACATGATGGTGTGGCAATGGGTTCTCCACTCTCTGGCCTCCTTGCTGAAGTGTACTTAAACCATTTCGAAAACTCCTTTATTTTTTCCAATAGTGTGTACAATGATAACATAATATTTTATGGCCGGTATGTTGACGACACCTTTTTGATCTATAAAGGCACACATAGACAAATAGATAGGCTACACACATATTTAAACAGTATTAATAACAATATACAGTTTACACTGGAGCACGAGGAAAGTGGAAAATTAAATTTTCTTGATTTGACGGTCACCAGAAATATTAATAAATTGGAGTTTAATATTTATAGGAAACCCACTACAACTGACACTATAATACACGCCACATCTTATCATCCGGTATCGCAGAAAATGGCTGCTTTCCACAGCATGGTTAACCGCCTGTTATCATTGCCCCTCAGCGACAAGGATTTTCAAGACGAACTAAATACAATTAAACATATTGCGGTCACCAATGGCTACTAAAAAGCGGTAGTAAATAATATCCTTAAAAAACATATGAGACGAAAAAATGCAAACACGCTAAGGGCACCTGGGGACAGTGTGTATAAATACATTTCTATACCATACATGAGCTTTCTACCTAGAATTCTGTCTTCTGTTTTAAACAAGTCAAACGTTGTTGTCACATATAAGACTACAAATAACATTTTAAATAGCCTTCGTACTCGGGAACCAACCGTCCTTGAAAAGAAAACAGGGATCTATAAATTAACATGTAATAGTTGTGATGCTTTTTATGTGGGCCAAACGGGCCGTGGTTTTTTCAAGAGGTTTGTTGAACATAAGGCACCCACTTATTTTCATAACACAGAAAATGTAAAATCTAAATTCGCTAAACATCTTACTGATGAAAATCACAACTATACTAATTTTCATACCAACTTGGTACCCCTTCACTTTTGTAATAAAGGACGTTACATGAACGCCCTTGAGGAGTTTGAGATATATAGAGAGTATAATAATCCTGTTACCAGGCCACATGTTTTAAATGATCAGCTGAACATTAAATCTAATGTCCTGTACGATACTGTGTTGCGATATTGTCGCGACACGAGTCAAATATGAACCAGTGCGCTGTCGGTTACCGTGTGGTGTACACCGAAAATTGTTGTGTGCGTACTGTGTTGTGTAATTGTGTTTTGTGTTAAGTGGATTTTAATATTTTTAATATATTGACGACTGTGCCATCGTATGATGGTATGAAGACTTTTTTAAATATTCTGAGGATGGGACAAGTGTCCCGAAACATGTCAATTGTATAAAGACATTTACTTAAGCCACAGACGGTGAGTTACATAGCGTTTAGTTGATTATAAAATACGTGGCTTGGACTATAAGCGGATTTATTCCATTAACAAAAAGATTAATTGGTAATTTGGATTGTATATTTTTGTGTATTAATATCAGTGTATTTGTGTATTTTTGCTGTTGTGTATTTTATGTATTTTTTGTGTAAACTATGTACAGTAGAATTTTAAATAACTGAAGAAAGTTTAAATGATATTATGAGATTTAGATTCTAATGGTTAATAAATGATTACGCATATGATATATTTGGATATTGAGAGTTATTCTTGTTAGTAGGTAAGTGATGAATTTTCTAGTGGTATATTAAAGTGAAATGTTGTAAAAGAGTTTGGGGATAGTGATAAATAAGGGCATTGGAGTTAGTTAAATAGAGTTAATGGGAGTTAGTGAAAATAAATGTTGAGATACAGATAATATATAAAGAGGGTGTTAGATATTTTAGGGACACAGTAGTTAGTGATTATATGTAGAGGTGAGTAATGTGAATGGTAATTATATTTGTTGATGGTGATATTTTGTAGTAAGGGTAGTGGTGTAGGGAGTCCGCAACGAAAGGTGTTGGGACAGGAAGGGACCGTTTAGTGCCGGAAAGGGTTACCTGAAAGGGTCAGGAACCGATAAGGGAATGAGTTGGTTAGAGTAGGGAACACACATACTAGTACAAAAAATGAGCGGTGCCAGAGGTTTTAAATGGATTTGTGAAGGGGGTTATTATAGAGATATTGGTGTCATAATATGTTAATGGTTAGTAGCGGTTGTTAGTAGTAGAAAAGAGGTGAGTAAGGTTAGATTGACAAATGCCAAAATAAGAAATAGAGAATAATGAATAATAGAGAGTCACCCAACCTAATAAGGATAAAAGGGTTAGAAAAAGAAAATTCATAGTAGGAAGATGATGTAACTGGAAGGGTAAATGATAAATTGGAAATTGTTTTATAGAATCTAATGATAAATGAATGTTAAATAATAAAAGTTAATAGAGAATTGTTGATAGTAATGTTATAAAGTTTTGGTACATGTTAATGTGTAATGTTCAATGTTCTATGATGTTTTTATTATGTTAATGGCCATAGTGTGTGTGGTTCGGAGGTCGCTACAGGGGTAACGACGGTAACAAATGTTAAAAGATAGTAGATTTTGGATGTTAAAAGTATAAGGTTAGCAATGTTTGAACAAATATAGTATGATGCAAATTGCAAAAGAGACAAAATGATTATAAAATTGAGTAATGAAATTTGAATAATGAGCTTGTCTGCCATAGTAGTTGTAGGTTGAATCTTATAGAAATAAATAGGTGATGGTGTTTTAGGGAATATTAAAGAATTGTTTATGTATTATGTTATTTGTAGGAATATATATATTTTCTCTTACAAGGAAGAGATTGAATTTGTGTTGGTGGAAAAATCAGTCTATGTTGAATTCTTGTTGTTGTTGTGTTGGAAAAAATTTTAGTTGAACAAACCAACGTCTCAAAAACACAAACAAATGCATCTAAGGGGAGAAATATCAGTTGTGGATATGGGAATAGATAAGGCCAATATATTAAAATTTTGTATTCGATGTTTCAGAGTTTTGTGGTGTTGTGACTGCGGTCCTGAGCTGGCCGGAGCGTCAGAACAGGAGCGTTAAGTGCCTCATGGCCTTATGGTGTTGGGATCTCTCCTGAGAAGTCCAGTAAGGTCAGAGGGTGCGATCATCATCATCAGACCAAGGGTAAGTGATTGTATTTATTTTATATCAATGTTAAGGGGGTTGTGGTGACATATCTGAACTGATCCTTTTAGAAAAGTGTGAATGAGTCAATGAAAGTTTTTATGTTTCGACATAAAATCTTTCATTGAGGGGGTTTTGTGACAGTACGAAAATCTCGATGTCAGAATTATGGTATGAGTGGTAACAAATTATCATATTTTATTGTATCACCCACACACACATACATGGAGAGAACAATTTCCCTTTGTGAAGAGACAACTACGCAGATTCTAATAGATCAAAACGATTCCAAGGTCAGGAGCAGACGTGCGGAGACGAGCATACAAAATGGCCATCCAAGTGGAAACAGATTGTAAATAGCCACTCTCATTGGTCCAGAAGACGGGACGTCATTAAAATCAGTGATGACCTAACAAACAATGACATGACAACAGGGCGTGAGCCAATTTTGAACAAAAGACAATGACGTGGATGCGCTAACACATACACAAAATATGTGCTTTGCATCTCCCCAGTCAGCATCAGACCATCAAGGCGTCAACACGCTGTGAAAATCGCCGGCAGTTTGTGCCAGCGAAAGTGTTTCTTAATCAAACTAACAATGTGGTAACATATAGTAATAACTCTTTATCAGACTCTTATACTTCTTTATCTATCTTTAACTTCTTTATAGATTAACTCTTAATGATCAAAGTAACTAGTAACAATGTAAATTAGAATCAGTGCAGACAAAGAGACCTTTGGGACGATCGGCCGAACACCTGCTTGACCATGACGGCAATATAAGGACAACGGAGACTTTATACGCAGATACAGGAAAGTCCAACTATTTCTCTATTCCATTCTTTATTATTATTAACGTTGAGCTCAAAATTACAAAAAATTCAATGTATGTGTAAATTCAATTTTGGCAAAATGAGTGAGTGTGAGTGTGTATAGGCCGTACGGTACTTATAAATAATATTTTGCTTGTGAGATGTTGGTTTGTGTTCTGTTAAATATAAGAATTGATCAATTACAAGGTAACATGGGCAGTTGCAGTTAAATATAAATTCATTAAAAATTCCATAACAAGATTAATGCCTGAATAATCGAAAATAACAGAACTGTAATACAGCGGAATATGTGTCCGCCATTTTGTCAATTTAGTATAAGGATTCCATTTGTTTTATTAATGTTGATACTGATCTTAATTTTCTATGTTATTAAACGGCAACTATATACGTATTACGCTGTCTGATTTAACTATTCCGCACAATTATCCTGTCTCTGACAATCGCTTAATCGAACCCTGGGACCCGAACACAAAAATTTTGAATAACGAAGTTGGCACTACAAGATGGCCGCCGAACCAGTATGAAATACACAATAATTATGGTAATGAAAGGTAAACACCAAAACATACAATCACAACACCAAAATAAATATGTAAGTTGGTTAACAAATTGCGCCCAGAACAGTGACAAATGTATAAAGTTTGTTAACAAATGTCGACCCGAACTAGGGACATGTTGATTATTTTGTTTGTTAACAATACCATTATCACGCCTTCTGTATAATGGATATCCATTTAATGATTCACATGTAAATTCATTAAATCGTTTTGGATAATCTTTTGTGCATTTTCCATCTCTCATGCATACAGAATTTGGATTAAGTACACCGCATGGACCATGCATCATGTGTTTTACAACATATTCATGTAATGTAGGATGTGTTTGAATGTTAGGAATCTCCGCAGATACAACTTTATCAATATCGGTAGCGTTAACAATTTTATCTTGCTCATTTAAAGAGAGTAAAATGTGAGCATGAGGCAATCCTCTCTTTTGAAACTCAATTGTATAAATGAGTGCTTCAACTTTACCGAAGATTTTTTTTAGTGTAAAGCCCTCAATTAATGCTTTCAGTTTGGACTTGAATACACGCACAACAATATCAGGTCGAAAATTAGCTGACTCACCTACACCAATATTGCTAACTATTTCAGGCCAACTTGGATTGCAAGTCATTGTAATAAACAAAGAAGGCTTTCCGAAATGTTGTACAATTGACATTGCATCTAAATAATTCTGATACATATTTCTTGGAGATCCATGGAATGAAGATGGTAAAATTACTATACGGCCAACATTATTGGCATTGGGGTTCAATTCTAAATAATCTGTTAAATTTTTGTAAACTTCAGACCTAAGACTTGTTTGATTTTGTCGAATGAAATGTAACCTTGTGCCCTCTATTCTCACATACATATCAACTATCCACTGCAGAAATAATTTTTGTGACTGGTGCAACATGCTAAAATCTTCTCTAATTGCAAGTCGATAGGCTGCATACTGAAGCATGGTTAATTTATTTCTGGGCGCTCTTGAATTAGATGTAGTTGGTACATTATGAGAAATATTGATATGCCACCCAGTATCACCATTTGGAAAAAGTAATGGATACGCTAAAGGGTCCAATGATGAATCCAAAACAGAGATATTTTTAATGGTACCATTAACTTTTGAAAACGAAACCATATTTCGTTCAAAGGGTGGCTCACCATCAACTGTACTAAATATTACTGCTACATCAGTTTGAACTGCATCATTATAACGGCGTAGATCTAAATCACGATTACTTTAATGAGCATACAAATTTCTTTATTTTGATTTTCAACTCTCTGACAATGATCTTTCATTGCAATGAATGACCGAACGAAAGGATTAATGCGCTCCAATTCAAGAGAGATTTCGCGCATTATATTGTTATTGCATGTTTGATTATAGTGTTCACGTAATCTATAATTGACAGCAGTGTCAACATCATAAAAATATAATTGCGCATAACATGGTGAGCGACCATATCCAGCAGTCATTGGACCTAATCTGTGATAAAAAACATCATGTATTTTAAAATGATACACTCCACGCGTAACTGTATCCGAAATTTTAGCTTCTGAGCTAACCATAGCAAATGATGAATTGTATTTACGAATGTTTTCAAAATAATTTTTTGACTTTCTTTTTATTGAAGGTTCATTTGAAGTAAGTCCATCATACAATGATTTGAAGTATTCATTTTTACTTAAGGCCGGTAATATTGCTTTACCCTTATGACAACATGAAGTGAATGCAGTCCTTTCACCTAAAGTGACCTCAGTTCGAAATGTTTTGCATTGCAAAACCTGCATTGTAAATGCATTAATCCACAATCAAAAGTATTAAAATTTCTTGGAATGACATTCAGTGCACATTTAAATGTATCCCTCAAAATAATTTCATCATTTTGTATACTATTTACACTATTTAAATTTGCATTTGGTCTATTATCATTTTGACTTTCACGCGAATATATATTCCTTCTTCTTTGTCTCTCACTCCGACCCGTCAATGTTCTATGTCGAGGCATAATGGAAGTAGGTGCGAATATCTGAATTTAAAAAAAAACATGTAATGAAATTACTGAAACTAAGATTAGACAGGGTTTAATTTAAAAATAATAAAATGTACTCACTTTTTTGAAACCACCAATAATAATTAGGTGAGAGTAATTCAATTCAAATTGCTGCTACAAAATTTTCCTTTTGCAACAGGTGTATATTAAGCAAGCTGTATTTCACTTTCAACTGCACATTGATATATAAAACACAGATATCTAATATACAAAATATAAAATAAACGCTTTTTTGCCTTGACATACACTCTACAGACTATTATTGCCTGGCAACAAAATTATTTTATTTTTAACAATTACCATTGTTTGAAAAAGTTTAAATGAATTTTCATTTTATCTTATTTAATTTAATGTATTTGTAACACATATTATATATACATTTTAGCTTTCTGCACTCCTTCTCCATATAAACTTTAACTATGCCAAATCTCACACTCCTCCGTGCACGCAATATGCTTAAAAAGGGGTACAAAGTTTTCTCTTCACGTATTAATATATAAAGAAGATAACAAATTAGTTAATAGGCATAAATCTATTGCGAAGGCTGTCATAGCAAGAGTCAACACTATTCAAATGAAAAACTACTGGGCCGACTGCTTACAACTTAGGGTATTTTCTAAATGTTTCGGCCACCCAGTATTTCCGTGGGTGGCCAAAACATTTATAACATAACCAATCGACATTAGCCCAACATCCTGGTAGTTTTTAATTTTAATAAAAGGCCTAAAATTAAAATTTATTGATTACTTTTTTTTATGATACCACACAATGATCAACTATAAACTTTTACAATAAAGTAATTTTAAAATTAATTTTCATTTATAGATAGGCTATTGTGTAGTATTCAATAACAAGAGATACTAGGTGGTGTAAAACTGTCACACATAACACAATACAAGTTAAAACATAATACACTTAGTTAGCTCAGGTTATAGGCAAAAATGCTGAAATTAATGTGGAGTGGAATGGGTGGGCAAGGGAAAATTAAAAGGAGCTGTACAGGTTAAAAGTACTGAATAGTCGCTTACAAAGATATGTGTTTTGCATAGTAAATATCAATGGATTATATATGTATACTATGTAATGAGAGATTATATTTCAATTAAGAAGTCCTGACAAGATCTGAATACCAAACATGTGATACCCAGTAATGTGAACTAATTTTCAGTAACACGTGTAAAAATGTATGTACATAAATGTGTCAATAATTTATTTTTCTTTTTTTACATAATTAGAATACAAATATTTACAAAATGTATACAAAATCATGTATAAAAATGTATCTGTTATTCTGAAGTCGACGGACCAGGCGCAGCTGCACCTTCCTGATCTTTATAATGCCTGTATTCGGGTTTTAGTTCCCACATATTTTTATGGGGATTTTTCAAATTATAGTTACACACCTCTTTTAAAATTTCCTTCAGATAGACCTGAAAAAAGTTTTAAATATTTCAATTGTTGTTTGGAATGTAACACTTAATAGTAAACACACAATATATAAGTTAATAACATACTATTAACTATTATCCTTTTATTTATAAGGGAGGTAAAAAAAATGCTTTAAAGGAGGAATCTAAAGGTAGGCCCTTGAAATGTAGTGAAAAATATAGATCAGTAATACTAAAGTTAATTACAACTGCCTATGTAACAAACTTACTACTCATTTACACAATTACTTGTACAGTAAAATTGAAAAGTTAAGGGCATCTGTGCAGAAATCAATTTATGGATAGATGAGTCCACTGTGAAATTGTGAATGGCGGGAGGGTATCGGAGAATCAGCTGGTATGCAATTGCAGGTGTTGCCAACTTGGGTGTGATGTTTTAATTACCCGTACAGTTACTGGGTGACGTACTATCTCAGTCTTGAATTTGTTATTATTATTTCAATTTATTATTAATTGTATCGTTGTCTTAATCACTCATTCTTATTAGTTGTTTAATTTGTTAGTTAATTTCTATTGGTAGATTTTATTCTGTAATTACGTATTATCGTAATTATTTGTGTTACCATCCAGTAATAAGATCTGTTAAAATGGATACTTCTCCTTCAACTAGCAAAGACAGGAAAGTTATTCATAGTCAAGCACAGGAAGTAATAATAAACAATTTTTTTGTTGTCCAGGATTAAAAAGATTCTTGCAATTAAATTAATACAGAGAACGCGTTCTTTTATGTAATGATAAACTGTAGAGATAGTCGAGTGTAATTAAGGAGTGGAAGTGTACAGTTTGCAAATTCCATTGCGATAAGAACGGTCAGAAAGGTTGTAGTTTTTTATGTCTCATCAGTACACAATGACAGAACCAAACAACACTCAGATATGTTTATAAAACATTCTGATATGTAACAGCAACAAAATTCCGATACGTGTTAACAGTACATATCATTTGCTTGATTTGTATAGTAATACAACTGCCATATTGTTACGGTATCACAGAACAATCTATGTGTTTGTTGAATGTGCCAGAAGAAACTCGATGTAACGCGTGTGGCGTACGTGCTTGTAGACCCATACACGAGAAGTTTCTCGAAGGCGCCAGCCACGTGGACTGTGTCAAGTCCGCAAGTAATTACGTCGTAACTATACTGGCGCTATCTAGTAATTTGGGGCGGTATATATACCGGTACTCAACAACGTTCAGTTAGTTCAATGCGAGATATTGGATAGTGCGGTTCGAGAGTTATAATAGCGATTTACTGTCCACGTTCAAGTGGTTATTAGTTAAGTGTTGTGTTTTATAATCGGGCAGTATAATTGTAAATAATTGTGTTTAATATCAGTGACATTTTTATTGCGTGTGAACAATTTTTATTTGATCTGTTGTAGTAAACTGTGTTGTTAATTACAAACTGTTTTCTATAAAAATTAAAGCTGGTGATTAGTGACTTAATTGGTGTCTTGTACTTATTTTGTTTCCACTGTACCTACGACGATCGAGTAGACCGTCGTAACAGTGGTGTCAGAACTGGGATAGAACGGTTAACAGTGGACACTTTGTACAAGACAAGTGTAATTCGTGATTAATCGGAAACATGGATCCCAGTCAGATGATGGAAGCTTTACAAACACTGCTGCAGCAGACACAGGAAGAAGCAGAAAAACGACAGGATGAGAAACGCAGACAGGAGGCGGAAGAGACAAAAGAAGAACGAAGACAAGAAAGAGAAGAGGCTGAGGAACGTCACAAAGCACTAATGCTAGAAACAGAAGAAAGACAAAAAGAGGAACGTAAGCAGGAGGCAGAAGAACGCAAACGTGAAGCAGGTGACATCAAAGCGTTAATTCATGTACAAAAGCAGATGCAAGAACATACGAGGGGTAACCCAAAAGTAAGGTCTCCAAAGAACTAGAGCCGTAGGGAAATATTTTGGGTGGCAGTTGGCAGCACTGCTGTGTGCGGCCATCTCCACTCTTTCAAACAAGCGGTCGCTGAGCTCGCTCGGTCGATTAGTCTTGGCTTGGCAGCCGTTAAGAATGGAGCTCGCAATCGCTGTTCCCGCCAAGTGCGGACTTCGCGAAGTCATTCGGTTTCTTAACGCAAAAGGTGTTCAGCCTATTGAAATCCATAGACAGTTGATTGAAGTGTATGGTGCGGGGTGTATGGATGTAAAAAACGTCTGTAAGTGGTGTGGAGAGTTTAAAGCTGGTCGTACAGAAATTCATGATGATGAAAGAAGCGGGAGACCGTCAGTGTCAGACGAGACGATCAGGAAACTTGACGAAGTCGTGCGTGAAGATCGGAGGATCACTATCCACGAGCTCTCTTGTTTCCTTCCTGAAGTTTTGAAATCCACCATTCAGAGGATTGTGACTGAAAAGTTGAAATATCGGAAGGTGTGCGCACGGTGGGTTCCGCGAATGCTCACAGAAGACCACAAACGGCAACGCGTCGAAGCTGTCCGCGAATTTCTTGAGCGCTATGCAGACGAAAGAGACGACTGTTTGAATTCCATTGTCACAGGTGACGAAATGTGGGTTCACCACTTCACTCCTGAATCCAAACAACAATCACTTGAGTGGCGGCATCCAACTTCGCCAAGGCGGCGAAAATTCAAACAAACACAGTCTGCCGGCAAGATCATGGCGACTGTGTTTTGGGATCGAAAAGGTGTATTGTTGATTGATTTCATGCCTACTGGGACCACAATAAACGCAGACGCATATTGTGAGACACTGAAAAAACTCAAACGGGCGATTCAGAACCGGGGAAGAGAAATGCTCACCAAGGGCGTGTCCATTCTTCACAACAATGCTCACCCTCATGTCGCCCGCGCAACCGCCGATCTTCTAAACCAATTTGGATGGGACATAATCACCCACCCCCCCTATAGTCCGGACTTGGCACCTTGTGACTATCATTTGTTTACACATTTGAAAGAACATTTGGGTGGAATGCGATTCGACGACGATGACGAAGTGAAAGACGAGGTCAAACGCTATCTCAATGACATGGCGGTGAGTTTCTATGACACTGGCATACTAAAACTGCCACAGCGGCTCGAAAACTGCATTGAATGTAACGGCGATTATGTTGAAAAATAGTGTGTTCTTATGCTTCAAAACCATGTAAAAAGTTTTGATAATACATTATTTTTCTATTTTTAAAAAATATGGAGACCTTATTTTTGGGTTACCCCTCGTACTACCGCAGAATTGGGTCTCCTACGTGGTGACGTAGGTGAATTACGAGGTGAGCTCAATAATCAGATTACCATAATATCTAATATCTGATGTAGAAGAATCCATGTCAAATAAAATATCTGCAGTAGAAAACTCAATGGCAAACATAAGAGAACAAATTAAAATTGAAGTTGAACAGTGCATGAAGATTCAACCAAAACAAATTTCTGAACAGACTGTACCAATGATAAAGACAGAAAAAGACGCAGAAAATACGTTAATAGAGAAAGTCAATTTGCCTGCAGTAGGGACAGTTCATGTCAAAGCTCCAACCTTTGATGGAAGCAGTCACTGGGCAATGTACCTCCGCCAATTTGAAGCTGCTGCATGTGCAAATAATTGGACAGAGAAAGACAAGGCAGTCTCACTCGTTCTCGCATTAAAAGGACAGGCGGCAGAATTACTACAGAAAGTGCCACCTGACAGCCAAAACATCTATGCCGAGTTGATAAAAGCTCTAGAATAATGCTACGGTGATAAACATTTGCAAGATGTGTACTGCACCCAGTTGAGAGCAAGGCGACAGCATTCTGGGGAGAGTCTTCAAGAGTTTGATCAAGTATCGACAGACTGATTAGATTGGCCTATCCTGAACCACCAGAAGACTTCCGAATAAGGTTTGTGGTGCAGACATTTATTGATGGCATCGGAGATTGTAAACTTCAGCAAGTGTTACGAATGGCAAGACACCGAGACAGCTCAGAAGCTCTTGTTCACGCCCTAGAGTTTGAAGCTGCCAAGTCAGCGTCCCGCTACATTAATGGGTTTGTGCAATCACGTTGCAGTCGGAAGATCCCTGTAACCCAGTATCACCCATTGCCGTTGCAATGGGTGCAGAAAAACAATGTTGTCGGACAAACAATTCAAAAGTTCTAGAGAGTCGCAACGATTTGAAAAAGACAGAAGACCGAAATGTTACAACTGTGGAAAACGTGGTCATCTACAGGTAGACTGTTGGGAGAAGAAGATACCGAGAGAAGAGAGTGATCACACCAATTGGAGAAGTAAAGCCCCAGAACAGCACACAGTTTCCACGCTACATAAGATCAGTGGAAACTTGATTGTTAATGGATTTGCGGAAGGTAAACTAACATCATTTACAGTTGACACGGGCGCAACAGTGTCCATTGTGCGCCCTGACTTAGTCAGCAACCGCCAGCCTCTAATTAGCTCTTTTACAATACAGACTGTGACTGGAATCCCCGTCAAGGTGCTAGGAAAGGTAGACGTATGTGTACGCCTGGGTCTTCTCGAGTTTAGCCACCAAATGCTTGTTGCAGACATTGTCGATGAAGTGATTCTTGGCATGGACATTATGAATGCCTACGGATTCGTTGTGGACTTAAGAGAGAATGTCCTGAAGGTTGGCCAAGAGAAGATAAAGCTTTGCATGGCTAAAATGACAGGGTCTACCAACCATTCGATTAAGCGAGTGGCATGAGTCGAAGAAAAAGTCAACAAGTCTGGTCAAGAGGAACCCTCCCTGTTGCAAGCGGAAATGGAGGAAGCAGAGGAAATACAAATATGTGTAACGACAAAAGAAGTGATTGGAAAGCCAACTATGGGTGTCGAGACAAAACTCTTGCTTGTTCCTGAGCTGATAGAAGCGCCCGAGGGCAAAGTGGCTGAAGATGAGGTTATGCAAGAGGTTGTTGACGAGAACCAAACAAACTTGGATCAGCCAGTGGTATTTAGGTCATCAGTACATGACGCAACGGGAGTGATTCCAGTGAATCTAGTGGTTGCGCAAAACACTCGCATTCCTGGGAATGTGATGTTCGGATTACACGAGACTGAATTCGAAGAATGGGAAAATTATCCTTCGCAAGGACGTCCACCTAGATCGCCTGGTCGAGTATTACTTCGGAGACGGTTTGCCAGTTCGGGACGAACAGGCTTAAGGAGGGGGCAGTGTTACGGCATCACAGAACAATCTACGTGTTTGTCGAATGTGCCAGAAGAAACTCGATGTAACGCGTGTGGCGTACATGCTTGTAGACGCATATACGAGAAGTTTCTCGAAGGCGCCTGCCGCGCGGACTGTGTCAAAGCCGCAAGTAATTACGTCGTAACTATACTGGCGCTATCTAATAATATAGTAATTTGGGGCGGTATATATACTGGTACTCAACGATGTTCAGTTAGTTCAATGCGAGATATTGGATAGTGCGGTTCGAGAGTTATAGTAGCGATTTACTATAGTGGTTATTAGTTAAGTGTTGTGTTTTATAATCGGGCGGTATAATTGTAATATAATTGTGTTTAATATCAGTGACATTTTTATTGTGTGTGAACAATTTTTATTTGATCTGTTGTAGTAAACTGTGTTGTTAATTACGAACTGTTTTACTGTAAAAATTAAAGCTGGTGATTAGTGACTTAATTGGTGTCTTGTACTTATGCTGTTTCCACTGTACCTACAACGATCAAGTAGACCGTCGTAACAATATTATTATTATTTGTGCTACACTCACTTGTTGCACACACCACTAGTCACTGTGACCCCGAATAGCGCTTTCGAACGAACCCGTTCATCATCAGATTGTAACTGCCAGTGATGATGAACGGGTTCGTTCGAAAGCGCTAATCGGGGTCACAGTGACTAGTGGTGTGTGCAACAAGTGAGTGTAGCATAAATTTATTTAACCACTAATAAAATTTGTAGTTTAAATATTATTATTTGATTTTCGTCGGAAACATAGCATAAATTTATTTAACCACTAATAAAATTTGTAGTTTAAATATTATTATTTGATTTACGTCGGAAACAATAAATGTATAATTCCTTTTTCAAGCCAGCTGTGTGACTGTAGGCACACACACACACACACACACACACACACACACACACACACACACACACACACACACACACACACACACACAGATAGAGATTCGTGGTGACACATTTACAAACAAACCTTAACAGTCGCAAGTTATTGTTACTATTAGAAATTATATTCATAGGTTGGCTGCAACTTCGCTGATAACAACAATTTTCTTCTCACATCTCACAGCGACTCCCTCCACATTGCCTTACCTCTCTGACCGTAAGCGTTTCGCACATTTCCATGCCCTTAACTTTCAATTTTGCTATACAAACATAAGATCTGACATATTGTACACAGACTTTTAAAGGTTATATCAATAATTTTAAATTTGTCACAGTACCAGAAATTTTTCAACCCATAGATTTAAGCCTGTAGATGTGTTTAACATAGCAACAGTCTTGATACCATGTAATGATGAAATTAATGGACAAACCTGGTACAAATACAAAGTTTCTGTTACTACTCAAAATATTGGTATGGAGAGCTATACATGACTTCCATGTTCCAAGATTTATATTTAAAGTCATTTACTTGATTCCGGTTCGATAATTTCTATAAAAAAATATCGCCACCCTCAAACTATTTTCACTATTTATAGACATTTTTGTTATTATGGGATAGTCGTTTAACATAATGTTATTTTCGAGTCCCTTTAACTATAAAAATTAGGTACTTTATTCTTATAAAGAAACTGAACTACGCAGATAATCATCCCTCCTCCTCAACCAATCCCCACCATTAATGATATTTATGCTTTCATAGAGTAATAATTTTAACTTATGTAATTTCTAAGGTATCATATACTTCAAAATTAAATATTCGTACTTTACTTGATTTCAGCACAGCAATTTTCAAAAAATCACCCCCCCTTTCACCTACTGTAATGGGGCAAAATGGGAGGTTTTATTTATTTAAATTTATTCAATTTTCAATTGTAATTCCCACGTAAAGTACAACAGTATTCAAACAATGAACGCAGTGGCATAGCTGTTGGAACGAGGTGTTGTAATGGAAAGCAATACGATTCCAGGAAATCAAGTGTTGTGTTACGAACTAGTATGCGCGAACACCAGCATGAGCGCGGATGCGACGCTTACAGCCTCGGCCCACGCCAAGTAAAATGGCTAAGCTATAAAATTTTCTTGACATGTGGTTTTGAGATGGCGGAAGTCAAGTGAATGCTCCACCTACAAAAGCCTCCTGTATCGTCTCCGTAGAACAACAGTGGCCACGTGGTCTATAGAGAATCCACACAATATGAGCGAACACGAAAATTTGTCATCGGAAGGCAGGGACTTCTGTCCCATGAACAAGGCAGTCGACATACAGCCGCGGTGGCGGCCAGACTCACGCTAGGACTCGTGGGTCCCAAGTAAATTATTTTAAATGTAAAAAGTAATAAACCTTTACCAACAAGTGAACAGTATATCAGAATGGAGTTAGTGCAGTGAAGTGAAGAAAATTAAAATGTGGTAAATTAAAACTTTTGGACATACATTCAGTGTTGCACGACGAAGGATAAGTAACAAACAACAATTTTAATATTGTAACATAACAAAATTATCACACTAAACATTTGAATTAATGTTACATAAATAAAAGAAAAAGTTCCATAGTGAGTGAGAAGAATAAATTGTTTAAGGATTACACGAGAAACTGTATAATTAAGTCTATAAAATGTGAATAAAAATGGAAAATAATACAGAAAACCATTAATTAAAATAACCTACTATGTAAAAACCAGTTAAACCAGCAGTATACCCAGTAGATTGGGGAAGCAGTACAAAAAGGGAAGGACCATAAAAAAGGAAATAATCTGTCATGAAACCATTTTAATAAGGAAACTACTAATGTGATATTTGAAGAAGGGACAAAACATATCAAGATTCCAACAAAGAGACCAGAAACAGGAAGAGATATGCCAAAACAAAATGTTAGTCATATAATAAATACCATGAGACAAAATTGAAACCGATATAGGTAAACCCAAACAAGTTACAAGATACAATACTATAAAACACAAATTGTATATTAGTTGTAAGTGTAATATGTTAAAAAATATGTCAAAAGAGACTACCATAGTGTAGAACTCACTAAAAAGACTACCAGAGTGTAGAATCCAATAAAGTGAAGTGAGATAACAAAATTAAGAAACTACAGAGTGTATAGTGAGAAACATAGTTAAAAAAATCTATGAAAAAATCTTCAATGAAGTTTAAGTATTATAAAAAGACTGCCATGAGTGTAGAATAATAATAATAAAACCATTGGAATGAAAGACAGTCTAAGGACTGACAACATTACCAGTAATAAGAGTTTTTAAATTAGATATAAGAAAAACTATTACATATAAAATGTTTTCTTTAATTATAGCTAAGTAAATGGTGAGAAGGACAAAAATACCAAAGGACAGTTCATAACTGAAGGTATGACTAATATTAAGATGTTTGTTATTTATTATTAATTAGATAATATTTTAGATGTAAGGTGTAAATAGATACAAGATGTTTTTTGATCACAGTTAAAGTCTTTTCAAAAGAATCATAAATACACAAGACAGTTAGTGACTGACAGTGTTACTAGTAATAGGAGTTTTTTTTTTTTTTTTTAATTAAATTATGTCTAGGATAAGCTATTTTGTTATCATTTGATGATACAGTAAAAAATAATAGGAATAAAATGTTTTTGTTAAAATTAGGTGATATATGGAAAATAGTTGATAATAAGATGTTTTTGTTAAAATTAGGCATAAGATGTTCATGTTATAGTTCAATGATGTTATTAGTATAAAGAAAGTTTAGTAGATACAAGATATTCTATTGTATTTAAAATCATGTCATTTAATTTTCCATTGTGTAAGTCAGAGAGGCAAGTAGGGCATAAAAATGTAATAATTTTATTCAAATCAGTAAACCATGTATAATTGTACAAACAGACCAGCCAAGACACCATTTTTGTAAACACAGAATGGCCTATAAACAAAAAATTATCTATCAACGAATTAATCTATGTAATAGGAATAGAATTCAATACATACAATACAGAAATTGAAAATATAATTAATACAGATACAGTTAATAGCAAACAGAATGACAAAAGAAAGAAAACTAACTTCTTTTGGAAACAGTCAAAAATAGGCTTATGATAGTAATCAAATCAGACTAAACAGCAAATTAATCAATATTGTAATGTTTTAATAACCAAATTATTAACAACAAAGTAATTACGGAGTTATTAGGTGTATTCCAGGGAAATATTATACCGAAAAAACAAATAAAAACCTTTAAAACACTGAATTTGTACAAAATATGGGGCATACAATCATTATGTAAAATTGTAATTTTTGGGCTTAAATGAGTTTGAAACAAACCCAGCTATATATCAAAAGATGTAAAATTAAATAATCAATATTACTGAATAGTTAGATTCATGTAAAATTAAGAAATATTTGAAATACAGTAAAAAATAAGAAAACTTGTTATGTATAGTTAGATAGTGAAACAAGTCTTAGACAGATATTTTATAATTAAACAATATGAAGAGGAAAAAGACATACCACAAATTGCCTTAAAACGACGACGTTGCGTCTATTAGTCTATTGTTAATCGCAAAGCTGAACAGTTGAAAAATGTGTTAGTGGAGTATTGAAAACCAAATAATTTGTATTAAAACCAAGTGTGGTTATGTGGCGTGTAACGGAGATGAACTAACAAGTGAAATAACCTTATCTATCAATGTCTAACACTTCACAAGTTTCCAAAAACACAGTATAACACCATAAAATTCAACACCAGAAATCGACAGCCATTTTGAACAATTTTTGGAACGAATTCACACAAAACCAACACACATAGTTGAACACCACACTACACAAGAGATCCATTGAGAATTCGACATCGCAGACGACGAGGGGACATTCAACACTATATTTTGGACCAACACCACTTCGCAGAAAAAGGGAACATCGTTTTATTTCTGTGGGAGAAGATCTTCAATTCCAACAGCATTGTAGCAGTTAAAATCGAGCAGACGGCGGCCATTGCTGAATTTCTATAAAGACGATCAGCCAGTGCTTCCTGGAGAGGAGTGACGTCATTTCTTCGACTTGGTTCGAAATTTAAATAATTTCTTTCTAATTGACAATTGTAATAATAATTCTGTTCTATTTCAGATATTAACATTTAGTTTAAGAATACCTGTTAAATGTATCTTGTTCCTTGCCCTCTGACCATTTCGACTCGTTAAAAGAACCATAAATTTAAACTTGTAAAAAATATATTTGTTGATTTTTCTCACTGCCGACTGTGGCGAATATTCGCCAGTGCCTGGGACATGCGCAGTTTGACTGGCGCACAATTTTGAATGAATAAACGCAAATCATTATTCAGTTACCAGCATTGTTTTATTTCTACCATTAATGTTATTATTATTTTTTATTAAGCAAAAACATAATTCACATTGAGAGAATAGATATAGAAGGAAATTACAAACTCAACTAATTAATTAATTATTAATTAATTAAATTAAATCATTCCATCAAACTCGATACAAGAACAAGAAAAAATATTTGCACAATTTTTAAAGTTTGATGTATTTGTTATTTATCAATCAAACACACCTAGTTATAACATATTCTTATCATCAATATTTCTATATTTTATTTATTATTACATTTGAAATTATATTACAATTTGACTAGCCTAATAGTGGGGCTAAAAAAAGAGCACAATACCCTTGTTATCACAAAATATACACACACGATATCTCTCTATATATTTCAATTATATTTATATTTTAATTTTTATTTGTAATATGTTTATATTACAAATTGGCGTCCAACTTAAGGGGCTTTAAATAGGAGATAATAGTGTTATAAAATAAGGACGAGTGTCCAATTTCCTATTTTTAGCTTGGCAGCGGTCAATAGGTCAGAAGAGGGAGCGAGATGGACAGGAGAGCTACATCAAGAAAAAGGGCTATGGAGGCCGAGCAGGAGATAAACATGGAGGATAAAGAAGCGACACCAGTGGAAGATGTGGAGTCAATGTTACCGCCAGCAGAACCAAATAAGCCGGCACCACAGAAGGAACAGCCGGAGAAATCCACCGCAAAGGAAGATACAAAATTTGATCAAATGATGGAGATGTTACTCCGAGAATTTAAAACAACGAAGGAAGAATTAAAGGAAGAGTTGAGTAATAAAATCGGAGATACCAACAAGAAAATCGAAGAAAATAGTAAGGAAATGAAGAGTGATAACCTACGATAGAAGGAGGAATTAAGAGAAAGCAGCAAGAAGATGGAGGAGAAGATGGAGGAGAATAGTAAGAAGATGGAGGAGAAGATGGAGGAGAATAGTAGGAAGATGGAGGAGAAGATGAAGAATGATAACCAACGATTGAAGGAAGAGTTGGGCAATAAAATTGGAGATACTAGCAAGAAGATAGAAGAGAAGATGGAAGAAAATATTCAGAAAATTGAGGAAAAAATGGAGGAAATAAAGACTGACAATAAACAGTCGAAAGAGGAATTAACCCAGATAAGCCAAAAACTGGAAGAAACTAACAAGAGGATGGAAGAAACAAATCAGAAAATGGAAAGTAATAGTCAGCAATTGAGAGAAGAATTGAAGGAGACGAACCAAGAAAACATGAACCGGTTAGACGGAAGGATGGAAATATTGAAGGAAGAATTGAGCCAGAAGATAGCTGAAAACAATGAGACAATCAGCAAGAAAGTAGAAGAGGAAATAACAGTAATCGAACAAAGGGTTACCAGAGCTGACGAAAAATGGAGTCAAACCGAACAAGAAGTACGGAGTATCAGGACAGAAATAAATACGAAGGTTAACACCATTGAAGAAACGACTAGGAAGACGTTGGAGGAAAAACTAAAGGAAACACGGGAAGACTGGGAGCGAGTGCAGGACCGATTCACAGAAAAATGTGACGGCATAAAGCTGCTGTGACCAGTATCAACAGTCAGGTACGACAGAACCAGACAGATATAGACCTATTCCATAGTCGACCGACAACCATTACCAGTTGTCCCAACAGTGAAAATCGTGAAGGGATTAACTTCAGGTTTTATAAAAATAAACCCATGGAGTTCCTGGCAAGAATCGAGGAATACTTTGCCAAACACAGAGGTAATCGCTGGAGGGAGAATAAAGAGGTGCTTGACGAATCGTTCAAGGAGATAGCAGACAATTGGTGGATGGCAATAAGAGACGAGGTGACCGACTATCAACAATTCAGAAGGCTATTCAAAGCCAAATATTGGTCTGAATCAACGCAAAATATCGCCAGAGACGGGATATGTCACGGGAAGTACAACCCGTATGGAAACCAAACTTTAACGGCGTACTTTTTGGGAAAGGTGTGCGTGGCCAAACATCTAGAGCCCCGAATACTGGAAGAATGCCTGGTCAGCAAACTCTCATACCACTACGAGGAGGATATTATCAGAGCCAGACGAAACAGTCAAATAAAGACGGTGCAAGCCATGACCGAGCTTTTAGAAATGTATGAACACGAAGACTATTACCGTCAAAGTCGCAGGAGATATGAAAAGCAGGAACCAAGGAATAACAACAATAATTTGAATAATAATAATAATCGGCAGAATGTGGGTAATAATAATAATTATAACTCCGCAAATCGGAATAATGCCGAGTACAATTATAACCCCAGAAATAACAATAATTTGCCCCGTTTTAACAACAATAATAATAATAGTAATATTCCTCGCATAAATAATAATAACAACAACCACAACAATAATAATAATAATAATAATAATAGCCGTCCACAAAATAACAACGGTTATTATAATAATAATAGTAACTATGTTCCAAATGGTCAGAGGAACCCCAACCTTTCTAACAGTAATTATCATGGTAATTATAACCGAAATTACCCAAGTGGAGGTAATAACCACAATTACAGGACATATCGACCCAATGTTAACTACATCCGAGCAGAAGGCAGTGGACACAGGAGGTACCAGCCTCAACGAAGGAGCCGATACTACGAGTACGAGACCTTCCAAGGAAGTCAGGGAAGTAATAGGTACAGAGAGTACGAGCCCAGACGTAGTTCCAGCTTGGATAATCAGCGAAGACTACCTGTAACAGAAGCCCAACCAGACGATCGAGCAGAACCGAACGAAACAGCCTCAGGACTTCAAGCTGACGCTTCCAACGGCCTAATCCGTAATGAAGCGGAACATTTAAACGAACGGAGGCAGTAATAAAATCCAATAACCCTTTACTGCTCCAATCTGCTGGGTTTAACCAAGTAGGTATGAATTTGAAGAAAAACAGAAAAAATTTTACTATAATATACAGCAATTATTTAAAGGATATCCGTAAGGACCTATTAGAAGAAAGTGAGCTTAATATTAACAATAATGATAATGAAATAATATACATAATCGCAGAAATTGAAGGTATTTCTGTTCCTATAATGATAGACACTGGAGCCAATGTCTCCATAATAAATCGAAATGAATTGGACCGGATACAGCAGGAATGCCACAAAAACTTACCGGTACTACCTATTAATAATATTGTACTTGTAGGAGCTACCGGCCGACAGAACAAGACCATAAGAAAGCAGGTATCCCTCAGTGTCAAAAGTCAGGGCATTAGTGTGGACATGATATTTCTTGTTGCAGCCGGATTACCTTTCAACATCATGACAGGATGCGACATATTGCGCCGAAACTCAGCAATTATCGACTTGTGCCGAGGAAAGGTATCACTCTTTACCGAAGGTTCAACCTGGATAGCCAATTTAACTGATAACAAGACTTTAGACTCCAGACAACTTCTCGACCACCAAAATAAGGTGAATTACTTATCCAACCACTCAACAAACAACAAGCCAGTACATCAGGATTCGGAGGAAGACCTATGGCAACAAAAGATCCAAGAGATACGTAACTTCCAGTGCCACAATACTAACGAGCAATTAAAGGAAGACCAGCTGAATCAATTGGTAGAAATATATGAGAAATATCGGGCTGTATTTTCTGACGAACCTGGAAAGATCCGGAACTACCAATGTTCCATACGATTCAGAGAACCGGTAGAATTTAACCGAAAGTCGTACCCAATAGCACAATCTTTGAAAGAAGCCGTACGATCAGAGATCCAGAATATGATCCGTAGGGATATCATCGAGAGCAGTCAATCGCCATACACTAGCCCAATTGTGGCCATACAAAAGAAAAATGGGAAGGTAAGGCTTTGCCTTGACGCTCGTGAGATAAATAAGATGATAATAAACGATCGTACCTCACCTGGCGAAATTGATGAAATTTTGAAGAGGTTCCACGGAACACGATTCATTACCACTTGGGATACGGTATGCGGCTATTGGCAAGTGGAGTTGCACCCAGCAAGCCGGCAATACATGGCGTTCATCTTCGAAGGGCGCAATTATCAGTTTAAGAGGTTGCCCTTCGGGTTGGTGAATTCAGTAGCTGTTTTTGTCGCCTGTATGGATCATATACTAGGACCAGAAGCGCTCCAATTCACGACTGTCTATGTTGATGATCTCCTAATAACATCAACCAGCTGGGAGGAACACTGTTATCGTGTGGAGTATGTCTTGAAGAAGCTTGCTGAAAATAATGTCACCCTTAAACTGGACAAGTCCAAGCTTATAGCTAAAGAAGTTCAATTCCTGGGTTTCCAGCTAAACAGTCAAGGAATAACACCATCAACAGAAAAGGTACTGCTAAAAAACAGGGAATTACCCAGTACTTTGGAAGGCATTACCAAAAAGTTATTACTGCTGTATACCGGCCCATACCTGATTATTAAAAACAATAATAATAATACATATGTACTAAAGGATATCATTTCGAATAAAGTAAAAGGAACCTATAATCAGTTATCCATTAAAAAATATTTGGAGGACTCATAATTATGAGTTAAAACTATAATGAAGAAATTGTGAATTTTGATAAAAATAAAAATTACCAAATTCAAAAATTAGTAAGTACAACTTACACCAAATATCAGAAAGAATATTGTGAACGAAATAAGAATTTTGATAAGAATAAAATGACCAAATTCCAAAAATTAGTAAGAACAACTTACACCAAATATCAGAAAGAATATAGTGAATGAAATAAGAATTTTGAGAAATAAAGATAATTACAAAATTCAAAAATTAGTAAGAACAACTTACAACAAAACATTTGAAGGATTATTGTGAATAAATAAAAAGAATTTTGAACATAATAAGCTTCAAAATTCAAAAGCAATAACAGGTACAAGCTACACAAATATTCAAAGACTATTATGCAAGTAAAAAGAATTTGGAGTGAGATAATAATTGTCCAAATTCAAAATAATTAGTAAGTACCACTTACACAAACATTCAAAGACTATTATGAATGAAAAAAGAATTTTGAGGAATAATCATTTCAAAATTCAAAACAATAATAAGTACAACTTATACCAAAATATTTGAAAAACAACTATGAATAAGAAAGAATGTAGTTGAATAAAAATGTCTAAAATAAAAAAAAACATTAAACTCACATCATTACTCATACAAATGATGAGAAATAACTCTGAAATATGAAAAAAGATTTTGTAAGAAAGAGATACAAAATTCTAAAGGAGAAAGGAAACCAGAATGTCATATGACTTAATCGAACAAATTAACCAAACTCACACAGAAAATAATTTAATAAAAATGGAACAATGAAGAAGGACCAGCTCACTAAAGACCAAATAGTGAGACCAAAAAACAAAAAAAAAAAACAAAAAAAAAACCTGATACTAATAATGATAATGCTGTTACAACAACCACTGTTATAGTGAAAGTGATAAAGAATTAATTCATGTTATACCATGAGCAATAAAAGTAACTCAATGGATACCAGATGGTAGAAAGAGTAAATATAAATACTACTTACTATGTAAACATGATGAAATGTATATGATACCACATACCTAAACCACCTAATATGGAATAAGCTTTAAGAGAGAAGAAGAGTCAAGTGTATAAAAGTATTAATTAATATAACGTATTATGAAGTGAAGAATCTAAAGATGTTTATTTTAGTCAAAAATGACTACTTTTACTGTTTATTTATTTTTATGACTGGATGTAGAAAATGCCATCAGTCTTATGTGTTGAGCAGAGATGATAATACCTCTGGACTCAATTGAAGTATTGGACAGCAGGGATTGAAGCCAAAAGTGCCACTCTGAACTGTTCCAATTAATTTGTTAGGGAATGTTAGGGAGTAAACATACTGGTGAGGAAGCACCAAATAAGAAGGAATATAAAATGATAATGTTATACACAAGATTGAAGACCACTTATCAATGAAAAAAAAAAAAAAAAAGAAACTAATGAAGGAGATACACATCAGCTGAGAGGAAGCAATGGTGGAAAAAGAAGGTATATAAAGTGAAAACATGTAATCACGGAGAAAATGTAAATACAAAAGAATTAGTAGTAATTATTTCATCCATACAGAGTATGATCTGAACTAATCACTTTTACAGGAGAGCATATGTAACATAACAAAATTATCACACTAAACATTTGAATTAATGTTACATAAATAAAAGAAAAAGTTCCATAGTGAGTGAGAAGAATAAATTGTTTAAGGATTATACGAGAAACTGTATAATTAAGTCTATAAAATGTGAATAAAAATGGAAAATAATACAGAAAACCATTAATTAAAATAACCTACTATGTAAAAACCAGTTAAACCAGCAGTATACCCAGTAGATTGGGGAAGCAGTACAAAAAGGGAAGGACCATAAAAAAGGAAATAATCTGTCATGAAACCATTTTAATAAGGAAACTACTAATGTGATATTTGAAGAAGGGACAAAACATATCAAGATTCCAACAAAGAGACCAGAAACAGGAAGAGATATGCCAAAACAAAATGTTAGTCATATAATAAATACCATGAGACAAAATTGAAACCGATATAGGTAAACCCAAACAAGTTACAAGATACAATACTATAAAACACAAATTGTATATTAGTTGTAAGTGTAATATGTTAAAAAATATGTCAAAAGAGACTACCATAGTGTAGAACTCACTAAAAAGACTACCAGAGTGTAGAATCCAATAAAGTGAAGTGAGATAACAAAATTAAGAAACTACAGAGTGTATAGTGAGAAACATAGTTAAAAAAATCTATGAAAAAATCTTCAATGAAGTTTAAGTATTATAAAAAGACTGCCATGAGTGTAGAATAATAATAATAAAACCATTGGAATGAAAGACAGTCTAAGGACTGACAACATTACCAGTAATAAGAGTTTTTAAATTAGATATAAGAAAAACTATTACATATAAAATGTTTTCTTTAATTATAGCTAAGTAAATGGTGAGAAGGACAAAAATACCAAAGGACAGTTCATAACTGAAGGTATGACTAATATTAAGATGTTTGTTATTTATTATTAATTAGATAATATTTTAGATGTAAGGTGTAAATAGATACAAGATGTTTTTTGATCACAGTTAAAGTCTTTTCAAAAGAATCATAAATACACAAGACAGTTAGTGACTGACAGTGTTACTAGTAATAGGAGTTTTTTTTTTTTTTTTTAATTAAATTATGTCTAGGATAAGCTATTTTGTTATCATTTGATGATACAGTAAAAAATAATAGGAATAAAATGTTTTTGTTAAAATTAGGTGATATATGGAAAATAGTTGATAATAAGATGTTTTTGTTAAAATTAGGCATAAGATGTTCATGTTATAGTTCAATGATGTTATTAGTATAAAGAAAGTTTAGTAGATACAAGATATTCTATTGTATTTAAAATCATGTCATTTAATTTTCCATTGTGTAAGTCAGAGAGGCAAGTAGGGCATAAAAATGTAATAATTTTATTCAAATCAGTAAACCATGTATAATTGTACAAACAGACCAGCCAAGACACCATTTTTGTAAACACAGAATGGCCTATAAACAAAAAATTATCTATCAAAGAATTAATCTATGTAATAGGAATAGAATTCAATACATACAATACAGAAATTGAAAATATAATTAATACAGATACAGTTAATAGCAAACAGAATGACAAAAGAAAGAAAACTAACTTCTTTTGGAAACAGTCAAAAATAGGCTTATGATAGTAATCAAATCAGACTAAACAGCAAATTAATCAATATTGTAATGTTTTAATAACCAAATTATTAACAACAAAGTAATTACGGAGTTATTAGGTGTATTCCAGGGAAATATTATACCGAAAAAACAAATAAAAACCTTTAAAACACTGAATTTGTACAAAATATGGGGCATACAATCATTATGTAAAATTGTAATTTTTGGGCTTAAATGAGTTTGAAACAAACCCAGCTATATATCAAAAGATGTAAAATTAAATAATCAATATTACTGAATAGTTAGATTCATGTAAAATTAAGAAATATTTGAAATACAGTAAAAAATAAGAAAACTTGTTATGTATAGTTAGATAGTGAAACAAGTCTTAGACAGATATTTTATAATTAAACAATATGAAGAGGAAAAAGACATACCACAAATTGCCTTAAAACGACGACGTTGCGTCTATTAGTCTATTGTTAATCGCAAAGCTGAACAGTTGAAAAATGTGTTAGTGGAGTATTGAAAACCAAATAATTTGTATTAAAACCAAGTGTGGTTATGTGGCGTGTAACGGAGATGAACTAACAAGTGAAATAACCTTATCTATCAATGTCTAACACTTCACAAGTTTCCAAAAACACAGTATAACACCATAAAATTCAACACCAGAAATCGACAGCCATTTTGAACAATTTTTGGAACGAATTCACACAAAACCAACACACATAGTTGAACACCACACTACACAAGAGATCCATCCAGAATTCGACATCGCAGACGACGAGGGGACATTCAACACTATATTTTGGACCAACACCACTTCGCAGAAAAAGGGAACATCGTTTTATTTCTGTGGGAGAAGATCTTCAATTCCAACAGCATTGTAGCAGTTAAAATCGAGCAGACGGCGGCCATTGCTGAATTTCTATAAAGACGATCAGCCAGTGCTTCCTGGAGAGGAGTGACGTCATTTCTTCGACTTGGTTCGAAATTTAAATAATTTCTTTCTAATTGACAATTGTAATAATAATTCTGTTCTATTTCAGATATTAACATTTAGTTTAAGAATACCTGTTAAATGTATCTTGTTCCTTGCCCTCTGACCATTTCGACTCGTTAAAAGAACCATAAATTTAAACTTGTAAAAAATATATTTGTTGATTTTTCTCACTGCCGACTGTGGCGAATATTCGCCAGTGCCTGGGACATGCGCAGTTTGACTGGCGCACAATTTTGAGTGAATAAACGCAAATCATTATTCAGTTACCAGCATTGTTTTATTTCTACCATTAATGTTATTATTATTTTTTATTAAGCAAAAACATAATTCACATTGAGAGAATAGATATAGAAGGAAATTACAAACTCAACTAATTAATTAATTATTAATTAATTAAATTAAATCATTCCATCAAACTCGATACAAGAACAAGAAAAAATATTTGCACAATTTTTAAAGTTTGATGTATTTGTTATTTATCAATCAAACACACCTAGTTATAACATATTCTTATCATCAATATTTCTATATTTTATTTATTATTACATTTGAAATTATATTACAATTTGACTAGCCTAATAGTGGGGCTAAAAAAAGAGCACAATACCCTTGTTATCACAAAATATACACACACGATATCTCTCTATATATTTCAATTATATTTATATTTTAATTTTTATTTGTAATATGTTTATATTACAAATTGGCGTCCAACTTAAGGGGCTTTAAATAGGAGATAATAGTGTTATAAAATAAGGACGAGTGTCCAATTTCCTATTTTTAGCTTGGCAGCGGTCAATAGGTCAGAAGAGGGAGCGAGATGGACAGGAGAGCTACATCAAGAAAAAGGGCTATGGAGGCCGAGCAGGAGATAAACATGGAGGATAAAGAAGCGACACCAGTGGAAGATGTGGAGTCAATGTTACCGCCAGCAGAACCAAATAAGCCGGCACCACAGAAGGAACAGCCGGAGAAATCCACCGCAAAGGAAGATACAAAATTTGATCAAATGATGGAGATGTTACTCCGAGAATTTAAAACAACGAAGGAAGAATTAAAGGAAGAGTTGAGTAATAAAATCGGAGATACCAACAAGAAAATCGAAGAAAATAGTAAGGAAATGAAGAGTGATAACCTACGATAGAAGGAGGAATTAAGAGAAAGCAGCAAGAAGATGGAGGAGAAGATGGAGGAGAATAGTAAGAAGATGGAGGAGAAGATGGAGGAGAATAGTAGGAAGATGGAGGAGAAGATGAAGAATGATAACCAACGATTGAAGGAAGAGTTGGGCAATAAAATTGGAGATACTAGCAAGAAGATAGAAGAGAAGATGGAAGAAAATATTCAGAAAATTGAGGAAAAAATGGAGGAAATAAAGACTGACAATAAACAGTCGAAAGAGGAATTAACCCAGATAAGCCAAAAACTGGAAGAAACTAACAAGAGGATGGAAGAAACAAATCAGAAAATGGAAAGTAATAGTCAGCAATTGAGAGAAGAATTGAAGGAGACGAACCAAGAAAACATGAACCGGTTAGACGGAAGGATGGAAATATTGAAGGAAGAATTGAGCCAGAAGATAGCTGAAAACAATGAGACAATCAGCAAGAAAGTAGAAGAGGAAATAACAGTAATCGAACAAAGGGTTACCAGAGCTGACGAAAAATGGAGTCAAACCGAACAAGAAGTACGGAGTATCAGGACAGAAATAAATACGAAGGTTAACACCATTGAAGAAACGACTAGGAAGACGTTGGAGGAAAAACTAAAGGAAACACGGGAAGACTGGGAGCGAGTGCAGGACCGATTCACAGAAAAATGTGACGGCATAAAGCTGCTGTGACCAGTATCAACAGTCAGGTACGACAGAACCAGACAGATATAGACCTATTCCATAGTCGACCGACAACCATTACCAGTTGTCCCAACAGTGAAAATCGTGAAGGGATTAACTTCAGGTTTTATAAAAATAAACCCATGGAGTTCCTGGCAAGAATCGAGGAATACTTTGCCAAACACAGAGGTAATCGCTGGAGGGAGAATAAAGAGGTGCTTGACGAATCGTTCAAGGAGATAGCAGACAATTGGTGGATGGCAATAAGAGACGAGGTGACCGACTATCAACAATTCAGAAGGCTATTCAAAGCCAAATATTGGTCTGAATCAACGCAAAATATCGCCAGAGACGGGATATGTCACGGGAAGTACAACCCGTATGGAAACCAAACTTTAACGGCGTACTTTTTGGGAAAGGTGTGCGTGGCCAAACATCTAGAGCCCCGAATACCGGAAGAATGCCTGGTCAGCAAACTCTCATACCACTACGAGGAGGATATTATCAGAGCCAGACGAAACAGTCAAATAAAGACGGTGCAAGCCATGACCGAGCTTTTAGAAATGTATGAACACGAAGACTATTACCGTCAAAGTCGCAGGAGATATGAAAAGCAGGAACCAAGGAATAACAACAATAATTTGAATAATAATAATAATCGGCAGAATGTGGGTAATAATAATAATTATAACTCCGCAAATCGGAATAATGCCGAGTACAATTATAACCCCAGAAATAACAATAATTTGCCCCGTTTTAACAACAATAATAATAATAGTAATATTCCTCGCATAAATAATAATAACAACAACCACAACAATAATAATAATAATAATAATAATAGCCGTCCACAAAATAACAACGGTTATTATAATAATAATAGTAACTATGTTCCAAATGGTCAGAGGAACCCCAACCTTTCTAACAGTAATTATCATGGTAATTATAACCGAAATTACCCAAGTGGAGGTAATAACCACAATTACAGGACATATCGACCCAATGTTAACTACATCCGAGCAGAAGGCAGTGGACACAGGAGGTACCAGCCTCAACGAAGGAGCCGATACTACGAGTACGAGACCTTCCAAGGAAGTCAGGGAAGTAATAGGTACAGAGAGTACGAGCCCAGACGTAGTTCCAGCTTGGATAATCAGCGAAGACTACCTGTAACAGAAGCCCAACCAGACGATCGAGCAGAACCGAACGAAACAGCCTCAGGACTTCAAGCTGACGCTTCCAACGGCCTAATCCGTAATGAAGCGGAACATTTAAACGAACGGAGGCAGTAATAAAATCCAATAACCCTTTACTGCTCCAATCTGCTGGGTTTAACCAAGTAGGTATGAATTTGAAGAAAAACAGAAAAAATTTTACTATAATATACAGCAATTATTTAAAGGATATCCGTAAGGACCTATTAGAAGAAAGTGAGCTTAATATTAACAATAATGATAATGAAATAATATACATAATCGCAGAAATTGAAGGTATTTCTGTTCCTATAATGATAGACACTGGAGCCAATGTCTCCATAATAAATCGAAATGAATTGGACCGGATACAGCAGGAATGCCACAAAAACTTACCGGTACTACCTATTAATAATATTGTACTTGTAGGAGCTACCGGCCGACAGAACAAGACCATAAGAAAGCAGGTATCCCTCAGTGTCAAAAGTCAGGGCATTAGTGTGGACATGATATTTCTTGTTGCAGCCGGATTACCTTTCAACATCATGACAGGATGCGACATATTGCGCCGAAACTCAGCAATTATCGACTTGTGCCGAGGAAAGGTATCACTCTTTACCGAAGGTTCAACCTGGATAGCCAATTTAACTGATAACAAGACTTTAGACTCCAGACAACTTCTCGACCACCAAAATAAGGTGAATTACTTATCCAACCACTCAACAAACAACAAGCCAGTACATCAGGATTCGGAGGAAGACCTATGGCAACAAAAGATCCAAGAGATACGTA
Source organism: Magicicada septendecula (assembly GCA_034769895.1). Classification (NCBI taxonomy): domain Eukaryota; kingdom Metazoa; phylum Arthropoda; class Insecta; order Hemiptera; family Cicadidae; genus Magicicada; species Magicicada septendecula. Next base: position 14,041,454 of record CM068370.1, read on the forward strand.
ACTTCCAGTGCCACAATACTAACGAGCAATTAAAGGAAGACCAGCTGAATCAATTGGTAGAAATATATGAGAAATATCGGGCTGTATTTTCTGACGAACCTGGAAAGATCCGGAACTACCAATGTTCCATACGATTCAGAGAACCGGTAGAATTTAACCGAAAGTCGTACCCAATAGCACAATCTTTGAAAGAAGCCGTACGATCAGAGATCCAGAATATGATCCGTAGGGATATCATCGAGAGCAGTCAATCGCCATACACTAGCCCAATTGTGGCCATACAAAAGAAAAATGGGAAGGTAAGGCTTTGCCTTGACGCTCGTGAGATAAATAAGATGATAATAAACGATCGTACCTCACCTGGCGAAATTGATGAAATTTTGAAGAGGTTCCACGGAACACGATTCATTACCACTTGGGATACGGTATGCGGCTATTGGCAAGTGGAGTTGCACCCAGCAAGCCGGCAATACATGGCGTTCATCTTCGAAGGGCGCAATTATCAGTTTAAGAGGTTGCCCTTCGGGTTGGTGAATTCAGTAGCTGTTTTTGTCGCCTGTATGGATCATATACTAGGACCAGAAGCGCTCCAATTCACGACTGTCTATGTTGATGATCTCCTAATAACATCAACCAGCTGGGAGGAACACTGTTATCGTGTGGAGTATGTCTTGAAGAAGCTTGCTGAAAATAATGTCACCCTTAAACTGGACAAGTCCAAGCTTATAGCTAAAGAAGTTCAATTCCTGGGTTTCCAGCTAAACAGTCAAGGAATAACACCATCAACAGAAAAGGTACTGCTAAAAAACAGGGAATTACCCAGTACTTTGGAAGGCATTACCAAAAAGTTATTACTGCTGTATACCGGCCCATACCTGATTATTAAAAACAATAATAATAATACATATGTACTAAAGGATATCATTTCGAATAAAGTAAAAGGAACCTATAATCAGTTATCCATTAAAAAATATTTGGAGGACTCATAATTATGAGTTAAAACTATAATGAAGAAATTGTGAATTTTGATAAAAATAAAAATTACCAAATTCAAAAATTAGTAAGTACAACTTACACCAAATATCAGAAAGAATATTGTGAACGAAATAAGAATTTTGATAAGAATAAAATGACCAAATTCCAAAAATTAGTAAGAACAACTTACACCAAATATCAGAAAGAATATAGTGAATGAAATAAGAATTTTGAGAAATAAAGATAATTACAAAATTCAAAAATTAGTAAGAACAACTTACAACAAAACATTTGAAGGATTATTGTGAATAAATAAAAAGAATTTTGAACATAATAAGCTTCAAAATTCAAAAGCAATAACAGGTACAAGCTACACAAATATTCAAAGACTATTATGCAAGTAAAAAGAATTTGGAGTGAGATAATAATTGTCCAAATTCAAAATAATTAGTAAGTACCACTTACACAAACATTCAAAGACTATTATGAATGAAAAAAGAATTTTGAGGAATAATCATTTCAAAATTCAAAACAATAATAAGTACAACTTATACCAAAATATTTGAAAAACAACTATGAATAAGAAAGAATGTAGTTGAATAAAAATGTCTAAAATAAAAAAAAACATTAAACTCACATCATTACTCATACAAATGATGAGAAATAACTCTGAAATATGAAAAAAGATTTTGTAAGAAAGAGATACAAAATTCTAAAGGAGAAAGGAAACCAGAATGTCATATGACTTAATCGAACAAATTAACCAAACTCACACAGAAAATAATTTAATAAAAATGGAACAATGAAGAAGGACCAGCTCACTAAAGACCAAATAGTGAGACCAAAAAACAAAAAAAAAAAACAAAAAAAAAACCTGATACTAATAATGATAATGCTGTTACAACAACCACTGTTATAGTGAAAGTGATAAAGAATTAATTCATGTTATACCATGAGCAATAAAAGTAACTCAATGGATACCAGATGGTAGAAAGAGTAAATATAAATACTACTTACTATGTAAACATGATGAAATGTATATGATACCACATACCTAAACCACCTAATATGGAATAAGCTTTAAGAGAGAAGAAGAGTCAAGTGTATAAAAGTATTAATTAATATAACGTATTATGAAGTGAAGAATCTAAAGATGTTTATTTTAGTCAAAAATGACTACTTTTACTGTTTATTTATTTTTATGACTGGATGTAGAAAATGCCATCAGTCTTATGTGTTGAGCAGAGATGATAATACCTCTGGACTCAATTGAAGTATTGGACAGCAGGGATTGAAGCCAAAAGTGCCACTCTGAACTGTTCCAATTAATTTGTTAGGGAATGTTAGGGAGTAAACATACTGGTGAGGAAGCACCAAATAAGAAGGAATATAAAATGATAATGTTATACACAAGATTGAAGACCACTTATCAATGAAAAAAAAAAAAAAAAGAGAAACTAATGAAGGAGATACACATCAGCTGAGAGGAAGCAATGGTGGAAAAAGAAGGTATATAAAGTGAAAACATGTAATCACGGAGAAAATGTAAATACAAAAGAATTAGTAGTAATTATTTCATCCATACAGAGTATGATCTGAACTAATCACTTTTACAGGAGAGCATATGTAACATAACAAAATTATCACACTAAACATTTGAATTAATGTTACATAAATAAAAGAAAAAGTTCCATAGTGAGTGAGAAGAATAAATTGTTTAAGGATTATACGAGAAACTGTATAATTAAGTCTATAAAATGTGAATAAAAATGGAAAATAATACAGAAAACCATTAATTAAAATAACCTACTATGTAAAAACCAGTTAAACCAGCAGTATACCCAGTAGATTGGGGAAGCAGTACAAAAAGGGAAGGACCATAAAAAAGGAAATAATCTGTCATGAAACCATTTTAATAAGGAAACTACTAATGTGATATTTGAAGAAGGGACAAAACATATCAAGATTCCAACAAAGAGACCAGAAACAGGAAGAGATATGCCAAAACAAAATGTTAGTCATATAATAAATACCATGAGACAAAATTGAAACCGATATAGGTAAACCCAAACAAGTTACAAGATACAATACTATAAAACACAAATTGTATATTAGTTGTAAGTGTAATATGTTAAAAAATATGTCAAAAGAGACTACCATAGTGTAGAACTCACTAAAAAGACTACCAGAGTGTAGAATCCAATAAAGTGAAGTGAGATAACAAAATTAAGAAACTACAGAGTGTATAGTGAGAAACATAGTTAAAAAAATCTATGAAAAAATCTTCAATGAAGTTTAAGTATTATAAAAAGACTGCCATGAGTGTAGAATAATAATAATAAAACCATTGGAATGAAAGACAGTCTAAGGACTGACAACATTACCAGTAATAAGAGTTTTTAAATTAGATATAAGAAAAACTATTACATATAAAATGTTTTCTTTAATTATAGCTAAGTAAATGGTGAGAAGGACAAAAATACCAAAGGACAGTTCATAACTGAAGGTATGACTAATATTAAGATGTTTGTTATTTATTATTAATTAGATAATATTTTAGATGTAAGGTGTAAATAGATACAAGATGTTTTTTGATCACAGTTAAAGTGTTTTCAAAAGAATCATAAATACACAAGACAGTTAGTGACTGACAGTGTTACTAGTAATAGGAGTTTTTTTTTTTTTTTTTTAATTAAATTATGTCTAGGATAAGCTATTTTGTTATCATTTGATGATACAGTAAAAAATAATAGGAATAAAATGTTTTTGTTAAAATTAGGTGATATATGGAAAATAGTTGATAATAAGATGTTTTTGTTAAAATTAGGCATAAGATGTTCATGTTATAGTTCAATGATGTTATTAGTATAAAGAAAGTTTAGTAGATACAAGATATTCTATTGTATTTAAAATCATGTCATTTAATTTTCCATTGTGTAAGTCAGAGAGGCAAGTAGGGCATAAAAATGTAATAATTTTATTCAAATCAGTAAACCATGTATAATTGTACAAACAGACCAGCCAAGACACCATTTTTGTAAACACAGAATGGCCTATAAACAAAAAATTATCTATCAACGAATTAATCTATGTAATAGGAATAGAATTCAATACATACAATACAGAAATTGAAAATATAATTAATACAGATACAGTTAATAGCAAACAGAATGACAAAAGAAAGAAAACTAACTTCTTTTGGAAACAGTCAAAAATAGGCTTATGATAGTAATCAAATCAGACTAAACAGCAAATTAATCAATATTGTAATGTTTTAATAACCAAATTATTAACAACAAAGTAATTACGGAGTTATTAGGTGTATTCCAGGGAAATATTATACCGAAAAAACAAATAAAAACCTTTAAAACACTGAATTTGTACAAAATATGGGGCATACAATCATTATGTAAAATTGTAATTTTTGGGCTTAAATGAGTTTGAAACAAACCCAGCTATATATCAAAAGATGTAAAATTAAATAATCAATATTACTGAATAGTTAGATTCATGTAAAATTAAGAAATATTTGAAATACAGTAAAAAATAAGAAAACTTGTTATGTATAGTTAGATAGTGAAACAAGTCTTAGACAGATATTTTATAATTAAACAATATGAAGAGGAAAAAGACATACCACAAATTGCCTTAAAACGACGACGTTGCGTCTATTAGTCTATTGTTAATCGCAATGCTGAACAGTTGAAAAATGTGTTAGTGGAGTATTGAAAACCAAATAATTTGTATTAAAACCAAGTGTGGTTATGTGGCGTGTAACGGAGATGAACTAACAAGTGAAATAACCTTATCTATCAATGTCTAACACTTCACAAGTTTCCAAAAACACAGTATAACACCATAAAATTCAACACCAGAAATCGACAGCCATTTTGAACAATTTTTGGAACGAATTCACACAAAACCAACACACATAGTTGAACACCACACTACACAAGAGATCCATCCAGAATTCGACATCGCAGACGACGAGGGGACATTCAACACTATATTTTGGACCAACACCACTTCACAGAAAAAGGGAACATCGTTTTATTTCTGTGGGAGAAGATCTTCAATTCCAACAGCATTGTAGCAGTTAAAATCGAGCAGACGGCGGCCATTGCTGAATTTCTATAAAGACGATCAGCCAGTGCTTCCTGGAGAGGAGTGACGTCATTTCTTCGACTTGGTTCGAAATTTAAATAATTTCTTTCTAATTGACAATTGTAATAATAATTCTGTTCTATTTCAGATATTAACATTTAGTTTAAGAATACCTGTTAAATGTATCTTGTTCCTTGCCCTCTGACCATTTCGACTCGTTAAAAGAACCATAAATTTAAACTTGTAAAAAATATATTTGTTGATTTTTCTCACTGCCGACTGTGGCGAATATTCGCCAGTGCCTGGGACATGCGCAGTTTGACTGGCGCACAATTTTGAATGAATAAACGCAAATCATTATTCAGTTACCAGCATTGTTTTATTTCTACCATTAATGTTATTATTATTTTTTATTAAGCAAAAACATAATTCACATTGAGAGAATAGATATAGAAGGAAATTACAAACTCAACTAATTAATTAATTATTAATTAATTAAATTAAATCATTCCATCAAACTCGATACAAGAACAAGAAAAAATATTTGCACAATTTTTAAAGTTTGATGTATTTGTTATTTATCAATCAAACACACCTAGTTATAACATATTCTTATCATCAATATTTCTATATTTTATTTATTATTACATTTGAAATTATATTACAATTTGACTAGCCTAATAGTGGGGCTAAAAAAAGAGCACAATACCCTTGTTATCACAAAATATACACACACGATATCTCTCTATATATTTCAATTATATTTATATTTTAATTTTTATTTGTAATATGTTTATATTACAATATTTTAACACTTTCATTAACATTTTAATAACAGAGAGCTCGAAATAAATGGGGTTTTAAAAGAATGAATGCGAGAGTATAGCAAGCTGGGTTAGCCTTAATATTAAAATTAAATATTGAAATAAATATAAGATATGAAATAAATGGTTTGTTATTCCTATTTCCAAAAAACAGTAATATTTGAGTTAAAGATGGGTAATCCATAAATTATGAGTAATAATTTTATTCAGAAGAATAATTAATAATAGAAGAAATTAAAATGTTTTGTTTCATATAACCATGAATTAGTGTAGTTATTTCGCCGTTACCACTTCCTACTGTTCTGTGCTGAAAAATTCGTCTAACGTTCCCGGGTCTCTTTGAAGCTCTACGAGCTTTAATTAAATTTTATTAATGTTTAAATATAGATAGTTAACTACTTTTCCAGGGTCTCGTCAGGTGTACTCATTAGCAGAGAGAAACAGGTGAACGCAAATGACCAACACTTTTGGTTAACGAACACTTTTTATTTTATGCTACTGACTCCCATCTCGTCAACTTCTTTTATACTATAATTTGAACATGAATATATTTGGCCACGAGGCTCAATTAATAGACCAACTCATACTTAATTAATTATTAACTACAAAATGAATTTAATTACTATACAAATAGTTACGCAACCAGCACTTCTTAAATATAGATTCTTTACATTCACTCAAACACACACTTTCATGCAGTACATTTTTTTTATTTATATTCCCCTTTTTGAGCTCATTTTATAGTAAAAAACATTTCTTTCAATGACAAATTTGAATTGTGTTTGAATTTATTTATGCCTGGTTGAAAAATTATATTATGCCTCGTTCTGTTACTTATCTGTTTCCAACCGGTGAGTCCATTTTACTGCGCACTTTTAACTATTTCTTATATTTTCTTGGTTTCCCGCACTTTACTGAAATAATGTACTTTTACATCGGAAACTGTTAATTAATTTTGTGCAATTCCGACCCGATTTTGTTGATATTTTCACATTTTTGTTGTATGCGGGCGCAACGAAAACTACGCCGAGCCGGCGGACAGATTGCGTCCGGTGTGTTGAGCTGTTATTGTCCGACTGCTTTGTTCTGTGAGTGTCTGATGAAACTAGTGGCACACTCCACCCACATTCCTTGTTATGTAAGGCGCTGATGTAACGTTCGCCTGTTGTTAGTTACATAACTTGTTGACTGGTTTTGTGTTTGTCATTAGCTGACCTTGGCACAATTTGTCGGTTGTTGAATCTGTTCGCTTCAATAATTATTTGATTTAATTTTGTATTTAACGTCCCAAGCAGTGCTGCCACCGTCGCTATTGTCGCTACAACTGATTTTACCTTTTTATTTATAAATTTTGTCCCAATAAAAATACAAATTTCCTTATTACCCCAGGTAGGCCAAAATGCCACGTTACATCTTCTGAATTGGGGGGGAAGTCAGATTGCAAAATTTTCCCGTTTTTTAATTAAGGAAAAGTGTAAAGGTTTCGATGTAAAGCCTAAAACATCGTGGCGACCCTGAACTTATATTGGTTGGATTTTATAAAAGGTAAGTAAGCGAGAAAAGATCGCAGGTAAGGTTCTGGCAGAATATTTTTATTTTATTAATTTATTTATTTTGATTTAGTTTGTTTATCAACAATTGGCGACTCGCTCCCAGGATGTTCGTATAAATATTATATGAGACCTATTTTAAAGCACAGAAAATAGGATTTGAGTAACGGCGTATTTGTAGAAGTATTGTATAGATTTACGTACATGTAAACGAGGTTATGTTGTGGTAGTGTAACGTACTTATGAAATTATTGTAGTTACTTTTACATTGGGATAACGAGTTTGTGTGTGGAGTATTTTGATTGGGTATGTATAATTATTGTATTATATAAAGGGGATTATAATAAAAAATTAGGTTAAAATGGCTGAGGCACAAGAAACCTTTGCGGAGCAATGGGAGAAATTCTGTGACATGTTCAAGAGGTATATGGAAAAAATGATTGATGATGACTGGCATAAATTTAATGAGGATATTAAACAAGACCCGGAATTAGACAAGTTTATAAGAGAGAATAGTGGTGGCACTATTAGTGATGACACTAGTAAACGAAATAACGAGGTAAGTGAAGGGGTTAGTGAAAGTAAAATAGTGGAAGTGGTCGCGTTAGATAATAAAATATTGGATAACGATAATTGTGAGATTAAAATGGGGGTAAATGGTAAAGAGACAGACCAATTAAACGAAAAAGACGATCAAGTAACAGAGAATGAGGTAAGTAAAAATAGTATAAATGGAAATAACAAAATAACAGACGAAAATGGTGTCAATACATATGAGAGTGTAGGGGTGACAGAAAACGGTAATTATGGTGGTAAGTTATACGCCGATGAGAATATAAATAATGGGGAGATAATTAACAAGGTAAGTGATAGTTATAAAGAGGAATTAATAAATAATAGTGATAAAATAGTGGAAAACGAGCTATTCCTGAGTAAAGGTGATATAATGAAAATATATAGTAAGGAGGTAGAGATAGTTAGTGAGAGTGAGAGAGTGATGGGTTGTAAAGGGGTAGAAACAAATGTTTATCAGTTAGAGAGAGTATGAAGCGAGGTTAGGTGAGTATGGAGGGCAGAGGGCAAATTTTCCCTGTGATATAAGTGGAGTAAAGACTCCACATGTGTTTTCTGAGGACGAAGGTTCCTCCAAAAGTTATGTGGAAGACGAGGTGTCTTCAAATGGTCCCTTTATTTTTTGTGATGGTCTTGGAAGTGCCAAGACATATAGTAAGTTTGTTGTGCCCTTTGCACCTGTTATGAAACAGGTCAGTGGGGTTGTGACAGGTGTTATGATGTGGAGAGATGTTAAAAGAGAGTTGTGTGTAGATGGGGAGGTAAAAGTATTTAAGTCAAGTAGAAGTTATAAAGAATTGATAGAGAGGTTAGGATTAGAGAAAATAAACTATATGATGGATGATTATTTTGATGATACCGTTGTAAATGATTAACACTTACCTAAGGATGTAATTGATATAGTGGAGGAGTATAATGATAAAATAACTTACCTTATGTTGAACAAAAATACTGATGGAGACTGGACTAAAATCACCAATGTAGACAGGTTTTATGAATTAATGGTAGACAAAAATGTAGTTAATTATTGTGTTAATGTAATTAACAAAAGTAGTCATTATAATGATCATTACAATGTAATGTATGTTGACAAGAATGACTTGTGTTATCAATATATAAGACTAATATATGATGACAGTGGTTAAAATAAAAATAAGAGAATGGACATTTTAAATATTTTAGTTTATGGTAATGACCTGGCTAAATTAGGAAATGAAGTGTGGTAAACAGAAAAATAATGACAAGAATTGTAAATAAATTGATAGTGAAATTAATTGTGTCTATGTTATAAAATGTATTTAATGTAAACAATGTATGTGTGTAGTAGAAATTGTTTCAATAATAATAATAATATTTGGCAGACTAAATAAATAACAAGAATAATTATGAAGGTAATAAATGAATTGTAATTGTTTTGAAGTAAAGTAATTAAAATAACTTGTGGTTTCAAGAATTGATTGAATTAAAATAATGTGAGATGTTTAAATATTTTTGATTGATTTAAAATGTTGTATAAAGAGATTTTGATGATGAATTTAAATTATTTGTATGAGATTTAAACTTGATAATAAATAGTCAATGAATAAATGTAAAATGTGTTTGGTTTGTGGAGTAATATGGTTATTAAAATGTTTCAGAAGATACATGGAGTTATGTACATTATTTGGTGTTTATATTTTTGTGTCTATGACAGTATATGAGTGATGTACTGTAAGTATGAAGTTATTAATGCAATTTAAATAAAGTAAAGTAATTAAATGTTTGAATATAATATTTTCAATGTGTTTAAAAGGTTCAATGTGTCTAAGAGATTTTAAGTCAAATGATGACATGGATTTGAGATAGTTTTGAATTTTCAATGGTTAATGTAATGTAAAGTGTGGTAAAGGTTAGAATTTGGGTGATTATTATTTCAATAGGACATTTAAGTCAGTCCAAGGTAACGTTAAAGGGGTGTTAAACAGAATAAGATTCTTGGGAATAGAAGTAAGATAGAAATTGAGTATTAGTAGGGACACAGTAGCAATGGGGAATATATGTAGAGTAACGAGAGTGATATATTTAGGTAGTAAAGAGATGGGGATATTTGGTAGATGAAAGTGATGTGATTGAAGAGTAATTAGATGATGGGGGAATTTTGTAAAGGGGGTGGTGTGATAAGGAGTCCTCAACGAAAAGTGTTGTGGCGGGAGGTGAACCGTATGTGCGCCGGAGGGGTTACCTAGGGGGAGACCAGGAACCAATGAGGGAATGAGCATAGGGAGGGAACACACGTCCTAAGTACAAACAGGGTAGAGGGTATTCTGTTATAAGGGTAGAATGAGTAAATGGGAGTTAGAGTAGTAAGTTAGTGGAGATAAATGTTTTGAGAGATAGGTGTCATACTAGATAAAATCTGTTAGTGAGTGTTAGAGTCAGAAGGGAGATAAGGTTATATTTAAACACCCATATGTAAATCGAATTATTATGAATAACTAAGAGTCACCCAAACTAATTGAGAATGAAAATGTTAGAGAGAATCATAGTTAAAATGTACTAATAATTGAAACAAGTGATAGATTTTAATAGAATTTGAAAGTCAAATAAAGTTGTAAAGTGTGTAATTTTGGTCAATTTAAATGTGAATTTTATTGTTTATTGTAAGGTAATAACAACAATGCTAATTTTGAATGTTCTATTTTATTATGTTTTATTATGTTTGAATGTAAAAACTATAAACATGTGATGTGTTTTACCTTGTACAAATTTTGAGCTATATCGAGAGCAAGGTCATCCACCTGACCCAGAGAGATCAGCTGATGACTGATGTTAGAGACAGGACAGGTTTCTAGTAATTCATTCATGAAATTTTGTTACTTAATTAAATTAAATAATTTTATTTTTTCTTGATATTGATAAAAGAAATATTTTGCAAAATTAAAATTTTTTTTGAAAAAAAAAATCATTATGCCTGCCGTATAGATGGTGTTTTGATGTTTAGGGGATATTGTTGATTGTATGTTAATGTGTTAACTGATTTATATTGTTCATATTGTATGTGTTGTAAACAAATGTAATGATAAGTGAATTTATGATTTAATAAGATGTTCCGTTTGTGTTTTTTATGATTGTTAGTAGTGGTGAAGAAGAAATGTAGATTCATGTAAAAGATTTTGGGATTTTAATGAAATTAATGGTAATGTAAAAGTTTGATTTTGAACTTAGATTAATTTTTGAACAAAATTTAAATGATTTGAATTTAATTAGCTGCTGTGTTTTGATTTGAAACCGTAACGTTAATATGCGAAAAGAAATTTAAATTTGAAAGATAAAATATTTTATGAGTTAAAAGTATGGAGTTTGTTTAGAATGTAATAATGAGTATGTGTACGCACCCAGTACTTGCTAAAGGCAACCCAGTATGCATGTAAGGGGAAACATATCGGTTGAGGATTTGGTATGGTATAAGGCCAGGGTTTTGATTTTGGGGTTGTAACGGGACATTTAGGCCTACCTGGGGGAATATAAAAAATTATTGTTTTAATAAAAAGGAAATAAAATTGTATGATGTAATAATAATTTTGGGAGACATAAACGTAAATTCATAATTAGGGTAAATTTTATTGGAAACGAAATTAGAAAGAGTAATTGTAAAATATTATTCATGAATTAAAACGACGCAACAAACCAACATGTGGATTTGTGTCAAGGTCAGCTCTAGACGCTAGTAGAAGTTATTTGGAGAAACGGGACTTACAAGTTATGTAACATCAAGTCAGACGATATTACGTCAGTGCATACGTCACGCTGGAATTCATAGGCGTGTCGGCCGAACCTCATGCTGGCGTAGTGATACAAAATTTAGAACAATAAGGATTAGTGAAACAGCCGTGGCCGCTTCACAAAATAGTGCCGTTCGTCTCACCAGTCGGCAATGAACGTCTAACAACTAAAGACGCAAGCAATCCGCGCGTCCGCCGACTGGGCGTAGTTTTCGTTGTGCCCGCACTAAAATGTGAATATTACACGTATAAAAGTAAAAATGTAAATCACAAAATGGCAACGTTCGAACACATTAACAGTTAAATTTCTTTAAAAGTGAAAAAACCAGTAGAATCAGTGAGCGAAGTACCGAGTAATCGATGTAGCGTACGTGAAAAGTTCGAAAGTGCATATAAAAATGGCCTGGCGTCTCTCGGACAGTTGAACAGATAAGTAACAGATGGGGAAAATTAAATTAAAATATGAGCTCAAGGGAAAAATTTAAAGTATGTTGTATGTGAGCGTGTGTGGGGGTTTTGCTTAAATATAAATATATTAAAACACGAACAGCTAGTTTGTGTTCTCTAAAATTAATTTTATGTTTTTGAATGTATTTATTTCTATTCTAAAAGAAAGGAAAATACCATGTACCACAACTGTTATTATTGTCTATATACAAAATAGTAGTAGCAAGAAGAAAAGAAGGGGGGATATTTGAGTTTACGAAATTATCGAAATGATTTTTTGTTATGTTTTCCTTTGTTGTATAAGAAATTTAATTAAATAAAAGTATGATCATACAGTGATGGTAATACAGTGGTACTTTCTTGAATAACCATCTCTGCTTTTCCAGTTCGCTGATACGAACCCTGGTGAGTAATAAAAAAAATAAAAAGTTTTATTTATGGTTGATACAAATACAAGATGGCGGCCGAGTTGAGTGAAGGCTGAATTATATAACTATAAGAAATTAAATAAATTTAGTTATTAAAGTACAATTTAGAGTTACATTGGCGCCCGCAACTTAGGGACATTTTTATAAAGAAATTTATATAAATAGAGGCCTACTTGGTGAGCAGAATGGTTGTTTAAGGTAAACATGTGTAAAGAATATGTAAACATAAGTAGTAAGGTTATGATATGATTGATAAATGTGTATTATAAATAAGTAAGAATTAAATAAGCAAAATGATGAATACTAATGAAAATAGTACCAATGAAGTCAGCTTCACTGACAGCCAGACAGAAAGTCAAATAAATAGCGACTCAGGAATTCAAACAAGTGAAAGTAATTTTGATGAGTCGAAAATAATGAATGAAGTTGAGATTCATTCAACACCTATTATAGTAAATCAAAATAAGAAATCCGATGAAAATGATATGTTAACACGGTTGTATAGTATGATGTGTAGTAATTTCAGTGAACTAAGAGGGGACATGAATGAATTGAAAAAACAAAATAAAGAACAAAAGAGTGATTCTGATGCTAAATATGAGAAAATAAATGCTAAATTTGATGAAATGAATACGCAAAATGTTAAATTTGAAACTAACATGAATAAACGTCTGAATGAGATTGATGAACGTTTTAGTACAATTAAAGACCAAATATTAGAATCAATAAGTAGCAATTGCGAGAAAAAGATTGACGAAATGAATAAAAATTTAGATGGTAAATTAAATCAGACAATGAATAAGAAGTTAGGTGACAATGTTATAGTTATGACAAATATTAATAATGACAAAATAGTGGAAGAGGTAGTGTTAGATAATAAATGTAACGGTACAGAATTGTGTGATCACATAGTTTTAATTTTATTTTGTATCAATTCAGTTAATTTTCAAATTGTCAGTCTTCACCTGTGAGGTGCCCCAGTAACCAGCAATACACACTGTTAGCCTAAACAATTGTCCAGACGTATTGCGCAACCGCCCAGTAAGCAGCAGTCCTTGTGAAACAGTATGCAGTCTATCACCAGAGTTTTCATCAGACAGCAGTGGAGAGCAGTGCATGTATAAGTAAAACTTTATACAGTGGCCTCAGAAATTTCGGTAGGCCAAAGTGATTACAGTAGCCTAGGCCTACCGAATCTTATTAAAAAGTGTGCAAAGGAGTAAAATGAAGAAAGAGATCGAGACAAAAACGAATACGTTAATTTGTGCAGTTAGAACAGTTCTGTGTGATGTGGCAAATGTGACAGTGAACTACGAGTGATAGGGTAACAACTGGACCACATGTCAGTTAAGTAACAACTACATGCAAAAGTGACTCCATAACAATCTGATATCAGTAAAAGCTATACAAATTTAGATTTATAAAAGAATTAATGAGAATACTATAAAGGGGGTAAAAGTTATATATTTAAGGGGAGAAATCATGATTAAAAGTACTGGTTCCTATAAAATAATTAGTTGATAAAACTTGTGTTTGAACAAATTCATGTTTTTTAGCTGTAGGCTACTTAATAAAATAAAATCAAGTTTGTTTAGGGATATAAATATGTGTTAGAGTAAGTCATTACGCCCGTTTAACATAACCTGTCCTGTATGGAAAATCTCACCTAAACGGACTGGTAAGTAATTTAAAGTAAATAATGGGAAAATGTATTAAGGTTTCCATATTTGTCCTTTTTAAAAATATTGGTGGCGACCTTTAAGTTTGGGAATCTTCTGTTTTTCGTAAGTCAGGGCGGGTGAAGTAAAAGGTAAGTAAAAGTTTAATATAAGGGGGGTAAGAAAAGAGACCGTTACATAAAGTACTGAATAGTGATGATAATGATGTTAATTACAATTCTGAGAGTATAGTGGGGGTAAAGAATAGTGGAGAAACAGATAAATTAGACGAAAATAAAGACGATCAGATGACAGATAAGGAGGTAAGTAGGGGTGAGAATTATGAGAATACAATTAAAAATAGTGATGATGAAGTTTTAGTGGAAGTAGGATGTAATAATGGAATGTTAGTGTGTGTTGATGGGTTAAAGAGAATGGGTAAAGAGAGTATAGAGGTAGAGGGGTTGCAGAGGGTAAATTTTCCCCAGGTTTATTGTGAACCAAGGTGTTTACAAATGTCGTTGTTGAAGGGCAAGAGTCCCTTATTATTGGAAGACATGAGGTCTTTGAGTTGTTCCCCGAATTTTTATGAATTAGTGCCCTCTGTATGGGATGGTAGAGAAAGTGTGATATGGTGTTGTGGTGAGAGATATTTAGAGAGAGAGTTGTGGGTAGATAGGGAGATAGAATTATATCAGTTAAAGAGAAATTATAAAGACTTGATAGAGAGGTTAGAATTAAAGGAAATAGACGACATAAAATACTTACCTTGTGAAATAGATATTCATGATTATTTTGATGATGCTGTTGTAAATGATAAACACTTACCTAATGATGTAATTGATATAGTGGAGGAGTATCATGATAAAATAACTTACCTTATGTTGACCAAAAATACTGATGGAGACTGGACAAAAATAACTAATGCAGACAAGGTTTATGAATTAATAAAAAGGAATAATCCTATAAATTATAATGGTATAATGAATGACATAGAGTTAATGGGTTATTATAATAATAATAATAATAAATTGAGTGTGAGTAAGAATGAGAAATGTTATAAATATATAAGACGAATACATGATGATGGGGGGGGGTAGATAAAAAACGCAGTGAATGGACATTTTAAATATTTTAATTTGTGGTAATGACATGGCTAGATTATGAAATGAAGTGTGGTATATAAGAAAAGTAATGACATAAAATTGTAAATAAATTTATAGTGAAATTAATTGTGTTTGTGTTGTAACAGGTATTTTAGGTAAACAATGTGTGTCTGTAGCAGAAATTGATTTTAATGATAATAATATTTTATTAGATTAAATAAATAATGAGAGTTTGTAATAAATGAATTGTAATTGTTTTGGAAGAAAGTAATTAAAATAACTTGTGTTTTCAAGAATTTATTGAATTAAATAATTTGACATGTTTAAATATTTTTGATTAATTTAAGATGTTATATAAAGAGATTTTGATGATGAATTTTACTAATTTTATGAGAGTTAAACTTGATAATAAATAGTGAATAAATATAAAGTTGTAAAAGATAGAATTTGGGTGAGGATTATTTCAATAAGGCATTTGAGTTAATCAGAGTTAATTTTAATAGGAGTTAGAGAGAATAAAAAGTTCAAATACAAGTAATACAGAAAGAGGGTATTAGATATTTTAGGGACACAGTAGTGTTAGTGATTATATGTAGAGAAGGTGAGTAATGTAAATGGAGATTAAATAGTTGATGGTGATATTTTGTAGATGAGGGTGATGTTGTAGGGAATGATCAACGTGCGTCGTTGGGCAGGTAGTTGCGAAGGGTCGAAGAGTGTTTGCCGATATTTGGTGGAGGGGCAAAAGGTTATGCATGGAATTGCCAGGTGGGGAACACACATCCTAGTTACAAAGAGGGTATTAAGTATTTTATTTTAAAAGGAAAATGATTTAAGTGGAATTAGTGTTGAAGGGGGTTATTATTGAGAGATAGGTGTCACCCTAGGGAAATCTGTTAGTGGTTGTTAGTAGGAATAAAAGTGAGTAAGGTTAGAGGTATAAATGCCAATTTAATAAATCAAATAATTGTGAATAACTGAGAATCACCCAAACAAATAAATGATGAAAATAAACAATAGAAAATTCATAGTTAAAATGAAATAATAAATGACATGTTATGTAAAATAAAGGTTGATAATAAAATTTGAATTTTTTGTGTAGAATTAAATGGTATAGTAAATGATAAATAATTGATAATGAATTAATAAAAGTTCAATTGAAATTAAAATGTAATGTTTATAATTTTATATGCCAATTTAAATGTACATTGTTTATATTAAGATAATAACCACAATGTGAATTATGAGTATACTATGTTTTATGATGTTGTATTATGTTTGTTAGCGTGTAGGAGAATTAAATAAATATAACCAAACATATAAGAGTTGACCGTCCGTGAATTGTAGTAACGGTGTCAGTGTGAGCCTTATATGTCTTTTGGTAGTTTCCCCAATTTTTGGGTGGTCATGGCTTCACCGAACCCTGACCGTGGATTCGTAATGTAAGTAGATTCTAAATTGGTGAACATAGAAATTGACTGGGGGGCAAGTCAGGGGAAACTACATAACTGTGGAACAGCGGCTATCGTCAAAGGTGGCGATAGTGCCATTTTAAGGGTGTGTGTGAATCATTTTAGTAGGATTACTGGTGTCCTCGGACATCAGTAACGCCGAATTTTTATATAACGCTGAAACAAGAACGGGGTAGGCAGCGTCTACACCCTAGTTAAAAATGCAGTTCTTGTGGATGCAAATGGGCGCTACAGTCCACCATAATCAACAATAGAGTGTGTGGAAAGGGAGGTGGCCGTTGCAAGCCAGGGTGTAAACAATAGAGTGTTTATGCAACCAGGTAAATGCCTTGCACAGTTTACCCGTGAGGTGATTTACCTAATTGTAACTGGGATATATGGGGGGATATTAGATTTTGATGTAGAAGGAGGTTACTAAACTGTTAGTAATGAGTTGAATATTAGATTGCATTATGTCAATGATGGAGAATATATAGTTGATTTTAATGTACTTAAATGATTTTGTGTTGATTAGAGATGTTTTGATGGAAATGATTAACAAAATTTGAGAAAGATATAATGAAATAATTTGTTTAGATGTAGTTGATTTTGTTATATATAAGAATTTTCTAAATGAATTTAATTGCTTTGAAATATTAATCCTAGGAGGAAAGGTATTTGTAATATTATAATGGGAAATGTTTATTTAAATTCTGATAGAATCAGAGAGATATATTTTGAATTTTGGGATAAGAGTCAACGAGAGAAGGGTATACAGAATGTTAGTATGGAATTTTAAAATATGTATCATGTTATGTTAAGTATTCATCAATGTATGTTAGAGGTTAAGAGAAAAAACCAGTGCTTCTTAACGTAAACCAGCACAGCTAAGGGGAAACAGATCAGTTGGGGATATAGTAATATAAGGCCGCTAGCTGATATTTTGATTTGTTGTTTCAGAGTCTGGTGTTGCTGTGGCGGCGGTCCTGAGCTGGCCAGCGCATCAGAGCAGGAGCGTTAAGTACCTGGCTGACTTTATGGTGTTGGGATCTCAAGAGAGAAGTCCAGTAAGGTCATTCATGTGCGGTCACAGTCACTGGACCAAGGGTGAGCTAGATATATTTTTGTTGTAAACCATAAAGGGGGTTGTGGCGACCTATCCTGACTGATCCCTTTAGCAAGTATGAACGTGTCAATGAGAGTTTTTATGCTTCGGCATAAAACCTCTCATTGAGGGGGCATTGTAACGGGACATTTAGGCCTACCTGGGGGAATATAAAAAATTATTGTGTTTTAATAAAAAGGAAATAAAATTGTATGATGTAATAATAATTTTGGGAGACATAAACGTAAATTCATAATTAGGGTAAATTTTATTGGAAACGAAATTAGAAAGAGTAATTGTAAAATATTATTCATGAATTAAAACGACGCAACAAACCAACATGTGGATTTGTGTCAAGGTCAGCTCTAGACGCTAGTAGAAGTTATTTGGAGAAACGGGACTTACAAGTTATGTAACATCAAGTCAGACGATATTACGTCTGTGCATACGTTACGCTGGAATTCATAGGCGTGTCGGCCGAACCTCATGCTGGCGTAGTGATACAAAATTTAGAACAATAAGGATTAGTGAAACAGCCGCGGCCGCTTCACAAAATAGTGCCGTTCGTCTCACCAGTCGGCAATGAACATCTAACAACTAAAGACGCAAGCAATCCGCGCGTCCGCCGACTGGGCGTAGTTTTTGTTGCGCCCGTACTGAAATGTGAATATTACACGTATAAAAGTAAAAATGTAAATCACAAAATGGCAACGTTCGAACACGTTAACAGTTTGTAACCTTACGATTCTGCTGATTTTAATTATACGATAGATTACACGTTAAACTTATAGTCATGTTTTCAAAAGTCGGGCGCCATCTTGATTATATATGTTGTCATACATTATAGGGCAGGAATTCGTTACGCGAAGTTGTGATGAACGGAAGTTGCTTGAAATAATAAGATATCTGTTTAAAATTGTTACCAATGAAATACCCTGTTTATTTTATAGACATCTTACATAATAATCTTGCAAGTGTTAAACAAACTCTAAACCCTCCAAAATCATAATACAGGTAAATGTGTTATTATATAATATTATGTACTTACGTAACTATATCCTTACATATCGTAATATATTTAGGTGTGCACAACCCAGCACTTAGAAATTACTCACGCACACGCAATATCTCTCTCTCTCTCTCTCTCTCTCTCTCTCTCTCTCTCTCTCTCATGGTACAATTTGTGATTATGTTGAGCTCATTTTAAAAAGTTGAAATTTTGAATGATTGAATTTATATGTTATTTGGTCATTTTAATGAAATTTGATGTAGAAATAAAATCTTTGTGTGTGTGTTGGAACGTTCTCACCAAAGTCGTGTAGGCCTCCTCGCACTGCCAGAATCGTCCAGATTAGCACAATCGGTAAAGTTTTACTGCGATTTATGGCGCACCGTCGTGTCGACCTACGTAACACCTCGGACCGATTCTATTCGCCGATCTACCTGGGACGATCCATCGGCCGACGACACCCACACGAAGCCGAACCTTTAACGTTCTTCACCACATGCTTTAGACATCCATACAGTTTATTAACCACTTACAGTGGTTTAAAAATTAAAATTCACTTAGGAGTGAACGAGTTGCCAGCCGGCGATGATCACTGCTGCAGATGAAATGACGAAGAGTCTTTGTTATATGTTGCCGAGGTGGGGTGAACCTACGTCACACGTTCTTTGTTAAGCTGTTGACAGCATCGTGTTGTTGATGTAAACACATTCTCAGCCGCTGATGTAATTAAGGATCGGCACTGTTATCGCAACAAATTACATACTGTTTTTGTGATGCTTCACAGTTCTTTGCTATGAATCGGTCCAAATCTTGGCAATATTATTATTCACTCCACTCACTATATATTCATACCGGTTATTTAAGGTTGGTTTGATTATGACCAAACTAAGAAAATACAATAGTTATGGTTTTATTTACCATACTTAAGGTAATTATAAAATGTACCATGATTGTACCATTACAAGTTAAATTTCTTTAAAAGTGAAAAAACCAGTAGAATCAGTGAACGAAGTACCGAGTAATCGATGTAGCGTACGTGAAAAGTTCGAAAGTGCATATAAAAATGGCCTGGCGTCTCTCGGACAGTTGAACAGATAAGTAACAGATGGGGAAAATTAAATTAAAATATGAGCTCAAGGGAAAAATTTAAAGTATGTTGTATGTGAGCGTGTGTGGGGGTTTTGCTTAAATATAAATATATTAAAACACGAAGCGCTAGTTTGTGTTCTCTAAAATTAATTTTATGTTTTTGAATGTATTTATTTCTATTCTAAAAAAAAGGAAAACACCATGTACCACAACTGTTATTATTGTCTATATACAAAATAGTAGTAGCAAGAAGAAAAGAAGGGGGGATATTTGAGTTTACGAAATTATCGAAATGATTTTTTGTTATGTTTTCCTTTGTTGTATAAGAAATTTAATTAAATAAAAGTATGATCATACAGTGATGGTAATACAGTGGTACTTTCTTGAATAACCATCTCTGCTTTTCCAGTTCGCTGATACGAACTCTGGTGAGTAATAAAAAAAAATAAAAAGTTTTATTTATGGTTGTTACAAATACAAGATGGCGGCCGAGTTGAGTGAAGGCTGAATTATATAACCATAAGAAATTAAATAAATTTAGTTATTAAAGTACAATTTAGAGTTACAGGGTGGAATGTTAGAAGGTTAGGTGTACTATGGTGAGTATCTGTCCGATTTTATGGTGTTGGGATCTCGAACAGAGAAGTCCAGTAATCTCGTTCAGGTGCAGCCATAGTCGCCTAGCTAGGGGGGGTAGTTTACCCATGATGTGTTACGAATTAAAGGGGGGTTGTTGGCACCATATCCTCACCGATCCTCTTAGGGGTTTAGCAATGAGAGTTCTTCTGTTTCAGCAGAAGACCTCTCATTGGGGGAGTACTGTAATGGGGCAAAATGGGAGGTTTTATTTATTTAAATTTATTCAATTTTCAACTGTAATTCCCACGTAAAGTACAACAGTATTCAAACAATGAACGCAGTGGCATAGCTGTTGGAACGAGGTGTTGTAATGGAACGCAATACGATTCCGGGAAATCAAGTGTTGTGTTACGAACATGTACGCGCGAACACCAGCATGAGTGCGGATGCGACGCTTACAGACTCGGCCCACGCCAAGTAAAATGGCTAAGCTGTAAAATTTTCTTGACATGTGGGTTTTGAGATGGCGGAAGTCCAGTGAATGCTCCACCTACAAAAGCCTCCTGTATCGTCTCCGTAGAACAACAGTGGCCACGTGGTCTATAGAGAATCCACACAATATAAGCGAACACGAAAATTTGTCGTCGGAAGGCAGGGACTTCCGTCCCATGAACAAGGCAGTCGACATACAGCCGCGGTGGCGGCCAGACTCACGCTAGGACTAGTGGGTCCCAAGTAAATTATTTTAAATGTAAAAAGTAATAAACCTTTACCAACAAGTGAACGGTATATCAGAATGGAGTTAGTGCAGTGAAGTGAAGAAAATTAAAATGTAGTAAATTAAAACTTTTGGACATACATTCAGTGTTGCACGACGAAGGATAAGTAACAAACAACAATTTTAATATTTTAACAATTTCATTAACATTTTAATAACAGAGAGCTCGAAATAAATGGGGTTTTAAAAGAATGAATGCGAGAGTATAGCAAGCTGGGTTAGCCTTAATATTAAAATTAAATATTGAAATAAATATAAGATATGAAATAAATGGTTTGTTATTCCTATTTCCAAAAAACAGTAATATTTGAGTTAAAGATGGGTAATCCATAAATTATGAGTAATAATTTTATTCAGAAGAATAATTAATAATAGAAGAAATTAAAATGTTTTGTTTCATATAACCATGAATTAGTGTAGTTATTTCGCCGTTACCACTTCCTACTGTTCTGTGCTGAAAAATTCGTCTAACGTTCCCGGGTCTCTTCTGAATTGGGGGTGTAACAATAAAAAAGAGGCCTAAAATATATAAAATAAATAAAATCACTACCAGAACTTACCTGCACGCAAATACAACACTTACCTGTTATTGAAATTTTACCAGAAGACCAAGGTCGCCACGATTATTTTTTATAGGATAAAATATCGAAAACCTTTACACTCCACCCTAAATAAAACGGACAATTTAGCAATCTGACCCACCCAATTAATAACTCAGAAAGATTCCGGAACGTTAGACGAATTTTTAACACAGAAATGAGGAAATGGCAATGACGAAATAACTTAGACTAACACATTTTGGTTATGAGATACCACTATTTACTTACATGACTGGAATTCCTTACTACAAACACAACACAATAGATATTACAACACCTTTTGAATCCATTACATATAGCTTACCGTTTTATAATTAAGTATAAATGAAAATAACATCAAAATAACAGCCCAGTTTGCTCTCACACACACTCATACAATTGAATATATTCCCCCTTATTTGTGTTTTACGAAGTCTGTTTCTTTATCCGTGGTAACCCGGTTACCGACGCCGACCGAACACGTGTTTTCGTTTTCAGTTACATTGTTCGTTATTCCTTTAAATCTGCCACTGTCACTGCCCGGCAACTGTTTATAACTTAGTTCAATTCTTCGGGTCCCGGTCGGCTTTCTTGGATTAACTACATTTGGCGAAAACTCGACCGACCGGGCCCGACACAAAATGTATAGGCGTCTGTTACTGAATGCGGCTCTAGCTGACTGTATGGCGTCGACCGTGTGTCTGTGAACGTAACAGGTACATCTACCTGTTCCTGCATGGAAGTTGTTCTTCCATGCCACGATGTTTTCGTCGTCGCTCCTTGTTCCTTTGCTGTCGTGTAACCATTTTATATAGGGAATGGAGCTGACATATGTGGATGACCAGAGCTTAATATTGGGCTTGGCTCTGCTGATGTCATTTAAGTGGGCGTGGTCTAAACGACACTTCCGTAGTGAACCCAACGGAACGATGAAAATTTCACTATATGGCCATCTTACTTTTTTGCCAACGCTTGGGTAGGCGCCCATGCTTGGTGTGCGCATGGGAGCGCAATGCCACACTCTCGCATAGTTCTTGGAATTTTGGTGGAGGTGCAAATGCTCTGCCGCATTCCTCAACAACAACTGCGTCTTCTAGCGTTGTTTCACTGTTCTGTTACACTGACTGTTATACTGACACATACGTTGCACAATACAATTACTTCGCAATGTTTTCCAAACCCGCCCGAAAATGAACTGAATAAAAATATACTTGCCCCATACGGTAAAAATAAAAACACCCAAAATTCGACCTGCTACAATACCCCCTCGATGAGAATTCTGCTGTCCACGACAGAAGAAATCTCATCGATAACCCCGAAGAGGATCGGTGAGGAACTGGTGCCACAACCCCCTGGTTCTTAATCTGCATGGGTACACGACCCCCCTGGCTCAGCGACCATGGACTCATCTGAACGAGATCACTGGACTTCTCCGTAAGAGATCCCAACACCGAGAAATCGATCAGACTCGCACCACAGCCCACCTTGCCTTCTAACATGCTACCCCCAAAAATCCTCAATCCCTGGCTAAAATCGTTCCAGCTCCTCCGCCGATGTGGATCCCCTTTTTGCAAGCTGGGCTGCCTTTGGCAAATACTGGGCTCACACACTCTAACATTACATATTACCATAACACATTAGAATAAAACTTTCTTTTAAAATTTATCAAAAATATAAAAAATTCAAAATTCAAAAAATAATCGTTTATCAAAAAATTCTCTTCCTCTTTTTTCTAATTTTTGTTTCAATGACTTAACCTAAACATTCCTATTAATACAAATACATCCTTACTCTAGCATGAGAACAATTTATAGCCTACCAATATAAAGCAATACAATAAAAGAAACATCATTAATACATACACAATAAAATAATCATTACTCAACATATTCACTCGCTGGCAGGCGAAAAATCAAAAAAAAATTTTTTTTTTTCCAAAAAAATTTAAAATTTTCAAAATTTTAAAATTCAAAAAAATTATTCATTAAATATTTATTAAATTTATTTATTAAATAACATTTATTAAAATTATTCAAATATTGGTTTGAATTAATTAAACAAACAAATCACAATTGGCTTCCTACTATACACAAGCTTAGTAGGTGTATGAACTCATCAGCTGATCATGACTAGGTCAAGTCCAAAACCCTTGACCTACATATGTTATGTATGATTTCTGAAAACACTTTAAATATCTGTAATATCCTACCTTGAAATACAAAACATAGTAACATAAAATATTTATAATAAACAAAATATTAATATAATCCATCATCAACTTGACATTTAAATTATTTAAAACAAACAATTCTTGACTTTACATTATTTTCACTTCTATCAAAATTCTGTCACTGGTTGAAAAAACAATTGTACATTCTTTATTATAAATTCCTCTCCTTAGTTAACAGTTAATTCTACCTTACTGGGGGTGATGTAAATTATTTACTCTCAATTACCATATTAGATCTCTATACATATATAAACTTTCTCCCTCTGACTCTGATATTAATCAACTCAATTATCATGACACCCATCTCTATCAAAATATCTACTAATCAGGACATTCTAAACCCCAACTTATCATTCAACACAAAACGCCGCCTTCTCCCCATATATAAAAAAAAAATACTCTCTAACCCTTTGTACATAGGATACGTGTTTCCTTCCCAAAACTCATTCCCTTATGTTGGTCCCTGGACTCCCCCTAGGTAACCCTTTCCGGCGCCAATCGGTCCCTATCCCGTCCCAACCCTTGTTGCGGACTCCCCAACTACACTACCCCCTAATACAAAATTGCCATCCCCAAAAATCTCAATCTCATTTCATTACCACCAATACAACAAAACAACCTCATTAATTATGAACATAAATATATATCATTCAAAACTCTACATAAATTCCCCACAACTGTGTCAACATTAATACTTCACCAACTTCTATAACATACATTAACTCAAAAACAACATTACATCATACTCATCTCTACTATTTCACATTCACTTTTTATTCAATTTGGACAGGTCTGCATGTCCCATAAAACATTTATCACCCATGAATTATCTTTTATTAATCTGCATATTCTTTTTATCTTTACTTCAAAATATCTGTAGTACACTAAACATTAATTACTTGTAACATTTACAAACCAATATACCAGTGACATTATTGCTGATCAGCTGATATCCTAACATAATTAAAACACCATGGATACCTTTCAAAATTGAACAGTTACATGTAATACATTATCAACACTTACTTCTATTATGTTGATTGCCTGCCAGGCGTCTAATGATTGGCTTAGAAAAAAAATTACACACATAATGAAAATACATTTTATCAACAACTATATCTAACACACAACAATAAAATAATTGCACAAATAGCAATAAACCTGGATTATTAGCATACATCAAACAAACAATTCTCTTTTAAATAATTTATATAAAAATTTATAAACATTATTATTTAAAATTTTTCATTAACTCTTTTTATTTATCATCATGATGAATTTATCCTGTGTTGTAATCAGATTTTCAAAAATTCTAAATTTATTATTAATATATATTTTTAACCATTATTTTTGTTTAGCACAATTATTTCAAAATATTTCATTACTGAATTAACATATCAATCACTCCTGTCAACCTTTTTGTTATACATTATTCATATTGTAAAATTTCAATACTTACAGCCCATTTCTCAAAACATATACAACATACCACAATACTCTCACCTCACCACTGAAACATTTCACAACATATTAGTTCACCTCAAATAATTCAGCCATCTATTATCAAAATGATTTAAATTCCTTAAAAAGTTAATTATACAATATTGAAATAGTCAAACAAAATATTTAACATGTATTAAATTGTTTAATTAAATTAATTATTAACAATATAGAATCCATTACCATCCAAACAATTACAATTCTCTGATTACTTGTTTTTCAAATTAATTTGGTTTATTTATTTAAATTGCAAGTATTTCAATATTATTCTTACAACAATTAATTACCTACATACACTGTTCACTTAACCACAACACATACCATTGGCTTTACTACATATTTATTTACAAATTTACTTCAGTATTTACTCAGTTATCACATCTCCATTTCCAAATCAGCCAAGTCAAATAGCTTAAAACAAAATATTGAACTGTCTTTTACTGTTTTCTATTTTAGCCACCATCGTCAAAAATATACCTCACATATTTGTATACTAAATGATTTTTATTT
Source organism: Magicicada septendecula (assembly GCA_034769895.1). Taxonomy (NCBI): domain Eukaryota; kingdom Metazoa; phylum Arthropoda; class Insecta; order Hemiptera; family Cicadidae; genus Magicicada; species Magicicada septendecula. Next base: position 14,067,709 of record CM068370.1, read on the forward strand.
ACATCCAGTTTATTATTATTATTTTTATCATAAACCATTACCTCTATGTCATTCATTTTCCCTTTTATTATCTCATAAGACTTGTCACTATTATTTGTTTTTATCCCGCCTCCGTGAATATTTGTTGTTACACCCAGGTAATTTATTTTCTCATCATATTCCTCCACTACAAGTACACTAATTCTTCCTACAGGTACACATTTATCATCAATATAATCATTGTCTACTACTACACAAGGTATGTCTACATTATTTATCATAATTCTCTTAATCTTCATCTTCTCTATCAGCTCTGCATAACCTCTATTTATTTTGAACCACTCCAACTCTTTCTCTCTCTCATAATCACTTTCATCACAATACCTGTCACCACACCACTGACCTACTTCACTCCATGCAAAGGGCACAACAAACTTACCATACCACTTCCTGGCTTTTCCAGGTTTACAAAAAATTAGGGGACTGCTTGAAGACACCTTGTCTTCCACATAATCAACGGAGGAAACTCTGTCCTCAAAATTCACTACTAGCGGAGTCCTTACTCCACTTATATCACGGGGAAAATTTGCCCTTTGACACCCTAACCTTTCATCACACTCTCTCTCAATTTCATCAACACTCGCTAACATTTTGTTATTAAGTTCTACTTCACCACAAACTTCATCATCACTATTTGTTTTCACCACATCATTCTTAAATAGCTCGTTTTCAACTATTTTATCACTATTATTTATTAATTCATTTTTACAACTGTAACTTACCTTGTTAATTATTTCTTCGCTATTATCAAAGACATTATTACCACTTACCTGTGTTAACTCAACTTCTGTACTCTCTTTTAACTGACCTCTATTCTCCTCCCGCTTCTCGTCTGGTTTATCAAAAGCAATTTTTATTGTATTACAACCCTTACTCATTGTTTCCTTTGTTTTGTTTAATTCTACATGTAATTCATCAAAACCCTTCATCATATTATCAAAATGTTTATCCCTCATTTCCTGTAATTCATCAAAACCCTTGTTCAGATTATCATACACTGTTCTCAAAAGATTCATCACATCCTCCAATGTACGCTCCTTTTTTTCTACCCCCACTCTGTCGTTATCATTATCATTAGGCCTATTTTCTGTCTTATTCTCTACCACTATCTCTTCAACTATCTTACCTGTATCATTGGTCATCTCACTATGTTTATTAATTTCTGCGAATATTCCTTCTTCTTGTTCTTCCATTCGGGTTAACCTATCGTCTAAATTACCCCATTCCTCGTCTGTCATCTCACCCACAACACCTCGAAATTCATTCTCCCACTCGTCCCATGCAAAATCACTATCATTACTTTGTATTATAGACATTTTTAAAGTTCGTTTGTATAACACTTTTATATATAAAATTACTCTTTTTCTCTACTCACACCTAACACATTGTGAATCACAATAACATAAACCTAACCTACTTAATTCTGTACGATAAAATTTTTATACATTCGTCATTACCACATCCTATTTTCTGTGTATTAAAATAGGTCTATCTCGTATAAATAAAATTAAAACGAAAATCCTGGCAGCGCGTCGCCATTTGTAACAATAAAAAAGAGGCCTAAAATATATAAAATAAATAAAATCACTACCAGAACTTACCTGCACGCAAATACAACACTTACCTGTTATTGAAATTTTACCAGAAGACCAAGGTCGCCACGATTATTTTTTATAGGATAAAATATCGAAAACCTTTACACTCCACTCTAAATAAAACGGACAATTTAGCAATCTGACCCACCCAATTAATAACTCAGAAAGATTCCGGAACGTTAGACGAATTTTTAACACAGAAATGAGGAAATGGCAATGACGAAATAACTTAGACTAACACATTTTGGTTATGAGATACCACTATTTACTTACATGACTGGAATTCCTTACTACAAACACAACACAATAGATATTACAACACCTTTTGAATCCATTACATATAGCTTACCGTTTTATAATTAAGTATAAATGAAAATAACATCAAAATAACAGCCCAGTTTGCTCTCACACACACTCATACAATTGAATATATTCCCCCTTATTTGTGTTTTACGAAGTCTGTTTCTTTATCCGCGGTAACCCGGTTACCGACGCCGACCGAACACGTGTTTTCGTTTTCAGTTACATTGTTCGTTATTCCTTTAAATCTGCCACTGTCACTGCCCGGCAACTGTTTATAACTTAGTTCAATTCTTCGGGTCCCGGTCGGCTTTCTTGGATTAACTACATTTGGCGAAAACTCGACCGACCGGGCCCGACACAAAATGTATAGGCGTCTGTTACTGAATGCGGCTCTAGCTGACTGTATGGCGTCGACCGTGTGTCTGTGAACGTAACAGGTACATCTACCTGTTCCTGCATGGAAGTTGTTCTTCCATGCCACGATGTTTTCGTCGTCGCTCCTTGTTCCTTTGCTGTCGTGTAACCATTTTATATAGGGAATGGAGCTGACATATGTGGATGACCAGAGCTTAATATTGGGCTTGGCTCTGCTGATGTCATTTAAGTGGGCGTGGTCTAAACGACACTTCCGTAGTGAACCCAACGGAACGATGAAAATTTCACTATATGGCCATCTTACTTTTTTGCCAACGCTTGGGTAGGCGCCCATGCTTGGTGTGCGCATGGGAGCGCAATGCCACACTCTCGCATAGTTCTTGGAATTTTGGTGGAGGTGCAAATGCTCTGCCGCATTCCTCAACAACAACTGCGTCTTCTAGCGTTGTTTCACTGTTCTGTTACACTGACTGTTATACTGACACATACGTTGCACAATACAATTACTTCGCAATGTTTTCCAAACCCGCCCGAAAATGAACTGAATAAAAATATACTTGCCCCATACGGTAAAAATAAAAACACCCAAAATTCGACCCGCTACAGGGGGAAGTCAGATTGCAAAATTATCCCGTTTTTTAATTAAGGAAAAGTGTAAAGGTTTCGATGTAAAGCCTAAAACATCGTGGCGACCCTGAACTTGTATTGGTTGGATTTTATAAAAGGTAAGTAAGCGAGAAAAGATCGCAGGTAAGGTTCTGGCAGAATATTTTTATTTTATTAATTTATTTATTTCGATTAAGTTTGTTAATCAACACTACACACTCCATTTATACTTATCTCATTTACCATTTTATAGTGAATTAATATAACTTTATTTTTGGGGCACTTATTTATCAAAATTAAGTACTTTACTCTTGTTAAAACACAAAACAATGCAGGTAAACTACCCCTCCCTCCTAACCGAACAGCTGATTGCATGGCAACAAAATTATTTTGTTTTTACGAATTACCATTGTTTAAAAATGTTTAAATGAATTTTTCATGGCAACAAAATTATTTTGTTTTTAAGAATTACCATTGTTTAAAAATGTTTAAATGAATTTTTAAGTACTTTACTCTTGTTAAAACGTAAAACGTTGCAGGTAATCTACCCCTCCACCTTAACCAATCTTCACCAAAATCAATAGGCCTTGAGTCCTCTACAACTCGGGCACATATGCAAAACATTATTTGATTCTGTTGAATTTGCGGCAGTTATCATTTGCCATAGAAAAAATTCTACACATAGACACACAGACACTTTTCAGAGAGTGACTTTTCTTCATGTTTTGAGGGTAGTCCAATTAGACTCAGCCTTTGTCTCGAACACGAATTTTTTTGCGATCACCATACTTCCATTTCCTTACAGAACATGGAAGTAAAAACAAGGTTATACAGTTTGTATTTAATATCTGTGATAATCTGAAGATATTACATGGGAGACCTGCAGGAAACTCAATGAGTTACTTACAAAGGAATAACAGTTTGCATTATATGACCTCGTGCTGTGTATTACTACATACAAATTAATAATATGAATATACTAACATTATGAAATTAAAATGTACATAAAATATAAAAGAACAAAATAATTAAGGTAAATATTACTAAGTTAAAGTGGAAAAGTGCCAATTTCACCATTTAAACAGTTGTAAATAAATTTCACCCTCCACTTTTGTAAGCAGTATAAATGGTATACAAAGTTTATGACTATCAGATCATCTATTCCTGGTCCAAACTACGGCAGCAGTAAGTGGTATAGATAACTCTCGTTGGGCAAAAAAACCATAAATAGAGAGGGTGAAATTCTATTTAGAAGTTTTAAATAATTGTGCCTTATAATTAATATGAAATGACTTTACTTATTTATTGTAAACTATAATATAGCCGCCTTATGTACTTTAATTATTACTGTTTACAATAAAACTGCCTACTGGATTATTGTGTATGTAAAAAATAACTGAACAATTAAGTGATTTAGATAAAAGAGATTAATAAAACTACCTCTCACATCAATTTAATCCTGGATATTAAAGATCACTACCCATATAATAATACATTTTTCATGAATAAACATTTCAAACTACAGCATTTGACTGTGAGTGAAACTCAGTTCAACATTTGCAACTATTATTGCTGAAGAGTCTGACAAAAATTCTCATGTCTCGGATGGCCACCATCATTGTTATAATTTCATTTACATTTCAGCTTTCGAAATCTAGGGCTGTCTTCAGAATTACACCATAGAACAACGTTCAACATATAACAGAAGAACTTCCTCAGCCTCTGAATTTTGTTAGTTCTGAATAGGTAGCAGAATTTTGAAATGGTCTTGGATTCCAGAGGCTGAAATGTCACTGATATTATAACAATGATGCCGGATGTCCATAGAAAAAAGGATTACTGACACACTAAAGTCATAGGGCAAGAATTTTATAACTGTTGGTGAATGTTAAACTTATATACAAATATGTGAAACAGCTGGCCTTAATGGATAATTTTTTTTTACAACTGGCCTTAAATTAATCTAAATACAGCCAGAATCATGTCGGAAAAAACTTCTGAGGCAGTCTGACCTTTAATTTAAATTTCACTTAAGAACACTTAATTAAACCAATTTTACACTTTAGTACTTACAACAGGCTGCTTTGTCTTCTTAACTAAATCCTTTATATTGTAATATTGGTGTTTTTCAAACGCCGCAAACAGCATCTCCAACACAACTTCTTTGTCGTCTCTTGCTTTCTTGCCTTCTGCCTTCTTCTTTTCTTCATACTCAATCTAAAACAATGGTTAAAAAATGCTAGCCTTTCATTATTCATATGTCTGTTATACCAAAATATTAAAAACAAAAACTTTAGATATTGTTATGCTAACTATCTTAACTAGATTCAAACTGAACTGAAAAACAAGGTAATATCTAAACTACCTATGCATTAACCTGTAGCGTGAGGCGAGTTCAGAAAGTAACGCTTTCAAATATGACCAACAACTAAGGGCTACGATTGTCACTATACACACGACAGCTAATCTTCCTCACATACAAGCATGTTACAGATGCTAAAGTGGTAAACACAACCTTTGTTCGTATTTTATTTTATGCCTTTTAAATACTGAACTCACAAACAAGCATTTGAGTGTCAGTTAGTTACTAATTATGATTTGGTGAAGAAAACTTACAAAAAATCCCAAGAACACACGGTTTAAAATTTATTTTCCTACAAATTTCTTTAAATTTCATGCACTGTTCTATATGAAATTTTGAAATCAGTTAAACTATCTGTGTAACAGCTATGTTTGATCCGTGTAACAAAAATTCTCCCTGAGGTGCACGAAAACAAATGGCTATGCAGTGCTTTACTTTTCTCACATGACACGATAATGAAAGTAATGATGGACATGAGTACCACACATTGTATCATGAATATCAAGTTATACCAGAACTGGAACACCAATCCAAAGAATGGAGGCATGCCAAAAAAGCATGTAGTTTAAACAAACTACATGAATATGGCTGATCATGTCCATATCAATCATTGATTGTTGGAAGAGGGGGAGATCATGTCCACAGAGGTGTTTTGGGACGCTGTGTGTGTGTGTGTGTGTGTGTGTGTGTGTGTGTGTGTGTGTGCGTGCGTGCGTGCGTGCGTGCGTGCGTGCGTGCGTGCGTGCGTGCGTGCGTGCGTGCGTGCGTGCGTGTATGTGTGTGTGTGTGTGTGTGTGTGTGTGTGTGTGTGTGTGTGTGTGTGTGTGTGTGTGTGTGTGTGTGTGTGTGTGTGTGTGTGTGTGTGTGTGTGTGTGTGTGTGTGTGTGTGTGTGTGTGTGTGTGTGTGTGTGTGTGTGTGTGTGTGTGTGTGTGTGTGTGTGTGTGTGTGTGTGATTAATATACACACCATTACATACTACATCCTATTGTGAGACTGCAAAATTTGCTCTGTCTAAGCTAAAACAAGGGACTGAGAGGTATTCTCAGTGGCAAAATGTGTTGTGTCATGTGAATGTTCACACGCACCCTGCTGTTCAAACCAAGAACTCATCACATCATCTGGCTGGGAATAGACTCATCTCCCCCCTACCTATAATCAGATTTAGAGAATTAGTATCTGTTTAGTGATTTTGACTAACTGCTTGTCAGTCAGATGATGATGACGATGACAATGATGATGATGATGATGATGACGACAATAACTCTGACAGTGTCGATAGAGATGTGCAGCATTGGCTTTCTTCACGGAAAGCTTTATTCTATAAAGAGAGGCGACAAAAATTGGTTGCACACAATGACATAAGCCTTTATATTAGAAGAAACTACATCAACACTTAGTTTAAGATATGGCCTTTCTTACAAAATTACAAAAGTTTAACAAAGTATTGTCTGTATATTTTACCAGCCAAATGTACTAAACACACCTTCCACAATACAAAAAAGAATCTAAAACAAACTATCTAGGACATTAACACCTCTTGGTTCTTTTATATGGGAGGGACTATTTCAGTAAAATCAGCTAGATACAAAAATATTTTCAAAAAGAGCAAATCACTAATAAACATTAAGCTCCTAACCACGGATTGTATTTTTAAATTAATGATACTATCAGAAAATTCCTGCAATAATAGAGAGTCATTCCATACTGGCAACTAGTTGATGATCATGTTCCCATCTGGAATATGCTCCATGTGCTGTAAATAAAGACATGTCTAAAAGCCCAAATAATTTGCAGTATTTATTTGGGACTATACCATAAACAGTTGAAAATGACAAATCCATTACAAACAATATATCTGTCTTTGATTAGTCATGTAAATCTAATCCTTTGCTTTCTTTATGTAGATAACTATAATCATTAGCTAGTAAACTTCTGTAGTCAGTTAGACTGGTTAACAATTTCTTAAAATTGTTAACAATATTTAAAATGTTACCCATCATCATCAGCCATGGCTCTACAACCCTTGGAGGGTCTTGGCCTGTTCCAAGAGTCGATTCCATTCTTTCCTATTGCGTGCCCTGGCTTTCCAGTTTCTTATGTTCAGCTTTCTGAGGTCCTCCTCTATCTGGTCTTTGAATCTACTTCGGGGTCTTCCCCTTTTTCTACTACCCATTTGGTTTCTGGTAGAAAACATGATTCGTAGGCTGTCCTTCCTTCATTCTCTCTACGAGTCCAACTCACCTTAGCACGTATATTTTGATTATCCTGACAATGTCTGGTTCTTTGTAAAGATGGTATAGTTCATAATTTATAGTGCCTGTGCCACATTCCATTTTCTTGCACTCTTCTAAATATTGTTCTTAGACTCCGTCTTTCACAGCAACCTAGAAGTCTCTTGCTATTTTTTGTCATTGTTCAGGTTTCTGAAGCATATGTCAGCACTGGCCTGATAAGTACTTTGTAAACTTTGCATTTCATATGGAGCTGAGTGCGGGTTTCAATCCATATTTCTTTACATTTGTTAACTTCTTTGACAACAACTAGGTTTTCCTTTTAGAAAAACATACTATGCTATACATTCTAAACATAAACATCCTTCAGAATCTTCTGCTATTCCTATTCCTGTTTAGCTCCTTGTAGCGGGTCAATTTTTGGGTGTTTTTATTTTTACCGTATGGGGCAAGTACATTTTTATTTCTTTCATTTTTGGCCGGGTTTGTCTAGAAGTTGTGAAAATTATTGTGTAACGAAATTCATTCCATTGTGTAACAGAACGGTGTTAAGAAGCAGTTTGAAACAAAGGCATAGACGCAGTTGTTGTTGTGTAATGCGGCTGAAGAATTTACCCCCACAAAATTCTAAGAACTTTGCAAGTGTGTCAACGCTCAAGCGCAACTACACCCGCACGCGCTCAAAAGGACGCTCTTGACTAAAAACTCAAGATGGCCAGAGCGTAAAAAATATTCGTCGTCTTCTCCAAGACGTCCCGGAAACACTGCTAACGCCCCGCCTACTGTTAGTGACATCAGCAAAGCCAAAGCCAATATCGTACTTTGGTACCCGGAATATAACTTCCATATTCCATATATAAAATGGTTACCTAACAACAACTGAGTATTGAGCGACGAAAACATAGTGGCAGTGAACAACAATTCCCGCCAGAGAAAGGAAGATGTACCTGTTACGTTCCAGTTCCAGTCTACGAGTAACAGTTCTCGGTACCGGACTGGGCCAAAGTAGGCTCGTCAAAAAGTTGTAATGTAACAAGTTAAAGAGTGGATTAATCAGTTGAATTGTCGTATGACCGCGGTCAATCTATTGAGAGGGCCTTAATCGAGAACTTTATTTTTCTTATTTCGGACAATAAAAACCGTGTACCAAACAATGCGTGTGCGTGGAGACCGCGTGGTCGGCGAAGGGGGCATTTGATTTGTATAAAATGTTAAGGGGCTTTTAATTTAGTATGAATGTGAGTGTGGCAAAGCTGGGCTGTGTTTGTGTCTATGTGAGTTTGTTATGTTACTCACTTTTTGCACTGATATTTAATACATTCCACTCTTCATAAAATAATACTTACCGCTGCCAGAATTTCACTTACCGTCATGTTCCCCGTAAAACTTATCTTTTGAAAACTGCCCAAGGTCGCCACGATATTTTTTCTAGAAGGTAAAATATCGAAAACTTATATACTCTTGCCCTTATAAAAATCCCGCTATCTGACTAATAGAAATTCAGAAAACCCCCGATTTCGTTAGATGAATTTTTAACACAGAAATGAGGAAGTGGCAATGACGAAATAACTTAGTCTAACACATGATTATATTGTAAATTAACTGATTTAATGAATTAAGTCAATGTTCATTATTATTAATACAAGAGAATTAGTTATACTCACTTATTCTAATTGCCCACATGATAGTGCTACAAAATCAAATTTGAATTACATTTTTTCTATACTTACATCTAAGGCAGCCCAATCTGCTCACGCACGCTTCCATACCTTTTATACATGACCCCTTATTTGTTAAGTTTTATACGTTAATATGCCCGTCCACGAGCGCGATACCGGCCGAACACGTGCCGAGTCCCGCACATTCAACGTCCGTATTTATCACGTTGACTTTACCACATCCCTGTACCGATTTTTCAACTGCGATATGTCTATTAATTTCTGGGGTCCCGGTCGGTCCTACTGGATTAATTACACTTTATAACACTACCGACCGGGCCCTAAACCAAAACTGTGAGCGTCTGTTACTGGAGTTGGCGTCCTGTTGACTGTATGGCGTCTCTGCTTAATCTCGACCGTCACCGAGAACGTAACAGGTACCGCTTGCTCTCTTTGGAGGGAAGCTGGTTCTTTACTGCCACTATGTTTTCGTCGTCGCTCCTTGCTCATATGCTGTTGTGTAACCATTTTATATATGGAATGGAGCTGATATATGTGTGTGACCAGAGCTTAATATTGGACTTGGCTCTGCTGATGTCACCAACAGTAGGCGGAGTTTAACGCTGTTTTCCGGTATTGAGTTGATGGCTGCAACAAACGTTTTTCTACATCGCCATGTTTGCCTCCACTTTGGTGTTTCTCACGGCGTCATTCCCGAGCCCCGCCCGGCTGAGTTGCATACGGGCGTCGAAACACATGTACAGAATTCTGCGAATTTTAGGGTGGCGCGAATTCTCTGCCGCATTCCTCAACAACAACCTGCGTCTCGCTTTGTTTCCAACTGTTCTGTTATACTGACAAATACGTTGCACAATAATACAGTTATTTCGCAATATTTTATAAGGCTCCCGACCGAAAACGAAATGAATAAAAATATATATATGCCCCAAACCGTTAAAATAAAAACACCCAAAAATGACCCGCTACAAGTTTTATAACTGTGTTTGTGTCCTAGAAAAATTAAGGTAAGCCGTAGATTGTAAGTCATATTACAACAGAAGCACGTGTTGCACAACACCTGAAACCAGTATTTACTAAATGTATCTTCTTAATTTCACCAAAGTAAAAGTAAAATATTAAATGGAAATTCTCTTCTTAAACATGTGTTATGTAAATTATTTACGCAACCTTCAAAATTGTGCTTGTGTCCTAGTGTTCGTATGAGACCCTGGACCCAAAAGAGCATGTCTGGATGGTAAGTGAAAGTCATTCTATTTATTTCTATTTGTATGGTACTCTAAATAAATTGTAAAATAATTACTAACGTCACAAATGGCGCCACGAAACAGGCACGAATTTCCAAAAAATGAAATTCCATACCTACAAATGGGATACAAGCACAGTTGAGAGGTTAAGTAAAAAATACGCAAAAGTATTGAAGTTAAGCAAATTGGTTTTGTAAAATATCAGTTTTGAAATAAAATCACTAATTGACAGTTGTTACATAAGAAAAAATAGATTAAGTAAAAATGTCCGAGAATACAGAAAAAAGTAGTATAATAAATTCAATTATGAGTGAAAGTGGCCTTGAGTCGCAATCGCTGGAGGAAAGTGGTATGTTGAGGGGGGAGCCGGGTGCTGTTACAGAAACAGCTGGCGGCAGTAATGTAATCGTCCATTCAACCCCGATTGCGTCTCAAGCACAACCAAGCGAAACAGATGTTGATTCGGGGATTCAGTTGACCCCAGTTTCAACTAAGATAAATAAACAATCAGAGGAAACAAATATGATGAGTATTATGCTCAGTCAATTCGAAAGAATGAATAATAATTTTGAGACCAAATTTAATGTAATGAATAGTCGTTTTGATGATAATGATATAATTTTAAATAATATAAAAAGTGATTTTAACAATAAATTAGACCAATTAACTAATGATTTCAATGAACAGAAAATAAAATGTGAACAGCAGAATGTTCAAAACGAGATTAATTTTAAAGAAATTAAAGACCAGAATACTCAGTTTCAGCAGAGTATTAATGTGCAATTCGATAACCTGAGTAGGGTACTAGACAAACATATTGATGAACGCTGTGAAAGTATGAAATCACAATTGTCTGAGTCCATAAATGAGCAATTAGAGTGCCGTGTTTCTGATGTCACCAATAATATAACTAACAAGGTAGAGAAACAGATCACGGAGCAATATAGCATAATGAATACAATTTTTGAGAAACAAATAAGTGAATGTAACACCAATATTGAATGTAAGATTGATTATGTTATGAGTCAGATTGAAAATAATAATAGTAAAGTAAGAGAAATTGATAATAACTGTAAGATTGAATTTAAGACCATACATGATACAATAAGTGACCTTGAATGTGATAATAACCTTAAATTAATGAATGTTAAAAATGAATTGAGCAAGGCCATCAGCCAACAAGTTAACACTGTTACCGAGCGAGTAATTATGACTCGTGACGTAAGCAGTGAAGTTGAGTTAGAGACATTCAGTTGTGATAACAAAAGAGTACACCCTATGCAGTTCATAAGCAGAGTGAGAGAGTTCAATAAGTTCAGTACTAATAACTGGGAAGTCCAATTATTAAAAATTTTTAAATGCTTTAAAGGTAGTTCGGAGATATGAGCCGAGGTACATAAAACGGAATGGGAGTGTTTTGAAAGTTTTGAGTCTGCATTTATAAATAAATATTGTAACAGTACCAAAATATGGTAGTTACATACTATAAATAAATATGACGTCAAGTATGATAAGAGACATGGGAACATATTTAAATGAACAAAGATAAGTATATAAGTTGTGTATCTACAAAACTAATAATAGAAGAATCCAACAATGAAGACGAGAATGTGAATATGTCAACCTTAATTATAAAACGTAAAAAGAAAATGACACAAGACCAAAACAAAATACTAATAAATAGACCCAATAGGATCCAGCAGTGAGGGGAATCAATGAAAATAATATCCAGCAGTGAGGGGAATCAACGAGACAAGGATCGTCAAGCTACAACGACAATGGAAATAAAATGAAAACAGCGACTACCATGAAATTCGGAATTAAGAAGAAAGAAGAAGGACCAAGAAGAAGGATGAAAAGAAACCAAAGACGTAAGGAATCAATGAACCATATATATTTTAAAGAAGAAACAGTCAGTGACAAAAGAAATAACTATAAGTGTGACATGAAAACCAGTGTGATCATTTAAAGAAACACAAACAATAAAAGTGTACTTAATACAAATGTGAAACCGGTGAATAACTGATTATTTCAACTGAAAACCACACAAACAATTACAGTGAGGAAGTTTACAGTGTGAAAAAATAGGTTAATTTCATGATGAGGCAACAAAGGTTAAAAAATAGTCAAATAAACACAAACAATGAGTGTGACTGATTTAACAAAGTTGTGACCAACACACATAATTATAAGACCACCAGATCAGAACATATAAAACAATCATATTATTGTTTATATCAAAAAACTGACAACAAATAGAGAATATTTGTTAAGTGTCAAACATGACAGGAATTTAGATTCCACAATTGACCAGAGAAAAACATTGTAAGTAATATAAGAAAGATTTGTATTAGTGTATTAGAAGGAGTTGTAAACATTTGTAACAAATTAGTGAAGGTATTATGTTAATATACCATAATGGAGTCAGTTTAGGTGTAAGTAGATACTGCACTAAAACCGATGATACATTGTTACAATACCCACAAGGAAGTAACCTATTATAACAGAAAATGATACATATTAGTATAAATATATGATCATCAAGTAAATATAAAGAAACAATATAATGTATAAGACAAAACAATGTAAACAAAACAAGTCAGACATAGTGACACAGTCAAAGACAGAAATAAGACAATGTACCAATTTAGTTAAGCAAACTACAGTATTAAAACTAATGTAAATGTTTATCAGAATAGTACCAGTAGTGAAAGGAATATATGATAATACTTTGAGAACAAGTTTTGAACATGTTAAGAACAGTATTATGACTGAATTATTGTAAACAAAATAACCATGTATATATGACCAAATGTAAGCTAAACCAGTGTATAGCAAGTTAGTTAAAGAAAATACTGTACTAAATATTGAGAACAAGGTATTACAATTATTACCAGTAGCAAGAGGAAATCTCAGAGCTACTTTGAGAACAAATAATGACCACTAAAACAATCATATTGTACATAAACATTTGAAAACCAAATGTCCAATGTGAAAAAAGGACAGAGGTAAACAAACAATGACCAGCCAGCTAGTTATGAAAAATATAACTAGTAAACCTATGTAAAAGTAATTGGAAACATTACTAAAAGTTAGATTGATATCCAATGCTACTTTAGGAATACAATCCAAATAGGACAATAACACTTTTGTTATTATATTAAACAAAATAAATACCTATAATGTCATGACACAACATAGACAGAGCCACTACTGAATAATTAGGAGGTTCTGAGTTTATTAAAAGATGACCATTGAATATAACAGATTAATTATTGTGTATGTACACTAATTATAACAATTAAATAATATAATCTATGTAATAAAAATAGAAAACAAGATGAAAAGTTGTATAAGCATTATGTGAGAGGTTTAAAATGATGTAAATACTGAATTGACCACGGTAATACACCAATATTATAGTAAAAAAGTATGTAAATAGTCATTGTTAGTAATACTAGGTAATAATATGTTCATTTTAGATAAGGATATTTAATAATAAGCATGTTTGTGAAAAATCCAACATGGACGCTGAGTAACACCATAGCGAAAATTGTGTAGGAAATAGTTTTTCACAAATTGTAACATAAACCAAATGAGATATAGACTCAAAGTGTTTAAATAAGAAATGTTATATTAGATTTAAGAAAAATCTGGTACTACGAACTTATAAAGATAAGACGTACCAAAAATAATAAATAAAATCAATATAATAATATTGATAGTGAACAGAAAATAAGCGTGTTTGGACTTATTTTAATAAGCAAAACGCCCTGAGTTCAGTGATATAAACCGATTAACGATAGGACGTATAATAAGGAAGTTGTGATAGTTTTTAACTTTCGAACTAAAAATTTGTACCGTCGATGACGTGAAAAAGTCTCCAACCCAAAATCGATTTTGACTAAAAATTAAATATTTTAATAAAATATAGCCCTTTTGGGTCAGAGACTATCAAAAACCAACCAATGGAATGAATGAAGTTCATCAGACGAGCGAGAGATGCTCTCGAGGTACATGACAGTCTACGATCGAACACCTAAGGAACAAGCCACGCCACTCCAGACCAGAAAAAGTATATTTTTAAATTAGTGCGCGACATGTTTTACTCAAGTACAATATACATACACTAACCTAATACTACACATTTACTAACGAGTGCAACAGTGCGGATTTGTGTTATTTTTATCAAGTAGATCAGTGTACAATATCGATCTATTTGCGAGTGAATTTTTTAATTAAGAAACAGGGAGTACAATTTCAATTAAACAATACTTAAAAGAAAAATAAGAGTTTAGCCAATTTCGAATTTTCGATACTACGCAAGTCATTATGCAGCGTATCGGAAATCAACAACTAAGTTATCAGAATTTAAAGGAGATTTAACACAACATTATTAAAATATTATAAAAAATATTTTAATAAATTATAACGATGTAAAAAAAAAAATAATGCTTAAAGATAATTATTGATAAATACGAGTGCATTTAGACGCTTACTTGATAAAACGTATTTGTTGAATATTTCGTTATTTCAGAATTTATTTTATTAATTGTATCAAACATAATTCTGATAATCCTATGTTAAAACTTATTAAAAAATAATATGTTTACCTGTATAGCATAAGTAATATTAGTTAATAAGACAAACTTATCCTTATAAAAATAACGGTCATTCTTAACCTCAGAAACCATTACGGTAGCTTGTTATGATGACATTACCGAATTGTTCTCAATTAACATGCAAATTAAAGTACATTGCAAACAAGAGTTTTTTTTTTATTAGAAATTTTTCTCTTGTGAACAAATTATTTTAAAACTAATTATTAACTAAAAGTAATACTTGTTAAATGCTGTACAAGTCATACAGCCTAACCACAATACTAAAGTAAAGATGCGTGCGCATACCGGCGTACGATAATTTTTGTAAACATCAGAAATATGATACCAATTTTAAATTTTATATTTTGTTCAATTATCAGTTAATATTGTTAATCCTAAATAATTAATTATAGTACATCTTGAGTCTGGTATCATGATATCTCCAAGAACCTTAACGGAATATGGTATATACTGAATTAAAACAACATAACCTGTACAGTAAAATTATTGTAACAACAACAGGTATACCAGAGCCTTGAGAGATCAGATAGAGTTTCATTTGAAGTTTTATTTTGTAATCAGCAATTGAAAGGGTTGTTAATTATTGTTTTGTTTGTTAAAAATATTCTCACTTAATAACTTGTTAATAAACCTATAATTTTTATTACCATAACAAGAGTATCATTTTATTAAAAGTAGATTCATTCATTATTTTTAATCAGTTCTGACAGGTGGCGGAAGAATTCAAAAAGTATTAGTATAAATCAATATACTTATCAGATATTGCTGCATTTATTACTGTGTGTGAAAACATGTTAAATATTCAAATTGAATATTTTTTCTATTGTGTTTGAAGTGAATGTATTTCAGACGGAACGCCACAAGATAGAATTTGAATTTCAACAGTGGTAAGTAAATCAGATACACCACAAGTGCGCGGACTATATTTTAATAAGAAGAGTGAATTATTACGGCGTACTTACAACAGCAAAACATTAACACCAGTGACAGTTACGATTGCAAATTACACCTTTTATAACCAACATTATAGTAGGCACCGGTGCGTGTCTACAACCACACGAAAACACCTAACATCAATACCACAAGAAATACATAACTTAAACTTGTAATTTTATTATATTACAAGTTGGCTAGCCCAGCAGTGTGGCTTTAAGGAGAAACACAAGACAGCAAAATATACACAGTATTACTTGTAACTATTATATTATATATATATACTTTGTTGATTTAACAAAGTTGGCGCCCAACGTGGGGCACGATTTAAGGGGAATTACACCATAACTAGATACACAATAATCCTAATTCGTGAAACAGACAGCAGATACATTACCAGAACAACAAGATGTCGGGATTAACAAGAGCACAAGAGTTAGAAATAATGAGGATATTGACGGAAATACATGAAGACAACCAATTATTTATAGAAAAATTCAGAAGAGAGAGAGAACAGAGGGAACAAGCCAGCCAGACGATAGACGACAACAAACCAGGGACAGAAGAGATACCTGAAAATAAAAACACGGAACCAACGAATCCAGAGCCTAAATATAGTGGAGAAAAGAAAATCCAAATAATTATGGAAAAGGAAGAAGCGAAGATGGAAGAAAGAAGAACCCTACGTCCAAGGAAGGCAAGAGTCACAAAAGAATTGATTGAAATGACTAGAAATGGTCTGATTAATGTGGTCAACATACCAATCATTAACCATGAAGAAGGGATCTTCAGGAAGGAGTATCGGGGGAGCATCATGGAGATTGACGAGAAAGAAAATTATATAACAACAAAGAAGAAAATGACCAACGGTATATCTCAACCACGTGTTTCCAAGAGAAGAGCGAAGTACCGTAAGAAGAAGGAAGGCTACCAGGAGAAATGGGACCGGGTTGTGGAAGGATACGCCCGAAGGATAAGAGAAATGCGGAAGGAGTGGAGTCAATTACCGGAAGTACATAATCAACGGATAGATGAAGGTACCCAAACCAAATTGAGGGAATCACCAAACGACAGTACTAACAACCACCAAGAGAATGATGGAAGCAGATATATTGAAGAGAGAGAGAAGACAGAAGAATGGAAGGCAGACTCAGCCCTCATAGCTTTCAAATGGAAGAACCAGATGATAGACCGATACATATCAAGGACGGACAGGAGTATGAATACCAAAGAAGTCCAGAAGATAGGAAGAGAGGATAACGACGATTACGGTTAAAACATAAAATGTACACCGATTTATGGGACTGACTATTATGATAACCAGTAATGCCTACAATCAGACCTCGATGAAAAAATACATTGAAGATTAAAATTATGGAACCAAATAGTGAAAAAATGGCGATAAGGATTACTCGAGTATTGATAATGTGAAAAATGGAAATATTTGTTATAAAAAATGAAGATGTAACTATATGTATAACTGTTGACTATATTGAGATGAAAAAATGCAAGGTTGATATGAAGATTATTATTATTTAAGGGTGGAAAATGAAAGTACGAGTACAAATATAGATGTTAACCACAGAAAAAGAAGGTATTACTATTGTGAAAATTATTATGTGTGTATTAAATGAGAAGTAAATGTATAATTATGTATTGAACATTGAACGTATTGTAATTTTATAATGTAAGAGAATGTACTTCAAGAGAATTAATGTAAAGGATACAGAACATTGTATTATTAATAATATGTACTACTACTATAAGAAAGATATATAAACGAGAACGACACACAAGATCCTTGGCACAACTATTTCCAAGAGCCACGTCAACAAGTAATAACAACATCTCACCCGTACTACTACTAAAAAAAAAAAAAAAATAAAAGAAAAAAAAAAAGAGAGAAGAAACAAGTGCGAAGTTGGAAAAATGAAACCAAATTAAAGTTGTAATGTAGACCAGCCACCACACACAACCACATTGTTTATAATGTATACTACTAATAAGGAAACCGATACCATATAGAATGTAAACACCAAATACAACCCATGATGAAGAAGAAAAAACAAATGTATTTAAGTTTTATACCTAGAAGAATGAAACCTAAGATAAAGAATATAATGAGATGACGCTCAAGGTGACAACAAAAGAAGAGATTGATCAAGATTAATGAAGGATGAAAAATAATATAATAACGAAGACAATCATGAGAGTATACCAGTGAGAATGTGTAAAACAGACTATCCCTACAATATGTGAAGAATATAGTATAAGTTGAATCAAGAAAAGAGAGAATAAAAATGTATAAACCGCAGATGCGTTGATTGATCCCAAGTATATTTATTATTTGTCGGAAGAACGACCACTATTATTATTTTGATGATTTAAAATGAATTGACTGAAGAGTAATGCCAGCAATCATTTATAGTTATTGAAGGAGATGATTTGCCTCCAGATTTATTGAAATTAGTATGGCCAGTAGAGTTGAATAGCCAAAGTGAGCCGCTCTAAACTGCCCCAGCTAATATTTATGTTAGGGAATTAGGGAACTAGATAAACAAGGGAGATAATTACATAGCGAAGATAAATACGATTCAAATAGAAGAAAGCAGAGGGATATATGGACAAAACATGTGAATCAACGTGGAATGTACAACAATTGATGAATTCTTCAAGTGAAAAATATATTATAATAATTCAGAATTAATCAATTCTTAAAGGAAGGCATATGTAACAGTACCAAAATATGGTAGTTACATACTATAAATAAATATGACGTCAAGTATGATAAGAGACATGGGAACATATTTAAATGAACAAAGATAAGTATATAAGTTGTGTATCTACAAAACTAATAATAGAAGAATCCAACAATGAAGACGAGAATGTGAATATGTCAACCTTAATTATAAAACGTAAAAAGAAAATGACACAAGACCAAAACAAAATACTAATAAATAGACCCAATAGGATCCAGCAGTGAGGGGAATCAATGAAAATAATATCCAGCAGTGAGGGGAATCAATGAAAATAATATCCAGCAGTGAGGGGAATCAATGAAAATAATATCCAGCAGTGAGGGGAATCAACGAGACAAGGATCATCAAGCTACAACGACAATGGAAATAAAATGAAAACAGCGACTACCATGAAATTCGGAATTAAGAAGAAAGAAGAAGGACCAAGAAGAAGGATGAAAAGAAACCAAAGACGTAAGGAATCAATGAACCATATATATTTTAAAGAAGAAACAGTCAGTGACAAAAGAAATAACTATAAGTGTGACATGAAAACCAGTGTGATCATTTAAAGAAACACAAACAATAAAAGTGTACTTAATACAAATGTGAAACCGGTGAATAACTGATTATTTCAACTGAAAACCACACAAACAATTACAGTGAGGAAGTTTACAGTGTGAAAAAATAGGTTAATTTCATGATGAGGCAACAAAGGTTAAAAAATAGTCAAATAAACACAAACAATGAGTGTGACTGATTTAACAAAGTTGTGACCAACACACATAATTATAAGACCACCAGATCAGAACATATAAAACAATCATATTATTGTTTATATCAAAAAACTGACAACAAATAGAGAATATTTGTTAAGTGTCAAACATGACAGGAATTTAGATTCCACAATTGACCAGAGAAAAACATTGTAAGTAATATAAGAAAGATTTGTATTAGTGTATTAGAAGGAGTTGTAAACATTTGTAACAAATTAGTGAAGGTATTATGTTAATATACCATAATGGAGTCAGTTTAGGTGTAAGTAGATACTGCACTAAAACCGATGATACATTGTTACAATACCCACAAGGAAGTAACCTATTATAACAGAAAATGATACATATTAGTATAAATATATGATCATCAAGTAAATATAAAGAAACAATATAATGTATAAGACAAAACAATGTAAACAAAACAAGTCAGACATAGTGACACAGTCAAAGACAGAAATAAGACAATGTACCAATTTAGTTAAGCAAACTACAGTATTAAAACTAATGTAAATGTTTATCAGAATAGTACCAGTAGTGAAAGGAATATATGATAATACTTTGAGAACAAGTTTTGAACATGTTAAGAACAGTATTATGACTGAATTATTGTAAACAAAATAACCATGTATATATGACCAAATGTAAGCTAAACCAGTGTATAGCAAGTTAGTTAAAGAAAATACTGTACTAAATATTGAGAACAAGGTATTACAATTATTACCAGTAGCAAGAGGAAATCTCAGAGCTACTTTGAGAACAAATAATGACCACTAAAACAATCATATTGTACATAAACATTTGAAAACCAAATGTCCAATGTGAAAAAAGGACAGAGGTAAACAAACAATGACCAGCCAGCTAGTTATGAAAAATATAACTAGTAAACCTATGTAAAAGTAATTGGAAACATTACTAAAAGTTAGATTGATATCCAATGCTACTTTAGGAATACAATCCAAATAGGACAATAACACTTTTGTTATTATATTAAACAAAATAAATACCTATAATGTCATGACACAACATAGACAGAGCCACTACTGAATAATTAGGAGGTTCTGAGTTTATTAAAAGATGACCATTGAATATAACAGATTAATTATTGTGTATGTACACTAATTATAACAATTAAATAATATAATCTATGTAATAAAAATAGAAAACAAGATGAAAAGTTGTATAAGCATTATGTGAGAGGTTTAAAATGATGTAAATACTGAATTGACCACGGTAATACACCAATATTATAGTAAAAAAGTATGTAAATAGTCATTGTTAGTAATACTAGGTAATAATATGTTCATTTTAGATAAGGATATTTAATAATAAGCATGTTTGTGAAAAATCCAACATGGACGCTGAGTAACACCATAGCGAAAATTGTGTAGGAAATAGTTTTTCACAAATTGTAACATAAACCAAATGAGATATAGACTCAAAGTGTTTAAATAAGAAATGTTATATTAGATTTAAGAAAAATCTGGTACTACGAACTTATAAAGATAAGACGTACCAAAAATAATAAATAAAATCAATATAATAATATTGATAGTGAACAGAAAATAAGCGTGTTTGGACTTATTTTAATAAGCAAAACGCCCTGAGTTCAGTGATATAAACCGATTAACGATAGGACGTATAATAAGGAAGTTGTGATAGTTTTTAACTTTCGAACTAAAAATTTGTACCGTCGATGACGTGAAAAAGTCTCCAACCCAAAATCGATTTTGACTAAAAATTAAATATTTTAATAAAATATAGCCCTTTTGGGTCAGAGACTATCAAAAACCAACCAATGGAATGAATGAAGTTCATCAGACGAGCGAGAGATGCTCTCGAGGTACATGACAGTCTACGATCGAACACCTAAGGAACAAGCCACGCCACTCCAGACCAGAAAAAGTATATTTTTAAATTAGTGCGCGACATGTTTTACTCAAGTACAATATACATACACTAACCTAATACTACACATTTACTAACGAGTGCAACAGTGCGGATTTGTGTTATTTTTATCAAGTAGATCAGTGTACAATATCGATCTATTTGCGAGTGAATTTTTTAATTAAGAAACAGGGAGTACAATTTCAATTAAACAATACTTAAAAGAAAAATAAGAGTTTAGCCAATTTCGAATTTTCGATACTACGCAAGTCATTATGCAGCGTATCGGAAATCAACAACTAAGTTATCAGAATTTAAAGGAGATTTAACACAACATTATTAAAATATTATAAAAAATATTTTAATAAATTATAACGATGTAAAAAAAAAAATAATGCTTAAAGATAATTATTGATAAATACGAGTGCATTTAGACGCTTACTTGATAAAACGTATTTGTTGAATATTTCGTTATTTCAGAATTTATTTTATTAATTGTATCAAACATAATTCTGATAATCCTATGTTAAAACTTATTAAAAAATAATATGTTTACCTGTATAGCATAAGTAATATTAGTTAATAAGACAAACTTATCCTTATAAAAATAACGGTCATTCTTAACCTCAGAAACCATTACGGTAGCTTGTTATGATGACATTACCGAATTGTTCTCAATTAACATGCAAATTAAAGTACATTGCAAACAAGAGTTTTTTTTTTATTAGAAATTTTTCTCTTGTGAACAAATTATTTTAAAACTAATTATTAACTAAAAGTAATACTTGTTAAATGCTGTACAAGTCATACAGCCTAACCACAATACTAAAGTAAAGATGCGTGCGCATACCGGCGTACGATAATTTTTGTAAACATCAGAAATATGATACCAATTTTAAATTTTATATTTTGTTCAATTATCAGTTAATATTGTTAATCCTAAATAATTAATTATAGTACATCTTGAGTCTGGTATCATGATATCTCCAAGAACCTTAACGGAATATGGTATATACTGAATTAAAACAACATAACCTGTACAGTAAAATTATTGTAACAACAACAGGTATACCAGAGCCTTGAGAGATCAGATAGAGTTTCATTTGAAGTTTTATTTTGTAATCAGCAATTGAAAGGGTTGTTAATTATTGTTTTGTTTGTTAAAAATATTCTCACTTAATAACTTGTTAATAAACCTATAATTTTTATTACCATAACAAGAGTATCATTTTATTAAAAGTAGATTCATTCATTATTTTTAATCAGTTCTGACAGGTGGCGGAAGAATTCAAAAAGTATTAGTATAAATCAATATACTTATCAGATATTGCTGCATTTATTACTGTGTGTGAAAACATGTTAAATATTCAAATTGAATATTTTTTCTATTGTGTTTGAAGTGAATGTATTTCAGACGGAACGCCACAAGATAGAATTTGAATTTCAACAGTGGTAAGTAAATCAGATACACCACAAGTGCGCGGACTATATTTTAATAAGAAGAGTGAATTATTACGGCGTACTTACAACAGCAAAACATTAACACCAGTGACAGTTACGATTGCAAATTACACCTTTTATAACCAACATTATAGTAGGCACCGGTGCGTGTCTACAACCACACGAAAACACCTAACATCAATACCACAAGAAATACATAACTTAAACTTGTAATTTTATTATATTACAAGTTGGCTAGCCCAGCAGTGTGGCTTTAAGGAGAAACACAAGACAGCAAAATATACACAGTATTACTTGTAACTATTATATTATATATATATACTTTGTTGATTTAACAAAGTTGGCGCCCAACGTGGGGCACGATTTAAGGGGAATTACACCATAACTAGATACACAATAATCCTAATTCGTGAAACAGACAGCAGATACATTACCAGAACAACAAGATGTCGGGATTAACAAGAGCACAAGAGTTAGAAATAATGAGGATATTGACGGAAATACATGAAGACAACCAATTATTTATAGAAAAATTCAGAAGAGAGAGAGAACAGAGGGAACAAGCCAGCCAGACGATAGACGACAACAAACCAGGGACAGAAGAGATACCTGAAAATAAAAACACGGAACCAACGAATCCAGAGCCTAAATATAGTGGAGAAAAGAAAATCCAAATAATTATGGAAAAGGAAGAAGCGAAGATGGAAGAAAGAAGAACCCTACGTCCAAGGAAGGCAAGAGTCACAAAAGAATTGATTGAAATGACTAGAAATGGTCTGATTAATGTGGTCAACATACCAATCATTAACCATGAAGAAGGGATCTTCAGGAAGGAGTATCGGGGGAGCATCATGGAGATTGACGAGAAAGAAAATTATATAACAACAAAGAAGAAAATGACCAACGGTATATCTCAACCACGTGTTTCCAAGAGAAGAGCGAAGTACCGTAAGAAGAAGGAAGGCTACCAGGAGAAATGGGACCGGGTTGTGGAAGGATACGCCCGAAGGATAAGAGAAATGCGGAAGGAGTGGAGTCAATTACCGGAAGTACATAATCAACGGATAGATGAAGGTACCCAAACCAAATTGAGGGAATCACCAAACGACAGTACTAACAACCACCAAGAGAATGATGGAAGCAGATATATTGAAGAGAGAGAGAAGACAGAAGAATGGAAGGCAGACTCAGCCCTCATAGCTTTCAAATGGAAGAACCAGATGATAGACCGATACATATCAAGGACGGACAGGAGTATGAATACCAAAGAAGTCCAGAAGATAGGAAGAGAGGATAACGACGATTACGGTTAAAACATAAAATGTACACCGATTTATGGGACTGACTATTATGATAACCAGTAATGCCTACAATCAGACCTCGATGAAAAAATACATTGAAGATTAAAATTATGGAACCAAATAGTGAAAAAATGGCGATAAGGATTACTCGAGTATTGATAATGTGAAAAATGGAAATATTTGTTATAAAAAATGAAGATGTAACTATATGTATAACTGTTGACTATATTGAGATGAAAAAATGCAAGGTTGATATGAAGATTATTATTATTTAAGGGTGGAAAATGAAAGTACGAGTACAAATATAGATGTTAACCACAGAAAAAGAAGGTATTACTATTGTGAAAATTATTATGTGTGTATTAAATGAGAAGTAAATGTATAATTATGTATTGAACATTGAACGTATTGTAATTTTATAATGTAAGAGAATGTACTTCAAGAGAATTAATGTAAAGGATACAGAACATTGTATTATTAATAATATGTACTACTACTATAAGAAAGATATATAAACGAGAACGACACACAAGATCCTTGGCACAACTATTTCCAAGAGCCACGTCAACAAGTAATAACAACATCTCACCCGTACTACTACTAAAAAAAAAAAAAAATAAAAGAAAAAAAAAAAGAGAGAAGAAACAAGTGCGAAGTTGGAAAAATGAAACCAAATTAAAGTTGTAATGTAGACCAGCCACCACACACAACCACATTGTTTATAATGTATACTACTAATAAGGAAACCGATACCATATAGAATGTAAACACCAAATACAACCCATGATGAAGAAGAAAAAACAAATGTATTTAAGTTTTATACCTAGAAGAATGAAACCTAAGATAAAGAATATAATGAGATGACGCTCAAGGTGACAACAAAAGAAGAGATTGATCAAGATTAATGAAGGATGAAAAATAATATAATAACGAAGACAATCATGAGAGTATACCAGTGAGAATGTGTAAAACAGACTATCCCTACAATATGTGAAGAATATAGTATAAGTTGAATCAAGAAAAGAGAGAATAAAAATGTATAAACCGCAGATGCGTTGATTGATCCCAAGTATATTTATTATTTGTCGGAAGAACGACCACTATTATTATTTTGATGATTTAAAATGAATTGACTGAAGAGTAATGCCAGCAATCATTTATAGTTATTGAAGGAGATGATTTGCCTCCAGATTTATTGAAATTAGTATGGCCAGTAGAGTTGAATAGCCAAAGTGAGCCGCTCTAAACTGCCCCAGCTAATATTTATGTTAGGGAATTAGGGAACTAGATAAACAAGGGAGATAATTACATAGCGAAGATAAATACGATTCAAATAGAAGAAAGCAGAGGGATATATGGACAAAACATGTGAATCAACGTGGAATGTACAACAATTGATGAATTCTTCAAGTGAAAAATATATTATAATAATTCAGAATTAATCAATTCTTAAAGGAAGGCATATGTAACAGTACCAAAATATGGTAGTTACATACTATAAATAAATATGACGTCAAGTATGATAAGAGACATGGGAACATATTTAAATGAACAAAGATAAGTATATAAGTTGTGTATCTACAAAACTAATAATAGAAGAATCCAACAATGAAGACGAGAATGTGAATATGTCAACCTTAATTATAAAACGTAAAAAGAAAATGACACAAGACCAAAACAAAATACTAATAAATAGACCCAATAGGATCCAGCAGTGAGGGGAATCAATGAAAATAATATCCAGCAGTGAGGGGAATCAATGAAAATAATATCCAGCAGTGAGGGGAATCAATGAAAATAATATCCAGCAGTGAGGGGAATCAACGAGACAAGGATCATCAAGCTACAACGACAATGGAAATAAAATGAAAACAGCGACTACCATGAAATTCGGAATTAAGAAGAAAGAAGAAGGACCAAGAAGAAGGATGAAAAGAAACCAAAGACGTAAGGAATCAATGAACCATATATATTTTAAAGAAGAAACAGTCAGTGACAAAAGAAATAACTATAAGTGTGACATGAAAACCAGTGTGATCATTTAAAGAAACACAAACAATAAAAGTGTACTTAATACAAATGTGAAACCGGTGAATAACTGATTATTTCAACTGAAAACCACACAAACAATTACAGTGAGGAAGTTTACAGTGTGAAAAAATAGGTTAATTTCATGATGAGGCAACAAAGGTTAAAAAATAGTCAAATAAACACAAACAATGAGTGTGACTGATTTAACAAAGTTGTGACCAACACACATAATTATAAGACCACCAGATCAGAACATATAAAACAATCATATTATTGTTTATATCAAAAAACTGACAACAAATAGAGAATATTTGTTAAGTGTCAAACATGACAGGAATTTAGATTCCACAATTGACCAGAGAAAAACATTGTAAGTAATATAAGAAAGATTTGTATTAGTGTATTAGAAGGAGTTGTAAACATTTGTAACAAATTAGTGAAGGTATTATGTTAATATACCATAATGGAGTCAGTTTAGGTGTAAGTAGATACTGCACTAAAACCGATGATACATTGTTACAATACCCACAAGGAAGTAACCTATTATAACAGAAAATGATACATATTAGTATAAATATATGATCATCAAGTAAATATAAAGAAACAATATAATGTATAAGACAAAACAATGTAAACAAAACAAGTCAGACATAGTGACACAGTCAAAGACAGAAATAAGACAATGTACCAATTTAGTTAAGCAAACTACAGTATTAAAACTAATGTAAATGTTTATCAGAATAGTACCAGTAGTGAAAGGAATATATGATAATACTTTGAGAACAAGTTTTGAACATGTTAAGAACAGTATTATGACTGAATTATTGTAAACAAAATAACCATGTATATATGACCAAATGTAAGCTAAACCAGTGTATAGCAAGTTAGTTAAAGAAAATACTGTACTAAATATTGAGAACAAGGTATTACAATTATTACCAGTAGCAAGAGGAAATCTCAGAGCTACTTTGAGAACAAATAATGACCACTAAAACAATCATATTGTACATAAACATTTGAAAACCAAATGTCCAATGTGAAAAAAGGACAGAGGTAAACAAACAATGACCAGCCAGCTAGTTATGAAAAATATAACTAGTAAACCTATGTAAAAGTAATTGGAAACATTACTAAAAGTTAGATTGATATCCAATGCTACTTTAGGAATACAATCCAAATAGGACAATAACACTTTTGTTATTATATTAAACAAAATAAATACCTATAATGTCATGACACAACATAGACAGAGCCACTACTGAATAATTAGGAGGTTCTGAGTTTATTAAAAGATGACCATTGAATATAACAGATTAATTATTGTGTATGTACACTAATTATAACAATTAAATAATATAATCTATGTAATAAAAATAGAAAACAAGATGAAAAGTTGTATAAGCATTATGTGAGAGGTTTAAAATGATGTAAATACTGAATTGACCACGGTAATACACCAATATTATAGTAAAAAAGTATGTAAATAGTCATTGTTAGTAATACTAGGTAATAATATGTTCATTTTAGATAAGGATATTTAATAATAAGCATGTTTGTGAAAAATCCAACATGGACGCTGAGTAACACCATAGCGAAAATTGTGTAGGAAATAGTTTTTCACAAATTGTAACATAAACCAAATGAGATATAGACTCAAAGTGTTTAAATAAGAAATGTTATATTAGATTTAAGAAAAATCTGGTACTACGAACTTATAAAGATAAGACGTACCAAAAATAATAAATAAAATCAATATAATAATATTGATAGTGAACAGAAAATAAGCGTGTTTGGACTTATTTTAATAAGCAAAACGCCCTGAGTTCAGTGATATAAACCGATTAACGATAGGACGTATAATAAGGAAGTTGTGATAGTTTTTAACTTTCGAACTAAAAATTTGTACCGTCGATGACGTGAAAAAGTCTCCAACCCAAAATCGATTTTGACTAAAAATTAAATATTTTAATAAAATATAGCCCTTTTGGGTCAGAGACTATCAAAAACCAACCAATGGAATGAATGAAGTTCATCAGACGAGCGAGAGATGCTCTCGAGGTACATGACAGTCTACGATCGAACACCTAAGGAACAAGCCACGCCACTCCAGACCAGAAAAAGTATATTTTTAAATTAGTGCGCGACATGTTTTACTCAAGTACAATATACATACACTAACCTAATACTACACATTTACTAACGAGTGCAACAGTGCGGATTTGTGTTATTTTTATCAAGTAGATCAGTGTACAATATCGATCTATTTGCGAGTGAATTTTTTAATTAAGAAACAGGGAGTACAATTTCAATTAAACAATACTTAAAAGAAAAATAAGAGTTTAGCCAATTTCGAATTTTCGATACTACGCAAGTCATTATGCAGCGTATCGGAAATCAACAACTAAGTTATCAGAATTTAAAGGAGATTTAACACAACATTATTAAAATATTATAAAAAATATTTTAATAAATTATAACGATGTAAAAAAAAAAATAATGCTTAAAGATAATTATTGATAAATACGAGTGCATTTAGACGCTTACTTGATAAAACGTATTTGTTGAATATTTCGTTATTTCAGAATTTATTTTATTAATTGTATCAAACATAATTCTGATAATCCTATGTTAAAACTTATTAAAAAATAATATGTTTACCTGTATAGCATAAGTAATATTAGTTAATAAGACAAACTTATCCTTATAAAAATAACGGTCATTCTTAACCTCAGAAACCATTACGGTAGCTTGTTATGATGACATTACCGAATTGTTCTCAATTAACATGCAAATTAAAGTACATTGCAAACAAGAGTTTTTTTTTTATTAGAAATTTTTCTCTTGTGAACAAATTATTTTAAAACTAATTATTAACTAAAAGTAATACTTGTTAAATGCTGTACAAGTCATACAGCCTAACCACAATACTAAAGTAAAGATGCGTGCGCATACCGGCGTACGATAATTTTTGTAAACATCAGAAATATGATACCAATTTTAAATTTTATATTTTGTTCAATTATCAGTTAATATTGTTAATCCTAAATAATTAATTATAGTACATCTTGAGTCTGGTATCATGATATCTCCAAGAACCTTAACGGAATATGGTATATACTGAATTAAAACAACATAACCTGTACAGTAAAATTATTGTAACAACAACAGGTATACCAGAGCCTTGAGAGATCAGATAGAGTTTCATTTGAAGTTTTATTTTGTAATCAGCAATTGAAAGGGTTGTTAATTATTGTTTTGTTTGTTAAAAATATTCTCACTTAATAACTTGTTAATAAACCTATAATTTTTATTACCATAACAAGAGTATCATTTTATTAAAAGTAGATTCATTCATTATTTTTAATCAGTTCTGACAGGTGGCGGAAGAATTCAAAAAGTATTAGTATAAATCAATATACTTATCAGATATTGCTGCATTTATTACTGTGTGTGAAAACATGTTAAATATTCAAATTGAATATTTTTTCTATTGTGTTTGAAGTGAATGTATTTCAGACGGAACGCCACAAGATAGAATTTGAATTTCAACAGTGGTAAGTAAATCAGATACACCACAAGTGCGCGGACTATATTTTAATAAGAAGAGTGAATTATTACGGCGTACTTACAACAGCAAAACATTAACACCAGTGACAGTTACGATTGCAAATTACACCTTTTATAACCAACATTATAGTAGGCACCGGTGCGTGTCTACAACCACACGAAAACACCTAACATCAATACCACAAGAAATACATAACTTAAACTTGTAATTTTATTATATTACAAGTTGGCTAGCCCAGCAGTGTGGCTTTAAGGAGAAACACAAGACAGCAAAATATACACAGTATTACTTGTAACTATTATATTATATATATATACTTTGTTGATTTAACAATATTGGTCTGAAGAAGACCAAGAAGTGTTACGAAGTAGGATCATGGGAACAGGGAATTTTGGGGGGCCCAATAATAATATAACAGGGTATGTGATGAGAATATTTAACGAGGTGAAATACTTAGAACCGCCATTGCCATTTAGATCCTTTGTGAGGCATATAAGCAAGCATTTGCCAAGGGAAGTGCAAATAACACTTATGACACGGGAGGTAGCTAATATTAGCGAACTAGAAAATATTTTAGATGTGTTTCAGAACATCCGGGACGAAGAACTGAGTCGCCGTCAGAACCAGCAAAATGGAAATAATGGAGGTAATCAGGGACAGCCGCGGGGACCCACAAATGGACCGGCATACCCTAGACGAGAACAAAATAACCGAGGACCAAAATGGACTTGTCCAGCATGTTCAAAGATGCAGGAGAGAGAGACCGGGTCAGCGACAGGGGCCGCCACCCGCACAGAACCAGCATGCATACCAACGAAGGGGAGAGGGCCAAGGAGGAGCACCGAGAGGCCACGCTCATGAACAGCGAGGAAACCAGCAAGAACGAGGATACAACCCTGCAGTGTCTCTTAGGAAACTAAGAGAGACAATGGAACACCGGACCCCACCGTAGTCGCCGGAAGTTTCTGGGGTACAAATGGATGATAGATACCAAAACAACATTGTGATTACAGATTTATCTGAGGAATTATTGGAGGAGGAAGACTTCGAAGCAGTGAGACGGGAGAATGGACTGACTGAGGTGAAAATCAACATAGAAGGTAAGGAGATTAAAACTTTAATCGATACGGGTAGCGAAATCTCTGTTATTTCTGAACATGTATTAGATGAATTAAGAGAAATAAATAAAAATATTCCGTCTTTACCAGTAGCTGGGGTGACGATTGTAGGTATTACGGGAGTTAGAAGTAAGAGAGTCACGAAACAAGTACATTTAAACATGATAATTAACGGGGTAGGGTATGATAATACATTTCTAGTTGTACGGGGACTAAATCTTGAGGTTATACTTGGAAATGATTTTCTGATTAAACATAAGGCAGTGATTGATTTTAATAAATGGGTGTTAGAATTAAATAGTGAAGGGGAACCAATCTGTATTAATTTTGAACGGGTGTTAGATGCGGTAAGAATTTCAGGGGTAAGGGTGATACATAATCGGAATAATAAACAAGAAATGGAAATTAGTATGAATGTGTGTAGTGAGAGTAAGATAGAGTATGAGGAGAATGTGGATCACTTATGGAATGAAAGAGCACTGAAATTTTGTAATGAGGGTGGCGTGATAGGGAGTTCTCAACGTGCATCGTTGTGGCGGGTAGTAGAAAATTTTAGAGAAGTGTTTGCCGATATACCAGGGAGGGCAAGAAACTATGAATGCGAGTTAAAGGTAAGGGAACACGCACCCTATGTGCAAAGAAGTTATCCGGTGCCCTATGCGAAGAGAAGAGCGGTTCAGCTTGAGTTAGAGAAAATGTTAGAGGGAGATATAATTGAGAGATCTGTGTCACCATATTCTAACCCCTTAGTTGTAGTGATTAAAAAAGATGGTAGAGTTAGGTTATGTTTAGATGCCCGCAAAATCAATCAAATAATTATTCCAGACAGGGAGTCACCCGAAGCTATAGAAGAAATTTTTCAGAAGTTTAGCGGCGTACAATATATGACCTCTTTAGACCTAACCGCCGGGTATTGGCAAGTGCCATTAGCAGCAAATAGTAGAAAATACACAGCCTTTTTATTCAACGGAAAGAATTATCAATTTAAGAGACTACCGTTCGGTTTGAACACAAGTGTAGCTAGCTTTATCAAATGTCTTGACGAAATTTTGCAACCACATAACTTAGATTTTTTAACCATTTACGTTGACGATATTTTGATAGCGTCCAGAACATTTGAAGAGCATGTAGAGCATTTGGAATATGTATTGGAGAAGTTATATCAGGGAGGTTTGACAGTGAATTGGGACAAATCGAAATTTTTGCAAACTGAGATACATTTTTTAGGTTTCATCATAACACCTACAGGGATACGTGCCAATCCGGATAAAGTAGAATCCATCCTGACGTTCCCGGAGCCCAAAAATATAAAACAATTGCAAAGTTTTCTTGGTCTTTGTAATTTTTACAGGAAGTTCCAGCGGAATTACGCCCAGACGACGGCCCGACTCAGCGCAGTGCTGCAAAAGAATAAGCAATGGAGATGGGGCGATAACGAAAGAGCGGCGTTTAATGACATCAAAATTAAGTTCGCAGACATGATACTAATGAATCATCCCAATTTTAATGACAAATTTTATTTACAGACAGATGCTAGTAATATAGCACTGGGAGCAGAACTTTACCAAGAAGACGAGGCAAAGGAGCATAAAACCATTGCCTTCGCCAGCCGGACGTTGCTAGCCGCAGAGCGCAACTATACTACAACAGAGAAGGAGCTCCTCAGTATAGTGTTCGCTGTGAGGAAGTTCCGAACGTATCTGCTGGGTAACAGAACCATCATCAGGACGGACCATAAAGCGCTGTCGTTCCTGAATACTTGCAAACTCACACACAGCCGGATAACCAGGTGGGTGTTAGCTCTTCAAGAGTACAATTTTTCTTGGGAATACATTAAGGGTGTAGAGAACAGGGTGCCAGACACACTATCACGAGTAGACACAGACAGAAATAGAACAGGTAGAGATATTAAAGAGATAGAAATTTATAGACTATCCCGGGAAGATAAACTTTTTGGGGAAGAATTAAAGGATATAAATATAATGCAAAGGGCTGATGGTAAATTAAATAAGATCATTATTAGCTTAGAATCAGATATAGATGAGTTTGGGTACAAGCAATATTTTCAAGTGTTTAAAGGGAGTTTGTTTAAAAAAGTAGAAGGGAGAGAGAGGGATTGGAGGTTAGTTATACCTGAAGGGTTGATAGAGAAAATAGTGTGGGACTGTCACTTTAGATACGGGCATTTTGGGGCACGGAAGTGTGTGAATGTGTTAAAGGAATCTTGTTTATTTAAGAATATGGAGAAACGCGTCCGAAGAATACTTAGAGTTTGCGAGTTATGTCAGAAATCCAAAGTTGTCAATTATAGGTTAGAGGGAGAACTAAATTATATTAAAGTAGAAAAGCCATTCGATTTAGTAGCTGTAGATTTGTACGGCCCATTGCCAAAGGGTAGGGGTGGAGTGATGCATATTTTTGTTGTACTTGATACTTTTTCCAAATATGTCAGACTATATAGTGTGAAGCGAGCAACGAGTAAGGTGCTGAGCGAGAAGATCACACGCGACTACATGATCAACGTGGGAAAGCCGAAGGTGATATTATCCGACCATGGGCCGCAGTTTATCAGCGGAAGATGGCGCCAGACTCTAGGATGGGAAGGTATCATCCCAAAGCACACCGCAGTATATCACCCGCAGTCCAACCAGGCGGAGCGAGTCATGAGGGAGCTGGGCAGAATTTTTCGAACATACTGCCACGCCAAACATAGCGAGTGGCCACTCTATGTGCAGAAGATTGAAAACTGGCTAAACTGCACCACCCACGAGTCGACAGGGTTCACACCTTATGAGCTAATAAGAGGAAAGCGTCCACAGAGGATTTTGGAACAATTAATTGAATATCCACCAGAAACCAACACTATTGGTAATGATGTTAAACTTAGACTAGCGAATGAAAGTTTGTTGACAAAGGGAGAGAGGAGAAAACAGCGACATGATATGAAAGGCAAGTGGACGCAGTATGAGGTTGGACAGCTGGTATTGATACGACGACATGACTTATCAAGTGCACAAGACAAGGAGATCAAGAAGTTTTTCTTATTGTACGAGGGGCCGTACGAGATAGTAGAAATAAAAATGAAAAATTCGTATGTGTTACAGAATAGAGAAACAAGGGAGATAGTGGGTACGCACAACGCTACAAATTTGAAATTATTTTGGTCAGCATAAGTATTTTGTTAAATTGTAAAGGTATGAATGTTATTTTAAATTTTTTTTTGTTTCTAGAAGGGATCCTCCCCCATTTTCGGGCGGTCACGATCTTACCAGTCCTGGCCGTGGAATTCGGAACTCGGAGGCGGGCCATGGTTGGCAGATCTTCCTTCGGGCGGTGAAAGCAACGATGGTCCGGCTCCACCAAAATTGGTACAAAGTAGAAATTTAGCTACATATTTGAACGGGGAGGGGAACCCTAAACAGGTACGTGACGAATTAAAATTTTTTATACACTCCAGGTGCAACAATTTTGATGTACCTGTCACGTGCCTGCACTACCCTAGAGTGTTATATACAAAGGAGGCTACACCTAAATACAGGGCAGTGCATACAAACTTAAATATTTTCAGTGTCTGTGGCGAAGAAATTTCAGCTGAGCCATTGACAACAGTTTTGCTTACACCGAAATGAAGAGTTTTGCGGAGAGGCAGGGTGGGTTCCCGCTCAGACGACGGGTTGGAAGAAATGAGAAGATAAGGTAGTGCAATTTGCACAAAAGGGGAAGTAACTGCACAAAGCAGATCTGAGCTGGAACATATTTTGCCTCATTGCAGAACACCCCCGTTTCAGGTGCGTCCATAATCGCCGATTTAAAAAAAAAAAAAAAAAAAAAAAAAAAAAATATATATATATATACCAAAACAATTTTGGATGTGTATTATTTCAAATGTAAATAAATTTTAGAATTAAGTGACCAAACATAATTGTCGAGTTTTAGTATCTGTGAGTATGGGAACGTTTTAAAAAATGTGTAACAAAATAAAAACTTGGTATCAATACAAGAAGTGGGGATGATTTTAGGGTGTCATGGGAGTTGAAGTTGTTAGAAGTTAGAGTCAAAGGGAGAAAGATTATATATGTAGACAGAATAAATGAGAATATATAATGCACATCACCCACAGTAGATTAAAGTAAGATTGTTGAATATAAAGAGAGATTTATGATAAAGAATATAAAAATTTTATTTTTTCGAAACCAGTGACAGAATTTTGATAAAATTTGGAAAACAAGATACAAGTCAAGAATTGTTTATTTTAAATAATTTAAATGTCAATTTGATGATTATTTATATTAATATTGTGTTTGTTTTAAATATTTTATTTTATTATGTTTTGTGTTTCAAGTTAGCTTATTCCAAATGTATTTTCCGATAGAAATTGTGCATAACATATGTAGGTCAAGGGTTTTGGACTTGACCTAGTTACGATCAGCTGATGAGGTCATACACCTACTAAGCTTGTATAGTAGGGAGTCAATTTTAATTTGTTTATTTAATTAATTCGAACCAATATTTAAATAATTTTGCATATGAGGGAAACATTTAAAATAAATTTAAATTTTTTGAATTTTAAAATTTTTAATTTAAAAAAAAAAAAAAAAACTTGATTTTTCGCCTGCCAGCGAAGGAATATTTTAGATAATAATTCTTTTATTATGTGTGTATTTACCATGTTTAGTTTACTGATTTTTTGTACTGCACTGTATTGTTAGACTAAGACATGTTAGATTAATGATTTGTTCAAGTAGAAGAAACGCTTAAATTAAGTCATTCCAAAAGAAAAAGAAAAAAAAATGAAGAGAATTTTTTTTGATAAAATATTATTTTGAATTTTTTAAATTGTTTATAAATCTTAAAAG
The DNA here is from genome assembly GCA_034769895.1 of Magicicada septendecula. NCBI lineage: Eukaryota > Metazoa > Arthropoda > Insecta > Hemiptera > Cicadidae > Magicicada > Magicicada septendecula. The sequence continues at coordinate 14,103,432 of CM068370.1, forward strand.
AGAATTTTTCAGTTTTATTATGTGTATGGCAACATGTAATGTTAGTGTGTGTGAGCCCAGTATTTGCTAAAGGCAGCCCAGCTTTCAAAAAAGGGGAACCATATCGGCTGAGGATCTGGCATAATCTGAGCCAGGGATTGGGGATTTTTGGGGGGTAGCATGCGAGAAGGCGAGGCGCGCTGTGGTGCGAGTCTGCTCGATTTCTCGGTGTTGGGATCTCTTACGGAGAAGTCCAGTGATCTCGTTCAGATGAGTCCATAGTCGCTGAGCCAGGGGGGGTCGTGTACCCATGAGATTAAGAACCAGGGGGTTGTTGGCACCAGTTCCTCACCGGTCCTCTTCGGGGTTATCGATGAGATTTCTTCTGTCGTGAACAGCAGAATTCTCATCGAGGGGGTATTGTAGCGGGTCAATTTTTGGGTGTTTTTATTTTTACCGTATGGGGCAAGTACATTTTTATTTCTTTCATTTTTGGGCGGGTTTGTCTAGAAGTTGTGAAAATTATTGTGTAACGAAATTCATTCCATTGTGTAACAGAACGGTGTTAAGAAGCAGTTTGAAACAAAGGCATAGACGCAGTTGTTGTTGTGTAATGCGGCTGAAGAATTTACCCCCACAAAATTCTAAGAACTTTGCAAGTGTGTCAACGCTCAAGCGCAACTACATCCGCACGCGCTCAAAAGGACGCTCTTGACTAAAAACTCAAGATGGCCAGAGCGTAAAAAATATTCGTCGTCTTCTCCAAGACGTCCCGGAAACACTGCTAACGCCCCGCCTACTGTTAGTGACATCAGCAGAGCCAAAGCCAATATCGTACTTTGGTACCCGGAATATAACTTCCATATTCCATATATAAAATGGTTACCTAACAACAACTGAGTATTGAGCGACGAAAACATAGTGGCAGTGAACAACAATTCCCGCCAGAGAAAGGAAGATGTACCTGTTACGTTCTAGTTCCAGTCTACGAGTAACAGTTCTCGGTACCGGACTGGGCCAAAGTAGGCTCGTCAAAAAGTTGTAATGTAACAAGTTAAAGAGTGGATTAATCAGTTGAATTGTCGTATGACCACGGTCAATCTATTGAGAGGGCCTTAATCGAGAACTTTATTTTTCTTATTTCGGACAATAAAAACCGTGTAACCGAACAATGCGTGTGCGTGGAGACCGCGTGGTCGGCGAAGGGGGCATTTGATTTGTATAAAATGTTAAGGGGCTTTTAATTTAGTATGAATGTGAGTGTGGCAAAGCTGGGCTGTGTTTGTGTCTATGTGAGTTTTATAACTGTGTTTGTGTCCTAGAAAAATTAAGGTAAGCCGTAGATTGTAAGTCATATTACAACAGAAGCACGTGTTGCACAACACCTGAAACCAGTATTTACTAAATGTATCTTCTTAATTTCACCAAAGTAAAAGTAAAATATTAAATGGAAATTCTCTTCTTAAACATGTGTTATGTAAATTATTTACGCAACCTTCAAAATTGTGCTTGTGTCCTAGTGTTCGTATGAGACCCTGGACCCAAAAGAGCATGTCTGGATGGTAAGTGAAAGTCATTCTATTTATTTCTATTTGTATGGTACTCTAAATAAATTGTAAAATAATTACTAACGTCACATCCTGGTTTTCTTCCAACTGACTTTCTCCCATTCCTATGATGTCAATCCCATCCTTGCAACCCTCCAGAGTCTTCCTCTTTCTCGAATCTTCCTTCCTCTTGATGTCCAGTACAGGATCTGTTTGTTAATCATTCCTTGCCCATTGACTGCACATGTACACACCAGATTTTTAAGTTATCAGTCAGCTTTTGTGGTTGTTAGCTCTCCAACGCTCTCATTTGTGATCCCTGTCCTAAAAGTCTATTTCTGCAGCATTTTTTCGAAGAGTTTTTCTGTTAGTTTTTATTTCTCAGCTTCAGAGCTGACTTTATGATGCTTCTTATTATTGTGTCTTACATCTGTCCTGATATTTGTTTGTTCCATACGATGTTGTTTTATATGCCTTATTGCCTCTCACATTTCTTTCTTAAATGCTACACCTAAACTTCAGTTTTGTAAGTAATTATATAGCTCACCCTGTTCATACATTGACCACTCTAAAATCCGCTTTGCTGTTTATACCATGTGACAAAATGTTTATAAACAACAAGCAAAAATTCTTAATCACACACTTGAAAACAATGTTTGGAATAATACTGAAATCATATTGCAGTGTGTACGAAAAAACATGCTGTGTATAGCACCAAAACCATACAGTTGGGAAATGGTCTTTATATACTGTCTATCTCTGCTTAGGTTCGCAGATGACATAGCAGTGACTGCAGAGAGCAATGAAGATCTACAAAGGATTCTTGACGCAATGGATCAAGTAATGAAGAATGAATTCAATATGAAAATAAATGAACAAAAGACCAAAGTCCTAGTCTTAGTCGGAAGGAAGAAGATCCAGTCAGAATAACTCTTGGAAATAATGTTCTCCAGGCAGTTAAAGAATATAACTATCTAGGAAGTAAAATCACAAGTGATGGACATAGCAGTAAGGAATTATAAGCAGAATTAACCAGGCTAAAATTGCTTTCAACGAACAAAAAAACCTTCACTTCAAACACTATCAGCCTAAAAATAAGGAAGAATCTAGTAAAGACATACGTGTGTAGTGTTGCCCTATATGAGAGTGAATTTTGGACAATTGGAAAAAGTGACAAGAAAAGACTCCAAGCATTTGAGACCTGGTGCTACACAAGAATATTCAAGATAAGCTGGAGGGAGAAGATAACGAATGAGAAAGTCTGTAGAAGAGCTCAGGAGGAGGAGAGCTTTCTACGAAATTTAAAAGGCAGAAGAGATAAGTTTATAGAGCATATACTACGACCCAATGGGTTGGTTAAGAGAATAATGGAAGGAACAATTGAAGGAAAAAGGAAAGAATCACAGAGGACGACCCTGTTTAGGCTACATGAAACAGCTTATGGTCGATATGAACTGCACATCATATTGTGAGTTGAAAAGAAAAGCAGAGAAGCATGAAGAATGGCGAACTGCTGCCAACCAGCCTATGGGGCTGCTAACCTAGAAGAGTATATGAAATGTTACCTCCCTCCACACACACACACACACACACACACACACACACACACACACACACACACACACACAAAAGACGTTAAAGTAAAAAATTTTCTTTACATTTACAAAATACCATATATGAGATACCACACTTACATTATGCTTGTGATCGGAGACAGGTTTGTAGTTTTGTACAACTCTATCCAACTGCTGTACTTTTCTTGTTGGTACGGAAGCTTTCCTTATAGACTCACACTTCAACTTCATGTAACAGCTGTCAGCTAAACACAATAAACCATACAAACCATTCACAAACCTGTCTGGCACATTTGACTTACTGTACAACAACTACAGATACAGTATTCTCATGTCAACAGACAAGGTTCTATTATACAACTACATAAATATAACATACATAAACTTTTTTTTAAATATATAAACACTAGGTACGTTTCACAGATTTTATTTAACTCTGACAGCTGTTTCGACTTCCTAAGCCATTGTCAAAGATATGAACACAGGATGTAAGTAAAGGTGGTGGTGGCTTCTGTTTAGGGCGTGTATTGGAACATCTGTGAGGGTGTTAAGATGGAGAGGGGGTGCAGGAGTTAAGGGAAGGTCAGGTGTCTGTAAAAACTAAATACAATCTGAATGCAAAATATAAAATTAACTAAACTAAATATACTGTGAATGTAAAGTATAAAATTAACTAAACTAAATATACTGTGAATGTAAAGTATAAAATTAACTAAACTATATTTTGCTTTATATTTTGCATTCAGATTGTATTTAGTTTTTACAGACACCTGACCTTCCCTTAACTCCTGCACCCCCTCTCCATCTTAACACCCTCACAGATGTTCCAATACACGCCCTAAACAGATGGCTACCACCACCTTTACTTACATCCTGTGTTCATATCTTTGACAATGGCTTAGGAAGTCGAAACAGCTGTCAGAGTTAAATAAAATCTGTGAAACGTACCAAGAGTTTATATATTTACAAAAAAAAAAACTTTGTATTAATATGTTTAACCAAGAGTCCAACGAGTCATCAATTAATATATGTAAACTTTCATTTTTCAGTCCTCACATAGACTCGGGCTGTAGAAATGAGTCAGCCTATAGGATAGCACCAAGCATAATGCTTGTCACACTTCCTTCTTTCTACACTATATGGCTTAAATTGACATGATGCCCTGCCCCTCCTAAGCCATTTCTGAGATTAGATATGGAAAGGAGTCTATTATGATGGCTACTACAAAATTTACATCTGACTGGCTTATAATTAAAAGGAATAAAATATTTATGAGATTAAAAAATTACTCATATCAATATTACTTTTTCACATAATCACCGTCCATATATACGTGCCTATTACAAACACATCCACTACTTAAAAACTGCCACAGAAATACCCAACCAAGAGTTGACACCATTCTTTAGATCCACATTGGTTTGAAAGCACTGAGTAGCCTGCCAAACCTTTATCTTGGTGACACGATGGCGCCCTTGTCCAGACCCTTGTTCAGCAGCGAACCGGTCTTGATTTGGCACCAACAGTCACATGCAATATCATCCACTAATCGCATTTGTGAATTTCCCTTAAGTGTGAACCTTGGTGTATGCCCGCAAAGTGGCTGACCTCCTGGCACAGTCATATCGAAGACTTGGAACTCTGTACTACTTCTGAACCATTTACGATCAGATGGAATGACTGCTGTCCACACCAGAAGCAGTAGGCAGTTCAGAGTGGACACCCTTAATGTCCTAATGTACTCAACAGATGACAGCACAATTAAAAGAATACCAACATGTACATTACAACTCATAGGCGTAACTTGTAAAGGGCGAGGGGGGGCACTACCCACCCCATGTTCCGAGCATTATAAAATTTTGTTTCCAGTTGTTATAAATAAAAAACTAACAAATAGTCACACAGGAGTCAGTTTCTATACTTCCGAGCACAATATAAATTTATTATTTTGATTTCTTTCGAAGAAACTTGTAAGGAGAATGTTTGACAGATTTGAATGATATATGTCACAATAATATTTCTGTTCGAAAAAAAAAAAAGCAAACGGTAGAGACCTAATTAACTGGAATACAATGCATGTCTTTTACACAAACAAAGACTTGTTTTGGAACACATCGTAATGAAGTAATAACCGCAGCTGTATTTCTAGGAATTTGCTCTTTTTACTTCGTCTCTTTTGTAATAATATAATACATTTTATTAATTTTATTATATAGATGGTCTCACTACACACTTGAATTTATGAAGCTTTACCCTGCCTCCCCCCCCCCCCCGTAGTTAGGCCCCAAGTTATGCCCATGTTACAACTGGTGGAAATGCAATAACAGGTTTACGGTTCGTCAGTTGCTACTCAATCAAAAATGCACAATATATGCTGCAGAGAACAATGTAAATGGATACTGGCTGTAAATGACAACAATCAGCCACGCTAATAGGAGGTTAATTTTCTAATATCGCTAGTATCATTACTTTCATTTTGGTCTCTGTTATTACTATTGGTCATTTTATGTTAGATGGTTGATATATAACAAACTCTTGCACATTGTACATACTGACATATTTAAATGAGTATAGACTATTCACCATGATTCCAGGATAAAATTATTTAACTGCTGCTATTATTTATACTGTTATTATTACACACACACATATGCATGCATATTGCTAGTTGTTTTATGGTTATTATTATATATAATGATAATTATTATGTATAGTAGTTAGTATTTAATAATTATCTTGTTGATTCATCCTCTTCGTTCACTTTATAAAATATTATTATATATATATATATATATATATACTTTCACAATATGAACTTACTATCTTTATCACTTCCCCATACGTTTCAAGGTGATGTTCCTCTTCCTCAGTGGGAGTAAATACATAATAGTATTTAATAGTTTTAGTTTTGTTGAAATTTAGTTTGAAATCCTCAAAACTAAAAACTCAAAATTATCAAACACCTTACTCTATGAGCCAATGTTACTATGCCTCCAGTGTCATGTTGATATACACTGGCAGCTGGATGTTATGGTTAAAACATTATACAACTGCCAGTTCTGAATATAAAAACTTAAGTGAAATAAGGAAACATAGAGTAGTTTGAGCAGCTTTCAATTTCCAATTGAAATCTTTATTATTGATACCATTCCAGAATTATGCGACATTACATGTTCTGGTGTCTATTTCCAAGTTACCTTTGCGGGGTCTTCCTAAATCGCTTTTACTCATTTGTTCATGTTCATAACTAATAATAAATGTAAATATTCAATGTGATTATACAATTCATTTCCTAAACGTGTCTTCCTATATTTACCTCCTTATGTTACATAAAAAACTGAATAACAGTAAAAGGATAGCTAACAAAATCGATGTTCTGGTCATCTAATTTTTAACAAAACTTGTACATTTTTAAAACCAAATTACTGCAGAACCAAAGCATCCTATACAAAACTTGAAAATTTTGTTGAAATTTTGTTTTACAGGTGCTGAAGAAGAAACACCCATTAGAAATTACACAACAACAGCTTGCTACCACAACTAATATCTGAATAACATGTCTGTCGGTATCCAGGCCACTTGTAATGACTAATAATAAATATATTTACCTTACCACATGTGTGGTAAAGGCGCTTATTTAAATGCACATGAAGAATTTGAAATATATAGAGCACATAATGACAAATACTACCGTAATTTCATATTAAACGACCACTTACATTTCAAGTCGAATCCATTATATGACACAGCACTAAAATTTATCTGTAACTGTTATCAATCAGTGTCCGGCCGGCTTTCATCGAGTGCGCACTGGCATCACATAAATACTTATATGTTTGGTTTTGATTTTGTGATTTTGATGTTTTAAATTTTAACGACCTCATTGAGTGATTTATATTTTAATATATATTCTGATGACGATACATAGTATCGAAACGCGTAAATAATATTCATTGCGTTAAATACATGTGGTCACGAGACAGGAAATAAGGTAAATATATTTATTATTAACTAATATCTGCACACCTCAGAAGAGGCCAGCACATTACAACACCAGAGAAAAAATATCAAAGTTTATCATAGCCTTCAAGCATTTTGTATGAACCATCTTGCATAACAATATTTTCTAAGTGATTCCCAAAAACTTTCACTGAAAGATGTTTTTAATCTCCAAGTATGAACTCTTCTATAAGCTGATCCTCTGTAAATGGGATAACATTTACTCTAAAAGGCATATTTCACAAGCAAGAGATGGTCGATCGGCTATTACAAACAAATAACGAGAAAAAATGTATTACTAGTTTAGTATTTACAAATACCAACTTTACTTTTCTACACAGTCGATGTTTGTTGTCTAAATATGTTTTGTATTGAGGAACAAGCTTTTCTTATATCCTCTGCATAAAAATCCACTTTATAGCCAGTATAGCAATACCATTTTGACATCTTCACTCTCCTCAAACTGTTAACATCTAAGCCATTTGTTGACGTGAACAAAATCATGATGGAAGTCACTAGGTGTGAAGCCTATAAAGAAGATGATTACAATAAATTTCCGATCTGAATTTTTTGATATTCTGAACAGTACGCACTAGACATGTTTTGTGATTGACACAATTCCTGATGTCACCATCCTATGTTGTCAGTTGTGAATGGCATATCTCAGTTTCAAAAGTGTTTCACAGTATACCTCCGCTCTGCTGTGACTGTTGTTCCTGACTCTTTAAAACCTACTTTAAGGACATCTTTTCAATTACAGAAAACAAGGTGCCATGATCTTTTATGCTGACTGAGTTTACTTGAAATTTCTGCTTTTGAAGAACTTGAATACTGGTACTGCAAGGATTGTTGTTTTGACTCGACACTGAGGTAACAAATTCATGTTTCATCTCCAATCACAATACAAAGAAAAACAGTACAAAACAGTATCTTTCTCATAACAGTACAAAAATACAGAACGCATATACAGACATCATGCTTCAATTTTTGTACGCACTAGTTAACATTTTCGGAACTCATTTTGTACAGAGCTTATAATAGCTCAGGTTTTCAGTAACAATTCTGTATACTGTACTCTGAATTTAGGAGGAATTTCATGGCACGAGCACTAACCATGAAGCATTGGTCTTCTCGAACTGCTGCATTCAATAACACTGTTCACCTGAACACTAACAGCACCCGTCTGAAGTTCAATGTCTGTCTGAGCATTGAACACTAAGAGGGTCTTCACTGTGAATATTTCTACGGCCTGTTTAAACTCATCATACCTTGATCTCATGATGCCATAAATTTCCTTCAAGTAAAGCTGTAGACTCACAAATTTCACATAATTCACGGTAAATTTCGCCAGCATTCTACATTGAAAAATTGAATCATAGGTCACATTTCAACTGGAAGGACTGTTTATTTCATGGGCATCTGTAATGACCATCATACAAAAGCAGAAAGTCATTACAAAGTGGCCAATGTGTACTGAACCAGACGAAGGTATTATGTATTTATAATATGTTTCAGAACTGCCAATCACTTTTTATTAACAATCCGTATTATTTTTGAAATATGCATCATAAACATAGAGATACGTTTCTTAAAAAATAACTCTACTGTACTTATAATCTCATATTGATAACATATAATTATTGGCTTTAGAATCATTCCACATCAAGTGGCCTGTCTCTAATAAACCACTTTTCATATACAGCTTAATTGTTGTATAATACGTACACAAAACATTCCAGAGCATGTGCAAGTTTATTACTGCTTTCGCTTTTAACTTAAAATATTTATTTTCAGCTGGTTAGAGAAAACTACAATAAAATAATTACGATTTTGTAATTAAACCAATTTGTTATATCAATGGGACATATTAAAATGCTTTTTTTCACCTTTTTTCACAATATTTGCATGGGCTTGTAAAAAAAAAAATTAAGCACGACACATGCAATCTTGTGTAAAAAATCATGTTCTTTTATTTTATTACTTATTAATTAATACCAGTAAAGTTATTGTATGAAGTACAGAAATTTAAAATGTAATGAAGAATTCTGTCACACCCATGACAGTTAAACACCTCCTCCCATTGTTTAGAAAAAAAAAATAGATTTAACACCCAAATAATAAAAGTATATATCACAGCTATTTCGGCTGTCTCTCAGATGGAATCTAAAACCTTTTACTCAAATAAACCAGAATTTTTCAAGCTGTAACAATGGAATGACACTTTCCGAGATTATAAATTATTTACATTATATTACACATAAAACCACAGTGACTTACCGTAAGGCCTGCATTCTAATTTTTGTACTATTTTTCCTTCAAGGCACAATTTTTCTGTCTCAGGAACTATGGCATCTGGATTAGGTGTGGCTGAAAATTTGTACATCCACTAATAAAAAATAAACACATCACTTATTGACGTTTTTATCATTTAGTAACTAGACATTCTAAATAACATGAAATGAATAATACACTTCAGTTTTCACGAGTAAATAATCATTCCTGTTATTACATTACATATAAAATAATGATAATTAATCATTATTATAAACAATAATTTAATATTATGTTTTTATTCATCTTTACATTAACTCTTACAAAATAATCCATTGGATATAATAGACTTTAGTTTGTTATATATTTTTTTACAGTTTTCAAAAACACTTCAAGCATGCACTTTCTGATGTGCTCTTCACTTACATAAGTGATTTTTGTTTTGTGTCTTTAACAGTCACAAAAAATTGAACTTTCATAGTTTTCTTCATTCTTGGGAAGAAGAAAAGTCAAATCGGGTCATCTGACTTTTTATTATGGTTGTTAACATCAAAAACAGTTTCATTTTCTCTAAAATTTCTTGAACAAGCAATAACATGTGATCAATTATCACAGAATTTTCTATAAACAGTTTCATGTAAAAACGCCCAATAGTAGTCGTTACTCATCATGTCTACTGATACAATTCATGGAACACAATACCGCACTCTTCATCTTACTATCAGCAATTAACTGATTCACAGCGATCTATAAGCTGTTATACTTTGTAAACTACTTCCAAGACAGCAACAAATGGTCAACAGACTAATCAAAAACCTTTCTTTAACATTTTCAGTTTATATCAATATTTTTTTATACACTGTTCATTTCCATAATGTTTTTATACTGCATGTCACATGCTCTTCAGAAATGGTCTCATGTTACAACTGGGATAATTACTGATTTAATTCATTTAAAACTTATAATGACAATTTCCTAAAATTCGATAATGACGATTCCTAAAATACTTTGACATCCGGCCCTTAAAACAACCATTCTTTTCCCATGCTGTAAAAATCTAACATTTTGAATGTATTAAAACAAAATTATACATTTAAAATGCCATAGTTTCTAGGGTGTTTAGTAAAAATATGTCCTATCTAATTACTATACTGGTCAAAACTGGAACTGGCAGAGGGGATGCACCCAGGCTTTGTTTTATATGTTGTGTCAGTGAAGGACAAACAAAGTAATTTTCTATGTTAGTGGAATTATTTACATACAGTGAAAAAAAATTTAATGTGAAGTGATGGGGACCAACTGTTTTCTTTTCGTGTTGGTGGAATTTTATGTTACATGGACAAAAAATGAAACAAAATGACGTAAATGAACAACATTTGTATTTAATACTGTATAGATTACTTACTGTATTGTGTAGTAAAATAAAGTAACAAAGAATATTCAGAAGGCACTTGCATATAAAAATTTTATTTATCCTCTTGGATAATTTCTGGTTAATGTTTGGAAAAAAAAATAGTTATTATTCTTAAAATTTAGTATAAACACACTGCAGCTGTTTTAATCTAGTCTTATGGTTTAGGTTTTCTAGTACAATAACGATGTATGTCATTTAAAGTTCCTACAGTAACAATGTTCAATTCTTTTTAAAACAGTCCGAATTAGCTGCTCACATATGAAAGTAGGGCAGTGCGAATTCGTATAGTTGATATAGAAATTTGGAGAGAACAGCCAATAACATTTACTCACCACTTATCATTTACAATTTGACTATGTATGTCACATCATAAAATTATTATATGTTCAATATAAAATTATCCAATGCATACAGAACTAAGTTTGAGAATTGAGAATGATTCAATCTGGCAGGAAGCTGAAAGTTGAAACATCAATTAGGGCAGTAAGTCAGGACCAACATCGTTGCATGCATTATAAGGCACACTGAAATAAAAGGCACCCAGGTATTCAAAGTTGCTACCTTGTTCCAGGACAGTAGGTACCATCTATAACAATTTTTGCCCGTACGGGATCAGTTCCATAAAAAGCCATCACCTTGGACTTACGCCTAAAATTCTACAAGGTGATGGCTCTTCCTATACTTCTTTATGGGTCTGAGAATTGGACTTTAACGAAAGGCCAGGCCAGTCACATCCAAGCAGCTGAAATGAGATTTCTCAGACACGTAGCAGGGTATAATCTTCATGATCATAGAAGAAACAGATACACGGCAGGAACTGAATATTATGAGTATACTCGACAGGATCACCCAGTATCGGCTGAATTGGTGGGAACATCTTTGCGGAATGATGACTGCCGCATCCCCAAACAACTCTGGAACTATAAGTGGAGGAGACAGAGAGGTGTGGAACGTCCGAGGAAGTGCTGAAGTGACCAGCTCTAATCTTTGCCTATTTGAGACTGGAACAAAGCATCCTTGGTTTAATCTGTGAAGATGATGATAATGATGAAGTCAGGACCATGAAAATGAACGAATGTTGGTAATTCATTAATATTTTGATCCAGTATAATAAAAGGAGACTAACTGTATTCATTCCAATTAACAGGTTCTGTCTGATTTTTTATAGGTTCCAGTAGTCAGCTGTTAATTAGTTTTTTATGCCTTCCTACTGTGAACATTTTGAAAATGTTGAGAATATCTATGTTAATTTTGGAAATTATTAATATCCGTATTAAAAATCATTACTTCTATTAATTCAAGGCACTTTTTATAAGTAGGTTTGATGCCAATAACATACCATAAAATATCGGTATGGAGAATCATAAATGACTTCCATATTCTAAGATTTATATTTAAAATCATTTTCAGCCAAACAGCCAGGCTGTGTCTTACCTGCCTTTTTATTGCCGTATTAAATGAAAAATATTATATTACATTAAAATGAAAAAATTATAATTTTATTGCCTGGCAACAAAATTATTTTATTTTTAACAATTGCCATTGTTTCAAAAAGTTTAAATAAATTTTCAAGTACTTTACTCTTGTTAAAACGTAAAAGGTTGCAGGTAAACTACCCCTTCCCCTTAACCGATCTTCACCAAAATCGAAAGTCATTGAGACCTCTACAATTCAGGGACGTATGCAAAAAATTATTTGATTCTGTTTGAATTTGCGGCTGTTATCGTTTGCCATAGAAAATACGCTTGATAAAAAAACGTTGCAGGTAAACTACCCCTTCCCCTTAACCGATCTTCACCAAAAACAATAGGTCTTGAGTACTCTACAAATCAGGGCTGTATGCAAAACATTATTTGATTCTGTTTGAATTTGCGGCTGTTATCGTTTGCCATAGAAAATACCCTTGTTAAAAAAACGTTGCAGGTAAACTACCCCTTTCCCTCAACCGATCTTCACCAAAAACAATAGGTCTTGAGAACTCTACAATTTAGGGCTGTATGCAAATAATCTTTTGATTCTGTTTGAATTTGCGGCTGTTATCGTTTGCCATAGGAAATACCCTTGTTAAAACATAAAACGTTACAGGTAAACTACCCCTTTCCCTTAACCGATCTTCACCAAAAACAATAGGTCTTGAGAACTCTACAATTCAGGGCTGTATGCGAAACATTATTTGATTCTGTTTGAATTTGCGGCTGTTATCGTTTTCCAAAAAAAAAATTTCCCTTGATAAAAAAAAACCGTTGCAGGTAAACTACCCCTTTCCCTCAACCGATCTTCACCAAAAACAATAGGTCGTGAGTACTCTACAAATCAGAGCTGTATGCAAAAAATTATTTGATTCTGTTTGAATTTGTGGCTGTTATCGTTTGCCATAGGAAATACCCTTGTTAAAACATAAAATGTTACAGGTAAACTACCCCTTTCCCTTAACCGATCTTCACCAAAAACAATAGGTCTTGAGAACTCTACAATTCAGGGCTGTATGCGAAACATTATTTGATTCTGTTTGAATTTGCGGCTGTTATCGTTTTCCAAAAAAAAAATTTCCCTTGATAAAAAAAAACCGTTGCAGGTAAACTACCCCTTTCCCTCAACCGATCTTCACCAAAAACAATAGGTCGTGAGTACTCTACAAATCAGAGCTGTATGCAAAAAATTATTTGATTCTGTTTGAATTTGCGGCAGTTATCGTTTGCCATAGAAAAAAAATCTACAGACACACACACACACACAGACACTTTTCGGAAAACGACTTTTTTCATGTTTTGAGCGTAGTAGAATCAGAATCTGCAATAATCTCGAACACGATTTTTTTTGCCATCACCATACTTCCATTCCTTAAGGAATATGGAAGTAAATATCGGTATGGAGAACCATACATGACTTCCATGTTCTAAGATTTATATTTAAAATCATATTCGAAATGAAATATTTCCATAGAAACTACGTCTTCCTACTTATTGCTTCAGCAATAACCACAGTACTGTGCTCACTAACGTATACCACCACCACCTCACGTTTTCGCACTCGATTTTCACCGATGATGGGAGTCGATGGCACTGCCGAAAAGTCTGGTTTTGCAGAAAACATAGGACTACGGCTAAAGAGCCCGGGAAGCAATTTTAACAAAAAACTACTTCTTTGTTGCCGATAACGTAGTACACATATAAAAAATTCTCCCCTACACCTTCAACTATAATTTTTAATAATAGAAAATTACCCCCACCCCGTTCTCCTAACTTCTTCATTTATAGATATTTCATCTACGTTTCTACAGTGGATTACTATGAGCTTCTTATCAGGATACTTTATTTATAAAAATAAAGTACTTTACTCTTGTTAAAACATAAAATGTTTCCGGTAAACTACCCCTTTCTCTTAACCGATCTTCTCCAAAATCAACAGACCTTCCGTCCTCTACAATTCAGGGAAGCATGCAAAAAAATATTTGATTCTGTTTGAATGTGCGGCAGTTATCGTTCGTCATGGAAACATTTCTCTTGTTACAACATAAAATGTTGCAGGTAAACTACCCCTTTCCCTTAACCGATCTTCACCAAAATCAATAGACCTTGAGCTCTCTGCAACTCAGGGGGTGCAAAAAATTATTTGATTCTCATTGAATTTTCGGCAGTTATCGTTCGTCATAAAAAAATTACCGTTTTTAAAACATAAAACGTTGCTGATAAACTACCCCTTCCCTTAACCGATCTTCAACAAAATCAACAGACCTTGAGTTCTCTTTAGTTCAAAAAGGTATGCAAAAACCTAGTTGATTCTGCTTGAATTTACGGTAGTTATCGTTCGTCATATAAAAAATTACCCTTGTTAAAACATAAAATGTTGCTGGTAAACTACCCCTTTCCCTCAACCGATCTTCACCAACACCAATACGTATTGAGAACTCTACAATACAGGGCTGTATGCAAAACATCATTTGATTCTGTTTGAATTTGCGGTTGTTATCGTTTACTATAGAAAACATGGAAGTAAAAATTACCCTTGATAAAAAACCGTTGCAGGTAAACTACCCCTTTCCCTTAACCGATCTTCACCAAAAACGACAGGTCTTAGGTACTCTACAATTCAGGCCTGTATGCAAACAATTATTTGATTTAGTTTGAATTTACGGCAGTTATCGTTCGTCATAGAAAAAATACCCTTGTTAAAACATAAAACGTTGCAGGTAAACTACCCCTTTCCCTTAACCGATCTTCAACAAAACCAACAGGTCTTGAGAACTGTACATTTCACGGCTGTATGCAAAATATTATATGATTCTGTTTGAATTTGCGGCTGTTATCATTTGCCATATAAAATACCCTTCATAAAACAAAAAATGTGTCTGGTAAACTACCCGTTTCCCTTAACCGATCTTCACCAAAAACAATAGGTCTTTAGTACTCAACAAAACAGGGCTGTATGCAAAAACGTATTTGATTCTGTTTGAATTTGCGGCTCTTATCGTTTGCCATAGAAAATACCCTTATAAAACATAAAACGTTGCAGGTAAACTACCCCATTCCCTTAACCGATCTTCACCAACAACAATAGGTATTGAGAACTCTACAATACAGGGCTGTATGCAAAACATCATTTGATTCTGTTTGAATTTGTGGCTGTTATCGTTTACCATAGAAAAAAATTACCCTTGATAAAAAACCGTTGCAGGTAAACTACCCCTTTCTCTTAACCGATCTTCACCAAAAACGAAAAGTCTTGAGACCTCTACAATTCAGGGACGTATGCAAAAAATTATTTGATTCTGTTTGAATTTGCGGCTGTTATCGTTTGCCATAGAAAATACGCTTGATAAAAAAACGTTGCTGGTAAACTACCCCTTCCCCTTAACCGATCTTCACCAAAAACAATAGGTCTTGAGTACTCTACAAATCAGGGCTGTATGCAAAACATTATTTGATTCTGTTTGAACTTGTGGCTGTTATCGTTTGCCATAGAAAATACCCTTGTTAAACAAACGTTGTAGGTAAACTACCCCTTTCCCTTAACCGATCTTCACCAAAAACGATAGGTCTTGAGAACTCTACAATTTAGGGCTGTATGCAAATAATCTTTTGATTCTGTTTGAATTTGCGGCTGTTATCGTTTGCCATAGGAAATACCCTTGTTAAAACATAAAACGTTACAGGTAAACTACCCCTTTCCCTTAACCGATCTTCACCAAAAACAATAGGTTTTGAGAACTCTATAATTCAGGGCTGTATGCAAAACATTATTTGATTCTGTTTGAATTTGCGGCTGTTATCGTTTGCCAAAAAAAAAAAATTTCCCTTGATAAAAAAAAACCGTTGCAGGTACAACGATCATAGAATCGTTTGCCATAGAAAAAAAATCTACAGACACACACACACACAGACACTTTTTGAAAAATGACTTTTTTTCATGTTTTGAGTGTAGTACAATCATATTCTGCAATAATCTCGAACACGATTTTTTTTGCCATCACCATACTTCCATTTCCTTAAGGAACATGGAAGTAAAAATCACAAACGTTCTTCTCATACCTTGAATATCAATTAGCAAAAGATTGGAAGAAATTTGCTTAGAATTGTGGTATATACGTACAAAAGCAAATATATATGTATACAGAAAATCCCCAAAAACATGTCACACAAATGGGATCCCATGGCATTAAATGCACTTGTCTCAATGTTTTGAACACTCCTGACTTAATTTTTTCAGCATTGGGTAATATAAGTTACTGTTTTTTATAGCAACTTACAAAAGAATAAGTAATGTAGGTATGATATATTTTTAGTTATCTTAATACAAATACCGAAATTTGTAGTAATGCTTCCCGGTTGCAATGACACATCGTTACAAAGCTACAACAAACTACAATATTTACATACGCGTATAATGCGAAAACACTCCCAGTGTTTGCCGTGTTACCATAGAGACATCGAGTCTATGATCTTTTGGAATGTTTTCTTCCCCAGCTTCTTTAAGGCACAAAACGCTTTCTGACAAAGTCAGTGAAACTTGTGCTTTCTGCGACGCATTCCTGTAAGCAGAAGAAAACAGTCTACATTCTATTCAAATTCGAAAAGTTATCACAAATTTATTATTTGGTAATATATTAGAAAACCATAAAATATATTATTGAGTTTCAAACTTACAACTGCAAGATCTTTTTTTAATTTTATTCATATATTATTATGCTGATGTGTTCTGTACCACACAAAAGCTTGTAAAAAAATAAACAAAAACAAAACTTTAGAAATGACACTGTAACCAGTTTTTCTGTCTCAATTAGAAAAATAGCAACATTCCGAAACTAGAAATTGTTGCAATCACTTTTTTCCTGAAATTTTAGTTACTTGTTACTTGAAAGAAATAAACATGTAATTTTTTTAACTTCTCCCTATCATTTTCAGTAATGGACAAAACAGCTTACCCAAATCAAACAAATATGAGTTCTGAGAATGTTATAATAAAAATATGATGCAGTAAAATCAATTTCCTGAAACCAACTGATTATACTGTGACTTCTCCATTTAAATAATGCTGTACATAAATACATGATATTAAATAAATTTAAATGTAAAACATGAAATGTTAATAGTGTCTCTTATAAAACAAACATATACTTACTAACTAAACACACAAACATCAGTATAATTAAAATCTGTTAATTCATTAACATCACTACAGCCTTTTTTTTTTAAAGATATTTATTTACTTTACTATTCTGAGTTTTCCAACTTCTATATTTCCTGGTGCTTTATCCCATCGGCTGGCAATATACTTAGGAACCTAAAACACAAAATATATGTTACAATATATAACTTCCTTCCAAAATTACACAATCAATTTAATCTCTCTTGGTAAAAATGTTTGGTATCTACTTAAGTGTCGGGGAGCCACTAATTTTCCCTTCATTACACATAACCAACTTCCCAATAGCTGTGTCCACACTAGTGCGCTTTTCGTGCAATTGAGGTATGCGCAGTAGGACCTTCCTCTAGTGAACGTAATGCATGCACAAAGCATGCCTCAAAATCAGTTGAAGGTCATCGTTTTCAGTAACGCACGTGCTTCCAACACCAGTGGATCTTCTTTCAACATTCCGTGCAACTTCATAGTTTTACAGAAAGGTTTTGCTCTGTTTTTGTGATTACTGTGACTGTGTTTATTGTTTACCATGTCGGCAGAACAAACGTTGGCCTTTATTAAAAATTATAGTTCACATTGTGCCTTATGGGACATTACGGACAAAAATTATACAAAGAAAATGAAAAGAAATTATGCTTACGCTGTTTTGGCTATGAAGTATGAACTGACTGTGAAAGAACCCCAGGAAGCACTGATGAAATGAACTGCTTGGATACTTTAAATAAGTACATCAAAGAAGTAAATGAATCACTGGTAGCCAAATACCTGAGTGTGATTGCTAATTTCACTTCAACTGGTATTGCTTCTCTACAGCGAGTATTTTCTTTAGCGATCTTAGGCTTCACCATTTGTAAAAGCATGTAAAAGTTCGTTCTAGACATTTGCGTAAAGTTCTTAAACAGAACGTTATCATCCAGGTCTCTCATAATTCCAAAATTCTGCGTTCTTAAATAATTTTTCAACCATATCTGGCAATGATATTTTTCATGTCTTTTTCTAACTCTTTTCAGCACTAAAAATGCAGCACTTATACCCACTAACATAGCAGTATCAGTCACATCCATTTTCACGTTTATACTGGATAAACACTGTCAACTGTGACGCACAAGTGTAGACACTTTGTGGCATGTGTTCAGTACTTTCAGTCTACGGCATGTCCAAGAACTACTAGGTGTTGGAAGCAAAATTGAAAATTGAAAGCGAAGTTTAAGATGAAAGCGCACAAGTGTGGACATAGCATATTAACCTCACCACCCTACCTTCCAATTCCCTATTGTCACTTATTTTTATCTGTTATCTAGAGATATATTTAATAGTGTCCATGTTTAATTTCTTGTTAAATTCAATGCATATGATAACACACCATGCTCATTAACCATCTCATTAAATTATACTATGACTAAACACAGGATATATTACATATTCCAATTTCAATCTACACTGATATTAAACAATATTTTCAGTCTAGTAATTCCCTTGTTTCCTATCATTACTGCCACAAACGGAATATATACACAGAGAGATGAAAAAGGTTAGGTATGCCCAGTGTCATTACTTACTCACTGTTTTCAAAAAACTGGTAGTTTACAAAAAGAAATGTGTCCACGCGGTCAACTAGTTATTCATTGAATTGGTAGCTAGTTATTCAAATTCTTGGACCAATTTTATACAAACAGAGAGAAATTTAAGAACAATCAAGTTATATAACACAATCACACAGCACAATTCTCACTACCAATTAATTAATATTGTATAAATGTACTGTCAAGATGCTTTTCACTTACTTGCAAAGATTTCATGCATTAAGTTCATCAGCTACGGTGCAAATATAATTTTAGCCATTACAATTATACTATGACTAAAGGAGTGATGAGGCTATTACAGTGCCTAAGACTAGGCGATTACTACTACACTATTATATATTTTCTTCACTTACGTTACTATATTTCTGAAGTTAATCTAACAACTTTCATAACAACCACACATTTATGACTTACTATTCATATCACTTCAATAATTAAAAAATTCCTCCTAGAATTTACGAAACGTCTTACAAGCTATTCAGATTTTTAACTATCAATTAATTTTCTGTTTGTGGTTAAATATTCATTCTTACAAACAGCAACATTGTACATAACAAGAAAATGTAAAAAGCACAAACATGTTAAAACCTTAGTATCCCTTGAACAACAACTATATTTACAATAACAAATCAGTCTGTACGATACGCTTTCATGTTTGTTGCCAATATCAAAGATAGGTTATGTTTGGGTGGACCAAATTTAAATGGATATACCAAACTGAAATTAATGTCTTTTAATTTTATGCAAAATAAATATGGAATGACACGTCATGTTCGTCTGTACACCAAATGGTCTTTCTGAGTAAATTTTACAATTAATTACTGATAAGGAAATTGTAAAACACAACTGTGACGTTCACGCAAGGTTACCTTAACTAACCAAACTCCTCTTCCAGCATTCGATAAATCCAAATCTCGATCTGAATGTGAAACGTTCCCGCTACTCATATTTTTAAATCTGATATACTTTATACACTAATCACTAATAAAGCCTTTTTTTAGGCTAACAGTACAAACTCACTGAACTACTTTCACTACACCTTTAGCCAATTTGGTGCAACAGTTTCAACTTCAACACTACTAGTCTACGTGTGCGTTTTTAAATGTGATGTGAAGCGGCACAATGGTGGGGGGAGACAACACTGCCGCTCTATCTATTACCATGTTTGTATATATTTGGTATTGTTCATACATATTCGATCTTATTTTATCATTCATGTTTTCAATAAGGTTAAATGTTGTTGTATTGGACCATATTCACAACACTGTTGTTTTATGTGTTTGGCTACCGTTGAGTTCGGATTTGAGTGTTGAGAATGTTTTGTATGTTCAATATATTATCTGTGTTTAAATGATCTTGAAGTGAATCCTATGTACTTTTTGTTGCACTGTACACATGGATGTTTATATACTAACTGTATGCCCGACTGCCAACTCTGTATGCTTGCGAGAGCTGAAGCAAGTGTGACGTCACGCCGCCATCTTTAACCCGGGCAAGAGATCTCGAGCCCGCAGTTCTACCTATACAACTGGTACACAATTGTGCCATTGAAAAAGCGCTTTTGTCAATAGGATACAACGATACCTGCTAATTTTCTGGCCGAACTTTATTTATCAGAAATGTACAGGTCTCGAATGGAGTGAGATACTCTTTAAATATTGTCGGAAACATCTCGCGGCTAACCGGATGAAGACGTCCGAAGTGTTCCAAAAAGGAATTACGCGACAATTAATTATTTTTTTATGATAAATACATGCTACGGTACGTCCTGAATAATACGATTTTTTGTCAAACCCATAAGCCCGAATGGTAATTCTCACTTACCTGTTAAACCTTTTGCTACTTCCACTCGTAATCAAAGAATTTACTAGCCGACACCGTGGGATCATAGTGTTATGGGAATGTAAAATGAAATTTAAAAACAAAAGTTTCTCAACGAAGGATTAGAAATAAAAGGCTGTATTTCCAACTTTCATTATTATTAGGGCTATTTATCTGTATGAAAAGGTACCGGTACTCACCAGGAACTCGCGAGTTCAAATCCGGGGGAGGTAGATCGATGTAAAAGTTTGGAAAATTCTATAGAGAAAAATGAAATTATAAATCTTGAGAAACTTGGGCTTAAAAATGTGCCAGTACTGCATACTACCAGAAAAAGCCATTATTAACTGATGTTGTTGTTGTCATTATTATTATTATTATCATCAATCTATATAAAATAAGCTGCTTTCTTTCTTTCAAAAATGATATTCAAAATAAAACAAGAAAAACACAGAAAGTTTACAATATATTTTACAGCAAGAAGTAAAGGGAAAATTTACAAACCATGAGCTATGTTCTCAATGTGCCACAAAAATGACAGCTTTGACTTGAAAATCAACTGTCACAACTTACCAAAAAGCGAATGTACAAAATACCTGGATGCACACATGGACAACAAATTTCATAAAACTACTGGCCGACACTATCCATTCAAACCCCACAGACAAGTATTTTGCTCCACTAGTGAGCTTCCTCAGTGTTTACAAATACAATGAAAACTATTCCTGCATTGCTCCACTCAAAGGCAAGATTAATTATTATTAAATGGATGGTTATGTAAAATGAGGTCACATTTGTTAAATTTTACAGAAAACCCTTCCACACATTTAGATTATTAGTATTACTATTGTTATAGCTTGATGAGATGTCAGGTTAGGTTCCCAATCAGAACCTTGGATATGCCCCTTGCTGTAATGGCCCAATCTCCCACCTTTTCCAGCCCTGCCTAAGGTTGGTTGGTTCTCTTCGTTTCCTCGACCTTTCTCTAGGTGGTGGCTTTTGAAGATGAGGAGGGAAACCTTTAAATACAGATGGTACTGCGTCCTTCTTTAAATAAGGCACGTTTATATTTGGCCTAATCTCATAGCATTCTGCGAGGAAATGTTCACTGCAGAGTCTGCTGTATTTTGTGGGTTTGAAGTTCTCTCTTTGAACTGCATGCACCCAAGCATTCAGCCTTTCTTTATCATTCAAAGGAAATCTGAAATAAACGAAAAGATTCAGCATGAACATATTTATTGGTTATAAGGAGGTGGATGACAAAAAATCGCTGCAAAACAAAACATGCCACTTATGCAAAAAACTGCAAGTTCTCTTCTTTTTTCCGTCGATTTGTGCAACCTACAGCACAACAAGAGTCAGGCATTTTATCTTCTTTTCGAAGTCATAAGTCAAGAAAGCATTAAATCAATTTACACTCCAAAAGGTCCGCACAAATCAACCTAACTCCACGTCTGTTTACCTTTTTTTGCCCACTTTAAATATGGCTGCTGTGATCTCAGATTTGCTTCACTAGAGAGTGCCCTGTCGGGCATCCAGTTATATTAACATCCATGACTGTACATTACATTCTGTTGAGTTTGTAGGCTGGAATTGATATTGGTAGACTCCACAGCTTTTTCATAAATGTTTTCTTTTTTGCACTGCTTATTTTCAGATTGTTGTAGATGTCATTGCTTGTTCTGAACGCTAATTGATAGTTGTATTTTGTAAATGTTCTAGCTAATTTTTGAGAGTTGTCGTCAATGTGATGTGCAGGTATATAGGTTTTCTTCTTTTTGATTGATATGTTATTTGTTTTTGATTTATTTCTTTTTTGTTTTTTAATGATTTTATCGATCATTTGAGGCTGATATCCATTGTTTTGAGGTATTTGCTCTATGATGTGTATCTCTTTTTTATATTGTTTCTTGCATAGAGGATATGTGAGGGCTCGATATACCATGCTGTTGTATGCAGAAATTTTGTATGAGTAGGGATAGTTGCTCTCTGCGTGAATGGTAATATCTGTTTGAGTATCTTTTCTGTATATAGAGAAATGATGTTTGTTTGCATGGTGTTTTATGGTAAGGTCTAAGAAGTTTATTTCGCCTTTATTCTCTATTTCTTTTGTAAAGGGTACCCCCCATTAAGATAGGTAAAATGCCCCTACAAAAAAATCCTTTGTTTAAGTTTACAAATGTATAGTACACCTCAAAATATTACACTGCAGATAGTTCTTACCCCCTACCCCTCTTCTCCTAGGGGGTGGGGGTAAAATTGCCTTTTTTCTGTATTTATTTTTTTCTCGATTTCTGTTAATCAAGACGTTTTGGAAACAAATGGATCGTATTTTTTAGGTTCAAATGAACATATAAAAAAATTACCATCTACCCTATTGAATATTTCCTTGCATTATTCCATGTGAAAATACAAAAACCGCCATATTTCTGACCGGTAGAGTGATACAAAATTTTTTTGCATAGGTAGTTGTATTTTGATACGTGTTTGATGCCCTAATTTTTTTAGAATTTTTGAAGTGGTGGGCCATAGCAAAAAATACAAAAAACTGAATTTTTAGGTTAGTTTTCCAAGTTTTTGATGATTTAAATTTTGTTGTGACTATACCTACCTTAAAAAACACTTTAATTTTATATTTCTCTAAAAATTATACAATATTTGATTGTCAGCAAGGGCAAAAATTACACTAAAGACTAAGAAAAGAACCTTTCTAGGCCATTTTTAGCAATTTTGGGTAATTTTTCAAAGTTTTTAATAATTTTAATTTTTCTGGGACTCTAAACACCATAAAAAGTGCTTAAATTTTATATTTCTCTATAAAGTATGTAATATTCAATCAATAGCAAGGGCAAAATTATAAGAAAAACTACAAAAAACTGCATTTTCCAACGATTTTATCATTTTTTTAGCTTATTTACTAGTTCGCAGAACATCAGAATTCTTAAAAATCCTTATAAGACATACAATATTAATCAATTTTGCTAATATACACTATAAAACTGAATAATTCACATAAAGTAGTTTCCTTTACCAGTGCATAATTTTATTATGCATTCTAAAGCATGACTTTTTTTAAAGTAATGTACTCACATTTGTATGATAAAAAATATTAAATTTTTTTTATAATTTAAATTTTTTGGGACTCTAAATCCCGTGTTTGTGTGTGTATACACACATACATACATATACATATTTTTCATGTAAAAATATAACAAAATTACAGTTATTCATATGTTAATAGTAGTAATCTTCCTCATCACTGTCTTCTTGTATAACCGCGTTAACATCTTCAAAATCGAACAATTCTGAGAGCATTTCTGCAGGCTGAATAATTCTTGAGAGGTATCGTCCATATGGCAGGTAATAAATTATGGCAGCAAGATGTGAACAACATCCAACTGTTCTGTTACCATTTGCACAATTGCAACAGTAACCCTTGATACCTTGTATCCCAACACTATACTTATCGTAATGTATATAAGATTTATATGTTTTACTGTTTATGTGCCTTGATCTAACTTTGAACCTCACTATTGTGGATTTATTTTTAACATGTTGACTTGAAAAGAACCATCTTATTCTAACAATTCTGCCAAGTACGAAACAGCTTGCGATAATTGGTAGGTTCCAGTAAAAAATATTTTCAAATCATCTAACATCATCTTAGGAAAATCTAGTATTTCTTTAGAAGACATTGTCTGAAATGGTACAGTTTTTCTGTTCCAATTATTTGATTCAACTTCCTCCGCCAGTGAATAAATATTACCATTGGTTGAACTCATTCTATTGATAATTTCTTAAAGTAGGCCTTTATCAGAGTTCAATCGTTTTCCAAAAGCACTGATAATTTCAATCGGAGTAGCACTGATTATGCAACTGATTCTTCTTATTCACCTGTGGCAGAGTCTACTCGTGAACTTGTAGTAATGCCATTTCTACAAACAATTGCAACTCATGGCTACTGTTTCATTTGTGGATCAAAAACAACCTTCATGACATTAGTTTTAAAGCAAGAATCCACGTATTTATTGAGAAGAGAATCTTTATTCCTAAACGGAATAGGTGTTGTTCTGATCATGTAATAGGAAAACAAATTTACAGTGATGAAGTGGAGAAGATACAGTACGCTGTTGCACTTCGTCGGACTTATACCGGGAAGCAGGACTTTTCTTGGGCTGTGGGCAGGCAGGAGCTTGGGGCCGAGCATCCGGTGTGGTTATCCTTTTAGTTGGATGTTTTGTTTTGCCTGCTCGCAGATATCGAGGAGGTAGCAGTGGTGGCGAGGCTACCTCTGGTTCAAAGGCGGGAGTTGGTGGTTCCGCGGAGGTGGGGGGTTGATTCTCCGGCTCCAATACCGAGATATTGGCTATAGGGCATGTCTCTGCTGTGGAAGGCGACGCGGATCATTTTTGTGCCTTTGTAGGGGCTGGAGGTAGGGCCGGAGAGGGCTCGCGCCGTGCCGGTGGTGCCTTTGGTGGCGGCTTAGCCTGTACTTTAGGCTGCTTCTGTGTTTGGGGCTGCAATACTGGCTGCCTTGGCTTCGGGAGGGGCCCCTGCGGCTTCTGCTTCCGCAGGAGCTCCGCCCTGTATACCGGGCAGTTATTATAATTGGCTGCATGGCCTTCGCCACAATTGATGCAGCGATAGTGGGACTTGTCTGCCACAGTGCAGGCCTGCGTGGAATGTCCCAAGGAACAACGTAAACAGGCCGGGGCACTGCGACAGACATCGGTATGATGGCCGAACCTCTGGCACCGGTGGCACTGCGCTAGTTTGCCCGGGGGGCGACTGGATTCCACCTTGACACGGAACCCAAACAGCTGCATCAGGTGGAATATTTTGTCTGCAGCCTCGCCCTTCTCGAGGTGGAGACGGACGAGTGGGAGAGGGACTCAGTTCTCAGATTTGGTGAACAGGCAGAAAATTGCCTGCACCAGGTAACCTAGTTCGTGGAGTTCCAAAAGGATCTCCTGGGGATCGGTGTGCGCGTCAAGCCCACGCAGAATTACAGACAAGGGCTTGACTCGTCTGGGGGAAAAGGTATGATATTGCAGGTTATTAGCCTGCAGAAAGGCCTCGACCAAGTGGTGGTCCTCGATCCAACGGACGACAACCTTGACCGTATCACCGCCAAGCAGCTTAAGGTCAAATTTGTCGGCCGACAGGCCATGGGCCGCGATCAGCCACCTGTATAAGGTGGCGACATTGGATACCCCGTGGACGAACAGAGACAGCGTGCGACCAACAGTGGAAGCAGCCGGAGCTGTCCCCGAAGTAGTCGGAACCGCAGCCTGTTGGCCCTGAGAAGGACCGATGTCCATGGCCGAGGTCCGAGAGGAAGCAGATTTGGTGGAATGGTTCTTCTTCGGCTTCTTAGCCGGGTGCCTACGCCGACCAACGGTCGCGAAATCGTCCAACTCGTCCACCAGGAGGGGAGGTAACAGGTGAGGAAGAGGATCGCTCGAGGTGAGTCAGGCGAGTCACCTGTGTGGGGCAAGGCGGAGTCGAGCGACTCAACACTCGTGCCGTCGCCCATAGTGGGCATGCTGGTGGCCGAGTGTTGCTGCCGGGCGGAGACTGCAAGGCAAGATCAGGGATCTTGGGTCTGGCCGAAGCCGGGTAACCCACGCGACTTCCCTGCTCATGGCGATGCGGGAGGAGCTGGGCTAATGACCAGCTTCGTTAGATACCAGTCCTTACCAAGACTGGTGTCCACTGGTCCCTTTACCTTGGTGATATCCAAGCTCGCTTACCACTGGTGGGGGCTCGCAAGGATCGTCCGGGGCAGCGCTACCTAACAGCTGTGGGCAGGTTAGGGAGAAGCACTGATGTTTGGCACTCACATATGAGCCCAGAGCAGTCCTCTTCTTTCTTGGCCAGTGAGATGTTTGCCAGCGTCAGGTGGCCCTAATAAGGGTCTTCTGCCAGCTGCCACTTGTACCAGCTACTTAGTTCACTGGCAGCAGCTGGCTCCTGGTTCTTCTTTCCCGAAGAAAGGTGGTATTCCTCATCCTGGCGGAGAGGCAGGCGAATGCACCAGAAGCTGTAGTAGCGTCCAGAGCAGAGCAGAGCTGAAGAGAAGGTCCTTTCAGTTCGAAGTCTGTGCTGGAAGTCAGTGTGAAGTGGGGTCATGAAAAGGATATAGAGAGGGGAACACAGAGTACGAATATATACTGTTACTGTTGCTGGCATGTCAGCAAAATTTCCTTTCTCTTTCCAGAATCAAAATTTCCCTATTTTGCCCAAAAATACTCTTCATGTGTAACTGCAATCGATAGCTTATCAGTGCACAAGCATTCTATATGTTATTTTAAAAACAAAATACGAACACCTGTAATGAGATTTACAAATTTAAATATATATTTAAAGCTGAAGGATATATTTACAGCGATTTCTATATCGAACAGGCATTTCCTTGCACTCTTGAAAGAAAAAGGTTGAATAAATAAATATTAAAGAAAAAGACAAAAATAAATATTATATTTATTCATAATATAATAAATGAAAGTGACAGAATACTTTAAATATTACCTTCCAAAGTGTGAACAAGAATTCGAGTTATTCGAAATTATTCTCCTACTGGCAACCCTGATGAGTCCACTTGAGCGTTGACAAATTGAAGTCATGAAAGATCAGTGTTGCCAGATAACTAATAACAAAAATAATTTAGTTTGGTTTCCTTTGGCAGTGTTTTTTAGTTTTTTTTTTTTTTTTTTTTATCGCGATAGTTTCGGAAATCATTAATTCGTGAAAATCCAATAGAGGAACTTATTATTGTACTGGGGAAATATGAAAGGAGATATTCTCTATTTTCATACTATATTGAGATATGCCCTTTTTATGTGTACATTTTTATATGTGGTGATACATTATTTCCAAGATGCTGCTACCATTACATAACTACCATTTAACAATAAATGAAATTGTTTAGACTGACTAGAAATCAGCTGAATCAGAAATGAAGGTGTACAATAACAAACAGGAATCAAATCTGATGTAACCGGTATTATCAAGTTAAAACAAATTAAAATCACAGAGCCGCTTAAGTATTTTGGGGGACAAGAAATGGTCACAAAGGATCACAAAGGTTGCTGTGATAGGATCTATTTGAGTTAGAACATATCTAATGGGTGCAAACTGAATTTTAAGAGTTTGGATGGGAAATATGTTGTTTAGTTCAGCTTGCTCATGAAGAAGCTTGTATTTCGGCAAGAGAAGCATCTGTTTGCTTGTTTCTGTATTTATACAATAATTGGCAAATTTCCTGTGTTATCTTTGAAGGACTGTGACTGGTGTCATTTTCACAGCTCCAATTTACTTTAGGGCATTGTTCAGGGATCTTTCAAGTTGACCCAGATTAGCTTTGTTGGCCATAGCAATAACTACACTGCTGTACTTCAATGCTGGTTGATTTTAGGTGTTGTAGGTATGTTTAATGTGTCTTGTGTGCTTCTCCACTTTGCTCCTGGGAGCCTCTTCATTATGTTCAGTCTCTTTTTTGTTTTTTTTCTACTGTTTTGCATGTATGGTACTTCCAGTTGAGTTTGTTATCAATTATTACACCTTAGGATTTTGTGCTGACACTCTTTTGTAGCTTCTTATTATTGGTTTTGAAGCTGAAATCTGAATTTTAATTATTGTGTCATAAGAGTAAAACTTGTACACTGTTTTTGATTTGCTGATGCTGATGTTGTTTTCTGTTGTCTACGAATTAAACATTTCTAGGCCAAGGTTCATAGTTTGTTCAGATTTCTTTGTTGTATGTTCTTATTTCTTGTTTATGTCCAAATCACAACATCATCAACAGGGGCGAACCTAGGGGGGTGATATGGGGGATACATTTTTAACTGGTTCCGTGTTCTTCTTTATATAATTAATTGAAAATGACTGACAATTATTATATTTTTTAACAAAATTATTTAACATTATTTCACATGCTGGTAACCCTCACTTTTTTAATTGTAATGTCCTCTTTAAAGTATTTATATTCCACAGAAAGGTATTATTAAGTAAATATAGTGAATTAATTATATTTAGTTAAGTAATGGACACGTCATGGACAACGAAATCCAAGAATTTAACACAGCAAGACAAGCTGTATAGTCCAAACCTACAAAAGCACAATACTGAAGGTTAGAAAGATCCCAACGCACACAACTTTTAACAAAACATGCCTCAACAAATCAATCACACCAAAATACGCACAGTGTCTGAGTCGGTAGTGAATTAGTTATATTTAGTTAAGTAATGGACACGTCATGGACAATGAAATTCAAATATTATTAGCTTTGCAAGTAAAACTGGAAGCCTATCTGATGTGTTTTTTAATTTATTTTAATTAAATTAGTGAATTACAGCTATTATTTGCCTATCAGTTTTATTTTTAGTACGATTTTCATTATAACATGAGAAAAAATACTCTAAGAAAACGATATGTGGTTGAAAAAATCCCCCCCCCCACCCAAAATGAAGTCCTAGGTTCGCCCCTGTCAGCAAACATACTAACTTTGATGTGTATTTTAGATGCTCAGGGAAATCATTCTTTTTTATTATCAAGGAGATCATGCCTTTGTTATTTAGTAGCTTATTTCTCTCTTCTTTTGGCCTGCCAACACTTCTTCCTAATAGTCGGTAATTCACTGTTTTCCTTGAAATTTTATGCAAAGGCATTTGTTCCACAGGTTCCATCCATCTGATTCCTATACTCCTTACTGTCGCCCAACATTCAGTTCTTGTCAAATGATCCCATTGCATATTCTATCAAGTAATTTGTAATGGTACAATTATGGTACAACTTTTAATCACCCTAAATATGGTATAAAGAACCATGAATATTGTATTCCTTCATTTGGTCAAAATTAAATAAACATTTAATAACATTTATGAATATACCGTGAGTGGACTATATAATATTTGCCAGGATTCTGACTGATTCATAGCAAAAAACGTGAAGCCTCTGTCGAATAATACGATAAAAGCGACGATCCTTGATGACGTCAGCGGCCAGGAATTTGTTTTTGTAAACAACACGATGCTGTCAACAACCAGACAATAGACGAGTGACGTAGATTCACCCCACCTCGGAAATATGGAACAAAGACTCTGTGTCATTTCAACAGGGAACGTGATCGCAGCCGGCCAGCAAATCGTTCACGAATAGTGAATTTTAACTTTAATACCACTAAGAGTGGTTAATTAACTATATAAATTAACTATCTGAATCTACAACTTCAAAATGTGACCGGGAAGTGTAAACGGTAAACTCGCGGTACGCGAAGTTTTACCGGACAGAGGACGAACAACAGCTACAGATTTGGTGAGAACGTTCCAACAACAGCATAATTTTTATTTCAAATCAAACTTAATTTCAAAGAAATGACCAAGATAAAACTTTCAAAGTAAATTCAATTTAAATTCACTAAGTCTTTAAAAGTTTAATAAAATGAGCTCATTAAAAAGAATTGTACCAGAATGAGAGAGAGAGAGAGAGTGAGAGGGCGAGTGTATAATTCCTAAGTGCTGGGTTGTGCATACATACATATATATATATATATATATATATATATCTTAAATTTGTCTTTGGTGTTACTATATGTTTATTATATGTTTAGATTTACAAGGTTCAATTTTAAATATGTCTGTCTATTTAATGATACATAGGACTACGCCCCGAGGCGCATGGTCGAGTCAAATATATATGTAAAACTGTTTGCTTAAATAATAAGTTTTTTTTATAACCATTTCAGAGTATTTATTTCAGATAACACTTCCCGTTCTACAATATCGTTCGCTTAACACGAAGTCTGGCCCGTAGAATAAATGTACTATCAGCTGTTGGTAGTTTCCAACATGGCGCCCGTTATTAAACACAATAATTATGTTAAAGTCCGTTATTGCGGATTTGTAATATACAGTTATATAGGTATGTAATTTGAAAGATAACAAATTGTAATCCCTAACTGTTCTAAAAAAATTCATCTCCGTGGCTGCAATAAGTCTTTCTGCTTGCTGGTAATGACCCAAATCTCCAAACCATGTAGCAAGCCTGGAAGAGTCATTGTTTTGTAAAATTTGAGCGTTATGTCGTTCCTAATTTTGTTCCTTAATGTTCTGTTTATTGTATCGGATATCACATGAACTTGTTGATCTTATTCTCCATATGTCAGTCAGAATTAAAACCTACTTCAGCCACTTCCTAAATACAGTAAGGTCTTGATAGTCTGGAATCCTCGATAGTCTGGCACTTTTAATCAACAGCAACCGATTTGAAAATATAGCAATGTTTGACTGAATTGTTGTTGATGCTAATTAAAGTGGTGTTTGTGGTCTCTCAGATGTTTCACTAGAATGACGTAATTTGGCATATTCGGCCATACTGGAATGCATTTTTAAAACGTCTCTGCTGCTATTGGTGTGATCATGTGGAGGAGATAAATGATGAAACGATCATTCAAAGTATATTAAAACCTCAAACAGTTCAAGAAGTGGAAAGTGATGAGGAAGAAGAGGGGAGTGCGTCAAATAATGTTATCTGGCGCGAGGCAACCGACGCGATAAACACTTTTGTAAAATTTGTGGAAACTGAAGTAAAAATTACAACATGGCTGAAGTTATGAATCTTCATATAATCTGCAATGACGTTTTAAACAAAAGATCTAACAGCAAAAGACAAGTTGAAATAAAATCGTTTTTTAAACAAACCTCAAGTACGACAACCAACGTGGCATCGACCTCCATGGACAGCCACTAAAATTCACCCTAACATGGACGAATTATTGATTTTGTTTTAAATGTTTAATTTTTAAGAAAATGTTTACTGTTGTAATTGAACATTATCCTATGTAATTTAAATAATAAATTTACCTATGTAACTGCAAATAACAGGTGTACTGTACCGTTATCCCTTGTTTTATCATATTTAATCTCAACACCTTGATAGTCCGGAAAATTTGATAATCCGGCATGCTCTCGGTCCCGACTGTGCCGGATTATCAAGGACCTACTGTACTTCAAATAATTTTAAATTAGTTGAGCAATGATTTTTTTTAATTATTGCTTAAAACATATAGGCACATAGCGTACCTTTGCAGTTTCCAATCACTGGACTGTATGAGTCGATGGGCAAGAATCAAGTTTAAACTATTTACAAGAATTATTAAATCCTCATTTTTCCAAACTGTTTAAGTGTTGTATAAGAATCAATACAACTTCATGAAAGTTCGTATCTCTTCTGCAAATTAAGTGAATTTTTGAAGTCAGAAACACTCAACTTATCCCATACATTTTCTTGTTTTGGAAAAAAGTATAGCATAAACCATGTTTCTGTGTAGGATTTGGCAGTGATGTTGGTGCATGGTACTACTGCACTATTTCTTGCAGGATCGATGCATATTACAATATGGATACATGTATAATGCACAGCAGGCAGCCACATCAAAGGGACAGCTGTAGATTGTCTATGCCTAGAGCCATCAAAATCATATCAATAGATACAACAAAACAAATTTAATCAAAATTTATACTGACTAACGATATTGTTGGGTAATTTTGTAGATGCAGCATATAACATTTATTAAGTTGCTGTTAATATTTGTTTAGTTAGCATTTCACAATGTCCCAGCATCAGTCTTTGTTTTGATTTGAAGAAAGCATATAAGTATCACTGTGGTGTATTCATATTTTTATTTGAATTACTTCTATAGAATTAAAAAAAAAATTGAAGTATCCACCCAATAAGAAATTATTTTGTTTTGACAAACAAGCACTTTTAGGGTTGTAAAAAAAATGTACAATTTTTTTTCAAGTGTTACTATTTGTCTGTGCCAATTTTATTTTAATAATATTAAGTAGGGATTACAAAGTAGGGATACAAAAAGTATATTCAGAGGGGTGGTAAAGCTAAAGCTATACACATTCTTTGATTTTGTTGTCCAAGTATTATTAAGTATCATATAAACATTCGGCAACCACCAGACCTGTTCCTAGAGATTTCAGTGACTGGTGAAGCCATATCTTCGCCACTGCCTTTCCATTTTAAAATTCACTTCCCCAATCCTAACCCCTACTCATCTCCCTGAACTACCACCACCAACACCAGTACACCACATATTTTGTATTTTTTTATAGGCATGCTACCATGTTAGGCTATAAATAATTGTGTTTACAATTTTTCAAATGTTTTGGTTAATCATTGTTGTTTTAATTTTCATTTTTATTTTGTGGTCATAGAATTTAGGTTTTTTTGTTATGTCTTCAATGACTAGATAAATAACAAACAGGAAAACATACTGAAACAGGTGAAAACAGCAATTTATGTACTTCATGGAATTTTAACTTCTGTTTTGAAGTGAAATTAAATAAGGTTATTTCCTACTAAACATATGTGTAAAGTCAAGTATTTTTAATCAACATTATATGGGTTCATATTTAATTCTTTATGTTGCCTTATTTTACCAGCTTAATGAATAAATTAATAATGATATTAATTAAAAAATGTGGCTATGCTCCTCCTTCTCACAATACTCAGTGTGACTGCAGCGCTCGTACCCGCATGAAAATTGCCTTACATAGCCCTGTTTCTCTTTCTTTCCATGCAGCAGTCAATCCTGAGGATGATTCACTCCAGTCTTCATTCAGATTCCCTTCATTTCTTCTGAAATCTCTACAACCAGACTACGTCATTATTTTATTATGTATATCATAGTAAGGTTTCCTCCTATAACAAAACTGTATCAAGACTTCCTTTTCTGATATACTGAGCATCCTTTCCAGTTTCCTATCATGAAAATGGTTGTTTTGACATAACTTTCCACAAACTTCAGCCTTCTTCTTATTAGTGATTTTTTTTGTAACCTTTTCTTAGCAGCCAGTCTTAAAATCTTCCCATGACATGCTTCAAAGAAATTAATAATTTTTTTGAAAACCTTATTCTAGTTGATCACATAGAGTCATGAGAAGTGAGAAATCATACATTTATGTTAAAATCATGTTTCCAATGATTAATTTCTGTTGTACTGTTATACTTTATTAATCATCATATTTCTGTTATACTGAAAAGTCATTGATCATTCTCCTGTTGAGTTAAAAAAGTTTTTTGAGCTTCTAATATTGCACTACTTATCTTTCTTATCTCTTTTCTGTTGCACACCATCACTGAATTCTAGTCCTATTAATTTTCAAGCTGTACTTGTTTTTCATTACACTAGGGCTGTTTTCTACAACTACTATTTTAAACAGTGGGCGTTACTCTTTTTACCTTGGCCCCTCCGCAGGAATATTTTGTGCCTCCCCCCCTCTAGTAACCTTACTTAATTCATGCTTTTGTACTCTCATGAGTACTAACCCCTCCTTATAGCTGTGGGATCTACTAAAATTATATAACATAAACAGAATAACTATTCTCTCTTGTATGATGTATACTCAATTAATATAACTTTCCTTTCAAATAATAGTTTGATTTGTTACTTAGCATGTTTTATGTCTTTGATCAATGTAAAAAAAATACTGATATAATCATACATGTCACTAATAACCAATTTTGTCATTTATTGAACTTATATGCATCTTGAAAAAAGAAGAAATTTTATTAAATTTAAACTCATGAAGAGAGTAAATGTTTATACTAAATATTTATATTGTACACTGTATTAACTGATAACATATTTTTAAGCAAACCAAAAATTATTCTACCTTTTAAACTTTCTGTCACATGCTTATAGACTTATCATTTGGAACCATTTTGTTATAGGACTAATATTGGCATTGTGATTAAAGAAAAAATATCCGGTATAAAGATATTTTATTTTATATAAATAGAGCTTTTGTATTTCAAAACATTACTTAGTACACAGTAATATAAAATTCTTGGATTTCGTTGTCCATGACGTGTCCGTTACTTAACTAAATATCACTATAGTTTTGACGACTCGGAACACTAAGTTTTTTATAAGTAAAAACGTAAAGTTTTACCTTACAGCCTAAACCGGCTTTCACCTTTAGAAGGCTTCATCAGAGGCTGCCATAGGTAGCGCTGTCCGTCTTGTTGTTGACGACGGGATAGTTATTCGAAAGATCGAAGCTGTGTGTGTGTGGTGAGATGTGTTCGAATAATGCGTGCGATTTGAATTGTGTCTGTTCGTTTAGGATGTCGTTTTTATTTGTTTTTGTGTGTTTGTATATTTCTAATTGTTCTAGAGTGTCTAGTTTTTGGCCTTTTGTGTGTATGTGTAGAATGTTCATGTTATTGTCGATGTTTTTATATGTGTGGTTTGGTGAAATCACAGCATTAGGAAAGATTTGAACATTACTTACACCAGGGACAAACCTAGGGGGGTGATATGGGAGATATATCCCCCCCAAAATCAAAAAATGTTGGGGCAAAAATTTTAATCTGGTTGCATGTTTCTTTAATGTAATTAATTGAAAAATACTGACAATCTAATTATAAGTATAATACTACTGACTCGGAAGGCCTCTGACGAAGCTTATAATAAGCAAAAACTGGTTCACACTATAAGGTAAAAATTTCACATTTTTACCAATAAAAAACTTGATGTTCCAAGTCAGTACTAATACTTATAATTAGTTAATCAACGGACACGTCATGGACAACAGAGTCCAAGAATTAGACTGACAATCATTATATTTTTTATCAAAATTATTTAACATTATTTTACATGCTGTAAAATTTACATCCACAACCCTGTTGGTACATTTATATACACATGATTACAGGCTGGTAACGCTCACTTCCTTCACTTTCTTAATTTTAACATTGTCTATAAAGTATTTATATTCCACAGAAAGGTATTACGTATTAGGCTTGCAAGACAAACTGGAAGCCTATCTGATGTATGTTTTGAATTTATTTTAATGAAATTTGTGAATTACAGCTATTATTTACCTATTAGTTTTAATTTTTGGTACGATTTTTATTATACCGTGAGAAAAACAACACCCTAAGAAAACGATATGTGGTTGAACCCCCCCCCCCCCCCCCAAATGAAATCCTAGGTTCGCTACTGACTTACACAGCAGTGCACAAGTAGCCCTAAGTCCTACTGGTGACAGTTTTACACACATACAAACACACACACTCACAATGGTATTAATACAATAATATTAAATTTCTTTTGTACACATATGTATATATATATTTTTTAAATATATATAAAAATATATATATTTTTCTCAGAATTAAATTCTTTACAAGTTTTGTTTTTAACATTTATGCATTTATTAATCATTTAACAAAATTATTGTACTTCTAGCCTAAAAAAAATGGTGTAAATAAAGTCAATAAAAATCAACAAAAAGTTCCAATTTTGGTTAAAAACAAATTTTTGTTTTTAGGCAAAGATTTTTCTGTTTTACGTCAGATATCATGAAACTTATGGGAGATACAATTCTGCGACCTGTTTTATTCGATTTTTCAGGTCAAAAACCATAAGAAACAACAGAATTCGCCCCTTAATTTACCTTCCCAGTCTTCATTTACCCGGGGGGAACCAAAACGCGGGCGAAATCTTTCGCTAGCCGTAACTCGCTTACAAAGCATTTCCGGACATATGTTTATATGAACTTTTTTTCTTCTTTTACACTATAGAACCATTTCTCAAATTATTTCCCTCTCCTCCCGGGACACCCTGTAAATTGGCGGGGATCCCACAGCTACTGCCGCATCCCGCACCTCAGTTTCCATATCAGCTTATTCTGTGTATCTTCATTCTTCAGATTCTTTTCTTCCATAATCCTTTCGATCCATTCTATCCATTTTAATCTAGGTCTGCCTCTTTTTCTTCTGTTGCTAGGTCTGTATTTGAACACACTCACAGGTATTCTTTCTTCACTCATTCTCATGAGGTGTCCATACCATTTAAGCTGTTTATGTTTTATATCTTCTATTACAGTTTCCTTTCTATTTGTTCTTTCCCTTATTACGTCATTCCGTACACGCTCCAGACGAGAAACTCTGGAAGCTCGTCTAAGATAGTCCATTTCTACAGCTTCAATCTTCCTACGGTTCTTTTCATTGATTGTCCAACATTCTGACCCATAGGTGGTAATTGGTTCAACAATGGCTTTATAAATATTTATCTTTGTCGGTAGCCCGATTTTGGTGGACCATAAAAGTTAGTTTAATTGGTGTATAGTGCTTTTTCCTAAAACTAATCGATGTCTTATATTTTCATCACATATTCTATCATCACTGATTATACTTCCTAAATATTTATACTTTTCAGATTTATTGAAGGTATTATCTGATAACTGAAGATCTGATGTTCGACTTCCTGTGGCTAAGTACTCTGTTTTTTTTTTAAGTTTATGTTTAATCGGTAATCCCCATCGATCGTATTCTTGGACTACTTTTCTCATCATATAAGTGATATCTTCTTCATCTTTGGCTATCACCACTTGATCATCTGCAAATAAAAGAGTGTATAAACACTTCTCTTCTAATTCTATTCCCATTCTGCTACACTTGTTTTTCCATGTCTCCAGTGCTCCTTGTATATACATTTTAAATAAAGTGGGAGACAAACAACATCCTTGTTTCAGTCCCTTACTAACATTAAACGACTCGGACACTGTCGTTTTGTAAACATACTTTATAAAAATATTTTTTATAATAAATGCATTTAACAAAAGAAATGTAGATATTATTATTGTCCTTGCACATACATCATGTGTGTATGTGTAAAAATATATGGGCGTATTGAGGCTAAAATACGTAGACACTGTTGTCTGGTTACACAAGGGACTGTATATGTGACCTCAGAACCAGTTAAATCATTGTTGATTTATTTACTTGGGGAGATGGTGTGTGAATTGCAGATCCCTCGGTAACAACAGGTCTCCGTCAGTGCCACTCCTAGGAATGGTAGACTTTTCTTTACCTACTTAATGAACTAGTTCATTAGTAACTAGATCAGTAGTTCTATTGTTCTAAGGCAGTGGCGGCGATAAGGCCCCCGCAGACCCCGCGGCGTAGGGGGGCCCCGACCCTCATGGGGGGCCCCAGTTGGCCCAGTCATGGGACATAACTTGTAACATGAAAAATAAGCGTAAACGAGTTGTAAAACGCTTCTTTGTTGAATTATCAGTTGACCATAGAATTGACGACCCAGTTAAATCATTTGAAGTAAAAGTTTTCAATGCAACACTAGATATTGTAATAGCTCAGCTACAAATGAGATTCGAAGGATTGCGTTGCATTGATGATAGGTTTTCATTCCTGACACCTCAGAATTTAGTAAACTTCTCACAAGAGACAATAGTGGAGAAAAGTAAGGCTCTGGTAAATGTGTATCCTGGTGACCTTTCCACATCACTGCCTGACCAAGTAATATCCTTCAAAGCTCTGATGGCCAAAGAAATTGTACACAAGAAAAGAATTCGAGAAATGATGAATTTACTGGTTGAAGAAAACAGCTGCCTTATGAGTTGCCTCCCAGACTTAACTACACCTTTGCAGCTTTATTTAACCATACCTGTCACAACAGCTACAGCGGAAAGAAGCTATTCAAAACTTAAATTAATTAAATTAAGTCATACTTAAGAAGTACCATGGCCCAAACTCGGTTGAGTGACTTGGCACTGTTAAGCATTGAGCATGAAGAGACACAGAAAACTAATATCAACGAAGTGGTTGAAAAGTTCTTAGCTATAAAAAAAGAAGAGTAGCCTTAGGAAAACAGTGAACTTTGGTTGATCCTCATCTGTAAATATTGTACTTTACTTGAGTTCGAGTGTTATTGAATTGGATTAGACTTAAGGAGAACTTGTATAGAGTATATTCAAGAATTTTACAAATTCAGTTTCAAACTAATTTAAATGTTTGAAAAAAGCTAGAATGTTACTTTGATATTCGTTTTTAAATAATAAATTTTTAACACTCTGTGTGCGGTACTGTTTCATAGTCCGAATTTAAATCTTTGACGTAAAAATAAATCATTCTTTTTATTTTGGGTTTTTTTATAGTTTGTATAGAACTTTGTCTATTTAGCAACAATGAATTTTAAGAGTTTGTACACGTGTAAAACATCCTTTGCAAATTGCAAACGCTTTGTGATAGACGAGAAAGTATTCACAAACCATTGTTGTGAAACACACGTAAATAGAAACTCATTTGAGTGTTTTCCCCTATTACGTATACAAAATTTAACCA
Organism: Magicicada septendecula; assembly: GCA_034769895.1. Taxonomy (NCBI): domain Eukaryota; kingdom Metazoa; phylum Arthropoda; class Insecta; order Hemiptera; family Cicadidae; genus Magicicada; species Magicicada septendecula. Next base: position 14,142,425 of record CM068370.1, read on the forward strand.
TTTTTATAGGGCCCCCTAATTAGTTTCGCGGGGGGGCCCCCGTTTCGTTAGCGCCGCCACTGTTCTAAGGCTTTCATGGCCGGTCTCAGTTGTATTTGAAGTATCTACCGAGCTGTTTGGCCATTCAAACCAAACGTTTTTAGCAGCACCACTGGCTGCCATCTTCAGTGGATATTTGAGTCTACCTAATGCGGGGTGTCGTACGTCAGGCCCACAGTACTGTGGTACTGTGGCGCATGGCCTCACATACACCTCCTTTATTCTGATTGGCTGATGGTGCAATTTTTACCTGTACATGGGACTTAATACAACTTATAAGTACAGGTAGCATCGCAGGATATCTTTAGCCTTCACCACAGTACTGTGGACGTGACGTACAACATCCCACGTTAAGTAGACTTGAATATCCACTGAAGATGGTAGCCAGTGGTGCTACTGAAACATTTGGTTTGAATGTAAACCTTGGACCACGGCCAAACAGGCCGGTAGATACTTCAAATATAAGTTCAGTAGTTCGTTTATAACGTGAGGAACAAGTAACCTACTAACGACTCCCTATCTGAACAATTAAAAGATGTTTAGTTTTATTTTAAAATTTAATAAATAACATACAAAAGTTTTTATTTAATAAAACCATTCAGCTAAAAAAAATCAATGTTATAAAACCACATTTATTTTCGAAAAACTAGTCAGTTAAGTATGACTAAAATTAAGAGGGGGGAGGTAAAAATCCCACCTCTGTTGAAAAGTGGGCTTGTTTGGAATGCTGACAGATATGGCAATGAGTTACATAATAAAAGTAAGTATTTGTAGTTATTTTACTCGATATAATTATTACATAGAGAAAACTTCTTAGGATGTCTTTCATCTATTCAAGTGAAGAAGGAAGGCGCATGTTTGTACTGGTTAACACAGATTCTAGTTGCAGCGTCGGCCTCCAGTCTGATGTTTCAAAGACAGATGATGATAGTATTGCTAATGGTAATGTGACGACTATGTAAAATGCACAAGATCAATTACATACAAGGATGGGTAGCAAGAGAGAAAGTAAGGAAAATTCTCTCTTTCTCTAAAGCTTGAAAAAACTAACATTTATTTTTAAAACATTCAGAAGCACATGTATTTGAAATATCTACCGGGCTGTTTGGCCCTGGTCCAAGGTTTACATTCAAACCAAACGTTTCAGCAGCACCACCAGGTGCCATCTTCAGTGGAATTCCAGTCTACCTAACACGGGGTGTTGTACGTCAGGTCCACAGTACTGTGGTGAAGGCTAAAGATCTCCCGCGATGCTACCTTACTTATAAGTTATTAAGTCCCATGTGCAGGTAAAAATTGCACCATCAGCCAATCAGAATAAAGAAGGTGTGTGTGAGGCCGTGGGCCACAGTACCACAGTACTGTGGGCCTGATACGACTCCCCACGTTAGGTAGACTCGAATATCCACTGAAGATGGCAGCCAGTGGTGGTGTTGAAACGTTTGTTTGAATGTAAACCTTGGACCACGGCCAAACAGCCCGGTTCAAATACAACTGACACCGGCCGTGAAAGCCTTAAAACAATATTCAGAAGCACAGTTTAATGATAATAATGCTAACAAAATTGTATTTCATTTGTTGAAAGAAGACATTAAAAAAACTAACGTTTCCTTCTTATGTTTGTCATAAGAATAAGTTGTTTAATTATATAGTGTTTCTATTTAAACTGTTTCATTCTTTAAACAGACGTGCGATTTTTAATAACCTGTAGTTATCTATTCATAAATGCCCCTCCCGAAAATTCCATTCTGGCCCTGCCACTGTTGCAGAACATATTTTAAACGCCAGGTCGTCAGCTGTTCGTGCCAAGGCCTACGCTTTTGTATAATTATGCTTAAATTATATCACAGCCGAAGCGATTGTTCTGCCCTACCTAAGAAAAAGTGCTGTATCTTAAAAAAATACACATTCTGAGTTATATGTTGTTACTGTATCTTCGTATTTCCGACATCGATGGCTTCAATGGGCTAATAAAAGATGTCCCTGCAACAATTATCGATAAATACGTAAAGGGAGAATTTACCGTATCCGCTCTTAAAATGTCCGCAGGGCTGTTTTCCTTCAGGTTTTGTATATAGGCCTACTACAATTTTCTGTTGCAGGGTAGCAGTGGTAATAGTGTCTTTTGTTGCTAATGCAGGAGTGTTTATTATAGATAACCGTGACCAGATAAAAATGTAAAAAGTGTATAGAAGAACAAGGTTATTCATTTTTAACCTTTGAAGGCTAAGGCTGTTACTAATCCGTTTTGGGGGGTTAAAAAACACATTCATTTTATGATGCGCCTGGGAATCGAACCCGGGACCTCTACGCGGGGTTAGTGATCAGGCGCCACAGCCATTTGTCTATAGGCTTCGGCTATTCTATGATTTTTGTTTGAGGTCGCTGCACCATCATTAGCGATCATAAAAGGAATGCAAAAATGAAATAGGCCTAATACTTTTGTATGTGCACATCCTGTGTGATGTACTTATTATTTTATTAATATACAATACTTTTTAAAAACTTTGAAATGTATCAGTACATGGTATGTGAAGAGTTAATGAATGTATATTGGTAATTAATTTTTAAATGTCGCTGTTCTCACACATCTCAACCTATTGTCCAAAATTGAGTTACATTACCAGTGTAGGTGACAGTAACTTATCTAGTAGTATATTAGCCGTAAGGTAAATTATTAGGCGCACTTAAATAATCTGGTTATGGTTGAATTCAATCGCTTTAAAATAAAGAAAACATTTTTGGCGTGTTGATGACAATTAGGGCATATGCATATCGGGAAGTCTTCCCGAGACGAATAGTTTTTTTTTTTGTTTATATTTTCAGTGTTTTTTCGGCTTTTTCTTATGGACATTTTCAGTGTTATTATTAATTCAAAGATTGCGTATGTGCGCTTGTGTGGGCTCGCGCCAAAGGTCGCCTCCGCGCGATCATCTACATCCAAGTGTTTCCATTGGTTATCCCCACCACTTCGTTTTCCCCCACTAACGGCAAGACAAAATTACTGGCTTCTGCATAATCCAGTTATTACATACATCTTTTTGGGAAACGTTGTTTGTTAGTGTTTGTTAAAAAATATTCTGAGTTCTCGATGTTTAATTGTTTGTTTGTTATATGTTTATTATTAATTTATTTGAATGACTTTTGTTTAACTCGATCGAATGTTTTAAAAAGTGTATTACTGAAATCAAATGTACTAAATAAGAAAGATACGTCTAATATATTGATTTGAGTGTTAAGTTTTTTACTGTTCGTTTGGCTTCTAAGTTGTGTTAATAACTGAATAATACTTAAAAACAAGGTAAGAGATTTGTTTAATAAGTTCATTAACCTATAGTTACAGAACAAATAATGGAACGGCCATGAGTTGTTAATTGATTTGTCTGTTAAGAGATAACCTTTCATTACTGATTGTTCTCTTATGATGGTATCTAGAGATTAAGTTGTCAAAATCAAGCCGTTTTTAAGGGTTTTATTAAATACTAGCCGTGACCGAACACATCTGCTACAGGCAATACATGTTTTATAGTTAGCGCCAATATAACGTTTGCATTATGTATGATAAAAACCCGTGCAATAGTATTGCATCTGTTTACGTATTTATGAATGGAAAATACATATTTAAAAAGTGATGTGTAGTAAACACGCATTCTCGTCTTTTAAATACGATTTCCTGTCAGAAAATTAATTTGACTGATTCAATAATGGAAATCAATGTTTTTTATTTTCAAAGGAATATACCACTGAAAGTTTATTCGGAAGAGGATACAGACTTAATTGAAAATTCTTGGATATGATTGAACAGTACGAATTATGTTGTTAGTCACTCGACTTTAGCTGTTTATTGACAGCATTTATGACTTACTATGGTAACGGACTGAGTCATTGTTTAATGTAAATATCGTTAACCAGCGTCGTGATGCCTGCAATGCATCAGTTGCTCGCCAATGTTTTTTTTCTACTGCTCCAACAGATGCGGATATCATAAAATTTAAAATCCGAAACGCTTTTGTATTACGAAAAATGTTTTTAGAGCTCAAAAATTAATTAACAGAACATTCGTAACCCATTCGTAGAATACGTTTACCGAACGTGGTTAATTAATAAACACAAAACAGCATTTTACAGACAACTCAACACTGACTTATTAGCGATTGTGTGCTTCATCAAAAAAGTGCTGTAAGAATTATTAATATTCATTCAGTCAGGTTTTGTTCCCAGTTATCAGTGAGTTTGCTAATTGCGAAGTCCACAATACAATTGTTTCCTAATGTTTCCAAATAACGACCGATATCTCTTATCAATTTTTTAATTGATGCACCTGTCAGAGCTACACACACACACAAAGCCCATATTTTTTATCTTTTGGTTTTCTGGGTAATAAGTAATAATTTGCAGTAACTTGTAATTGGTAGCAGAAAAGTAGTTGAGTATGTTTTTGCCAGTTAGAAATCCACAAAATTGACACCTTGTCAAAGGTGTTGTAGAGGTTGTAATAAAGATCATAGTATGCAGAAATAACAATACTTATTCGTAACAAAAATCAAGTGAGGACCATAACACATGAAGTACTATGTGTCATGTAAAAATTATGTGTTCAAGTATAATGTAGGAGAATAACAGTAAAAAGTAAGCAATTTGCAACTTCATATAATAACAAAATGTACATATTTTAAAATATAATAAAAAAATACTTAGGCTTCTGGGAGTCTAACCTCCCCTGGTTCTAGCATGTAAACAACATGCATTTATATAGGATTAGGGCCTACACAGAATTAGTTTTGTATTGTGAAATGTAAAAACAATTAATATACTGTCTCGAACAGTTGGGAATTTTTTGGAAAATGCAAAAATAAATGAAAAACACAATCTGGCTGTAGGAAATATTGTTTGAGAAAGAACAAACATTTAAGTAATTTAGAGTAGCCGGTAAAATAAAAAAGAAATTGCTAAACTAATATGGAGAAGGAATTTATTTGACAAATCTTATATGAGTGTGATTTAGTCCTTGCAAAACAGGCTGATTGATGCAGTTAGTCACAGGTGTAATAAAGAAATTAAGCAACAGACTGAATTGCATTTATGAACTGTTGTATACTTTAGTGGAATCATGTTTTTTATTGGTGTTATTCTAATTATTAAAAAATTAAAGAAATAGTCGTTTCAGTTTTGATTATTATAATTATGATGATTATAGCAATAGAGGCAATAATAACATTATTAGCAATAGCAACAACAATAATGATAATGAAAATAATAATATTACATGTTGTGTGAATTACAGTCTTGTGCGTGTGTGTGTGTGTGCATGTGAATTATGTGTACTATCTTGTGCACACAGTTTTATCTAGGAGACTGTTTATTTTCAGTAGACAATAAAGGGATACTACAAATGTTTTTTCTAAATTTAATCCAAGTAAATATGATAAGGCCATTCTTGCACACAGCTCAGCTGCTTATCTCTTGTAAAAGAAAACAAACATTGATTTGAATTTAACCATTTTCAAACTGGTGTACTGCCATTGCTAATGTTTATACTTGTGCGACACACACACACACACACACACACACACATTATTTTACAGTGGAGTACAAGTCAGTGAAGCAAGCAGTCAGATCATAGATTTGTGTATTGTTTTGTTGCTGACTAAAATAATTATAAATTGCAAGCCAGTAACGCGTATGTGCTGAGTGCAACAAATTGCATTTTGTTATGTGTGTGTGTGTGTGTGTGATGTCATGTCTTCGTTTTATTTGTACAAATGTTATGATTTACACTTTATTGTTAGTTTGTTCAGATAAGTATAGCGTGTTTGTCATGGTTGTGAAGCAATTCTGTTGTTATTCGTTGGAGACTAGTGATTTATAATGTGTGTGTCAGTTATTTTAAAGAAATTGTGGGTGTGGGTGTAATGATTTAATCATGTGATCTGTTCGGATAGCACTGTCATATAACTTGGTTACTGTAATTTTTTATGAACATGGAGAAAATCTTTTGTTTATAGTGTAGTGTAAATTAGTATTACCTACATATTAGTCCTATAATATATAGTGCTATAGTGTTGATGAAACTATAGGCTGTTAACTGGACAAAGATGTTATGCTTTTAGGGGACCAGGTCTTGAAAAAGTTCAAAAAAATCAATTTTTAGTTTTTAGCATAAAAAAATCACCTTTTCTTTCTGTTTAAAATTATATATATATATATATATATATATATATATACACACACACACACTGTTATACCAAACATTTTTTTTCATATCATCTTACATGTTTATTTCGTGTGTGAAGTCACCTAGCGCGATGTAATTGACCTCCTTCAAACAAACGTTTCAATATTTTATAATAATATTACTACCTATAAAATGAGGATTCTGGAAGCAAATACGAGTGTTCTGGAAAGAAGTAAGGAGAACAGAGTAAAAAAAAGACTGCTAAAAAGGAAGGGAAATGAGAGTAATGACGAAGAAGTGTATAGTGCAGGTGCATTTGAATAAAACATTACAAAAATTTAAACGGATTTTCCGTAAGTCCATATTTTTCATGTTTAGGTACACATAACTTTGTACTGGAATGTGCTAGAGACTTGAATTCTTTTTATTATGTTTGCTTCATAACACTTATTACAACAGACCAACAATTTTGTATGATACCTTACATAAATATTTAAAATGTTTTCAAAAAGAAGTATTAATTTAGTTTTTTTAAAGTACTATATTTGAAAAATCACCCTAAGTATTCCTTTTATTAGTACATATATTTCATTAGGTCTACGGTATGCTCCATGCATTTATCTTTCAGCAGAAAAAAGTTTCATAAAAATATCTTGAATGGTTTTTGAACTATGTGTACCTAACTGATAAGCGACACTTCCATTTAATTAACATGGGACAGGCCTTCACGACCTGGTCCCCTTAAGCTGAGAGTGTAACTGTTTTCATTTCCATATAACTTAAATGGCTCTTTTATGTACAGTTAGATATTGCCGCTGTAAAACTATTAGGGCCAGGTCATTGAATTTTTATCAAATCGTACTAAAAATATTGGTAATGAGATGTAGCAGAATTATCCTTGTACAGAATTAAACTAAATTAAATTGCAGAATTAAATGATTTTTTTACATTAAATTTAATTATTTTTTTAAATTGGCAATTTGAGAATAACACTGATCACTGTAATACATCTTATGGCGGTTATATATTACTAGAACAATTTTTTAAAGCCAGTATGGCTACTCATTCTTGTAAAGTGTATAGACCTATGTAATACAAAAAAATAAAAATAAAATGAATTTTTGAAAGAGGTGTATGCTTTGCTTTTTTCCAAGGGCAAGTGAACACACTGACTTGTGAACATGTACTTGCATTATATATTTAAAATAGAGTCATCTGTATTCTTCGTAAATGTAATGCAGTGTAGGAAAAATTAAACACTAAACACTAAAAAAGTTGTAAAATTTTGTTTGCTTAGAATAATTCTGTTACCCTACATCTTGTTATTGTTGTTGTAATAATAGGAACGATATTTCTGGGTAAAAATGTCAAAACCTCACTTCTAATATTGATAATTATGATACCTAAAATTGCTTTGCTATAGCAGAGTAGGTTGTATGGTCATGAAAAGGTGATGTATGCTGTCACTTAAGAAAATTTCACAGTAGACGTGTCATCGTCAAATGTTTCTTTACCTTGTGCTGGGCGTGTTTCAACAAACATTTTCATAACAGTGCTTACAATTCTAGCAGTTATTAGTAGTCTGTAGTCTATAGCATGTCTGTGTTTATTGAGGTCCACATTTATGAATGTGTGTTTGTTATATATGTTTGAATGCATTATTCTGTATTGTTTGGCATAGACAAGTGTCAAGGATATTGAATGTCTACTTAATGTGGTACCTATTTGAATCGTCACGTCTTTGACTCTTTTGCTTTGAAAGAAGAAAATGATGCAAGGAAAGAGCCACAGATTTTCTATATTTATCAAAACCACTTTTCTTGCAACCACAGCACTGTAGGCTACACATGTTGGGTCAGATTTTTATCTTCTGAAAATGTCTTACATAATAGGCCTACCATTTGTTTGTCTATATTTACAATGACCAATATGTAATAAATAAAAGTATGATTCTGTGGTTTTAGATTTTTGTCCAGTTATAAAGAAAAAAGGCTTTAAAAAAAATGTATCAGCAGAAGATATTATTAATTTTTTCTGAAATGTGTTTAATTTAGACAGACTCTAACATTGTCTTGTTTTAAATGTAATGCAAATTCTTATTTACTCATTTAAAATGTGTAATTAATTTTTGGTAGTTTTTAGTTACTTGGTAATGTAGACAAAGCAGTAGAGTGAATACATGATTGAATATTAATTGATACTAGTGTGATTATAACAGAATTCAGAATGCTGTCATTTAGACACAAGTTTGGGGGGGGGGGGCAAGCTTTGTAAAGAGCAGTAATATTTGTTGTTTTTAGAGTGTTCCCTCTGGGTGTCAGCTAGCTGAGAGCTGGTAGGCGTAATAAAGTGTTCACAATGTGAATTTGATATTCATAAACAAACTCTTGTCTTTCTTATACGAAGCAGAAACATTTTTGTGGTTAAAATGTGATTGTCGAACATTGTATTAGCTTGAACTGTAATATTTTGGTAAAATGTCTGTAAACTTGTTATAAACTTTGACTGAAATGTCTTCTTTCAATTTGGATACATATTAAGCATTGTGAAACATGTTACTTGTTTTGTTTGACTTGTTTGTGTAGCAAGCAGATTAATCAACTGTAGTTCAGTTGAATTATGGTTTTTAAAGGCATTAAACGGAAGCCATGTTAGAAGTTATAAGGAAATAATCTGTGTGGAATGGTATTTACATCCAAGAGGGATCATGGAATAATTTGTGCAAAGGTGTTAGAAAAAGCAGTAGATATAATTGAATCGTTTATTTCAGAAACCAGTCAAACAAAAAGTTTGTCATTTTGAAAAAAAAAAAAAAACAAAACTGCCTAGCAACACACTAAATTTTTTGGGAGGGGTTTTAACATTTTTTGCTGAAAGTAGTGCATAAAATACTTTTTACAAAAAAATTTTTTTTACTTCTTACCTTTTTGTAAAAAAAAATTAAAAAATTTGCACTTGACTGGTTTCTGCAGTAAACGAATGGTGTAAACATTTTTTATAGCATAATTCTCAAATTTTTTAGGGTTTTTTAATAAAAACGAGGTTTTTGGTGAATAACAACATTTATTATTATATTAGGCTACATTATTAATAAAAAAGCTTAATTAAAAGGATCGAAATCGTTAGTGAAGAGCTATTCGTCTTCATAAACAAACTCCCAGCACATTCTGCTTCTGTAGTAGGCCATTGTAAAATGTTGTTATAAAAATGTTCGTACCCAACCAGGTAAGGTTTTAGGGCATTTAAGTCTTGTATCTTCTTGATATTGATAGGGACCTAAAACAATAATGACAAAATTTAGGGCCCAGACCGAAACACGAATGAAGAGTGTTAAAAAAAAAAACAAGTACAGGCTACGATAATATTTTAAATTTTTGTATAAGCTGTTGGATGAAAGAATATTGTTACACGTAAGCTTAAGTAATATTATGGTAACTAATAAAATATTTGTATAGGTAAACTTACTTTTCCTGAGGGGTAGGCCATCCTGGTGGGTAAGTCAGGAACAGGATCTACTTTCAGCAGACAGAATAAATCCATCAATATGTGGCTTTACTACAACTTTTCCAGGAGTTTCCTTGTTGTAACAAAACTGTTTATATGTTGATATCCTGAAACTTTCTTTCTGGTCTTTAGGAACACCTCTACCAGAGGTTTCGTCTGAGTTAGTAAGTTTTTTGAATGAATGTGACCACCATGTTTTGAAGCTTATGATATCTTGAGGGCTAACTTTGTGAAAAGTAAAACGATTAGTTTTGCTGGTTTTCAGTATCAGCTCAATGTATTCCTCTGGAGTGTAAATACGATCTACTTTTGTTATTAAACACTTTTTAGCCCCAAAGTCTCTGTCACATGGCGAGTATGAGTGCCCACGAACTGGGAAGTTGTGAGTGATACTATCAAATCTCCCTTTGTCACAGAGATTCGTAAAAAATCTCACAACTGTTGGTTTTTGTTCTGTCCTGATGGACCATCACTAAAAAGGATGAGTTTTTTTACTGTGCTTGGTATTTCTGTGTTTATGTAGTTAAGTAAAAAACTGCATACTTCTTCTGGGGATTTATTACCATCACCCTCATGATAAAGATAGATTTTTGACTTATTGGTTTTCAAATCGTGGATACTAAAAACGTTTACCCACAGCTGCCTCATGTAAAAAATTTCCTGGACAGGAATATTTGGGAGTCGAAACACAGGACAGGAATTTTGCATATAGTCGAAACACAGAGCAACAGTTTCATCATCTTTATTATTAGATGCTTCTTTCATACTAGTATAAAACATTTTGGACCTCCTTTTGTGTATCATGAGTTCTGCTGCTGCAGTACGTTTAGCACTATCATTTAACATTTAATTTCTCAGTTTAGCTTTTAAACTTTCGCACCGACTACAGACCTCAACCTGTGTCGACCGAAGGAGTACCCAAAGTTTTCATGAAAATATGAATAGTAAAAACTGTATTTGACAACATCTTTCAGGTCAGGATTTTCATTGATAAACATCTCATGCATTTTTTTTACATTTAAACGAGCATCTAAATACTTTTTGGTGTTTCCCTCCATAGTGGGTCTCTTTAACTTCAAATCTAGAAATTTGGTCATGGATAAGCACACAAACGTTCCAGAAACTGCATTGCCACTCCTGTTCTGGCCCCTCTTATCTTTAGGGGTCATATTTTGAAGTAATAACTGGCAAATCCTACCTAATCTGTTATGTGAAATACCATGGATTTTCATAAAAACATTTTTGCAAACATGTTTTAGTAGGTGTACCACCAATCTTTAAATTATATTTGTAAGAATGATTTCTTTTAAAAGTTTCTTCATCATTTTCGTTGTCTACTTGGTCTCGGTCTTGTTTGTTACGTCTGCGTTTTAACTTCATTAATCTCAACCAAAGTTTGAATATAGGTATCTTGAGAGTTTTTGTTTTGAAGAGAGTAAAAATAATTCCAAGTGTCATTTATTACTTGCTCATTAATTTTTAAAGAACATTTGGCATTGCACTTACATGTGAGGCTGTCCGGCTTGGTTTTCTGTGGTACTTGCCTACCAGAGTACGTAACATAACCCAGGCATTGCGAACGATGTTACGTTTGTAGGTTTCCTCGTTGACAACTCCCCGTTTCCTGTTAAGAGCAGGTTCTTCATCAGAGCTTTCAGACATAATTTCACTACGATATAATCACTAAAAACACGGCACTAACCATAAAACATAACACCACTTTCAATAAGTTGTTGTTCACAAAACTATAAAACACGAGGAAACAAAACAATCAATAAATTCCCGAAGCACAGCTGACGAACGACGATTCTGAATAACAGAGCAGCAGAGCCAACAGTACCACGTGCAGCACAAAATTTACCCGCAGTTTAGAGCAGAAACCAGCCAAGCGGCGTCGCTTGACTGGTTTCTGCACTAACCACGAACTTTGACGTGGTGCCTGACGACTATATGAGGACGGCGTTTGACTGATTTCTGCACTAAAATGTGCGTTCACCCTAAAAGACAAATATTCCGCCATTAACTCATTTTTTCATTTTTCGTCGCTTGACTGGTTTCTGAAATAAACGATTCAATTATTTCACTACCGACTTGGAACACGAAGTTTTTTATGGGTAAAACACGTAAAAGTTTTACCTCATAGCCTTAACCGGTTTTCGCTTTTAATAAGCTTCTTCAGAGGCTGCCGCTGGGAGCGCTGTCCGTCTTGTTGTTGGCGACTGTATCGACTTTTGAAAGATCGTTAATGTGTGTGTGGGATGTGATATGTTCGAATAATGCGTGTGATTTGAATTGTGTCTGTTCGTTTAGAATGTCGTTTTTATGTGTTTTCGTGTGTTTGTATATTTCCAGTTGTTCTAGAGTGTCTAGTTTTCGGGCTTTTGTGTGTACGTGAAGAATGTCCATGTTATTGTCGATGTTTTTGTATGTGCGGTTTGCTTCTATGAGGTGGTTTGCAAAGGTGGATTCTGTAGTGGAGTGTAGTGCCTTTGTGTGTTCAATGTATCTTTGTTTGAAGCTACGTCCTGTCTGGCCTATGTAGAATTTGTTGCAGTCTGAGCAATTTAGTTTGTAAACACCAGGTAGATCGAATTTGTTTTGTACTTTGTGTGTGTGTTTTGATAGTGTGTGTTCTGTTTTGTAGAAGTTTTGTATTCGATTCCTGCTTTTTTGAATTTGTGGGCTATTTTTTTTCAGTTTAGTTGTTGATGTATGTTAGTGTTATGAAAAACGAACAGACAAAATTCAAATCACACGCATTATTCGAACATATCACACCCCACACACACACACATTATCGATTTCAAAAATCGATACAGTCGCCAACAACAAGACGGACAGTGCTTCCAGCGGCAGCCTCTGAAGAAGCTTTTTAAAAGCGAAAACCGGTTAAGGCTATAAGGCAAAACTTTTACGTGTTTACCCATAAAAACTTTGTGTTCCGAGTCGGTAGTGAAATAATTATATTTAGTTAAGTAACGGACACGTCATGGTCAACGAAATCCAAGAAAAAGCAGTAGATCCGCTGCTGAGTAACTATTGTTTTCAGTTTTATCTCACTTTCTGTTAATACGGTTTAGAGGTTCACTTTCATTTTATAGTCAAGTAAACCAATATCACTTGTAGACTTGTACCTTCAGGGGTACATTAGATCAGTAGGACTTGCCTGTAGATCATTCCTTAGGTCCATAGACCATAAAAGTCAAGATGCATTGTTTTAAGACTACAGCTTGATTCCAGGGGCGTATTTACGGGGGTGGGGGACAGGACCCTCCCCAAAAGTTGACAAGGAATTTTGTTGATGTCTTAACTTTTAGGCTGTTTTTGAGCTGTGTACACTGATATAGCAGTAACTCGTTTTCTAAATATACAAACAGGTTTATTATACAGCATTTGCATATACGTTTGAAGTATGAAATAGGCCTATAGGAAAATCAATTCAATGACCCCTAAAGAAATTCTTAATGAACTGGCCAAAAATCAAGGCGAACAGACAAACTCGAACATTTTCAAACAGTGTGTCTTTTTTGGTGTAGAAAATTTTCTTAGTTTATCTTCTTTTTTCATTTAAACTGTATTAATCATTTTTAAATGTAAAATGTCAATAAATATCTTGTAAATAATGTTGCAAGAAGACATATGTTTATCGTGTTATTACCGTTTACTTTAATGGGATTGATTTCTGGATATTATACGTTTTTTCAGCCAATTTGAAGATTGTACTTGTTTTTCTTTTGTATGAAGCCGACATGATCGGACCTCCCCAAGGCCAAATTTCACTGTAGATACGTCACTGGTTGATTCAACAGGTGAAAATGAGTACCAATGGTAATGTCTTGTAATACAAGGTGGCCCGGGCTTAGAGCTGGCCATACTACTTTATTTGCTTATGTCCCATGGTCACATATTTAACCTGCCTACTCTCCTCAACCGTTTTGACTGTGAAAAAATATTATTATTATTACCAGTGTTATTAATTTGATTATTTATTAATAACAATATTTATTTATAATATCTATTATATATGCATATATATATATATTGTATATTTATATTATGAAATTTATATAATATCGGTTATAAACTATTATATTATAACGTTATAAAATGTGATTTATTTAAATATATTTTAATATTATTTGTTGATCACAATGTTGTTGATATTATCATTAATTATATCAGTAAAGTATGGTTTCATCTTGAAAAGTGTTAATACTGTTACTAGTTTCATTGAAAGTTGTATAATGCAAATATGTGACTGTTGAGACCACTTTGGTAGATGTCAAGTTTGTATCATAGTGGTGAATGTGCTAGGTTCCAAAATGATTTCGTCTATCTTTGAATCCATCTCGTAATCGACAGCTAGCCTACCGTATGTTAATATGCTCGAACTTATTATCAACGTGTTCGTACGGCAATATTTTGCAGCTCGCGACAACGCGATTAGACACAACTCATGGAACTATATTTAATTCTATCCAAGTTCCTTTGACGTTGTTCGACGCCTAATCTCCGTGTAGTTAGGGGTGCTTACAGAACGGCGCAAGCTGTGATTTTCAGTCGTCCAGAATTTTGGGAGGCGATCTTAGACGCAACAAAAGTTTAAAACGAATAAAATTCTGTACAATAAAACGTACAAGAAGAGATTTAGTAAGAAATGAAGACGTGCGAAATGAACTAAATGTATGTGCAATAAATGAAAAAATAACCGAATATAAAGAAAGATGGAAACACCACGTAAATAGAATGGGAAACTTAACTACAACCCAAGAGGGAAAAGAGATATAGGAAGACCACGAAAACGGTGTCGTAAGTTTGTGAGGACGGAACAGGAAAATGCCTAATCCTTGTAGTGCAGAAGAAGAAGATAAAACGTAAACATTTATTTGTCCAACTTCAGGCTAAAGTCACATTACACTTACGCTAGATAGGAGGAAATCTGGAATCTTTGCGGCGTACCAATCTTTGAACGTTCCAAAACTTCTTTTGCTGATGAGTGAAACGTATCTCAAGAACTCAACAGGTGAAACCGAAAATGAAAACGGTTCATTGACGAAACGGTAGAAGAACCACTTAAGGGGATATGGCACTGAAAATGCTAACTTCTATATTAAACATATTAGACATTTCAGACTACCTTTATTTGTTTTATAGTCATAAAAAAATGACCATAAATGGAAAAAAAAGTTTTTTTTTCTCATTAGTATATACAGTCCGAATTTTTTTTTGAAAAGTATATGTAATATATAAAATTTGATATAACTCATGTTCTAACAATTGGATTTTCATGAACAAAGTGCCATTTTATAGGTAAGGATATCCTCTAAAAAGTTAGGTAGAATTATAATTGTAGCTTAATATTTGGATTTTATACAGACAATTAAAAGTTATTTTTAAAAAATCTTTACGTTTATAAAAAAAAAATATCTCAGTTTCTAATAATGTGACGTACATAATTCTACCTAAATATTTAGGTCAAATACCCAAGAGTGAATGATAAAAATTTGAACCAAGTTTGACATGTACTATAACATTATAAATTTTTATAAGGGTCTTATGTATATTTTACATTTTTTTTATGTCTTAATAAGCATTTAGGCCTAGGCCTGCTAAATTGAAAAAACTGGAATAAACTGGATATACCGCTTATTAATATTACTTATATTCTTTTGTTTGATGTTTCTACTAGTAATTTTATACAAACCACTATTTTGTCTTTGGTATTGACGAGCGCTTTCGGCAGTCAAGCCATCTTCAGGTCATTTACCAACCTAAATTTGTTTGATGTTTTGTCTTTTTTGGATGGTCTACCCATACTTATAACACTTAATATAATACTTAAACAAGATAATGGTATATTCACTCACTGTTTACAAGCAGCAGGCCAACACTACTGAGAACATCAGCTGACTGTTTTTGTATTTTGTTGCTCATGTCAGCTGATTATATTTGCAGTGATGACTTGGTTAGTGGCTAATAATCAGTATGTACATATATATACATGTAGTTCAATATAATACTTAGAGCAGAGTTTAGTAATATTATAGCCTAATATTGTGTTCATTACTGAACAAATTACTTGCCAACCGCCAATTTCGCATTTTGGTACGGTTCTAAAAAACTGTATAAAAATATGACACTTACTACCTTCAGTAACATGTTTCATCGCATTTCCCTGTTTCCTAACATTCCATAGATTAAAAAAAAAAAAAATTAAAAAAAAAATTGAAAATTTTGAATTTTTTTGTGACTTTCAGTGCCATATCCCCTTAAGAGAATGAAAGTTGACGTATTAAATTGTATGACAGATTCCCTGACACTTCGCTTGCCGTGCAGTCACACAAATGATTGACTTTAGTAAACTTTAGTAAAAGAAAAACTAAAATTTGGCACTGAAAACTGAAACAAAACGGTCACTGAGTTTAAAATTTGTAATTTCAAATTTCATTGAATTGTTTCATACAGCTCTTAACTAAATTGTAATACAGTGTTAATCATAGTTTATTGCCAACACAAACGGTGTTTTATTGTAGTATTGAAATATGCTAAGAGTCGGGTGTAATAAAAATGCGTTTGTGAACGTGTACAAAATGTAACTGAGGGGGACACTAGACTGTGTTATTAACTTCTTAGAAGCTCAATAAGTTTGGGATTACAGATGTCGTTAGCAGTGTATAATAGTAATATGGAGGACAGACTACGCATAGCAATTCAAAAAAGGAGCTAACCAAAAAGAGATAACAGGTGTCGAAAGTTGGTGGTGTACAATTCTATACTGGGATCGCCGTGACAGGAATTAATGACTTTTTTTGTGTGTCAAGACTCACGATAATTACTTCGGATGTGATGAAATTAATCGTGTAAACGAATGCGAGTGTAGATCGTTAGTAATCCGTTTGTTGAACGTTGTATTGCATGGGTGGACAAACCGATATCCGCGAGCCATATTCGATTTTCCCAACCGTTTGGTGCGGCTGGAGGCCGACTCAAAATAAAACTAAAAAGTCCACTACGTTACTACAAAAATCGGTATGGAGAACCATACATGACTTCCATGTTCTAAGATTTATATTTAAAATCATTTACTTGAATTTGGTTCGATAAATTAAAAAAAAATATCCCCCACCCTCAGACTGTTTTCATTATTTGTAGATATTTTTATTATGGGGTAGTCGTTTAATGTGATGTTATTTTCGAGTCACTTTATCTATGAAAATTGGGTACTTTATTCTTATAAAGAAACTGAACTACCCAGATAATCACGCATTAATTACATATTTGTATAATTATGTGACCACAAATTATTTTGTGGCCTGCTGGGCCGTGGTTGCGGGTCTTCACGCATAGATTTTAATTAGAATAAAAAATTTTAATTTTATTGCCTGGCAACAAAATTATTTTATTTTTTTTTACAATTACCATGGTTTGAAAAATATTAAATGCGTTATTATTTAATTTCGTCAAACTCATTAAATCAATATCAAACGTAAAAAAATTATTCCCTCCCCTTTCAACTACTTTTTCATATATAGATATTTCATCGAAAAGTAAAAACTATACCTTTCTACAGTGGATTATTATGACCTTCTTCTTCAGGGTACATTTGATTCTGTTTGAATTTGCGGCAGTTATCGTTCGCCATAGAAAAACTGCACACACACACACACACACACACACACACACACACACACACACACACACAGCACTTTTCGGAAAATGACTTTTCTTCACGTTTTGAGGGTAGTACAGTCAGAATCAGCCCTTATCTCGAACACTATTTTTTTCGCCATCATACTTCCATTTCCTTACGGAACATGGAAGTGAAACCTATACTGACATTATATGCTACACTGGGCAGAGGAATTATTGAAAGTTTAAAAGGTTTAAAGAAAAGGCCAAGAAGTATCTATTGAACGGATTAATTTTATAATTAATTATTTAGATAAATACAATACATAAGAAAATAAAATAACTGAAAGAACGTAGTTTTAAATTGTTTATTTATTTTATTCAATCCAATGTCTCCTTACCGTATGGCGTCAGGCATAATACAAATTTTCATCATCAGCCGTGGCTCTACAATCCTTGGTGGGTCTTGGACTGCTCCAAGAATCGATTCCATTCTTCCCTATTGCGTGCCTTGGTCTTCCAGTTCCTCATGTTCAGATTTCTGAGGTCCTCCTCTATCTGGTCTTTGAATCTACTTCGGGGTCTTCCTCTTGCTCTACTACCCATTGGTTTCTGGTAGAAGATATATTTCGTAGGCTATCCTTCCTCCATTCTCTGCGTGTGTCCAACTGACCTTAGCCTGTATATATTTTGATTACCCTGATAATGTCCGGCTGTTTGTACAGATGGTATAGTTCATAATTATAGCGCCTGCGCCACATTCAATTTTCTTGTACCCCTCTAAATATTGTTCGTAGAATCCGTCTTTCACAGCAACCTAGAAGTCTTGCTATTTTTTGTCATTGTTCAGGTTTCTAAAACATAAATCAGCACTGGCCTGATAAGCGTTTTGTAAATTTTGCACTTCTTGCTTCTTGAGATGAAGCTAGATGCCAGGTGCTTTTTTAATCCATAATATGTTTTGTGTGCGAGATATATTCTGCTTCTTATTTCAGTGTTGATGTCGTTAGTGCTGTTTATCCGGGAGCCAAGATATATGAACTCTTTTACTGCCTCTATATTTTTTGTGGCTCTTTCAAGGTTTTGATAATACAAATTTTAGTTACTCATAAATGTAACTTCTGCTTTCGACTGGTTTGTGTTCTCCCAACGTACGCTCTTGGTGCGAGTATAGAGTTTCTGTCACAGGCATACGGGACCTCCAGTGTAACGCAGGGGCGTACCTCGCCCCAGAGGGTCGGAAACGTTAACGAATTTTGTTAGTTACTTAATTTTCAGACTGCTTTATTATTTTTTCTACTGTGTACGCTAATATAGTAGTAATTCTTTTAAATATACAAATAGGTTTATTACACAACATAAGCGTATACGTTTGAAATATAGGAAAATTAAGTCAGTCATTAACTATCTTGTAAATAATGTTCCAATAACTTGTATTTTTATTGTGTTATTACCGTTTACTTTAATAGGACTGGTTGTAAAGACAGTAGTGTCGATTAGTCTTAACTTGGTTTTTTCTATTGTATGAAGCCGACCCGACCCCGGACCCCCAAGGCCACATTCTAGGTACGCCACTGGTGCAACGCCAGATCCGAACGGCATAGTTTGGAAGGGTGTATACTAGGCAGGATACCTTTCGCTTGTTTGGCATCGTGTCGCGAGCCGGAACGGTGGGATCTTAATCAGATGACCTCGGCGTGAATCGAACCCGCGTCGACAGCGTTGGTGCGCCACATAAATATAACTGAAAGCAACAACAGTGTGTCATCATAAAATCATAAATGCACACACACACACACACACACACACACACACACACACACACACACACCATTATAAAACAAACCGATAACACAGTATCATAGTATTCGAAAGCGCTTATGTTACACTGCCACTGAACTTCTTAAACCCCATTTTACGCTTTCATTTTCTGACCGCCTCTGTCTCGTGTCGTTTCTTTTATTTCTTCCTTCTTGACGCCCGTCTTCGTGAGGCGAAATGGGAATTTATCTGGACAATTTAGGTGCTGTAGAAGCTAAACGGTTGCGCTGGTATGGACATTAACGATGTACATTGTGGGCCAGCTGACCTGTCGGAATCCTGACCAGTGGAGGAAGAGAGAAGGGTCATCATCGTCATCATCAAGGATTAAACCAAGTATGGTTTGTTCCGGTCTCAAACAGGCAAAGATTAGAGCTGGTGGCTCCAGCGCTTCCTCGGACGTCCCACACCTCTCCGTCCCCTCGGGATATAGTTCCATAGTTGTTTGGGGATGCGGCAGTTATCCATTCGGCAAAGATGTTCCCACCAATTCAGCCTATACTGGGGGATCCTGTCGAGTATACTCATAACATTCAGTTCCTGCCGTATATCTCTGTTTCTTTTATGATCATGGAGAGTATACCGCGCCACGTGCCTGAGAAATCTCATTTCAGCCGCTTGGATGCGACTGGCCTGGCCTTTCGCTAAAGTCCAATTCTCAGACCCATTAAGAAGTGCGGGAGGAGCCACTACTAAAAATGAAAGGTCACATATTCACTACTAAAAGAGAAAGGTCAAACAGATAATGCAAGGACGGAAAGAGTATTAAAAAAACCGTCAGATTGGAATAAAAACAGCAATAAAAATTATTGTTAATTGATAAAACCGATTTTAGCGCCCGGTGTTTTTTATTTTTACTTCCATGTTTCGTAAGGAAATGGAAGTATGGTGATCGCGAAAAAAATCGTGTTCGAAATAACGGCAGATTCTGATTGTACTACTCTCAAAACATGAAGAAAAGCAATTTTCTGAAAAGTGTCTGTGTAGAATTTTTTCTATGGCGAGCGGTAACTGCCCCAAAATCAAACGAATAAAATAATTTTTTGCATATGTGCCCGAGTTGTAGAGGACTCAAGACCTATTGATTTTGGTGAAGATCGGTTAAGGGGTGGGGTAGTTTACCTGCAACGTTTTACGTTTTAACAAGAGTAAAAGTACTTAATTTTGATAAATAAAAGTATCTTGAAAAGAAGAACATAATAATCCACTGCAGAAAGGTAGATGAAAGATCTATAAATAAAAAGGGTACTTGAAGAGGAAGGGGGTAATTTTTTGTAGTGATGTTATAAATTTATTCGACCGAAAACTTAAAAAAAATTTCAATAAATATTAACAATTCATATCGTTCCATGTAAACAAAATATCGTAACCACGGGTACGTAAACAAAATAATTTTTCGTTTTCAGAAAGTCACAGATTACAAACGCTGGGGGGTATACGCGTTGTTTAAATAAGAGATAATTTAATCAAATTAATTCTTTATTTTTAAAATGTTAACAACTATGTACAATTCGTATTTTGATTATCTTTCTCAGCGTTTTTACCAAAAGCGTGCTTATATGTTTGGTTTCGTTCTGAGTGTACATATTACAAACAATTTTATAATTAATTAGAACATGGAAGTCATGTATGGTTTGCCATACCGATTTTGTATTTTTAATCTTTTCCAGACGCGTAGTAGATGTATGTGGCAGTCGTAAACGTTGAATTTGAGGCGGCTGCGGTGGTGGATTGGCCACCCCTGTCCTATTGGTATTGAATGCACTCAAAGACAAGTCAGCTGGAGAACAGGGCGGGCAGTATAGGATTACGTGTTAGTGGATTAATTGACTGTCGCCTGTTCATGTTCATTTTCATTAAGCAGTTAAGCGGGGGTATCGGTTTTCCTCGTTTGTCATAAAAAGCCGCAAGGTCTGTGGTCACACACACACACAGGTGGAATGTGCATGTATGTTTATCTGGCGTGTTGTTGCTCTGCAATCCGCTTTGCTTTGCCTTGCCTTGCTTACTCACACTTGTACCTCGCTGAATGCAGCTGGTTAACCTTAAAGCACAGCTCAAGTATGTGCGTCTTGTCTTTTGTTCAGTGGTGTTTTTTCCTCATTATAAGATATAAATATCGGTATGGAGAACCATACATGACTTCCATGTTCTAAGATTTATATTTAAAATTATTTTCGAAATGAAATATTTCCATAGAAACTACTTCTTTCTACTTACTGCTTCAGCCTTAACCACAGTACTGTGGTCACTAACGTATACCACCTCACGTTATAGCACTCGATTTTCACTGATGGTGGCAGTCGACGGCACTGCCGAAACGTCTGGTTTTGCAGAAAACATTGGACTACGGCCAAACAGCCCGGGAAGGAATTTTAACAACAAACTACTACTTTGTTGCCGATAACGTAGTACACAAAAATTAAAATTATCCCCTCCCCTTCAACTATAATTTTCATTTAAGAAAATTACCCCCACCCCGTTCAACTAGCCTCTTCATTTATAGATATTTCATCTACGTTTCTGCAGTGGATTATTAAGATCTTCTTATCAAGATACTTTATTTATCAAAGTTAAGTACTTTACTCTTGTTACAACAAAAAATGTTTCAGGTAAACTACCCTTTCCCCGTAACCGATCTTCACCAAAATCAATAGGCCTTGAGTCTTCTACAACTCAGGTACATATGTAAAAAATTATTTGATTCTGTTTGAATTTATGTCAGTTATCGTTCATCATAGAAAAAATTAACCTTGTTATCACATAAAACGTTGCAGGTAAACTACCCCTTTCTCTTAACTAATCTTCACCAAAATCAATAGGTCTTGAGTCCTCTACAATTCAGGGACGCATGCAAAACATTATTTGATTATGTTTGAATTTGCGGCTGTTATAGTTTGCCATAGAAAATACCCTTGTTAAAACAAATCGTTGCAGGTAAACTACCCCTTTCCCTTAACCGATCTTCACCAAAAACAATAGGTCTTGAGAACTCTACAATTTAGGGCTATATGCAAAATATTATTTGATTCTGTTTGAATTTGCGGATGTTATCGTTTGCCATAGAAAAATATCGGTATGGAGAACCATACATGACTTCCATATTCTAAGATTTATATTTAAAATCATTTTCAGCCAAACAGCCAGGCTGTGTCTTACCTGCTTTTTTATTGCTGTATTAAATGAAAAATATTATATTACATTAAAATGAAAAAATTATAATTTTATTGCCTGGCAACAAAATTATTTTATTTTTAACAATTACCATTGTTTCAAAAAGTTTAAATAAATTTTCAAGTACTTTACTCTTGTTAAAACGTAAAAGGTTGCAGGTAAACTACCCCTTCCCCTTAACCGATCTTCACCAAAATCGAAAGTCATTGAGACCTCTACAATTCAGGGACGTATGCAAAAAATTATTTGATTCTGTTTGAATTTGCGGCTGTTATCGTTTGCCATAAAAAATACGCTTGATAAAAAAACGTTGCAGGTAAACTACCCCTTCCCCTTAACCGATCTTCACCAAAAACAATAGGTCTTGAGTACTCTACAAATCAGGGCTGTATGCAAAACATTATTTGATTCTGTTTGAATTTGCGGCTGTTATCGTTTGCCATAGAAAATACCCTTGTTAAAAAAACGTTGCAGGTAAACTACCCCTTTCCCTCAACCGAACTTCACCAAAAACAATAGGTCTTGAGAGCTCTACAATTTAGGGCTGTATGCAAATAATCTTTTGATTCTGTTTGAATTTGCGGCTGTTATCGTTTGCCATAGGAAATACCCTTGTTAAAACATAAAACGTTACAGGTAAACTACCCCTTTCCCTTAACCGATCTTCACCAAAATCAACAGATCTTGAGAACTCTACAATTGAGGGCTGTATGCGAAACATTATTTGATTCTGTTTGAATTTGCGGCTGTTATCGTTTGCCAAACAAACAAAAATATCGGTATGGAGAACCATACATGACTTCCATATTCTAAGATTTATATTTAAAATCATTTTCAGCCAAACAGCCAGGCTGTGTCTTACCTGCCTTTTTATTGCTGTATTAAATGAAAAATAGTATATTACATTAAAATGAAAAAATTATAATTTTATTGCCTGGCAACAAAATTATTTTATTTTTAACAATTACCATTGTTTCAAAAAGTTTAAATAAATTTTCAAGTACTTTACTCTTGTTAAAACGTATAAGGTTGCAGGTAAACTACCCCTTCCCCTTAACCGATCTTCACCAAAATCGAAAGTCATTGAGACCTCTACAATTCAGGGACGTATGCAAAAAATTATTTGATTCTGTTTGAATTTGCGGCTGTTATCGTTTGCCATAGAAAATACGCTTGATAAAAAAACGTTGCAGGTAAACTACCCCTTCCCCTTAACCGATCTTCACCAAAAACAATAGGTCTTGAGTACTCTACAAATCAGGACTGCATGCAAAACATTATTTGATTCTGTTTGAATTTGCGGCTGTTATCGTTTGCCATATAAAATACCCTTGTTAAAAAAACGTTGCAGGTAAACTACCCCTTTCCCTCAACCGATCTTCACCAAAAACAATAGGTCTTGAGAAATCTACAATTCAGGGCTGTATGCGAAACATTATTTGATTCTGTTTGAATTTGCGGCTGTTATCGTTTGCCAAAAAAAAAAAATTTCCCTTGATAAAAAAAACCGTTGCAGGTAAACTACCCCTTCCCCTCAACCGATCTTCACCAAAAACAATAGGTCGCGAGTACTCTACAAATCAGGGCTGTATGCAAAAAATTATTTGATTCTGTTTGAATTTGCGGCAGTTGTCGTTTGCCATAGAAAATACGCATGATAAAAAACGTTGCTGGTAAACTACCCCTTCCCCTCAACCGATCTTCACCAAAAACAATAGGTCTTGAGTACTCTACAAATCAGGGCTGTATGCAGAAAATTATTTGATTCTGTTTGAATTTGCGGCTGTTATCGTTTGCCATAGAAAATACCCTTGTTAAAAAAACGTTGTAGGTAAACTACCCCTTTCCCTTAACCGATCTTCACCAAAAACAAAAGGTATTGAGAACTCTACAATTTAGGGCTGTATGCAAATAATCTTTTCATTCTGTTTGAATTTGCGGCTGTTATCGTTTCCCATAAGAAATACCCTTGTTAAAACATAAAACGTTACAGGTAAACTACCCCTTTCCCTTAACCGATCTTCACCAAAAACAATAGGTCTTGAGAACTCTACAATTCAGGGCTGTATGCGAAACATTATTTGATTCTGTTTGAATTTGCGGCTGTTATCGTTTGCCAAACAAACAAAATTTCCCTTGCTAAAAAAAAACCGTTGCAGGTAAACTACCCCTTTCCCTCAACCGATCTTCACCAAAAACAATAGGTCGCGAGAACTCTGCAAAACCGGGCTGTATGCAAAAAATTATTTGATTCTGTTTGAATTTGGGGCAGTTATCGTTTGCCATAGAAAAAAAATCTACAGACAGACAGACAGACAGACAGACAGACAGACAGACAGACACACAGACACACAGACACTTTTCGGAAAACGACTTTTTTTCATGTTTTGAGTGTAGTAGAATCAGAATCTGCAATAATCTCGAACACGATTTTTTTTGCCATCACCATACTTCCATTCCTTAAGGAATATGGAAGTAATTACCCTTGCTAAAAAAAAACCGTTGCAGGTAAACTACCCCTTTCCCTCAACCGATCTTCACCAAAAACAATAGGTCGCGAGTACTCTGCAAATCAGGGCTGCATGCAAAAAATTATTTGATTCTGTTTGAATTTGCGGCAGTTATCGTTTGCCATAGAAAAAAAATCTACAGACAGACAGACAGATAGACAGACAGACAGACACACACACAGACACTTTTCGGAAAACGACTTTTTTTCATGTTTTGAGTGTAGTAGAATCAGAATCTGCAATAATCTCGAACACGATTTTTTTGCCATCACCATACTTCCATTCCTTAAGGAATATGGAAGTAAAAATTACCCTCGATTAAAAAAAAAACGTTGCAGGTAAACTATCCCTTTCCCTTAACCGATCTTCACCAAAAACAATAGGTCTTGAGTACTCTACAAATCAGGACTGTATGCAAAAAATTATTTGATTCTGTTTGAATTTGCGGCAGTTATCGTTTGCCATAGAAAACAAAATCCACACACACATACACACATTTCGAAAAATGACTTTTTTCCTGTTTTGAGGGTAGTACAATCAGAATCTGCAATAATCTCGAACACGATTTTTTTTCCCATCACCATACTTTCATTTCCTTATGGAAGTAAAAATATCTTGTAATACACATAATATTGTGTTTAATAAAATAAAACTTAAAACAAAATTCATCGTTCATAATAAAAATGGAGTTTACAAAATAGAAAGTCCAGATTGCAATAAATTTTACGTAGGCCAGACGAAGAAAAAACTGTCCGAGAGATCCGTTCAACATCGCAGTGCGTTTTTAAAACTTAATATTTACAAATCTAATTTAGCCACACATTGTTTAAACAATGAACATAAATTTCCAGGTATTCAAAATGTCAAATTAATTAAAAACCCCACAAAAAGGTAACAAAATGAATATCTGGGAAAATCTTAATATTTACTAACACAATAATAATAATCTACTAATTAAAGAAGAACAAATTCAAATAAAAACAAAACAATCATAGATTTATTAGAATAATAAAATAAAACATTAAATATATAATAAATATCTGACTACATAAACATTATAACAATCGTAATTAGAATCGAAGAAAAATCGATTATCCGTTAACTATATTGTAAGCGAAACATTCAATTACAATTCAAACAAACTTCTGAAGGTACAGAATAATTTCTGTGAAACGTGCGTCAGGTGAAAATAAACCTACTTGCAGTGTATTTATTCTCATTATATAGATCCATTTATAAAAATAGAAAGCTAAAGCAATGGCAGTATCTGCTAAACAGTTATTACGAGTTAATGATAATAATGATAATATAATAGAATTAGTAAGTAATTCTGTGTGTTTGGGAATCGTTAGTGTTTACGAAAAAGATGTGGAGAAATTTTGGTTAAATAATAAGTATGTGAAATAATAAATAAATATTTGTGAAATAAGTAATTGAATTCTAAGACGAAATTAATTTTTAAAAGTGAATTAGAAAGGATTTCCAAGTTAGATCCGCAACGTAATTTCAAAGCCAGTCACTTTTTTACGGTTTTGAGTGTGTGACAGGATGTCAAAAGAACTAAATAGAATTAATGTTTCACAAATGAGATTTTTGTGCTCACTGAAGTAAGGAGTAATATTGAGAGATTCGATCAGCGGTAAGGACTTATAAATCAATGAAAGGAGGTTGCTGAATCCAGAATTACGAATAAGGAAAGGAAACAGAATGTTTTAAGGATGGCGGAACATCGTTTGTCGCGGAGAATTCTCAGTTATAAACCCAGTGGTTATAGGAACGTAGGCAGAACCACTGTCGACGGACGGGCAACAAACGTACCTGCTAATCGTAGTGGATGACGATCTTTTAAAAGATATTAAGCGCCTGACTGTGATGTAGGTCTGAAAGTCATCATCATCATCTTCACTTTCAGGCATTAGGTCATAGACCTGTTGCGCCCTCCGGCCGTGATATAGAACTCACGCCCCACCCCAGCCAACCATTAACCCACGCCCGGTGGCAAGCCGTGCGGGGGGGGGGAAGAGTGTTGTTTATGTGTGTAGTATATTGTGTGCCCTTGTTACTTATCCGGCCCGGGTATGCCAGAGAAGACGTACGTATTATTTGTCCGCGTACGTGCAGGTAGACGAGTAAATCGACCCGTGACCTTGACTCGATCAGATCTGAAAGTTTGTCGAAAAATTTTAAAAAGAGCCAGTTCTATCATCGTTTCTGGGAAAGCTGGAAAAGTTGACTAAGTTGTGCAACAGAGCAGGTTAGGCGCTTCAAAAAAAAAAAAAGCACTGAATCATATGATGGCCCTTGTATTGAACTAAATTGACAACGAACACAGTGCAAAACAAACGAACGATAAGAGTATAATTTAAAAATACAAAATTACGTAATTTCTAACTGTCTTAATTCACTTTTTGTTAGCTTTTTATACAGTTAAAGGAAAATAACAACTGAAAATTAATTTGTTAATACGTAATCACTTCAGTGCCAGTAGACTAATGAATTCATAAAATTTGCCCTAACGTAAACTATAAACTCACAACAGTATAACCGGTATTCTGAAACCGATCGACGTTTTCGTGAGGTTCAGCAACTGAATAAATCCGTGTGCAATGTCTATTATGCAATGCATCAACCATTAAATCAGTGGTACAAAGGTAGCTATTGTCTTATACAGTTGCAGTTACTGCTTTAAAAAATTTATTGCTTATATTTTCCATGAAAAAATATGAAAATAAATTTCTTAAATTTATTCAGTTTGATTTATCAAATGTTCAGTATGGGGGGAAAATTACGACGGCGAAACTTACCGGGAAAGTTGGACGCAAACTTTCCGAAAACGAATGTAGTTCGTAACTTGTGCGCGAACTTTCGTTTTTTCTCAACATTCCGTGTGTTGATGTTATTCCCGGCTTCATTAGTTTTATTAATATTTGATTATGAAAATAAAATATCTACATTATGTAAGTAAATTGTGGTCTTCCGTTGATGTTTCTGGTTCGTTGGCTGGGATCACAGTTTGTTCCGTTTTCGCTAACTTTTAATTACGGTTTTCGTGTAAGACCAGCATTGATTTCTGAGTTGCCCAACTGCAAGAAATAAAGATCTAGAGATCAAGATATTGAAGAAGTGTGAAGATTGGTCAGAAGTAGGCCTACGCAGTGTGAATGCACAACTGTCCAAACGTTGAAGTGATCTAATTGAGTCAATAAGGAGAAACAGGGGGAACAGACCACTCTGTCTGGTGTAAGGCGAGATTGGGAACAAAGCGATTACCTACGTTCTGAACTATTTACGCAATGCAAAATACTAGCAAAGTGAAACGGTCTCAGAACCAAGTGAGGTACGTCCATCGATGTATACTATATGGATCGCGTGCTGCCAGGCAAAGTGAACGGCAGAAAACGGTCCGAAGCACGTATAGCTTCCCACACAATGGTTGGCAATAAAGCGTTTGGCGCTAAGTTAACACGTGTATTAAACGAGTCTTTCAGTCAGTAATGCACTTGTTTTAACAGTTTAAAATTATTACATTTGGGACAGTTCTACTGAAAATTTGTTTGTTTTTACTTTTGCCTAACTGATGACAATAACTTAAGCGTTTACACTCATTTTACTGATTTTGTATCAAGCGGAAAATTAATTAGGAGCGCCATTAGACGTTTTAAAGATTGTAAAATATATGTATAATTTATTGATTATATCTGACAGTAAACTTAATACCAAAAAATGATTATTTCAGCTTGCAAAAACTTTGCCGGCACAGTGTTTAGAAAACATATTTCAAACAATGATTTTTCTGAAGACAGCCATGAAGTGAAACTTATCAAATTAATAGTGACATTATTTTATAAAATCTTGTGCTATAATACTGCTAAGGAAAGAACCGCTGCAGTTAACCTTCTCTAAGCTTGGTGTCTGCCAAAAGTTAAATAAATTTGTATTATTTAGTAATGTTTAATGTAAACAATTTTTATACAGTTAATACGTAGCTAATTAAATAAAATAAAATAAATTAATGTAAATTAGCATTCCTTATTGAACACTTTAACGACCATGGCGAGCGTATACGCCAGCTTCTTTTACGCAATTAACATTTTAAAATTTACGGCTCACGTCTTTTATTCTTTGTTTCCCTTATTCTTATCTTTATTCGTCTGGCTTCAGTAATAAATGTTCATAAATAAGAACGCAACGGAACTGTTTATGAACGCAACAGAACGTAGCGATAAACTTAAATAATGTGTCAGAATACTGAAATCTTACAGTGAAACAAATGAGTTTATTTTGGAAAAGAACTTATTAAAAACCTCCCACTTTGGAGTCATTAATTGTTAAAATGACACAGTTATACCATTTAACGGAAAATATAATCCGCTAAAGCAACAAAAGCTATAACAAAGCAGAAATGTCAGACTTTGTACAGGTACAGTATATATATAGCATACGCAGTGTTCTTGCCAACCACTGATGCAGCGGTCGGACCGAATTCAGTGAATGCAGCACGCGATCCATATACATCGATGGGTACGTCAATGAATCGATACGCGAATCTTAGAATTAAGTCGATTAGCGGTTTGGGACAGGAATACGCTGTTAGTCTAACTGCTAGGTAGTCGTGAAATTAATCCAGTCTACGTGTGTTAGTTTTAATACTAGGTATAGCGTCAATTAAATATGTGCTTACGCTGGCGGTGTCGTGATAATAGCCAGATGAAGATAACGGCTGGTTCAGGTATACAAGGAGCTGAATAAAAAATCCGCTGGGATGGGACTCAGTGTAAATATCAACAAAACTAAATACATGCTAATTTCTGCATCAGAAAGGAGAAGAAATCATTTATGCATAGAGGATAATTCATTTAGTAAATCCAGATACCTGGGTAACATGACAGATAATGAAGGGTCCATAAACACGACGATACATGACAAGATACAAATAGGAAATAGGTTATATTATGCCAACAGCAGACTACTGAGAAGCAAACTCATTAGTCGTAACACAAAAATAAAACTATATAAGACGCTTATCAAACCGATTGTTACTTATGGCGGCGAGACATGGACACTGATAAGAAAGGAACAAAGAAGGTTTGAAATAAATATTGTACGACGTGTTTATAGTCCGGTTAAAGACGATGATGAACGGAGAATAAGAAATAACCAGGGGACAGATGACCTAGTGAAGCATGAGAACATTGTTAGATTCGTAAAGGCCCAACAAGTACAATGGCTAGGTCACCTAGAGAGCGGATGGATGTGAGCGTATGCCAGAGAAAATCCTGAGGGCACAAGTCTATAAAAGGAGAAGGAGGGACCGACCTAGGATAAGATGGTTGTATGATGTGGTGGAAGATCTAAGAAGAATGGATGTGAGATATTGGTGGAGATTGGTGTTGGAAGACAGGCCTCATGTTTGGCTATAGTGCTAAAAGAAGGAGAAAAAGAAATATGTTAGTTTTAATTCTAAGTGTAGCGTTAATTAATTAAAAAAAAAAGTTTTTTTTTTTTGTTAACAGAAATATACGTGTTGAGCCAAAAGCGTGCACAATTTTCAGAAGAGGAAAAAGATAACTGTTTCACAGATTCGTCGATGTAAAATGTTACTCAGGTGAATTATTCGATTTATTACTTTTTTTGTCACACTAAATTCAAATCCAGTTGTTTCGTGAGAAGAATTTATATTCACGGTCGTACTGTTTGTTGAACTGTCGTGGAAATTAGTCTCACCTCGTGTTATTTTGGTCTTGACGCGTTTTTTTTTTATCTAGTCATTGTGTTGAAAGAAAGTAGTTTTGCATTTTGATACGCGCGTGGCACCGAGCGACGTCATATCGGTGACGTCACATTTCAGTGTCGATACGGAACACGTTTTACTTTGTAAGATTAATTACATTGCGTCCAGCGTGTTACCTCACAGAGGGGCGTGGAGCGAAAAATTGTCTTCCATTGTGTTGACGTATTTCATAGTCATCTTCGGAAATCGTTTCCGTAAATGAAAACTTCATCCTTCCCCCACACACAGTCGGTTAATGGATTCCTTTCTTCCCCATTTGTCTGTCCCATGATACGGGTAGTACATATATATACTTAACAACTTCCTCGGTGGGAGCCACCCTTGTGTCTCGCAACACAATGTGAACAATAGACATTTACCCTGCGCCGTCTTTGTGTCGCCTTCTATACCCTAATTTTCAAACGCGTATAGGTTTCTCGTGGCGGTGAACCTTCTGTTTGGTTGTGATACGCTGGCCTTGTAAACACGTGATTTGTGTTGGTCCCCAAAGTAACTAGTTCGTGCAATTTCCACTGCTACAACTGTCCGATTAAAAAACTGTTTTCATGTGATGTTGGTACACATGTCAGTGACAATCGTCCATACTTTTAGCCGTATTTGATGCATATTTTAGATTTCACAGCTAATCGAGTGAGTCGTCTTTAGGTGTAGTAGGCGATTTTTTAACATTCTAAAATGCAAGATTGAAGAACATGGATTACATTTTGTGTAAACTATGAGATAAACTGCTCTGTGCTGGTAAACATGTTCACAAGGCTTCTGACGAGACTGCTTTGCGTTAACAAGCGGTTTACAAGCTTCAAAGACTGAGCTCAAGATCGTGGTTGTCAGATGAAGATTATGTTTTTGTGTTCAACGAAATTTTATAGCTAGGGGCAGTGCTAAATAAAGAGTAGACCTACTATTCGGACATTTTACGCCATTTGTATGAAGCTATTCGTAGGAAACGGAAGAATAATTTATGAAAATTGCAGCCCGATAATGCGCCTTGACCCAAGTCATTGCTTGTTTAAGAATTTTGCCAAGGCTAGGCAAAAGAAAACGTCATAATGATGACGCGCCAACCGTATTCAATAGATGCGTCCCTCAAAACATGAAGAAAAGTAATTTTCCGTAAAGTGTCTGTGTGGAGAATGTTTTCTATGGCTAACGATAACTACCACAAATTCAAACAATCAAATCATTTTTTGCATACGTGCCCGAGTTGTAGAGGACTCAAGACCTATTGTTTTGGTGAAGATCGGTTAAGGGGAGGGGGTAGTTTACCTGCAACGTTTTACGTTTTTACAAGAGTAAAGTACTTAATTTTCATAAATAAAGTATCCTGAAACGAAGGTCATAATAATCAACTGTAGAAAGGTAGATGAAATATCTATAAATGAAAAGGGTAGTTGAAGGGGGAGGGGGTAAACTTAAATTTATTCGATGGAAAACTTAAAATTTCAATAAAATATTAACAGTTGATATCGTTCTCAGCGTTTTCACCAAAAGCATGCTGATATATTTGGTTTCATTCTGAGTTTTTGTGTACATATTACACATAATATTATAATTAATTAGAACGTGGAAGTCATGTATGGTTCTCCATACCGATTTTTTAATGGTATCCAGCTTGGTTCGAGTAGGCATCTGCTCTTGGTTGGTAGTGCTGCTCTGACACGGGAGACCCAGCCGCCATAGCGCAGCCAGCCCATTGGGTTTACTAAACCCGGGGAATAATGATCATTTCAGCGCGAGTGGTTTAATTGGCGGCAACTCGATATTAATCCGGGCTGAATATGTGCTTCTCTCTGCGCCCGAAATCCAACGTTAAATAGCATTTTAAATAGCATTAGGCGTAATTTATTCCGCGCACCAAACGGCAGGCCCCGATTTCAGGTACCTTGCACCCTGGGCAAAGCGTTTTATAGCCGCCTCCTTTCATTTTTTTACTTTTCTCCCCCCCCCCCCACCACACCAAGTTATTGTTGAATGTGTAAGTTTTGGTTTTTTCCCCAAGTATAAACTATTAGTACCGGTAGCATTTCAGTATTGCAAGTGATCTAATCACTACGTAGGCTACACACAACAGAAATTAAAACATCATTTCTTGAAAATAAAAGTAATTATGTTTTGGCAAAAATCGCATGATTGCTATTGCAATTTTATTAGAAATATTTGTTCTAAAAATTCTAAACATATTTGTAATAGTATATAATATAGTCAACCTTTGAAATTTTACAGAAATATTTAATGTATTTGGCGTGCATTCGAACGTAGTTTCCTTCATTCCTAGAATTTTAACAATAACACTCAACTGTCTACTGTCTTATAGTCTTAACGCGTATTGTTTTTCGTTCCTTGGTGCCCCTTGGACCAGGCGCCCTGGGCATTTGCCCAGTCAGCCCATTTGGCTGGAGTTTGGCTCGGGGCCTGCCAAACGAGTGTGTGTGTGTGTGTGTGTGTAATATACACGTTTGTGTTTTGTTTAATTAAAAAGTTCAATTTAGCACGCACTCAATTAGAAGTGTGTAAATTTAATCTTGCTTTAGAAGAACGTGCTATAATAAGAAACCACTTCGGTAGAGGAAGTATAAATATAAATTTGAATTTAGTCGGATATAAATATTGTTGGCGGCAGGAAACTAAACGGAAAGAATCTTGGTTAAACAAATAAACGAATATACGCGTAAGTACCGGCGAGCCGTGTGGAAGACCGTCTTGTGCTTGTCCATACTATTCCTTCGGCCACTTTCACCCACGTGTTTCCCTCTCTAAAGTATTCAGTCGGCATTTTATGTAATTCCTGCCTCACTCTTTGACTAACAAGCAGGGGCTGATTAGATGCGCGTGATGCCCTATGCTGCCATCAGACTGGTGCCCCCCCCCCCGATTCAAAATTCAACCTTTTATCCATTATTTACACTGATAAATGGCATACACAATTTCGAAAGTTAACAATTATTTTATTAAACTCTCAAATTACATAAAATATTTAGCTAAATAGTGATCACAATGAGCATAGTAGCACTTAAGCTTAGAAAGTACTAATCGATCCATTTTTTTTTATTTCGTCTTAAGAAAGTCTGGTATAATTTCTTCTAAATCGAGCGATTCAAGTATCTCGCTTTCAATATTCAACCTTGCAAACGAAGATAGTCTCTCATCTCCCATAGTTTTTAGTCAAAATGTCTTTAATTAGTTTTAATCCAGAAAACGATCTTTCAGATCCATAGTTAGCTATTGGAATCGTCAAAAGCAGACGATAAGCAATATATATGTATATATTCGGAAATGCATCAATCAATTTACAATCAATAATCCAGTTTAATACTTTAAGCGGGCAAACTGTAGTATCATGGAAACTATCATCTTCATTCGAACTATTTGGAAAAAACGTCTTGCAATTTTACTCGCGACATAATGTGCTTCAATTCAATTAGAAAATCGTTATTTAAATCGTTCGGGTAAATTTCTATAAGAGCCTTCGTTTGATTTTCCAACTCGACACTCTCCATGGTTAATACGTAACTACGTAAGAAAACCAAACAATTGCGTAATGTGATCGTGAGCTTTGTTTCGCTTAGTCAGTTCAACCCCCTCTGACAGCTGAGGTCCTGGTGCCCGGTGCTGCAGCGTACCTTAGTGTTATGGTTAATCCGACACGGCTAACAAGCAATTCTGCATAACCTAAACGACATAGTATCAATTTAAGACCTCCTCGTTAGTGTTTCTTAGTTTCGTGTGTATGTGTCTGTGTGTTTAATTTTTTTTGTTAGAAGCGAAGGGAAGAGGTTCGGACGCGTCGGTGTGTTCCCATCACCTGTAGCGTACCAACCAAAATCCCTGCTTTTCGCAACGAAAGCTGTGCCCAGGACTGCTGTCCGGGTTGACATGTCTATAAGTCATAGCTGGCAGCCGCTGGCTCCTTGCTAACACGTTCCCCCTTTTGTTGTTCGTCATGAAATAAAGGTGCTAAAGATCATCATCATCTTCAGCAAGGATTAAACCAAAAATACTTTCGTCCGGTTCCAAGTAGATAGACTAGAGCTGATCACTCCAGCGCTTCTTCGGCCGTCGCACACATCTTCTTCCTGTCGGCTTCTAATTCAATAGTTGTGTGGGAATGCGGGCAGTCATCCTTTCGGTTATCATTTTCCAACAATTTTAGCCGGTGTTGAGTAGTTCTGTCGAGTATACTGATAATATTCAGTTCCTGCCGTACATGACATTTCTTTTGCGATCGTGAAGGGTAGGCCTATATCTGCCACTGCCTGACAAACGTCATTTCGGCCGTTTGAATACTACTGGACGGGGAATTCGTTAAAGTCCAGTAAGGTGATAAAGATCTGTACTTAATTCCAGGTAACCTCGGTGATAACTAGCCACTATAAATTAACTTCCTGCTAGACTCACCACTTTAGTATTCATGTATTCAGTATATAGTATTCAGTATTAACTTCAGCCCCATTCAAAGGTTTCAACGAGCATTTGGCGCGCTCTCTTTCCTACCTTGGACAGCCAACTAGTGATGTGTTGTTACATACGAGGGTCAGTTGAAAAGTTCGCGGAGCGACATCTGTAGCACACTGGCAGAACTAAAATCTTTCGTGTGCTGCAAGACGTAGCCTATATTTCGCGTGAACACCTGTTAATTTCCAGATATATCTGTTAATTTATTCATTTTTTACCAGCTGTTTGAAATTTTCTTGTCACGCGTGTTTTTAAAATGCACAAAATCGAACATCGTGTTGTGATGAATTCTCTGTTAAAAACGTTTTGGCGCCAACGGAAAGTCAAAACGAAATTGTAAATGTGTTAGGAGATGCTGCGCCTTCAGAAACAACGGTAAGTGGGGCATACTCGAGTTTAAACGTGGTCGTACAAGCATTGAAGACGATCCCAGCAGTGGATGTCCAAACAGTGTAACAAAAAATGGCATTATTGAAAAAATTTCATAGGGTGTTGGAAGACCGCAGATTGAAGAGTGGATGGCGTTGTTGAAGTCATAGGCATCTCATATGAGCGTGTGCATTATACTTTAACTCAAGAACTTGGTGTGAAAAAGTGTTGTGCAAGATGGCTGCCACATCTGGAGTTGTTGCATTTTTTGGGCGTCCATTGCGGGGGGGGGGTCATCTTCAGTGCTCGTACGAACACGTTTAAACTCAAGTGCCTACTTACAAACCGTTGGTTTTGAAGTCGCAGCATCGCCTGACACATTTCGTTCTGAATTTCCGTTGGCACTACACAATTTTTAACAAATAATCACACCACGATGTGTGATTTTGTCCGTTTTTCAAAACACGCATGACACGTCAATTTTAAACAGCTTCTAACCAATTAATAAACTGATAGATACATTTGGGAATTAACACGAGTTCACATAAAATACATATTTTGCAGCACACGAAAAATTTTAGTTTTACCGCTAAGCTCCGCGAACTTTGCAACTGGCCCCCGTATTTATTGTATTTGGAACGTTTTTTACCATAACCACTTTGTTCATGTTTCCTTGCGATGGAAATAAAGGAAAGATGGAATGTCATACCATGAGATTGTATGGAGTCGAGTAACGAAGTGTTGTCTGTTGTGAAATATGCGCGGCATTTAATATTAAAATTGTCTTGTATAGTACAGTGAAGGTATTCCGACTTCATTTAGTCAAGAATGTTATCGAGATTGCTGCTGCATTAACCCGACAGCGGTGTACACCTGTAAAGCCGGTTCCATTTACGACACTGCCGAGATTACTGTTTTGTTCTCCCCCCCACTGACTGCGGACAGGTCGGCACGTACGCGTTTGAAACAAACGTCGGATACACGCCGTAGACAATTAGTAGTATTGTTTTCACTGGAGGCAGTAAACAAACTAACCGGTTTACCGAAATCCGTTTAGTGTTCGTCTAATAGGAAGTTAAGTAATTTACTTTCTTGGATTCTGTTTTCACCTTTGTACCGTACAGCTGTACGCTCCCTAAGGCTTTCCTATCTCGGAAACAATTACGTGGATAACGGCGTGAGCCGAGTTTTTCGTCGGTTTTATTATTCGTTATTATAGCTGCATTTTCTTTGTATGAAAAGGTGTTATTTTTCTTTGTAGTTTACATATTTCGTAAATCGTTAAGTAGGGTCGGATTACCTACCTCCAGGGACTTTGTTTTGTTGTTTTTATTTTTTTCCCCCGTTGGTTTCAGGGACGGGGGGAGGTCTTACAGCGCTCCCCAAGAAATAATTTTCAAATATCAGGTTAAGTAAATCTAGATACATTTTTTCGCTTCAAAGGACATGACAACTTAGTTCAAGCTTGATTAAGTATATTTAAATATTTATTATATTATTTAAATTTACTTATTTAAACATAAATATAATTTATATATTTATTTATGGATATTATTTATGTATATGTAACTTATATTTAGATTTATTCGGATTTAAATACAACTTTTGGAAGGGAGACCGGTAGTTTCCCCATGTCCTGTCTTTTAGCCACACAAATGCATATTTATAAAAATAAGGTCACAGAAACTGCCGCCACTTTATAAAAAGCCAACTGAGTTACTTTCAACCTCCGCGCTACGCACGGCCTCTCCTTATCTCTCTTTCTCTCTCTCGTAACAAAAAGAAATATCACAGCCCACGTACCAGGCGGGCATTACTAAATTCTAGCCCAGCACACAGAATGTCTCCAAGGACGAATAGAGCCGCGTTCATTCGTGTCCACGCAATGCCGCCGCAAGCGAACACGAAATAGAAAAAACTACGCATGTAAATTGACTGGTGACCTTGGAGTGGCGGTAAGTGAGATTTCCCTTCACGGCCGACCTTGGGAAGGGGGAGGGTTTGGTGTGGACGTCCTGACCAGCCGTCTACCCTCTCGTGAGCTGATAGTTTTCTTTATACATTTCCTTCATCGGAATGGTGAGTACAAAAAAAAAATTGCTGGAATAAACCTCGGTGCATTCCAATGTGGGAAACTCGACGATACCCGTCTCTGAATTAATTTATAATTTAACACGAATGCATGAAGATCAGTATCCATCATCAGACTAAAATAATATTATATAATATTTAATTTAAAATATAAACTACTCAATATTATGTATATACTATACTTATACTTTGTATAATATAATATAATATAAATACTTTATACAATATATTTAATATTTATAATGACTTTACCTCAAGATGTATTTTCCCCATTTGGAACATGTTTCTGGACGTTTTTTGTGTTCCCATCCTCAGCTTTTCTAATTTTGAGTCTTGTTAGAAAGGCTGAGGATGGGAACACAAAGCGTCCCGAAACATGTTCCAAATAAGGAAAATACAGCTTGAGGTAAAGTGATTATTATAAATATTAAATATATTATATACATCAAGAAATAGACTGTAGCAAAAAGTGTTTGAATGTATACAATATATTATAACTTTATATTATATAATATAAAACATTTTATAATATACTTTATATAAATAATATATAATTAATTTTCTATATATGTAACTCGAAGTTTCTTGCAGCAGTTATATAATACTGTGATGTTATTCAATTTGTTTCTTCTGCAATAATTTACTTACAAACCTCTGATGATACTGATATTTTTCAGTGAAACGTACTTCAGGTGTTAAAAAGAAAATACGAAATTACACTACTTGCAGAAGAAACAAATTGAATAACATCACAGTATTATATAATCATATAAATAATTAAACGAGTGAAGCGAGTTCTCAGTTTTAAATAGACTGTTTGGCATTTGTTTGTCTGTCGTTCTGTTTAGGATATGTCGCATGGAAACTTTTGAACACAGCAACCGACTTCTGTAAACTTGGTATGCGTGACCCTACAGAACCGTATTATTTTTGTGACTGATCCCCCATAAAATGGGGGGGGGGAATGTGGAGAATCAAGTAATAAACAAATCTAAAAACCTACAATTAACTACAATCTGCGTGTAGTGTTCATTATTGAAGAGTTGAAATTTTCTGGGCTTCAGGGCCCAAAAAATGGGTGAAAATTTGGATAAATTCGCAAGAAATCATGTGGGGGGGGTATTTTAACCACACTCTAACTTTAGTGTTTATTTTCCAAACTTTCAAAATTTGTGGATCCCATGGCCCAAAAAAGAGATAAAAACTTTGAAAAAAGAAATGAAAATCTAGCGGGTTACCAGACTAAAACGACTTGTAACCGAAATCCCAATGTTTCGAATTTTGTATGATTGTGTGCTGTACAGTTGTTATGCTACTAAAGGAATAGTAGAGTAATTGGGTTTTTGTAATTTTTCCCATAATTGAATAATTATCTAATATGGAAATGTATGTAATAACAAATGCACGTCGTTCAGAATAGTGAGCGAGTTCAGCGGCTCGGGAGCATACTGGTTATTAATTATAGAATAGTTATATTCATATTATGTTACATTAAAATATATTCGTATTTATTTTATAATTATATAATTCATACTAATTATTATTATGTACTATTATTATATTATATTTAATATTTATAATGACTTTACCTCAAGATGTTTTTTCCTTATTAGGAACATGTTTCGAGACACTTAGTGTTCCCTTCCTGATTTTGAATCTTGCGAAGTACTTGTGTGGTGGGTGTGTTGGTTGGTTGTTTGTTGTTATGGTTTCCTGTACGCCTTTGGGACTTTAAATTGGTATTATTGTGTGTGATTGTGGTGTATATATTAGCATTTTGTGTATTTTCGATGTTGAGCGCTTTGAAAATTGTGTCGTGTTTTGTATTGATTTGTATTTGTTCAGGTATTAGTTTGTCTTGTGTTTGTATATTTGTAAATTTTCCCAAATGTTCATTATGTTGCCTTTGAGTGGTATGTGTTTTATTAGTATCATGTTGGTTATGTCTGGGAATTCATGTCCAGTGTTTTTATTGGATGTGTGTGGCCAAATTAGATTTATATAATATTAAATATTATTATATTATATAAATATTACATCAACTAACATAAATAGTAGGCCTACTCTGTCATTCAAGAAACTGTCATACATGATACATAATATGCGATACGAACGGACTTTTTCTTTGGTAGGATTTTTCTGTTAGATTTATGATTGTATGGGTCTGATCTGTAGATTTATAATAATGATAATTATAATATTTTTTAGCGGCTACAGATTCTTGTGTAGCCGGAACGGTATTACAGTACATAAATTAATTCATTGATGGCCGACGTTTGTTTTCCAAATTGCAATGCATAAATAATCCCACACAATTAACGTTTATTCTGTTTTGCCAGATAGAATAACGAATGAGGATATCAGAGCAAAACTCGAATTAGAGGACATAAATGAAATTATTTCAGCTTAGGCCTACAGAAGACAATGGTGGGATCATCACCGGAAAGGATGACGGAAGTTCGATTGCCGAAAGCGGCACTGAACTGTACGAGTAAAGCCGTGGAAGAAGAGACGTGGCTCGGCCGAGGATGAGATGGGTGCCGGAACAGGTTTATATAACCTAATAGAAGAAGAAGAAGAAGAAGAAGAAGAAGAAGAAGGAGGAGGAGGAGGAGGAGGAGGAGGAGGAGGAGGAGGAGGAGGAGGAGGAGGAGGAGGAGGAGGAGGAGGAGGAGGAGGAGGAGAAGAAGAAGAAGAAGAAGAAGAAGAAGAAGAAGAAGAAGAAGAATTAACGTTTGACGTCTGAGTTAGTTGGATTCGTGTAATTAGCAAGTACAGTTGTAATATTCTGTATTGAGAAAAGGCCGACCTTGTGTGTGGAGAAATTCAGGCCTGACAAACATTATGTTCCAAAAATAAAGAATTTCCAGTGTTAATAGTTTATGATGAACGCGTAGAACTGAGCGCGTATATAATGAAACGCAATGATGTATTCTTTTCACAAACAGCTCAAGAAAAGAAAAAAAATATGAAAGAACAGTTTGGTTTATTTTCGTATTCGCGCGTGCGCAGTGTAATGTGAATATTAAGCGGCGCTGTGCTTGCGCTAAAGGTCGGCCGTTGCATAACAAACGAACATTAGCATTAAATAAAAACATTTCTAACTTTATAAACGTTTTTGCGTTCTGTGCAGGAGTACAGACTGGTTCGCGTATGTTGTATGAGATTTAGATTTTTTGTTTAGAACGTTGTTCAGTATCAGCGTTAAAACGGTTCTGCGCAAATAGGTCGGTGTCTTTAATCATTTTCTTATTGTTAGGTGTTCAAAAGGGTTCTGTGTCAAAGACACACAGTAACATAGTAAAGAATTGTCGCAGTAGAGTATGGTATACACTGCCCTTTATTCGCATTAAAACAAAACATCGAAAGTTAATACGATGTTTAAACCTGACTTTCGATGGTGCGTGAACGTTATCAGAAGAGTTATCAGAAGATCGGGCAACAATCGTCGTAAACGTTTTGGCCACTAAGCAATCTGTGGTCGTCTTCAGGTGTAACTAAAATTGAACATTAAATATAAAGTTTAGCCTGCCCGAGATTAGTTCCCTTACAAGCCTGAACCGACAGAAAAAAAAATCTACAAAGTCAAACACAAGTAAAAAAAAATTAAAGCTACGAAATTACGTAAGGGTCTCGAAAAGTCTGTAGATGAGGTTACGTGAAAGTTGTAAACGTTTCTTGGCTAACAGAGCAGGTGCAGTCAAGTTTCCTCGAGACTGTTCGAGTACTTGTAACGACGCATAGTATGCTGGCACACCGCCAAAAAGAGTGCGCCAATTATTCTGGAACTTCTGCGAGACATATATAAGCAACAGCGGCCGGCTTAGCGCGGATCAAGATATTGTGTGGATTAATGGAAAGTGATTATTGCGTTATATTTAGTACGGAATTTTTAATAGTTGACAGTTATTATTGCGTGTGGTATGAGAGCACCTTCTTGATTTCACATTGTTATTTGTGAGTAATTAAAGGTGATAATTAGTGCCTTCATTGGTGTCTATATTTTGTTTTCACTGGACAATACGACCGTCGTAACACTGTATAAAACTAACCGCTACTTACTCTGTAAGTCCGTTGGGAAGCACAAGCACAGTGACTGTTACACTTGCGTCCGTCTGTCCAGCGGGCTTAGAGCGGTTACTTTCGTATAGTTTTTCTTTAGCCGTGTTTAACTTTGTAGGTGTGTGGTTCCCGCTTGTTAGTGAACGAAGCTCGGGTAGGCTTAAATTAGGCTACTAATTGTAGTTACGCCTGAAGGCGACTACAGGGTGTTTACTGGTCGAAACGTTGTGTGATAATGGCCGACCTAACCCTTCTGATTACAATTATTAGCCATCAGCTTCACTATCGTGGTCATGGTCGTCTCGTGACTCGACGTGGGTAGCCGCGGGTCACGTGCCTGGTCCCTGGTAAACACATTTGCAATTCTGCGTGATCTGTGTGTCTTTTGAACAAGCTGAGGCCCAGAACAAATCTTAGTTTATATTTTCACGTTGGAAAAAAGAGTGCAACAAAATTAAAAAATTGTTTTATATATTTCAGTAATTCTGTGTTTTTTTTTTTAATGGATATTGGATTCTCCTTTAGTTCTTTTGTTAGAAAAATTTTGCATGACTAATTACACCAATCTTATCTGACATGTAGCTTTCTTGTTCACATTTATTTTATTAACTACAGCTTTTCTGTTGAAGCGATCTAATGAAGATTTTTCGTGCCCTTTTGTGTACATTTTTCGTTTGTTTTTTCTACGCGTGTGCCTCGTACGGCAAATTTTGAAAATAGAGGCGGAATTATTGTACAGGCTGTAAGGCCGTGACCTTCTGAAATTTTCATGCTGACTGATGTTGGAAATGTACTGCGGTTTACTGCCCGCGTTGTGATCAAGCTCGGTCTTTTAAACAAGCTGAGGCCCAGAAAAATCTTGTCAGTAGTGTTGAAACCCTTTGACTGAAGATGGCCTCCACAGGTAAGGCCGAAACGTCGGATTACATTTCCAGCATCAATGAGCATTAAAATTTCAGAAGGTCACGCCCTTACAACCCGGATAATAATTATGACGCCAGCCGTTGAAAGCGCAAGGACCAGATAGAGACAGAAGTTTGCGCGACTAGCTTCACTAAACATTAGGTAATTTTTTCTTTTCCATACGATTGGTTGTTAGCAAGTGTAGACAATAAAAATACCAGCATCGAGGCTTTTGTTTTAAATTCAGACATACTAACGCACTCTACAAGCATGTTTTAAATTTATGATAAATTGACAGTTAGTATATTGAAAAATTTATAAGCATAGTGAAGTATACAAAATTTGCATATCGAAAATCAATTTATGGTAGCAACTAAAATGAGCGCTAACAACGGAGTCATGTCTCCGACACCCCGTAAAACTGTGTTTTACGTCTAGTGTTGATTAGCCGGGCTGCCTTGTTATTCCAATCTAAGATGACAACGTTATGTAGGCTACTTAGTAATGAAAATTATTTATCATAATTTATCAAGATATTTCGTAAAAGAAACTAAAGCACTGTGATTTTTTTTTTCAAGACTACTTGAACGTTTTGAAAAACAACCAGGTTGCCTTACAAACTATACTGTACGATTAAAATGAAAAACAAGTAATTTGAAATTTGGTTAGCTTATTCGAATATTCCCCAACGATTGGTCGGGCTTATGCTCGTGCTCCAACGGCTTGACTATCCCCTTCTAGACTGTCTGTTCACGATCAGCTGTTTCGCCTTTGTGTGATACTTATACAATACAGTACAAAGTCGAAGACTGTAATGTCGCACCTGGAGATGGTATTATAGTCTACTACTGCACATGTCGGGCGTCTGGGTAGTTTTCCCCTCGAATTACCGGTACACGTTTGTTCGCGTTCCCTCGACCCTCACTGTTAATATCGATCTCAGCTTGGTGGAGGCCAGTATGGTAATTAGGTTGCGTTTTGTGACCCCCCCCCTGCAGGTAAACTCCGGCACTTCTTCGTTAAGAAAGTGCTGTGGTACAACTAACGATCGATGCGATTGTGGTGCGTTGTTCTTGTGAATACAAAGATGAGGAGTAAAAAAAAAAAAAAAGATTTTTTACTGTGTTTTATGTGTATTTGAATGTTAGTGTATCGTTGAAAAAGGAAAAAATACGGCTGCTTAGTAAAATATCTTCCTCGGGATAACTACTGTTTGTAATAAATAAGAAGTTTGTAGTATCTACTGTAGTTTGTAATGTGTTTTCTCCTTTTGCCTTTTTTGCTCTTGTTTGTTGATATCAATTGGTTTTAATACTTATTTGTTCTCTCCAGACCTGTCTGCTGTCGCGGTACAACTGTATCGTTGTGTATAAGCGTAAGTCTTGTTCTGGCTTAAGTTTGTTTGCCAGTTTATTGGAAATTTATCCCTAAATCTTGTACCTTCTATGTAGCTTCTTTTAATCCCTTCTATTAATCTGATTTAAAACCTGTCGTTTATCTGTACGAAGGGTTCGTTTTCGTCCATCCACTCTCTTAGAATATATTATCTACGGAGTCATAACTCGAAGGCTTTTAGAAGATATTAAATATTAAATAGAATATTGACGACATTATATAATGTAAACATATAAATATAATATAAACAACATTTAAATATAAACGATGTCACACAAAACTGGCAGATGTGTCTTCCAGAACATTTTATGATTGGTCACTCTACAATTGACACTTTGTTGTTTGCGGACGATCGGCTGTTCTGTCGGACTCTGAAAGAGATTGCAGATGGGTCTACATTTGTTAAATCGAATCTCCAAAGACTCTGGATTGCAAATATCCACACTTAAGACCAAGGTGATGGCTTTTCGTGGAACTGATTCCGTACGGGCAAAAATTGTTATAGATGGTATCAATTCCTGGAACAAGTCAGCAATTTTGAATACGTGGGCTACAGTGTGTCTTATAACGCAAGCAACGACGTTGTGAATAAGTTGCATAAGTTCAACCTTATGTGCGGGACCATTAGGCGAACCCTTAAGTCAGCAAGTAAAGGAACACGCCTAAAATTCTACAAGGTGATGGTCCTTCCCACACTTCTTTATGGGCCTGAGAATTGGACTTTAACGAAAGGCCAGGCCAGTCGGATCCAAGCGGCTGAAATGAGATTTTTCAAGCACGTGGCAGGGTATACTCTCCATGATCATAGAAGAAACACAAATATGTGGCAGGAACTGAATATTATGAGTATACTCGACAGGATCGCCCAGAATCGGCTGAATTGGTGGGAACATCTTTGCCGAATGGATGACTGCCGCACCCCAAACAACTCTGACACTATAAGCCGAGGGGACGGACGGGTGTGGGACGTCCGAGGAAGCGCTGGAATGACCATGTCTACACTCTTTTGACTGTTTGAGACCGGAACAAAC
Organism: Magicicada septendecula; assembly: GCA_034769895.1. Classification (NCBI taxonomy): domain Eukaryota; kingdom Metazoa; phylum Arthropoda; class Insecta; order Hemiptera; family Cicadidae; genus Magicicada; species Magicicada septendecula. The sequence goes on from CM068370.1 coordinate 14,187,371, forward strand.
CATCCTTGGTTTAATCCTTGCAGATGATGATGATGATGATGAACATTATTAAATAACAAAACCAGTTGTCAAATGGTGTAGGAGGTTTGGTCGAAAACTGCATGCAGTCTTTTTATTTGAAATATGGTCTTTTTATTTATTTATATAATGAATGTCCTCAAATAATAAAAACTTCTGCAAGTAAAATTTATTAAATTATATTACTGTATTTTCACCTGACGCACGTTTCACGGATTTATTCTGTACCTTCGGAGGTTTCTATATGAATTATATAATTATTTATTTATATTTGTATTTTTGTTTCAACGCAATCTGTGTCGGATATAAAACCGTTTGGGCGTTACTCCCGGTCTTTAAAAAATATTTCTGGAGTGCATTTTCTGGTACAACCCGTGTGCTGATTCAGCGAGTTTTTTTTATGTCTTCCATAATCGCAAAACATCGATCTTTATACAGTGGAACTTGCTTATAACGAGATTCAAGGGACTGGACGAATGTGCTCGCTACATCCGAGTTGTCGACTTGCAAGTCTAAGTTTTTATACCGTGATTATCGAACACCCAACAAAAAAAGTCTACTATAAAAGAGGCCTTGCACAATAAAATTTTGTATTATTTGAATTAGCAGCCATCTTTACTATCTTTTATGAAATTGCTAAACTGCTACAACGTTGTTCAAGACCTGATGATGTCAGAGATGACGAAAAACTTTGAACAAAAAAGTGTAGCAGTTTAGCAGTTTCATAAAAGATAATAAAATTTTGACATGTTTTACATTCTACGCTTAAAAGTGAAATTTAGACTTTAAACATTTTTTAGACGCTAACCTTCTTTGCTGAATATTGGCGTAGTCCTATAGTGAAATTCGCGAAATACAGTAAACGTAACTGTGTAGTAAAAACTTACCAGAAAGTAGCCGGCTATCTGGCAAAAAACGGATTTCCATGCACATGCACAATATTTTTTTAAAAATTACAAGCAAATTCACTCTGATTTATTTGTCTTTTTGTTCTTCGTTCTACATGGAATCGTCAAAGTAATATTTCGCATAGAAAACTTAATTAACCGTAAAAAAGTCATTTACTTTTTTGTGTTTAGTAATTTTGCATCTGTAGATATCAAAACAATTTTGTAATGTATTTAAATATTCGACGAATTTATCACTTACATTATTAATTTCACTATATTGCCTTAATTATTTCAAACGAATGTTTAAAATGCTGTATTGTAACGAACTTTTTTCGACCTTAACACATGACCAAACCTGCGATAAAATGCTCGTTAAAACCAAGTCTCTAATGCGTTCCTACTCGTTAAAAGCGAGTTTACTTGTCATTGCTAAGATACAAAACCAAACAAATCTCGTACTTTTGCTCGTTACATTAAAGTTCTCGTTATAAGCGAGCTCGTTATTCGCGAGTTCCACTGAATTTGTCTGTTCTGTGGTGTAGGAAAGTCTCGTAAGGCCAATGCATAGCGAATGCGGTATAATTAAGGTGTTATTGTTGGCCAGACGTCTTGAACACGTAATGACGTGACGTGTGAGCTGGCGCATGCAATTGTGATGCAATTTCTAATTGTCCTACCGCAAATCGGCCCGTCTTTTACGAATAGGCCTCCTATCTCCATGCAAGCAACGTAAAGCGAACAAATAGCACTCTGTATTAACCGTAGTAGTCGCAAGAATGCATACCACGAACTTCATCTTACTTCATCTTCAACCGATTCACGACCGTGTCGGAAGCATTTGTACCATTTGTAAACTGCGGTTCATTCATATTGGACTCACTTAAAGTCTTCTGAAACATTTTTGGCTCATTAGGCTATTATTAATCCAAACAAAGCTGAGATTAAATTACTGCTTCGAAAGAGGTGATTATGTATAGTTAGTAATACACTTTGGTTTGTGACCATAACGTGAACCGGAAATGATTTGTTAATGTCATTTTTTGTAGTTTAACATTTAATCGGTTTTTCTGAAGGAAACCGATAACCTCCAACGTCCATTTGACATTCATTGTAATAAGGCTTATATAATGTTTTCTTGAATGCAATAGGTGAATATCATGAATGCTTTGCATGTGTCCTACTAACTTGTTTACGTTAGGTTGATCTTTCCGTGTCAAGTGACCCTTATCTAACAAAAAGTAATTGTCCATATAAAGCTCTTTCTTTATGTAGCTATACAGAAAACAATACAGCGATACAGCGTTTGTTTTCATTTTTAACTTGGGTTAAAAAAAAAAAAAAAAAAAAAAAAAAAAAAAAAAAAAAAAAGTAATAATTTAATGAATTGTTTCTTTGGCTGTTCGAACTAGGGATTCTTTCAGTTGTTCCCAATTTTCAGGATTTTGTACTTCCAGCTTCTCTGTAAAACTTGGCTCATTCTTGAGTTTTTTCTGTATCATATCTGGCAGTTTCTAGTTTCGTTTGTCTGCTAGAGTTTCTTGGTTGGAGTTTAACTTTAAACTGTTCTTCTGTGGAGAACAGTACAGAAGACGCCACAATAATGAGCCGTTCACACGTGTTGAGAAAATCACAGACGTAATTAGAAAAAGAAGAATTTCTTTATACGGACACGTTGTAACAACTTACAAATAATGATGAGATGAATTTGTTAATTTATAAATGTTTGTGTAAAAAAATTTTGTTTGTAAAATTTTTTTTATTTATTTTAATTAAATAGTAAATATTTAATTATGTTCTGTGGTGTTTAGCACTTTTTATTATTTGTTTTAAAAGAATTAAGTCCTTTTCTGTATTTTTAAAATTCCTTCACTAGTTAATAGAATTGTCTCCAAGAACAATCGATATGTGAACTTTTCTTATTTGGAGGTTATCTTCCTTCTTGGTGGTGAAATTCTGGTAGTTAGCTCAATTAAAATTACGTATTATGTTAATTATCTTTTAGGAATAAATAATGTTCAATTTTGTAGTAAATAAGGAATTTTATTAACAAATATTTAATTTATCGACTCTATCGATTTATAAATCGATTCTCAGGGTATCAATAGTGTACAATTATTTATATTCGGGTTCTTTTAACAGTTATTTTAGGTATAGTCAGAGAGAAAAAGGGCAAAGTATTAAAAGTATAACATTACAAAAATATATATCGACTTAAAAATTAAAATACATATATGTTATTCAGTATATAATGTTAAGTAAGATGCTTTCAAACCGTTCTGTTGAATAGACTGTGTCGCGTTGGATTGTGGGAAATCAATGATGGCCGCTGCTAGTCCAGACGTAAGACGAAGTCACCTCGCTGTTTCTTCTACTAATAAAAGTTGCTTTCCCTACGATTTCTCGTTCCTGCTGCTGCGATTCTTCCTTCTTATGTTGGTGGAGTGTTCTTCGTTGAGTGTTAGTGTTCCACTTGGATAAAATGTGTTGTAAATAGTTATGTTCCACTTTAGTGTATGGGTCGAGAATTTCACTTTCCGTTTCGTGGCGTTTAATTATTGTTTTAATCGTTTAGTTGGTATATTCACTATGTTCTGTTCTTATCTGGTGTTGGTTTAATGTTTGTTAATGTTTGTTTCACTGTGTTTGCGTTTAAAATGTATTTTCACAAAACTCGCGTTTTTCGAATCTAGGCTTATAAAACATGCGCCATTAATGTATCAGCAATTAGGTTAAACTGTTTAATAGCTCGTGTCAAGTGTGCTTCACGATATCTAATAATGAACTAATTTACTTCCTTCGTCTTCGACTAAAGTCTTAGCCAAATTAATATTATTCACTCTATTCTTTCTAAATTATTGGCATCCTGTGCATGTGAGAATTTTACATTATAATAACTGATTATATTTTTGCTATTATTCGAATTTATTAACTACTAAATACATAATCTTCTTCTTCAGTTCATTCTGCTTAATTTGATACAAATAATGTAGTTTTATTAAGTTTTTGATCTAAAATGGTATTTTTACCTCATTTTGAAAATTATAAGTTTTAAAAATCACTTCCTGTCCTTTTCCAAAATTCTGCCATCTTACAAGTTATATTAATGATTGTATTAAATCTCAGATTGTAATAAAAGGTTTATCTTCCCTTAATTTCTTGTAATTAGATTAATTGGTTATGTTTTAAAATATTATACAGTAATATATGACTCCCCTATCTGAATTTTGAGTTTTTACATTTGCATTTTTAACAATAATTCTGGTTATCTTTTTACAAAATCTTTCTTAACTATATTTCCAATTACATGACTTTATGACTGATTTACCTTGTATAAATTCCTTCAGTTTAATTGTTTTTCTGTACTTATTTCATCAATTTTGAGGCTGTTTAGTTTTTAACATTTGGCCTAGATTTCTAACAGTTTTTACATACAAAGTTTTTTAAATAATACATGTTGGTTTATACCCTCTCTGACTTTCTTTGCTATTATGACATTAATTAACATTTTCTTATTTTAACAAAAAACCAATAAGTATATTATTTATACTTTAAATACATAACACATAATTCAGATTAACATTGGTCTTTCAAACTCAGACATTTTATACTTAACTATTTTTGTAATACACAATAAATATATTATAAATAAAGAATGTTAGTTGATTCTGACATTTTTAAAACTTGATTATCTCTAATAACTTATTCTACATAAACAAAACATAATTATCATAATCTTATACTCTATTTCTTACACTAGGTTCTATTATCAGTTTTTATCTGTTTTTTGTTGGCTTTTGGGGTAATGATACCTTGTCACTTCACTTTTTATATATGCCTGCTCTTGTTTTATTTTGGTCATTCCACTGAATGTTGTATAATTAAGAGTGGCAGTTATTTAAAAAACACATGTATTACCTGTCATGATAATACTTTATTTTACATTATTCATAGACACAATATAAGTACTTCAAAGTTGTGATATTTCACAATCTACTTAGTTTGTGAACTGCAATATTAACACATAAGGTTTATTTATTATAACACCAAAACTTGCACTTTCCCCTTTTCATTCTTGGATTTTATTTCTAAATAGTTTTATAGTTTTATTAAAATCAAGAAATCTATTTATATAAGATAATGAAGGTTTGTTTTTTGGCATTATATAATTATTTCACATTGGTTCAGTTTCAATTCTACTTTATACACTTTTTGGCTTAAATTTATTTTACATGTGGTTTCTACATTTGATAGTTTGTTATACTTTTATTTATTATTATGTTTATTAGTTTCTTTTGGGGTTTGGGGTTTTTTATAAGAGCACTCCTTCTTCTTGTGGATGCTGTCTTGTTCTGGTTTTCTTCATTGATTCTTTCTATTCTTCTTGTTTCTTATAAATGTATCACCTTGTATGGTGGATGTAGTCATGTTCTGGGTTTCTTCCTTACCTACTCTTCTTGTTCCTTATAAATGTATCACCTTGTATGGTGGATCTTGTCTTGTTTTGGGTTTCTTCCTTAACTACTCTTCTTGTTCCTTATAAGTGTATCACCTTGTATGGTGGATGTAGTCATGTTCTGGGTTTCTTCCTTACCTACTCTTCTTGTTCCTTATAAATGTATCACCTTGTATGGTGGATGTTGTCTTGTTCTGGGTTTCTTCCTTACCTACTCTTCTTGTTCCTTATAAATGTATCACCTTGTATGGTGGATGTTGTCTTGTTCTGGGTTTCTTCCTTACCTACTCTTCTTGTTCCTTATAAATGTATCACCTTGTATGGTGGATGTTGTCTTGTTCTGGGTTTCTTCCTTACCTACTCTTCTTGTTCCTTATAAATGTATCACCTTGTATGGTGGATGTTGTCTTGTTCTGGGTTTCTTCCTTACCTACTCTTCTTGTTCCTTATAAATGTATCACCTTGTATGGTGGATGTTGTCATGTTCTGGGTTTCTTCCTTACCTACTCTTCTTGTTCCTTATAAATGTATCACCTTGTATGGTGGATCTTGTCTTGTTCTGGGTTTCTTCCTTACCTACTCCTATTCTACCTGGGTATTACCTTTTTCATATTTAGTTTTTAAATTTATTTTGATGATTCATCACTCATTGTAACATTGGTTTTAAATGAACTTTTGCTTTAATCTATGATTGTACTTCACGGTGGTTCTTAATTAACTTTTTATTTTGCTTTCTCGGATTTAAAAATGTTTTTATTTTATTTTGATGATTATTTTACCATTCAGAATTATTGGCATTATCTGTCATGCTACAACGTTCAAAGAATGAATCCTGACAGACTAACAGGGAAGCTTTTTAACTATTTCAAAAAGCTCGAAATGTCCAATACGTGGTTCAAAGAAACAGGAAAAGACATAGAAGAACTCTAGATTACTCAAGAAGACATTGAAGAATGCTTGCCACTCAAAAAGAAATTATAAAGTGCCCAAGGTTTTCAGGAAAAACCCAAGAAGAGGACAGGTGCCATCTGGACTGACGAAAGGAGGGAGAGACATCGATCAAGAATGAAGGAGATATGGGTGAGGAGGAAGAGAGAGAGGAGAAGACGGGAGGAACCAGTTGAACCAAACGTAGTCCACAGTGGCTCATACGCAAAAAAAAAAAATAATAATAATGAAATTCTGTAGGCACATTATGCGCCCAAACAAACAAACAGTACTGAATATTCTCACGAGTATCAAATACCGGGCTGTTAGGCCGCGGTCGGTTGCTGTACATTCTCGACATCGTCGGCAGTGTTTCGTATCCCACCCTCGGAGATCTTCTTCAGGGCCCAAAAAGCGACAGAGTGTTAAGAAAACAGTTACGGTAGATCTTAGGCCGAACGATACCCGACACTTTTTTCGGGTAAAAGCATCCCCGCGCCGACGATGTCGAGAATTTACAGCAACCGACCACGGCCTAATAGCCTGGTGTTTGATACTCGTGAGAATATTGTCACCGGCCGTGTAAGTTTAAGACAAAAAAATTAAGTACCGAAGATGGCATTTGCAGACACCACGCACCATATAGTTAATACGTACATTGACTGTGGAGGCCTTTCCCTACAATTATGTCTGGCCATTCAGAACCAAGAAAACGTCTTGTCTGTCGGTTGGTGAATCCATTCAAACAATCGATTTTTCATCAGAAAAACGTACGTGGAGATCATCGTACACTATTGTCAACATCGAAGACCAGTATACGATTTTCACTTTCTTGTTTCGATTTCCCAGTCGTTGTATTACTGTATCTTCTAGGCAAGCTAGCAGTTTTCATAAACATTCTACTCGTAGCTGTTTGACTAAGATTCAGTTCACCGAAGGCTGTAAAACAAGTGTGTGAAATACTTAGGGGTCACTAATGACCGGCGCCTGAGCTTCGCAGCGCACGTCTCCCAGTGTCAAAGCCAAGGTATTCCCGTTTCTTTCTCATCGGGTGCTCTTTCTTAGCAGCATCCTTACATACGCGGCGCCTGCATTTTGGTCTCTGCTCAGCCCATCCGTTGTTGCCCGAATAGAAGCATTCCAATCCCGGATCCTCCGCTACATCTCCAACTCTCACTGGTTTGTCAGAAATGACGCTGTCAGGCGAGGGCTGAAGGTTCTTTCTCTTGCCGAATTTGTTCGATCACTAGCCCTTAAATTGGTCACCCGAACCTCTACTTCTTCCTATCCCCACCTCCGTCGTCATAGCACAGACGTAGGCCCGCCACCTCGACGACACAAACGCCCCACCGAGCACTGCTCGATGACTCTTCTTCAGCGGCGCAACAACCCATTGCTGAGTTAAGGCCTCCTTTAGCAGCCTCTGCCAGTTGTTGGCTGGCGAAAGAAACTGATAGGTTTTTGCACATAAAAGTTTTACAGATGAGGTATGTGAATTTTCCGATCCAACCCCCAACCTGGCGGACCAGGAACTTTGATTTCGGGGTGCTCTTCCCCTAGAGAGTTGCTTTCACCTCAGCTGACGAGCTCTCTCTGCCCGGTCGCAGTAGGCTAACTGACTCAGCCCATGTGTGCAGCCGTTGGGCTACTATAGCCTTCTCCGCCTCCACACTAGATGCACACCCTGTTGCCGATGTGCACCATCCTGTTCGATGACTGACCCCCCCCCCCAACCATTTTCTGTCCCCACGGCCGACCTTACGAGGTTTCGCCTTCCCATTCCTCCTGCTTACACCGCGTCCGTGCCGGAGCACAGCGATAGACGGTTGAGGAGGTTTCCATTTGTCTTGTGCCGCCTTTTGTGAGTGCGTGCTCCTTTTCTAGCCTCTAGAGACGTGTCCTGGGCCGGCTTGAGGCGCTTTGCGCGTAGTGGGCGGGCAGTTCCAACCTCCCAATCGAAAGGTCTCTGAAGATTCTCCCATTCCGCTGTTGCGAGTCTCTTCTAGGTCCAGAGACCCCCTCAAAATAACATCCTTTCCATATCTTCGGAATAAAAATACAAGGAAGTTGCATCCCTGCAAAGCGCGAGATCGTTATTCACGGTATCAAGCAGGCGACAGGCAGTCGTCGGGTTCACTACGACCACCGGGGTACGTCAAGAAGCTGCTGCCCCGTAACTTTGGAGGAAACAAGTAAGTGGATCCCAGGACCGGTGCACCCTTAACGCTTTCTGTACAACGTCACACTTTTTAACGTCTGCTAACGTAACCGTTTTATTGGTTGATGGTTTCTAGAATCGTTCACGATGTTCATTCGCAACGGGAAGCAGTCTCATTTCATTTGAACGTTCAACTCCTTTTGAGCGAAAATAATGATGAAAATTCTTACTTGCGTTGCCAGGAGCCATTTTCAGCTCTAACGAACTTAAACTAGAACAAACATATTGTTGTATTTCTATGAAAACGATCAGTGTGAAGTGATCACGTGGTGCTCACGCGTGCCGCGCCCTTGTGACTTTCAGTACTGTTTGTTTTGGCGCGTACCGTACTTAAACCGAACGTTTATATGTTTGAAGGGAAGAACTATTACGTTTTGAACCAGCTAAACTAATAATCTTGTACTACAAAATCTGCAGAATTGAAAAGAAATATCTTAGCATTTGATAACACGGGAATTAACGGAGGAAATCATTGAACTATTTCTATAAGGCTTTCACTGCGGGCGTGAATCTTGATAAAATTAAAATCGGGGGTTACTGTGCCGTGGTCTACTAAAGGTATTATTCTGAGAGTCGTTGTTCTCAGGCTTTCGGCCTCACCTGCGGAGACCATCTTCAGTGGTAAAACGATTCTAACACAACTGACATGTGGTGTTCGTCAGTAACCACAGTGCTGTGGCAAAGTTTGCTGACGAACACCGTGTGTCAGTGTCGTTTTACCACTGAAGATGATGGTCTCCGTAGGTGAGGCCAAACGTATGAGAATAACATATTTCAGAATAATAAATTTAGTAGATCATGACCCAATAGCCCGGATTTTAATTTCAACTAATTCAGTGAACTGTTTGTCACCGCTGACGAACAGTTGCCCCTGCCCTGAATAACAGTTGGTCTTCTCTCTCTCCCTTCTTTCAGACAAGACAGAAATTTTCGTATTATAGATTAAGGTGTAACAAGAAGCATATACATTGAATTGTTATCTTGGGACGGCTTGCGAACTGGTAGATCCGTGTATCTTTTAGTAAAATAAACGAGACATTTACCAACCACCCAGGTCCGGCCCCGGCGCTTCTACCGCCCTGTGCAGTATTTATGAGTGCCGCCCCCTCCCTATTTTAACGATCTACTCTAAAGATACGGCGATTGTCTCCAAATGACGACTAGGAATGTTAGCACTCATTGTCAGGTTTACGTTCTCTCGTTCACGACTTTTCGACTCTTCGTTAAACTGACATTATACATAAAGTAATTCTTACTGATCTTACATATTGTGATGAATTCAAGTGAATCATTTTATTTTTCCCCCCAATTTCAGAACTTAGCAATCTGCCGCCCTTTAAAATTTTCCGCCCTGAGCGGTGGGCACGGCTGGCCCCTGCCTGGAGCCGGGCCTGCAACCACCCGTAACCTTACAGTGACCAGTTATTGAGACGTACGTTATTACAGAATGATTTACGGTTAGTATTTATCGTTAATACGTGCGAATGTGTTCTTCTCTGTAGGTAAGAATCGCGACTTAATAATCCATCGATAATTGCTAGTAATGAGTAACGATTGATTGCATGCGTAATTAACCCGATTGCTCTAATGAGTGAAATTGTATTCCGTTTGATAAATTATAGATCGGTCGGAGCGTAGCCTGTAATTCATCCCATACGAAACCGTCTCCCCCCTCATTACACGCTCAACTGTATGTGTGTCGCAGAAGTGTGTGTGTGTGTGTGTGTGTGTGTGTGTGTGTGTGTGTGTGTGTGTGTCTAGCTATTGATTTGGAGGGCTTGATTTCAAGGGGTACCCGCCGGAACGGCGTTCCGGAACCTCTTGGATCCAAAAATAAATTATCGAAAAAATGTGTGAAAAGAAAAACCTAATTAATATACTACTACTTTTTAAAATTGTCCCCCTCAACACCCCCCCTAAAAAACTAAACATTTATCAAAATTAAACACCAGCACTAATCTTTAGCATAACTACTACCGTTCTCCATTAAGCTATGGAGAAAATAAAATAAAAAAAATTTGCTACCAAATTAAAAATACATGAAAGGTAAACTGACTGGGAGCTTCCGAGAATATGTGCATTCCGGAAGTTTTCCGGAGAGTCTTTCTACCTTGAAATATGTTAGAGAATAGCTTCAAGTGAATGTGAGAGGGCTGATTTCTGACCACCATACAGCATTGGACACAAAGAGTAAGGAAAGGTCAAGAAACAAACAATATGACGACACAATGATGAAACTATGGAAACTTTTTTAAAATTTCCGAACCACCGATACAATCACCTAAGAGTTTGAGTCTCCGGGTTGACGTCATCATGAATGACTTGTTCTCGATTGTCGTGCGGCTAAGGTACATCTTTGTAACATTTAATTCTCCTACGAGTGTCGAGGAGTTGGACCAGTGGCTCAATCTGGGGAATCGGTAGTTAGTTCTAGAATCAGCACAGAATAGACTACGGTTGGCAAGCGGCAGGAGTCCTTAATATACTATGGTAGGATAAACAGATACGACCAGATTGGAGGCACGTAAGGGCTAAAGAACGAAGACACTGTATGGGATGAATCTCGGTCGAATAGGAAGAATTTTTGGTAGCTTAAGGGTACGGTTACACGACCGTTTTTTCCGGCTGTTTGCGTGGGGTTGGAAAACGCATTGAATTTAACACACAGGTATACAGCAATGAAATTGGTCACACGGACGTGGAAAAAACGGCACGGGTCGTCAACTCTGCTGCGTTTTCAAGGTCTCTACGCATCGAAACGCAACTTGTTGCGTTCGTTTGTAACACGCACGAAGGTGGTCACACCGACTGTTCAAACATGCCGCTAAAATAGCATTTTTTTATTTATTTTGTGCTATGGTAATTAATTTTGGTCTCCATGGTGTTGTTGACATCTTTATAAAAAAAAATTTGATGTAAAAATTTTTCTTAATAAAGATTTATTTACTACTGATAACCAGTGTTTTCTTTAATCTAAACACGGACGTTTCTGTGCAGTTGCGTTACACATTTAACCTTTTTAGCCAGACCTGTGGGGATGCGCGTCCGAGACGTCCCACGCTCCCAAACGCCTGTGTGACTACACTTCCGTCTGTGGACGTACGAGAAAAAAACGAACGTGTGACTGCTGTACGTTTTTCCGAACTCCACGCGCGTGCACGGCCGGAAAAGAACGCTCGTGTAACCGTACCCTAAGAGCGTCAAGCAAGTTTGGCTGAGCCGTACGCGTCCAAGGAAGATTGCCAGCCACTATGCTTCCATTTATTACACCACGATGTTTCTCCTCATACTCTTTTCATGGACTGAATCATTCGATCGGGAGGTTGAAGGGGCGAATCTTAGTTTTTACGGTTTCGTTTGGAAAATCGAAGCCAGGAGCAAAGTCAGAGGCTTTGACGTTTATAAGTGAGGTGTGGACGCTAAATGCGTATACTTGAGGAAAAGCGTCAATTTCCCCATAAAGCTTGATTATTTGCGACATAGTTCTAGACGAAATTATATTAAGAACGCGGAGATTATTAGGAAAGATAAATGCCCAATGGACGGGAAAAGATAGAACCGAACAGCGATGGTTCGGTCACGTAGTCCGTGTGAACAATTAAAGATGGCCCGTTAAAATTTTTGAATGGAAAGCACCTTGAAGCAGAAAGACGGGGCAGCCAAGAATATTACGAAACGGAGGAACGAGAAGGGCCTTAGACCAGAAAGAAGAGGAGTTCTGGTTAGGAGGTTAAGCGTGGCGACGCAGTCGGGGGTGTGAGATTCCCCTGGACAGATGGGTGGCTATTGTTTTCAGTCAGTCGCAATTTTTCATCCGGCGCGCCCGACCATGTGTCAGAAATTACGACTCTAATATTGTAGTCCCTATTGTGTTTGAGGCGGGATTGGAAGGTTCTATTCCCATAAAGGTATATATATTATAGTGTGCGCAGAAAAATGTTGTAAAATTGGTCACCTCGTGGAGAACGTTGGCTATACTTGCGTTTGCAAACCGTCACACCATTAATACTACAGCAATACGTTACGCAGAAACATTTCACCAATCTTCGTTACGAATTTTGTCCCAAAACACGTAGGCCTACACTAGGTTTGCTCTTACAGTCTGTTCGGTTTTTAAATTTCACACGCTAGATAAACTTGATTTAAAAAGTGTTGATTTGCTATATTGGTACTCTTGAATGTTACATTTGACTAAATTGTCGGCCATGATGTTGAATGCATTTTAGATCTGACAGCTGGTTAAGTAAGTCGTGTTTTGTGTAGAAGGTGATTTGTTTTTACAATTTACAATTCAGCATCAAAGAACTTGCTTAAAATTTAATTCGCCAAATAAAAATCCTTTAACGCAGTGAAAATGTTGCAAAAGGGTTTAACGAGTCTAGTATGGATGGAATAGAGGTTTACAAATGTAACAAAAGCTTCCAAGACCGAAGAGAACCAGTTGCTGAACATTATGATGGTAAAATAATAAGGATATGGATAATAAGATAGGAAGATAATAACGACAATATTGTAACGATGGGAGGCGAGAGTAGCCTTCCACCCGTGTCTCCGCTAGCCTAGAAAGTGGGTGTTAATGATGCACATTACAAATTATTCTGGAACACCTGCTCTACCTATTTAAGCAACAGCAGCTGGCTTTGTCGATTAGTTTACGTTCGGCGATTTACCAAGTGCGGATATCAAGTGGTCGTTGTAAAAGTGATTATTGATTATAATAATTAGTGCGGAATTCTTTATAGTTGACATTATTATTGCGTGTGGAGAAATTTAACTTGAATTATTATATGTGAATATCTGGTTGATTTCAAATTTGTTATTTATGACTCATTAAAGCTGGTAATTAGTGAGTTGATTGGTGTCTGTATTTTGTTTCCAATGTACCATAATTTTCCATCCTTCTGGCGGTGTGCCAGCATAATTTGTGTAGCTACAAGTGCTCTCGAACAGTCTGGAGGGTACTTTAGTGCGGCATTGACCGAGACATTCACCTGCTCGGCTAGCCGATAAACGGGTGAAAGGATGATCTCGACTCTTGGAGAGTGTTCCGTAATTATCGTAACAATATTATTTACGTAAGTTAGACAACATAATATCTTATACTAGCAGAAGGAAGTAATTATTTCTGTGATGATAGTTAATTAACTGAAATAAACATTGGCATTAAGGTTGGCATTTAGCTGCGCGCGCGCGCGCGCGCGCGCGAGCGTACACGCACATATCTCGTACTGTTAAATTTTAATTCCAGTTTTCAAAATTCCTTGGCAGTTACTTAACTGTTATCGCAAAATTAATTACAATCATCATCATCGCCATCATGTACAATAATTAGGCTAAACAAAAAGTGGTTTGTTCTCGCCTTCTTGTTAGTCAGATTTTCATGGGTGAAATTGTTTCTTCGACTTTATCTTATATTAGTATGTTTAGTCATGACTTTTAATAATGACCAAGGTTTTCAGATCTTCTTTGTTAGGCTGGCGCGGACGGTGCTCGTTCTTGGTGTTAAAACTTCCCCAGTCAGTGTTCGTTCGGTACATTTAATTTCAAATTCAGGTTTTCATATTCGCAGTCATAAGCTGTACAAACGACAAACACTTACTACATCATTTTAAAAAGTAAATCTTGTTGACATCACGGCAGTTGTGACTGACTTCCTCATTTGCCGTGCTGCCTACATCTCGGAGTTGGCGAGAATGTCCGCAATCACAGCCTATAGTAATGCGTGTCAGGCAGACGTCCAAAATTAGAGTCAGACAGGGACACAAAGAGATCTGTTGCCGTTTGTCGCGAGTTGTTTATGAACTATACGAGAGAATGTGTACTGGTACTCGACTCCTTTGTGCTGCTGTTCAGATCGTTTGTGGCTGCTTCACGTCAATTTAACACATCCATACCGTACTTAGGTTGGTTTAAGGGGAGTCCCTACTGAAAATGGCAAGAAGGTTTATTTTGTAACTTTTTAATGTATTTAGATTTTATTATTATTTATTGTTCCACTAAATAAAGGGGGAAATTTTGTAACCGGAAAAACTGTTTTTAGTACTAAAAATTGATTTTTTTAACGTTTCTTTGCAACGTTTTTGGAATATTTTTTAAATTGCTATTCCAGAAAAACTAGAAGTCCTACACCTTTTGGGAGGTGTCATTTTGAAGAGAATAAAATTATCTAAAAAAAAAACAATTTTATTAGGATGTAATTAAAAACAATTTTTTTTGCGAGGAAAATAGTAAACTTGTTTTCATTTTTACATTTATAAATAAAAATTTATGACAACGGAACTATAAGCCCAAATTAAATAAAAATACTTGTTTTTGTAGGTAATTATATCCCAAAGACCCGTGCAAAATTTCAGAGCATTTTGCGGGAAACTCGGATTTTCTAAAAAATATTCCTTTCTGTTGGAAAATTAAATGTTTATGGTGTACAGAGGCTTCATATGATTTTTTTTATTACTCTGTGGGTATTAAAATAATAAATTCTAATACAGTAAACAATAAAATATTTTATTTTAAATTTTTAATAATTTATAGGAACAAATATCTTCTACAGCTGTCCTTATCAATCTTCTTATCGATCATGTCTCTGTAGTCCAGATTTCACTTTTTTACATTGTCACTAAAATTCACCTGGTCCATATGTTAGGCCCTCTTTATTTATTACTATTTATTGATTCCCATATTTATTACTGGAAAATAATAACAATTCAAACACAAAACTGTTCGAATCACATCAACAAAGTTCAACACAGCAGGAAACAAAACATTGCAGGTTATCAACAATACGTCAATCAGCTGTTTTACAAGTCTGAATTTTTCATTGTAAATAAAACAGCTGATGTTTTATACATGTAACATTTATTTCCAAATTATTGCTAATATGATATATATGTGTAAAATTATATTATATAAATAATATTGTTTTGTTATAATACCTAAATGAAATGTAAATCTCTTCGGTGCTAGGTATTTCCCAAACAATTTGTTTTTGCCTACAAAACATTTTGGAAAAAATGTTTTAGTGTGTTTTTTATATAAAGAAGTAACCATAGAACAATTTGGGACGAAAAATTTATCATTTTGTTATCAATTTTTGGTCACTTTCAGTAGGAACTCTCCTTAAACATTTTCTGTATTATCCCGCCCTCTTTAATACAAAACGTTCTTGGTCGACCCCTAATCTTTCCCCTTGGTTAGTAATGTCCAGCAATTTCATAATCTCCTGATATTTAAACTTGATCTTAGGCTATCGCGCCCGGAGTCAACATTATTTAAATGTATCGTTAGCCCGACGGTTAGGCCATGGTCCATGGATGTTAAGTACAGAGGTTTCGTCCTCGCCATCGGACGCCATCTTCAGGGCAAATTTTGTTTTACCAGTTGTTCGGCGAACTCGTTGCCGCTCGCTCCGTTCATCGGGCACAGCTCGAACTAAATAGAGTTATTAAACTATGACCTTATGGGAAAATTTGGAAATATTTAAACATAAAACAAGTAATAAATTACCAGAACAAATTCAGATTAATACAAAAAATGATAATATTTTCAAAATTACTAATTTAATAAAATAATAAATATTTATATTTTATTTTACAATTAATTATATAACATATTTTATATACACATATAAAAACATTAAACTTAGTCCATATATAATAAAACAGCTGTTTTGAACAATTGATTTAAAAATTGTTGAATTTATTAATTTATATCTGATGATGATAGTTGGATTACTATCGAAATATTTGTAATTTTTCAAAATAACATACTGTATTCTTGTTAATAAAAAATTTTTTAATTAATAATAAATGATATGTATGCTAATTCTTAGAATCGATATTTTTAGGCATATACGTCTGTGCCGATGAGTGAGATAGATCTGCCGAAGCGTTGCAGAAAACAGCAAAACCCAACCCGTAAAAAGAGCATTTTATTTGTGTGTGGGCTGTGTGTGTCTGTGTTTGTGTATTGTAAACACTGTTTGCTACAATAGTTGATGTGTAACGTAGATAGTTTATAGTAACATGTTACTGTGTCAATATTCGACGTTTTTTCTTACAAAGCAGTAGCGTGACGTCCATGTAACCAACCGCTGTTGCCGGCGGCAACAAGAGAAAATAACATTTGTTAGTGGATGGTTAGTGAGGATCGGTCAATAGTACAAATTTTAGCTATTTTGCGTCGACGTTTCGACAATATTTATTGTCATCTTCAGGACAATTGTTTGGCGTCAGCAGGTGTTGTGTTGCCAGCTCAGACATCGGCAATGGTTTACTGCGTACGGTCATTGACCTCGTACTAGTTGTCACTGTACAGACTGTGAAAGGGGGACACATTCGTCTACCCAATGTGTTGCCGCTGTATAAACCGGCAAAACGCTCAGTTGGCAGCTATGTTCGTTTACGGAACCGGTGTGCAGCAGTTACTACATACCTATTTGTGTTTGTGTGTTGCTGACGCCAAACACACACGCCAAACATCACAGTTGTGTGTTTGGCGTCAGCAACAATTGTCCTGAAGATGACAATAAATATTGTCGAAACGTCGACGCAAAATAGCTAAAATTTGTATTATTGACCGATCCTCACTAACCATCACTAAAACATTCATTGATTGACGATCACTAAAAATTTAAAGAAAATAATATTAATAATGTCACAGAATAAATATTTTGGTTACTGACTAATTTGAAATCCGAACAATATTAGTAGGGAAACTAGAAGAAAAGCAAAGCATTGCTTTCGAACTGCTGGGCGCTTGCACCGTCTTGTGTTGCCAGCTCAGACATCGGCTGGTATATATATATATTTATCACACAAGAATTAGAGTTGAAATGACTCATTACTCCCGCGTCTCTTCATGAGTGTGAAGAGCTCGAAAGAGACGCTACAATTTTGTAACTACTGTAATGCCGTGATGATGATAATGTGTTGGAAATTCGGGTATTTTTCTTTATGCGTGTTGCACGTCGGACTCGGGCGCGAGCTAGTTCGACATACGTATTTATTTAGTTATAGAGGTTACAATGCAAAATTCTAGAGTGTTGCAACGAGGAACGGTACGTAATGTTTAAAATTGTAGTGTTTTTGTTCGCTTCGGTGTGGTAACATCTCTCTCTCTCTCTCTCTCTCTCTCTCTCTCTCTCTCTCTCTCTCTCTCTCTCTCTCTCTCTCCCTTTTTGTGTACTTGTACGCGTAGTAAAGATAGAGAAGAGGTAGAAGAGAATATATGTATACATGAAGGCGGCGCGAATCGAAACGTAATCATACGATTTGAATACAATCGAATCGTGCTTGAAAAGAATTATGTTAAGTATTGCATTTGAGATGCGATTCAAAATTCAAATTAAACACGGCTTACAGCCGGATAATAGGAATTGAGGGCAAGATGTCTAAGAGTTGAGTCATATCGGGTTCGTGTGTGTGTGTGTGAGAGAGAGAGAGATCAGCGTATGATTGCCTGTGCTTGTTTAACCCTGTGTCTCTGTTGTCCCCAGTTTCTCTCTCTTTCTCGCAGTAGATACACGCGTATTGAGCCGTCTTCCGAGGTAACCAAACAACCAGCATTGGGTGCACAGCTGTCCACACTAAACCACCTTACTGGGCACTAGGATTCTGGTCTTATTGCAAATGGTTTTCTACAGTGCCTTTCAGGAGGAGATCTTTCAATACACGTTGATAGTGAATTTGAGGCAGAGTAGTCCTGACTCATTTTTTTCGTGCTGATAAAGAGCTTTTCAGAATCTGCCTTCAAAGCAGTAGCAGCTGCCCCCACCCATGAAAAAGATTTTATCAGAATTTTCACCCACTTTTTGGACCTGGCGTCCACACAGTTTTCAAAAAGTGAACAGCAATTCAGTACGTAGTTGAAATTCCCTTTAATTTGATATCCCACATGGACTTCTTCGATTTTTTTCACAATCTCGAACCCCCTCCCATTTTGCCAACCCTCCCTCTGTTTTATGAGGGACCAGTTTCTCTAACCACTGCCGTAAAAAAGTATGGACACACATGCCAAACTCATGAAAATCGGTTGATGCGTTCAAAAGTTATCGGGAGACGTATCCCAGACAAATGCTAAACGGTTTAGTAAAAACTGAGAACTCGTTTCGCTCATTCCGTAAGTAGAGTAATATAGGATGAAATAATAGGCCTATGTCTATTTTAGGGCCTACTTGTTCGTCTGCCATGTAACGAGCGGTTTTACGCGATCTCGTGAAAGGTGTTTTAACGGAGTTTTATTGTATTTGCAGATGAAAGTAGTAGGCCTAATTATTCTTGCGATAATTGTCGAATAACACCAAGAAATTCTGGAAAAAACAGTTTCAGTTTATCAACACGTTTAGAGATGTCGTAGTCCTACGGAATACGAAGAGAGTAGCAAGAAGTATTTTACCGTGCAACATTATATTTGTATTTTAATAACGTGCATGAAAAAAGTCGTGTACACAGAAGCGGGCCCGTACAGTACTTCGTCACAAATCACTTTTTTTTTTTTTAAATTACGAAATATGCCGATATCCTATCGGTCGAACTGTTCAGAATAAATACCGTGTTTTCCTGTTTGTGTCTGATTTTAGAAATTATCTCGCACGATGCGACTTTACGTTCGCCACAAAACTAGTTTTGTTATTTATTCACTTCTGAGCGACCTTCGTTGTGTCGTTTTCCAGTTCAGTTGCACGCATGTTTCCTATTATTTTCGATGTCTTGTTGCGGCATGTGTCTTCTCATGTTCCGTCTTTACGTCTTATGAATAAACAGCAGTCATTAACATTTCACAAGTAATGCACATAGTTTGTAGATATGGTATAACATATTAATGTATTAGGTATTTTAAGAAATTATATATATAATTACTGCGTAAGAAAAATGTTGGCCAAATGTTATGTGTGGAGCGTTGCTTTATATGGTGCAGAGACGTGGACACTGAGGAAGGAGGCTGAGAAAAAAATTGAAACATTTGAAATGTGAGTTTGGCGAGCAATGGAAAAAGCGAGGTAGGTTGATAAAGTAAGGAATGATGAAGTTTTAAGAAGAATAGGGGAAGAGAGAAGAATCCTGAAGGTAATAGAAAATAGGAAAAGGAATTGGTTAGATCATTGTTTAAGAAGAGACTGCTTGCTTACAACTGCCATGGAGGGTATCGTAGAAGGAGACAAAAGAAGAGGACGTAGAAGAATGAAGTTGATAGATAGCATTAAAATCAGAGGGTGTTACGAAGAAACGAAAAGACTGGCATGCGATAGGACAGCTTGGAGAGTAATGCTAATATGATGTATTTATAATATACACACACTTATTGTTTACTAATGGTACCTATAATCTCAATTTTCTATTGTAGTGTATTTATTGTTCATAGCCTAAAGGTACCATACATATGATGTGCAATGAAGTTTTTATTAAGAATTTGAGTAATTAAAACTTTATTGCACATCATATGTATGGTACCTTTAGGCTGTGAACAATAAATACACTACAATAGAAGCTTGGAGAGCTTTTACCATTTGAAGACCTGCCTTAGGGCAGAACACCAAATAATAACTGCGTAAAGTATTTGTGTATTTATTGGAATACAACTTTTATTTTAAGAATCCATAAATTTGTAGCGACCGTCTGTCAGTGAATGTTTACGATGGAAGGTTTAGGGAGAATAGGTTAATAAGTATAGAACAATCTTTACATTATTGTGTCGACGTTTCGACAGTATTTATTGTCGTCATCAGGACTTGTGTATGGACAGTAGAGACATAACCAAACACATAAACAGGTCAGTTAATGATTGAATGTGCGCGGTTGTGTGTGAGACAGTTTTTTACAGAATAATTACTGTTATTACGTACTGTTTACTTAAATGGACAGACATAATTATAATATTCAGAAAACATTGTTAATACAATATTACAGTTCAATATAGGCCTACCGATAATATGATAATCGCTTAATTATAATTGTAAATAATTAAAACTCTTCTTGATACGTAAATTATTTTATATTTATTACTATTGTACAATCAAGATATATTGTTTCCTTGCTCGGAACATGTTTCCGGAATTCTTCCCATTCTCAGCCGTCTTGGTTTTTGATCTTGTTGGATATTTGTGCTCAGGTTGGTTGTTGCTATGGCTTCCTGTTGGCAACAGTGGTAAACTCAACTCAAAATACTCGATATTGGAAACACTCAAAAAGCAAACACATATACCACACCCACACACAATAATACCAATGTAAACTACCAAAAGCCAACAGGAAGCCATAGCATCAACCAGCCTGAGCACAAATATTTAACAAGATCAGAAACCAAGATGGCTGAGGATGGGAAAATATTTAATTCCCGAAACATGTTCCAATTGAAGAAACAATATATCATGATTGTAAAATAGTAATAAATGTTAAATAATTGTAAATAATTATTGATCCATTTATGATTGAATGTGTATTTTAATTAGTACAGATAGCAATAAATGGTCTAAAAATATGTTAAACTGAATGCAGGGATGTTCGAATAGGTATATTATTAAAAGTTATTATCATTGTAAAGGAAGTTCTATTCTAAGGAAAAATTATACGATTATTTAACGATATTTTATTAAATAAATATTTTGTATGAATCTGATAATCATTGTTTAAATAATGCCCTATATTGAAGCGTATAAGTTGTCGATATCCTGATCAAATATGGGAATATTCGCTGGAATATAACATAAACACAGCATCGTGTAGACAGACCAACGCAAACACGTGGGGTGAAGCAGCCCCTAGTTTGGTACCGAGGGGGATGTAATCCGAAAGCGAAGGTGACCTATTTTAGTTTCGGTGGGAGGTAACACAACTGCTTCTCGCTGCTTGCCCTTTTGCGTACAGTCGCACTGCAGTATCTTGAGAGTTTCCATTACTTTTTTGTTTTTGTTTCAAGTAGCGCAGTCATAATTTCCAGCAGGATCAACAGTTCTTAACCACGTTTGCTAACCTTACTCTTTTGCACGTTTTTCTGTGTTTCTGCAGTCAATGTCACATATTTTTGTACATTAAGTCTCTTCTCTCCACATTGTTTTCAGTCTTTCTCAATAAATATTATTTCCTTTTTATTTACTCGTCAGTAGTGGAAAATTATGTTAAGGACTATAAGACGATAATAAGCAAAAACATATGTTCTACTTGGTGAAAGCATTTTAGTAAAAAATGTAATTATGTTAGCGGGCATTTGAAATAGTCGGTGTTCTGCGTGTTTTGAAAAGTTGACTTTTGATTTCCGTTGTATAGTGACATTTGCGATGATTTGAACTTCTTTTCGATTACCTATTTTTAGTTCAATGCCTTAACGGGGAAGCCTGGTCAGTAAAGACTCTTTACCGAAAGTTAAAAACTTCAATTGAAAGTTCTGAACACCATAGCTTCGTAAAGAAAGTAGTTTGACTTAAAGTTTCTAAGTCCTTAAGCAGGCGGACATCCAAAAAAAACGCTTAATCGTAGTAAATTTCACGATTAATTTAATTTAATTAATTTCCAATTAACATTCAATTGGACCAAGCCAGTAAGAGTTCTGATTTCAGATGGTCTTAATTTTCTTTTGATATTATAGTAACTCGTGTTGAGACCTTGGTCCTTTTTTCCCTTTTGAATCGGCCATCTAAGGACCACATGCCAATTTCAATTCTTTATTCTTTGTCCTTTTCTTTTCATCAATATTCTTTCATCTTTTACTGTCTCTTCTTTCTGTCTTCAGGCCACTTTGAACCTGCGTTTTTCTCTCTCCTACCCTACAGCCCATTTGAACCTGGGGTCTTCTCTCTCCTACCCTACAGCCCATTTGAACCTGCGGTCTTCTCTCTCCTACCCTACAGCCCATTTGAACCTGCGGTCTTCTCTCTCCTACCCTACAGCCCATTTGAACCTGCGGTCTTCTCTCTCCTACCCTGGACTCCCTCCATTTGTAACACTTTTGGCCGAAAAACTTCTATTTCAATTGCTTCTTCTGCGTTTATATTATTTTTTTCTAAATCCTTTTGGACTTCTTTAATCCAGCTTGATGTTGACTTCTTCCCCCTCAGATATTTGAAGATCTGCTTTGTTAACCTTTTTGTCATCCATTCTATATAAATGTCCAAAAAATAATAGTCTTCTTTTCTCATTGTTTCTGTTATATTTTCTATACTGTGATATATTTCATCATTACTTTTTAATTTCCAACCTTCTGAAGTTTTTCGTGGGCCGAATATTTTCCTAATAATTCGTCCTTTATTATAATCCAGTATCCAAGCGACAAACCATTGAATGGAAGCATATTGAGATCCAACCGTTTCAGGTAAAGTATGATAACGATATTTTGCGGTTAAGCAACATCTTTTTTAATACATATAAATGATATGAAGAAATCAGGCGTACATATTGGACTTTTTATATTGTTAAAAAAATAAATTTAAAAATGTAAATAATTATTTCACTTATTTTCTGCCCTTAACGTGTTAGTCCGACATGCAAGTCGCTATCGGATAGCGTGGCGGAACACAAACGGGCCGTACTACTACATTTCCAATACAACGTCATATAAAGAATTGAAATATATGGTGACACGTGAAAAAGGATAAATGTTTGTGTCAGAATTCACCATAAAATGTCACAGCTAAATGTTCCGGCGACCGGTGTATTTTTATTTATTTTTTTTTTTATCGCCCACTTATTCTTCACATACTGTCCCTTGGGCCTGAGATAGATCCCTTCACCCCCCCACCCCCACCCAGCGGCCACAGGTGTGTGTATAACTTCTAATTTGGAAAACTATGTGTAGGCGCAATACCGTTAAATTACGTATAAATTTAATGCGAAACGTCTCGATAAATTGTTAAATACACAACTGTCAATAATGTCATTACACTCAACATACAGTTTGTAATACAAACGTTTGTCTGTACAACGGAACGCGTCAACATTCTGTTTTTTCCGAAATTAATCTTCAACGCTTATCACCGCAAAATTCGTAAGAAGACTTACTGACACACGCACACATTGCCGGCGTCAGAGTGCGTCTTCTTCTCCACAATCTTCATTCGTTTCCGGAGGCTAAATATAAATTTGCCGTTCGTTTGCAGCTTCGTCGCTCGTTATCAGCGTCTGCGGTCGCACGTTACCGGGATACGGGTGACATCCTCCGAATACACAGTCAACTGGACAGCTCTTTCTGCGAATGGGAAAATGTTGAACTCAACGCCAGCTTTTAAACACGTGTCCCAATAACTTTGTAATTAAATTTTAACGATGAAGGGTTTGAGAGAATCACCAAACAAGTACGGTATAACACAAATTTTAAATTATTAAATAATACACAAATTTTGTGTTGACGTTTCGACAACATTTATTGTCACCGTCAGTACCTGAGTACGGATACAAGAGAAAATATGAAACACAACCGATCAGTTAATTTAATCAATGTGTTTGTGTACGTGTGCACGCGCGCGTGTGTGTGTAGGGATTGAAACAATTTGTTTTACACAATCAGAATCATTGCATTCATTACATATTGTTTTCCTTAAAGACATCGAGAATATTATAATACTCCAGAACCTAATTCATACAAAATTACAATTTAAATGACTGGTAATGTAAAAGTTCGTTAATAATATTTCTCATTAATTATAGAAACAATAGTCAACAATCATATATTAGAATTGGTACAGATACAATTTCAACATATATTTGTCTACAGATAGCATAGGAAAACATATTATAGCTGAATACAGATTGTAGGGATGTCCAGTTATATAATTATTAAAAGTTATTATTGTCATGTTTCACTCACTACTGGTATTGAAAGCACCGTAATTAATTTAGAGAATTCTAAATTACACAATAATTGTAGGGAATTACAAACGTACATAAGAGAATTACAAAATATTACAAACAATTTATGTGTATTTAAGGAATATTCTCGATGTTATTAAAAAAACAATATGTAATGAAAACAATTATTTTGACGATGTGAAACAAACGTTTCCACACACACACACACACACACACACACACACACACACACACACACACACACACACACACACACACACACACACACACACACACACACACACACACACACACACACACACACACACACACACACACACACACACACACACACACACACAATTAATTGATCTGTTGTATTTGGTATTTTCTCTAGAATCCGTGCACAGCTCCTGACGATGACAATAAATATTGTCGAAACGTTGACAAATAATTTAAAATTTGAGTTATACTTTTTTGACCGATCCTAGCAAACCATTCATCGTTAAAATTGATTGATTGACAGTCACTACGAAATTAAGGATTTTTTAATTAAGAGGAGCGCTGGTTTCGCAGTTCGTTATTTTGCAGGTACTACATTTGTGCTTAGCAGGGTTTTGTGCTCAGTTCCGTTATTTTGCAGGTACTACATTTGTGCTTAGCAGGGGTTTGTGCTCAGTTCCGTTATTTTGCAGGTACTACATTTGTGCTTAGCAAGGTTTTGTGCTCAGTTCCGTTATTTTGCAGGTACTACATTTGTGCTTAGCAGGGGTTTGTGCTCAGTTCCGTTATTTTGCAGGTACTACATTTGTGCTTAGCAGGGTTTTGTGCTCAGTTCCGTTATTTTGCAGGTACTACATTTGTGCTTAGCAGGGGTTTGTGCTCAGTTCCGTTATTTTGCAGGTACTACATTTGTGCTTAGCAGGGTTTTGTGCTCAGTTCCGTTATTTTGCAGGTACTACATTTGTGCTTAGCAGGGTTTTGTAATTTTCAAAATTATTCCTAAATACCGAGCTGTTAGGCCGTGGTCGGTTGGTATGAACTATTGACAACGTTTCGATTCCCGTCTCAACAGCATACGGGTAAAAGCATTCCCGACACTTGTGTGGTTGAGGGAAGATCTGCCCCTACTGTTTCTGTACACTCTGTCGCTTTTTGGCGGCCTCAAGAAGATCCCCGAGGGGGGGAATGGAAACGTTGCCGTTGAGATGTCGATAATTCATAGCAACCGAGCACGGCTTGACGGCCCGGTGTTTAGGAATAATTTTGAAAATATCGACACCGGTCGAGTAAGCTTTAGACAAATGTTGAGGTTTTGTAAGTTGGTGGGTAGACAGGACCAATAGAATGACAGATCAGTTCACACGCACAATGGCAGAGCGGAGCGGAGGGAGCCGTCACTAAATGTACACACAATGGGAGTCGTTAGCGTCAGCCGCATCTGACTTAATGAAGACGAAATGATAAGACGTCGCAGGGAAGAAAAATAAATGGTAAATTGGATTGTTTTGCACATCGTCAGGCAGTACAAATTAGATGACAGGGAGGAATATCAAACGTTCCGAAACTGGCTTTCATTACTCTGTCAGCAGGCTAATCTAATAAACCCTAGAAACGTTGTTGTTTCGACTCGCAGAATTTTCAACCCGTTTTCGTACCGGTTTCAGTAGAAATATTACGAATCCAAAACTACACACTGCTCTGTTACCTTTGATTCCATAAAAATTTAGAATTAAAATTAATTTTCTGGATTCAAGTGATACAATCTGAATTAACAGGCTGAGCACCAGTACAGTGATAATTACAGTGGCGCGGTAGCAGGGGCGTATTTAGGGGGGAGGGAACGAACGCG
Organism: Magicicada septendecula; assembly: GCA_034769895.1. Taxonomy (NCBI): domain Eukaryota; kingdom Metazoa; phylum Arthropoda; class Insecta; order Hemiptera; family Cicadidae; genus Magicicada; species Magicicada septendecula. The sequence continues at coordinate 14,213,502 of CM068370.1, forward strand.
ACCGGACGGAAGAAGTTGACGAATTTTGTTAATCTCTTAATTTAGAGGCTATTATATTATTTTTTTCAGCCGTGTATACTAATATAGAAATAACTCTTTTTTTTTAAATACAGAAACAGGTTTATTACGTAGCACTTATCTATACGTTTGAAGTAGGAAATATATATAGGAAAATTGATTCAGTCAATAAGTATCTTATAATCAGTGTTTTACTAACGGGTAGTTTCATTGTGTTATTACTGCTTACTTTAATGGGGTTGATTTCAGAATGTTATCACACGTTTTTCAACCACTTTAAACATAGTAATGCTGATTACTCTCAACTGTTTTCTTTTTCTTTTGTACGAAGCCGACTCGACTGGACCCCCCTCCCCAGGTTAATTCTAGATACGTCACTGCGGGTTGGTCTCGGGTTAAGACACTTGCTCGCGACCGATGATCGAAACATGTGGTATTTCTGTTTACCTGCCGTAACGAACGAAGGCAAATTGCAAATTACTAATTACTATTACTAGGCAAATTGCTATTATTACATAATAATAGCAATACTATTACTTACTACTACTAGTACTAATAATAATAATAATAATAATAATAATAATAAGAAGAAGAAGAAGAAGAAGAAGAAGAAGAAGAAGAAGAAGAATGTATTTATGAAAAGAAAAATGTTTTTGTTGTGTCCCATCAGCGTGCGGTCCATGAATCCCAACTGATCCTGCCTTACGTTAGCCCAAGTGGTTTTTTGTCGCGTGTAAAGTAGTGAATCTATGTGAAAATCGTCTCACCCACTAAATGACCTTTTTTTTTCAGAGATTTTAAAAGCCATTTGTGGGGTAGAATGGCAGCGCGAAAGCGAATTAAAATTATTTTTAATTACGCGAAGGCGCTAGAAGGTTAATGTGAAGCAATAACGCGCGCACGTGCATGAAATTCCTCCGTAATTTGCCGTTATCAGCTGTAACACATCTCCGACGTTACACATTTATATTTTGTATCAATTCGTTTTTACCGTATTTGGTGGCGACATTTACGCCCGCCATACTTTCGTCGCTGTCTTTTGAATTTGTGCCAAGGTGGACGTTTTCAACATGAATTATTATATGTAGCGCGTGTGCGCGCTTGCTTGCTCGTTACGTCGTTTTGATTATTCTCAGTTTGTTTTTGAAATCGTTTCTTAGTCACCTGTATCCAGTGACATCGGCGTTTGTCTGTTGTAGGATATGTTGTAGTGTTTTCGGTACATTTAAACCAGATATTGTTATTGTTTCACGTCGTAAGTTCTCTAAAAATTTCTCTCTTTGTTTTTCTGATCGTCTTATGATCCTACTTCGGAATATTAAATTACAGTGGCCTCTCTCTTATCCGACTTGGATGGGACTGGGTAACGGTCGGATAATGGAAAGTCGGTTAACTCATTTATGACCGTCGAGAACAAAGAATTGAATAGCCTGTATTTGAAGTACCTGTACGTACAACTCACTTTGTACTGTATCTATAAATGAAATGCGTACGATAAATTGGATAAATGATTTAATTATAATTGATTTAATTATCTGTGAGCACAGTAAATAGAACAGTTAATAAAATATATACGGTAGTGTACACCAATGACTTACCTTAATTATGAATTCAAGAAAGGAATTAGAGTGTGCTTTCTTTTGCTCATGTCAGTTCTAATTTATACAGAAACGAAGATTTTGGGTGTTAAGTAAACTATGTAGGTAGACAATTAATGTTGTAACACGAAAACTTGTTACGTTGGCTATATGTTACTGTACAATTAATTTATGTAAAAACAAACACCTTAATGCACACTGTACACTTAAAAAGCTTGAAACCCTCGGATTTATGAGAAAAAGTCGGTAATTTTCGTTTGTTTTATGTTACTCTGACGTCTACCAGCTCCATAATCTGTCCACGTTTTTCAGATTCAGTACATCGACTGGCGTTGAAGTAGCCTAGCCCTACCTGTTGTCCAACATATCCAAGGACTATTTCTAGAGCGTCTTTCCCAGCCGCCTGAGAAATATTTCTTTCTTTATCCTTGTCGGATTCATTCTCACTTTCATGATACTCATTATTATTCATTACTGCTTCAGTAATTTCATTAATAACGTAATACGTAAGTAACGTAATAAAGTAATAACGATTAATAACGTATTATTAGAGTATATATGTATTGTTATTAACATTGAAAATCTTTATAAGGACGTGTCGCACATTTGCGGCCGATCGCTGGTGCGTGATCGAAAATGGGAACCGGTGAGTTTCCATAGAAACTACTTCTTTGTTGTCAATAACGTAGTACACATATAAAACTTCGCTTGTGAATGCGACTACATTTAACTTATAATCTGTACATTGGTAAATGAAGTATGAATTCATTGATTGGTGAATGAAGAATGAATTCATTGATTGGTGAATGAACATAAATATATATATTTTTTAAACTTATTGAAGCATTTTCAATGCCCTTCTCTGTGCATTGCATTTGTGCAATCCCTGTAAATTTTTTTCCAATCTCTTTAGTGAAACAGTCGGTTAATGGAATGGTCGGTTAAGAGAGAGCCATTTGTATAAGTTTTGATGTCTTCTCGCTGCCTTTGCGTCTCTGTTCTTCTCTGTCACTGATCAGCTCTTTTCAAATTTTGTGTGTCCACCTTTCCCGCATCTAACTCCATCTCATTCTCGTCTCTTTATTTTGGTCTCCCGTTTGGTCTGTTGTTTAGCGGTCCCCAAATCCAAGCGACCTTCCTTATTATCGTTTCGATGAGCTCTGTCCAAATTACCGTATCCGCTGCGCTTTTACATGCTTTTCTATCTTAATATTTTAGTAGTCTGTATTCTGCATCAGATGTTTGCCGACCGTTTACGTGAAGTTCTAAACAGTTCAGCACCAAACGTACCCCACCATGCTTAAAACGTTCTCCCGGTATTTCAACATGTATTTCCTACGTCTGTTCGATGAATGGTGCGTTATCTTTTTGGATAGCAAAATGTGAACAAGCATATTTTGCGTTTTCAGCATACGAGTCATCCGATGAAGAATGCAACAGTGTCGTACTAAGTGTGCGGTCGATGAAATCAACGAGAATACTAGAAGCGGAAGGAAGTAAACAGTAGTACGTTTGAAAAGAGCTAGTTTTTGTTATGTTTTATAGTTTCCACAATCTCCAAAAAAAAAAAACTAATTAAGAAATAGCAATTTCTACCCTCCATAAAGAATGGGAAATAGGCCAAGTGGAAAAGGTTTAAGCCTGAAAGAACGACAAAGCCTTTTTTTTTTTAAAAAAAAAAAGCATTTCTACAAACGAACGAAAGCTACAGAATTTAATTTCAATGGTTTCAGCTGTTCTTCGACGTGAGGACTAATTAAAAAAAATTGTCGAAGCGTCCGAATACGAGGTATAGGCCTATCGTACAAAAGACACGTTACGATATCACTGACGCGTCTTTATTTCATAGTACTTGAAATTGGATACCAAACTGAGATGGAAAGAGCGTGTAAAAAATAAAAAACAGGAACTTAACATACAATTCCTACAATATAAATGGCTCATAGAAAAACATTCCAACCTGTATTTATACAGTAAAACTCTGATCTAGTAAACCCACCTGCTGGCTGTATGGAATGCAACTCTGGGGTGCGCAAAAGATAGTAACATCAGGATAATACAAACATTTCAAAACAAAGTTTTGCGGACCATGGTGAATGTACCATGGTATGTTAGAAACGGCGATATCCACAGAGGTCTAGGTATTCCAACAATTACAGAAGAGATTAAAAGGTTTGCGAAGAAGCATGAAGAAAAGCTTCACCTCCACGAAAATGCAGAAGTTCTTCAGCTGCTGGACAATCAACACGTGTTCCGAAGACTGAAGAGAACAAAGCCATTTGAACTTTTGTAGTGTTTTGTGTTATAAAAGCAGAGCATTGTGCGCGGGTGAGAGTGTTTAGTTAAGAACACCAGAACTAACTAAAGGATGTCACTGGACATAATTTGGCTAATATGTATTTAGTATTAAGAGGTATTAGAGATAAGTTGATGGTTGGTCTTACAGACCAGTTTTAACATGTTAAATTCAATAAAAAAAAGTACTTGTATATCATGGAAAAGCAACAGATGAATACAAGTATAAAAGGTAAACACGCGACGCGAGTGTTACCACCAGCTTTTCGCAATCGATTTTCGACTGTCGTATTAAGCTGCCTCTCCAGTGTGTTGAAACACGTGTACACATTAAATTAAGTATACACATTTTAATTATCGAGAGTTATAGTGTTTCAGCAAATAACACTATAGATAGGACGGTTTGGTTGAAGTGGAATTTCGGCTGACCGCGTGATGTGCATCTGTGGCCGTAGCAGAATATTGAGTGGCCACCAAAGGAAGTGTGTGGGGACCACCCGTACGGACACTTCAAACCCGCTGGGAGACAGATGGCGTGAACGAGAGAGAGAGAGAGAGAGAGAGAGAGAGAGATTCGTAAAAGGCAACATGGACTGCAAAAAATAATTTCATTTCAGATGTGATTAATGAGATAGATGTTTCGCACGTGGGGTAGCAGTTTGCCCAGGGTACTTCTGTCCAGGAAGTGGCGATGATTGAAGGGTGGGCAAGGGGGCAGTTTGCAAAATGGTATTGCAAAATGGTAATTTTGCAAAAATTTTTAGCAAAATTTTAAACTACATGGACACTGTACATTGTACAGCCAAGTCTCATATACCCGGTTAATGTTCGATAACTGTCAGGTGTAACGAAATCGCATCATATATGATAGCGTAATATACGACACACGGACTGTCTATATAGTAAATGTTTTTAACTCCAAGTTTTAATGTTTTAAATAAATATTTTGCATATCTACGATCATATTTAAACATTAAGCCTATTAATTTATTCAGTATAATATGATTTGCCATGTTAACGATGAGCCAGGTTTCAAGGATGGCTCAGAAAGCTGGACCCTGATGAAATCGGACAGGAGCTACCTTGAAACCTTTGAAATGTGGTGCTGGAGGAAGGCATAAAGGGAGACGGCCGTGGACAGAAAGAGTGCCTAATGATGAGGTTTTAAGAGAGTGGACGAAGTAAGGCTTCTGATTGGAGCCAGTACGGAAAGGAGAAGCAATGTGGTTGATCATCTTCTGCGTCGTTCAAACTGGTTCACCATCCTGATGGAGAGGCGTAGTGGGAGGAGAAGGCCCAGACAGGAGTACATGGTTGCGATAAAAGGAGGAGAAAGTTGTGAGGTGATAACCCGACACCAATGTGGTATAAGGGTATTTTGATAATAAATAAATAAATAAATTATAGAATTATGAATAAAACAATAACTAATAATAGTGTTTTCAAGCTAAATCATTGTAATTAATCATTTGTCGATTGAAAAGCGCAGAGCAATACTAAAAACCGTACACGCTCTTGCCGCGGTGTATGCACCAACTGTGACGCGCTTTGTATATGGGGAAATACAGTGGAGTAGTGCTCTGGCTGCCTAGACTCGGGTGTTCCTATTACGACGATATAGCCTCAGTTGGTGTGATTAGGGACTTAAAACCCCGCTTGTACGTTACGGCGCCACCAGTTTGTTTGTTGGTAAGTTCGAATTTTTTGTGAAGTTCATTGTTAGTGTCAGAGTAAAAAGCTGAGCCGAGATATGTACAGGAAGGTGAATGATATGAGACAGGAATTTCAGCCTAGAACAAATGCCTGTAGGGATAATAATGGTGGCCTTGTGAGTGATAATGCTGGCGTAATCAGGAGATGGACAGAACACTTCGAAGAGTTGCTAGGCTCAGTTGGGGAGGCTTCAATGGAGGCATCTGAGAATGAAGAGGAAGCAGGAGAATTCGAGGATGATAGAGAGGAGTTGGTGCCATCCTATGACGAGGTGTATGAAGCTCTAGAAAAGCTTAAAAATAACAAGGCAGCAGGTTCCGATGGTTTACCAGGGGAACTATTAAAGAGCGCAGGAGGAGATTTCATAAAGGAATTTGCCTATCTCATAGAGCGAATATGGCTGGAGGAGGTAATGCCTGTTGAGTGGAACAATGGGGTGGTGTGTTTAATACATAAAAAGGGTGATCCGCTCATATGTAAAAATTATAGGGGCATCTCTCTACTTAATACAGCGTATAAGGTATTGGTCCAACATCATATTTTCTAGGCTGCTTCCCTACGCTGAGGAAAACATAAAAGAATATCAATGTGGATTCACTAGGAATAGGTCAACAACAGACCAAATATTTACACTAAGGCAAATCCTAGAAAAAACGTTGGAATATGGAGTGGCCACTCACCATCTCTTTGTGGATTTCCAGTCGGCATATGATTCAATCAACCGGAAAATGCTATATAGAGCTATGAAGGAGTTGAATATACCATCTAAGTTGGTGCGTATGGTTGGAGTAGTTATGTCCAATTCTAAGTGCCAAATCAGAATACAATCAAATCTATCTAACTCCTTAAAAACATTGAATGGGTTGAAACAAGGAGATGCCTTAGCGTGTCTGTTGTTCAACATAGCTCTAGAAAAGGTCGTCAGGGATTCAGGAATTCAAACTAGCGGACACATATTTCACAAGGAGGTACAGCTTCTGGCCTATGCCGATGACATTGACGTCATAAGTAGGTCTGAATCTGGCTTAAAGGAAGCCTTTCAGGTACTGGAGTTGTCCGCTAAGGCTATGGGGTTGGTTATAAACCAAAGCAAAACCAAATATATGGTTGTAGGTGCCAACACTCGTGCCCTGTCCCTGCGCATTAACGATTATGAATTTGAAAAGGTTCAGGGTTTTCCATATCTCGGGTCATATGTGGACTCTGGAAATGATTCCTCTAAAGATATTGAAAGACGGATATTATCTGCTAATAGGTGTTACTACGGACTGGTGAAACATTTTAAGTCTAAATTAGTAAGTAAAGATACAAAAGCCACCCTATACAAGACCTTGATTAGACCAGTCCTGATGTATGGCTCGGAATGCTGGGTGGTAAAAAAACTAGATGAGCAGAAACTATCCGTTTTTGAGAGGAGGGTACTGAGGAGAATCTATGGCCCTGTGAGGGAAAACGACATTTGGAGGCGATTGCATAATCGAGAGTTGTACGAAAGGTTTAAAGGTCTTCCGATCGTGCAACTCGTGCAAATTAACAGATTGCGTTGGGCTGGTCATGTGCAGAGAATGGCGGAGGATAGAATCCCAAAAAGAGTGGTGAATTATTTGCCGATGGGAAGGAGAAGGAAGGGAAGACCTCGTACAAGATCGCTGGACCAGGTTGGTAAGGAGGCGGTGAGGCTGGGTGCAGCGAACTGGTGGACATTGGCCGGGAGTAGAGACCAGTGGGGAAGATTTCTTTTGGAGGCCAGGGCCCGGACTGGGCTGTAGCGCCGAGGATGTATGTATGTATTGTTAGTGTCAGTCCAATTCATCGTTAAATGTAAATAATAGTACATATAAAGGATTAAGGTGTAATAATGTAAGATATTTATTATATTTAACTGGTAGGACGCAATGAATTCCGTCGTAAACTTAACGAAAATGCCGTTCAGTTTACGTCCGATTGAGGGAAATATTGAAATAAGAGAGTAGGTAGGCCTACACAAGACGTTTAAAATTTTAATCAAAGTGTAAAATCAGGTAACAGAATATTTAATCATAAATTTAAAAAAGATTTATACAATAAATATTCGTGGTTATGTGGTGTGACACTAAAATTGCATTATTTTGCTTTCCTTGTGTATTGTTTGGGGGGGGAGGAGACTTGGACATTTTCTGTTCAGAGAATAAAACAATTTAATTCCATCAAACCCAACTGCAACCCCAAAATTTTTCAACCACAAGTCGCCACTGGTAGACTCTAGTAACTAGCGAAAGCATGTTAGTAATTGTGATGTAGACAGATCTGCCGAAAGGCATAGTTTGCGCATACTGTCCTTTCAGACGTATGCAGCTTACCAGGAGTTATGTAAATTGCGCGGTAATATTGATTTTATAATGTCCCCGGTCGACTGTGTTGAGAACGTTTATAAATCTTACTGTAGAACGGGGTCAGTAAAATGCCTCTATCAGCCGTTTCCTGAATGCATACTGAATTATGTTTTTGACGTTTACTTAAATACGGAAAGGTATTTCACGTTTGGCTCAGTTTTTGTTTAACTACAGTTTTGCTGTTTTGTATTGACATGTTCTCTCGGTCGGGAAATCTATATATTGTAAGATAACAGGTTTGTAGCTGACTGCGCTTGCAGAAATAAATGTTGATTGTGTGATTTAATACATTTATTATATATAAATTAGAAATATTTGATAGTTAGCAATGCAAAAGAGTCTTTAATTGTTTTATAGTTTATAAATAGTTTTATTAATTCTATTTTCCTGAATTTGCTGGGTTCAGTTGGATCAGTCCAGACGATATCGCGGCGCTGCTTCTGCTTTCTCACCAGGCGTTGTCCTCGTAAGGTAGGCTGTCCATCTCAGAGTTTCCTCGTCCAAGTCGCTCCTGATTCAGTCCTCGATGACAACCATCGGCCGTTGAAGATCTCGAACGCCCTGCCTGACTTCGTGGTCTAATTCAGCCGCTTCCTCGACGATACACTCCGACTTCCCAGAGACTGTGAAAGACTGCCTAACTCACGGCTCACACATGGTTGTATAGATCTACGCGCAAGATATTAGAATTATTATAGAATAATTGCAACGGTGGTAACAAACAGTGGAGGTAACGAACGAGGGTTAATAGTCAGTTTAGGATATGATACAGTATTTGAACCAGTTTTATTGGATCACGAGCGGTAACGTGAGGAGAAGAGTGAATCGGTGGCGGCGGCTTTGTGTTAGAACCAGTTCCTACAACTGCTATACAACATTGTTTTGCGGTGTCGCCGAAACCAGTTCCACCAGGCAGGAGGACGACAAATTGCTCGCACATGGGAGGAGATAACCGCGAAGAAACCCTTTTTATCCGCGGAGTAGATCTCGTTAATCACATACGCGGTACGATACGATAAGTCCGCCGGGCTTGAAAAATCGTTTCCTTCTCATATTGTCGGCTTACCAAAGCTTAACAAGGATCGATAGTGGCTTCTTTTCGAGAGATTTATATCTTACAGCGAGTGCCGAGTTTAGCGATGTTTTTTTTTTTTTGTAAACTCGTATATGGTGATATATTATTTTGTATTTTGATACTTGTCTGCACCATCCTTTCACGTGCCAGGTGGATATAAATTGTTGTTTGCTATCCGTTCTCGTTAACGAGCAGAAGACTTTCATGGCCGGCGTCTACGGTGTTGTTACTCACAGAAACTTCGGGCTGTTGGGTCGTGGTCCACTCGTGTTGTTACTCACAGAAACTTCGGGCTGTTGGGTCGTGGTCCACTCGTGTTGTTACAGAAACTTCGGGCTGTTGGCTCGTGGTCCACTCGTGTTGTTACTCACAGAAACTTCGGGCTGTTGGCTCGTGGTCCACTCGTGTTGTTACTCACAGAAAGTTCGGGCTGTTGGCTCGTGGTCCACTCGTGTTGTTACTCACAGAAAGTTCGGGCTGTTGGCTCGTGGTCCACTCGTGTTGTTACTCACAGAAACTTCGGGCTGTTGGGTCGTGGTCCACTCGTGTTGTTACTCACAGAAACTTCGGGCTGTTGGCTCGTGGTCCACTCGTGTTGTTACTCACAGAAACTTCGGGCTGTTGGCTCGTGGTCCACTCGTGTTGTTACTCACAGAAAGTTCGGGCTGTTGGCTCGTGGTCCACTCGTGTTGTTACTCACAGAAAGTTCGGGCTGTTGGCTCGTGGTCCACTCGTGTTGTTACTCACAGAAACTTCGGGCTGTTGGCTCGTGGTCCACTCGTGTTGTTACTCACAGAAACTTCGGGCTGTTGGCTCGTGGTCCACTCGTGTTGTTACTCACAGAAACTTCGGGCTGTTGGCTCGTGGTCCACTCGTGTTGTTACTCACAGAAACTTCGGGCTGTTGGCTCGTGGTCCACTCGTGTTGTTACTCACAGAAACTTCGGGCTGTTGGCTCGTGGTCCACTCGTGTTGTTACTCACAGAAAGTTCGGGCTGTTGGCTCGTGGTCCACTCGTGTTGTTACTCACAGAAAGTTCGGGCTGTTGGCTCGTGGTCCACTCGTGTTGTTACTCACAGAAACTTCGGGCTGTTGGGTCGTGGTCCACTCGTGTTGTTACTCACAGAAACTTCGGGCTGTTGGGTCGTGGTCCACTCGTGTTGTTACTCACAGAAAGTTCGGGCTGTTGGCTCGTGGTCCACTCGTGTTGTTACTCACAGAAAGTTCGGGCTGTTGGCTCGTGGTCCACTCGTGTTGTTACTCACAGAAAGTTCGGGCTGTTGGCTCGTGGTCCACTCGTGTTGTTACTCACAGAAAGTTCGGGCTGTTGGGTCGTGGTCAGCTCGTGTTGTTACTCACAGAAACTTCGGGCTGTTGGCTCGTGGTCCACTCGTGTTGTTACTCACAGAAACTTCGGGCTGTTGGCTCGTGGTCCACTCGTGTTGTTACTCACAGAAACTTCGGGCTGTTGGGTCGTGGTCCACTCGTGTTGTTACTCACAGAAACTTCGGGCTGTTGGCTCGTGGTCCACTCGTGTTGTTACTCACAGAAAGTTCGGGCTGTTGGGTCGTGGTCCACTCGTGTTGTTACTCACAGAAACTTCGGGCTGTTGGGTCGTGGTCCACTCGTGTTGTTACTCACAGAAACTTCGGGCTGTTGGGTCGTGGTCCACTCGTGTTGTTACTCACAGAAAGTTCGGGCTGTTGGCTCGTGGTCCACTCGTGTTGTTACTCACAGAAAGTTCGGGCTGTTGGGTCGTGGTCCATTCGTGTTGTTACTCACAGAAAGTTCGGGCTGTTGGCTCGTGGTCCACTCGTGTTGTTACTCACAGAAAGTTCGGGCTGTTGGCTCGTGGTCCACTCGTGTTGTTACTCACAGAAAGTTCGGGCTGTTGGGTCGTGGTCCGCTCGTGTTGTTACTCACAGAAACTTCGGGCTGTTGGCTCGTGGTCCACTCGTGTTGTTACTCACAGAAACTTCGGGCTGTTGGGTCGTGGTCCACTCGTGTTGTTACTCACAGAAACTTCGGGCTGTTGGGTCGTGGTCCACTCGTGTTGTTACTCACAGAAACTTCGGGCTGTTGGGTCGTGGTCCACTCGTGTTGTTACTCACAGAAAGTTCGGGCTGTTGGCTCGTGGTCCACTCGTGTTGTTACTCACAGAAACTTCGGGCTGTTGGGTCGTGGTCCACTCGTGTTGTTACTCACAGAAAGTTCGGGCTGTTGGCTCGTGGTCCACTCGTGTTGTTACTCACAGAAAGTTCGGGCTGTTGGCTCGTGGTCCACTCGTGTTGTTACTCACAGAAACTTCGGGCTGTTGGCTCGTGGTCCGCTCGTGTTGTTACTCACAGAAACTTCGGGCTGTTGGCTCGTGGTCCACTCGTGTTGTTACTCACAGAAACTTCGGGCTGTTGGCTCGTGGTCCACTCGTGTTGTTACTCACAGAAACTTCGGGCTGTTGGCTCGTGGTCCACTCGTGTTGTTACTCACAGAAAGTTCGGGCTGTTGGGTCGTGGTCCATTCGTGTTGTTACTCACAGAAACTTCGGGCTGTTGGGTCGTGGTCCACTCGTGTTGTTACTCACAGAAACTTCGGGCTGTTGGGTCGTGGTCCACTCGTGTTGTTACTCACAGAAAGTTCGGGCTGTTGGGTCGTGGTCCACTCGTGTTGTTACTCACAGAAAGTTCGGGCTGTTGGCTCGTGGTCCACTCGTGTTGTTACTCACAGAAAGTTCGGGCTGTTGGCTCGTGGTCCACTCGTGTTGTTACTCACAGAAAGTTCGGGCTGTTGGGTCGTGGTCCGCTCGTGTTGTTACTCACAGAAACTTCGGGCTGTTGGCTCGTGGTCCACTCGTGTTGTTACTCACAGAAACTTCGGGCTGTTGGCTCGTGGTCCACTCGTGTTGTTACTCACAGAAACTTCGGGCTGTTGGGTCGTGGTCCACTCGTGTTGTTACTCACAGAAACTTCGGGCTGTTGGCTCGTGGTCCACTCGTGTTGTTACTCACAGAAACTTCGGGCTGTTGGGTCGTGGTCCACTCGTGTTGTTACTCACAGAAAGTTCGGGCTGTTGGCTCGTGGTCCACTCGTGTTGTTACTCACAGAAAGTTCGGGCTGTTGGCTCGTGGTCCGCTCGTGTTGTTACTCACAGAAAGTTCGGGCTGTTGGGTCGTGGTCCGCTCGTGTTGTTACTCACAGAAACTTCGGGCTGTTGGCTCGTGGTCCACTCGTGTTGTTACTCACAGAAAGTTCGGGCTGTTGGCTCGTGGTCCGCTCGTGTTGTTACTCACAGAAAGTTCGGGCTGTTGGGTCGTGGTCCGCTCGTGTTGTTACTCACAGAAACTTCGGGCTGTTGGCTCGTGGTCCACTCGTGTTGTTACTCACAGAAACTTCGGGCTGTTGGCTCGTGGTCCACTCGTGTTGTTACTCACAGAAACTTCGGGCTGTTGGGTCGTGGTCCACTCGTGTTGTTACTCACAGAAACTTCGGGCTGTTGGCTCGTGGTCCACTCGTGTTGTTACTCACAGAAACTTCGGGCTGTTGGGTCGTGGTCCACTCGTGTTGTTACTCACAGAAACTTCGGGCTGTTGGCTCGTGGTCCACTCGTGTTGTTACTCACAGAAAGTTCGGGCTGTTGGGTCGTGGTCCACTCGTGTTGTTACTTACAGAAACGTCGGGCTGTTGGCTCGTGGTCCACTCGTGTTGTTACTCACAGAAAGTTCGGGCTGTTGGCTCGTGGTCCACTCGTGTTGTTACTCACAGAAACTTCGGGCTGTTGGGTCGTGGTCCACTCGTGTTGTTACTCACAGAAAGTTCGGGCTGTTGGCTCGTGGTCCACTCGTGTTGTTACTCACAGACGTTTCGGCCTCTTGTCTGTAGGTCATCCTCAGCGTATAAAAACGCTTCTCCAACTTACACGGTGTTCGTCAGTTAACCACAGTACAGTGGCAACAAAATTCTTCAATGTACCAGAATTCTCAACGTACCTTGTTTCTAAAAACCCGACTTATTGTTCCGCAGATCATCTGTAACTTAGCTAACTTAACATCATTATCATAATTCTTATCATAGCCAACATCATTTCCTACTGATGCGAGATAAAAATTTAATTACGACAGATAACAGTTGCTGTGATGCCGACTGTCGTCCTTCTGAGCGAGCGAGCTATGAGTGGGGGAGGCGATGTTACATGCTGAGACGGTCTGGTGTACCGTCCCTGCGACTCCAGACCGTTAGAAGGAAGAACGGAGGTTAATGAATTCTCTACTCCGAGTCGATGAATTAGTAGTTGAACTGTTTACATGTAATTTTGTGAACTTTAACATAAGGAACGCAGGACGTACGCTACTGTACCGGTAGCTATAGTTCAACAAAACCGGTGAAACCGGCTAATTACCGCGCTCCTCGTCAAATGAAAAAGAGGAAAAATCACAGTTTTAGAGGATATTTATTAGGAATCCGCCCCAGCATATACTTCTTCTTCAGCGGCGCAACCCATTACTGAGTCAAGGCCTCCTTTAACAGCCTCCGCCAGTTGTCCTGGTCAAGTGCAGCTGCTCTCCAGTTCCGGGTATCAAGGATATGGAGCGCATCATAGTTCACAACATCTTCCCAACGTAGTTTGGGTCTACCAACTCTGCTGGTGCCATAGATCTGTTCTGTGAGTGGCTTTCTGGGTAAATTATAAATAAATAAATCACCTTATATCCGTCGTGTGACTTCGGTACGTCGATTAAAATGACGCGTTTCGGAACATCTGCTCCATCATCAGATTAAATCGCTCTATTGAGGTCGTTAAATAGTTAAAATCACATATTACAAATAATTGCCCACTATGTAATTCACTGGCTTTCTAAATGGTGCGCACCACGACGAAGCCGATCGGACACTGAATTATCTGAGTGATTACGCCTAAGCAGGTTCAATGCTGTATCGTATAGCGGGTTGGATTTAAAATTTAAGTGGTCATTCAATATGAGGTCTCGGCTGTTTACGTTATTATATGCTTTGTATATTTCGAACTCTTCTATTGCGTCCATGTAACGGCCTTTGTTGCATACATGTAGGGGTATTAAATTAGATTTAAAATCAGTATAATTGTGATTGTGTAAGATTAAGTGGCGGGCAAAGTTGGACTTGATATTATTTAACAAAGTGAGATTATTTAGGTGACGTTTTGGTGTGTGCTCTTTAAATCGTTTGAGGAAACCTCTCCCCGTTTGACCAATGTAAAAACTGTTGCAGTCGTTACATGATAATTTATATATGCCGGATTTCTTTTCTAAAGGTATGGGTTTTCTATGACGTAGTATTTTTAATAGACTATTGTTTGTTTGAAGGTAGCAGTAATATTCAATTTATTAAATGTGGAGGTTAGCATCTTTGGCATTACATTTGTGTATGCGGTAGAAATAAATGTTATTTTTGTATCCTTATCTACTGGGGGCTTGGATTTTCGAATTTTATGTTTCTTGATGAGATTATCAATCAACGTGTTTTTGTAACCATTAGCTAAAGCTATATGCTTAATGGTATTCAACTCCTCACGGTAATCATCATCACTGAGAGGCACTGCCAACAATCTGCGGATAAAGTAATTATAAGCTGCCAGCTTTTGCGAAAAACAGCCGAGACTTCATATTGAATGACCACTTAAATTTTAAATCCAACCCGCTATACGATACAGCATCGAACCTGCTTAGGCGTAATCACTCAGATAATAATTCAGTGTCCGATCGGCTTCGTCGTGGTGCACACCATTTAGAAAGCCAGTGAATTACATAGTGGGCAATTATTTGTAATATGTGATTTTAACTATTTAACGACCTCAATAGAGCGATTTAATCTGATGATGGAGCAGATGTTCCGAAACGCGTCATTTTAATCGACGTAACGAAGTCACACGACGGATATAAGGTGATTTATTTATTTATAATTTACTATTCATACGTGACTGGGATACCAAGAACAATATGCTTTCTGGGTATTTCATTCTCCCCCATTCTGATCACATGTCCAGCCCGCCTGAGTCTACCAAGTTTTATAATTTTCACAATATCTGGTTCGTTCAGAAGAGTGTTCAGTTCTTGATTGGTCCTTTTCCTCCATCCACCTCCCGCACATATTGGACCAAAAATACTGCGGAGGATTTTGCGTTCATGAACCAGCTGGCTTGACTCGGACTTTCTAGAAATGGTCCAAGCCTCAGAACCATAGGCGAGAACTGGGCGGATCAGTGTTTTATACAGAAGCAGTTTGATGCTCCTAGCAATTGTTCTGCTCTGGAACAGGGGTCTGAGCACCTATTAACCCTGCATATTCACATTCATATATTAAATATAATGCGGTAAACTTCCGATTATCCGCGGAATTGGGTGGCGCAATCGCTGCGGATAGCAGAATTCCGCGGATAATCTACAGTATGTACAGCAAAGGGCAGAAAGTAATGAAAATTATTTATTAACATTAGGTCTTTATTTAATAAAATTTAGTAAAACCCGTTGAGATGCTCATCAAGGGACCTCGTGACAACCACGTATATTAAGCAGGATATCACCAAGTGCCAATTTATACATACTGAAACTGTGTAACTAGTAATCACATTTTATATGCAGTTTAAATGCTAATACACACGAACTGACATTTTGTCAGAAGAAGTTGTAATCAAAAATTGTATTATGTGTATCATATTATGAATATTTCTGAAGTTACTACATACATAAGCCTATGTACAAAAGTTATATAGGCCTATACAAAATCCAAATGGACGGCTTCTACGTTTTCGTGCTCAGCAGGAATTAGATTCATGAATGAATTACCGTAAACGTATGAATTTAACAAATTTCAGAAAAATACATGTCAGTAAAGTCACTGCTGACCTGTCGGCAAACGTCACAGGTAGCGTCCAATGTCAGTATCCGATTTTTCACAACCGTTAAGTAAGCTAGGAGTACGACTTCCAATTAGAGGTGAGCCGATATACCTATAAGAAGTATTGTGGAACGATATTTTTGTGGAACGGATATAACAGTGACTGTAAAGTTGAAATACTTGTTATTCAAGGCCTCGCTGTTCCGAGTCGCGGGACCTCTCTACGCAACTAACGAGTACACAAGTAACAAGTAAACGAGTACTACAAGTATTAGGGGTATTACGGGTGCACAAGGGAACAAGAAGTAAACGAGTACAACAAGTAGGCCTATTAGTAGTATTTCGAGTAAAAGAGTACGAAGCCACTTTTTGATGCTGAATACTGAAAAAACGGGTAATCGGTTGAAATCATGTCCGATGAAAATTTATTGTTGTTTTGAACATAAATTTGTAATTTTTTTTTAAGTAAATACTTTTTTCCTAGCTAGGTCTTATTGCCTACCACCGGTCAGGAACGCCCGTACTATGGGAAGGCCTTTTAAAGTATTGCCGTCCACTGTGACTGTTGTCAGTTTTGCTAGGTTATCTTCGTTATGCGAGGTTATGGCCTATAAATTCTCTTGTTTCGTATTTTCTTTTAAACAGTAACAGTTTAATAAAGTCACAGCGTAAAGTAACACTGTTTATACTTTCAGTTTATATGGATCTAATTTATTTCATATAACAAATTAGATAATATAGGTATATGTATAGTGAGTATAATATAATAACAGGTATTTGTACCTGTTATTTTTTTTGAACGGTATCATTCCTACCTGTTATTTTAAAATACTAGTTTAGCACACCTCTACTTCCAATTATACCGCGTAAACATAAAGACAAACATACTGAGAAAATTAAATATTTCCAGTAAATGTTCCCGCAATTGCAGGAAAGTACTTATGGTACCCAGCTGCCGAGCGACAAACAATACTGTACCTGTCGGTGAGAAGTGACACACTCCGTCCCTCAGACCAGCCTTTACAGAACTTACATAATTTTGATACACTATTGTTTACGCTAGTTAATAAAATAGCGTATTAAGACTAGTGGAACAGAGGATTTATTATTTAGCTTAAATTTATTTCCGCTAAAAAAAAATGCGCGAGTAGCCGCGGATAATTGGGAGTAGAAACCGGGGTAACACGTACTCGGTGTAATGCGTACGTGTTTAAGTTTAGCAGGCCGGTCGTCGGATGATGGCGTTATATCAGGAACACAGGTGCATTGGCATCGGTTTGTAGCTGGCTCGGAGTCAACACGTGAAACTCGCACGTGGACTGCGCGCTAACGCTCATCCTCATCGTGATGTCGGCGGCTTCCAAAAATAGGAACAATTAGAAGACGGAGTTGGTAGACAAAAGAAGACTGACTGTGTGGAGAGTGGGGATAGTAGGACACGTGTTGGAATTAAACAAATACCGTTCGCCGGTCTGCTGGGAAAAATAAAGCTATAAATGTGAGCGTATTTATATATTGTTAAATATCTTTTTCTACGTTGTTGTTCTCTTATTATGGTGATTAAACTTCATGTGGTGTTCAGCATTAAACGACCCAAGTTGCGGTGCCATTCTGTTAAATAACGAGTTATACCCGTTTAAGATGGGTTAAAAACCACACGTTGGTTGCGTCATTCTGTATAATTTCGGACGTGTCCTCTTTTAAATTTTAATTGATTATGAAGTATTAGTTGTATTATTATAATAATTATTACGATTATTGTTGTTAAAATATTATTATTGTTGTTACGATATTATTAATTTCGGATAATTGGTTTCTTGATTTAATCTGAAGAAGATTCAGTAAGAGTAGCACTGTTTACTCCGGTTGAACTCTCGCCGCATTAAGGTACTCTTCGCGTAGACATAGTATCATACTATCGTAGTACGAGATAAATTTGTATAGGTTATTATTACAGCTGTTAGGCACTAAACTAGGTACTTACGTCGTATTTTATTCGTCACTGTCCACTACACTATTCATTAGTACGTGTAGAATGTGTACGCTGGCCTGTTTTCAAATTCATCAATGGCGCGAGTCTTGAGTGTTGCCAACCGATACGTATTTAAACATCACCTGAACTACTCTACCACTCTTGGCCTGCTATCGATATAAATTGTATTCGTACTTCAGTTAAGGTGTTTAAATTCCTTTTATTCATACTCTTAGGTGTTATGAATTCTTTAATACAATAAATAATTCTTATAGGTTGAATAAAACAATCCGTTACTTTAATTTAAACTCGTCTCTCAGCGTTGGTTACAATGATTTTATGTCGATCATTCTTTAGTCAACAGAGTTGTCTAATTATTTTATAACAAAGTAGGTTCTTTGAACTGCAATAAACGGAACAAAAAATGCGGATTCCTATTCTTAAAACATTTGATAAAGAGAGTGATTACAATATAATGGTAACTTAAACTTAAACTACTACAATAAAGTTTGGTTATTATCGGAAATCATAAGTGAGGTTATCATCAACCTGCACGGTTGCCTAGGTTAAGTCAGTTTATAATAAAAACACAATAAATAGTTAAATATGTGGTTAGGATCATGTTGTGTGAGTAGTGTAGTGTGACAAAAGGTTAAAAGTGGTTCTTAAGTTCGTTAATTCCTAAACATAATCATATCATAATATATTTTCATTATTAATTTTCAAAAATTCACTCTACTCCCTTTTAATCCTTTTTAGTAGGGTTCACTTCACTAAATAATACTTATTAGCATTCATGCTTGAGTATTATTCCACTTTCACTTCACTGTCACTCGAACTAGGTTAGTTGTCTGGCTTGAAGGTTAGGATTCCCCGTTTACATTCGGAAAACGCACTGAATTATGGGTAACCGACGACTTTTCTTAGCGTGGAGCTGGTCAACTATACTCTGTAAAATCTAACGGCGAACTCTTTTAAAAATCAAGCGTCCCTCACGCTGTTACAATGAGTACACCCCGCGGAATTTCCTATATACGCGACGTGATTGGTCAAAATCTTGACATTCCAATGATGACACCTCCTCCCCAGGTGGATAAAATTATTAAATTTTATAGAAAGCGTGGGGTTTTGGTCTGGAGATTAAAAAAGTGACGCCAAGTATTTTGTCTAAAATAATAAAAATGCTTTAAAACTGATAATTACTCATTATGCGAGTTGTGAGCTACGATACAGCTTTACCATGCCTTGGCAATTGTCGTACATAACCTCCATAAGCTGGCATTAGTTACCTGTGAAGAAAACAGTTGGATGTACACATCGGGCACCGAAATATAGTACGCGCCGCTTGTTCAGATAAGCATTTTGGTATCTCACAACACATCTTTCTGTTCATTATCAACGAAGATCACTTTCGAACTTATGATTAATACAATTTTAATAAACGTATGGACTATTTTACTTAAATTAACATTTGGTTATCATATCTTATTCAGATAATGCATGCCAAGTCCTTTTTTGCACTTATTATTCAGTATTTACATACAATTGTGCACAAAACACATATGTTAGGCCTAGGCTTCTGTATGCCTACAGCACTATGAACTAGATTCACTTATGATAGTTTAATAGTTGAGTCTGAACAATTTCTAACATGTCATAATTAACCTCAGATGACCATTCCAACCTTTGGTCAGCTCAGTTTTTGTTACTATACCCTTATTTTGTTGGATTTAGTCATTATAATCACCTAAAGTTTCTGTACTACTAGGTGTCATATTAATTATCTTTATTTTAATTCATACATTTGTTCTTAAGTCCTTATCTTTTACATAGACAATCATCATAGTTACTATCAAGTTTTACAATAGTTGGTTTACATCTGGATATTCTTATCTGCTGGTAATTCAATAATGACTCTTGCACCTAGTGCCAACAGGTCATGTACCTCTTATTTATATTCTTATGATTTAATTCAGTGATAAGCATTATTGGTTTACATAACAATAGTTATTTTACATGTCATTGTTTACATTGAGATCATTTTCTTTCTCTTTTTACTAGTATTTCAATGGTTTTTGAGTGTATCTAGTGAGTAAATTCTATGCTGTCCCATTTCAGTCTGTTAATTTACATTAATCACAACACATGCCACATTTTTTGGTAATTAATCTTTGTCATAGAATGGTCTTTATAATATCTAGTTTCAGTATAGTATAAGCTACTATAGTTTCATAACATTTTTAGTATTGAATCTTGCAATTGTAAGTGAAAATTCTCAGTGAGTTAGGTTATGTGGACCCCCCACTCTGATTTACAACAATAGATTTACATGGTGTGCTGTCTCTATACATTTCACTCACTTATTCTTACTTACTAATAGTATTAACTAATATTTATTGTTCTGGTAGTTATTGTTCAATTTAACTTATATTCTATTTACAATTTTAATGGTTATTTATCAGTTTTTCTGATATCCATTGAGTTATATCAATTACACAAGTTGCAGATAAGAGACAATCTTATTGTTATCTATTATACATTATTATTTTATGCTAATACAGGTTTTATTTTCACTCTCCTGATCATTATTGAGTATGTTTTTATTTTAAATCACAATTATAGTCATAGTCAAGTCATTTCAGATGGTCTGTTAGTGGTTTTATATTATCATTTGT
The DNA here is from genome assembly GCA_034769895.1 of Magicicada septendecula. Classification (NCBI taxonomy): domain Eukaryota; kingdom Metazoa; phylum Arthropoda; class Insecta; order Hemiptera; family Cicadidae; genus Magicicada; species Magicicada septendecula. Next base: position 14,234,085 of record CM068370.1, read on the forward strand.
CCTTGAATCTGGAGTTCCCTTTTTCTATTTTATTTATCTTATGGCTATTCTCATCTTGGTGTAGAGTGGTTGAGAAATTTTATTTCTTCCTTGCCTTATATTCTTATTTGGGTTTCTCATGGTGCCTTTTAACTTATTCTTTTCATACTTATCGTACCTGTCTTTTGGGTTTACTCACCTACCTAATCTATTGGGTATTTGGGTTAATCACATTTGGTACAGTATCTTCTTTGTGTTGTCTTCATTACTATATTATTCATTGTTTGTCGATTCATTATTTAGTCATTAATTCCTGAACTGAATTTAATACTTGTTATACAATTCCTTATAGTTGGTTGTTCCTGCGTCAGCTGATGGTTAGTTTATGTTTAATTGGGCTTCTTGAATATGGTGACGCTATGTAACGTTACAATATATACGTTTCTATTGTAAATAAGCTTGATATACACGAGCTTGAAACAGTCGGGGTTGCTGTGCAGTCGGGAATTGGTTTTTTTTTTAGCACTTGTGTCCATTATTTTGTGTAAATAAATCCTCCACCATTTTGGGTAAAGATTGGCGTTTTAACAAAATTAAAATTCTACAAAGTTATGACAGTCCCTACTGTCATATGGATGTGAATTATGGACAACAGCCAAGAAACCAGACAGTAAAATACAGGCTTCGGAAATGGCGTTCTTAAGAGGAGTTAAAAGGTGTTCTAAACTTGACCTTATAAGGAATGAACCCAAAAGAGAAGGGTTACAAGTTTTTAACTTAAATTAAAAATTAAAAGATAACAAACAACGGTGGATAGAACACTTCGAAAGAACATCAGATTATAGACTAGCAAGGGAAAGTCTACAAATACAAACGTGTAGGTCACAGGTGTGTGGGTAGACCCATGAAGAGACGGCTGGAGGATCTATGAAGGCAGAACAAGCAACACCTTGGCTATGTCGTATTGTGAAAATGATGATGACAGCTGTTTTAGATTTGCTCATTCGGTTCGGTAGACATTCTTATATTCTGTGTTCTGTACGTCCAAAATATACAAACTGTTTGTAAAGTTAAAAGGTGTTAAAAAACTATAAAATGTCTACAACAGCTTGTGATCATTATGCTTCTGTTTTTTTTTCTGTTTATCAAAGATTACATTCTCAAGGCCTCTTTCTCATTTCTTTGTTCTTATATTTTTTGGTTCTACTCCCATCTATAAGAAGGGTTATCTCAATCATACGGGTTTAATATGGTTTACGGGATTTTTCTCATGAACCATATATGATCCTTCCACACGTCACATGTTTGTTCTGTTTTATCTTATTTCTTCCTTTATGACGCGTCATAAGGACCTTGACGCGCCATAAGTTCATGACGTTCGGACCTTAGAAAAGAGCTCCTGTCCATTGTCAGGCTTTGAATTTCTTTTTATATCGTCTCGTAGTCTCCTTCCACATGTCATTGTTGCTTTAATCCAAGTCGCACGCAGACGTCGTCCAGTGTTTGTACATTCGAAAGTGTCCCATATTATTGCTTGCTTCCGTATTACCGCTCAGTTGTCTTAGGAAGCACTCTGAAGCTGAAGAGTTACATAGATCGTGGACGACGTTATTTACCGAAGTTCAGTCTGATAAATTTGAAAGTCTTTGTACTCGATCAAATTCGGTTTGCTATCGGATGGCAAAACTAGTCAAGAGCCGCTGGTACCGATAAAGGTGTTGTAGGTTTACCGTTACAGTCCGTATCCAGGTGCTTTCATTCGGCATCGGTGTAATCCCTCAAACCTCATAACCTTTTAGAACGCAAGATGACCCTGGTGGTGTACTAGCTCATCCTAGCTGAGTAGGAAAGGTCAGAAGCGTTTGGTAGATAGTACGACTACTTCCGAATCTCTCGTCTCTGGGCCTCTTTTTGCTGAACTGCTACCTGTCATGGACCGGAGCTTGTCGGGTAGCAGTTTAGCAAGTAAGCACGACAAAGTTGGAATTACGGAGACTCTGCTAATTCAGATAACAAGATGTGAGTCTTTTGTTCATTGCTCACGTCTTCGTCCCATATGGCAATATACGAGAGCAATTTGTCTCGTTACTTATTGAAGACCCTCGGAGTTTCTACTAATAACTTGTACATGACACGTCGTTCTTCGTAATATTTCGAATACAGAAAGTTATTTCAGAAAGAAATTCATTTTCAGTACCTGATGAAACCGTTGAAGAGACATTAGTTTGTTAGGTTTATAGACGGTATAAAGTGTACGACTAAAGTTCTGTAAAATCATCATCATCATCTTCAGCAGGGTTAAACCAAGAATGGTTTGTTCCGTTCTAGAGCTGGTCTGGTCGGGTTACTCCGATGCTTCCCGGACGCCCCACACCTCTCCGTCGTTTCGGCTTATAATTCAATAGTTGTTTGGAGATGCGGCAGTCATCCGTTCGGTTAACCTGTTCCAGCCACTTTAGCCGATATTGGGCTGTCCTATCAAGTATAGGCCTACTTATAATATTCAGTTCCTGCCGAACATCTTGAAGAGTATTCGCTGCCACTCGCCTGACAAATCCCATTTCGGCCGCTTGAATATGACTGGCCAGGGATTTCGGTAAAAGTCCATTCCCCACCCCATAGAGACGTTTGTATATACATTTTGTGATATGCGGTATCCCACGACGAGGGAAGTTGGTAATTTTTCGAGACAAACAATTTGGGTTATATCTGGAATCTTGTGTACCAGTCAGTTGTCGTTTAGCTCTGGATTTCGTTTTCAGTTTGTTTAAGGCGGTTTAAAACGTAGCCTTTGCTCTATGTACATAACAGTATTGAAAACTGAGAGAAGTAAAGAGAACTGCAGAGAATATTAGAAGAGAAACCCAATTTAGTTACCATTATCAAGTGAAAATATACGGTAAATAAAAAAAAAAATATGTTTACAGATGTGAGAATTGCGAAATTTAATAATCAAAAGACGATAAAAAACGTTCTGAATATTGCGAAACCTATCGTTCCAACGAAGCTGTAGTGTATTGAGCGTTAAGGGTTAAGGTGTAGAAATATGTGTGGTGACAATTTTGTTTAAAAAGAAACCACATTTAAAGTTTAATGACGGTCACTGCCTTTTTTTATGAACTCAGTTTGATTAAGCCTGTGTAAAGAGTATGACGCGTGTGGCGAGAAGACCGCTTCTAAGATTTTTACCAATTTCTGATTCGATTCACAAGACTATAATCCTGTTGAAACCCGTGGCATCGTATTGTTGCAAAAGTGATGGTGTTCTGTTTTTTGTTTTATTTATCTTAATGTTTATGATCCGAGGGAGTTTGTCTGTGTGAGGACCCAAGGGATTTTGTCCAATACATCGGAAACATTTGCTCTTAGGAAAGCGTTTTTGCTTATTGTGGTGCGGATAACAGGGTTATCGGGAGGCACACACACACACACACGTAGAATAATAAACATGTTTACTTTTGTTTTTTATAACTTGGGTATAAGCGAAATACACTATGACGTCTTCTGGACCTGTTTTTTTTTTTTAGCATTTAGATAAAGTGTATCAAAATGTATTCAATTGATTGACACGAGTTCAGTATTTTTTGTGTGTGCAATTAATACGTTGCTTGCAATAGACTTTTGGAGACGTTATCACCACCACCACCACCATCATCATCACCATGGTCATCATCATCTTCAGTAACGATTAAACCAAGAACGGTTTGTTCCGGTCCCAAGGAGACAGACTAGAGCTGGTTACTCCAACGCTTCTTCGGGCGCCCCGCACCTCTCCGTCCTTTCGGGCATTCATTCGGTTAAGATGTTCCAACCATTGTAGCCGACATTGGGGCAGTTCTGTCAAGTATACTCATAATATTCAGTTCCTACCGTACATCGGCGTTTCTTTTGCGACCTTGAAGAGAAATCTTTTCATTATATCTTTTTATTATAGCCTCCAAGTCTAAACTTTGGCACCAAGGACTGGAATACAAACTAAAGCAACTCCTTCCAAAACAGTATAGCTCACTTCTAAAGTCATACATTAGCGGAAGAATGTTCAGAGTGAAAAGTGAAGATCAATACTCAGAATTGAGACCAATCGAGGCTGGTGTTCCACAGGGCAGTGTTCTGGGTCCGCTGCTGTATTTGATATACACCTGTGATATACCACAAACAGAAGAAACAACGATTGCTACATTTGCGGATGACACAGGTGTCTTGGCAGTCGGGAGTAATGAGCTGGAGGCTAATAATAATTTGCAGGAAGCAATAGAAAAGATTAGCGCATGGACAAAACGCTGGCACATTAAATGAGAATAATTTATGTTGAACTCATTTGTTGAAATGAGTTCATGTCAACTTTACCAATAGAAGAACTGAACAAATACCAGTCGTTTTAAATAATCATACTATTCTATATGCAAAGACAGCAAAGTATCTAGGCATGAACCTAGATGCTAAGCTTAGATGGAAAGAATACATTAAAAAAAAGTGAGGAACTGAATCTCAAATTTAAAAAAATGTATTGCCTCCTTGGTGCAAACTCCGAGCTTGCAATACATAATAAAATTATGCTGTATAAGCAGGTGCTCAAACCAGTTTGGACCTATGGAATCCAGCTGTGGGGGTGTGCCAGTGCGAGTAACGTCGAAATCATACAACGATTTCAAAATAAAGTACTGAGAAATATTGTTAATGCCCTTTGGTACATAAGGAATAGTGACCTGCACAGGGACCTGGGTGTGGAAATGGTTGCTGACGAAATTAGGAAATTTACACAGAAGCATGAAGACCGGCTTCATAACCACGTTGACGTAGAGGGAATTCAGCTGCTTGACCAACATGGGATATTGAGAAGGCTCAAGAGGACCAAACCTTTTGACCTGGTTTAGTGTGGTGTGTGTAAAGCAGACTACAGTGTGAAGTGTTGTGTATGTGTATGTTTCACCATTAGAGTAATCTGAGGGATACCAGTGGGTAAACCCAGTAAATAGACATTTAGTTTTAAGATATTATAGTCTCCAAGTCACGTGTATAAGTATTTAATTGTAATATCTGTAAACACTTGGTTACTTACCGTCTTGTGACTTCTTTAAAACTTTCAATAACAACGCGTTTCAAGGATGGATCCTCATCATCAGGTTATATAAAAACACCGATCCTTCTGGAGAAGTCGTCAGAAAATCAAACATTTTTACCAAACATCACAAAGCACTTCACGCCACGTCGCGACCTCATGCGTAGTCGATCGCGTGTAGTGGTGCGACGTTATTATTGAAAGTTTTAAAGAAGTCACAAGACGGTGAGTATCCAAGTGTTTACAGATATCACAGTTAAATAGAAATCTTTTACCACGTGCCTGAGAATGTGTATCCACGTGAAAATGTGTAATTTTCGGTGATCCACGTTCTTCAACCATTTTTCTGAGTGGAGTGTCGTCCTCCACGTGGAATCCAGTGCAGGTTAGCTGTCTGTGTGTGATTACAGATTATCTCACAGCTGTGTGTGACGTATAGTTAACATAATGGTTATGCGAGAGGTGTTACTAGACAGGGATAGCACTGGATGGTTACCCAGTGACTTGCGGCTAGTCGTCTGGTCTCGGGAAGCCTAATGGGATAGCGAACCAACACACTACTGAAACCGAAATTTCATTGCTAATGCTTGCTAAAAATCTTTTAGAAACATTCTTAGTGGAAGAGGTATCCTATCGATTGAACCCGAAAAATTGAAATTTCCAAATACTTGTATTGCTGGAGTGTAAAATATCACAGTAAATGGAATATCAGACTTCCATTACTTTAAAAGTTTCAGAGTAAAGTAAATTCTGTACGTTTAACAAATCCAAAATCTTAAAGCGCCAGTTATTAAAAGCATGTATTCGGTTTTAAACGAAATTTAAATCTGACCATTAAAAGAAATTATATTCTGATGTACAAAATTATATTGTACATTTCTCCTCAAGGTGCTGCTTGATATGGTATTACATTTTATTAGGTAATTCAATCAGAGGTAAGATTAATTAAGAAAGTTGTGTTAGTGGTTATAATCACAAACAGAATTATTACTGTTGCACACCACTATGGAATAATTTTTCTATAGTGGTGTGCAACAGTAATAATTCTGTCAGAGGTAAGTTTATTATAGTAAAATATCGGTATGGAGAACCATACATGACTTTCATGTTCTAAGATTTATATTTAAAATCATTTACGAAATGAAATGTTTCCATAAAAACTACTTCTTTCCACTTATTGCTTCAGCCTTAACCACAGTACTGTGGTCACTAACGTATACCACCACACGTTATCGCACTCGATTTTCACTGATGATGGCAGTCGACGGCACTGCCGAAACATCTGGTTTTGCAGAAAACATTGTACTACAGCCAACACAGCCCGGGAAGGAATTTTAACAACAAACTACTACTTTGTTGCCGATAACGTAGTACACATATAAAAATTATCCCCTCCCCCTTCAGCTATAATTTTCATTTATAGAAAATTACCCCCACCCCCGTTCAACTAGCCTCTTCATTTATAGATATTTCATCTACGTTTCTACAGTGGATTATTAAGATCTTATCAGGATACTTTATTTATCAAAATTAAGTACTTTAGTCTTGTTACAACAAAAAATGTTTCAGGTAAACTACCCTTTCCCCATAACCGATCTTCACCAAAATCAATAGGCCATGAGCCTTCTACAACACAGGCACATATGTAAACAATTATTTGATTCTGTTTGAATTTACGGCAGTTATCGTTCGTCATGAAAAAATTTCTCTTGTTACAACATAAAATGTTGCAGGTAAACTACCCCTTTCCCTTAACCGATCTTCACCAAAATCAACAGGCCTTGAGTTCTCACAATTTAGGGATGTATGCCGAAACGTATTTGGTTATGTTTGCATTTATGGCAGTTATCGTTCGTCATAGAAAAAATTAACCTTGTTATCACATAAAATGTTGCAGGTAAACTACCCCTTTCTCTTAACTGATCTTCACCAAAATCAATACGTCTTGAGTCCTCTACAATTCAGGAATGCATGCAAAACATTATTTGATTCTGTTCGAATTTACGGCAGTTATCGATCGTCATAGAAAAAATTACCCTTGTGAAAACATAAAACATTGCAGGTAAACTACCCCTTTCCCTTAACCGATCTTCACCAAAAACAACAAGTCTTGAGAACTCTACAATTCAGGGCTGTATGCTAAACATTATTTGATTCTGTTTGAATTTGCGGCTGTTATCGTTTGCCATAGAAAAAAATTACCCTTGTTAAAACATAAAACGTTGCAGGTAAACTACCCCTTTCCCTTAACCGATCTTCACCAAAAACAATAGATCTTGAGAAGTCTACAATTCAGGGCTGTATGCGAAACATTATTTGATTCTGTTTGAATTTGCGGCTGTTATCGTTTGCCATAGAAAAAAAAATTACCCTTGATAAAAAAAAACGTTGCAGGTAAACTACCCCTTTCCCTTAACCGATCTTTACCAAAAACAATAGGTCTTGAGTACTCTACAATTCAGGGCTGTATGCAAAAGATTATTTGATTCTGTTTGAATTTGCGGCTGTTATCCTTTGCCATAGAAAAAAATCTACAGACACATAGACAGACAGACACATACAGACACTTTTCGAAAAATGACCTTTTTTACTTCCATATTCCTTAAGGAATGGAAGTATGGTGATGGCAAAAAAAATCGTGTTCGAGATTATTGCAGATTCTGATTCTACTACACTCAAAACATGAAAAAAAGTCGTTTTCCGAAAAGTGTCTGTGTGTGTGTCTGTCTGTCTGTCTGTGTGTCTGTCTGTGTGTCTGTAGATTTTTTTTCTATGGCAAACGATAACTGCCGCAAATTCGAACAGAATCAAATAATTTTTTGCATGCAGCCCTGATTTGCAGAGTACTCGCGACCTATTGTTTTTGGTGAAGATCGGTTGAGGGAAAGGGGTAGTTTACCCGCAACGGTTTTTTTTTAGCAAGGGTAATTTTGTTTGTTTGGCAAACGATAACAGCCGCAAATTCAAACAGAATCAAATAATGTTTCGCATACAGCCCTGAATTGTAGAGGTCTCAAGATCTGTTGATTTTGGTGAAGATCGGTTAAGGGAAAGGGGTAGTTTACCTGTAACGTTTTATGTTTTAACAAGGGTATTTCCTATGGCAAACGATAACAGCCGCAAATTCAAACAGAATCAAAAGATTATTTGCATACAGCCCTAAGTTGTAGAGTTCTCAAGACCTTTTGTTTTTGGTGAAGATCGGTTGAGGGAAAGGGGTAGTTTACCTGCAACGTTTTTTTAACAAGGGTATTTTCTATGGCAAACGATAACAGCCGCAAATTCAAACAGAATCAAATAATTTTTTGCATACGTCCCTGAATTGTAGAGGTCTCAATGACTTTCGATTTTGGTGAAGATCGGTTAAGGGGAAGGGGTAGTTTACCTGCAACCTTTTACGTTTTAACAAGAGTAAAGTACTTGAAAATTTATTTAAACTTTTTGAAACAATGGTAATTGTTAAAAATAAAATAATTTTGTTGCCAGGCAATAAAATTATTTTTTTTTTCATTTTAATGTAATATAATATTTTTCATTTAATACAGCAATAAAAAGGCAGGTAAGACACAGCCTGGCTGTTTGGCTGAAAATGATTTTAAATATAAATCTTAGAATATGAAAGTCATGTATGGTTCTCCATACCGATATTTACTTCCATATTCCTTAAGGAATGGAAGTATGGTGATGGCAAAAAAAATCGTGTTCGAGATTATTGCAGATTCTGATTCTACTACACTCAAAACATGAAAAAAAGTCGTTTTCCGAAAAGTGTCTGTGTGTGTGTCTGTCTGTCTGTCTGTGTGTCTGTAGATTTTTTTTCTATGGCAAACGATAACTGCCGCAAATTCAAACAGAATCAAATAATTTTTTGCATGCAGCCCTGATTTGCAGAGTACTCGCGACGTATTGTTTTTGGTGAAGATGGGTTGAGGGAAAGGGGTAGTTTACCTGCAACGTTTTTTTTTTTGCAAGGGTAATTTTGTTTGTTTGGCAAACGATAACAGCCGCAAATTCAAACAGAATCAAAAGATTATTTGCATACAGCCCTAAATTGTAGAGTTCTCAAGACCTATTGTTTTTGGTGAAGATCGGTTGAGGGAAAGGGGTAGTTTACCTGCAACGTTTTTTTATCAAGCGTATTTTCTATGGCAAACGATAACAGCCGCAAATTCAAACAGAATCAAATAATTTTTTGCATACGACCCTGAATTGTAGAGGTCTCAATGACTTTCGATTTTGGTAAAGATCGGTTAAGGGGAAGGGGTAGTTTACCTGCAACCTTTTACGTTTTAACAAGAGTAAAGTACTTGAAAATTTATTTAAACTTTTTGAAACAATGGTAATTGTTAAAAATAAAATAATTTTGTTGCCAGGCAATAAAATTATTTTTTTTTTCATTTTAATGTAATATAATATTTTTCATTTAATACAGCAATAAAAAGGCAGGTAAGACACAGCCTGGCTGTTTGGCTGAAAATGATTTTAAATATAAATCTTAGAATATGAAAGTCATGTATGGTTCTCCATACCGATATTTACTTCCATATTCCTTAAGGAATGGAAGTATGGTGATGGCAAAAAAAATCGTGTTCGAGATTATTGCAGATTCTGATTCTACTACACTCAAAACATGAAAAAAAGTCGTTTTCCGAAAAGTGTCTGTGTGTGTGTCTGTCTGTCTGTCTGTCTGTGTGTCTGTAGATTTTTTTTCTATGGCAAACGATAACTGCCGCAAATTCAAACAGAATCAAATAATTTTTTGCATGCAGCCCTGATTTGCAGAGTACTCGCGACGTATTGTTTTTGGTGAAGATGGGTTGAGGGAAAGGGGTAGTTTACCTGCAACGTTTTTTTTTTTGCAAGGGTAATTTTGTTTGTTTGGCAAACGATAACAGCCGCAAATTCAAACAGAATCAAAAGATTATTTGCATACAGCCCTAAATTGTAGAGTTCTCAAGACCTATTGTTTTTGGTGAAGATCGGTTGAGGGAAAGGGGTAGTTTACCTGCAACGTTTTTTTATCAAGCGTATTTTCTATGGCAAACGATAACAGCCGCAAATTCAAACAGAATCAAATAATTTTTTGCATACGACCCTGAATTGTAGAGGTCTCAATGACTTTCGATTTTGGTAAAGATCGGTTAAGGGGAAGGGGTAGTTTACCTGCAACCTTTTACGTTTTAACAAGAGTAAAGTACTTGAAAATTTATTTAAACTTTTTGAAACAATGGTAATTGTTAAAAATAAAATAATTTTGTTGCCAGGCAATAAAAATATAATTTTTTCATTTTAATGTAATATATTTTTCATTTAATACAGCAATAAAAAGGCAGGTAAGACACAGCCTGGCTGTTTGGCTGAAAATGATTTTAAATATAAATCTTAGAATACGGAAGTCATGTATGGTTCTCCATACCGATATTTTTTTATGGCAAACGATAACAGCCGCAAATTCTCACAAAATCATATAATATTTTGCATACAACCCTAAATTGTAGAGTTCTCAAAACCTGTCGTTTTTGGTGAAGATCGGTTAAGGGAAAGGGGTAGTTTACCTGCAACGGTTTTTTATCAAGGGTATTACTTCCATATTCCTTAAGGAATGGAAGTATGGTGATGGCAAAAAAAATCGTGTTCGAGATTATTGCAGATTCTGATTCTACTACACTCAAAACATGAAAAAAGTCGTTTTCCGAAAAGTGTCTGTGTGTCTGTCTGTCTGTCTGTCTGTCTGTCTGTCTGTGTGTCTGTAGATTTTTTTTCTATGGCAAACTATAACTGCCGCAAATTCAAACAGAATCAAATAATGTTTTGCATACAGCCCTGATTTGCAGAGTACTCGCGACCTATTGTTTTTGGTGAAGATCGGTTGAGGGAAAGGGGTAGTTTACCTGCAACGGTTTTTTTTTAGCAAGGGTAATTTTGTTTGTTTGGCAAACGATAACAGCCGCAAATTCAAACAGAATCAAATAATGTTTCGCATACAGCCCTGAATTGTAGAGTTCTCAAGATCTGTTGATTTTGGTGAAGATCGGTTAAGGGAAAGGGGTAGTTTACCTGTAACGTTTTATGTTTTAACAAGGGTATTTCCTATGGCAAACGATAACAGCCGCAAATTCAAACAGAATCAAAAGATTATTTGCATACAGCCCTAAATTGTAGAGTTCTCAAGATCTATTGTTTTTGGTGAAGATCGGTTGAGGGAAAGGGGTAGTTTACCTGCAACGTTTTTTTAACAAGGGTATTTTCTATGGCAAACGATAACAGCCGCAAATTCAAACAGAATCAAATAATTTTTTGCATACGTCCCTGAATTGTAGAGGTCTCAATGACTTTCGATTTTGGTGAAGATCGGTTAAGGGGAAGGGGTAGTTTACCTGCAACCTTTTATTTACTTCCATATTCCTTAAGGAATGGAAGTATGGTGATGGCAAAAAAAATCGTGTTCGAGGTTATTGCAGATTCTGATTCTACTACACTCAAAACATGAAAAAAAGTCGTTTTCCGAAAAGTGTCTGTCTGTCTGTCTGTGTGTGTGTCTGTCTGTAGATTTTTTTTCTATGGCAAACGATAACTGCCGCAAATTCAAACAGAATCAAATAATTTTTGGCATACAGCCCTGATTTGTAGAGTACTCACGACCTATTGTTTTTGGTGAAGATCGTTTAAGGGAAAGGGCTAGTTTACCTGCAACGGTTTTTTTTTATCAAGGGAAATTTTTTTTTTGGCAAACGATAACAGCCGCAAATTCAAACAGAATCAAATAATGTTTCGCATACAGCCCTTAATTGTAGAGTTCTCAAGACCTATTGTTTTTGGTGAAGATCGGTTAAGGGGAAGGGGTAGTTTACCTGTAACGTTTTATGTTTTAACAAGGGTATTTCCTATGGCAAACGATAACAGCCGCAAATTCAAACAGAATCAAAAGATTATTTGCATACAGCCCTAAATTGTAGAGTTCTCAAGACCTATTGTTTTTGGTGAAGATCGGTTGAGGGAAAGGGGTAGTTTACCTGCAACGTTTTTTTAACAAGGGTATTTTCTATGGCAAACGATAACAGCCGCAAATTCAAACAGAATCAAATAATGTTTTGCATACAGCCCTGATTTGTAGAGTACTCAAGACCTATTGTTTTTAGTGAAGATCGGTTAAGGGAAAGGGGTAGTTTACCTGCAACGTTTTTTTATCAAGCGTATTTTCTATGGCAAACGATAACAGCCGCAAATTGAAACAGAATCAAATAATTTTTTGCATACGTCCCTGAATTGTAGAGGTCTCAATGACTTTCGATTTTGGTGAAGATCGGTTAAGGGGAAGGGGTAGTTTACCTGCAACGGTTTTTTTTATCAAGGGAAAATTTTTTTTTGGCAAACGATAACAGCCGCAAATTCAAACAGAATCAAATGATGTTTCGCATACAGCCCTGAATTGTAGAGTTCTCAAGACCTATTGTTTTTGGTGAAGATCGGTTAAGGGAAAGGGGTAGTTTACCTACAACGTTTTTTTAACAAGGGTATTTTCTATGGCAAACGATAACTGCCGCAAATTCAAACAGAATCAATTAATTTTTTGCATACGTCAGTGAATTGTAGAGGACTCAAGGCCTTTAGATTTTGGTGAAGATCGGTTAAGGGGAAGGGGTAGTTTACCTGCAACGTTTTACGTTTTAACAAGAGTAAAGTACTTGAAAATTCATTTAAACTTTTTCAAACAATGGTAATTGTTGAAAATAAAATAATTTTGTTGCCAGGCAATCTGAAAATTTCAGATTTTGTACCACAAAATCTGAAAAGATTATACGATAGTTTATGAAATGGTTAATAATACGTCAGTGGAAGGTGTAATGAGAAATTAGCAGAAATGGAAACCTGGGGAATGTTAACTGTTCTGTAGATACAATTTTGTCAGAATGTTTGGAAATGATCATCAACATTGAAGAAAAAGTAAGCATATTAAGAAACATATGTAAGTACTTATTATAAAAAAATAATGTTTGTTTTTGATAAAGTCATTTTGATTATAAAATATAAATATTTACAACAAGAAAAGAATTTTCAGTTTTCAAAATTTAAATATATTTTTATAAAACAATGGGTTCTTCATTGAGGTGGGGACCATGTCACTCACTCCATCTCAAGCCTCCTCTCCCATTTTGCAGAAAAAGAGGACCCTGTCAAGGCTGATACTTTGACGACAGTGACAGGGCTTTCCACCAAATTCAGCAGAGTGACAGGTAGGCCCAACTCTGATTGGCTCCTCAGATTTCCCCAGCGTTAGTAGGTTCTATGAAAATATTTTATTTCAAAAATGATTTCAAATATAAATCTTAGATATGTTTTATAAATCTCATGTTTTATGTTTTAACATGGGTAATTTTTTATATGACGAACCATAACTGCCGTAAATTCAAACAGAATCAAAAGATTATTTGCATACAGCCCTAAATTGTAGAGTTCTCAAGATCTATTGTTTTTGGTGAAGATCGGTTGAGGGAAAGGGGTAGTTTACCTGCAACTTTTTTTAACAAGGGTATTTTCTATGGCAAACGATAACAGCCGCAAATTCAAACAGAATCAAATAATTTTTTGCATACAGTCCTGATTTGTAGAGTACTCACGACCTATTGTTTTTGGTGAAGAACGTTTGAGGGAAAGGGGTAGTTTACCTGCAACGGTTTTTTTTTATCAAGGGAAATTTTTTTTTGGCAAACGATAACAGCCGCAAATTCAAACAGAATCAAATAATGTTTCGCATACAGCCCTTAATTGTAGAGTTCTCAAGACCTATTGTTTTTGGTGAAGATCGGTTAAGGGAAAGGGGTAGTTTACCTGTAACGTTTTATGTTTTAACAAGGGTATTTCCTATGGCAAACGATAACAGCCGCAAATTCAAACAGAATCAAAAGATTATTTGCATACAGCCCTAAATTGTAGAGTTCTCAAGACCTATTGTTTTTGGTGAAGATCGGTTGAGGGAAAGGGGTAGTTTACCTGCAACGTTTTTTTAACAAGGGTATTTTCTATGGCAAACGATAACAGCCGCAAATTCAAACAGAATCAAATAATGTTTTGCATACAGCCCTGATTTGTAGAGTACTCAAGACCTATTGTTTTTAGTGAAGATCGGTTAAGGGAAAGGGGTAGTTTACCTGCAACGTTTTTTTATCAAGCGTATTTTCTATGGCAAACGATAACAGCCGCAAATTGAAACAGAATCAAATAATTTTTTGCATACGTCCCTGAATTGTAGAGGTCTCAATGACTTTCGATTTTGGTGAAGATCGGTTAAGAGGAAGGGGTAGTTTACCTGCAACGGTTTTTTTTATCAAGGGAAAATTTTTTTTTTGGCAAACGATAACAGCCGCAAATTCAAACAGAATCAAATGATGTTTCGCATACAGCCCTGAATTGTAGAGTTCTCAAGACCTATTGTTTTTGGTGACGATCGGTTAAGGGAAAGGGGTAGTTTACCTACAACGTTTTTTTAACAAGGGTATTTTCTATGGCAAACGATAACAGCCGCAAATTCAAACAGAATCAAATAGTTGTCTGCATAGAGCCCTGATTTGTAGAGTACTCAAGACCTATTGTTTTTGGTGAAGATCGGTTGAGGGGAAGGGGTAGTTTACCTGCAACGTTTTTTATCAAGCGTATTTTCTATGGGAAACGATAACTGCCGCAAATTCAAACAGAATCAATTAATTTTTTGCATACGTCAGTGAATTGTAGAGGACTCAAGGCCTTTAGATTTTGGTGAAGATCGGTTAAGGGGAAGGGGTAATTTACCTGCAACCTTTTACGTTTTAACAAGAGTAAAGTACTTGAAAATTCATTTAAACTTTTTCAAACAATGGTAATTGTTGAAAATAAAATAATTTTGTTGCCAGGCAATCTGAAAATTTCAGATTTTGTACCACAAAATCTGAAAAGATTATACGATAGTTTATGAAATGGTTAATAATACGTCAGTGGAAGGTGTAATGAGAAATTAGCAGAAATGGAAACCTGGGGAATGTTAACTGTTCTGTAGATACAATTTTGTCAGAATGTTTGGAAATGATCATCAACATTGAAGAAAAAGTAAGCATATTAAGAAACATATGTAAGTACTTATTATAAAAAAATAATGTTTGTTTTTGATAAAGTCATTTTGATTATAAAATATAAATATTTACAACAAGAAAAGAATTTTCAGTTTTCAAAATTTAAATATATTTTTATAAAACAATGGGTTCTTCATTGAGGTGGGGACCATGTCACTCACTCCATCTCAAGCCTCCTCTCCCATTTTGCAGAAAAAGAGGACCCTGTCAAGGCTGATACTTTGACGACAGTGACAGGGCTTTCCACCAAATTCAGCAGAGTGACAGGTAGGCCCAACTCTGATTGGCTCCTCAGATTTCCCCAGCGTTAGTAGGTTCTATGAAAATATTTTATTTCAAAAATGATTTCAAATATAAATCTTAGATATGTTTTATAAATCTCATGTTTTATGTTTTAACATGGGTAATTTTTTATATGACGAACCATAACTGCCGTAAATTCAAACAGAATCAAATAATTTTTTACATATGTGCCTGAGCTATAGAGAACTCAATGTCTGTTGATTTTGGTGAAGATCGGTTACGGGGAAAGGGCAGTTTACCGGAAACATTTTTTGTTGTAACATGAGTAAAGTACTTAATTTTGATCAAGTATCCTGATAAGATCTTAATAATCCACTGTAGAAACGTAGATGAAATATCTATAAATGAAGAGGCTAGTTGAACGGGCTGGGGGTAATTTTCTATAAATCAAAATTATAGTTGAAGGGGGAGGGGATAATATTTTTTATATGTGTACTACGTTATTGGCAACAAAGAAGTATTTTTTTGTTAAAATTCCTTCCCTGGCTGTTTGGCTGAAAATGATTTTAAATATAAATCTTAGAATATGGAAGTCATGTATGGTTCTCCATACCGATATTTCATGTTCTGAGGGTAGTACAATCAGAATCTGCAATTATCTCGAACATGATTTTTTGTTGCCATCACCATACTTCCATTTCCTTATGGAACATGGAAGTCAAATCAATTGAACCCCGTGCTTAATGCTTTGGGCAGCACGGGTATCAAGGTCTTGCATGATAAAATGATGCAGGAAATATTAATTTGTCGCGTGCGCGCGTGAAGCAGGTATTATGATTTCATTAACCGCTGTGTTTTTTGTTACAGGTATGGCATGATTCCCAGTCGCTGACTGTAGTAGGTAAGATTAATCTATTTGCGTCTAGACAAAATATATTTGGCTGTGGCTGTGTTTTTAGGTCACGCCGATCATTTCCCCGTTAATTTTTCAGAAGCGGTTTTGTGCGTGTGTGCGCGTATAGCTGGGTGGGTGGCGAGCGAGGGCGGAGACGCGCGGCAACATTTATCACTGTTTGAGAGTAATGAACCACCGCGTACATGTGTAGGAGTGAAAGGGATGGATTCGTGCCTTGTTTCTGCCATATTGGAAATACAGAGTGTAATTTGTGTCAGTTTTGATTAATGTTGTGCTCGTAGTATGTACGCGGTACATGTAGGCCTACGTATAACTAGGCTATAGTGTTGAGCAATGAGGTCTGTATACTGTACCCCTCTGTATGCCATTCCGTAGTCAATCAGTATGGAAGCTGCTGTTCAAACAAATCATAAATTTTATCTTAATGGTTACGTGTCGTATCGTATCGGATTCTACAGTTGGCAGTAATGCGTATGAAACAGATTGCGATAGGGTATGCATGTTGACCTTTCGTTTATAGGTTGCGGTTGATTAAATGTTTGGAGCGTTTTTTCCATTTAATTTGTAGTATTCTTCGGTATGGGTTAGCGTTGAACCATTGTCAACCTGTTGTCTTCTTTTTCTCGAAAAAGTTAGAGTTTAGGCGGTGGCGTCACACACTTTTGTGTTAAAAAATAAGTGTTTGTTGATTGTAATAGCACGTTGGTTCAGTACAGGAATGCGTATCGTAATGTTGGATTTAGGCAGGATTTAACTTGGCGATGTGAAACGGTGTAAAAACAAATCTAAACCCATAATAGAATTGGCGACGTGTCTGCCCCCCCCCCCCATAGTCGTGCTAAACAGTCGCCTTTTTCGGCAGAACGACTGAGTTTTCTGCCAAAAATTCAAACGGCTTATCGATGAAAAATGTTCATGTGTTTAATTACAGCAGACGAATTCATGCAAGTCTTAAATCCAGAGTGGAAAATCAAACGGCGGGCCCGAATTTTCGAAATAATGCTTTAGCAATATTTCGTAAAATTTGTCTTAAATCTTGTGATAATGTGTAATTATCTACTAACATATATTTCTAAGGCTTTCACGGGCGGGGTCATAATTATTGAAATTAACACCCGGACTATTGGGCCGTGACCTACTATAATTACCGTTCTGACGGATGTTGTTATCAGATGTTTCGACCTCACCCTCTGGAGGCCACCTTCAGTGAAACACGGTGCGTAATAGGGTAAGGTTCCCTATTTTCGGATGGTTTCCTAATTTCGGAAATGGTGATAACTGACAAAGTTAGTGCACACTGGCGGAGAGTATGCGAAACTGACATTCCCGCCTAACTAGCGCTGTGTTGTGTAGTTCGTCAGCGTCGGATTAATATTTGAGTTCTAGGAATTGTTTTTGTGTTCAGTCGTCAACTGGTGTAATATTTGGTGTGCAGAACGTAAGCTCTGGTGCGTAATGGTGAGATTCTAAATTCTTCTC
Organism: Magicicada septendecula; assembly: GCA_034769895.1. Classification (NCBI taxonomy): domain Eukaryota; kingdom Metazoa; phylum Arthropoda; class Insecta; order Hemiptera; family Cicadidae; genus Magicicada; species Magicicada septendecula. The sequence goes on from CM068370.1 coordinate 14,251,864, forward strand.
ACTTACTCAATATAATGTTAACAGTGTAGCCTACATTTCGGTGTAGGTTTTGGTTATTTGAAAAGCGTAGTTTTCTTTTATTATCGCCATCTTTACTGAAAGAGTCAGGTTGCCCAATTTCGGATACTAATGGGGTTCCTATTTCCGACCGTCCGAAATTAGGAACCTTTACAGAGCTTTAATATTATTTTATACTTTATTCCGAATGAGCGAGAAAAAAAGAAAAACCTGGTCAAAAGAGGCCAGTTATTCCCTGTAGAAGCATTTAAAAGCCAAAAAAATGGGATATTTGAAGGCATCAAAAACGTTTAATGTTCCCAAATCTACTTTGTTAGATTATGTAAACAGCGGTAATGTTGACAGAAGACTGTCTTCGTCTATATACGAAGAATACTACTCTCAAGCTATCGATTTGTGGTGAGACAATCACTCCTACCAATGGTTTTAAAAAGTGTGGAATAAGTGTGAAATCATTGTAGTGTTTGTTTTATGACTTACAATTTACAATGTAGGCTACTAATTAATTTTTAATAATGTGAAACTTATAAAAACATATACAGCTAAATAAAGATTAATTATCACATTAAAATTTTGGTTTTTAGAGTACTAAAAGACCCTATCCGAAATTAGGAACCACGCTATCCGAAATTGGGAAACCCTTAACTAGTGCATTATTTTTATAATACTTTCGTTATTTATTTTTATGCACAAGAATTTACTACTTTTTACACAAGTACACAAAGGGTTGTTTAGTATACATGCCAAACTATATTTCCGTACAATTATGTCATTTTACTGATTTTTTGAGTGTTAAATAATAAGAATCATTAAGGTATCCGAAATATGGGCCCTTTACCCTACAACTGACACGGTTGTTACGAACCGTGTTTCACTGAAGATGCCCTCCAGAGGTGACATCTGGAACATCTGGTAACAACATCCGTCAGAATGGTAATTATAGTAGACCGCGGTCCAATAGCCAGGATCTTAATTTCAATAATTACCTACTGACAATTTGATTTGAGATGTGAATGGTTATGGGCAGACCCGGAAGAAGAAAGTCAGCAGGTCCAAGAGATATGTGAAAATTAGGACAGGCGTCAGGTAAAGAGCATAAATATTTGGGGTGAAAGTATCGTTATAATAACGTAAGGAACAGACTGGGAAGGAAAGCTGTTGGTCAGTTAAACAGTTTTATACAGAATATTAACTCGGTAAAGAAAGTAAATTTACAATATAACAGAAAAAAGTAGACCTATGTTTGGTCTTGCGGTTCCGAGGTGTGGCCGTTGAAACATAATACCGGAAAAAGTGTTAAAAGTAAACGGGAAGAAGATATTATTCGGAAAGTTCAAGGACACGTAAGGACACGTTAAACGGATAACTTCATATGGTAACGTTCAGCAGTGGTCAGACAACCCAAGGGCCGAAGGAGACCCAAAGGGCCAGGAACCCATAGACAGGGTTATAGACGAGAGAGAGACCTTCAGGATGACTTATGTACAATACCATAAAAACACACATCAATGATACAAACATGGACATAGACAAATACAATAGAACAGGTGTATACAAATTAAATTGTAATAACTGCAATAGTTTCTACATAGGCCAGACGGGAAGATCTTTTTCATCCCGTTACTCTGAACATTTAAAGGCCCTCTCCAACAATAATATACATTCTGCGTTTTCCACACACATACACACACATAACCATAGCTACACCAACATAGATACTAATCTTGAAATATTACACCTCTTACCCAAAGGTCAAAAACTCAACACAGCTGAACAGTATGAAATATACAAACACCACACAACACAACCAAACAACATACTAAACGACCAGTTACAATATAAATCACATACACTTTTCGACACAATCATACAAAAAACAAACAATAATTTGGATCCCCGCGCCAATCCCCTTCCTCTACACAACACCCCCACTATACCTTCCAAGCAACAACCGTTACCAAGTACTGGCAGTCTGTTTCTAAGCTGACGAAGGCGAATACGACGCCGAAACGCGTTCGACGAAAAAGACAAGTAAGTTTTCACAAGAGAAAGTTTCAATATTATATTAAGTGTAGTGCTGTGAAAGAAGATGATGAACAAACACGACAACTATAAAAACAGGTTTATTACTCAGCAATTGCGGATACGTTTGAAATATGAAATATAGGAAGATCAATTCAGTCAATAAGTATGTTGTAAACAATGTTTTCATTTGTTAATACGTTGTTGTTTTTGTTGTAGTTTTAGTATTCATAAATAATTGTATTTTTCATTTTATATTTTCTGTTGTTATTTTTGTTAAAAGTACGTTATGTTCTTTGTTTTTAATGTTTCTGCCTTTCAAGCATTGTGTGTAGACACATTAGACGTATATTTCCTAATCATGGCTATTATTTCTTTAAACAGTATGCTGCAAACCACAAACCATTGTATTACCTAACTTCAAAAATGAAAACAACACGTATTTTCGCTTTACATCAAGAAATGTAACAGTTTACAATTAGTAAAATTCTTCTTCTTCACGTCGTAGTATATCGAAACAATCGCGTATCCAAAACGTTGAAAATGTAGTGTAGGTACGGACATTGGGACAGTTCCCTTAAAGTGTTTACGGAGACTCAGAAACGTGGCCATTACTGGAAGCTGACGCATACGCCCATAAGCGAAGGAAGACAAATCTGGTAGTGCAGTTTAGGCTGCAGCGTGTTCGCGATACACTTCAATTTGTATACAGATGACTGTTTAAAAGCCTGACACGGAAACTCAGACAACGCCTGTAATTTAAATAATATTAGATACACAGTTATTGTATTACAAATTAGCTATATATTCGTTAGTAAATATTGACTTGCTGTTGCGGAGGAGACAAGTTCTCTTGTCGAACAGTTTGTCGCTACAGGCGTTTTGGCTATGTTTAGACATCCTGTTTTCTTTTATTTACTTTTATTTTTAATGTCTCCCTTCAGCGCGGAACGTTCAATAATATTACAGCCTCGTAAGGTTGTTTTTTATGTCTGTAAGTTTTATTTGAATACGATATTTTTGTTTTGTTTTGTTTGTCATGCGCGACGATGTTGTGGGTGCGGACAAGAGTAATCGGTTTCGGAACGAGTTTAGACGTGTTTACACGAATGGTCAAAATGTAATGTTTTTCCCTGCTTGGGGAGAATTTTGAGCAGAACAGTTAGTTTGCAGGAACTGAAATCTTTGTTACAGCTCATCTTGTAATTATTTAAATATTAATTAATGTTAGTTAAAGCAGATACGTAGCAGCAGTGGGTGTACTAATCTAAGATGCACCCGATTCGATTATGCCAATTTTAATAAACTATAATAACAACTATATAATTTTAATAATACATTTATTATTTTTAATTATAAGGCGTGAAATCTTAGTATAGGCCTAATTATATACATTTTTACATTTCTTCTTCTTCTTCTTCTTCTTCTTCTTCTTCTTCTATAACTTCCTTTTTAGGACTCTGTCACTTCTTCTTCTCTACACTCGAACAGTCTTGCTCTAGAGAGAACGTTACTGCCCAGCCTTGACACAAGACACTACACCCGCTAAGCTAGCCGAGAAACGGGCGGAAGGACGCTGTCGACTCTTCGAGAGCGTCTGTAACAGTCGTAAAAGTATAGTAACATGCTAACTGTGGAGCCCTGGGGGACACCGGCATTAAGTTTTTCCTATCCGTACGCCGGCAAGCTGATATTGTTTTAACAGCTATTTTATCTGTGTTAGCAGTCTTCATAACAACTTCGTATTTTATTGCTTCTCTGCTATGTACAATTTTCCCTCGAACGAGGCCTTTCGGTTTCGCAACCATTATCAAAAAAAAAAAAAAAAAAAAAAAAAAAAAAAAAAAAAAAAAAAAAAAAAAAAAACTATTTACTATTGCTAACTGCTATAATTTTTATTGTTCGACTAAGCTTTTCGTCATCGCTGACATCATCAGGTCTTAAACAACGCCTTAGGTTGTTTAAGACCTGATGATGTCAGCGATGACGAAAAGCTTAGTCGAACAATAAAAATTATAGCAGTTAGCAAATTCATAAAAGAAATAGTAAGGATGGCTGCTAATTTAAACAATACGAAGAATAAAACATGCGAATTCCAAGCAGATAAATATAAAAATGTAAGGGAACTTTATTTTTTAGTTGTAGTAAGAACTTGATAATGGTTGCGAAACCGAAAGGCCTCGTTCGAGGGATAATTGTACATAGAAGAGAAGCAACAAAATACGACAAAGTTGATATTGTTTTGCTAGGGAAATCGTGCGTAATACCTGTGCTAGGGCGCATTGTTTACGCCTCAATCGTTTGTTTCCATTTACGGTCGACTGGAGAATCGGATACACTGCTTTCTCTGCTATATAGCACTTTCTCTCTCCGTTTGTCACATTCACAACGCCATTCCTTGTTTACCTACAGATTTAATGATGTAATTATGCACTGTTGTTTGTAAACTCCGATGTTAGAATTTTATTGTGACATGGTATTTCTTATAAAAAAATGGAAATCTTGAATTTCTGTTAGCAATTTTGAATACCTGGGCTACAGTGTCTCTTATAATAATGGATGCAACGACGTTGTGAATAAGTTGCATAAGTTCAACATTAGGCGAACCCTTAACTCAGCAAGTAAAGGAACACGCCTAAAATTCTACAAGGTGATGGGTCTTCCCACACTTCTTTATTGCTCTGAGAATTGGACTTTAAGGAAAGGACAGGCCAATCGCATCCAAGCGGCTGAAATGAGATTTCTCAGGCACGTGGCAGGGTATGCTCTCCATGATCATAGAAGAAATACAGATATAGGCCTACGGCAGGAACTGAATATTATGAGTATACTCGACAGGATCGCCCAGTATCGGCTGAATTGGCTGGAACATCTTTGCCTAATAGATGACTGCCGCACCATCAAACAACTATGGAACTATAAGCCGAGGGGACGGAGAGGTGTGGGACGTCCGAGGAAGCGCTGGAGAGACCAGCTCTAATCTTTGCCTGTTTGAGACCGGAACAACCCATCCTTGGTTTAATCCGTGAAGAAGAAGACGATGATGATGAAAATGAAAATCTTTGTAAAAGGTGTACTCTGTTCGTATGTTTTTTTGTTTTACCGAGGACGTTATATTTATTACATATCCTAGTTTCTCTGTGTTTTAATTCCGTATGTCCTCGTAGTTTGTTGCTGCAGCGGCAGACTAAAAGTTTCAGGGGTTCTAAGAACTTAAAAGATGTTTTGGTGCTCCCATTAATTCAATTTTGTTTTCGTTTATATCTAATTCAAAATAGCAACAATAATAAACCGTAAAAGAAAATTCAGATTTTCGTTATAAATCAAAACGTACATTAAGATGAATACAACGTTTATTTTTGTATAAATCCACCGTATTTACGTGTATATCGAAGAATCGATGTTGTACATCACGAAAGGAGCAACCTGTCGTCTTCTAGGCAGCGGTAGAAATTAAAAAAAAAAATCTTATCACAGTCGGCACCTGGTTTATTTATCGTTATCACAACATTTTTACAATTATCTGTGCACCAGAGGCATAAGACACCATGTCACATACACAGTACTTTACAGGACAGCTAAAAAACATTTTGTTTGCTTCAAGAAGCAATATGAGATAGTGTTACTGTATTTTAAACATACGTATTGGCTCCATAAAAATAACTAGGATATTGTGCCATATACTACTAGAAATAGGGCAGTCTGTACATTAACACTATATAAAAAGCTATATTTTATCAAAAATTGGAGATGGTGTCTTATGCCTCTGGGGCACAGAAATATAACACAGAAAATATAGATTTCGATTCACAACCGTGATATCGATTATTGATACAGTCGTGTAGTGTGTACAAACAACAATAGAAGTATAAAATTGTCCCACAAATGTGGTATCAAACACACGCACACTGACTCGGTAAACTTACTTAACCGAACTCGCAATAAATACTCACTGAAGCTATCAACCACCGTTTATTTATAGTATGGTAATGATGTAATTCACCATTATTTGTCAGTCACTAGAATAGTCTAGGCCGTTCGAGGCACATAAACTAGAATCTGTAGAAACAACTACATTAACTGTAAATGTAATAATAGATTTACACAGAACATTCCAGGGTATTCTATAAATAGTGTATAAAAAAAAAAATTGTGTGCATCAATATAGATAAGTTATACGTAAACTGTGGATAAAGTAAATACATGTGAGCACATATTTAACCTACTATCTTAACTTTTACGTATTTTTCTAGTGACAAATAGTTTTAATAATCAGTCAATCAGCCGTGGCTCTACAACTCTTGGTGGGTCTTGGCCTGCTCCAAGAGTCGATTCCATTCCTCCCTATTGCGTGCCCTGGCTTTATAGTTTCTTATGTTCTGCTTTCCGAGGTCCTCCTCTATGTGGTATTTGAATCTACTTCGGGGTCTTCCCCTTTTTCTACTACCCATTGGTTTCTGGTAGAAAATATGTTTCGTATGCTGTCCTTCCTCCATTCTCTCTATGTGTCCAACCCACCGAAGCCTGTATATTTTGATTATCCTGGCAACCAAAGCACTTGTGACAAGCACAAGTGTACTATCTACAAAAAAAAACACTGAAACTCAGCAACCAGCGGTTCGGGTCCTCTAGAATCGGACGAATGCTCTTATTTCCATGTCTCAGCCACGGTTGCAAGTAGAGCGTTAATATTATAGCATTAAAGTAGTTTTAATAATACCAATCACAATATTACTACACACACACACACACACACACACACACACAATTGGTGATACTACTTTGAACGTGGGTTGGGGGTTCTCCGTATACAACAAACCAAAGTTGCTCGAAGCAAGAACAATCACATGACCTCCCTCGCATTTTTGCAATTATTTCTTCTTCTTCTCCAGCTTTACAGCCCAACGTGAACCGTGGCGTCCAACAAAAATCTTCTGCAGAGTCTTCTGTTCACTGCCATCTCAGAGTAACAGCTCTTATCCATTCTTCTGATATCTTCTCTAGCACATCATCAGACCACCTTGACCTAACCATTGTACGGTTGAGCCTTTACGAATCTTACAATGCCAGTTTTTCCTAATAAAACAGTCCTTTCCGAGGCTTGGTTGTTGGTTTCATAAAAATTTTATTTTTACTTGGCCGGTATGTTAACCCGACGCAAATCCCCGTAACGAGGAGGGCCAGGTGATTGTTTTTTTACGAGTTTCCTTCCTCTAGCTTTTGGAGAGCCAACTTCTAGCTGCAAGGCACGCAGTATTACCGCCAACTAAATGCAACCAGATTCCTGCCTGTAATATTCCAAAGATAAGCCGGTCCAGGATCATTTCCCTTACGCCCTTACTTGGTACTGTCCTCCACCAGGAATATTTATCGACCTTCCGGTCTAGATCCGTACTGGGAATTTGTGAGGACCAGTGCCCAGTCAAACCGGTACAAAGGTACTACCTCGCCAGACTTCTTGTTACTAGTTGTTTTTTTATTTTATTTTTTTTCAAACATTAGTGTATGATTTTTTTTATTATTATTAAGTTAGGAGTCCCTTTCAATGGGAACCCTAATTCAGTTATACCGTTTGCATTTTGTAGCGTATGGTCCACGGAAAGACCAGGTAATGGGAAATTATGTACGTAACACGTGGCGTGCTGTGTTACTGTGGCGTTACTGTCCAGTTTTGTGTTACTGTAATACCAGCGATAATGTATATCGACTCTGTGTTGATTTACGTTGGGATACACTAGTCTTACCAGTCAATAAATCACGCTGCCTAGTGTGCTGTTTATGTGGCCATAAATAAAGCTTTTAGTGTCAGTTGTCATCGGCTTGTAGCCTACAGTGAAAGCCTTGTCAAGTTCCAGCTTAGCCTTTTAGCCGGCACAAAGAAATAATGCATCCGTTCCTGTATCTAAATTATGGTTTTTATGTGAAATTTATTTCTCTATTAGTATTCTGAAAACTTGAGAATTCGCATTTTGTTTCTTTTTAATTTCGTTGTGTCTTCAATTAAGTATATTTTCATCATCATCATCTTAGTCTTCAAATAAGAATGGTTTGTTCCGGTCTCAAATAGGCAAAGATTAGAGCTGGTCACTCCAGCGCTTCCTCGGACGTCCCACACCTCTCCGCGTCCCCTCGGCTTATGGTTCCATAGTTGTTTGGGGATGCGGCAGTCATCCATTCGGCAAAGCTGTTCCCACCAATTCAGCCGATACTGGGCGATCCTGTCGAGTATACTCATACTATTCAGTTCCTGCCGTATATCTGTGTTTCTTCTATGATCATGGAGAGTATACCCTGCCACTTGCCTGAGAAATCTCATTTCAGCCGTTTGGGTGCGACTGGCCTGGCCTTTCGTTAAAGTCCAATTCTCAGACCCATAAAGAAGTGTGGGAAGGGCCGTTACCTTGTAGAATTTTAGGCGTGTTCCTTTATTTGCTGACTTAAGGGTTCGCCTAATGGTGCCGCACATAAGGTTGAACTTATGCAACTTATTCAAAACGTCGTTGCATGCATTATAAGACACACTGTACCCGAGGTATTCAAAATTGCTAACTTGTTAAAGGACAGTACCATCTATAACAATTTTTGCTCGTATGGGATCAGTTCCACGAAAAGCCATCACCTTGGTTTTAAGTGTGGATATTTGCAATTCTTTGCAGATTCGATTTAACAAATGTATATCCATCTGTAATCTGTTTTCAGGTATTTTTAAAGACGGAATTATTTTTAACAAATTGTTTCACATTTTGATATGTTTTTTTGTTGACCAGCGGTAACGGCGCTTGACTATTAATCAAGAAGTCCCGAAGTAGATTCCCGGGCGCACCATAAAATCAAGGCGCGTTTTTCAGTCACTATTATAGGTCGACTCACGAGCACCTGTGGATAACATCCTGTAGTAATAATGCACGGCACCCTCCTGATCCACTCCTAAACTGCTTCCATGATTTATTTATATATTAAATAATATTTTAAGAAGAATATATTTCTATTTACACATATTCTGTGTACATGTATATTGTATTGGTATATGTAGTAGTAGTCTTTTGACATTGTTCATCTTGTTTTTTTTTTTTAATTAGCAGTTCTGTAGTTCCAACTTTGTCACGTTTAGTTGCTGCACTGCTACTTGTCATGCTCAGGACGAGGTCTTTCAGTGTCTCCACCATTGTCAAGTCCTAAACCACGACCAGCGTGAACAAAGGTCGTGGTTTAGGACTTGATAATGGTGGAGACACCGAAAAGCCTCGTCCGGACCATGGCAGTTCAGCAGGTAAACGTGACAAAGTTGTTTTTGACAGCTTTTATATTTAGTGGTTTGTTCAGATGTGAATAACGGTTTCATATTACGAGAATAACGGTTTTGACAGTACGAAAGTTTAAAAATTAGAATTCTCTAACTTAAGTTTTTGGTCGAGTAAATTTTCATCACACCGCTCGCGCAGTACATACGAGCGAAAACAATGTATTTAAATCGTACAATCCCCGTAAAGATTATTATTGTTACGAGGTTTAGATCATGCACGCAGTTAGAACGCTGAATTGGCTGTCAGAAAAGTCAGCTTCTTATCGGTCGCGGCGGTTTCTGCTATGTAATTATTCAAGTTTTGCGGCGTTTACTCGCGGAACTAGGTTAAGTCGATGACGGTAATGCGCGTCTGTGTTGTGTATGTACTGTATATACCGTACTCAAGGAATAGTGTGTGTGTGTAACACTGCTTTCGTCGGGTTTATAACCGGAGTCAAGTGGCCACTTCAGTCGGAGCCTACGACACTCTCTCCCCTCTTGTCTTAATGTTAAGCGTCGACATAACCGGCTCAGATTAGATTATACGTGTCAGCGAGTGAAACCATCCATGATTAAACGATCTCTGTAATCTCAAGTAATACAGCATTGCGCGCGCATTTCGTCACTCGTCAATGGTCTTCTAACTATGTACAGTGAATGTATCTCAGTCGTTTTTCTTATGTCCTAACCTATGAGTTTCTTGTGTTGGTGTGCAGTGGCGTGGCGTGTGTAGGCCTACATAACAGCTGTTGTCGGTTGAGTTACGCCTAAAACTTAGCTCAAATATTAATTCGAATTTTTTCTTGTACGAAATATTCTTTTTAGAGCCAAAATAGTTTTTTAGTGTATTTTCTACGTATCATTCGCTGGCAGAAAAAGATGGTCCCGGTTCAACAGAATCTGCCCTTATTATATTTACACACAGTAAATCAGAACACAAGTAATCGAATTGTAAATTAATAAAGAAAAGTAAAGAAAGACATAACATAAAGAAAACAGAAACAGGTGCATAGCAACTGGTACACGTCGGTACCGAAAACGAAGACAGCTGCTAACCGAGCATTTTGCCAGTTTATTCTGCGGCAACACAGTGGACGGACGAATGTGTCCCCATCCCCCATTCTGTACAGTGACAACTACTGCGAGGTCAGTAACCTCACGCAGTAGATCGTCACCGATATCTGAGTCGGCAACACAACATTAAAATGACGGTGCAAGCGCCCAAAAACAATGCTGTGCTTTTCTTCAAGTTTCTCGACTAATGTTCACATTTAAAATTAATCAGTAACTGAACTATTTACTCTCTGATATAAATGATTTTATTTTCTTTCATTGCTTGTACTGTTGCCGCCGGCAACAACGGTTACATGCACGCCACGCCACTGGTTGTGAGTTATTCTATACGGTAGGCTTCATTGTACAGATAATAGATGCTGTTATAAAAATTGTAGACTTTTTAATCTTCTGTTAACTTGATTAGATTAGGTTAAGGTGGGCATCATATGTTTCGGGAAAATGATCATAAGAGATTGGGAAAAGACTGAAGGGCTGAAGTGAGATTAAGAGTCGGTATATCTTCGCTTTTATTCAACGTCTACTCGGAAGGTATTTTTGGAGAGGTTTAGATGTATGTGATGTGGGAATCTCTGAACGGTGAAAGAATAAATAACATACGTTATGCGGATGATACCGTCACATTCGCAGATAGCTTAGAGGGGCTGCAATAACTAATGAATAGAGTGACAGAAAGCAGCCGTAGATATGGTCTAGACATCAATGTTAATAAAACGAAGTTAATGATTGTATCTAAGAACTAGTTCACAAACTGCACCCTTAATATACACCAAAGGCCATTTGAACGTGTAAGCCAATTTACATATCTTGGTACTATAGTCAGTAAACAATGTGACCATTCTCAAGAAATAAAGAGCAGAATTGAAAAGGCAAGAGCAGTGTACAGTAGAATGAGAAGTTTATTTAAAAGTCACGATTTAACAAACACAAAGATGAGACTTTTACTCTGCTACGTATTCTCGGTTCTTCTTCTCCAGGTGTATAATCTTGGACTTTGACTGAAGTCACAACTAAAATACTTGAATCTTTCGAAATGTGGCTTTACCGTAGAATACTGAGAATTTCATGGACAGCACATGTAACTAACCTTGTTGAAGTTCGTAGAAAGATGAAGAAAGAAAGGGAAGTTATTAACACAGTGAAGGTAAGAAAGCTTCAGTATCTGGGACATTTCATGAGAAATGAACAGAGATTTTACTTATTGCAGTCCATACTACAGGGAAAAGTACTGCATTAGACTGAACTCCAAGTCTCTGATGGAGGGGATAAAGTATGGGTGATTGTGTTGTCTGTGTGTCTGTGTTGGTACTGTTTGTTTGTCAAGGCCAATGATTCATCAGCCCTGTTCACAGTGCAAACTGGCATCCATCACAAAGGCAGACTACCAGTTTGTAATATTATTGATGTCCGCTTTTTACCGTTACGGCAGTAAGTGCGTTTAAAGACTACGTATTATTGGCATTGTGTTTACAACTTAGTCCTTTTTAAGTAGTTGTGTTATAGTAACATTAACAATACGAATTTGTGAACTATCGTGTAGGATTAATGTACTTTTAGTTACTTTCTGTTAGTGAGTGAAAAGTATCCTGTTATTTGTTTATTAGTAACTGTTTGTTCACAATGTCTCTTCAAGGATCATCGAAACAAAGAAAAAAAGTTTCGTTGTTCATAGTGAAGGTCGCGAAATAATTAGGAATATAATAGAAAAATTGTAAATGAAACAAATGAGGAGTTAGCTCGCCCTCTTTAAAATATAAGTCATCTATTACATTTCGAAATGATAATCTATGTGAAATTAAAATTTTAATACTAATAATATTTAACAGTGCCAATTCTTGTACAACACATAGCGTCACAGTTATCAGGCTTAATTCGTAATGAAAGTGAGCGTTGAGTGAGTTTTGATAATGCATGTGAATCGGGATTTCTCAGTAATCGCTGATTGTTTAACGCAACTGCGCGTCCGTGTGTCTACGCTCTTTCTCTGCCCGCGTTCCTCTCGGAGACTTGGAGTTCAGTCTAATGCTAGTACTTGGAAAGAGAGGAGTTGGGCGACCATTCCAGAGAAATTTAAGGACCTGGTTCGGCATGAATACAACTGACTTATTCCGTGCAGTAGTACAGAAAGTTAAAATAGTCTGTATGATATCCAACATCCGAAACGGATAGGAACTATCAGAAGAGACATCGTAGACGGGAGCAGACATCTTCATTTTTAACTGGGTTCTTAGGCTTTCACTGCCGGCGTCATTATTACTGGTTGAATGCCGAGCTATTAGTCCGTGGTCTTATCTTTGAAGAACCAAATATTTCGGCCTCACCAGAGAAGCCCATCTTCAGTGGTAAAGAGTACCAAGAGATGTTCGCCGTAAACACCTCAGTACAGAGGCAAACCATGTTTTCGCTCATAGAAAGGTCCCTTATATAAATTCTCACTGCAGAATATATAAAGAGAACCTACTCTCCACCCCACGACCAATCCGACTCTGAACCCCCCCCCCCCGCCAAGCCAAAGTCTAGATACGCCACTGATCCCTTCTTTTCCTTCCAGGCAATTTGAACTCAGAAGCTTTTTACGAGCTCATCTTTGGGAGGGTCATTCACACTGAATACGCCACGAAACCTTCGCAATCCTCGTTGTCCTCTGCTAGCCGTCATCGTTTGATAACTTTTCCTTTAGTGTGACTACAGCATCAATAAATGTTGTAAGTTTTAACGCGAGGCGTTATTCATAGGGCTATATCAAATCAATATCCAGCATTGGCCTGTGGGCAGATTGCATCATACTTTTCCTCGGTGTCGTATGTAAACAGGCTAACCTTTCACCGCGTAGTTTTACCGATTCTGCCAAACTTGTAAAAATGAAGTCTCGCTGTTTGTTGGCTCGTTTCCCAGTAGAAATTGTAAAAGTCGAATGAATATCGAGTAAACATGGGAGCGTCTGCTTTATACAGTTGTAAAGTATAGTGTACGTAAGCAAGTGTAACAGTTCTACGTAATTTGTTGAAAACCATAATTTTGTCCGTTTCTTTTTCTAAGAAAAAGGGAGGCCAGGTTTGCTGAATGTCCTGCACCTTGTTTGTGTATGTGTATGTATCACGTATGATTTGCGTAGGCGGAAAAGACATTGTAAATGGAATAACATAGACATAGTCATTGCCAGCACACCCGTTTGGACACCTTCAGTTTGCAGATAACCTATCTCAAGTGCTATTAATAAAGAGGATCTAGAGTATATCGACATCATCTTCACACAAGACGGTATAGACAAGGTGTACTGCCAGTTCCACCTTCAAAGATCCTCCAACCATCTCTTCCTGGGTCTACCCACACACTTGTGTCCTGTAGGTTTGTATTTCCAGACTTGTTTGGCCAGTCTGCAATCTGACATTCTTTCTAAGCGTTCTTTCCACCGTTGTTTGTAATGTTGTAATTTTTCTTTCAAGTTAAAAACTTGTAACTCTTCTCTTATGGCCTCATTCTTTATACGGTCAAGTTTAGAACATCTTTTTACTCCTCTTAAGAACGCCGTTTTCGAGGCCTGTATTTTACTGTCTTGTTTCTTGGTTGTTGTCACACCCACGCCCACAGGAGAGTACAGAGACTGCCATAACTTTATACAACTTAATTTTTTTATATCTAGAGTATATGGCCAGGAAAGTGACGAAGACATACTAATATTGGCGGTTTAATATACTGAAGATCAAACGTATGTATACTGTGTAGGCCGATGTAACAAATTGAAGAGGAATATATGAAGACTTAGGCGAAAGTGACTGAAAGGCATGTTTTGACTGTAGTAACGTAAAGAAGTATAGAAAATTAATGTTACTTATTTTATTTTATTTTATTTTTTTAGTTACAGGGTCGCTTGACGCATTGGCGTATCTAGAGTTTGGGTGCAGGGGGTCCGGGGGAGTCGGCTTCATACAAATGAAATGAAACAAGTTAACATTAGTCAACGTTACTAGCTTTAAAATGGCTGAAAACGCGTGATAACATTCTGAAATCAGTTCCATTAATGTAAACGGTAAAAATTATTGGCTGGAACTGATTTTCCTTTATACTTTATATTTCAAACGTATAGTCTACGTCTACCCTAATGCTGTGTAATAAACCTGTTTGTAGGTCTATATTTAAAAAAATACGTATACTATATTACTATATTAACGTACACAGCTAAAAAAGTAAAATAAAACAGCGTAAAAATTAAGAGATTAACAAAATTCGTCAAGTTTTTCGTACCTCTCGAGGGTGGGGGGTGGGGTCCGGTCTCGTTCGTTTCACCCGTAACTACGTCCGTGCCTTGACGCGTTACAATCGAAAACCAACGTATAGTCCGATAGATACTCGTTAGTGTTATCATTACGGAACTCGATTTATTTGCTGGTTGTTATTATTTTATTAATATTACGATAAGTGTCAGTGCAGAAGTAAAAATATCTTAAATTAACTCTCTCTCTCTCTCTCTCTCTCTCTCTCTCTCTCTCTCTCTCTCTCTCTCTCTCTCTCTCTCTCTCTCTCTCTCTCTCTCTCTCTCTCTCTCTCTCTATTTATGCACCTAAGCATTATTCAAAGAATTTCGACGAACCGAAACATCGAAGCATGATAATGTTTTTAGGCTTTTGGAACGTATAATGTGGATTACGTTTGGTGGATTACGTAAATCATTTCCAAACCACAGACGATCACAAACAGAGCATGTAAAACCAAATTTATTCTCACTAAAACGTTTGCTAAACTCAATGTCAGCAGCGATTATTTCTGTCTTGATGCGTTTACATATCAAATTTCTAGACTGTGGGGAATCGAAAGTGTGGAAGCGTCACGTTTTTCGATGACGATTTTTGTGGAATGACCCCCAGCCTAAAAACATTATCATATTAACAATGAGATTTGTCACTGTGTTTTCTGAGGTTAGTAAACGAAGACACAGCTTCCGAGAGTTCGGAAGCACGGACGGAGAGTAAACGGCGTCGCCAAATAAAAGAGCGATGAGAGAGTAGTTGGTTTTGGCCGCGCGGAATGCCTCGCCACGCACGTACGCGGATTCCTGCGCCGCGCCGTGAAATGCCGTTAACGGCAAACAATGAGTGTGTGACATTTCGCGGCGCGGTGATGCGCGCAGGATCGCCAACAATTAATTACAACGGCTTATGACCTTTTCCGCCGTGACCCGAAGAAGTAAGTACCTGGCACAGAGACTCTCTACCCATCCCGTCTATCGATCCCAGTTAATCTAACTTGACGGGAGAGAGCGACAGCGAGAGGGAGATTCTGATGGCCGCGCTTTTAATTTTCACGCTTGGAGTTTCCGATAACAAATACTGCAGTACTGATTGCGATTTACAATTTTTAATTGCCTTCTAGAAACGATTGTAACCAACCGTCTTCCTCGATGTTTACATCGAAGTTCTGTAGAATACCCTTCCTTTTCAATTACTATGCCGTTTCTTACCATATCCATCCAAGTGCGGATTTACCATTTTGCTGCCCGCAGGCAGTACAAATTTGCCGCCCCCCCACAAATTTCTGTTGGGGGGGATGCGTTTACGGGTTTAATTCAGTCCGTCAGTTTTTCAGTTACCCTAAAATTTGTTCTCTATATAATATTTTATTCTTCTCAAATTTTCTTAATACATTTCTGTAGAACAATTTACATAACGTACTAGGAAGAGTACAATAAGACATTAAATTAATTAAAAAGGTAAAGGGAGTTTTAATAATAGTCTTTGAAATGATTTAACTTTAAGTCTTTGAATGTAAACGAATATATAGTCAAATAATTAATTATATAATGTATCACATAAATAATGCACGTAATTCTAATTATGAAAAAACGATGTACCTACTTCATATACATATCAGAAGTAAATGACGAACTGTTCTCTTTATGTAATAAGTCTAGTTACTAAACAATATATATATTTTTTTGAAAGTTTCTTATCTTATTGGGACGAAATGGAGTGGGATTTGCAACATCTCTAAGGTATAAAAAAAAAAATAACAGCTGTAAAATTTCACATTTGCAAAATTTGCCGCCCCTCAAATTTTGCCGCCCGTAGGCAGTTGCCTACTTTGCCTATGCATAAATCCGCCACTGTATCCATCCATAGTATATTCTGCTCCTTGTAGAAACATTCTAAATAATTTGTATCCTTACACGACATAGACCATGATATACAGCGGTAGGCTTCAAACAGTTAGTCACTAGCCTTTTTTAAATAAACATTCACTTTCCCAGTAAACAGTTTTTGTCTGTTTGCTGAAACGTTTTCTGCCAAAGCTATCCAAACTTTGTATTGTATGTCTGCCATCGTTATTGAGTTTATATCTTTAGTTATTGAGTATGTACGAGGTTTGATTAAAAAAATTCATGGAACTTAGTTTATTTAAAAAACTATGTCTTAATCCACGTATAGTTATTTTCCCCTCGAAAGAATCTTTACTGGCTGTATAACACATTATGTCAACGTTTTTCGCGGTCGTTGAAACATTTCTGGAATGAACATTTTGCTATAGCCTTGAGTTCGCTTAGCGATGTTTGCTTCATATTGCTACGGCAGTTACGGAACCTTCTCGAAAAGACGAGAGTGTCTTTCTACACGCTTCTCGACTAGCTTGGCGTGTGGCGTCTGTGCCATGGCCGTCCACTGACCAAACTGTTGGAGAGCACTTGTAAGTACGCAAATTATGCTGTCACGCCGCCAAAGGAATGGACAGTTATTCTGGAACACCTGCGGAACCTATACAAGCAACAGCCGGCGGCTTAGAAGTTAGTTACACCTGGTGAGATTGTAGAGTGCGGATCAAGTGGTTGTGGAAAGTGATTACTGTGTTATAATTAGTGCGGAAGTTTTAATAGTTGACATTGTTATTGCGTGTGGTGAAACGTAACTTGAATTATTGTATGAAAGTACATTGTTATTTTCGACCAATTAGAGCTGGTAATTAGTGACTTCATTGGTGTCTGTATTTTGTTTCCACACCACCATACGACGATCCGTGAGACCGTCGCAACAACATGTTTAACAGTCGCGGAGGCACGTTCTACTTTCAGTTTTATTTATTCTTAGGAAGGGAAAAAGATCGCTTGAGAACAAATCTGACAAAACGGCGGTTGCGAAGTTTATGTTCCTAAAATTCAAGAACAAGCAACGACTTGTGTGATGACGGGGAGGGGGGGTTAATTTCTATAGATTCTTCTTCTGCGGTTTCCATTCCGTGTTACGGTTTGGCAGCAGCTCTCCAGGCTTTGGGGTCCTCTGCTGCACAAACCTCTTCGCGGTCGGGTACTTGGGATATCCTAAGGGTCTTTAACATGGTGGTTTCGCCTCGCATCCTGTATCGCTGGCCGATACGCGGCTCATCCGCCTTTAAGAGTGATCATCCTTCTATAAAAAAAATCCTTCCCATAAATCCGGACTTTTCTACAAATACTTTTATGGAAGTGGAGAAAAACGCCCAACGGTAGTTTATTGTCTACAACACGTAGTGATAAAAATTCGTTGGACGAAATTCCACGATCTTCGTCGTACTGTCACAACTCATTCTCAACAATCATTCACGTCGAAAGTTATACTCCCCGTTCATGTAATAGTTTGAAAATGTGTAATTTAAAGTTAAAATATTAAGAGATAAACGTGAGTTGAACTTCACTTTCCTGTTTTCGCGAGTTGCAGCTTCCATATCTGACTGTCTCTGTAGCCTTCTTCCAGTTGATGACTATTTAACTTTTTCTTCACTGCATCTTCCCAAGAACTTAATAGTTGACAAGGTACTTTTCCTTATTGCTGTTAGTTGTCGGTCACTTAAACTTTGGGCCTTCTTTTTACCGACCACAACGCGTTACAACTGTAAGGTGAAGGTGATACAAATTATTTTAAAGTAAATGCGTGAATTACATATAATTCGAGTTGTATGTTTATGTATGTTGTGTAGTGGATCTGTAACCGGATTAAATTAAACGCGCGCGGGCGCGTGTTATGTAGGCCGATATCGTGCCTTTTCGGATATGACGTAGGTAATTTACAAGTCAAGTCATTTCAATCTTTTGTCGTGAGATTCTCTTCTTCTGATTGTTCCTATCCGTTTCGAATGTTGGATAGCATACAGACTATTTTAACGTTCTGCACTGCTGTACGGAATAAGTCAGTTGCATTCATGCCAAACCAGGTCCTTATATTTCTCGGCCATGATATTCTCGGTCACCCAACTCCTCTCTTTACAAGTATTTTTTTCCTGTAGTATGAACTGTAATAAGTAAAATCTTTGTGTTCACTTCTCATGAGATGTCTCAGATACTGAAGCTTTCTTATCTTCACTGTGTTAATAACTTCCCTGTCTTTCTTCATCCTTCTAAGAAAGTGAGATTAGCTGACATATTTTTCCTATGAAGAACAGCCATTGAACACTATTGTGTGTCGTGAAATTTATTTTTAATCTCATTATTATAAGCCGGACAAAGATAACATTTTAACTGCATCTAGTATTGGTAAGTTTTGGACACAATTGAGAGAGAATGGAACGTTCGGTGTAGCGTAAGATGTTGGGTGGCTGCCAAGACACGGGTGAAGCTTTCCTCGCTTTTGTAACGAACGCCATCACAAACTGAACAAAGTAAATCATTCGGCGAGAGAAATTTAAATCGATAGGGTTAAACTAAAAGCCGTCATTTCAATTGATTTCAGTTTCGAGAACCTAAAGAAACGGAAAGATAAAAATTCAGGCGACATTTTTTTAAATTTTCTTTCGTTGTGAGTATATGAAGCGGCCCGCCTGTAGGTCTAATCACTTTCCACTTTCTCTCTGAGCATGAAACATTTATTGCAGCAGTCTTTAACATTCATGTTATAAGTGATTTAAAACACTAAGTACTGGATATAAAACAAAAATATTCACCAAACCCTCAACCGACAGCCCTGTCATTACAACTCACAGCGGTAACTAACCCAGGCACAAGGAGATACAGTATGATGAAACAATTATTCGCAACTTTTTTTTCACCTCCAGCCGTCTCGATCCTCTGTTCTCAGTCTCAATCTTGTAAAAGGGACGTACAGAGGATTCAGGCAGCTGAAATGAAATTTCTAAGAGGAACGGAAGGTTGTTCTCTCCTGGACCGGAAAAGGAACGAGGATATTAAACGGGAATTAGGGAATTAAACATTGTATCGTTGCACCAGAAGATTGAAGACCACAGAAAGAGATGGCGTGAACACTTGAACCGCATGCCTGATTTCGTCTATCCGTGGCTGCCTTGGGTTAGCACTCTACTGGGAAGAGAGTTGTTGGTAGACCGAGGAGGAGGTGGGTTCCGGAACAGGACTAGGGTCTAATCCTTGAAGTGGTGGTGGTGATGATGATTATGACAACGTGCACATATTACTAAACAAATATAAAATATTTACCTATGTAAAAAAAAACGTACCTGGGATCAGATGAACCGCATCTGGCCAGCCTTTGTCCGTCACTGCTAATGCCAACGTTTTTCTCGTATAGTCTTGAACCGGTGTAGCGATTCTTGTATATCTTCAGTAACCGCAAAACGTTGACCTTTGTTGTTCTTGAGAAGACGGAAAATTCAGATAGTGCGAAAATTTTATCATTAAGGTGTTATCTTTCTTGGATTTCGTTGTCCATGACGTGTCCGTTACTTAACTAAATATAATTAATTCACTACCGACTCGGAACACAAAGTTTTTTATGGGTAAAAACGTGAAAGTTTTACGTTATAACCTGAACCAGTTTTCGCTTTTAAAAAGACCTCTGAAGAAGCTTTTTAAAAGCGAAAACTGGTTCAGGATATAATTTTACGTTTTTACCCATAAAAAACTCTTGTGTTCCGAGTCGGTAGTGAATTAATTATATTTTGTTATATTTCGCCAAAACGTCTTGAAAATGCGACGTCGTGTGAACTGGTCCATTTTTTGTGGTGCTGTTTCTATAAATCTGTACGTTTCTTACGAATAGCTTCAAAGAAGCAACGTTAAGTGCCCAGACAGTACTCTTTATTCACCGTAATAGCTTACTTGTTGTTCACGATAAGATTTAATGGAGCATACTGTAGTTTCAGAATCTTCGTTTTATCGTCATTGTCTGTCTACAACTGATTCTCGACCATCTTTGAAGTATTTGTACCATTTATAAACCACTCGCTTATGCAAACTAGACTCACCAAACGTTTTTTGCAACATGTTCATGACGTTAGACGGTTGCTCTTGTTATATACAGAAAATTTAACGCAAGTTCTTTGAACTTGTATTGTAAAATATTAAAAAAAAAACAGTCGCTTGTTACACAATGTAGTCAGTTATTAAATAGAATTTGTGCATCCACTGTGGCTAAAAATTTAGACGATTGATACGTGTACTAATATGGTTTAGAAACAGGTTATCAGTTAGACAGTTGTAACACGGGAAATTAAAATATTACATGAATATTTTGGCCAAACCTCGTACATCATCAGGTGACGCATCAGCATAGATGTCGAGGGGCTGAAAATACAGAATAATGGCTGAAACATGTCCCATTTGCAGTAATTACACTATAGAAAAAAATTCCCGACTAGCGCTTTCAAGCATCACAACTCATTATCAGATCGGAAACATATATATATATACGTTCTGATGATGAGCTGTGAAGCTTGAAAGCATTCACGATGAGCCTTGGCCTCCCCGACTAGTCGCTTCCAAACACCTCGGCCATCCAGCCTACACCTCCAATCCCCGATATTCAACTTCCTGAGGTCATCTTCTCTGTCCTGTAGCCACCTTCTTCTAGGTCTTCCTTTCCTTATTTGGCCATCTCATCCATTGTCTCTCGAAGAATTGCTTTAGGCATTCTGTCGTTCTGCGTGCGCATCACATGTCCCAACCAGCTGATCCTCGTAGACTCGATGAACGTCACTATGCCCTCGTCATCTATCAACTCCTCCAATTCTCTATTGTTCCGTATGCGGCACACAATGAAACTTGAAAACTCTAATCGGAAATGTTTTTCTGTACTGGTGTGCAAAAGCGTAATTTGTGTTTGTGATTGCAGACACTAACACAACTTTATTAATTAAATGTATCATTTGAGTAAACACATCTCGACCGTATTCGCATGTAATAATAATAATGTTAGTTCCTGTAGTATGCGGTGTTGATGTCGTTCACTCCAAACGTATAAGGTAAGTTTACCGCCGCCGAATACCCGCGTGTTTCGCGAACGCGATGATTGATAGCGGCTGTGATGTGTTGACATCTGGTCGGGTGACGGGAAAGTGGTCGTAATGAAGCGATAGCGAGGAGCGACCTTGAATCGGTTCTGACTCATTGAACTGGTTGCTCTGGTCAATAGGTACCAGGTCCCCCCCCCACACGTAACCGGTTTACGTCCACAGTAATTGGCGTGCAGCGTCTCGGCGTTCACAATTTCAGCACTAGTCGTCATTATTTTCAATGAAATTGTTATCACTTCTGATAGATTGCGACCGGTCCGTGAAGTAATACCCGGTTTTCTCCTCGGCACTGATTATTGGTTATGTAACGTCACGAAACTGGACAACTACCGTAGAGATTACGCTTTCGACATAAACCGGTCACAGAGACCTATCGTATCGGCTATAACTTGATTGACGTAAGTCGGGCGTATCGGATGGACAGAACGTAATTAGGTAATACGATTCTTTGGCCACGTGCAACGAAGAACATCCCGGAAGCGATAATAAGGAAGATGATGGGATAGAGGCAGATTGAGAAGACGCAGAGTAAGGTGGGAGAACTAGGTTATAGCTTGGAAGTGCAATCTGGAGAGGCGTGTTCGAATACAGGAAACAAGAGTGGAATGTGGTTAGGAATTTACTAAAAAGTGTCATAAAAAATTATGTTTGTTTTTTCTTCAGTTACCTGAAAAATAAAACACGGAAGGATACCCGGATGAAGTTTTATAAAACTGTGGCTGTTCCCACATTCCTGTATGCTAGTGAGACATGGACTCTTGGTAAAGGGACGTACAGAGGATTCAGGCAGCCGAAATGAAATTTGTAAGAGGGACGCTAGATTATTCTCTCTTGGATCGGAGAAGGAACGAGGATATTAGACGCGATTTGAACATTTTATCATTGCACCAGTTTCCATTGTTTTAGAGTGTCACTGTTGTTGTGTGAATTATTTATTTTTTAGTAGGCCTATATTTTTTTCGTATGCTGTTTTGAATAGCGTATAAAAAACAGCATACAGTACTTGCGTTTTGAACAGCATTTCTCAGTTTTTAACAGTTAGGTAATTTTCTTAATGGTAGGCTACTGTTTATAAATGCTAATGTTCTCCATTTCTGTACGCGTTTTATTTTCTTGTTTGTCCTTACAGTTACCCCGATTTATTATCCCGTGATAGTGCTTAAATGTGCTGCTTTTATTTTGTATTGTATTTTCTTTTTTTGTTTGTAGTTTATGTATAGTACATTTTGTTTATTGTATTTTGTATTGAGTATCGGAAATTAAATTTAGTCGTTTGTTGATGCTTTGAAAAATCAAAACCTGTTATCTTCTTTGCACTTGATAAACGTTGAAGGCCAGCTTCGGTACATCATGTGTTAATCTTTGTTTGTAGTTAGGTTATAACTCACAATAATAGTCCTAGTCAGTGACGATGTAAGGTAAGGTAGCGGGTACTACTAGATGAGTCACAACTCGGCTGTGACATATGACCCGTCGTTTGTTAAATGTCTTGTGTCTTGTATCATCGCGAAAAATTGTGAAAAACAGTGTGGAACAGGTGTGTCCATTTTATCATTGAGTTAAAAAAAAAACGTTAGCCGTATCGGAAATTAAATTTAGTCGTTTGTTGATGCTTTGAAAAATCAAAACCTGTTATCTTCTTTGCACTTGATAAACGTTGAAGGCCAGCTTCGGTACATCATGTGTTAATCTTTGTTTGTAGTTAGGTTATAACTCACAATAATAGTCCTAGTCAGTGACGATGTAAGGTAAGGTAGCGGGTACTACTAGATGAGTCACAACTCGGCTGTGACATATGACCCGTCGTTTGTTAAATGTCTTGTGTCTTGTATCATCGCGAAAAATTGTGAAAAACAGTGTGGAACAGGTGTGTCCATTTTATCATTGAGTTAAAAAAAAAACGTTAGCCGTGCACGAGAGGCGACAAAGATAAAGCTGGTTTTTAATGTCGCCGGTTTTTTTTTTTAATGAAAAGTATTCGCTTTATTCACCGCGCTCTTTCGTTATATTCTTTAATTTAAATAGAATTATACAGGCATGAAATCATTTGTATCAGCATATAAATAAATAATTCGTTAGGTCTGTAGGCAAGCCCACTAACTGTGTGTATGTGTTTCTGTTTAGAAAGATGTTGGCAACATTGCAGTGTAATAGGAAATTCAGCAGATCGAGGAGGTAGTCGGCATGGCAACGCCCGGATTTTGTCTACAATTAATTATCCAATTAAATCGTTACTGCTGCCTGCTACGCAATAGTCCAAACAATACGGGATGAGATAATTATCTAAAAAATTGTATGGGCGATTGAGCCACTGTGGACTACGTTTGGCTCAACTGGTTCACTCCCTTCTTCTCCTCTCTCTCTTCCTCCTCTCCCACATCTCCTTCGTTCTTGATCGATGTCTCTCCCTCCTTTCGTCAGTCCAGATGGCACCTGTCCTCTTCTTGGGGTTTTCCTGAAAAACTTGGGCATTTTGTAATTTATGTTTTGAGTGCCAAGCATTCTTCAATGTCTTCTTGAATAATCTGGATTTCTTGTACGTCTTTTTCTGTGTCTTTGAACCACGTATTGGACATTTTGAGCTTTTTGAAATAGTTAAAAACCTTGTTCGTTAGTCTTGTCAGGATTCATTCTTTGAACATGTCCGTAGAAAGTAATTAGTATTTTTCTAATTACGTATTATTATTATTATTATTATTACTACGATTTTATTTATTTTTTTATTGATTATTGGGAGGAGTAACAGAAAACATCGTATCGTACTTTGAATACCGACTGAGGGTCAGCTGTGTGTTCAGCATATTAAACGGAGATCGGGTACAGTATTTCGATTTGTTGCAAGGGATGCGGAGACGTCCAAGCAAATGAAGATGCAGAGTAAATGTTAGTGTACATACCGTTTAGAGCAGAGCCCATCGGGAAAGCTTCTTGGGTGAAATAACCTATATAATACGCTTATACTACAATCAGAAGTTAAAGGAAAAGATTAAAGGATTCGTTTAAGTAAGGACTTTCTTCACACAGTCCTTCACCTCTCCTCTTTAACCCGTCGGACAAACCCGTCATTAACTCATCGACCCAGTCACTCGCCGACAAAATATACACGTCATTCTTTGACACAGTACTGTGGTTAACTGACGAAGATCGTGTCAGTTGGTGAATCGTTTTTATGCACTGAAGATGGTCTCCGAAACGTCTGTGATTAACAACATTAGTGGACCACAGCCCGATAGCCCGCAGTTTGTTTCCGGTCTTAGCTACAGTATACGTGTCTAGTTGTCGCTGACGTGAGCGAACCAAGTTCGGTTTTGCAGCATAGGAGCGTTTACGTCATGCACTGTGCACGTACACACCAGCCGGACTTTGTTTTAAAATGAAGGCGAACAGTTTTGGATCGCTGAAGTGAAAATGTTTAATTATTAAAAAAAGAATAGCATTGCCCGTCCGTGGTCATTCAGGTGTAATCCGTGAATACCTTCAGTTTTGTAGGTCGCTTAGACGACACCACAACCAGAATTCCTATAAATTATCAAGACTATTAAGTTATCACAAGAGATATTTGAATGTGCTGTCGTTTAGTGACAACTTGCTTGTACTTCAGAATACAGAATCTGATTAGCGATAACCTGTTTTTAAGCCTCATCAGATTTGCCAACAATACAGTGTGAAAATCTCCTCTATAAAACAAAGGCAATGGCATTCCGAGGTAAGGAGCCAATAAGAAGAGAAATAATGATTAGTAATCGCATTCTGCTACAGGTGAGCCACTTTAATCATATTGGCTACGATAGAAATGATGATATTGGTGTTAAGTTAGATATGTTCCAGACGATCTGTGGGCCAATGAGTCCCTGTACTGTCCTTTAGGTGTGAATGATGGACAACAACCAAAAAACAAGACAGTAAAGTACAGGCCTCGGAAATGGAATCAAGACGTGTTCTGAATTTGGCCGTATAAGTAATGAGGCCAGAAGAGAAGAGTTACAATTTGAATTATGAAAGATATCCGGGCTGTTTGGCTGTGATCCCTGGTTAAAAACAAAACCAAACGTTTCGGCAGCTCCACTGGCTGCCATCATCAGTGGTATAAAATTTCTGCACTTTGGGTGTCTACGTGCAGGCCCACAGTACTGTGGTATAGACTATACCATGTCTATACCACAGTACTGTGGCCCTGCACGTAGACACCCAAAGTGCAGAAATTTTATACCACTGATGATGGCAGCCAGTGGAGCTGCCGAAACGTTTGGTTTTGTTTTTAACCAGGGACCACGGCCAAACAGTCCGGATATCTTTCATAATTCAAATGACACCGGCCGTGAAAGCCTAAGGAATAATAGAAGAGTTACAAGTTTTTAACTTCAATGAAACATTAAAACATTACAAACAACGGTGGAAAGAACGCTTAGAAAGAATGTCAGATTCCAGTCTGGAAATACAAGCCTATAGGACACAGGTGTGTGGGTAGCCCCAAGAAGAGATGACTGGAGGACCTACTTGAAGGCGGAAGAGGCAGCACGTGCCTATGCCGTATTGTGAAGATGATGATTCTAACTAAGGGCAGCGATGTCTCTACGCAGCACATTTCTGTGAACTATTTCGCTTTATCCACATTCTGAGTTTGCTTTCTATTATTCCAGTCACCATTCGTTGAGTCCGTTTGTTTCGTTGCACGCTTACCCTGTCAGGGTGGCGCCCCTCCCTGTCGAATGTCACTCTGATAGTCTCTCGGGCCGTTTAGCTTCAGACATTCTGTTTACACGGTCTCAACATTGTACTAGGATCTTCATAATGGAACACGTTACTCCCATCTGTCTCCGTATTTCTTCAGTTTCCATAGTACTTTCTCGTGCTAGTTATAGAGACACTTTCCCGTGTAATCCGATTCTAAGATTCTTATTACATCTCTTTTACGCTGTACGTTACTGGCCATCCTCCAGCTCCGTATAAGACTACGTTTTGTATTATACTCTGGAAGATACTTTTCTTCATATGGGAAAAAACGGTGCTGAAGTGGTTTGGTAACGTGATGATAATGGGGGCGAACGCTACCCGAAGCGGACATTTAAGTAGACACCGCCCGAAAGACAGGAAGACCGAGAAGATCTTTGAATCGAGAAAACATTGAAGTACGCGGGCTGCTTGTGGACGATACTCTGGATAGGTACAGGTGACGACTGGGGACGGAATAGACGGCGAGATCTGTGTAAATCTCGTTAAGAAGAGAAGAAGAAGAAGAAGAAGATTCTATTCTTATGTTATGTAGTTAAGCATTTGTTCCATATTACCTCACGTAATGCTTTTGTAATTGGTTTACCATGAGCTACATCTAATTCAATATCTCTAGAACGCATACTGTATGTCCGACATTTAAAAGAATTTTGCTAGTTCTACGCTCAAACTGCAACGAGTGGGAACGGGATAGACGGCGAGATCTGTGGAAATCCCGTGAGAAGAAGAAGGAGGAGGAGTAGAAATAGAAGAAGAAGGAGGAGAAGGAGAAGATGAAGAAGGTTATTTTCTTATGTTGTTTAGTTAAAGGTTTTGCTCCGTATTACCCCACGTTAATGATCTAGTAATTGGTTTATCACGTGTTACCTCTATTTCTATATATCTCAAGAAAACGTGCCGTGTGTCGAACATCCACGGTGTAACTGCAGTGAGTAGCAAACGAAGCGTGTACCGTGCGCAAGTACCGGTGACGATTGCAATAGCAGTGCCAGTTGATGGCCCGTGTAATGTGTCTATTAACTAATTCCGTTTGCGCCTCTCACCTGTGAACGGTTACAGGTGTTTGCATTCGCGCTTCTCAACATTACTCTTGATTGGAACTCTCTAATTCAGTGGCTCCCAAACTTTTCAGTCCGCGGACCCCCTCCCAAAATATTTAAGAATTCAGGGACCCCGTCTGAGTTGTGAAATAAAACAAACAGTAAATATGATACAAACTCTTGTATTTTAATTAAAATGTATTAAAATCAAAATTCTCTTAACTTGCAAAATTATATTATTAACGATATCAAATATATTTTAATGTTAACAATGAAGCTGTTTTTGAACAATTAGCTCTGAAATATTAATTTTATTTTATTTCCAAGCATTCTTCTATCGTTCTGGACACTCATAACAGCTAATAATAATTATGCTCCACATTTACCTATAATGAGACAGCTTGTCACGTTGCAATATATTTTCTTTCCGATAAGTGCGTATGTAGACCCGTACTGGTATGTTAATTACTGTCAAGAGTGTAATGGACACAACATTGAGGATTAAATTTATTATTACCAGCGTTAGTTATGTAAATAGTTGTTGGATAGAGTGTGTTTATGGGACACAGCGCATAAGTTGGCACGGTAAGTATATTTCAGTGTGCGTGTGTGCCTGCACGCGTATTTTATGTGTGCAGTGGAAAACGTTTAACGCGAAATGACGGGGACCAACTGTTTTTTTTTTTTGTGTTAACTGGATTTCGTGTTAAACGGACAAAAAGTGAAACAAAATGAGATAAATGAACAAATACTGTATAAATTACTGTATTGTGTAGTAAACAAACCAATAAAGAATATTCAGCAGATACTTAACATATAAACGTTTTATTTATCCTCCTGAATAATTTGTGGCTAATTTTGGGGAAAAATTTGGTTAATTTTTCTTAAAATTTAGTATAGGCTACACGCCCTGTAGCTGTTCTTCATTTAGTCTTAAACGATTTAGGTTTTCTTGTGCAGTAATGTAGTATGTCTTTAAATTAAATTTTCTATTGTATTGTATTTATTGTTTATAGCCTAAAGGTACCATACATACGATGTGTAATAAAATTATTCACATTCTTAAAAACGATCGATTTCGGTCACAGACCATCGTCAGGTTATATACAGCACACTTGCGGTCACAATATCGTAAAATATTGAGTGTTTAATAACAGTAAATACAATGCAATAGAAAATTGAAATTATAGGTACCATTAGTAAAACAATAAGTGTATGTATATTATAAATACATCACATTATCACATTATGTCTTTAA
Source organism: Magicicada septendecula (assembly GCA_034769895.1). Lineage (NCBI taxonomy): Eukaryota > Metazoa > Arthropoda > Insecta > Hemiptera > Cicadidae > Magicicada > Magicicada septendecula. The sequence goes on from CM068370.1 coordinate 14,280,515, forward strand.
AGTTCCTATAGTGACAATGTTCGATTCTTTTTAAAATAGTCCGTTATTTTCTTTTGCACACAATTCTGCATTGCTTTATTTTCATCAAATTGTTCTAGTTTATCAACGTAGTCAAACATTTCACCTTCTGACTTTGTTTCTAAATATCGACGAACACGGCTCAGCAAAGAAAGCATATCGGTAGCGGTAAGACGTAAATTTTCACCGTCTTTCTCCGTCTCAAGTTCGTCAGCAGCCTCATCACTTTCACAGTTTTTAGCTTGCACCGTTTTTGAGCGTGCATATGTGGAATTATTTATTGTGCAGCTATTAAAGCCAGCAACAAAATTATTATAACAACATTTTTCGTCTTAACCGATATTTTGTAGGTAAAAATTTCGTGTTAACCGTACAAACTGTAATTGTATTTTGACATGATAATGTCTTTTAGCTGGACATCGTTTGAAACTGTCTTTAACATTTTATTTACCGTCACGCTGTATGACATCATCATTGCCTGACGTCATTGGGATTGTTGTAAATAAAGGTTTGTTTTGATACGTCGCAATATATATATATATATATTCCACACTTTCGATTCCCCATAGTCTAGAAATCTTATTTTTAAAGCCTAAAAACATTATCATGCTTCGATGTTTCGGTTTCGTCGAAATTCTTTCTCATTTTTTTTTAATGTAACTTCATTGCAGCTAGAAACTACCTAGCAAGTTTATTCTAATACATAAGTAAACATTGTGTAGGGTAAGCTCCCACTGTAGCATTTCTCAGTACAGTAACACTTTGTTCAAGTGCTGACAATTACTATACATATTTAGTTCACTACTTCAAATAGTTTCTGTGTGTCCAATCGCCGAAGTAGTCCAGCATTATCAAGCAGTTGTAGCACTTCAATGGTTACGAATTCATGAAGGCATCTTTCATATTTATTCGCAACCCGTTTAATCTCGTCAGCAACCGTAGACATTTTCAGGTTCCGATAGATCCATAATTTCTTACGTACCATGGTGTAACAACAATACTGCAAAGAACCTTGTTTTGAAAAGTCTCAATTATTTTAATATTAGATTGTAATTTTAAAATCGAAGCAACGATCGGGACCCCATATTTCGTGTCAACCGTTTTCCACTATATGCACGCCTATGTAGAATATATACAGTGTCGGATTATCCATAACGCTGGGGTATGCTGCAGCACCGGGCACCAGGGCCTCAGCTGTCACACGGGGCACCATCCAGCTAAATTGACTAAGCGAAGCAAAGCTTATGATCAGATTACGCAATTGTTTGGTTTTCTTACGCAGTTATTAACCATGGAGAGTGTCGAGTTGGAAAATGAAGCGAAAGCTCTTATAGGAGTTTAGTCGAATGATTTGTAAACGACCTTCTAATAGAATTGGAGCACTTTGTGCTACGAGTAAAATTCCAAGAAAGAGGTTTTTTCAAATCGTTCGAACGAAGATGATAGATTCCATGGACTTGTCCGCTCAAAGTAAGGGTGGGCCGAAAAAAGTCAACTTTATCCGATCAAAAACGCGTATGTCTCAAAAGTTGTATTTTAGGTCTAGGAAGAACACCGTAAAATATTAAGCCCGAAAAATAATATCTTCAGCCTGCGCAGTTGCCTTAAAAATTCTATTTTTTTACCAAAAAATTGAGAATTTCCGAAATTTTTTTTATTAACTTCTTGAAGGTGAGTTATGTTAAATGTCACCACATATAGCTAAAAAAATATTGAACCCGTAATATAACTTCTTTAGTGTGCGCAATGCGCATAAAGTGCAATCACTGTGGCAGAAATCATCAATTCCGGTAGTGTCTCACAGAACAATGAAAGACATGTTGAAAAAAAAACATAGATATTATGCAAGGCTTAAACAAATCATTTGAAAGAGACCAATACAAACATAATTTTAAAAAACGACTCTCAGAGTTTTTGGAAAAATCTAGTAAACTACTTGATGTCTGTGCTTGTAAGTGTAGTGATTTAAGCTCTTGCAACTGTGTGCGGGAAAAAAAATGCCGCAATTAGAACATGAATTTTTAACAGACAAAAGAGCAGATCGGCTGATGATGATAGGAAACATTGATGGCAAAATTACATCACGCATTCGAAAAAGAGAAGTCAGGAAACAAAAAGGGCATTCTACTAGACAAAGTAAGATACAAAAAGAAAATGATGATTCTGTTGAACCAGAAAGCTACTCCGATCTTGACTCGGATGAATGTCCTGATGCAGATCAAATTGTTTGTCCACAAAACTCTTCTCAAACAAACACTAATGTGTAAACTAGATTAAATATAAGCACTTTTGCTAGAACTTGTGACAGATATGGGATATCAGACAGGCCTGCAGCTTCTTTGGCGTCAGCATTGTTAATGGACATTAGCATGAATGGTGATGATGAATTTACATCTACAGCTACTACAAAAATAAAATCAGACGTGAAAGAGAGAAAATCCGCAGCCTGATATTAAACAATGATTGTATTGAGGAAACAGTGTTGCAAGCTTTGTATTTTGATGGTAGAATCGATAAAACTTTATATAGACAAGTGAAGATGGTAAAAAGCACCGGCGAGTACGTCAAGAAGACCACTTATCACTCATACAAGAGCCTGGTTCAAAATATATTGGACATATAAAACCCTTATCAGGAAAAGCTGTTGACATTGCTAACTCAATTTTAGAATATATGACTGAGAAAAACATTAGTTTGTCCGAGCTTGTTTGTGTTGGATGTGATGGTTGTCCAACAAATATTGGAAAAAACAATGGCGTTGTCAGTATCCTGGAAAAGAAACTCGGCAGACCACTTCAATGGGTAGTATGCCAGCTGCATGCAAACGAGCTTCCGCTTAGACATCTTTTTGAATGTTTAGATGGTGAAACATCTGGTCCTAGCGGTTATAGTGGCCCCATTGGGCAAGTCCTAGTTAACTGTCACAAGTTACCACCTGTAAAGTTTAGACCGATTAAGAGTCCTGTTGAAGAATTATTTCCTGATCTAAAAAAAGAATTGAGCACAGATCAGAAATACATGTTTGGCATATGTAGAATAGTTTCCGTTGGAGAATGTCCACCTGGGTTCGAAGATGGAAGTCCAGGAATGCTGAATCATGCCAGATGGGTAACTACTGCCAACCGGATTTTGCGACTGTATATTGCTTCAGATTCACCATCACAAACATTAAAAGAAATGACAAACTACGTTGTGAAAATGTATGCTCTAAGCTGGTTTACAATAAAATGTAATCCAAAACTGAAAGATGGAGCAAATAATCTGTGGAAAATGATACAATTTTCGTCATACATGCAAGATAAACACAAGAAAGTGGTGTATAACTGTTTACAAAGCAATGGTTATTTCGCACACCCAGAAAATGTGATAGTTGCAATCCTAACTGACAGCAGAAAAACAATCCGGCAGCTCGCCATCAGACGAATCATGGCAGCTCGAAATAAGTCGAACATTGCAGAATCTGCTTGTGTTAGGCAGTTCAAGATTCCAAAGATAAACTTTTCTGCCACAGACTACATTGACATGATCTTGTTGCAATCTATAAATGTAACAGAACCACCTGTAACAATGCATTTATCAGAAGAAGATCTAAACAGAATCCAGGCGAATGGTGTATCTGACATAAGTAAAATTACCATCACACACTCAAGGTGTCGAAAGGGCAGTCAAAGAAGTGACAAAGTCATCTCAACAAGTTTGTGATGAAACAAAGAGGGACGGAGTAATTAGAGGAAGATTGATGGACAGAACAATAAGACCAAAGTTTGAATCAAAGAAGGAATTTAAGGCTTAGAGAAGTTAGCGTGCTCTCATTGTTGGGTGGTTGGGAGGGCACGAGTGGGACTCGACATGCAACCACCTCCTCATGGTGAGTCCTGGGTAGTTCTGTTTGAAATAACGAAAAGTTACATAGTGTTTACTGTTTATGACATAGAGTTTGAAACTAAACTGTGTGATTATTAAATAATTAAAAAACTAATAGGATAAACTACACCAAAAACGTACTCTTTTCGAAATTCTCAAAAAATCTGTAAAATTTCGGGCTTATGCGCAAACAAAAGAAGTTATATTACGGGTTCAATATTTTTTTAGCTATATGTAGTGACATTTAACATAACTTTAAGCATCGCTCGATCTTCGTCCACCTTCAAGAAGTTAATAAAAAAATTTTCGGAAATTCTCAATTTTTTTTGGTAAAAAATCGAATTTTTAAGGCAGTTGCGCAGACTGAAGATATTATTTTTCGGGCTTAATATTTTACGCTGTTCTTCCTAGACCTAAAATACAACTTTTGAGACATACCCGTTTTTGATCGGATAAAGTTGACTTTTTTCGGCCCACCCTAATCCGGATTATTGTGTGTAAAATGACTGATGTATTTCCAAATATATGCATTGCTTAAAGTCTGCTTTTTACTGCGAATCTGAAAGATCGTTTTCTGTATTAAAACGCATTAAACGTATGGTGAGTTCACCTATGGGAGATGAGAGATTGTCTTCGTTAGCAAAGTTGAAAGCGGGATATAATATTGAAATATAATATCATTATATCATTGTTGTTTCAATAATGATATAATATCTCCGGTTTAATATTGAAAGCGAGCTACTTGAATCGCTCGATTTAGAAGAAATTATACAAGACTTCGTTAAGGCAAAATCAAGAGAAAATGCATGGATTAGTATTTTCTAAGCTTAAGTACTCTTATGCTCATTGTAATCACTATTTAGCTAAATATTTGTTGTAATTTGAGAGTTTAATAATATAGTTGTTAACTTTCGAAACCGTATATGCTAATTATCTGTGTAAACAATGGATAAAAGGTTGAATTTTGAATCGAGAGGGGGGCATCAGTCTGATGGCAGCATAGGGCACCACGTGCTTCTAATCCGTCCCTGTATACAGACTCACCTAGTGTTAAACACGGGACTGTAAACAGCTGTTAGCCGTTAGGTGGGAGATAGTCCGTTCCTTTTGACGTTATTTACGAGATAGGACGCGCGACTCGTTGTAGTCGGCTCATTAGAACGGTGCTTGAAACACGAAATTTATATGTTTTGTGCTGCGCGTATCTTAACGGGAACGTGTTGGTCTGATCGTAACCCGGAGTCCTGTTACTTTATACGGGCACAGTATTTTATCGACATGTTTGCTGCTGACCTACAACGTTCGCCGCCGATAAGAAAGCCCGACCCGTTGAATATTTAAGATGAAAACACAGTGAAGCGTGTATAAACGCATATATAATGCAGGACTGCACGAGATCGTTTGGACGGTGTATGACGTTCGTGTGACATACCAACAAAACAGAACAAAATGGATATTATTTAGGTTTATATTTTAACGGGTAGTTATGTTTCTACGAAGTTTACATAGCTACTGATCTTAGCACTGCGGATTTATTAAGTACAAGTAAAATTTACAGTCAAAAGTGTATTACCACTTATACAAAATTAATCACACTCGTGTTACAAAGAGTTCTCTGTGTTGACGTAGATATCGAGTAGGCACTATACGAAAACAGATATCAACAGTTCATCTTGTAGTTTTAATAAGCAGTCTCTGTAATTCCAACTTTGTCGTGTTTACTTGCTAAACTGCTACTTGTCATGTTGCGGACGAGGCCTTTCAATGTTTCCACCAAGTCGTCGTGGTTTAGGACTTGAAAATGGTGAAAACACTGAAAGGCCTCGTCCGGAACATGACAAATAGCAGTTTAGGAAGTAAACACGACAAAGTTGAGATATTAACAGTTTTTAAAATAAATAGTTTTACCTACCGCACTTGTGAGCAATAAACATTTTGATAACACTCGCTAAATGGGACTCTCAGTTATCGTCGTAAAACTGCTCGCTAACTGACAGAGCTGCCGCTTACGTAGCACGTCGGCAAATTAAACAGTCGAGAAATCACTCGATTGTTCTATAATATTCTGTAGAGTAATGGTTTATTCTACACGGACGCGACGATAGTGTGCCTAAAAATATTTGCTCATAGCAAACATACACTTTACGTTTTGTTGGCGTAACAACCACAACAATAACATCAATAACAACAACCTCCCTAGTACTCCATTAGTTTGATTAAGGGAGGCCGTAAGAATACATTATATACATTTTATTTTAATTCGTAATCAGCATCATGAAATAATCAAAGGGTTTGTTGTGGTTTCGTGCATACAAAACCTCAATGCGATTCTTAAAATTATTATGAATCTATGGCGCTATAGGCCTTTACTCATTACAAATTGTAAGATTTTGGACATTAGCCATCGTCAGTTAAAATCAATAAACACGATGTTACGACCTCTATAGGGTCAGAGTTTGTCTTCAGGCTAACAATAAATTAATGCAAAGATAAATCTATCACTAACATATAGATATCGTCAAAACTCCAAACCTTAGTTATACAAATATAGTGCTAAAATAATAATAATAATAATAATAATAATAAAACAGGACTCACCATTCCATCAAAGAAGGATTCCTCCCATGGTTGCAACGTAAACAAAGCCCCACATATCGAGAGAGGTGTTTTCTACAGCCTTCCCCTCCCTCTGTTGTACAGTAAGGCAGAAGTGACTTTGGTCGAGGGAGAAGAGCGAAACAGCAAATATTATACTGTAACATTCAGCAAATTATACTAGAAGACTACAGAGCACGGTATCAAACTAAATCTTCGTTCATGTCTATGCAAATGCAGTCGACTGTGTGAAGGAGCCGCAGTTTTGGTCAACACTAAAGTCAATGGGCATTCTTGGGTTATTATTATGTGTTGTTTCACCCATTGTTTCACTACTTTTTTCACTGTTTGTTTGTGTAAATGGACACTTCTAAGTTGCATTATTTTTTGTAGGTGTAAAGCGACACCTTTGTCTCGGATTTAAGACCGATACTTTTGGACTTTAAGAAGTCGAGTTTTATGAAGTTTCATTATTACACGGAGCTACCTCTTAATTTATATCTTGGCCAAAATTTCTCATACCTCTGAGTACGAGGTAATTTCTCAAACCACAATATTTTTATTTTAATCGCTGTATTTGGCTACCGTACTCCACTAGTTTAAATTTAATTTTGTCTATAATTAAGTTCCTTTTTATTGCAATGAACTAGTTATTTTAATACAAGTATTTAGGGGTAAAAATTACGCGCAGCGGAAAGCAAGACAAAGAAATACAATCCAGAATTAATTTGGGAAAGATCAAAATTAATGAGAGCAGAGATGAACTTTTGGAGACGTTCGGCAAGAGTATCCAGACGTGAGAAAATTAGAAATGAAGTCATAAGGACACAACGAATGTGAAAAATTCAACTGTTGATTTTATCCAAACAAAAAAATTAGAATGGTATAGACACACGATAAGAATGCCACAGGAAACATTGCCAAGGAGAGTCATGGAATGGATGCCACCAGGAAGAAGGAAAAGAGGAAGATCACTTATCACCCGGATAGAAGAAATTCAGACTATACTGAGGGAACGAGAAATTGAAGAAGATCTTTGGATGGACAAGCAGCAGTGGAAGATGAGAATTCAATCACTTCTATAATCTTTGGTCCCGGAAAATGTGTAAACATTGTACAGCTATTAATAACTATTGTAATAAATAACATTGTACACAATAAATAAGTATTAATACTCATCTGAGCTATCGCTGTGAGACAGCACTTGAGGAAAAATATAGGATGTAATTTTGTTTGGGTAACTTGTCATTGATTAGCTTTAAGTTCTCTGTATATCTGAATCTGTTTTTGATTGCTTTGTCTTACATTTTGTGCGATACTTTTAGACATTACGAACCAAGTGTTTTGGAGTTTTATTATTATGGAGTCCAACCTCTCGGTTTGGCCCTTCATAGGATGTAAAAGTAAGTTCCCTGCAAAATACAGGATGTAATTTTGTTTGGGTAACTTGTCATTGATTAGCTTTAAATTCTCTGTATATCTGAATCTGTTTTTGATTGCTTTGTCTTACATTTTGTGCGATACTTTTAGACATTACGAACCAAGTGTTTTGGAGTTTTATTATTATGGAGTCCAACCTCTCGGTTTGGCCCTTCATAGGATGTAAAAGTAAGTTCCCTGCAAAATACAGGATGTAATTTTGTTTGGGTAACTTGTCATTGATTAGCTTTAAATTCTCTGTATATCTGAATCTGTTTTTGATTGCTTTGTCTTACATTTTGTGCGATACTTTTAGACATTACGAACCAAGTGTTTTGGAGTTTTATTATTATGGGGTCCAACCTCTCGGTTTGGCCCTTCATAGGATGTAAAAGTAAGTTCCCTGCAAAATACAGGATGTAATTTTGTTTGGGTAACTTGTCATTGATTAGCTTTAAATTCTCTGTATATCTGAATCTGTTTTTGATTGCTTTGTCTTACATTTTGTGCGATACTTTTAGACATTACGAACCAAGTGTTTTGGAGTTTTATTATTATGGAGTCCAACCTCTCGGTTTGGCCCTTCATAGGATGTAAAAGTAAGTTCCCTGCAAAATACAGGATGTAATTTTGTTTGGGTAACTTGTCATTGATTAGCTTTAAATTCTCTGTATATCTGAATCTGTTTTTTGATTGCTTTGTCTTACATTTTGTGCGATACTTTTAGACATTACGAACCAAGTGTTTTGGAGTTTTATTATTATGGGGTCCAACCTCTCGGTTTGGCGCTTCATACGATGTAAAAGTAAGTTCCCTGCAAAATTTCAATACGCTTTGTCAAAAAGGGTCAGTGAATGAATGATGCAGTGAGCAGTGTTTCGCATTCATACAGATTCACTTAAAGTAATACACAATTTCTGTGCTTGCTACATTTCTGCCATTTACCCGGATTAAACTGTAGTCTACAAGAAAACAAAAGTCGAAGCGCATAATTTATGCTAATATTCACACAGTATAATGCAGACACATGTTTATGCAGCACTAGTTCAACCAGACATCTGCAAAACAAATACGGCACAGACACTGGCGCTTATTAAAATATCGCTTTGCCTTAACGTTCGTTTTACACAATATTGCAGCGGAGAGTGGAGAACCGCTTGCCTCCCCCCCGGTCGGAACGGAAACTAGTGTCAGCGGCGGATCGATAATTGATTTCTTGGCGTGCGAGGGACCTACGTGATAGTTTGATTAGTGGCGTTTCGTGTCTCTGCTGCACGTTAATAAAGTTTAACGCCACGCTATTGCGCTGACGTTTGCTGCACCGCTTTGATTTTAACTGACAATATTTGTCGGTTAATTAAAGACTGCTTCAAGCAGCAGAGTATGTACTGTACATACGTGTTAAGTTGTACAACATACAAAGAGGTTACATGTAAACGTATGTACACATTACATAAGGCAATGAAGCGCATAGAACGGAATAGAATAACCGATAATTTCGAGGTGTTCTATGCATAATAGAATCTTATTAAAAAATATTATTATTATTATTCAATCACTTTCTGCTACAGTCCGTTTCTTGATGTATATAATACATTTAATATTTATAATTATATTTACGTCAAGATGTTATTTTTCTATTTGGAACATGTTTCGAGAGTTCCTGTTCTCTCATCTTCAGCCTTCTTGATACCAGAAACAAGATCGCGAAGGCTGAAGATGAGAGAACAGGAACTCTCGAAACATGTTCCAAATAGAAATATAACATCTTGAGGTAAATTTAATTATAAATATTAAATGTATTATTATTATTATGTAATAGGTTACAATTTGTGCGTTCCATAACATTTCCCCGATACTAGTGCCTTCTGTACGTTTCCTTCGTGCGTCACAGATGACCTTAGAAGCTACCTATATAACATAGACGGAGCTCACCGCTCGCAGTTACACGACTCGACGCGTATGTCGGGTGGACCGAGGACTGGAGAGTTGTCGTTAATCCTACTAGGAGCGTAGCGGTAATATTCTCGTTAATCCTACTAGGAGCGTAGCGGTAATATTCTCGTTAATCCTACTAGGAGCGTAGCGGCAATATTCTCGTTAATCCTACTAGGAGCGTAGCGGTAATATTCTCGTTAATCCTACTAGGAGCGTAGCGGTAATATTCTCGTTAATCCTACTAGGAGCGTAGCGGTAATATTCTCGCGACGCCGCAAGCAGCCTCGGCCGCTTACCGTAGGCCCCGTCGAAGTGCTCTGGACCGATAGCGTGAAGTACCTCGGGCTTCACCTGGCGAACCCACGCACAGAAGATCAGACAACGCGCTTTGGCAGAACTCGGTAAACTGTGACCTGTGCTTTCGAATCCGGCGCCCCGCGGCTGGGTAAGCTCATAGTCAACACGTACGCGTTCTCGACCGGGGGCTTAAGCTCGCGTGTAAAGTCCCCCGTAGGTTCTCTTCTGGAGCTTTGAGAAGGCCCCTAGGTGTCCGCTCCCTGGATGACACCTTGAGACGCCTAGCGCGTGGATTCTATGGTCGGGCTGCATACGTGACCCACAATCCCATAATCGCCGAACTCGGTAAATACACTCAAAGGCAGGTGAGTCTTGGAAACGATTCCCAACCGATCGAGGATCGCTTAACGCCCTCCCATAATTAGAAATTAAAATAGAAATTAGACATTAGAAACTGACCCAGTGGCAGGAGTCCGTTTGGAGACTCGGGACACTGCACACCTCGCGCAACCCCCAGTCGTCGCTCGCTCGCATTTATTTAGCGAATTATTTTATACTGATATAGTCGTTCGATGAAAATGTTGCGAGGTGATAATAGGTGTTTTGTTTGTTTAGTGAATGCCTTTCTTTAGTAATCGTGTTTTGTTTGTTTAGTGAATGCCTTTAGTAATCGTTTATGCTGTTGCGAATAAGTAAGTATTCTATTTCAATAGGAAAGTTGTTGAATGCAGTGTGATTCGGTTATTTTAATATATAGAACCTAGATGTTTTTCTTTATCGAAAATTGCTGATAAGGGCGTTTTTCCTTATTACTGCGTAACATGTTTAGAGAAGACAGACGTGTCTCCGTGTTATCGTCTAGAGACTAATTTGAACAGTGTACTCGTACGCGTATCACGAAAAAAAAACTCGTTTGCTGTCGTCTGCTACAATAAAGAGACCTGTCGTCATTACGTGTTAATTCTTGCATAATTACCCTGGCGATTTTTCTAAAGCGAGGTCATCGACACGACAATTGTCCTGTCGTCTGAGGCGCTGTCTAAATGTTCCTGCGAGATTAAGTTCCTCGTCCCTGTACGCCTAATTTATTCTTTCATCACCAGTTATTTTTCTCATCCTCCTCCATCAGCCACATAGGCTACCTCTCACACTTTTCAGCAAATGCCTTTCGTATCCGCTCTTTACGTGACACCACCCCCACCATCTCTGCGAGTCTCTAATCCAATCCGGTACACTTGCAGGTCCGTTCCTCCTTACCTCTTGTCGTTCTAAATTCTTTCCCCCAACGGTCGCCATAAAATGGGCTTCTCTGTCGCATGTGTACCTTATCTGTACTTTGGAAGAATTATGAAGAGTTGAAGAGGAAGGTGGAGAGACGTGAGAAAAGGAGTAGTCTGCCTACCAACCTTCGGACTCAACATCAAGGAAGGAAGGAAGCACAGTATCGTGAAGGAGGGAAGGAACATAATCATTTTGAAATACGCCCAAGTACTTCCGATACGATCGGAATTTTTATGGAGGCAGGTGAGAGACTGAAGGCAGTAAGAGAATAGGACAGGATGCTACACATTTACAAATACAAACGAACGCTCAATACTTTCTGTTCGCGCATATTTGTCGTGAAGTACGGATATGTGACGTAATTTAAGGGCAAGAACTTTTGGCTTAAACTGTAGTACACCGTCCCCCAGTTCTAGAAGTGGATTCGTCCAGGGGCGTATTTACGGAGGGGGCCTCCCAGAGGGTCGAAAAGTTGACAAATTTTGTTAATTTGTTAATCTCTTAACTTTTAGGCTGTTTCATTTTTTCAGCTGTGTACGCTAATAAAGCAATAAAGCTTTTTTTTAAATATACAAACGGGTTTATTACACAGCATTATGGTGTACGTTTGAAGTATGAAATATAGGGAAATCAGTTTAATAAATAAGTATCTTTTAACAATGTTTTAATAAGGCGTATTTTTATTGTGTTATTACCGTTTACCGTAATGGGACTGATTTCAACCACTTTAAAGATAGTAATGTTGATTAGTCTTAACTTGTTTTTTCTTTTGTATGAAGCCGACTCGACCCTGGACCCCCCCCCCAGCCAAATTCTAGATACGCCACTGGAGTTGTCGGAAAGTCGAACGCAGTGGTGCGTGGATCGGGTAATTTTTGTCGCATTGCTCGGTTGGATCAGTGTATGGTTTACTGTGTAATTATTTTCAGTTGCTAATTATGCAGTCCAACTGATGCCAGCTGTTCAATTAACGATGATGGCTGTTTTAACGTTTATCGCTTGTATTGAGGTCAGGTTGCACTTGTACGCAACATAGTTTATAGAATACTACGTTAAACGATATCCCACTAAGAAATATTAACGTAAAACGTACCACGGACCTGTATTTTTACTCCTAATGCCTATACGTAATGTGTATATTACACGTGATTTATAGTATTAGTATTATCTCTCTCTCTCTCTCTCTCTCTCTCTCTCTCTCTTTCACAAACAGACGCGCGCTCGCTTGTTCAGGGGTTTCCACGAGTGCTGTGGTTTATTTCACTTCATCCAACCAGAGAGGTTAGGCTGCCTTCCTCATCTCGTTCTTCGGCTTGGTTCTCAGAGCATCTTCTTTAGACAATCCTCTAATCCTCCATTCCCCATCCTACTCACGTGCTCGTTCCAGCTTAATCTTTTTCATTCCACAATTTCTACTAATGATAATGTGATGTATTTATAATAAATACAATATAAATACAAATATATAATGTGATATAATGTATACAATAAATATAATGTGATATATAATAAATACACTACAACAGAAAATGGGAATTTCTACTATATTCTTCTCAAACTATATTTAGCAGCTTTAATTAATTTTGTGTTAAAATGTGCGCGTATTTTGTAAAACATAAAATTTGTATATAATAATCACTTTATAAAATATTAGTTTATTAAATTATTATTGTAGAGTTTTTAATTTTATATCAAAAATATGGCTAGTGATTAATTTGATAAACGCGCTGTCCAGGTGTTGTAAAAAGCGAGGCAGTCGACATTTCTCTTCTTCCCCTTGGAGTGCTAATGGCCTCACTAATTGTCCAAGTGCCCTTATGAGCTGATTATTGTGCATTTTAATGAATCGGAGGGTCTCATGTTAAGTAAACAAACAAACGTTACGGGCGCGCGAACGCAAGTTTAAACTGCTACTCTCTCCCCTCAGCTCTCACTGTAGACTTGATGGCTTAGCTTACGTATCCGTCTGTCCTATTCGTAGTCTTTAGGATTGAAATACTTACAGATTTTCAGTGTAGGGACTGAACTAGATCCTGTGTAACTAATGGCGATTAGTTTCTGAATATCACTTCGTAATATTTTGACAGCAAGCATACTAAAGATTTTTGGTAAAACAATAGAGCAGACAAGTAACTTTAATTATTTTGGAACTGATATTGCTTATGGTTGCGACAACACAACTGATATCCAGATAAGTAAATTTCAGGTGATATGGGGTGTCATTCTTTGCAGATATAAGGAACACATTAACTAGGGCTTCAAGTACACAAGGAACGCTGAGAACCCTGATGTGGCCACCCGGGAGTATGAAAACTGGACAGTAGAAGTTAAGAACGTAAGTGGTTAAGTGGAAGTTCAGAACGTACGGAAGGAATATTTCGCTGGAGAAGTCATTATAATAAACAGCTAAATCACTTATTAAAGAGAGAGGATATAGTTGATTTGTTAAATACTCAAAGGCTACAGTGGCTGGGACTTATGGAGAGAAGAGATGGTACAATTATCCCCAAAAGGATTTCAAAGGCTAACGTTTTTTCGTCTAAGAAGAGACGAAGACCGCATTTACGATGAATGGAATGAGTATTGAAGGATTTGAAGACGATGAAAGTGAAGGGATTAGGAGAGAAGATTAAGGATAGTAATGCGTGGAGGTAGATCGCAAAGGAGCCCAAACTCGCCAAGGGCTGACAAGGGCCAAGTGGCAGGTAGGTAGGTAGATACTTGGGACCAACCACAGAGTATTCAAAAACAAAGTTACATGGCGCACACTGAACTTTGGCAATTTCTTGTCCACACGATTTTACTGCTAGATGTGAGAATTGGATATTTACCACCAAGCGAGAAAGAAGATTTGAGCGTCGGAAATGAATTCGTACGAAGGTGGAAGGTTTTGGTAGATCGGGTAGGCTGAGACACGAGTTGAACTGGAAATCACTATGAATGGCATAAACGACTACCGTCAGAGATGTAAAGACACGTGGAAAGGGTGCTCAGGTGAAAGCCGGTAGTATGGAGCGGTATTGGAAGACCCAAGAAATATTAGGGAGGAGTTGGGAAGATACCCTTTGAATTCGGATCAGGCGTTGTGCGTAAACGCTGGAAGTGCTAAAGACGATATCGTGACAGCGATTAATGAAGACTGGGTAAGAAGAAACTGGTGTACTGCAGCTGGTAGATATATAGATACACTTCTCAGAAATTTAATGTAGTTCCGTTTTGTACATGGTGAGGAGAAACTTTTATTATTATTGGTTTTTGTTCTCGGTTGTTATACGTTCTGGCAATAAGTCGGGGCGCTGCGCAGATCGTGGTCGACGCAAACAACTCCAGTTCTATATTTACGCTTTGATGCACATACAGTATACGTATGGATACGCGCTAACTGTAGTTTACTGAATCAGATATACAACAACCCGCTCGTTATTCGGTAAATCATATGCACGTTAATACAACTGTACAGTGCGCTAGGCTAGGCATAGACAGGCAGTTGTTTTCTTAATTGATTTTATCCTTGAGATTCTGTTGTTAAATTGGTACTTTAAGAAACAAAATTCCGTTTGTTTCACTTCGTCATCATCATCATCTCCACCAGAACCACCACCACCACCACCACCACCACCATCATCATCATCATCATCATCATCATAATAATCAATGTTGTTCCCTTTCCGTGTTATTAACTTTCGTGGTAGTGGGCAGCTCACAAATTAAACGCTCCGTTGCTTTCTGGGATGATTATGACTTCGTCTTTTTCTGGGTCCTTGTTTTAGGATGTGCTTTGGGAGACGACACGCTCCATCCAACTTCTGCGCTACCGATCCGACCTTCCTTGCTTTCGCGTGTAACGTCTGAAGATGGCCGTCGAAGGCACGGCCGAAACATTTGCACCCAACAACCTTGGACCACGGCCTTACCGCCCGGCAAGCCAGAGTTCTCGTAACATTGAAGCCGCCCGTGAAAGCCTCGGACATTAATTCTGCTGGTTTGTTCCAAACCATATGCTTCCATGCTTACATTAACTAGTGTTGTATAATAACAATACATTGTTCAATTGACAACAACGATTTAGTGTTTTTTTTCTTCTTATTACTAACACCAAAATATCGCTACCTTCTGCGCTGTGGCGTCCTCAACGATAAAGCTGAGACTGAAGAACAGCATTCAGGGCTGTGAAGATATGAGTTTGAAGGTTTACATTTTCCGAGCTTCCGTGCTCCGGTCCAGAACGGAGTATTTTTGTTCTTGGGACCGTTACAACGGTATGCTCGTACTAGATCACTCTGGTCATCACTTCACTATATAACGTTAGTCATCACCTCGTTATATAGTGAGGTGATGCTCTGGTACAGTATTTGCCGAGGCCGTTTCCAAGAATCACCTGGTCGTACACCATATCTGCCAAGGCTGTGAGGGTATTTCTTTGGGTCCTTGCCACTAGAACGTAAAATTCACGTGCAAGACGCCGTACGGTGTCATCAAAGGACCGAACACAGAGTCCACTTCTCAACAGACAAGAAGGGAACCGACGGGGGACTTTAGCCACTAGTCTTAAGTCCCCTGTCGATAACGCTTTGCAGCTTTCTTTTATGAACAGCGGCAAGGTATCCCCAGATGGGGGGCGGCGTAGGTGACATGCGTTGACGATCAACTTACCTAGCTTACGGCTCATAGCATTGTTGGAAACAGACGTGTTGACACTCTAGTTGTAACTGTGTGGGCATGGTGAACACTGAGGTACGTGACTACTCTAGACTGACGCAGGTACGTCCTGCCGCGTCTCACGATTCCTTCCGCCGCTTGGAGAATAGCACCGCGGAGCTCTTGGTCTCGTTGACGGCACCTTTCCGGTCACCGGTCCAGGCCGCAAACGCATCGAGTGTGCGCTGAAGTCGTCCGATCGCCCTGTCAGCGTTCCGATCGCCGGTATCGTCAGCAAACCACCGTGTCGTCAGCAAACAGGGCAAACTGAGGAACAGTCGGGCACGCCTCTTATTTACGTGTAGACGCTCGCTCAGAGGACGATCATTTTTGTAAGCAGTACAACACAGCAATGACCACTGAACAAATCAAAAGTAATAATACTACCAACAATAAACATAAAATAAAAAAACAGTATATATACTTTTATTTGAAAGTTGTTATTAAATTGTTAATTTCTGAACAACATTATAAATTAGTTTGTATTATTTTGAAAATAACAGTTTATTTAAAAATCTGTATAAGCAGCACTAGTTTTTATGTACATAAACACAAAAACTAGGAACGTTTGGAACGATCGTTTTTAATACCAAGACAGTTTCCATCAGAAAATAACATCGTTGTTTGCTAGGGTCACGCACATTAATCGCCTTCAATGCGAAGAAAGAATTTTAGTTTTTGTTGCAGTGAAAGTTTCTAAATTAATCGTTCGATTATTGTTAGCGGTTTTTTTTTAATAACTTAAATTCTGTCGACGTCTGTGCGTCCGTTATCTACTTCTACGCTCTGACGTTTCTAATTTGTCTCGACGATAGAGTATACGTTTTTCAACGTCTCGTTTTTTTAAGCAATATTTTTCGACAGAAGCGAGTCGGTTTCGTGGAAAATTAAGCACGCTCTATTTTCATTTGAATCAAGACCAAAGTGACGGAAGTCGATCGCCTCAACAGTATGTTAATTCAATCGCTGTCAGTCAGTCGGCAAATTACGAATGAACAGATATTTTTAACTTCGTCGATATCCAACAGTCGGAAGCGGACTGAGAAATTATAAAAGAATTGGCTACAGCCAGAATAGAGAAAACTGACAAAAGTATGGAAAAGACAAGACCAACCGAAAGACTAAACGGAAAAAAGAATAAGAGTATTTTTGGTAGGAATTAAATATATTCAGTGTAAATTAGACTTCCTTCGAATTATGCCAGTGGTACCAAAACGGTGAGAATAAAATTACCAAGTTTATCTTCATATACAAGGAGGATGAAAAAGAAGTTTTGCATAACGAAGAAAGCTGTGGATACTTTTTGAGTACGGAACAGGCCCTTGTCTTGATCTGTAAAGCTGCTGATGGTGATGATGACGACAACAACGATGATTTTGGATAGTGATGATGATGATAACAAAACAAACAGAATTATCACACCACTATAGAAAAATTATTCCGATTAGCGCTTTCAAGCTTCACAGCTCATCGTCAGATCGGAAATAACAATATTTCCGATTGGATTGTTATTTCCGATCTGATGATGAGCTGTGAAGCTTGAAAGCGCTAATCGGAATAATTTTTCTATAGTGATGTGTAACAGTGATAATTCTGTTTGTGATTATAACCACTAACACAACTTTCTTAATTAAATAACGAAAACATTTCAAAACCAGTAAAAGTAATACTGGAAAAAATTTTTGTATGTACAATAGCTACATGGGCGATGAGACAAGCGGGTGTCTGCAGACGTATTCTCATAGTGTCACGGATGGAATTGAGAACTAATGCTTCCAGAGTACCAATAAGAAACTGGTTATTAAATCGAATTAAGCTGTACGTAAACTAGGTTGGACGCATGATAAGAAGGAATGCAAAAGATCGGAAGTT
This sequence comes from Magicicada septendecula, assembly GCA_034769895.1. Lineage (NCBI taxonomy): Eukaryota > Metazoa > Arthropoda > Insecta > Hemiptera > Cicadidae > Magicicada > Magicicada septendecula. The sequence continues at coordinate 14,298,497 of CM068370.1, forward strand.
GGTCTATAGTAGTACGACCGGACAGTTTCCTATTACTCTAACTTCCTATTTCTTTTATGAATTTGCTAACTGCTATAATTTTTATTGTTCGACTAAGCTTTTCGTCATCACTGACATCTTCAGGTCTTAAACAACGTGAAGATGTCAGTGATGACGAAAAGCTTAGTCGAACAATAAAAATTATAGCAGTTAGCAAATTCATAAAAGAAATAGTAAGGATGGTTGCTAATTTAAACAATACGAAGAATACTCTAACTTTGTCGTGCTTATTTGTTAACCTGCTAGATGTCATGTTCTGGACGAGGCCTTTCGATGTTTCCACCATTTTCAGGTATTAAATCACGACCTCTTACCTTACGTAACTTATCGCCACTTTCCAGTGCAAACGCTGTCATTGCTGTTTACTTGAAATACGTTATTTACGTGCAATAAGTTGGTCGTGATTTAGGACGTGAAAATGGTGGAAACGCTGAAAGGCCTCGTCCAGAACATGACATCTAGCAGGTTAGCAAATAAGCACGATGAAGTTGGAGTTACAGAGACTGCTAATTCAAATAACAAGATTTTAACAGTTTCCTATTAATCTCGCTTGCTAAGGTGGCTGTACCGTCTAAGAATTTTCTGGTCCGGAACCAGAAACGTTGTGTTCCTGGTAGTTGATAAATCTGTTATAAACAGAAAGTATAAAGTTGGACCAAGAACACTCCCCCGTGGTACTCCTGATATTGTTGGATATAGTTTGGAAGTTGAATTTCACTGTTTTATTGGTAATTGTCGGTCGCCTAGATATCATTTAATGAGAGTGAAATATGAGGGTGGGAGTGTTATATGTTATACTCAGGAGCGTATTTACGGGGGGGGGGGGACGAACGGGACCGGAACCCCCCGTTGACGAATTTTGTTAATTTCTTAATTTGCAGGCTCTTTATTAGTTTTTCAGATAGTAGCTTTTTTTTTTAAATATACAAACAGGTTTATCTCACAGCATCTGCTTGTAGTTTGAAATATAGGAAAATCAGTTCAGTCAGTATCTTTTCAACAATGTTTCAGCAACGCGTATTTTTATTGTGTTATTACCGTTTATTCTTCGTATTGTTTAAATTAGCAGCCATCCTTACTATTTCTTTTATGAATTTGCTAACAAAGAGGTTGTTTAAGACCTGAAGATGTCAGTAATGACGAAAAGCTTAGTCGAACAATAAAAAATTATAGCAGTTAGCAAATTCATAAAAGAAATATTACCGTTTACTTTAATGGGATTGATTTAATGATGTTATGACACGTTTTTCAGCCATTTAAAAGATGGTATAATGTTGAGCAGTCTTGTTTTCTTTTGTATGAAGCCTATTCGACCGGACCTCGGACCCCCTCCCGTGCCGAATTCTAGATACGCCACTGGTTATACTGTGCTATTGTTAACTGTATCCAGTTGCGTGTGTCCACTTTCCTTTATGGCATATTGTAGCTCAGAAAGCACGAAATGTTTTACAGATAGTCAGGAAGGTGATGTGAGTAAACTGACAGTCTTTGTGAAGGCCGATGCGGTATTAACATAGATATATACTGTACTGTGGGTATTAATCCTGTCCCTAGAATTCTCTTTCTCTGATTGACGTCTCTCTTCTCTCTTTTCACCCCTATCTTTCTCATATTCCCTTCCGTAAGTTCCGCCTAGTACTTACCATGTATAGAAGGGGATGAACATTACGTCATTTTGTCAACCACCACGTCTGTACTCGAACATAATGAGATTATTTCAGCTTCTTTTAATTTAAATTATGAAAGTTAAACCACTTTGGAACGTTGTGTCTACGATTGTATTCTTTTTAAACGTTTCTACAATCGTCTCTGCAGCTTTGTTGTGAAAAAAAAACGTAATTTTTGTAGCGTTCGCGTAAAGTGTTGTTTTTACTCGATAAATGAATGAATTTTTATTTTACAATTCCCTTTTTTATAATAAAATATTCATGGGGGAATTCACCAATATAGATAACTAATCATTACTTCATTGTATGTACATGTAGGGCTATGTGATGGTTGGCCCTGCGTTAAATTTTGCTCTTTCTTTCTTCCAAAGGTTTTGCCACGACGTTTCGGCGGAGCCATCTCTGCTGTCTTCAGGTTTTATTACCCCTCATTCCAAGTAATCATTTTGAAAATGGCAGAGATGGCTCCGCCGAAACGTCGCGGCAAACCTTTAGGAAAAAAGAGCGAAATTTATCGCAGGGCTCAACCGAAACCAAAACACACCGTAAAATGTCCGGAAAAAATTTAAGAATCATACCGAGAATTGTGCGATTACATGAAACGTATTTTTACGACATTACAGGACAGTCTGCGTGTTTGTCGAATGTGCCAGAAGAATCTCGCTCTAATGTGTGTGGCATACGTGATTCTCGACGCATTCGCGAGACTTTTCTGGAAGCCGCCAGCCGCGCGGACTGTGTCAAGGCCGCAATTAATTACGTCGTAGTTTAGAGATAAGGCGTAGTTTGGAGTCTTCTGGTCTGTGCGCGGATGTATAAATACAAGGCGGCGGCGGCCTTAGTTTTCAGTTATAGTTGCGATAAATTACAGTGCGGTTCGAGAGTTATTGTCGGGCGATTACAAGCGATATTACTCTGTGCGTTCAAGTGGTTAATAGTGAAGTGTTGTGATTTGTAATCGGGCGGTATATTGTAATACAACTGTGTTTTAATATTAGTTGACATTTTATTACGTGTGGACAATTTTTATTTGATTTGTTGTAAGAGACAGTGTTGTTAATTACGAACTGTTTTACTGTGAAAATTAAAGCTGGTGATTAGTGACTTTATTGGTGTCTTGTATTTTGTTTTCCTCTGTACCTACGACGATCGAGTAGACCATCGTAACAGTATGTTTTCGATCAGAGTAATTCCTCTCGGTATTCAAGCAGACCACCTCTGTCTGCTTGTCTCCTCCCCTATCATTCTGTGAGATAGTCTGACAGAAAACACACATTCAGTGGAAAGATCTGTCGTTTTTTCAGCGACTAGAAGGAAATTATGTTGTAAAAAATATAAATGTGCGGTAATAATAAAGTTTTTTTTAGCCAAGTGATGCAAAATTAAATTTTATGTAAGATAAAGGAGGAAAATACAGCAAGAACTTAATTAACTTCTTCCCGAATATATTTTTTCCCATCGTGAGAGTTTGATTATTATGTAAGATCTACCTGAAAAGCTGTAAATAGTCCTATGTAAGCTTTCAATATTTCACACTTGTAACAGTTTTTTCGTCTCAGAGGCAGGGAGCGAGGAACGTTGCAAGTGTGGGACTAAGTCAGCTTATTAGCTTCTATAAACTCATCCCTTTCGGTGGAGGGGATTTTAAAATCATCTGCAGTAAGCTTCCAAACGTCATTACACCATAAATGAAATCTCTTCAACAAGTTACCGGCACGAATTATTGAATTATCAAGAAATTATGTAATCCTAATTATAAATTGGAAATTACAGATTAGAAAGATTTTTACCATTTAAAGTAAAACATTCTTCAGATGTTACAGGCTGTTTACCGTTGATTAAAAAGTTGACAAGTAATAAAACTTGAAAATTGGTGTAGCAAACTGAATTCGTGGACACATTTAACTTAGACCGAGGTATAGTTTGCCGATTCCGTGGAACACCCAGTCCCGGGTTTCCCACTAGGCACGTGCCTAGGGGCGGCAGGCTCAGGGGGGGGCGGCACGAGGTGAAAAATTATTTGTTAAAATTTCATGTTTTCGGTTTTTTAATTACAGTATTTGTATTGGGCACTTGCATTATGGCCAAATTGAAGAAAATGGTTTTGAAATAACCTTTAATTATATCATTGAATAACACGGTATTGACACTGGGCCTATCAATAGCAGTGGTCGGAGCGGAGCACGGTCGTATATACTGCTCTGGGCACTCCGTTGAAATATTTGTCCGCTTTTTGCCGACTAAAATAGTTTGTTTCGATATCGCTTGGGGCGCCTCGATCTAGAAAAACTCAACTCACTCTCAATCCTGCATATTGAGGCAGAACTTTTAAACAGTGACCAAATGAACTTTGAAGGCCTTATTGAAGAATTTTCACTGATCAAAGCAAGACGAAAGCCAACGTAAAATCAAGCCGTTTGTGTAATTATGGATCTTATTCAATCACTCTTAAATTATTTGATCTATTTATTCAGTTTACATTACTTTCATTGATTTTACTATGTTTGATGATAAAATCAAACCATGTAGGTCTATAAATAAACCTATAAAATGAAAGTAGCCCTACGTATATTACTTGTTATAAAACTAATCTATGTGTTAGTAATGTGTACACGTAAATAAATATTAATAAAAGTTAAAAAAATATAGTCTTTTTCACAATTCCATCACATTTCCCTTTTAGATTTAAGATAAAATGAGATATTTGCAATAGATAAAGTTGAAATGACTATTTTCAGCAGTCAAGGAGAATTGAATATATAGTAGTTACTTGTTGTGGGGGGCGGGGGCGCTAACAATAGTGCCTAGGGACGGCAGGACACCTAAATCCGGGCCTGGCGAACACCGGGTAATGCCATATAAAACGTTAAAACTTAACGAGTCGTAATCGTTTATGTAACGAGTTTAACGTTTATGTAATCGTTAAAGCTCGCTGGTGGATTCACTCTTTAGTAATACTGTAATTTGATGTAAATAATTTACTTGTAACGAGTAGAGAGGAATTAATTGTTAAATCGTTCATATTTTGTTTGTTTGCTTTGAAGGTTTAGTATGATATTCCTTAAATCGGTTATCGGACTGAAATAATTGTTAGAGTTTATGTTAATTAAAATGAATCGTGAATATTTAATTTGCATTTAGCCTAATATGCGATATTTGATCAAATGGAAGGTATCCATTTTGTTTTTTGAGAGATTATGTGAATACCAGTATCTGTGTTAATATTAATAATATTCATATTCACCTCAAAGCAACCTCCACCGGATATAACACACAATTATAATACAATATATTATATTATATAGCCTAATGTAATATATTATATTATAATGTATAATTATAGTACAAAATAAAACCTAAAACTAAATCAACATTCATATATGAATAGCAAAATAATTTACCTCTTTTTTTGCCGTCTGGCGGTCTTTTCCTTTTTATATATTACAACGCGTTTCGGGACATATGTCCCATCATCAGGTACAATCCCTTGGTGAAGTTCGTTAAATGATTAAAATATTAAAATAATTTACATACAATTTTACACATGTCATAATAAAATAAAAATATCTAAACGTGGGAACACACGCGATGTCGTTGGTGCGCACCACGGAATACTACAGTCGATAGTGGTACTAGTCTGTCCCCTTGGGACCGGAACAAACCGTTACAAGCCGAGAGGACGGAGACGTGTGGGGCGTCCGAAAAAGCGTTGGAGTGACCAGCTCTAGTCTGTCTCCTTGGGACCGGAACAAACCATTACAAGCCGAGAGGACGGAGACGTGTGGGGCGTCCGAAAAAGCGTTGGAGTGACCAGCTCTAGTCTGTCTCCTTGGGACCGGAACAAACCGTTACAAGCCGAGAGGACGGAGACGTGTGGGGCGTCCGAAAAGCGTTGGAGTGACCAGCTCTAGTCTGTCTCCTTGGGACCGGAACAAACCGTTACAAGCCGAGAGGACGGAGACGTGTGGGGCGTTGGAGTGACCAGCTCTAGTCTGTCTCCTTGGGACCGGAACAAACCGTTACAAGCCGAGAGGACGGAGACGTGTGGGGCGTCCGAAAAAGCGTTGGAGTGACCAGCTCTAGTCTGTCTCCTTGGGACCGGAACAAACCGTTACAAGCCGAGAGGACGGAGACGTGTGGGGCGTCCGAAAAAGCGTTGGAGTGACCAGCTCTAGTCTGTCTCCTTGGGACCGGAACAAACCGTTACAAGCCGAGAGGACGGAGACGTGTGGGGCGTCCGAAAAAGCGTTGGAGTGACCAGCTCTAGTCTGTCTCCTTGGGACCGTTACAAGCCGAGTGGACGGAGACGTGTGGGGCGTCCGAAAAAGCGTTGGAGTGACCGGCTCTAGTCTGTCTCCTTGGGACCGGAACAAACCGTTACAAGCCGAGAGGACGGAGACGTGTGGGGCGTCCGAAAAAGCGTTGGAGTGACCAGCTCTAGTCTGTCTCCTTGGGACCGGAACAAACCGTTACAAGCCGAGAGGACGGAGACGTGTGGGGCGTCCGAAAAAGCGTTGGAGTGACCAGCTCTAGTCTGTCTCCTTGGGACCGGAACAAACCGTTACAAGCCGAGAGGACGGAGACGTGTGGGGCGTCCGAAAAAGCGTTGGAGTGACCAGCTCTAGTCTGTCTCCTTGGGACCGGAACAAACCGTTACAAGCCGAGAGAACGGAGACGTGTGGGGCGTCCGAAAAAGCGTTGGAGTGACCAGCTCTAGTCTGTCTCCTTGGGACCGGAACAAACCGTTACAAGCCGAGAGAACGGAGACGTGTGGGGCGTCCGAAAAGCGTTGGAGTGAGCAGCTCTAGTCTGTCTCCTTGGGACCGGAACAGACCTTTTTTGGTTAAATCCTTGCTGAAGATGATGATGATGATGATGACAACCGGTCAGGTAGCCCGATTGGAAACCCGTGTGTACTGCGATCTGACCGTGATACTTTAGAAAAAATGTCGTAACGTGTGAAGAGGAAAAACTATAGTAATACAGTAGTAACGGATTGTCCGTGGGACATGTGTGTCAAGGCTTAGATATGAGCGAACACCTCCTCCCTAACACGTGTTTACTGCCATCGTGAAGGTCACAGACGTCGTGTACTGAGGATTACACGTGTGGATCTGGGCGGCAGTATAACACTTGCCCGGATGGTTGCTTTAATTATTTAATGACCCTGTTTGAATGTTTGCATGTTTTTTTGTATTTGTATAGTTACCAGTTGATGTTCTCTAATTGAGTGCAAGACAACGTAAATATCCCTTTTGTAGGTGTTTGTATCATCGGGTCTACAAGTACGACATATTACGTGCCGGCTGCATGTGTATTAGTTGCGTTGGTGTACTATATTGATGTTCTTTAAGTTTCTTCTTCTTCCCCATCTTAAGATAACTTCTTCTGAATATTTGGGATAGCCGTGGTTTGTTGACTGCTGATTTGAAATGTACTTGACGAGGAATTAAACCACTAACTTAGGCTCTGATACCATGACATTTTGTTTCTTTATATGCTACAATTTCCAGTGACATTTTTTCCTGTTTAAAATTTTTGGACTGAAAGATGGCGGATAAAACTAATTGAAGGCAAGTCGATGAACGTTAATTTCACCAATAGGAAAAGTAATTACCTGCCTGTGGTTATCAGCCAACAAGTGATACCACATGAAAACAGTGGAGAGTACTTGGGCATGATATTAGATGCCAGATTTCGCTGGAAGGAACACGTAAAGAAAATGCAGTACTGAACTTGACCTGAAATTTAGAAAAATGTACTGATTTCTCGGGGGACATACTCAGTTGTCTGTACATAATAAACTATTGATATGTATAAGTAGGTCTTTACATCTGTCTGGACAATATGTAGTACGAAGAAAAGTAACAGGAAACGTATCCAGATATTTCAAAATAAAGTACTGAGGTGTATTGTTAATGCTCCATGGTACGTACGAAATGAGGACGTCCACAGGGATTTGAAGATTGCTTCAGTGGAAGATGAAGTTCAGCGATTCGCCAAGAACGAGAGATGTCTGCATAAACACCAGAATATCAAGATGCTGCAACTTCTCGACAATTCTGAACTTGTGCGAAGACAAAATAGACTGAAATCAATTGATTTACAAGAACAAAATGATTAGGTTTTAAAAAAGAGTCCGCCATAGGACGCTAATCTTACACCTTGTAAATTAAATTATGAAGTGTAAATTCATAGATGAGATTAGCCCAGTCTCTATAAAATAAATAGGAAAAAAATTTCCTGTATAATTATTTTCAGTAGTTGACATCTCCCTTCTCTCGTAATGTGGCACAGGTATGAATTGTTATCTGTGGTCAGTCCATGTAGTTAATATCCCTTCGTCGGTTACTGTGTCAACGTGGTTATCCTTTTATACAGCGACATCTCAAAAGCTCACACCTTTTCCATCATTGCTAAAATTAGAATCGCTGCTTCCGGATATCGTCAGTGCCCTTCACAGACTAATATAGACTAATTCACCATTAATCGTGCATATTTAAGTCAAGTTCCTGACGAATCTCGTACGTTTCTGTTTTGCGCCAATTGACTGAAACATCTCGTCGTGGTGTTTTTCGCATCGCCAAATGTGACCAGTCTCAGAGCCAATTCGTATAATCGTGAAAACTCATATCTGTTTCTTTCTTTAATCTAAAAGAAAGTATAAACATCACTCTAACTTGAAGACGAAGTAAGTAATGTTTTAAATTCCCGTGGTCTTGACTGTATTCGGACGAAGTGCCGCTGGGTCCCTCGGTTGTAATATTGTCGTCAGTACCCCGAGAGAAATTGCCAAACTATGATACAAAATTAACCTCTGAATGGTTACATTCGCATACAATAATCTACAGTGGTGTTATAAATATGAGTACTCTGTTTACTGTTAGTGACGTAGTGTATCCACGGAAGGGTAACAGGGGGAGGGAAATAATTGTTTAAATTCGTTCCGTGGTTTCGGTACGAGTCGCCCAAACGTTTCACAGTGCGGCAAGGCGCCTAACTGTGGTGTTGCCCTTGAGGATAGGTAAACTAAGAAATCAATAAAACGCAGCTGGCAGAGTAGAAGGCAGACCCTAATATTCTCGGAACGTATTCGAGGGAAGCAGGGCTGCATCTCCGTGAAATTTCTGAGAAACGATCGGTTTGTCCGGGAACAGAAGATTCTAAAACGGACACATTGTTTTTGACCTATTTTACGTCGAAATAGACACGCCTACAACTTTATTTATAACTTTTTTTAGGTTATAGAGTTGACTATAGTAAAATAGTTTATATTGTATAGCGTGAGTTAAGTATAGTAAGTGATAATAATGTTACTGCTTATATTAATGTAATAATGCTTAATTTAGTAGTGACCGCCGATCAATAAACTTTAACAATGGAAGGTTTAGCGAGGATCGATCAATAACACAAATTTTACATTATTTGTGTCGACGTTTCGACAATGTTTATTGTCATCATCAGTACCTGTGTACGGATGCAAGAGAAAATAACAAACACAAGATCAATTAATTGAATGCGTGTGTCTTGAGACAGTTTGGTTTACATCAACAAAATAGTTACGTTACTTAGACATTGTTTTACTTAAAATACATAGAAAAAAATTATACTACTCCAAAACAATATTAATACAATATTAAAATTAAAAATATTGATATTGCAATAATACGTTAATGACGTATTATTAAAGCATTATTTTATTTAAGTAAACCAATATTTAAGGAATGTAATTATTTTGCTGATGTAAAACAAATTGTCTCACCCCCCTCACACACACACTGAATTAATTAATCTTGTTGTATTTGACACAGGTCCTGATGATGACAATAAATATTGTCGAAACGTCGATATAAATGTAAAATTTGTATTATACTTATTGACCGATCCCCGCTAAACCTTTCATAGTTAAAATTGATTAATGTAATAGTTAAGAAATTATAGGCTATATAATAGTAGCATATACCTTACCACTTGTCAAGAAATAGGCTATTCATTGCTACACAACTACAATTGTTGACGCGTTTCGGTTGCTGATTACGTTTGTGTCATCTCATTGCTGATCTTGATAATTATAAACAATATCGTTAATATCGAACATTTGTAGTGGCGTGGAAAAGGAGATTTCTTGATATGGGCCTACTGATACAAGTAACTGCTAACAAGCATCTTTATAGAACTTGCTTTACTACGAAGTAATATAATTCGTAGGCTTGCACGGTCGGAGTCAATGTTAAAATTAATTCACGAGCTGTTTGGCCGTGGTCCATTGTTTCAAACTAAAACCGACGTTTCGACAGTACCATCGACTGCCATTCTCAGTGTAAATTTCGAGCTTCGCTAACGTAGGGTGGTACACGTTAGACACCACAGTACTCACCACCATAGCCTTAACCTTAATACTGTCAGCCTTAACCACAGTACTGTAGTCTCTAACGTGTACTACTACCCTATGTTAGCGAAGCTCGAAATTTACACTGATAATGGCAGTCGATGGTACTGTCGAAACGTCTGTTTTAGTTAGAAACAATGGACCACAGCCCGGTAATTAATTTTAACAATATAAGTAATATAATTATTGTTTTCTTTTCACCAATTTTAGAAATGTACTTAATTTTTAATTCTCACATTGCATAAAGAATCTTGCCGTTGGGACACAATAGAATATGACGTATCTGGAGCGAACTTGGAAAATATTAAATCAATGGGGGAAGCGTTGGACCAATTACCCGCCGCTTCTATATTTTGCCCGCTAATAATATTAGTAATATCAACAACTGTCAACTATCGCTGATTAATGCCCGAAGCCAGTCAGCGTCCCAAAGTAAAACCAGGCTCTGTTTTCTTGATTTTGTTTTTACAGTAAAAGAACACTGCCTTACAGGTGATAATGGTATTGATTTTCGGGGTACACGTTTTAAAGAATACCGTAGTGTAGCTTAAATTCGCCTGCTTTGAGGTCAACGTAGAGTCAATACGGTTCGCACAGTTCTGTGACTGGCACCACGATTCGGCCGCTTATCCAGATATAGCACGGTTGTCTGCGTAATCGTATCGTAGCCGACGATTTAACTCGTAGCATTGCGCAGTCGTAATTTTTTCGTGAAACCCTTTTTTTAGATGAACAACCACGTTTTATTGTAATTATTATTAACAATAAATTATTATTACTGTTCTGTTAGGTGGTTTACAGACTTACCTGCTTACAGTTTGGACGTATTGACGATGAATCTAAGAATTGTAAACGGTAAACAGCAAATCCAATATTATACTTGGATGTAATTCATACAACATACACAAATATAGAGCTACAAACATAAGAAACAAAAATCATGTGAACATGAAAAAATTGATATAAAGCGACAAATAATAATCAATCATTACGTTAATATAGCTTGTCAGTAGAATAATAATTTACTGTCATTACCTCACAGCTTCAGACTTGCAGAAATTCCGTATTTTGTGTTTCTGTATACACTACGGCGTGGACGCCACAAAGCGTCCGACCCCCCCCCATAAGACTTCTTCTGTCCCCACCGTCGACCCATCCCTCCTGCCTACACCGCGTCCGGCCGGAGCATGGCGATAGACTGAGGGGGTTGTGCGTGGTTTAAGTGTGCTGTGTGACTCCTTTTGTGGGTGCTTCCTCCTTTTTTGCTCTCTCCCGTAACTCGACCTTGCCGCACGGGAGCCCTGGGGCGGTTTGGGGCGCTCCGTCTGTTGTGGGCGAGCAATTGCAACTTCGCAATCGAAAGGTCTCCGAGATCCCCATTCCGCTGTTGCGAGTCTCTTCGAAGTCTGGAGTCCCACAAAATAACATCATATTCCATCCATGCAAAATAAAATCACAAGGAGATTCCAATCCTGCAAAGCGCGAGATCGCTATTCAAAATGTGGCAACGACAACGCGCAGCTGTAGATAGTGAAGACAGCATTACCATGTTTAATTCAGTTTTATTGAAATCTCGGAAACAATATCAACCGTTCAGAAACATGATCGTTCGGATCATTCTGAGACAGAATCTGCACTAGAAGTGTGCTAAACTAGTATTTGAAAAACAAACAGGTACGAACGAAACCTTTCCAAAAAAAATAACACGTACAACACCTGTTCTTATGTTATTTGTTATAAGGAATAAATTGAAACTAAAAGTATTAACAGTGTTACTTTACACTGTGACTTTATTAAACTGTTACTGTTTAAAAGAAAATAAGAAACAGGGGAATTCATAGGCCTATCTCCCTTTGGGAATACTAATTTAAGCTTTCACTGGGAGTAAACAAACTGACATAGATTTAATATTAAATTGTTGGTTTCATTTTGGTTAGACAAATCAGTTGCGGAACTCAAGCAATGAAATTTAGAGGGCACGTAATAACACAACAAGGAATGTCAAAAAAATTTACGTGAGATGTGCAGTGAAGTTAAAATCATCTCCGACATCATATTAACAAAAAGTACTATATGCCCTATCAGCCACTCTGTTGGTTATTAGACAATATAATTCGATTTTTCAAAATTTACCAAGTTGGTGACTAGTATAATATATAATTTGTTATTATAATCTGTAGTATATATCTGCATAACACGCGACAATAAATGTAACATCAGTATGAATTTTTTCATTTATTAAAAACAGCTTCGTCTCTTTGGCACAGAGGTATTCTGAAGCTTACTGTTTTGCTTCGTTTCGTACTTGTATGGCAATCGGCACATGCGCAGAATGCAGTATTCAGCACCAATAACTGTGACCTTTTGTACTCGTAGTACTCCTAATACTCGTAGTACTCGTTTATTCGTTAGTTGCGTGGGGGGGCTCCCGCGAGGCCACGAGTAATCGGAACGGGTATTTCGACTTTTCAGTTTTCAGTTATCGTTGAATCGGAATCGGTATTTCAACCTTTCAGTCACTGTTATATCCGTTCCACAAAAATATCGTTCCAAAATACCTGTTATAGGTATATAGGCCCATCTCTAAACACTAGTACCTAGACTCAAAAACACACCGTAGTAACGTTAACTCGCTGTTAGTTTTATAACTCGTAGCGCGGCTAAAGTTTCGATACGAAACAGCACGCAAATACTGCTTTGCCATCCGCAGCCTGTTTGCAACCGCGCTCAATGAATGGACTTTGTCAAACGAACAGCTGTGTACGTTATATACACAGCTGTCTCGGCTTTCCGTTGCTGCCAAATTCTATTAAATATATATTGTAGCGTTCCCATTACGACTCCTCTCAATTACGATTAAACTATTTTTAATCGTTAATAACAACTATTTTTCTTTAACACAGGCCATTTTGTGTGTGTGTGTGTGTGTGTGTGCGCTCAATTACGATTAAACTATTTTTAATCGTTAATAACAACTCTTTTTCTTTAACACAGGCCATTATATATATATATATATATATTTTTTTTTTTTAAGGCCAAAGGTTTCGCCCACAAACGTTTCGATGACCTCGGTGGCTCAACTGGTCACTTAGTTGGAATTTAGACTTGAAAGAAAGCTTCTTACTAGCGAGATTATTTTTCCCGCTTGTAAATAGTACGTACATTGTCGTAATCTAAGTCCGGGGCGTCCAACTTCGTGGACCAGAGGGCCACTTATGACCCATACTTCCGAGGCCTTTACTTGATTTACACCATTACAACGTACACAGTTTACTATATACCTGAAACATCATCACCATCAGCTTCACATCACGGCATTCTCTTAAGCTAATTCAGGGGTGTCCAACATCGTGGACCAGAGGGCCACTTATGACCCATACTTCCGAGGCATTTACTTGATTTACACCATTACAACGTACACAGTTTACTATATACCTGAAACATCATCACCATCAGCTTCACATCACGGCATTCTCTTAAGCTAATTCAGGGGTGTCCAACTTCGTGGACCAGAGGGCCACTTATGACCCATACTTCCGAGGCCTTTACTTGATTTACACCATTACAACGTACACAGTTTACTATATACCTGAAACATCATCACCATCAGCTTCACATCACGGCATTCTCTTAAGCTAATTCAGGGGTGTCCAACATCGTGGACCAGAGGGCCACTTATGACCCATACTTCCGAGGCATTTACTTGATTTACACCATTACAACGTACACAGTTTACTATATACCTGAAACATCATCACCATCAGCTTCACATCACGGCATTCTCTTAAGCTAATTCAGGGGTGTCCAACTTCGTGGACCAGAGGGCCACTTATGACCCATACTTCCGAGGCCTTTACTTGATTTACACCATTACAACGTACACAGTTTACTATATACCTGAAACATCATCACCATCAGCTTCACATCACGGCATTCTCTTAAGCTAATTCAGGGGTGTCCAACATCGTGGACCAGAGGGCCACTTATGACCCATACTTCCGAGGCCTTTACTTGATTTACACCATTACAACGTACACAGTTTACTATATACCTGAAACATCATCACCATCAGCGTCACATCACGGCATTCTCTTAAGCTAATTCAGGGGTGTCCAACATCGTGGACCAGAGGGCCACTTATGACCCATACTTCCGAGGCCTTTACTTGATTTACACCATTACAACGTACACAGTTTACTATATACCTGAAACATCATCACCATCAGCTTCACATCACGGCATTCTCTTAAGCTAATTCAGGGGTGTCCAACATCGTGGACCAGAGGGCCACTTATGACCCATACTTCCGAGGCCTTTACTTGATTTACACCATTACAACGTACACAGTTTACTATATACCTGAAACATCATCACCATCAGCTTCACATCACGGCATTCTCTTAAGCTAATTCAGGGGTGTCCAACATCGTGGACCAGAGGGCCACTTATGACCCATACTTCCGAGGTCTTTACTTGATTTACACCATTACAACGTACACAGTTTACTATATACCTGAAACATCATCACCATCAGCTTCACATCACGGCATTCTCTTAAGCTAATTCAGGGGTGTCCAACATCGTGGACCAGAGGGCCACTTATGACCCATACTTCCGAGGCCTTTACTTGATTTACACCATTACAACGTACACAGTTTACTATATACCTGAAACATCATCACCATCAGCTTCACATCACGGCATTCTCTTAAGCTAATTCAGGGGTGTCCAACTTCGTGGACCAGAGGGCCACTTATGACCCATACTTCCGAGGCCTTTACTTGATTTACACCATTACAACGTACACAGTTTACTATATACCTGAAACATCATCACCATCAGCTTCACATCACGGCATTCTCTTAAGCTAATTCAGGGGCGTCCAACATCGTGGACCAGAGGGCCACTTATGACCCATACTTCCGAGGCCTTTACTTGATTTACACCATTACAACGTACACAGTTTACTATATACCTGAAACATCATCACCATTAGCTTCACATCACGGCATTCTCTTAAGCTAATTCAGGGGTGTCCAACATCGTGGACCAGAGGGCCACTTATGACCCATACTTCCGAGGCCTTTACTTGATTTACACCATTACAACGTACACAGTTTACTATATACCTGAAACATCATCACCATCAGCTTCACCTCACGGCATTCTCTTAAGCTAATTCAGGGGTGTCCAACATCGTGGACCAGAGGGCCACTTATGACCCATACTTCCGAGGCCTTTACTTGATTTACACCATTACAACGTACACAGTTTACTATATACCTGAAACATCATCACCATCAGCTTCACATCACGGCATTCTCTTAAGCTAATTCAGGGGTGTCCAACATCGTGGACCAGAGGGCCACTTATGACCCATACTTCCGAGGCCTTTACTTGATTTACACCATTACAACGTACACAGGTTACTATATACCTGAAACATCATCACCATCAGCTTCACATCACGGCATTCTCTTAAGCTAATTCAGGGGTGTCCAACATCGTGGACCAGAGGGCCACTTATGACCCATACTTCCGAGGCCTTTACTTGATTTACACCATTACAACGTACACAGTTTACTATATACCTGAAACATCATCACCATCAGCTTCACATCACGGCATTCTCTTAAGCTAATTCAGGGGTGTCCAACATCGTGGACCAGAGGGCCACTTATGACCCATACTTCCGAGGCCTTTACTTGATTTACACCATTACAACGTACACAGTTTACTATATACCTGAAACATCATCACCATCAGCTTCACATCACGGCATTCTCTTAAGCTAATTCAGGGGTGTCCAACATCGTGGACCAGAGGGCCACTTATGACCCATACTTCCGAGGCCTTTACTTGATTTACACCATTACAACGTACACAGTTTACTATATACCTGAAACATCATCACCATCAGCTTCACATCACGGCATTCTCTTAAGCTAATTCAGGGGTGTCCAACTTCGTGGACTAGAGGGCCACTTATGACCCATACTTCCGAGGCCTTTACTTGATTTACACCATTACAACGTACACAGTTTACTATATACCTGAAACATCATCACCATCAGCTTCACATCACGGCATTCTCTTAAGCTAATTCAGGGGTGTCCAACATCGTGGACCAGAGGGCCACTTATGACCCATACTTCCGAGGCCTTTACTTGATTTACACCATTACAACGTACACAGTTTACTATATACCTGAAACATCATCACCATCAGCTTCACATCACGGCATTCTCTTAAGCTAATTCAGGGGTGTCCAACTTCGTGGACCAGAGGGCCACTTATGACCCATACTTCCGAGGCCTTTACTTGATTTACACCATTACAACGTACACAGTTTACTATATACCTGAAACATCATCACCATCAGCTTTACATCACGGCATTCTCTTAAGCTAATTCAGGGGTGTCCAACTTCGTGGACCAGAGGGCCACTTATGACCCATACTTCCGAGGCCTTTACTTGATTTACACCATTACAACGTACACAGTTTAGTATATACCTGAAACATCATCACCATCAGCTTCACATCACGGCATTCTCTTAAGCTAATTCAGGGGTGTCCAACATCGTGGACCAGAGGGCCACTTATGACCCATACTTCCGAGGCCTTTACTTGATTTACACCATTACAACGTACACAGTTTACTATATACCTGAAACATCATCACCATCAGCTTCACATCACGGCATTCTCTTAAGCTAATTCAGGGGTGTCCAACATCTTCAGGGGTGTCCAACATCGTGGACCAGAGGGCCACTTATGACCCATACTTCCGAGGCCTTTACTTGATTTACACCATTACAACGTACACAGTTTACTATAGACCTGAAACATCATCACCATCAGCTTCACATCACGGCATTCTCTTAAGCTAATTCAGGGGTGTCCAACATCGTGGACCAGAGGGCCACTTATGACCCATACTTCCGAGGCCTTTACTTGATTTACACCATTACAACGTACACAGTTTACTATAGACCTGAAACATCATCACCATCAGCTTCACATCACGGCATTCTCTTAAGCTAATTCAGGGGTGTCCAACATCGTGGACCAGAGGGCCACTTATGACCCATACTTCCGAGGCCTTTACTTGATTTACACCATTACAACGTACACAGTTTACTATAGACCTGAAACATCATCACCATCAGCTTCACATCACGGCATTCTCTTAAGCTAATTCAGGGGTGTCCAACATCGTGGACCAGAGGGCCACTTATGACCCATACTTCCGAGGCCTTTACTTGATTTACACCATTACAACGTACACAGTTTACTATATACCTGAAACATCATCACCATCAGCTTCACATCACGGCATTCTCTTAAGCTAATTCAGGGGTGTCCAACATCGTAGACTAGAGTGCCATTTATGTTATTGTTATACGCTTCGAGGCGTGTACTAATTTACATCATCATAACGTACACAGTTCCCCATATATATCTGAAACATCATCATCTTCATAACATCACATAGGCAAGGTGGTGCCTGTTCCGTCTTCAAAGATCATCCTCCAGCTGTCTCTTCCTGGGTCTGCCCACACACCTGTGCCCTATAGGTTTGTACTTCCAGACTTGTTTGGCCAGTCTGCAATCTGATATTCTTTCTAACTGTTCTTTCCACCGTTGGTTGTAATCTTTTAATTTTTCATTCAAGTGAAAAACTTGTAACTCTTCTCTTATGGGCTCATTTCTTATACGGTCAAGTTTAGAACACCTTTTAACTCCTCTCAACAACGCCATTTACGAGGCCTGTATTTTACTGTCTTGTTTCTTTGTTGTAGTCCATAAATTTATATCCATAGGGCAGTACAGACTCTGCCATAACTTTGTAGAACTTAAATTTTGTATCTCGACGTACCCTATTTTAAATTGAATATATTTGTTACCAAATGTACTCTTATTCTTTTTTCTGTCTAGTCTTTCGTTTTGTCTTTCCACAGTTTTGTCAATGTTCTGTTCTGGCTTTCTATGTTCCGGACTGAAAAATTTTTATAATTTTTCAGTCCGCTTTCGACTGTTTGATATCCACGAAGCTAAAAATATTTGTTCACTTCATAATTTGCCGACTGAGTGACAGCGACTGAATTAACATACCTTGAAAACGTACCTTGTTTTTATATTATACGCGGTACGTCTGTCCTAAAACAAGAAATGTAGAGTAAAAAATGCACAGTCTTGTTTGCAGACATGACGTCGCGTGTCCACATCGTTCATACGCCAGGGAGTACAGTGAACGTCGTGTGATACGTGTTTTGCGTGTGCCCCATTACTGATCTATTGGAACGTTTCTCGTTGAATTTAATAAACCCAGCGTAGAACGTTAAAGGTCACTGAACGAAGAAAAACTACCTTATAGTGTACTTTTGTTACAGTTAAACAAACAGCCTGGATGTCAGAAACATTTCAGGCGGTTTTTCGTTAAAACTTTGTCCACATTTTTTGGTTTACGAGTTTTTGTCCGTTGATTTGTTTCGTAGGGCGAATGGTGTGATGGTTTCCCCCCTAAACTTCTAGACATGGTACATAGTCTTACTAATAGTTTTGGACATGGTACATAGTCTTACTAACAATCTTTACATGGTACATAGTCTTACTAATAGTTTGGACATGGTACATAGTCTTACTAATACTCTGGACATGGTACATAGTCTTACTAATAGTTTGGACATGGTACATAGTCTTACTAATAGTTTGGACATGGTACACAGTCTTGCTAATACTCTGGACATGGTACATAGTCTTACTAATAGTTTGGACATGGTACACAGTCTTGCTAATAGTCTGGACATGGTACATAGTCTTACTAATACTCTGGACATGGTACATAGCCTTACTAATAGCTTTGAACAGGACCCATAGTCTTACTAATAGTTTGGACATGGTGCATAGTCTTACTAATAGTTTGGACATGGTACATAGTCTTACTAATAATCTGGACATGGTACATAGTCTTACTAATAGTTTGGACATGGTACATAGTCTTACTAATAGTTTTGGAATTTTTGCAATCCACGTAATACATGTTTAATTGTACAAAAATAACTGTTTAATTCAAAGAAGAGATATTAATTGTATAATAACAATTAGATATTAATAGATTAATAATTATGCATAGTAATAGTAAAAAATTATTATTTTTAGTCCAGAACATAATGAACTAAATTTTCTTAGTTTATTACGTAATTTTGTAGTAAATAATAATATGTTTAAAAGGAGTAAATTCCAAATGTTTAGTACCAAGCCACGTGTTGTTCAATCAAATATATTGGACTTACCGTCTGCGGCTTCTGAAACAGCGTCTTTATAAAATTTACATGTTTCGGGACGCTTGTCCCATCATCAGAATTTAAAAATAATTGCGTATCATTTAAAGTTGATACACTTGTCAACACTTAAAACATTAAAATCCAATATAACAAATAATTTAAAATAACATGATAATATAATATTTACAACGAGTGCGAAGGTTTCCGTTGTACATCGTATGAAGACCGATCGCGTACTAATTTACGTCTCGCTCCCACCACGACAATAGCGCAAGGCAGTATTGTACAATACATTTGACTTGAAAACTAATTTATCATTTAGAACATGCGGCTTGGTATCAGTATTATTGTGTGCTTTATAAATTTCGTACTCTTCAAGAGCGTTCAAATATTGCCCTTTCTTACATATGTGAAGGGGTTTCAAATTAGTTTTAAAATTAGTGTAGCTATGATTTTCGGAAATAAGGTGTTCTGCAAATTTTGACCTGATATTGTCCAAATTGTGAAAATGTGCAGGCGGCCTATGTTCTGTAAATCTTTTTAAAAAACCACGTCCTGTCTGGCCCACACAAAAGGCGTCACAATCGTCACATGTCAATTTGTAAACACCAGTTTTGTGTTCAAGGCTGGTAAAACCAGTAATATCAAGGTCACCTATAAGACCACTAATAGTATTATGAATAATCTTCGTGTCCGCAGAACTACCAGGGCATAAACTTCCAAAACAACTGTATGAGGTAAGAGTTGCTGGCAGAAGACCCAGGGGCCGGAGAAGAGTGACTTGGGAGGACAATGTGAGGTGCTCTCTGCTGAGGCTGGGAGTGCAGTGGAACGAAGCCAAGGCCCTAGCCATGCAGAGGCCACGGTGGCGAGACCTCTACACCTTGCGGTAGAAAAGGATTGGAATAAGAAGAAGATTATTCACTATAAATTAGAAGAACAAGAACAATATGAGTAAATATGTATGTGTAGTACATGAATATATCACAAAATTCCTTTGGCATCTGTGAAAATGTAAACTGTAAAAAAAAGCAAAATATGTATACTGTTAATACGTCTAGCCCATAAAGAAATTTAGAAAATTGTTTATTAATGATATCTGGATTTAAGAGGTTATGTTTTAACATTAAGACAAAAGTTATCTCATCCATCATTACAACAGAGCCATTGTGTTCCACGAAAGCTTTATAACGCAGTGCTACTATCGAGTTATATCAAAGACTTAATAAAGCGGGCTTGTGAATTGAACCGGTTGTCTTTAGCGAAGACAGGGCGAAGCGTTAAAAATGGGACGCATATGGTCGCTCATCGCCCGTCCTACGCGGTCCGTATGTATTGAAAATTGATTGTAATATAATTAATTGTAGTCTTGTACTGTTGATGCGAATGATGTCATTAAAAGATTGCTATTTGTATTGTTTAATCTGCTCGCTGAAGGAGTGCTCGCACTGCGATAAAGAGAAAATTTATCTGTTGGTTATAAAGTCTAACTGTCACGCGATTTGTGATTGATGATAGTTTTGTTTGGTCGTCGAGCAAGAGTTGTACGGAAAATTGTAACGGGTGAGTCATAGACGGGCGGGCCGCAATATTGTCAAGCCCATCGGTATTGTTGTGAGTTATACTGAGTCACGCCGGCTCTTCCGACGAAATTATCAATTTGACAAACATTACAAATGAAAAATAATGTTTACAGTGCTGTGAGATTTGTGTTTTGTGTCAGTAGTGGTGGGCGTTTTTGTTGTTTTTGCAAAACGAAAACGAACTGTTCGTAAAAAAAAACTGTTTTTAAACAGTTGGAAAAAAACAGGTTGAATTAATGAAGTGTTGCTATTTACACTTAGGCCTACTGATTTTACCATTATATTGTTAAAACGTTTTGTTTTGAGTATTTCAAATAACTGTTCATTTTAGTACGTTACTTAAATGGATGGTTATGTAACTTAAACAATGGTATTAAGTCAATATTTCTCTTATTTACCAGTGTCTTAAAAGGTTTTTTTTGTTTTAAATTGTTTCATCAAAACTCATGGGAAATATCTGAATAATATTTTTATAGTAACTGAATATAGCCTAATAATGCTGGGCTAAACAGAACGAGGACAGTACAATAATCGAACGCAAGTCAACGAACGTTGAAGTAAAAACGAACTGTTTACTCGTAACAGATCTACAATCGTTGCAATGAAAACGAACAGTTTACTCGTAACAGCTCAACGAACGTTGAAATGGAAACGAACAGTTTACTCCTAACAGTTCAATAAAAACAGTTTACGCCAAACAGCTCAACGAAAGTTCCAATGAAAACGAACGGTTTACTCCGAACAGAGAACTGAACTAGAACAGTGCGTTGTCAATACTGTTGTCAACGCCACGTTCGGTTTTAAAACGGAGAACAGTTTGTCTCCGCGGAAAAGACAGTTCGTTCGTTTTTTTTCAGAAAACTGTTTTCTCAAACAGTTGTGCGTTTTTGTCCCAGCACTATGTGTCAGTGACGTTTATTAATTTGTATTCCTTAATAAGAACGATTTGTATATTAATTCGTGAGAAATAATCGTACTCATTTATTAAACAAACAAGATTTTTAAATTTCAGATATAATATTGATAACTAGCAATGTCCATGAGCTGCAGAACTCATTTTGAATTAAATTCGTTTATTATAAGATAAAATAAAATGTAGGACTACGGATGTATACATTTAGATTTTGTAAACGTGTGAGTGATGTCCTTTGTATGTATTCTTAACATTAGCCGAAAACACCAAGAGAAGGTGACCATCATCATGATCATGATCATTATCATCATCATCACATCACGCCATAGGCAACGTGATGGCTGTTCCGCCTTAAAAAGATCCTGGGTTCACCCACACACCTGTGTCCTACAGGTGTATATTTCCACTCCTGTGTGGACAGTCTCGAATCTCTGCCCCGCTGTGTACTTTGAAAGTACCGAGTCAGTGGAGTATCTAGAATTTAGCCTTGGAGGGGGGGTCCGGGGTCGAAGTCGGCTCCATACAAAAGAAAAACAAGTTAAGACTAATCAACATTATACTATTTGTAAAGTGGCTGCGAAACGTGTGGTACCATCCTGAAATCAGTCCCTTTCAAGTAAACGGTAATAATGAAATAAAAATAACCGTTATTGAAACATTGTTTACAAGATTAACTGAATTGATTTTCTTTTATTTCTTATTTCAAACGTATACGCTAATGCTGTGTAATAGACCTGTTTGTATTATTATTAAAAATAGAGTTGCTACTGCATTAGCGTCCACAGTTGAAAAAATAATAAAACAGCCTAAAACTTAAGAGTTTAACGAAATTCGTGATTTTTTTTTACCCTCTGGGGGAAGGGGGTCCGTTCCCTTTCGTCTCCCCCGTAAATACGCCCCTGTTTCGAGTAAATAATTTCCTCATTGTAGGCTACCAGCCTACAGACGGGCAAAGGGGCTGCCTCCTTACGGGGCAGGAATCCCGGTAATGTTTATTCAGGGTTGTCTTCCCCTAGCGTCTGGTGCCCCAACACCCGAATCCAAGGCAGCAGCAAAATATAATCGTATAACAATAGGATGCAGTATTACAGCCGAATAATTCCACCTAGATCCCTGCCTGTAATATTCCAAAGATAAGGCGGTCCAGGACAATATCCCTTACGCCCTAACTTGGTGCTGGTGGCTACTGCTGCCCTTCACCAGGATTGATCTTCAGATGTAAATCCGTATTGTTCTGCATCAGCAGGGTCACCTCTTGTAGGATGTGGTACTTCACCAAGCAGTAAGATCTTGGATCTTGGCTGAAGAGAGGCTAAGGGCTCCTTTGGGGGCTAACATCGCTTCATCCAATCCTGGGAACTTGTGAAGACCAGCGCCTAGTCAACCTGGTACGAAGGTACTACATCTCTAAATTCCCTCGACCCCTGAGCAGACATAAACATACATTTATGTATGTCACCGTCTATGTATTAGTTACGGCCAATGTCCGAAACCGGTCGATTCGCGCTTTGGTCGAGGCAAATGGCCAGAGTCCAAAATAAAAGTTATTTTTGCATCGCTTCGGGTTTTGGCCGGATGGAACGCGACTGGCCAGCCGTTTGGTTTCTAATTAATGGTTAGAATTTAATTAAAACGAATATTAGAAAATGTTTTAAACTGGAACTTTTGTTGCCTTTAATGAAAATATTTCAAAATCAATAAATTGCCTAATGTAAACGAATTATGTACTAAATATAAACATTACAGTGGAGAAACTTAACTACATTTAAGGAAACAAAATAAAGCATTTGTTGATTTTGTTGTTCTGTTTCCCTGTGTTCTCCGCTGCCATGTACGTTTCTTGCACGACACAAAGAGAGTCTAATTCGGGGTCTGGCAGTCCACTGGTAGCTAGTTCGCATCCTGGCCGCGGCCAATGCCCGAAGTGACGCAAAAATAACATTTATTTTGGGTTCTGGCCATTTACCTCGGCCAAATACGAGAATTGGCCGGTTTCGGACATTGACCATACCTCTCTCTCTGTCTGTCGCACACGCTCACGCCTATATCTATATCTAATACTTTTCACAAGTATCCATAATTGATAACAATGTGTAAAAAATGTTTTCCAAACACAGCTTACAAACTTTTTGAGGGTGGTCCAGAATTTCTAAGGGATGTCGGCAGACATTAATTTTTGTCAAATCGCTAAAGATGCCGAATTAGTATTTTGAGTAAAATCGCTCATAATTTGATGCCCCGCATGGACTGTACAAATGTTGACTTCTACTTTTGGCTCGTGGCCGCCTAAAGTTGATAAAATTTTCATATTAACTACTACATTCGGATTTTGATTCAAATTCCCTTTATTCTGATAGATTTGTACATTTTTTAAAAACTTTTGGTCCATTTTTTGGACCCTAGTGTGGCCAAATACTGAAATCTCAAAAATTGAACACCATATTTAGATTTTCAGTAAAATTGTGTTTAATTTTATATTCCGCGTGGATTTTTGCGATTTTTTCAAAATTTTGTCCTCTTATATTTTTACCCTGTGGCTCCCTATTTTTGGGGGTGGGGCATCTTCAAAAACGATACATATCTGTGGGATAAAAGTATGGACGCGAATGCTACGGTGTTGGAAATAAACTGTTTAAACTCCAGGTTATTGGGCGTGGTCCACTGGTGCTGTTACTCAGAGACGATTCACCAACTGACACGATGTTCGTCAGTTAATCACAGTACAATGTCACATTTATGTTGCCACAGTGATCTAGTATGCTAAAATAATGAGCAATCCATCTTTCCTCGTACCTCTGCAAGGCGAGCCCTTTGCGACTTTCGAGTACGATAAATGTGCTCTAAGGACGTTACCAGCGTCCTATAGAGGAAGACCAGCGGTAGGATGGCTACCATTGAGCCTCTGGTCTTGCTCTGGGTTTCGTTCGGAGACCCACCTCCTAGGTTCTTCCGCCTCTAGTGCCGTTGGAGAACCTTCCTCTTCCGTTCCTAGGACCGTTGATCATTTGACCCGTTTAACCGTCGCCGGGGCCTTACCGGGTACTGCGAAAGGAAAACAAGATTTATTTAGTAAAAGTGAAGTATGAAAACAATTAAATAATTCCATGGCCCTCGAAAACCTTATAGCGTCGGAGTCGAAAAGACCAAGAGTTGGTCAAGGGAGACCAGACAGGAAAGATTAAAGGAAGGGATTTCAAGGTTGAAGCAAGGTAGGGGGTGCTAACCCGTATCCACTAGCTGTGGACCCCTGATGTTCCTTTGTGACCGGAACAGGTGATTCGCCTAGTCCCTGTTAGAAGAAGATATTTACATAGGTGAGTTATTAAACATTTTGAGGGGGGTCACAACTATAACACATGCACTTAAACATCGTGAATTGTGACTAATTTCATAATATTTCTGCCGTTAGTTTTCAGTTTAAGTCTACCGGAACAAACAAAGGTTTCGATACGTTACGTTTTCACGAACGAAAACAGGTGTCGAGTGGTTAACTGGTTTTAATTGACCAGTAAAATTAAACAGTTAAAGTGTGTACAGTGGAGATATACGCGTTTGATAGCTTCGCAGACTGGTGAAACACTCGTGCAGACGGGACACGCCACTGTTTTATTGGAGAATCGGCATAAAAGCGCCCTCTGTCTCACCCGTCAGCCTGTCCTTACTGTTTTCCCTTTGCTTAACAGTCCCCCCCCCACTACGAATTACACGTTACACGTTTTATTTTACTTGTAACAGCGGTTTTATCGGCATTTTTTTACTGTCGTTTTCGTATGGCGAAAGTCTGTAGACAGACACTTTTGACCTCTGCCCTTCGAGATAACGTGGTAGTCTGATTTTTACATTTATGCAGACTATTATGAATGCGCAGAATCTATAAATATATAGATTAATTACAGAAATATACGCGTATTATTAAATTTTCGTCGTGTTTTCAGTCACGACCAGAGAGTTTTCAGTCTTGAATTTTCGTCAGCATCAACGTCTATTAAGGGCACTCGTATCCGGCTTTGCTTACCTTGTTAAATTCATCAGCTTTGAGACCCATTATCTCAGAAGCTATAAAAGATGTAAGTCTGAAATTTTAGCACGCAGGTAACCACTTTATCCTGTACAAACGCTACTACAATGATGAAGCTATATCAATTTCCTGATTTTTAATAATTTTTATGTTTTGCTTAAAAAATTTGCATCCAAAAATCATGCTTATAATTTTTTTACGTTTTTATTTTTCAGTGAAACTATATAGTTCTAGTGGTGCAGTTATACGCGGTATTCACAGAAAAATTCAGCTCGATAGGTCACTTGGTTTCTAAAATAATGGGTTATTTATGTAACTTACAAAAATAGATTTTCAGAAAAACTCGTTTTAAGTTTTTGAAACAGATTTTTATTGTTTTGCCTTATTTAAAATAGTCCAGCTCCATGTTCAGCGTCTTTATTTATGTCTATTTGTTCCTCTGGTTTTCTCTGAACATTTCTAACTGACTGTCTAATCTTTTTCATCAGTTTATCTACTGCTGTCTCTGCAATCAAATATATTGCAACTTACCGTCTGTGACTTTATGCATAAAGTCACAGACGGTAAGTTGCAATATATTTGATTGAACAACACGTGGCTTGGTACTAATTTCTGATTTATTCCTTTTAAATATGCAGTCTCTGCTTCAAGGATTCCTTGCAAGTCAATTTTTTTCATTACCTTAACAATATTTGATCCTCGTTTGATCCCTAATTTTTGATACTTACGTATACAGTATTACCTAAATTTGAAGGGCAGCACAGCATCATGCACACCCAAAACCAAAGTAGCCTATCTAGTACAACATATAGGCCTATATTTTTTGGCAAACTATTCCAAATCAAATGGTTCAGCGACTCGTTTGTGTTCTGTGAATGACCATCAAGACATTTTTTAATAAATTAGGATGACTCAGATCAGCAAATATTGGCTTTATTACAGACATTGGTGGTGACTGCTTATTGAAATTCCCTTTCCAATGGTAAAAACTGGATATCTTTATGATTTGTTATAAGGGAGTTACAGATTTGTAAACAAATGGTGACATTATCAGCACTTTTGCGAGAACTTTTTCTACGATATCATTTTTTTAAATCATAAAAAAATTATTATTAGGCGTGTTTACAAAAATTTGGTATCAAATTGCTTGAAAATATTGACGATTTTTTAAGATTAAAAAAAAATCAATATTTTTGCCGATTTTCCTGTTGCGAGTGCCCTTAAATTTCCATTTTGGCGACCGGTCATAATTTTGTTAGTTGCATTACAGTGAAGATCCAAAACAAAACAAAAATGATTTCCCTTATGAACACGAAGGTAGCATACTATGACGCGACGAAGATTTCTTTAATAAAAACGATGACACACGAGGTTAAAATCAGAGACGAAAATAATAGCATTATTTTTATGACGATAAAATTACGAGGGTCATTCAGTAATTAAAGAGACCAGTAGTTGTAGAGGAGAAACGGTTGGTAGTTGGCGTACGATAGTTTCAGAAATGTAAGTTGGCATCCCTGTGGTGAGTTCTGATGAGCTCTTTGATTAGAATTGCTTTGTTTGTAATCTGAAATTCGTATTTAACGGTGGCAAATCCTCTTGGAGTTTCGGAATTAGTTGGACAACGTGCAATGATCCGTTTTTTCCTTTGTGAAGGTGGAAAACCAGCTAAAATTTACTCTCGTATAACTAAACATTACGGAGAAGGCTGTATGAACCACAGAGATGTTTACAAGTGGGTTGAACGTCAGTGACTGCCAAACACCGTTCTGAATGTCCAGTTGAGGTTTCTACTTTATACGATTTTTTTAGAATATCAGCAGACAATAAACAGTTCATACTACTCTGGCATTGTTGCTAATAAAGTAAAACTGGATTTTGGAGTTCTGCGCAAAGGCGTCATCGCCAACATGATAACTCCAGTCCCCAAACAGAGCTCAGTTAACACGTGAAACCATCAATAAATTAGCGTAGGAGACTCTGCCTCATCCTCCGTGCCGTCCAAACTTGGATCCGATTTCTACTTGTTTGGTACACTCAAGGAGGCGTTACGTGTTACAAAGCTTTATGACAACGACGAGATCAAAGGAAATGTACTCCGACGACAACATAAAGATTTATTTGCGGCAGGCAGAAAAATGATTTTTCAGGCATGGGACAAGTGTATTAATGTCGCTGTGGATTACTTTGAAAAGCAAAAAAAATCTCTTTGTAATTTAATATATTGACGATGTCTGTATAAATACTGGCATATGAGTCTTCCAGAACATTTTATGATTGGTCACTCTACAATTTGACACTTTGTTATTTGCGGACGATCAGGCTATTCTGTCGGACTCGGAAAACAGATTGCAGATGGGTATAAATCGAATCTGCAGAGACTCTGGGTTCCAGATATTTACACGTAAGACCAAGTGATGGCTTTTCGTGGAACTGATCCCGTACGGGTAAAAATTGTTATAAATGGTACTGTCCTGGAACGAGGTAGCAATTTTTGAATACCTGGGCTACAGCGTGTCTTATAATGCATGCAACGACGTTTTGCATAAGTTCAACCTTATGTGCGGGACCATTAGGCGAACCCTTAAGTCAGCAAGTACAGGAACACGCCTAAAATTCTATAAGGTGATGGCTCTTCCCACACTTCTTACGGGTGTGAGAATTGGACTTTAACGAAAGGCCAGGCCAGTCGATTCCAAGCGGCTGAAATGAGATTTCTCAGGCACGAGGCAGAGTATACTCTTCAAGATGGTAGCAGAAATGCAGATATGCGGCGGCAGGAAATGAATATCATGAGTGTACTCGACAAGATTGCCCTGTATCGGCTAAAGTGGTTGCAACATATGGATGATTGCCGCATCCCCAAACGGCTGTTGAATAATAAGCCGAAGGG
This sequence comes from Magicicada septendecula, assembly GCA_034769895.1. NCBI lineage: Eukaryota > Metazoa > Arthropoda > Insecta > Hemiptera > Cicadidae > Magicicada > Magicicada septendecula. The sequence goes on from CM068370.1 coordinate 14,327,288, forward strand.
ATGGAGAGGTGTGGGACGGTGAAGCTGTAGTGGGCCCGGACAAACCTTGGGTTTTTGGTTTAATCTTTGTAGACGACGATGATAATGATGAAAAGTATTCAAGCTTCTACCTGTTGTACTTACTTAAGAAATGGCTTAATATTTAGGAAATTTAATTATTATTATTATAATGGCTGGTCTATGTTTGTTTTCAAAACCAGATTATTCATTTACTCGAGTAAAAAACAAAAAAAAAAGAACCGTGGTTATGTGCCAAGGCAACGTAACATTATGATTAGTGGCAGTGTATGTTTGCGAGTTGTGTAGTACAGACGTGAAGGCAGATGTTGGGGAGGCAAGGCAACGTGTGCTAAGAATACAGTAGCGAACCGGCGTCTTGGCACCCTTATTTGGCAACAGACGCTTTACTTCCCTCTCCCCCACACACTCTCTACTCTCTAGCACAGCTTTCGTGTACTACTTTTCCATGTGTATTCCATACAAGAGTCGTTCATATTCATAACGCTTGTCGTTTCCCTTTCGTGTTGTCTTTCCGTTCTCCCTTTGTACAGTACATTCGCTTTCCTTTTCCTTCTTCTCCTCTCGCTCTTGTTCTCTGTCCGTTTGTTTTTCTTTTCCTCTTCTCTCCTGCTTTACGCTTTATCTGCAGCATTTTCAAACATTTATTTTTTCTTGTGGATCTAAACCTAACGTTTTGAATATCGTCAAGTGTTCAGTTGAGAAAGTATTGTTTGACTCATTCTCTCTGTTTCTCTCTTTTTTCTCGCCCATACCTCTATTTCCTAACTTTCCGATTCTCTATTTTTCATCTATATTATCATATATGTCATATTTATCATCTATATTTTATCGTCTGTATTTCACATGTCTAGCTTGACACATCGTTTTCTGTCTTTGTATTATGTACAGCGTATTACAGCTATCAGAGTAACGTGTTTTTTAAATAGTCACTTAACTGTATTTTGTTTCGTGTAATTTAAGTAATCGTGTTATCGTAAATTAATTTTTCCCTAGAATGTCTTCTTCTCTTCGTTTGCGAGATTTTCCTCTTCATACTACATCACTCAATACAATCGCCCTCATCGCATTCGTGGTCATCCAATTCGTCTTCTGCCATTTGGATTATCCCAGACCCTCTTGACAAACTTGTCCTGCCGACACGGTCATTCCAGAGTTGTCGTCTTTCCTGTCTGCGGTCAGCGGACATGGCATGTTTCTCGAATATTGAGACTTGTTATTCTATCTCGCTGTCTTCTGTCTATCAATATTCACAATGACTTCATCTTAGCAACTTGTGTTTGCCGTCTGGTTGACATGGTTTTGGTCTAGCCTCTGCTCTATACGTCAGGATAGGCCTCGCTTTCATATATCCTTGCTTTAATTTCCAAACCTGAAAATTTATTATTCCAAATAACATACATCCTGGCACCCTATTTACTTTGTAATCTGTCAGATTATTTCTATGCGTATTGAACCATAGCTTGTTATTGTTACCTCTAAGAAGCTGACTTGCGTCATTTGCCCCACAATTTCGTTGTCTACTACTACGAGGGCTATTTTTTTTTCAACCTCCGGTGCGTTGGCTCCGGTGGTTCTGTTGTCATAGCAACAATCTGATTGTTGATTAATGGTTTTGAGGCTTTGTTCTAATCTATAAAAACTGGTTTTATAGTTATTTTGTCTATTACTGTGGTGACGACAGTTTAATTATGGCAACTACAATTGAAATTGCCTCCAAGTGTGAGATTCTTTCTGTTATTAGATTTCTTCAAGCTGAACGTCATAGTGCTGCAGAAGTTCATCGAAGCTTGTGTAATGTGTATAGAGAAAATGTAATGAGTGATGGTTTAGTTCGGGAATGGTGTCGAAAATTTAAAGAAGGGCGAATTGATGTTCATGATGAAGGAGGCCAAGGAAGAAAGTCCGTGGCTACTGATGATGTTGTTGAAAGGGTAGACATGATGGTTCGAGAGCGCCGTCGTTTCACAATTACTTAACTTTCTGCTAATTTTCCTGAAATTTCTAGGTCTGCTCTTTATCATATTCATACTCAGAAGCTTGGTTATAGGAAACTCTGTGCTCGGTGGGTTCCCAAACAAATCACCGATGTCCACAAGACTCGAAGAATGGGTGCATCGTTATCGTTTTTGGAGGGTTATGACAAAGAGTGAAGTTAAAGTGAACTACCATTTGTTCACTGACTTGAAAAAGTGGTTAGGTGGTCAGCGGTTTGACTTCAATGATGAGTTAAAGTCCAGTGTGGCAGATTGGCCGACTACTCAGGAGCGAACATTCTACGTACAACATGGGCATAGAAAAGTTGGTGCCTCGCTATGATAAGTGCCTCAACAATGGTGGTGACTATGTAGTAAAGTAGTTTACATATATATGAACATTTTTTATATAATAAAGTTATTGATGTCATTCAAGTGTCTGTTTTTGGTCTAGCGGAGGTTGAAAAACAAATAGCCCTCGTACTAAGGTATTTTTATACCTTGCATAACGTATTGCCACGTTACAAATCCAGGGAACCCATCTTAACTGACACTTGCCAATTACATGGGCTGCCTACGTTGCAACGAACTGTTATTAAACTCAAATTAATAGAACAAATTACATAAGATAATTATAAGGAAACAAGGGAAGGTATTTCACTGATTTATGCACTCATTTTCATGTGTAACAAGATGACTTCTCTTTATTAACAACTGTTACTCAAAGATTCCATGACATCATTAATTAGGTTAAATATTTAAATGCTTTTCATAAAACTTAGGGATCAAACTGATTCTGTATTCTTTTACCTCGGATCCGAGTTTACTTTAAATATATTTATAGCAAAGACTTCTAAGTATTTTGAGTTCATCTAGACGCTTGCAAGACTTCTTTTACCATTTGAAGAATGGTATTATTACTTAAAGTGATTATAAATTACATTTACATTTAAGGCGTTACAACGTACGATATTGAACCTTACAGTAAACTCTTATCTTGTCTCATTTAAATTTTAAACAAAATTTATAGTCTTTGAAAAGTCTCTTTTTAATGTGAGTTGTGTATCAAATATGATTAACTCTCGATAGGCAAGCTATCGAGTCACCTTTACAATTGGTCGTAGTAACCTCGTCCCGGGGTGTCTCTCTTTGGAATTCTTGAAGTCGGCATCATCATCTGGGTCGTGTCTTCGGCAAGTACTAGATAGGATGTTCACTGCGGAGATTGAAGTTTCTTTTGTGAAAGTAGGTGTAGATCCACGGAGGTCCTCGTCAGCGTCTTATGCATCGTATACATGTATTTATGAAGTTTATGCAGATCACATCTTCATGTATAAGGTTGTACTTGTATTTACCTCTTGAGGGGAGACGTCATCTTGTTTACTACTAGTTAAGTTTTTGTTTTACTTATTACATTTTTCTTCTTAACACATCTTTATATCATTCACACTTTACACAACGCTCGCCACGTTTAGCAGTGGTAGCTAACATTTTAAAATTAAATTAAAAAAACAAATGCATTTTCGTGGAGCTCTCGCTCATACGTCTGTACGGTCTGACGGCAGCATAGTGACTCTCTCTACTAGATTCGATTGGCACATAACAACGGAGAGGGGCAAGTACTCCGCGACAATATAGTTCCTATTTTTATTTAAATTGACATTCTTATTACCAAAAACAATACATTAATTATACATATATAATTTAAGTGAATTATTTTAACTACTACTCGTCCCTTCAAATTTCTAATTACAAACATTATGATTTTTATATCTTCCTAAATTACAGACGACTCGATAAACACGTTGAGTCCGGAACTAACAGGTCACCGCATGATGACTAGCAAAGGGTTAATTGTGATATTAATAAGTTTTTTACAATTCGAATTTTTATTAGTGCTTCTGTTGATTTTCATTCACTTCTCATTCTCATTCTGATTTAGTACAGGGGCTTTAGGTTTAATAGTGCGATTTAAAAATACTTAATCGCTCGCAAATTTAATTTTATTTATTTAAGATTACAGTTTCAATTAAATCGTCACAACTGGCGTTGCAGGAGCAGTCATTGCTTCAGTTTTAACTGTAGAGGTCACCATATTATGTTGTTAACACGCGTTGTGGAACCTGTAGGCCTACATAAAGCTTTGCAGATCATCTTCGGTCTCAGCTATAACAACAGCAACGTCAGCATAGCAAATAATGTTGAAATAACTATACTATTACCCGTTTTATATCCCTTCATATCTTTCATGAGCAGGGGACTAAATGAATCGCCGTATCGTATCCCTTTTCCAACAACATGATTAGTTGTTGGACTTCTCCATTACATTTTATTCTTGTGGTGGTATTTGTATTTTAAGTGTCTTTTATGCTGTCTTATAATTGTTGCAGGTATCTTCCTTCTTATAAAGATTTGTATGATTCTTGTTGTTTTCTTTTATCAAATGCCTTGGTTAGATCTGAAAAACACATGCATGCGGATTGGGCTTTCTCGCGTATCTGCCAAACAATAAAGATTGTATCAACGCAATGCCTTCCATTTCGGAAACCTTGTTGCTCGTTCTGAAGGTCTGTTAACATAATATACAAGTTTCTTTGTCAGTATCTTGGTGAGTAGTTTAAGGGTGGTACTGTCTCTTTTCTACCTTATAGTATACAATTAAATTTAGTATTTAAAATATACCTTATTTTGATCCGTCTAGCGATCTTGTAGTTTATTATTACGAAGACAGTGTGCACTGCCAGACGGAGTTGAAATGTGACAGTCGGGCAGTGCGCACTGTCTTCGATAGTTGTGTGTTTACCGTTTTTAATTGTGTTATTTATAACAGGTGTGTTTGTTTTATTCGTTTGTGTGTGTATGTGTTTTTAATAATTTCGTCGACGACTCCTATATACTAGGAAGAAAAAGTTTTACTTGAAGATGGGAATTTATTCCCGAAACATGTAGTGTAATAATAAACTACAAGATCGCTAGACGGATCAAAATAAGGTATATTTTAAATGTTAAATTTAATTGAATCTTATATGCGATCTGGAGACTGTATATATCATGAATTATAGTATACTCTTGTAGTTTAAGGATACAACTAACCCTCCATTTCCTCTTTCACAGTACTGACGTCACGGAGGAATTAAAAGGAATCGCGTTCGTGTACGCGTGTTCGTAAGCAATATGGGACAAAGCGCTCTTCGTTTTGCGCGCGAAGTACGACGGGGCACGATAGGTGTGCGTTAGAGGTGGGCTAAACTGTTATTTTAAAATACTAGGTATGAAAATACCGTTCCAAAAAAATAACAGGTACAAATACCTGTTATTGTATAGTATATATACATAACCTATATTATCCTTTGTAAGTAACTCGTTTTGAGTTTCCTGCAGGTCTCCTATGTAATATCTTCAAATAAATACACTGCAAGTAGGTTTATTTTCACCTAGATAAACCTATTAATATGTTAATAAACATACTTGCAGTTTATTTATTTGAAGATATTATATAACCTATACTATACAATTTGTTATAAGAAAAAAATTGAAACTAAAAGTATTAACAGTGTTACTTTACACTGTGACTTTATTAAACTATTACTATTTAAAAGAAAATAAGAAACAAGAGAATTTATAGGCCTATCTCCCTTTGGGAATACCAATTTAAGTTTTCACTAGGAGTAAAACTTTGGTTAGACTTTAGACAAATCAGTTGCGAAACTCGGGGCAATGAAATAATTTAGAGTACACGTAATACCACAACAAATAATGTGATAAAAACATCAGAAACATATAATAAAAACATAACAGTAAGCCACAAGAGTGAATGAGAATAAACAAAATTTTACAAATAAAAATGATAAAAACAACTGTAGTAAAATAAATATAAATAAATAAATAAAAACTTATAAATAATAAGCAACAACAAAAGTAAATTAAATGCATTACATACCTCGATAATCTTCAGATTCATTCACTAATGTACACAGAATATACAAGTTATGAAATGTCACACCTATTTACATTACAATCTGCTTCACTTAACACATTATAAATAAAATTAAACAATTGAATTGTTTTTAAAATACTGGGATTTCAGTTATTCAAACACTATTTTAAAGCATTCAAAAATATCAACTGTTGCATTTTCCTTGATGATAATCGTGTTCGTGTTCTTCGTTCAGATATTTAAGGAACGAAATCCCGTTGAATTAAAATCCCGTGAAGTTAAAATCCCATTAATAAAAAGTATAATATAGCTTTTCAACAGGAGCCACTCTGTAGGTTATAACGCAATATAATTAAATACAACTATTTCACTAACGACTCGGATCACAAAGTTTTTTATGAGTAAAAACATAAAGTTTTTTTACCTTACAACCTGAACCGGTTTTAGTTACAAGTTGGTGAGTAGTATAATATATAATTTATTAGCATATAATCTGTATTATATATCTGCATATCACACGAGAATAAATGTAACATCAGGATGAATTTGTTCCTTTATTAAAAACAGCTTCGTCTCTTTGCGCAGTATCGAAATATCGAAATACCCTTGATACTACCTGTTCCTAAAATACTAGGTGTTCCAAAAATACTACTGTTCCTCTGATACGCTTAGTATTTTGTGTATCGATGATACCACTAGTATTTGAAATACTGGTTGTTCCTTCCATACCAGCGATATTTTTGTACGCCTAGTATTTGGCCTTGGCGTATTCGTTTACGTGATACTTGCGTACTTTGTGTGTGTGTGTGTGTGTGTGTGTGTGTGTGTGTGTGTGTGTGTGTGTGTGTGTGTGTGTGTGTGTGTGTGTGTGTGTGTGTGTGTAGGAGCGTAGGGGCGTGCCTCGACTCGGAACAGCGTCGCCGCGAATAACAGGTATTTCAATTTTTCAGTCACTGTTACATCTGTTCCACAAAAATATCGTTCCAAAATACCTGTTACAGGTATATCGGCCCACCTCTAGTGTGCGTGAACTACAGGTTTTACGGGAATCGCCGGCGACAGAAATAGATACGTTCAACGTCCGGAACGAAGTGTGTTGATTGAACCATGGCCTTGACTTTGACGTACCTGTATATTGCGATGTCGAGACAAATCTTATTGGAACGAAGTGCATTTATTAATGATGTAGTCTGCTGAGTTTTTATTACAGTTTGTAGAAAAATAGTCTCTCTGATCACCATCCATTGTAACACAGTTTATAAAGTAAAAATTTACTTTCTATGCAATGAAATAAACTAATGAATTTTTCGGTGAAGGGTTTGTGAGGATCGGTCAAAAATATAACACAAATTTTAACTTATTTGTGTCGACGTTTCGACAGTGTTTATTGTCATCATCAGGGCCTGTGTATGAAAACAAAAGAAATGTCAAACACAACAGAACAATTAATTGAGTGAACGTGTTTGTGTATGTGAGTGTGTACGCGTGTGTTCGTATGTGTGTATCATTGTATATGTGAACGAATTGAGATAGTTTGTTTTACATCCTCAAATGTTTTCTTTAAAGACAACGATAAAATTATAATATCACGGAACTTAATTTATACAGTATTACAATTTAAATTACTCATAATGCAATGGTATTTGTAATTAATTATAAAAGCAGTAATCAACAATTAAATATTAGAATTGGTACAGATACCGTTTATAAGTAAACCAGTCAAAATATAGCATAGTAAAATATACTATAGCTAAATACAGATTATAGGGATGTTCAGTTATGTAATTATTAAAAGTTATTTTTATCACCTTTCAGTCACTACTGGTATTAAAAACACTGTCATTAATTTAGAAAATTAATCAGTTATAAAATTAATCAATATTAATATTAACACTGTCATTAATATTATAACGCTTAATTAATTAATAATTATAACGCGTTCTGATCACATTATAACTGATCACAATAGTTATTTTAAAAATCAGTAACTAAATGTATGCGTTTTCTAAGTAAAAAGTTTTATAACCAAAAAGTCGATCGTAAAAATATTCAGGTTTTTTTTGAACAAGAATTGTTCTGTTCGGAAGCCTTCGTGAACAAGAATACTGATTATCTGTAGAAATATCATGAGTAGGGGGGTTACAGAAGAACCAGTCAGATTACTAGATTTCAGTCGAGGATAATTATTTGAAACTGACTGATCAGTCTCTGTTGGGAATCGATAACGCGTAAGCGCCGAGTGATTCATGACGTCGGTCTGCTAATCGCGATTAACACAAGTTAAAATTTCCTAGGAAAGTTGCCAAGGACAGTTATATAGAATGGACCCCACAAGGGAGAAGGCAAAGAGGAAGACCACCTATCACCTGGATAGAAGAAATTCAGACTATATTGAGGGAATTCAATCACTTCTGTAATCTTTGGTTCCGGAAAATGTGTAAACATTGTACAGCCCGATTAACAATAATAAAATTTCCTAGAGTTACTGCAAATAATAATAATAATAATACAAGTGCTATTCCGTGAAAGGTATATACATTTTAAGCGTACTGGATAAGAAACATGTAAGCATAATACACTAATTTAGCAGTAGCAACGCCTGTTCGCGGTGAAAGTATATAACAGTGCTTGTGAGAAACATCTCCACGGCCGAACACTATATCAACCCACGTACTCATCCAAATCCGGAATCATCCAGGAACCCGTCGTCTGACAGATCTGCAGCCAACAATAAAGGGAAGTGAACTTACGTTGTTTATGTACATTGAAAAAAAATATTTAAAACAAAGACTGTCAAATTAATTTATTTCATCCTTAAATTCGTAGTGACCGTCAATCAATGAATTTTTCGGGTGAAGGGTTTGTGAGGATCGGTCAGAAATGTAACACAAATTTTAACTTATTTGTTTCGACAGTGTTTATTGTCATCATCAGGACCTGTGTATGAAAATAAAAGAAATCTCAAACACAACAGAACAATTAGCTAATTGAGTGACGTGTTTGTGTATGTGAGTGTGTGCGCGTGCGTGCGTATGTTGTTGGTATCATTATTCTGAATATTATTATGAACGTTATTTACATTAACGTGTTTTTATTAATATCTCGTAAAATAGTTCCGTTCCCTCGCACCCGCGCACTACATACGCGGCTAAGAATTTGGTCTCACCATTCCACAGCACTTAAAGTTGTTTTACAAGCCTAAAAATACCTAAAACTAACATTGTTCACAACTTTTCCTTACCAACTGACCAACTAATTTATAATTTTCAAACTTGCATCTCTGCGTAGTCATTTATACAGTGTTTTACTCTCTGCTACATTCCATATGCAGTTAGAATTTCCGTTGCAATGTATATACATATCTTTTTATTTGGAGTACAAGTATTTTTCGAAAGGAATAATTAGGAAGATTCGCCCAAACTGAATAAATACAAAACACCGAGGTTTATTGGCCAGCTGTGTTAATGATGTTAAATGGAGCCGTAAACGCGTATACGGACTCGTTATTAAACGTCTTTATTACTGCGACCTGGGCGCGTTAGGAACATTATCATCTTGAAGCAGATTGTATATATACAGTGTACTTGGGTGTTGTGTTTGGAGCGTTGTTTCGTGAGTTGTAAACGAAATACAAAAGAGGCGTAAGAGAGTTCATTACAGGTTTTATGGCAAAACTCGTTAAATTGAATCACCGCCGCCTTACACTTATCATGTTATGGACGTGATATGTTTTTGTTAGCGGATACTTAAGCTTCGCTACTGTTTCCACTCAGCCGTGACCCCCCCCCCAACCCCCATCTTACCATATGTAACCATACCGAAAACACAACTCTGCTGTCTTATCCTCTCTGTGTGTGTTTCTGCTGTGTTATGAAACAGTGGATCTCCAATTCTTCTTAACTGGCGCTACAGCTCTTGGAGAGCCTTGGCCTCGTGGACAATCCGCCTCCAGTCGTCTCTATTCTCTACTCTCAGTCTCTATGTTCTTACACCGAGCCTGCGGAGGTCGTCCTCAAGATCATCCACCAATCGTGTTCTTCTTCCACCACGTCTCCCTGTAAATATTTTCTTCAATGTGGATGTCACTAACATTCTCTGAAAACGCCCTGCCCACCGGATTCTATTTCTTTATGTCACTGACGATATCTGGTTGTCCATAGAATTGCTGGATTTTTCCATTATTCGTTATTCTCCATGTTCCGTGGACGTTCACTGCACCAAATATCCTTCTAAGGAATTTTCTTTCCCGCCCGCGCGACCACTCTTCCTCCGTCACTGTCATTGTCCAAGTTTCAGACCAGTACATGACCACTGGCTTGAGAAATGTTTTATAGAGACGAATCTTGGTTGCTCTGTTTAAGTTTTTACACGTAAATATTCCTTGTACGGAGGAGTAACATCTGTTTCCAGCAGATATCCTTTCGTTTATTTCTTCGGCCACAATATCCTGAGTAACTAGTGAGCCCAGTCAACCTAGTGGAGCTCCAATACCGTAAAAAATTCGAGCAATTGCTCCAGGATACCAGGCTGTGACAATGAAAACGTAGTGTAAGCGTAATGGCAAAATAAGGCATTAGAGTACAGTAGTGAACCCAGAATGCCTATATGCAAGTGAATGTCTAGCATTGAATTATAATTTAGACAAACTATAAATATTGGAAAGACGAATTATTAGGAAAATATTAGGCTCACGAAAGCTTCAGAAGGGTGGAAATTAAGAAGTAATGATGAAATATATCAAAGTATAGAAAATATAACAGAAACAATGAGAAAAAAAGACTATTATTTTTTGGACATTTACCGGTATGTAGAATGAACGACAATAGGTTGACAAAGCAGATCTTCAAATATCTGTGGGAGAAGAAGTCAACATCAAGTTGGATTAAAGAAGTCCAAAAGGATTTAGAAAAAATTAATATGCACGCAGAAGAAGCAATTGAAGGAGAAGTTTTTCGGGCAAAAGTGTTAAAAATGGAAGGAGTGTTAAAAAGGTAGGAGAGAGAAAAACGCAGGTTCAAAGTGGACTGAGGACAGGAAGAAGAGACAGTGAAAAGATAAAAGAATATTGGAGAAAAAGAGAAGAACAAAGAATAAAGAATTGAAATTGGCATGTGGTCCTTAGATGGCCGAAAAAAAAAAAAAAAAAAAAAAAAAAAAAAAGTAAGCGTAATGTTACGGTATAAATATAATTGAACGAGCGAACCGAGTTCTCAGTTTTAAATTGACCGTTTGGCATTTGTGGCGAATGTCTGCCTGTATATTTGGATTATGTCTCACGATAACTTTTGAATGCATCATCCGATTTTCGTAAAACTTGGCGAATGTGTCAGATTGGGAGATAACTTTAACTAATGTCTGAATGTAGTGTTAAGTTTTGGAAATTTCGAAAAACCCGAGGGCCCAAAAAAGAGATCAGAAATTTGAAAAAAATTGTGAAATTCCAGCAGTGTATCAGACTAAACGGAGTGGTAGAATGTTTCGAATTTTTTTAGTATTTATTGTATGATTGTGTGCTTTGAATTTGTTATATTAATAAAGAAATAGTACAGTAATCAAGATTTTTGCAATTAATCTCATAATTGAAAAATTATATAATATTGATTGTGACTGTGATTTGCTGGTTTTCTCTTTTATTTTTACAGTTATAAAATATCGGTATGGAGAACCATACATGAATTCCATGTTCTAAGATTTATATATAAAATCATATTCGAAATGAAATATTTCGATAGAAACTACTTCTTTCTTCAGCCTTAACCACAGTACTGTGGTCACTGACGTATACCACCTCACGTTAGTGCACTCTATTTTCACTGACGATGGCAGTCGATGGCACTGCCGAAACGTTTAGTTTTGCACATTCTCAAACAGCCCGGGAAAGAATTTTAACAACAAACTACTTGTTTGTTGCCGATAACGTAGTACACATATAAAAAATTATCACCTCCCCTTCAACTATCATTTTCATTTATAAAAAATTACCCACCTCTCCCTTTAACTACCCTTTTCATTTATAGATATTTCATCTACCTTTCTACAGTGAATTATTATGACTTTCTTTTCAGGATACTTTATTTATCAAAATTAAGTACTTTACTCTTGTTAAAACATAAAACGTTGCAGGTAAACTACCCCTTTCCCTTAACCGATCTTCACCAAAATCAATACGCCTTGAGTCCTCTACAACTCAGGCACATATGCAAAAAGTTATTTGATTCTATTTTAAAATGCATGTTGGTTCTTGGTATCCAAGTCACGTAGGAATAGTAGATTATAGATAAATAAATCACCTTGTATCCGTCGTGTGACATCGTTGTACGACGTACAACGTCGTATGACTATATTAAGTCGTGTGACTTAATCGACGTACAACGAAGTCACACGACGGATACAAGGTGATTTATTTATCTATAATCTACTATTTGATTCTGTTTGAATTTGCGGCAGTTATCGTTCGTCATAGAAAAATTACTCTTGTTAAAACATAAAACGTTTCAGGTAAACTACCCCTTTCCCTTAACCGATTTTCACCAAAATCAATAGGCCTTGAGTCCTCTACATCTCAGGCACATATGCAAAACGTTATTTGATTCTGTTTTAATTTGCGGTAGTTATCGTTTGCCATCTACACACACACTTTTCGGAAAATGACTTTTCTTCATGTTTTGAGGGTCATACAATCAGAATCAGCCCTTATTCGAACGCGATTTTTTTTCGTCATCGCCATACTTCCATTTCCTTATTTAATCACGTCCTCAAACTAAAAATCGAAAACTAAAATTAAAAGTTTATTGGATACGTACAGAGCCCAATGGAAACGCGTGCTTCAAAGTTTCGCTCTCAAAAATTTTCCGAGGGATTGAGACCGCTTTTCCTAAACAGGAGAACGGATCACGCGGAACCTTTGGTACTGTAATCTCCAGAGGAAGTGTCCTTTTTTCAAGTCACCGATTCGATTACAAAACGACTCAACCTTGGTGACTTCAGTGCGAGTACATGGAAATACGTTTATTACCTCGGTGTGAGAGTGAGACTTCTTCTCTGACCCGCGCTTTGGGTGTGTCAGTAGATTCAGAAAGATTTGTAGTAGTATAGGAATTATTCGGACACTATAAAACGTGTAAGGATGACAAGCGGCGGTCCAGACCAGACTATACGTTGTCCCTACGTCTCCTCTAGTTAATGTTTAACAGAGTGTGTTGTTCAATGAATGGAAAATATGAATATACGTACACGTCCACGTACGGTCCACTTCAATTAATTGAACGTGGTGATACATGCCGAGCGCCTCCATACGAACGAGAATAGAAACATTTGATGCCGTTTATTTTATTTTTAATACATTGTAACAGTCGTACGTGCGATTGAGGAACAAACAAAGTGATGCGTGCGCACACGGTCGCGTACAAACAATTGTCAGGGCGTAACGTAAATAGATATCTGGTATTGTTGTGTTTGTTTACGCCAGCGTTTGTTCGGCACTGCGCGATTGTCGACTGGTAAACGTACGCGCTAGTAGACGTGTGTATTACAGTAGGTCAACGGGAGTCACCATTCAGATAAGCAGATCATTGCGCGGTCACGGTCCGAAACCCGCAGAGGGCGGAAATCTGACGTTATCAAAACGTTGTTCAAAGGTTGTAATGAGGTGGATAACGCTAAGAAAGTTTCAACGAAAGATCTTAAGACGTCTTTATGGCACGGTTAAAGAAGATAACGAATGGAGAATACGAAATAACCATGAGATAGATGAGCTAATGAATCATGAATTATTGTTAATATTCATAAAGGCTCAACGAATACAATGGTTAGGTCACCTAGAGCGGATGAGTGATCAGTGTATGCCAAAGAATATCCAGAAGGCGCAAGACTGTAAAAGCAGAAAGAGGGGCCGACCTAGGATAAGATGGTTGGATGATGTGGTAGAAGATCTACAGAAGAATGGATGTGAGGGGTTACACTGAGATGGCAATGGTCATGAGACTTTGGAGAAGATTGGTGTTGGAAGCGAGGGCTCAAGTGGGGCTGTAGTGCTGAAGAAGAATGTGGTGGATGTGCCCCTTCTTCCAGTGGATGTAAACATTTGTCATTAACGAAGGACCAATTTAAAAGAATAGAAAACGCAAAAACTAGGTTTCTTATTTATATAGCCTACAGAGGACTGTATCTTACCAGGACAGTGGGGACATGAATCATGGACTGAAATTATTTATTATAAAAGAAGGAATAAAGAGTTAAAGAAGAAACTAGAATGAACATATAAGACGTTTCTAGGAAATAAGGCATTCAAAATTCAAGTAATATATAAACCATCGTGTGTGGAGGTCGACTTAGAACGAGGCAGTTTTAGCAAGAAGTGCGAAGGTAGAAAAAAACAAATCACTGTAATGTGTAATCTGATGAAAATGTTTTGTTGCTATAGGGTACAACTAGAAACGGTCACCTGTTTCGGATTTGACACCTTTTTCATGTTTCTTCTGAACAGCTGGTCAAGAGATGCAGTTGACCAGATTTTTTAAACGTGAAATGCTAGAGAAATGTTTTGAGCATGTTTTCATACTGAGGTATGTTTACTTTTTATAGATATCAAGCTGACAGCTGGTATCAATAAAAAGGGAGCGCTTATGCGACATTTCAGCTTGGGTTCAAGCAAAGCTTGTCAAACTCATTCAGAGTGAATCGGAAAGGCTGTTCATGAAAGAGAGAGGGTGGATTTGGTATATCATTTGGTGTTAAACAGGGAGATGTTCGTACGGTTATGGTGTTTAACCTTTTTTTGTTTTGTGCTTTGAGTAAACTTAATAATATTGAGGATGGAATTGTCTTTAAAACGAAGCGAATAGGTGTTAGTGCAGCTTATGTGTTAGCTGCAATAAATTATAGTGTCTCACGGATCGTCGTATTGTGCAGTGGAAACAAAGTATGGACAACAATGAAGTCACTGATTACCAGCTTTAATTGGTCACAAATAACAATTGGAAATCAACAAGGTACTTTCATACAGTAATTCAAGTTAAATTTCTCCACACGCAATAATAATGCCAACTAATAGAGTTCCGCAGTAGTTACAACACAGTAATAACTTTCCACTAATCCGCAACAACCACTTGATCCCCATTCTACAATCTCGCCAGGTGTAACTAACTTCTGCGCCGGCTTGCTTGTACAGGTGCCGCAGGTGTTCCAGAATAATTTTCCGTTCTTTTGTCGGCGTGCCAGCGTAATTTGCGTAGTTACAAGTGCTCTCGAACAGTCTGGAGGGAGTGCTACGTAGAGTGGACGACCTTGGCACAGTCGCTACACGCTGGCCTAATCGAGAAGCGTGTACAAAGATACACTCGTCTTTTCGAGAAGCCTTCGTAATTATCGTAGCAGTATGAGAGAGATGTCTTTGCAGCGTAAAAACGAGGCAGGAAGTGTGCAACTAGTGGTGAAGAACAGCGCGAACACGAAATACAGAAGAAACCAGTAGCAGAAGAGGGAAGAGAAATTGATAACCTGGTTGTTAAATACTGTTTTCGAGAGTTTCAAGAGGTAAAGCGTATGCGATAAGTGATGAAATAAATCGAAGAATAGTCAGAGTCTTTGAATTCAAAGAAGTCAATTGATATATAGTAGCAGATCTTTTACTGTTGCTTGCAGCCGGAAGTACAAAAATCAGGGTCTATAAAACGCCGATAGTTGCACATGAATCTGAGACTTGGACCATCCTGAACTATGATTAAACGCTTCAAAGCGGTGGTTCTCGGCCTTTTTACGTCCGGGACTCATCTTGAAGGATATTTCCACTTGATGGGACCCATAAGCACTGTGGCCAACAGAATTACTTGGAGGGTGTGCATCCAATTTATAATCATTTTGTGCTAACATCGAGTACTTTAAACCCCTTTTTTACGCTTAAACAAATTATACGTACTTAATTCTACTCATTAGTAAATGTAATAGGTTTTTAAAACCCAGTAAATAAATTATGGAGCCCGACTTTGCGATCCACCAAACGTCCCCTCGGGACCCAGCAGTGGGTCGCTCCCCACAGATCGAGAAACGCTGCTTTGAAGTGTTTTGAAAGGAAGCGGGAAGAATTTGTGTGCACGTTGGGAATGTATGGCTGCCGAGAAAACGTGACAGTTTGGTGAACTTGAGAATTGAGTGAGATACATCAAATCTGTGAGAATAATTTTGTTGAAATATGTCAACCGAGTGGCAGAAGTAGAACGCAAAAGAATGTTGGATGGAGGGTTTTATTGTACGAAAAGAAAAGGTTGACCGAAGAACCGGGTGACGCAGGCTGTGGACGAATGTTGGAGAGAAGTACAGTATATCCAAGCGAATGGGGAATGGGACGATTAATGATGGCTGTCGCAGCTCAACTAGGATTTGGCATAATGCAGTACAGCTGCTGAACATCCGGCACTGCCTTACATAGTGTTAACCACGTAACCTTTAATGTTGACATTAGTTTAAAGCATCTCATCACCCAATAAGAGAGTTAAGAGGAGTTGTTTTATGCTATCCCCATTATTTAATAGGGGGGAGGGGAACACGAATGACATGGATTCCGTTCATAGAACTGTCTTTTTTTTTTTTTTTTTTCTGATGATGTGGCAGTTTCGGTCGAGAATGAAAATATAAAAAGGCCTAACTATGGCGTAGTAAAATATGCGAAGAATATCAAGTGAAATTTCCAAATCAAGGATAACCGAAGGTCCTGGTAAACAACAACATGATGAAACCTATCGGTTTAATTTTACAAGCTAAATACAGAATATTTTCAATGAGATAAGGAGGCCTTAAATACGGCCGTGTAATATGTCGGATAATCCTGGCTGCGGATACCGCAATTAGCGGCTGATAATGCGCCTGGACGCACGTCATTGCTTGTTAAGAATGTTGCCAGGCTAGGCAAAAGAAAACGTCATAATGATGACAGGGCAACTGCCGTATTCACCCAACGCGATATCTCCTCCTCCCAGTAGTGATAATTTCCGCGAAAGGACAATGTTTCGCGACCGTGGACGACGAAAACGAAAACGCTAAGCGAGCTCAAGGCTGTACCAAAAAGTGCGTGCTTGAAATATTTTGAAGACTGCAACTGGCTGGCTTAATCGCGTTACATTAGACTGAGACTACTTTGAAGGGGGCAGTGTAAGTGAATGAAGGGGTAGTTTTTAAAATAAGCAAGAACTGCATGAGCTTTTTTTTTTATCAAACTTCGTACAGACCGTAGAGATGAGATTCCTTCGCACGGCGGGGTATTATAGACGTGCGGATAGGTTGACAAGCAGTAACTTCGGGGCAGGTTGAAGCGTACTACAAAATAAAACCCAAGAACATAAAAGAAATCGGGTCGGACATGTGGACCGGATGACCGAGTGACGACGGATTACCTTGGAAAATCCGAGTAATATATTCTCTTTGTTAATTAAATATGGACCGACTATTGCAAACCTAGTGTAGCTGAACTCCATGTATAGAAACCCTTGCCGCGAAGCGTGACAGGATTTTATTTTAATCGTTGGAAACGTTTTTAAATCGAGAGCTCGAAAACGTCAAGCGTAATAACTCAAGGACACCGCTTTGAATAGCGTCTTAATTAATCGAATCGGACGCGCGTATACATCAGATCGACAGTTACTGCACAATAAACGTCCATTCTCGTGTGTAGCGAGACGTTCGGTCACCCTTGGTATTAACGAACGTGAATGATGTGATACGGAAACGTGTACGTGAACGGCTGTGGGCCGCGGCCGCGCGCGCGCTAACCTTGGCAATTCCTGTAAGTGTTTTATTAGGTGGGATGTGTGTAGTGTGACACCGTGCCTACTAGTTTGTCCTCTGTTGTCGACTACAGAGGGCTCGTAGAGATACGTGCGCTAATCGTGAAAATGATTTCTTAACGTGTAACGCGATGGAACCGTTAGATAAGTCACGACAAGTGAAGAGTTTAGTTAAGTTTGCGACAGTGTATATTACGAGATGGAACAAGATTTTGTACGGAGGTCTGCAACTCCGACTACAAGATGGAAATTTCAGAAACGGTAAGACATTAATACTGTTCATATTTTAAAGTGGTGATCGATAATCTAACTCTTGGAACCAGGAACAGTTTTAAGAGAGGGGTATTTTCAGAAATAGAAATAAAATGGTAATACAGGGTGGCCCATAAGTCAGTTGGCAAAATTGCAAATAGCACTTTCATTGTAGTGGTGCAGCAGGGATACAGATACAGATAACGCATACAGATAGTTAATAGCATAGTTCTCATGACCTACAAGAAATGCTCAAAGTGGCCTCCATCCTTTTCTAGTCAAGTCAAGTAACTACTATGCTAGTCAATCGAGCGTCTACATACTGCTAGTGCCAACTGACTTATGGGCCACCCGGTAATTTGTAAATCTATCGACGAAGAACTAGATTACCGTGAAGAATTTTGAAATCATTGTTGATAAATTGTCAGTAAAACGTCAAGGTCTGATTGGTCAAAGTAAGATATACGGTGATAAATCCGAATCAGGTTCAGAAATAGACAATCATTTCTTAAGGTTGCCAACTATAAATATTCCATCTTTTCAAGGTGATTTCAAGGAATGTTTGTGTCATTAACTGTTAAAAACCAAAGCCTAAGTAATGTTCAAAAATTTCATTACAACAATCGCCCGTTATAACGTACTAATGAGGGGTCCGTTATATTGTAAGTCCGTTGTAACTTTACATTGTAGGCCTTACAATATGTATATAACTCGCTTAAACTACGTGGATAACAATAGAAACTATTTATTTTTCTGTGTTTATATAAAATAGATAACAGTAGACCAATAAAAAAAAAGTTATATCTTGCACAAATACTGTGTACATAATTGTAATAAATCTTTCTCCATTTAAAGAACAGTTTATACGCGTATTTTATGAAAGTGTTCATAATTATAGTAAAAACTTTGTCCAGTGTCTGTCTTCTTCGAAAACAAGACAGCTTTGTGTCAGAATCCCTTTCCATATTTACTGGCTTACAAAAATTACTGATTTTTGATTGAGATTGATTTAATTTCTTTAAACAATAACTCACGAATGTGTCACAGTGATCATAATGAAATACGTTTTCATTTTTTGATTGCTTGAACGTAAACAATGAAATAGTTCAAATGGTCCATTATCTAGTACTTCGCTCACATTATCCAGCGTTGCTAAGCGTCATTTTTGAGCGTGATTGTCTTTGATTTTTCAGCACTGCATCCTTTGTTAGAACTGTCCGTTATAAGCAGAGGATAACTGTATTTGTTGTCTGCTCATTAGGATGAAGCTCTTGGGATAATAAAGAATACCCCAGTTTGATGCAATTTTGAAAGTGCTTATCAGTTAGTAAACTACTCACTGAGTATATATCAACCATGAAGTATATAAAAGAATAACAAAAAAACTAGTTTGCATGCAAGAAAACAATAAACAAGAAATTGTACTAACGTGTTTTCATTGGTAAGTTGCAAGTAAAGCTCACTAATTTGACGCTATAACTTGCAATCACAGCATAGTTAGTACAGGGTAATTTTAAATTTGAAATTAGGTTACAGTGTACAGATAATCTGTTAAGAACTTGAATATAGTGTAAATTGAAGTGTATGCGCTTCGATTGAGTAATCAGACAACATTTAGTACACCTGACAACAACACACTTAGTGTTAAATCGAACAGTAATTATCGATACCTAAAAAATGAAAAAAAAAACTACTTAATACTTTCCGGATTATTGAATGTTCGGATTTTTGACGTTTTATTGTAATACGATGAATTTTAATTCGAACAAAGTGATTTTCAAGCATAACAAACATAGTCTACTCTCTGTTTCTATCTGCCTGTCTGTCTTTGTCTTTGTCTGCCTCTGTCTGCTGTCTGTCTGTCAATCTGGTCTGTGTCTGTCGATCTGGTGTCTCTCTCTCTCTCTCTCTCTCTCTCTCTCTCTCTCTCTCTCTCTTACTCGCACACATGCACACGCAAGTAAAATTTTTTTTTAATATAACATGTATTTATTTTAACACGTATGTATTTTGATTTAAATATTTTATGTGTCTATCTTTGAACTTGATGGGATCTTTAACGTGGCTTTGCATCGATCCATTAGTTTACAACCACGTTTTTTTTTAAGTTCATTAACATGAAAGGAAACTGTGATATTTGTTTGAAGAGTTCAGTCTACCTGATCTTCTCACAACTGAAGATTTTCTGCGGGGTTCCCATGTCCGCTGATAAATTACATAGACTACGGAAATATTGTTTGATAAATACTTTTGCGGATTCGAATCTTGAAAATATCCCACTACCTTTTGGGAAACGTTCTCTTATTCCTTAGCATTTACTGCTCTAAAATGCTTTGCTGTTTGCCTATCTTTGGATATCTGTATCTTGTTGAGTACTTCTGTTTTGGTTGGTTGTTGTTATGATTTCTTGTTGGTTCTTGGTATTTTAAACTGGTATTATTCTGTATGATTGTAATGTGTATATATTAGCTTTTTGAGTATTTTCGATGTTGAGTGCTTTGCAAATTGTACAAAATATGACACAAAAATCAATACAAAACACGACACAATTTTCAAAGCACTCAGCCACAATATACGCCACAATCACACCCAATAATACCAATTTAAAATATCAAAAACCAACAGGAAACCATAACAACAACCAACCAAAACACAAGTACTTAACAAAATAGAAAATTTAAATGGCTGAGGATGGGAACAATAGGATTCCCGAAACATGTTCCAAATAAGGGGAAAACATCTTGAGGTAAAGTAATTATAAATATTAAATAAATTAATTCAATCACTTTCTGCTACAGTCCGTTTCTTGATGTATATAATATACCATAAATACAGTGGTCATAAGATCAGTGGTCTTGATGTATAGACCAGAAACAAGATGGCGAAGGCTGAAGATGAGAATACAGGAACTCTCGAAACATGTTCCTAATAGGAAAAAAGTATATCTTGAGGTAAATTTTAGTTATAAATATTAAAGTAAATAAATTAAATATAAAGTTGTAACATGTTACAGTGCCGAGTGTTGGCTACATAGAATTCTATTTTTGTTGGCGTAACAAAGTCGTGGGCTGCTGCGTGGTGGTGGAAACATTTATGTTTCGGTCTGTATCACGCACTTCACATAAAACACGTGTAATTCGATTTCAAGGCCGGCAGTTTGGAAATGTTGCCGGCCTGCCCGTAGCTAGCCCGTTGTTTCCAGCCGATCGCTTGCTAAATTATTTAAATCTGTAATGAGTTTTTTTTTATGGAGCAGTATCGATTACATTTAACCGGGAGAATATAAGGAATTTCTGAACGACAAGCGCCCGCTTAAAGTAAAGGGGGGCAACGTGTAGTAAATTGACGAGTTTAATCTGTGTATTTAATGGTAACTAAACGGTCAAATTATCGTCTATCTTAACATTCCGACAAGTAACTAAAATACTATTACTACTACTGCTGCTCCTATACTACTACTATCGCTACTACTACTGCTACTGCTACTACTACTGCTGCTGCTGCTACTACTACTAGTACAGCTGCTGCTGCTACTACTGCTACTACTACTACTGCTGCTGCTACTACTACTACTGCTGCTGCTACTACTACTAATGCTACTACTGCTACTAGTACTACTACTACTACTACTACTACTACTGCTGCTGCTGCTGCTGCTGCTACTACTACTACTACTGCTGCCACTGCTACTACTGCTGTTACTCCTACTACTACTACTACTACTACTACTGCTGCTGCTGCTACAAGAACAACTACTACTACTTCTACTACTACTATCGCTACTACTACTACTACTACTGTTACTACCACACGCGCGTGCTTGCTCGTAGGGTTTCTTTTGTAAATATTGAATTTTAAATATTTTGTAATCCTGATGGTGATAGTTTTAAAACGTCAAATACATATTATTGTCTTCGTAAACTGTATGTAGTAGACCTTCGTAAACTGTAGCAAAGGTATACTGTCGTACATCCTTGCTGCCAAAAAATGTACAATTTGCGTTTGTTACTTCCATGTTCCATAAGGAAATGGAAGTATTGAGATCGCGACAAATATCGTGTTCGAGATAAGGGCTGATTCTGATTGTGCTATACTCAATACATGAAAAAAAGTCATTTTCCGAAACGTGTCTATGCCAGGCAACCAGTTCGGTTAGGAGGGAGGGGTAGTTTACCTGCTTTGTTTTGTGTTTTAACAAGAGTAAAGTACTTAATTTTGATAAATAAATGCCCCGAAAATAAAGTCATATTAATCCACTGTAAAATGGTAAATGAGATAATTATAAATGGAATGGGTAGTTGAAGGGGCGGGCGGTGTGTTTTTGAAAATTGCTGTGCTGAATCAAGTAAAGTACGAATATTTAATTTTGAAGGATAAGATACCTTAGAAATTACATATGATAAAAGTACTACTCTATGAAAGTGTAAATATCATTAATGGTGGGGATCGGTTGAGGAGGAGGGATGATTATCTGCGTAGTTGAGATTCTTTATAAGAATAAAGTACCTAATTTTTATAGATAAAGTGACTCGAAAATAACAGTATGTAAAACGACTACCCCATAATAACAAAAATAAATATATAAATAAATATAATCTATAAATAGTGAAAATAGTTTGAGCGTGGGCGATATTTTTTTTTAGAGATTACCGAACCGAATTCAAGTAAATGATTTTAAATATAAATCTTAGAACATGGAAGTCATGTATGGTTCTCCATATCGATTTTTTAAATAAGAATAATACGTAGGCTGTGTGTACAAAGTATTGAGTTACGTAGCTTAACGTTCAGCGTGCTTGGCGTCGACGAGGACGTATATTTTGGTAGTTTAGTCAGAGCGCGGCCTTCGGATAGGCTGCGTCGTGTAGGAGGACGGAGTACATAATGTGAGGATAATTATACGTCTGTTGGATTTATAGTAGAGTTAGAAGTCATAACAAAACGAT
This sequence comes from Magicicada septendecula, assembly GCA_034769895.1. Lineage (NCBI taxonomy): Eukaryota > Metazoa > Arthropoda > Insecta > Hemiptera > Cicadidae > Magicicada > Magicicada septendecula. Next base: position 14,350,194 of record CM068370.1, read on the forward strand.
TAGAGTAGCTGTCTCAATATCGTTATTTTTGAAGAATGTGTTTGAAGGTACTTGGAATCGCTGTATATACACTGTTCCCAGAGAATCTTACCTTTGTGGGTGGTTGGGTAAATTCATTTTTCCAGTCACCATGTGTTACGAGAAGGGAATGTATCAAACGAACGATCTATTGCAAGCTAGCGACCTACTGAGAGCGAACAACTGAAGCAAAAACGGACTACATTTGTTTAGTTTTATAAATAAGTGATGAGCGATATTCAGGGCTGGATTAGAAGCGCGGGGGTGCCCTATGCTGCTATCGTATTGGTGCCCCCTGCGATTCAAAATTCAACCTTTTTGTCCATTATTTCCACTGATAAATGACATAGCTTAGAAAATACTAATTGTACATTTTTTCTTGATTTTGCCTTAACTGAGTCTAGCATAATTTCTTGTAAATCGAGCGATTCAAGGTATCCCCCTTTCAATATTCAACCTTGCAAACGAAGACAATCTCTCATCTCCCATAGTTGAACTCGACATATCTTTAATGTGTTTTTAATGCAGAAAATGCTTTTTCATATTCGCAGTTAATTATTGGAATCGTGAAAAGCAGACGTTAATCTATGTATATATTCGGAAGTAGGCCTACATAAATCCTTTTGTAATCAGTAATCCAGTGTAATACTTTGAGCGAACAAACAATAGCATCATGGACTCTTCGAACGATTTGAAAAAAAAAAGCTTATTTCTTGCAGTTTTTCTCGTAGCATAAAGTGCTTCAATTCTACTAGAAGATCGTTATTTAAATAATTCAGTAAACTTCTATAAGAGCTTTCGCTTGATTTTCCAACTCGACACTCTTCATGGTTAAGAAATATGTAATAAAACCAAACAATTGCATATCAGTTCAGCTGAATGGTGCCCTCCCTGACAGCTGAAGTCCTGGTGCCCTGTGCTGTAGCATACCCTAGCGTTAAGGATAATCAGCCACTGCCGATAGGAGTGCGGCTAACGCGAACTACGAACGAACTGCAGTTCTGCGGCGCGACCAACTAGTCAGTAGTTCACTCTAATTCTTTTTCGCAAGGTCGTTCACGAATTAGTGTGTTGCCGTGAGAAGACAAGACAAGACATATTCCATGAGAACTGTGTGAATCTGCAGGTTCGTGCCGAGCGAGCGTTGTGTTGGAATTACGACAACCACCACCAGTTTGAATTACACACAGTTAATATTTTGTCACGTAAACAGACAGTTTAATTTGTTTTGGAATTACGTTGTAGCCTATGTGGCGGTGAAACCGGTGTCGGTCGCGACAGAATGAGAAAATCGCGAAAATATTTAAATTGGTCTTTTTTTATGTAAAATATTTCTCGTAATGAACGGATTTCTGTATGAAGAATGTTGCAATTAGCATGTGCGCAAAAATAAAACCTTTCTTATCAATTAATTGCAGCAGGTGCGTCATTCTTGATTTTTTAAAAGTGGTTACTTCTGGTATTTGGGAAGTATAAGCATTATTTCAGAAGATGGAACAACAAAAAATGACATCAAAAATAGGATACAATAGGGAAAAAAGGCTATTTGTTCTCTAAACTCCGTTAGTTTGGTCGAACAAAATGAAACTTCAAACTAAACTGACAATCTACACAACTATTGTGGAACCCATTTTAACTTATGGCTGCGAATGCTGGCAACTTTCAGATAAAGAGAAAAAGATGATAGAAACTGTGGAAATGGACTTCTTAACAAGAGCGTGTAATATTTCTAGAATACAACATGTTAGAAACGAAGATATAAGAAGGAAACAGCAGTCTTTACAACAGCAGAAAGAATAGAATCCAGACAGTTGCTATGGTATGGTCACGTAATGAGGATGGAGGAGAAGCGATGGCCAAAGAAAGCATTGACTTACACACCACAAAACGGGAGAAGTAAAGGTAGACTGACAACACAATGGAGAACAGGAATTAGGAAAAGCATGAGAGATCGAGCTATTGAAGATAATAACTTTAAGCATAGGGAGAAATGGCGATCGAAATACGGGATGCGGCATAGACTGTAGGACCCCCGCTAATAACTAAAAAAATTACTTCTGCTGTAAATTCAAAAGTGTTAATTTCATTACTTTTTTTAATAGTAGATGGTACGAGAGTCATTCAATAAGTAAACAGACAGACGGTTGTAGAAAAGAAATTAATTGTAGCAGCTGATTGAAACTTTCAGGAGTCTTACCTGGCAACGTCGTTGTGAGTTTTGATCAGCTGTTAATAATATATTGCATAAACATAACCAATACAGTTTTATTTACGATGGCGTGTCCTCTTGAGGACAGTACTTTCGAAGAACAGCGTTCTGTTATAAGATTTTTGGATTTGGAACCACTATAACCACTAACTTGGATTCACTATTTTGAACCTGAGTCAAAGCGACAAATCATGGAGTGGAAGCATCCCAGTTCACCCGCCAAAAAGAAATTCAAAACCCAGCCATCGGCTGGTAAGGTGATGTTAACCATCTTTTGGAGCTCCCAAGGCCCAATTTTCTGTGATAACCTACAAGACCAGCGTACCATCAATAGTCAGTACTATTCTGACATGATTGTGAACAAAGTTAAGCCTGCATTGAAGAAGAAATGTCCGGGATGGCAGAGGAAAGGTGTGATTCTTCTTCACGATAATGCCCGCCCACACACGGCAAAACTGACCCTCGAAACAATAAAAAAAGTAGGTTGGGAGATCCTGCCTCATCCGCCTTATAGCCCTGACCTTGCCCCATCTGACTTTGTCTTGTTTGGCCCACTCAAGGAGACTTTGCGTGGTGTCAAGTTCAACAGCATTGAAGAAGTGAAGGAAAAAGTCCAAAACTGGCTTCGACATCAAGGTAAAGAATTCTTTGCTGAGGGAATAAAAAAGCTTGTAAAGAGATGGGACAAGTGCATAGACGTTGCCGGAGATTACGTTGAAAAGTAAACAAAAATTATATTGATTGAATAAAAAGTTTTTGCTCCACAGTTGTTGTTTGTTTACTTATTGAGTGACCCTCGTATATAGTAGTTTTTTACATTTAACGATAATCCGTAACTGGTTTGCCGTGATGTAACGTGTCGTTCGGAACTGCAAAACAGGGGGGGTGGAGCCGTATTACGTGCATCAAGTTAAATTCACCGGCGTTTCGACGGCTGTTGTGGATGTCATCCTCATTGCGTGTTGAACCAGGCGTCTGACTAAGCATATCGACGACTGTCGCAGTAGACGAGTCGAAGCCTCTAGTGCAGTGGTTCCCAAACCCCCCCAAATAGTTTTAAAATTCACGGACCCCGTCTGAGTTCTGAAACAAAACAAACAGTAAATACGATAGAAACTCTTATATTTTAATTAAAATGTATTAAAATCAAAATTCTGTTAACTTACAAAATTATAATATTAATTGTGTCAAACATAGTTTAATGTCTGATAATTTCAACATTAAGTCACTCTCGACATTAAGTTTATTTCTTAACTTTGACTACAAGTACGTGAGCAGGGAGAATCCAGTTTCACAGAAATAAGTAGAGGGAAACACAGTTAAACGCTTCAAAGCTTTTTTTGCGAGTTCAGGATAGTCAGTCATTACATATAACCAGAAGTCAGCTAGTTGTAATTTTGCGAAAACTGTCATCATCATTATCATCATTATTCCTGCATCTCCTAAGTGGAGCATAGGGCATCAATGAACTTCCGCCACCGGACTCTGTTCCGCGCCATCGTCTTGATCTCGGGCCAGGTCTTCCCTCCTTTCTCCATCCCTTCCGCTATTACACTCCTCCTCCATGTGTTCCTTGGTCTGCCTCTTCTCCTGCTACCTTGAGGGTTCCATTCCAGGGCTTGTTTTGCTATGTCGTCTCTGCGAAAACTGTAATTTTAATGAAATGTCAGTTGAAAGTTCTGCCAATGAATCTTCTATTTGTAGTGTAAAAGAGAGGTCTAGTCAGTTCGGCTGACAAACAAATCGGCTACACGACATGATTTAAAGCCATTAGTTTGAAATTACTTTTACAATTACAATTAGTTTTACCCCCTCCCCCCCCCCGAAAATACTGGAATCTTCTACTAATTGTTTTAAGATTCAAAAATTTCGATTTTAGAGCATAAAAAAATCGGAGAAAATTACTGTTTACTCTAATTTTTCTTAAAAAGCGGCTGCGGACCCCATGAAACATTGTCACGGACCCCACTTTGGGAACCACTGCTCTAGTGAATTTAAACAGGCACCAGGAATCTGCTGTTCAAAATACACTGTTGTTTAATGCAGTCGATTTGGGGCACGAAAATCTGTGGTTACCGTAATGCTATTTTACGCATTACAAAAAAGTAATGTGTAAATTTATATGACACAGTGTTATATTTAATTATACTGATCGATTGGTCGCTCGGCGCATACTAGAACATTTTAATAATCATCATCATCATCATCATCATCATCGTCGTCGTAGTCATCTTCATCTTCACAACACGGCATAGGCAAGGTGCTGCCTCTTCCGCCTTAAAATCCTCCAGCCGTCTCTTCCTGGGTCTACCCACACACCAGTGTCGTACAGGTTTGTACTTTCAGACTTGTTTGGCCAGTCTGGAATGTGACATTCTTTCTAAGCGTTATTTCCACCGTTCTTTGTAATCTTTTATAATTTTTCATTCAAGTTATAAACTTGTAACTCTTCTCTTATGGCTTTATTTCTTATAAGGTCAAGTTTAAAACACCTTTTAACTTCTCTTAAGATGCCATTTCCGTGGCCTGTATTTCAGTGTCTTTTTGTTGTTTTTTATTGTCTATAATTAAAATGTTGTTATTTAACATTAAAGTGTATTTTATGTCACGTTCGGTAGACAAAATAAATTCTGTTTTCTTGTACAGTTAATTTTTGTTTATTATTCTTATTGTGTATTTACTGAAATAAATGGTTTGAAAGTAATGTAATTAAATCGAAGTCTTCCCCCGCGCGGCGCCAAACGGCAGCCGAGGTTACCGCGTGAAACTGATTGGCAGGTTTCTTGGCATTATTAACGACACCGATAGTTTTCCACAGCGTTGATCTACCGTTATTGATTTTACCATTATCGGGTGTTACCATTAGCGTGATGGATTGGTATAATCATAGTGTTCTGCTGGCGTGCGATAGGGAGCTGCTTATTAGCATTATGTAGTGTCGTTACGTATAGTATCGCCAGGTTCTCACTATCTCGTCTGTCCAGGCGGTCTTAGTGTATTGTAGCTGGAGTTGCCGATGTTGTTACGTCACTCTTATCACAGAAACAATTAGTTTCTTACAGTGGCCCCGTTGTTAGTTAGTTAGAAACGAACCCCGATGATAAAGGGAGGCCCACATAAGACGTTAAGTTTCGAATTTATACGTTTATTTGTCCGGAATACTTAAACATTTTCGTTTTTATATATTGAGAATATATTTATAAAATCGATTACAATTTTACATGACCCATTAAGCTGTAAGCTTGTGATAAATTACAGAACGAGTAATGCAGATAGACTACTCAGGGCAACACAAGGCTTACAAGTAACAGTAAGGGAGATGAAGAAATAGAACATCAATTGATAAAAGCAAGAAGAATTGCTGGATGCATGAATAACCTTATATGGAATAATAAATAACTCACGCTAGAAGCAAAAACTAAGGTTTACAGAAGAACAATATGTCCAGTAATATCCTACGCATCAAAGGCCAAGCCAGATGCAGCAACAATCCAAAGTTAACGACAAACTATAGAAATTACTATATTAGGAAGGGTACTAGGAAAGAAAAGGTACGATAGGTTGTCAAACAATAGTATAAGAGAAACGTGTAATGTAACAGATATTAAATCTTGGATTGCGGAAAGAAGAAGGATATGGAATGAACACATATCAAGAATGGATGGCACAAGGCTAGTGGAAAAGGGAAGAGATAGCCAACCAAACACCAAGAGGAGTATTGGTCGGCCAAGGAAGAGGTGGAGTGACAGCATGTAGGACCGTTGTTACAGAACAGGAGCGAGTTGTAAAAATGAAGTTAAAGAAGAAGAAGAAGAAGAAGAAGAAGAAGAAGAAGAAGAAGAAGAAGAAGAAGATTATCAAATTGTGCGAACTGTAACCTATGTGCTACCAAAGTATTTTGCAAGAAACGAATTCTGCCAGTGTTTACATGTTGACATTGCAGTCACAAAATATTAATAAATATAGATTTGTAAAGACTTTAAAATTTTTTATATAAAATTGTAGTAGCTTCGTGGATGTGTGATGGAGGGGGGGATCCATGTGTGACAGAGGGGCATAGACTGGTAATTACGCACTGGTTTTTTCTGCAAGTATATTGTTTTGGTCTAAAGCACGTGTAAATTATTTGTTTTTCTAACAAAATAAGTCTTTTGTAACGAAGAGGTATTTTGTCTTCAGTTCAATTATTCATACTGGGTTTGTTTGTTATACAGGTTGGGTCACATAATTCTTTTGGCAAGAAGTGGTTTTGTAGCTTTTTTTTGGTAACAAAGTGATAAAGGGTTTTGTGTCGTTCGGTCGCTGACTACACAGCTTTAAAATATTCGTTGTCTGTGATTCGAGACCTGTCTGTGGTCATTGGCCCAACCTGTACACGGGGAGTAGGTCTACATACACATAATGACCGTTAATATGTATGGAATACGAGGTGTGTAAATTAAGTAATGAGACTAATCATATTGCAGTCAATATGGCAACACTGTAAGGTTTACATTAACATAGACGGTTAGATAAACAGCTGATTGATATTTATTGACTACTGTTGCCACGTGAAACGTAAACAAGCTTTTCGTGAAGTGACTTTTTGTTTGCGTTATAAAAACGAGTGACATCAATTAGTGTTGTACAATTAAGTTTTGTGTTAAACTCTGGCACAATGCTACTGACAGTTTACAAAATTGACAAACGCGTATGGAGATGAAGCTTTGTCAAGAGCACAGGTTTCCAGATGGTTTAAGGATTTTCAGATGGCCGGGAATCAATTAAGGGGATGATCCACACTCTGGAAGACCGTCAAAAACTGACGACAATGTTGATCGAATCAGGGACTAGATGCGGTCTGACCGTCGACTGTCCACAGGCACGCTGGGCTGCGCTCTAGTCGGTAACCGTGTAGGACACTCTCGCCTTTTCGAGAGCGTTCGACGTCAGAATCATCGCAGAACAAAGAAGTTTGAACCACGCTGCAGTTTATCAAATTTTGACAGACGAATTCAGAATGAGACAAGTTTTGAGAGAATTGGTCCCAATAAACTTCACTCTTGAACAGAAGTACAGCAGGATGGAAGTGTGCCGTGATCTTCTAGGACGAATTCCTGTTATATAATAGATATTTACCATATATCCGTCGTGCGACTTCGTTTTTCTCGTCTTATTTTGACGCGTTTCGGCAACGAATTGCCATCTTCAGAAATCTTAATCACTCATAGGAGATCGTTAAAAAATTAAAAAATCATTACGGTAAAAGTGCACTTTTACGACATTGGAAACTCACAGACGCGAACAATTCCTGTTGTTCCTCAGACCCCTTATTCACCTGACGTGAGACCCTGTGACTACTTTCTCTTCCCGAGATTAAAAAAACATCTCAAAGGACACCATTTTGGGGCTATAGACAACATTAAAAAATGCAACCGACCAGTTGAAGGTGATTCCAGTTCCCGAGTTCCAGCACTGGTATGACGAGTGGAAAAACCGTCTAAAGCGCTGTGTGGCTTCGCAAGGGAACTGTTTTGAGGGCGACAGAGTCTAGATATAGTTTGATTGTAAATAAAAAGTTTTACTGAATTAGTCTCGTTACTTAATTTAAAGACGTCTTATCTTTCGATTCATCTTATCTTCTTAAAACAACCGAATAGCGTTTCGTACTGCATTGCGTGCGTGCAAGTTGTTTGCACTCGTAACGATGACAGCGTGCACGCACGGAAGACATACAGCCGATCTATTTGCCTCATTTGATCGTCACCGCTAAGCGAGCGCGGCTGGCTGGTCATCATTACGTCATCGCCAAGTAACGCTTCGTAGTCAGCTGTTCGTACGTGTTAAGTCCAGTATGACGTCAACTGCAGAAGAACGAGCATGACTCTACACCGTATCCCCTCTACACTTTCTCGCCTGGTACATTTACGTGTTGTGTATACTGGAAGCGTTAACAGTGATGATGGGAAACTAATGTTAACATTTGAAATACGTACGGTGGCTATTAACAAATTAATTTTAAAAGGAAAGTTTACTTACAAAAAAAAATTCATAGCTGTTTTTGGATAAAATATCAAGAATTAAAATGACATGCACACTATTCGATCATTCCAGTAACGAGACATCAGATAAATAACTCTTGATTCTACTTAAAATAGTAACAATTCTTCTTCTTCTTCTTCTTCTTCTTCTTCTTCTTCTTCTTCTTCTTCTTCTTCTTCTTCTTCTTCTTCTTCTTCTTCTTCTTCTTCTTCTTCTTCTTCTTCTTCTTCTTCTTCTTCTTCTTCTTCTTCTTCTTCTTCTTCTGCGCAACGTGAGCACTGGCTTCCAACATCAATCTTCTCCAAAGTCTCCTGTCCATTGCCATCTCAGTGTAACCCCTCACATCCATTTTTCTGAGATTTTGTAACACATCATCCAACCATCTTATCCTCGGTCGGCCCCTCTTTCTGTATCAAATCCGAAACACGTCATCAATTTGAACGTTTCTAGTTCTGTAGCAACAAACATTTTCATTAGATTACACATTACAGTAATTTGTTTTTTTTTTCTACCTTCGCACTTCTTGCTAAGACTGCCTCGTTCTAAGTCGACCAATACTTCCTCGACACACAATGGTTTATATATTACTTGAATTTTGAATGCCTTATTTCCTAGAAATGTCTTTTATGTTCATTCTAGTTTCTTCTTTAACTCTTTATTCCTTCTTTTATAATAAATAATTTCAGTTCATGATTCATGTCCCCACTGTCCTGGTAAGGAACAATTCTCTGTTGGCTATATAAATAAGAAACCTCATTTTTGCATTTTCTAATCTTTTCATTTCGTCCTTCGTTAATGACAAATTTTTACATCCATTAGAACAAGGGGCATATCCACTACATTCTTCTTCAGTACTACAGCCTAACTTGAGCCCTCGCTTCCAACACCAATCGTCTCCAAAGTCTACTGTCCATTGCCGTCTCAGTGAACCCCTCACGTCCATTCTTCTGTAGATCTTCTACCACATCATCCAACCATCTTGTCCTAGGTCGGCCCCTCTTTCTGCTTTTGTAGATCTGGTCGATCAGAATTGTTTTTGGCATACGCTGATCATCGATCCGCTATTCGTTGAGCGTTTGTGAAACTTACAATGTCTTCGTGATTCTTTAACTCATCGATCTCCTTGTTATTTCCGATTCTTCATTCGTTATCTTCTTTAACCGGGCCATAGACACGTCTTAAGATCTTTCTTTCAAACCTTCTTAGTGTTTCTTGTTTGTCAACGTCCACGTTTCACCTCCGTAAGTAACAACCGGTGTGATAAGTACCAATTATACATAACAAAGTGAAACGACTTATCTTGCAGAAGCAGTTTTTCAATAAACGTGCACAGCACATTCATTGATGGTAAAGTTCCGAGAGAATGGAAAACCAAATAACTATACCAATCTTTAAGAATGGACACAAGAGCGACCCTGAAAATTACCGAGGTATAACACTCTTAATAACAATACAAAAGTTATTTACGAAAATAATAATTGCAGAAACTGCACTTTTTTTAAATGTAAACGAAGAGTAACAGGGATTTCGCCCAAATCGATCGGGCACGGATGCTGTTTTCGTAGTTCGTCAGACAGTCGAAAAAGCTATTGTATACAAAAAGAGCCAGCCTTTATGTGTTTCTTGGACCTTAAAAGAGACTTTCGATTGGGTAAAACAATCTGGCATTATAAACGTCCTGGTGGAGAAGGAAGTCCCTCCAAAATTATTAAATACTGTAGAAGATTTATTACGAGATACAACTATAGAAGTGCAAGTAGGCAATAATCAATTGCGTAATTGGAATACGACAAGGTACTCACTCAGCCCAGTTATGTTTAATCTAATAATGAATAAGCTTATTGACTCCACCAAGACATTAAGTAGGTACAAAATGAATAATAGGCAGATACTATCATGTGATATGGAAATAACGCAGTGCTCATAGCGGATCAGCAGGTAATTTGTAGAGACTTACTCAAAAAATTCATAATAACAGCGCCAAATATAACACGACAGTCGCAACAGACAAGACCAAGTCAATAGTAATTTCAAAATATCCCATTGGACGTCAACTGGAAGGAAGGAAAGTTGTAGAGTAGATCAGAGAGTTTCAATGTTTAGGGACACACGTCTTTTGTAACCAAAATACCTATGAGAAAGCGAGAAGACAGGCAATGAAATGAGCGCGTATTTCTGGATATTTAGTAGGGGATGTAACCTGGAAAAATAAATACCTTAGACTTGAAGGTATCTTATATAATAAAGCTGCGGAATAAAGGTTATAAATTATAAAGCTGCGAAAGGCCGTGCTCTCTAGTGTTCGGTTTCTATGTGTTCTGCAATTGTGTTTTTTGTTTTGCAATGAGGTACCCTGTTCATTTGTCAGATAATTGGAATCTGCAAAGCAAGACGTTTCACTTAATTTTTTGGCATCTCATGTATCCGTTGTTTACCCGGCTCTATCATTGGAATAGTAGAATAGTGTAGCTATTATCTATGTTGTAGAGTTAATGTAGCGTGATGACAGATATCTATTTCTGGCTCAACCGTAGCGGCACTCATCCCACTCGTCTATTTCTGCTAACAGACGATTATGGGATATTGTTGCGCACGCTGCTAGTCAGAAGTTGCTAAACAGAACTTATCAGTTTTTAGCGAAACGTTGAATAAATTCATTTTTTAAAACAGAAACAACACTGTGTCGCACATCACTATAGAAAACATTTTTCCGATTAGCGCTTTCATGCTTCACAGCTCACATTTCTATACAGAAATATACATACAGTAATTGTTTACGGAAAAATTTTTCTGTAGTGGTGTGCAACGGTGTTATTTCTGTTTGCGAGTGTAACCACTAACGCAACTTTATTAACGAAATACATTTGTAACGGCTTTTTAAACACAGTTTTGTTCGTTTCAAACTTTTGTTGCGTCTAAAATTTCCCTCCCTTCCAAATATGATGGCTCAGCTTGCACTACGCCTCTGTGAACGCCCCTTGGTCAGCCGAAAACGGTGGCCATTGTTCGGTAACGTCAGTGTTCGTATTCCAAATTTTAACACTGAAATATTCATTTCAGCTAGTTCGTGTATGTCGCTACGCATTAAATTTAATATGTTACTTCGATTGTTGTAGTTTTTGTTAAAATATAAAACTGAATATGTAATTAATCGTAACCGTTTTTCAGCGTGTAAAGGGATGGGTACGATTTGAGTGTCTGTTTGCGATGTTAATAATTGTAGATTTCTCTGTTTCAGGTAAGCGGACTGTTGTTCAGCAAGAATTCACTAAAGTGTCTCTTTAGGTAAATATTTATGTAATTATAACATAGTCTGCTTTACTACTCCTGTATTATTACTATTAAGCACATCGTAACTCTCACAGTATTTTTTTATTTATTTAGTAGAAATCAGAATATAACTCATTAAAATGCCCAATAATCTCCTCCTCCTCCCCCAGATGTAGGAGCCGCCTTCACTGAAGATCTCTTCCTTGGTCTACGTATATTTCGTCTTTAATTGTCTTATTATAGAGTAACAATAACAGATAATTATATATTATAGAGTGACAATAATGGAGTGACAAATGTAGAGAAAACGCCCGCCCAGTGGTGGTGTTTCTTCTCAATTAAAATAGATTTTAACCGGCATCGAAAATTTATTTACGGTGTCTTTTTTATAAATAATGTGCATCCATATACATAAGTTAAACATAAATTGTGGTTAATGTAACATAACGTAATGTTATGTAATGTAACATAAATAATATACCTTGAGTAACATAACCTACATAAGTAACAACATGTGTTCTAATGACAAATAGTTTCAACAATACCAATCACAATATTACTTAATATATTACGGAATATTCATAATATTACTTGGAATGTCTAATATACAACAGCTTCTAAATAATATTCAACTCAAAAGATAAGATACTGTTAAGATTGCCCTATTTTTGCAGCTCTCATAATAGTTAAGGATGCGTGGAAGAGAAACGTGACGATTATTGTGGAAGAACAGTAATAATAACGAACTTAATATGAAATCTAGTGTAATGCAAAACGATCGAAGAAATCATGTTGTAAAGATGAACTTGAGCTTACCTAAAATACCATACAAAACTTCTGGGTTCTGTTTAACGGAAACGGAAGTAACGGAGGGGGGATGAAAGTAACGGAAACATTAAATCAAATTCAGAATTCTATTTTAGCATCAGATGTGAATACAGTTTTCGTAGGAAGTAGCAAACGATTTTATTTACGTAAAGTATAAACATTTGAGGTCACGATTTGGACATACACATAGGCCTACTTGTACAGCAGATACGACCACATAAACACAAAAGTTTTAACATTGAAAATGTTTATAAGGACGTGTCGCACATTTGAAAACGACCGCTGGTGCGTTATCGAAAATGGGAACCGGTGAGTTTCCATAGAAACTACTTCTTTGTTGTCAATAACGTAGTACACATATAAAACTTCGCTTATGAATGCGACTACATTGAACTTATAATCTGTACATTGCTAAATGAAGATTGAATTCATTGGTTGGTGAATGAACATAAATATATATATTTTTTAGTTTTATTGAAGCATTTTCAATGCCCTTCTCCGGCATTGCATTTGTGCAATGCCTGTACATTTTTTTTGTCTTATTTTATTTACTACTTCAATTTCTTCTTAACTTCACGGAGTAGGCACATTGTCTGTTCCGTTTTCACAGTGTATCTCGCCACCTTACACGGCCTTCCTACGTTCCTTTATACCTATATGCTACTTTAGATCCTCCATCCTGTCAGATGTTGCGACCATTCCAGGCTGTATTTACGAATTGTATCGTTTACGGACAATATCTGCAGTTCATTCCTAATGTCCTCATTAAGCAGACGATCTTGTCCTGTACAACTCATTTCTGAACTTTGGATTTGGTTTATAACCTTCCTTGTAGACACCGCACGATGTTTATTGATTGATACTCAGATTCACCCGGTTGGACAAGACTGATTACAAACCTCCACGGTGGGGTAGAGGGGAGAGGGTGGAATCCAGGTCTTCATTCTCGTAGACGATGGCAAAAACTGAGACGATAACTAGAAAACTAATAAATATACTGCCATTATATTTCTTGTAATATAATAATAATAAATAAATAATATTAATATAAAATATAAAAATTATTAAAATATTAATTATATTATATATAATATATTATATAATAAATATACATTATATAAATATATTATTTATTATATATTATATTATTATATTTATTATAATATAGCCATTAGGTGGTCGACTGAAATCGTTATTAATTCCGTAATTAAAGCCGCGTAGGAAAAAACACTGAATTTAACTATATCTATAAATATAAAGAAAGATCGTTAACATTTTTTTGTTCAAGAAGCAATTCATTACTTAACATCAACAACGTTGAAATAAATAATATAGCTTTAGATTTATAATTAGTTTGATACCACAGTAGCACTGATTCTTTATGGTGTTTTATTTCGACGACTGCGTGAGCGTACAGTCAGCACGAAGTTAATGATCAGATAAACCACTGTCAATTGTAAATAAGTAGTTCTAAAATTATAAAATCCCGCATCAAAATAAAATATGCACTTTTACTACAACTTTCCGCTGGAATTTTTTAACGGACCCCGTTTCGAGTCTAATTATTTCAAATATACTAAATTAGGCGACACTGATAACTGTCATCGATGGTAGTCGGAAAAGGTGGAAGAGCGAATTACAGGAATGGATGGGCGGGATGATTGAGAGAACTGGGTAGAAGTTACAGGAACTAATGGGCGGGATGGTTAAGAGAACTCGGTAGAAGTTACAGCAACTAATGGGCGGGATGATTAAGAGAACTCGGTAGAAGTTACAGAAACTAATGGGCGGGATGATTAAGAGAACTCGGTAGAAGTTACAGAAACTAATGGGCGGGATGATTAAGAGAACTCGGTAGAAGTTACAGAAACTAATGGGCGGGATGATTAAGAGAACTCGGTAGAAGTTACAACAACTAATGGGCGGGATGATTAAGAGAACTCGGTAGAAGTTTCGATCAGTCGTACGTTTCAATAAACGTTCAAGAGATGGATTGCGAACGGTTATCACCTTTTCTGTATTTTGTTGTACCGAGAAAGCGAAACGTCGCATATTTTCGTCTTTTGAGAACGTTTAAGTACGGCTACGCGTTGCGGATAATTATTTCCGACAGTTGGAAAACTCGGCGGTTACGGATTATACTTTTTCATAAAACGGTCGCGACAAAGAAGATGCAGAATTATTGCAAAATCTGAGATCCAGAAGCGTGAATAAATTATACTTTAAGCACCCGTTTAAATATGTTTAATTTGTAGTTTTTGTTTGATGGCGTTGTGTGACTGTAAAATGTTAGTGAAATATGCATACTCGAAGCACAAAGTTAGATGGAGAAATAAAATTTACGTTTAATCTTTCCGGCGTGTTTGCACACCGTATGTAATCTTCAGCTTCGTGATATACCCGACCTTCGTTGACGTACGTCGTGGCGATCGCCTGCTTTTACGACATGGGACACACACGAATGTACATTACGGTTAGGCTGTGCTCTTTGAAAAAGAAGCGGTCGGCGATAAAAGTTGGCAACAGCACGAGGAAAACGCTGAAATAATCCGCGGAGTGGAAACGTTAATGAAATTTAATGGAACGAACATTAAGTACCGTTTATTGACGACGTAAATAGAACTAAAGTCTCTACAGACGAAAGTATAATCCAGTAAACAATACATATATTTTCCCAGGGCGGTATGTTTGTAAATATTTAGCGTAGAAAAATATATGATGAACACTTTTTAACAATATTATGCAGGATAAGAATTGTCAGAAGTGTACACCTGCCCCGCATGAATACAGCGCTTGTGTGTTTGTGTGTGTGAACGCAAGCTACGACAGGCAAGAGTCTACGATAGGGTGATGCGTACGTCTGTAATCAGGTTTTAACCGGATAAAAATAAACTAATTACTACGTTTTAAACCTGTGAACAAAGACTTACCCCAATTATAAAAACACCATTACATTAAGGAATTTTTAACGAATATAGTGATGTAAAAGTACTGCAGAAATTTGCAATAATAAAGACTCCAGGTAACTTAATGTTAATTAATAGTGTAATTAAATAGTAATTAATAAGTGTGTTATATGTGAGTGACCAGAAAAAAATTACGCAAACGATGATATCGCCTGTGCTACGAGTATGTTTACGAAATCGCGAAAAAGAACCAAAAACTGATTTGTAATTAAAAGGACGCTTTGCACAAAGTGACAATATCTAACAGGTCGAAAACAGTCCTGGACTTGTCATATTGCCGTCCAGTATATACCACCGGCAATTTTGGGGCGGTCTCTCAGAGACTCAAGAAATCTTCACACAACGTCACGCACCCGGTCTGCCGACTGATCGACATCTTTACCACACACACCAAGACTTATGGAGGAACTCTGGACCATCACAAACAACAAACCGTAGAGACAGAGAACACAGCATCAACATCACCATCAAATTCTCAGGATTCAGGACACACACACACGCGCGCGCGCGCGCAACGGTAACGTCGGCAGTACGCAGGTGATGGATAAACAATTATATTTTTGTTGTTTGTGAAAAGAACTCTCTAAAAGAAACTTATATATGAACAGTAAAGACTTAAAGTTTTAAATATAATTACTGTACATAAATTTAAAGGTTAGTTAAAGAAAATAATTTAATTTAACAAGACAATTTAAAAATACTAATCTTTTGTTGTACAGTATATTAAAATTTGGGTGTGTCAATAGAAATAAATGTTATATTTTTTATTTTGTTTAGAGCAACAATTAATTTTATTCTTGAGATTGAATATTATTTTTGTTTGTAAATGAGTTGCTATTATTTAAAATTTGAATCAAAGTCAGACACATTGAAATAAAAAGGTTTACATAATTTGTTTACCATGTGTGTTTAGCTAGTAAGATTATATGGTTGTTTATTTTATATGTCATGAACAGCATAGAAGGTTACATTGTATTTGTGTAAACTTATAAAAGAAAATATTTGTATTTATCTAAGATTCGAATTTTTTAATATTTGCATATTTTCTATTAATATTAATAAATCATAGAATGATTATTTTGAAACGGTTTTAATTAATTATTTCATGTCAACAACATCTCACTCCCCTTTGAAAATTTTTTAATTATTGTGCAACTACATATACTTGACGCAACGAGAATCCTGCGACCTGGTCGGTGTAATACACTTCATAGTTGTGTTGAGTACATGGTAATGTATTGTGTGAATTTTTGAAATACTTGTAACGTTGCAATATGTATTACGTGAAACGGATTGCTGGATATGGACTATTCCTTGTGTCTAATTGCCCCTGTGATGCGAATCTGTTTAAGTCACTCGATTCAGAACTCGTCACAGTCGCAAATGGGTATATCACAGTGAATACGTGTACGAGGTTTGATCAAAAAGTTCATGCAGTTCTTGTTTATTTTTAAAATTATGTTTATTTAAACGTTTTCAACGATTAAAATAAAATCCTGTCGCGCTTTGCGTCAAGGGTTTCTATACAGGGAGCTGAGCTACACTAGTTTTGCTATAGCCGGTCCATATTTAATTAACAAAGAGAATATTGCAACAGATCAAATTTTATTATACTAATAAGAATATAGTGAGTGTGTAAAAATCACAAACAAGTCTGTTATGGAGGAGATGAAAAATTATTTATTATACACACAAATATAGTTTTTAAAAAGGTATATTGTATTATAAATTGTCATGTATTGTAATTTGCAAAGTTAGTTTATAATGTTCGATAATATATCGGTTTTACTTGATTGGGGCTACGACCTCAGTACGTGCAATTCTCCGCTTCCTACCGCCGCTCACGTCCTGGCGTCCTCTTCTTCAGCGTCACTCCTTCCTGGCGTCCTCTTCGTCTTGTCGTCCTCTTCTCAAATACGTTAAACACACAATGATTGTTATTTTCCCTAGAATATTTTATTATTAATTGATATGTAAATTTTATCAATATCAGGGTGAATATGGATATCAATTTAATAAGGTGTATTAGTCGTACACCTTCCACGCAATCTTGAAGTGTCTTTATAGTCCCTAAGCGGCTATCTTAAACTTACACGAAAAGAACTGTACTGTATTAGGCTATAATTCTATTTAAATAATTGACCCACTCGGCTCTGTACGCAGAACTTCGTACAGAATACCAAGGACTATGTTAAGTTATAGTTTTCTATGTTCGCTCGAGAACAACTCTCTCACGCACGAGCACAACTTCACCTTGCAACTTCTACAGGCAGACTGCGTCGGTCTTTACTCTACAGAGAATGAATGTTACTGAATTTAGTGTTTTCCTATTGGCTAAACCCAAGTCACATGAGTAATGCTTTCAACAGATATAAACTTTTCCAGAAAGAGTTTGTATAAATATGCACTAAGTTGCATTGAATTATCTACAAATTTTTATGACCCTATTAATGATAAGTGTTTCAAATTGAGTTTGTCCTACTTAAAAAAACCATATTTCTAAAATAGTTATGAACCATAGAGTACACATAAATTGAAGCTATTTACATAAACAATTCATTGTCAAAGTTTCACGTCGATCGGTTAATTACCACAGAAGATATAGCGATCACACGTTATCACACGCGCACAAATTCACTCAAAAAATACATGACAATAAAGAACACCTTTTTATGAATAATTTGGTATACCCTACATGCTTATCCATTTCTAAATACAATACTTATGGCTAAACGACAAAGTATTACATAATACCAATTTAAACATGAAAATCCTCGTCATCCATGTGCTCTGATACAAACAACATAGGTTATCATCCTGTGTTCCGTTGCAATATATTACTCGGATTTTCGAAGGTAATCCGTCGTCACTCGGTCATCCGGTCCACATGTCCGACCCGGTTTTGTAGTACGCTTCAACATGCCACGAACTTACTGCTTCTCAACCTATCCGCACGTCTATAATCCCTCGCCGCGCAAAGAATCTCGTCTCTACGAGGTTTGATCAAAACGTTCATGCAGTTCTTGTTTATTATTTAAATTATGCTTCATCCATCGACACTTATACTGCCCCCTTCAAAGTAGTGTCAGTCGAAGAATGCAATACGATTAAGCCAGCCGTCTTGCAGTCTTGAAACGATGTCAAGCAGGCACCTTTTGGTACAGCCTTGAGCTCGCTTAGCGATTTTCGTTTTACGTCTTCAACGGTCGCGAAACTTTGTCCTTTCGTGTAAATCAGTGGTTCCCAAAGTGGTGTCCGCGACAATGTTTCAGGGGGTCCGCGGACATATTTTTATGAAAATTAGAATATACCGTAATTTTCTCCGATATTTTATAGTCTAAAATCTAAATTTTAGAATCTTAAAACAATCAGTAGAAGATTCCAGTACTTTTTTTGTTCAAACTAATTGTAATTGTAAAAGCAATTTCAAACTAATGGCTTCAATAATGTCTTTAAATCATGTCGTGTAGCAGATCTGTTTGTCAGCCGAACTGACTAGAGCACCGCATCAACGCAGAACTGAATGCGCTGTTTTACTCTATGTATAAGCACTGTATCTAAGCAAAACGTTAGTAGCTGGATTTCGACACATGTGGCTGGAAAGATAGAGCCGAGGTTGACAAAGTTAAGAAATAAACTTGATGTCGAAAGTGACTTATTGAAATTATCAGACATTAAACCTCATATTGCAGAGCTAATTGTTCAAAAGCAGCTTCATTGTTCACATTAAACTATGTTTGATATCATTAATATTATAATTTGAAAGTGAAGAGAATTTTGATTTTAATACATTTTAATTAAAATATAAGAGTTTTTATCATATTTACTGTTTGTTTTATTTCATAACTCAGACGGGGTCCGTGAAATTTTTAATTTTTTGAGGGGGGGGTCCGCGGACTGAAAAGTTTGGGAACCACTGGTGTAAATTATCACTACTGGAAGGAGGAAAGGTCGCTTAGGGACACATCTGGTGAATACGTCAGTTGCCGTCTTATCGTTATGACGTTTTCTTTTGGCTAGCCTGGCTAAATTCTAAACAAGCATTGTTCTTGACAAACGTTTACCTATACCTCGGCCTACCAGCTCGGTAAATTGTGATAATGTCCTCAGACTTCTTCGTAAACAGTGAAACAAACAGTTTCCTAACGTTTGATTTCATTTTAAATGCCTCATTATATTTACTGTAATAAAACTAGTATAGACTTAATCGTTTATTTCTCTCTGACAGAATAAATAGTAACTATTTTAGGCTCGTTCAGTTTTATTAAAGTAATCGAAAAAACATGATTATTTTCAAATGCACGTGTTTTTCTAAAAACGTATTTGGCTGTGTTTTATCAGAAAATCCGATTATTGTCAGAGAATTAATTAGAAAAATGTTTAATTTACCTAACGGCGTTTGTTTCCAAAGTGCTTAAATGAAAACGGACTCTCGTGCTGACCTTAGCCGGCAAATTCAGCCGTTCTGTAGCACATCTGTATGGTACGGAGTCCATACAGACCAATGGCGCGAGCAATCATACTACATTAACGCAATTCAAACGTAATACATTTCTTCGCATGTTTTTAATGAAATTGACATTTGATTCGACGCGCTATTAGTTTATATGACTGTACATAAATAATGATCAATTGAGCGATGAAGTGTACGTCTGAATGTAATTCATTCTCCCGCGTGGATAATCTCATCCAGACGCGCGGCTCCAAGCTTTTTAATTGAAATATCTCGCATTTCGAATGTATCCGAATAGTCTTTGAGTCGAATGGATACAAAAGTGTATTTTCCAACGTTATTGGACGTGTAATTGTTCTCCTTTTGTCTGGCATGTTAATATTGTCATGAAAATTACCGAACGCTCTCGAAGAGTCGATCCACCCGTTTCTCGGCTAACCTCGACGAATCACCTCCCTCCATCTCTTGTTGACATCAGCCAGCTCCCTTTCCATAGTCCTCTTCCAGATGTTCCTCGGTCTTCCACGTCTGCGGCTACCTTGCGGATTCCAATTCAGTGCCTGTCTAGCGATATTTTCTGGTGGTCTTATCAGGGTATGATCGATCCACCTCCATTTTCTTCTCTTCATCTGTAGTTGGATGGTACTCTGACTTGTGGCCTCCCATAGATCTCTGTTCGAGATGGTCTTGGGCCGCCAAATTCTCATTATGTACCTCAGACAACGGTTTATGAAAGTCTGTAACCTTGTGGTGATGTCCTTTGTCACTTTCCAGGTCTCACATCTGTACAGCAACACCGATTTGACATTTGAGGCAAATATTCTGAGTTTTGTCTGCCTGTGTATATGAGGCGATCTCCCCACCATCTTTTGGTTAATATTATAAATTTTGAATATACACGCAGGATACAGAGTTCACTACCAATAATACATATCAGTTTACCTAACAGTGTTCATATGCAGAGATTGTTACTGTGCACAGAGTATTAAAACTCGTACCGCCGTAAATGAAGCAGCTCGAGAAATAAAACGTTTCGCTTTGTTTCTGAATACGTTCATGAATAGTTCTGAATTCGAAAGTCGAGCTTTTCCGTAGGAAGCTCACGTTTATAAGCGCAACAAAGTAAAACGATGTGTTGTTTATATGCGACGAAGGGGAACCTTACAACTGCTGGCAAGTCAAGTCTACCCGTCTGCATTTTCGCCCACACCCAGCGAGGTCAATGGGCGTCTTCCCGTAGTATTACTACATTACATAATATTACTACTTACAACTACAGGTTTACTTACATCCCCAGTGTACTCTACTTCCTCCTCCCTCCGTCTGACAGTCACTCGTACCCGGTCGGTCAGCGCTGTCGGATCGCGTGATGCGAGGTAACACGTCAACATACGACGTACGAGGTCGCAATTATTACGGCAGAAGCCAACGCCTTAAGCTCTACTTAGCGTGAGTTTGTCGTTTCCGTGTGTGTGTGCGCGCGTTGATAGATCAGACAGAGAGAATAGTACGTGTGCAAAACGATATCAGGCAGTGGTTGATTTCTAAAATTATAGGTGCCGGAACGCATCAATTCAAAAGTTGTACAGACACAAATAAATATACTTATATTTTATATTAGCTCGAGATCTTGTTCACTAAGCAGTCTGTTTTCAGTACATTTTTTCAGTGCCTGATAACATTTTTCAGTATCTGCGGGATTATTGTTTTTCCTACCTTCCTTTTGTTGAAGCGGAACACTGAAAAAAGTTAAGTTTTGCACTGTTTTCTGGGCGATAGAATGCGACTGTTATCTCTCTTTGTCATTATTCATGACTCACTTCCATAAAGAGGCATAGGGATAGCCATTACCTTGTAAAATGATAGTTTATACTGTCGAGACAGTGTAAATGTATAGAAAACACACATATTTATTTTTGTAAAAATATATTATTTATTTATTATTAAAAATGAACAAGAATGAGGAGGTCTAAGCGTAACACGCGCGCGCGCACACTCACACACAACTACATGCAATCGATTCATTCATTCATTCATTCATTCGTTGCAGTAGTACAATGATCTTTAAACCGTGTACATTCTTTACAACCAATATTTGTGTACCTTCCTGGCTGTACGTAAACTACACGCTTTGAGAAACAGAATACTAGCTCGACGGAATCGTTACTCGCTTCTTTGAAGTTTTGTTTCCTGCGCTTGTTTATCTGTTCCAGCGTAAACGTTTTATTTAAAACAATGTATTTCCACGCGCACTGTGTTTCGGTTTGTGAGGCACCGTGCGTCGGTTAACCGTTACAAACACACACACACACACACGTTTATGGAGTCCCAGCAGACGTATCGTGTTTCTGTTCACCCTTTCGTGTACACCGCACCAACACGTCTGTGAGGTTTATTTCGTCTTTCTCTTGTGCACAGAGAATACGTTGTTTTGGTTCCATTGATTGTTTCGGTACCCGCCTAAAAGCAGATAATTATATGAGACGAATAATCGATTAGTTTCAGTACTTGTTGATTGCGTTATTTATGATACTGTTCAGAAGTGTCCTTTGCTATATCATTATTGACGACACAATGAAAGTTCCATAAAGTTATGGCAGTCCCTGTAGTGTTCTGTGGGTGTGCATCATAGACAACGACCAACAAACAAGACAGTAACATACATGCCTCGGAAATGGCGTTCTTCAGAGGAGTTAAAAAGTGTTATAAACTTGAGGAATGACGCCATAACAGAAGAGTTACTAGGTTTCAACTTGAATGATAAATTAAAACATTACCAACAGCGGTGGAAAGAACACTTGGAAAGAATGTCAGATTCCAGACCAGGCAAACAAGTCTGGAAATACAAACCTATAGAACACAGGTGTGTGGATAGAGCTACTAGGATGAGATGGCTGGAGGATTTTGGAAGGCAGAACAGGCAGCACCTTGCCTGTGCCATGTTGTGAAGAAGAAGAAGAAGAAGAAGAAGAAGAAGAAGAAGAAAAAAAAGAAGAAGAAGAAGACGACGACGACGACGACGACGACGACGACGACGACGACGCGTTTCTAAATTAACGCCATTATGAAGTCACTACTGAAACTACGTACTAAATCCGAAACGCGTCATGAATATTGTCATATATATTATAGTGGTGCAACAACAGGATGTTTCTTGATAAGTAAATTTTTCAGTAATCCATAAATCGGTCACAACACACTTGTGAAAGGCACCCAATCTCTCATTCCGTCTGTCTAAATTGTGGTGTTCCTTGATCTTGGCGAGTTTTTGCTTTTCAGTCTTCACTTTGCCGTTTTGTTCTGGATTTTATCATTTATGGAGAATACCTGTAGCACTTCTCTAATATCCTCATTGCGCAAACGATCCTGTCTCGTTCAACCCTTCGTTCTTGTCAGAAACGTCATTTCCGAATTTTGAATCTGGTTTTTAATCTTCTATGTAGGAACCCACGTTTCACAACCATATACACTGCCATTGGTTTGTAAAATTTAAGCCTTGTCTCTTTCCTCAACGTTCTACGTATGATGCCACATATTATCCGAAGCCACGATATGTTTGTAGTGATATGTCGGCCTGTGTCATTCTCAATACTAATAGTGCAACCCAGGTAATTGAAGTCGGAGACTTGTTCCAAAACTGTTCCCTCAAGAACGGGAGTCCCCCAAGCGGAGTCTTCTTCTTTCGTAAAAACTGTATTCAGACTATTTTCAATTTAATGCTCTCCATTTTTCTCTGTCTTCAGCGTCTTTCTTTATGTGTCTATAGGTCCTTCCGTTTCTGATGTTATCAAACCTTTCTTCTTCACCTCCCTGTCTTTCCCTCTACTATATTAGCTCCAGACAGTTTCTATGTAATATGCGCCTCAACCAAAATATTTTCGATTTTTTTTTATTACTTTTAGCAGTTTTCTTTCATCTCTTATTCTCATCAGTAATTTATCGTTTCCGGCTCTATCAATCCATTTCACCTTAATGATTCTTCCCCACAACCACATGTCGAAGCTCTCTTGAAGAAGATCAAGGTACACGTTTTTCGGATCTCCTCGTGTTCCTGAGTGAGATTTTTCGTAGCCATTTTTGCGCATGTTTAAATCGTGTATCAGAATTTCGTGAAAAGTCGTCGATTTTTGTTCGTAATGGATCATTCTTATTGTGGTAGACTTCATGGGATCTGTCACTTTCGACATATATTCTCGTCAATTCGTTCTGTCCTTAGTCGTCCAAATAGAGATTCAGCTTCTACGATTTCACGGTCATCCAAAAAGTCTTCGTATCATGTAAAAACCCCCGGCCTGGAATATTGATTTATATCCGTAAGATTGTTCGTTCCAGTTTTGTAACGTAATGCAAAATAAACACAAAAAGTGTGACGCAGTCAAATCTGGTAAAGTTATTACGAAATTGAAAATTTAAACGCAAACGTTCAGCTGTTCCATTGTTGATCTTGCAGTATTGCCGCTTCGTGTGAAAATATTCAGTCTCATTATGTTTTAGACAAATGTCTTCGACTCAGTTTGATTTCCTTTATTAGTTCGTTTTTTGTTTTTATTACTTTTGCATCTGTGTCGATGATTAAACATATAGGCCTACCAAGAGTAAAACTATTTTAAAATTTCACACATTTGGTGGTTCCGCCTTGGAAATGTTTCGGCAATAAAAATCACACAAAGAATATAATATGCAGAATTTAATATGCACCATTGCATTGGTACAAG
Organism: Magicicada septendecula; assembly: GCA_034769895.1. Classification (NCBI taxonomy): domain Eukaryota; kingdom Metazoa; phylum Arthropoda; class Insecta; order Hemiptera; family Cicadidae; genus Magicicada; species Magicicada septendecula. Next base: position 14,374,674 of record CM068370.1, read on the forward strand.
TACAGTGCAGACATTTATTGATAGGTATTGTTATCTGGCCAGAGAAACTCTTGCACTCTTGTCTGATGGAACGCAAATCGCACTACGGCAGTTTACTTGTCCTGTGCAGAGAATTGTGTAGTTTACTCGTCATAATTGTCGCACTTGCACGCCGTGTGAAGGTTAACTAGTATTGTCTGTGTCACCGCAAATAGAACAGTGTCTAGGACGTTGGTGGTGCCTGTTTGCGCTTCTCGCGAGATGCGACCATATAGAACTGACGTTAATCCTGTAAACATTTACACCAAAGAACGAGGTCGTTTAACGGGATACCGAGCACGGATCGGGAAACCTGGCAGTTCTTTCGTATAGAGTAAAATTTACTGGAAACGATGTTGAAGTAAACAGCTGTCATGTAGCAGCCTCGATTGAAATTATATTCTATAAACGTAAGTGTAGTTTTACGCTTTAGTTTCTTAAGAATGTATAAGTTAGGCGTTTATTTACTACGCAACTGATTGCAAAAGTAGTTGTGGGCATTGGTTTAAATGTAGTGTATTACAATTACTGCATTCGGTTGGACAGCTTGCAATCGATTGCAAAACGGTATAGGCAAGGTGCTGCCTGTTCCGTCTTCAAAAATCCTCCAGCCATCTCTTCCTCGGTCTACCCACACACCTGTGTCCTGTAGGTATGTATTTCCAGACTTGTTTGGCCAGTCTGGAATGTCACATTCTTTCTAAGTGTTCTTTCCACCGTTGTTTGTAATCTTTTGATTTCTAATTTACGTCAAAAACTAGTAACTCTTCTCTTAATGGTCTCATTCCTTATACGGTCATGTTTACAACTCCTCTTAAGAACGTGATTTCAGAGGCCTGTATTTTACTGTCTTGTTTCTTGATCGTTGTCCATAATTGACATCCATAGGACGTACAGGGACTGCCATAACATTGTAAAACTTCAGTTTTGTACCTCGACGTACCTTGTTTCTAAAAATACAGTCCCACAGATCGTCCGGAGCTTACGTAACGTAACATCAATATCATAATTCCTATCATAGCCAATATCATTTCCAAAATAATAATTAAAGTGGCTCACCTGTTCTAGAATTCAATCACTAATCATTATTTTTGTTCTTATTGTCTCCTTGCCTCGAAATGCCATTACATTTGTTTATTTGTTGGTATTTTTTTTATTTACCATACATCTCTTACATGCGTAATAATATCCTTTTTAATGGGAACGGAAAAACTTCATCTGCTGGTAAAATTTGGAACATTTCCGAACCCCACTCTTTCAACTGTTGTAAGCCCACTTGTGGATTTATTAGTACAAAACGTTTTTAAGCACAGCTGAAGGAGCCGATCATTATAAATTATAGGCTGTTATGATTGTCACCGCCTTCTTGTAACTAGCGTCGGCGTAATTAACAGTAAGTAAGTGGCATTGATGAGGCGGTTATCCCACATGTATTTAGCGAAAACAACCGCCACCGTACGGATAACGTGGGCGTGGGCGTCGAAACTAGTTTGGCGGCGGAAACTCCGCGTGTGCGACGTAACGTTTACTCAACGCAATCCGGATATCTGCACAAGGATGATGAGAATCTATTCAGACAATAATCGTACTCAAGTTTTGTCGATACCATCAGAGACCACCTTAGATCAGGATTAATTTCTTCAATTTGCGTAGGCTGTTGTGGCGCCCTTATCTAGATCATCTAAACGATTTGGATAATTAACTATCAACCATTAATATTTTGGTAATAATAAATGTGAAGTGATCGAACATGGCCTTCATAATTATTTAATTAATTTACTGTAAATTAATTAATTTACAAATTCTACATAGGCCAGACAGGACGTAGCTTCAAACAAAGATACATTGAACACACAAAGGGCACTCCGCTCCACTACAGAATCCACCTTTGCAAACCACCTCATTGAAGCGAACCACACATACAAAAACATCGACAATAACATGAACATTCTACACGTACACACAAAACAAATAAAAACGACATCCTAAACGAACAGACGCCATTCAAATCACACGCATTATTCGAACATATCACACGGCACACACACAACATCGATCTTTCGAAAATCGATTTCGTCGCTAACAACAAGATGGACAGTACTACCAGCGGCAACCTCTGAAGAAGCTTTTTAAAAGTGAAAACCGGTTCAGGTTGTGACGTAAAGCTTTTACGTTTTTACCCATAAAAAGTTTTGTGTTCCGAGTTGTAGTGAAATAATTATATTTAATTTACTAGACTACGTTTTGCTACTTCATTTTTTTGTTTAATTTTATTGAATGAAAACTATTTTTTTTAAATTTTAATCATCTGAAAATGATTTGGCCCGATCAATTATGGAGTACGACAAGGGTGTCCATTATCACCTTCTCTTTTTATTTTATATATTGACGATGTCATACAAAACTGGCAGATGTGTTTTTCAGAGCATTTTACAATTGGTCACTCTATAATTGACACTTTGTTGTTAGCGGACGATCATGCTATTCTGTCGGACTCGGAAAACAGGTTGCAGATGAGTATACATTTCTTAAATCGACTCTCCAAAGAATCTGTATTGCAAATATCCACACTTAAGACCAAGGTGATGGCTTTTCGTGGAACTGATCCCGAACGGGCAAAAATTGTTATAGCCTAGATGGTACTGTCCTGGAACAAGTTGGCAATTTTTAATACCTGGGCTACAGTGTGTCTTATAATGCAAGCAACGACGTTATGAATAAGTTGCAGAAGTTCAACCTTATGTGCGGGAGCATTAGGCGAACTCTTTTTAAGTCAGCAAGTAAAGGAACGCGCCTAAAATTCTACAAGGTGATGGCTCTTCCCACACTTCTCAATGGGTCTGGGAAATGGACTTTAACGAAAGGCCAGGTCAGTCGCATCCAAGCAGCTGAAATGAGATATCTCAGACAGTGGCAGGGTATACTCTTCATGATCGTGAAAGAAACACAGATATACAGCAGGAACTGAATATTAATCATATACTCGACAGGATTTCCCAGTATCGGCTGAATTGGTGGGAACATCTTTGCCGAATGGATGACTGGCGCATCCCCAAACAGCTGTGGAACTATAAACCGCGAAGGGACGGAGAGGTGTGGGACGTCCGAGGAAGCGTTGGGGTGACCAGCTCTAATCTTTGCCTGTCTGAGACCGGAACAAACCATCCTTGGTTTAATCCTTGAAGATGATGACGATGATTATGGTGATCTTAAAATGATTTATTTAAATTATATCCGGTGGACGAAATTATTTATGTCGTCCAATTTATTCAGTTATTGTTCGTATAATAAGCTACGTATTCTCTTTCCAGCACTTTCATCACATAGACAAGAAATGTTTCAAGGGCGAGGCTAGCGAGGCGCGGACATTTTACATTTTTTCAGTCATTCTTTGTCGATAATTCTGTGTGATTTGCACATCAGTAATTCTGTGTCATTTGTACAGTTCGTATACCTTACCACCCTCGCAGTTTAGAGCTAGAAAAAGATATGTGTAATTCGCTAGTACTAAGCTCTCAACTCTGCTCTGATGGCGACTCTTAAAATTATCTCAGGGTATCAAAAAAGTGATTATTAACACAATTAACTTGAATGACTCCTAATTTTAATTAACATCTTCATTAACATATTACAAATTACATACAATCTTAATGATTTACAATATTGAAATTATACTTCTCATCAATTATCATTGGAAAGTAGGTTCATAGACAGATTGAATTGCCAATAGTAATAGAGTTACAAAAGATATATGAATTAATATGAGTTTAATGTTCAAATTGGGTTACTTGTTGGTTGAATTCCGTTTGTTGGTGATTCCTTCCCTCAGAGTCTGCGATCCTGGAGATTTGCGTTTGTCGGCGATTCGGACGATCCTGTTGTTGACACTCGTTGACACTTTAATTACTTCGGTTTCACCTTCACTACACTCCTCACACCTACTTACTGATTCAGCATGTAACTAGTGTATACTACTGTTTATTTTTGACACCTTAGTAATATGTTATTAAGCTGAGTGCTCGCAATATCAGTAATTCATACCGAATACACTCCAACGTTCCGTAACTTCCGGATGCACGTATTAGATTATCGATAATATGAAGTTCCATAGTTTATCACCAAGTTATATATTAGATTTATTCTAATGATTACTTTGATTTTAGTATACTTCTTTCACTGCAATACCGGTTTTAATACGATTAACGCACGACACGAATACTGTACTTATACTAATTTTCGTAAGTTTTAGTTGTAAATTCGTAATACGCGATAACGAGTCTGATAGTTGTAATGCTCTCCGTCGACTCCCGACAATTTTCCCAACTACGTTTTTTATACACACGCAAACGTTACCCACACTCAATATTTACAAATCGCGTTCCCATTGGTTTCAAGTACTGCGATATTTGATTTCCTCCAACCCAACTAGCTAATTTCACCCGCTCAAAAAGTGACGCTTTCTTTCATTCGCCAAAAAACAGCGCGTACCAAATTTATACAGCTAAGGGGGAGGGATGCCACCTAAGGTTCTCTCGCTCTAACCTCTCACTCTAAATTCTAACGGACTGTATTGTCTGAACACTCAGCTTTCTCTCGATTTCACTTAACTTTATTGCTTTTTTTAATACAATACATTTTATGATTTTTCACCCTGTACGTGACTTGTTGTATGGTTTGTTCCCCGTCAGACGGGCGCCTCGACAAGGGTGTGTTTCTTTGAAAAACACCGCTAGGCTCGGTTCTAACAGTACTTCTGCTCAACACTACTTGCATGGCTTAGTCTAATAAACAATTAATAATCATGATTCTATATAAAACCTGCGTAAAATTGAGTAGCATTCAATTTTTACGTTATAACCTGCGAACAAATACAGTGGAACTTACGAATAACGAGCTCGCTTATAACGAGAACTCGGTTGTAACGAGCAAAAGTAGGAGATTTGTTTGGTTTTGTATCTTAGTAATGATAATTAAACTCGCTTTTAATGAGCAGGAACAGGTTACAGACTTTGTTATAACGAGCATTTTATCGCAGGCTTGTTCATGGTTTAAGGTCTAACAAACGTTCGTTGGTATACAGCATTATTTTGAAACATTCGTTTAAAATCATTAACGCAATTTAGTGAAACTAATAATGTAAGTGATGGAGCTGTCGAATATTTAAGTAAATTACAAAACTGTTTTGATATCTACAGATACACAATTACTATACAAATAAAAATAGGCAATTTTTTTAAGGTTAATTAAGTTCTGTGTGCGAAATGTAATTTTGACAATTCCATTTAGAAGAATGAACAAAACGACAAATAAGTTAGAGTATATATTCTTGTAATTTAAAAATAAATATTGTACATGTAGCATGGAAAGTATTGCGTTTTTTGCCAGATAGCCGGCTGATTTTTGGCAAGTTTTTACTACACAGTTACTTTTACTATATTTTGCGAATGCGCTATACGCCAGTATTCAGTAAAGAATGTTAGCGTCTAAAAAATGTTTAAAGTCTTAAATTTCACTTTTAAGCGTAGAATGTAAAACACTTCAACATTGTATTGTGCAAACCCCTTTATGTAGTAGACTTTTTTTGTTGTGTTTTCGATAACCACGGTATAAACGTTTAGGCTTGCGAGTCGACAGCTCGGATGCAGCGAGCACCCGGTTTTAACGAGCACATTTGTCCGGTTTCTTGAATCTCGTTATAAGCAAGTTCCACTGTACTTAAAAGAGACTTTGTATCTCTTCCTACTGCATATTGTCACGTGATGTAAGGGTAGTCCATATTGCGTGGTTGGACCGGCACCAAATCATCCTAACGCTTCTCCATTTTTCTCTCTCTCGCTCAGTTATCTTCACTCTGCACCTTCTTATCGCCAGTTACCACAGTTTCTTGCCGGATACATCCTAGAAACATAAAGACTATCTTGAAGATAGTAAAAAAAAACACAGCAAATGTCAGCCCATCGTACAGACCATGGAACGTTACTATGACGAGAAATGAGACACAAGGTAAAATATTGTCCAAGGAAAAATTCACATATGTAGAAGCTCTCGCTGCATGGTGGTGACGGAGTCTTTGTTTGTTTGAACGAATCGGTTGATCTCTAAATTCCTGGAGATCATCATCATCATCATCATCTTCTTCTTCTTCTTAATGGTGTTTTAGGCTTTAGCGGCCTGTTTCTATTCCACAGTCCACCTTTTCTTAGGACTACCAAATTTTCTTCTGCCTCTAGGGTTGTAATCTTTCGCTATCTTCAGTTTTCTACTTTCTTTCATTCTATTTATGTGTTGAATCCATTTTCTTTTGTATTCCATAATCCTTTCATTAACTGCAAAAATGTCTAAATCACTTGTTATCTTCTCATTTCTTATATGATCTCGTCTGTTACACATTTTACCTGATTTCAGAAATTTCATTTCTGCTGTTTGTATCTTCTGTTCATCTTTTTTCTTTATGACCAAATTTTCAGAATCATATTCCTGGAGATTTGGTTGTAAAAATCGCATATCGAGTAGTAGAGGTTTCTGTCATTGTATGATTTTCCTTTTTAAAGACGTACGGGTTGATAACAACCAGTGGCGTATCTGGAATTTCTCTTGGGGGGGGGGTCGACTTCATACAAAAGAAAAAAAAACTTAAGACTAATTAACATTACTATCTTTACAGTGGCTAAAAAACGCGTGATAGCAGCCTGATATCAGTCCCTTGAAAGTAAACGGTAATAACACAATAGAAAACGCGTTATTGAAACATTGTTAAAAGATACTTATTGACTGAATTGATTTGCCTGTATTTCTGACGTACACCCTAATGCTGTGTAATAAACCTGTTCGTCTATTTAAAAAAAGAACCACTACGACATTAGCGTACACAGCCGGAATAAATAAAATAAAACAGCCTAAAAATTGAGAGATTGACAAAATTTGTCAACTTTTCCGACCCTCTGCAGGAGTCTCGTTCGCCCCCACCCCCGTCGTAAATACGCCTGCGGTAACGATGCTGTGTTTCAAATTTCAGTCGATACACGTCCTCTATGTAGTAGTCTTGGCGGACGGTGAATTTCCATGTCGTGCTGAAGTCTAAACGTGCGAGCCCCGTCCTGATCACTGACAGTAGTATCGGCGATCCTATAGCGTTTACAGAAGCGTCATAATATTCTGCCGATACGCTGTATGGCCTTGTGTGAACGCAAAAGGACAAATGTAAACATCTTAACATACAGTGAATGTTATTGTTATTTTAGTTCGTGTTTAGTCACAAGAGCGTCTGTTCAAATGTTTGTCCATATTTAGCGTATAGGCTATTTTATGGTCGTTAGTATGTACGATACGTGCAGCGCATGCGCATGTTTGTCGGGAGCAGACGAGTAAGTAAACAGTGTGAAACATTTACTACGGTTCCGGAATAGTTTGTGGAACAAGAGAGAGAGAGAGAGAGACGCCGTTTGTAGATGGGCTGTGAACTGGCCGGCTATATTTGGCTGACCCCAGATGTATTTTCAAAGATCACAGCACGCGTGTGTGTATGTGTGTGTTGGTTTGGTTTGCATTCGCCCGCTCTTGTTTCTTGGCACACGGTTCTAATCGGGTTTGATTTACTACAAAGCGAACCTTCGACGTTGTCTCCGCGCGCGCGCGCGCGTTTTACATTTTACAGCGCTGCCTTTTGATCTGCGCGTACTGGACAAAGGAAATTCCTAAATTCCTTCGTTTAGTTTCACAAACGATTAAGCGCGGAATGAGTGCGTGTGACTTTGTGGAAGATAATGTTGACTGACATTGTCGAATGTCATAACAAGAAAGTTTATTAGTTTTGCAGGCTTAATGGTGTAAGTCAGCGTAGCCTGTGTTTTTCCTTTTCAGTCTGAAAAATGGATGTTCGCCATCAATGATTTAATCTTGTTCAAAGAACGCACCGTTTTAGCTACACTTGAAATCAAACGCCGCCTTGAATAAAATATCGGTTGCATTGTGATTGATATGAGAGACGTTCAGTTACGTGGAAAGAATGTCAGTGTGACGTATTGCACGCGCGACACCGAATGTAAAGCGACTGAGACGGAGAGTAGTGCTGTAAGACGTAGGAAGATAAGACGGGGCAGCCATCGAAGTCGAAAACCCACATAAAACGGAAATAAATGTCAACTAGATTAAAGATTCAAGGAAAGTAACTGGCTGATAAGCCACGTGTCAGACCGGTTGTTGTTTATGGGAGCGAGAAATGGAGATTTGGCAAAAAAGAAGAAGAAACGCTAAGAAGGTTTGAAAGAAAGATCGTAAGACGTGTTTATGGCTTGGCTAAGGAAGATGATGAACGGCGAATAAGAAATAACCAGGAGTTAGGTGAGCTATTGAAGCATGAGACATTGTAGGATTTATAAAGGCTGAACGAATACAGTGGCTAGGTTACCGAGAGCGGATGGATGCTCAGCGTATGCTCCAAGAGGGTAATGCATTGGAGATATTGGAGTAGATTGGTGTTGGAAGCCAGGGTCACAGTTCGGCTGTAGTGCTGAAGAAGAAGAAGAAGAAGAAGAAGAAGAAGAAGAAGAACTGGCTGATAGGCAGAAATCTAATCTACAGACAACAAACTTCTTCTCTGTAAACTGCCATTAAACCCGTATGGATTTAAGAAATCAAGGATAGGGGCCTCCGTCACCAAATCTAATTCATTTTATGTATAGTCTCCAGACCGCTGTTAAAACCAAATTTAAATAATTTACCTTACATTTAATCTTTTCAATATTTTCGTCTTGATGTTCTTATATTTATAGACTATATTTGCTTGACTTGCTTCGAGATTCATTTTATGTATAGTCTCCAGACCGCTGTTAAAACCAAATTTAAATAATTTACCTTATATTTAATCATAAAATAATATATAAACACCTGAAAAAATTAAATAGTAAAAATGTTGCAACAAGTAAAACTCAATATGTTTCACCAATATACACAAATATTCTCCCTAATGTAATAAAAAATGAGTTAGAAAAGTTAAATATCAATGTTTCATTCACGACCACTAATAAATTAAAAAATATACGTAAACCACGAGTTCCAACCTTAACAGAAGATTGTTCAGGTGTGTACAAAATTAGATGTAGTGAATGTGATAGTTTCTACATCGGACAGACGGGCAGAAGATTCATCGATAGATTTAGAGAACATCTACCAAAGAAGAACCTTAACAAAACCAAATCAAATTACACACTTCACCTTATAAATAAAAACCATAATTACACCGGGTTTAAAGAAAACATGGAACCTATACACATCTAAATAAAGGTCATCTTTTGAAAATACATAAAGAACAATTACTTAATGACCAGCTGATATTTAAGTCTAACGCGCTCTATGAGACCGCATTGAAAATAAGAAGTGAAACGCGCGTAAAAGCTAGTTGACGATCGGAAGCCGGACCAGTGCACTGGGTCACGTATCACGCGCTTGTGTGTTGTATATGTTTTATGTGTTTTTATCTAGTTTTATGTGTTACATTTTATGTGCGTTAACATTTTCGGCGACCCCTATGCATTAGGGTGAATAAACATTTTACCTGAGGATGGGGATTTATCCCCGAAACATGTTGTAAAAGCATATAACAGAAGATCGCTTAGCGGATTAAATATAAGGTAAATTACCAAATCTAACACAGCAATCAGCAAAGTAGCTTGAAGAATGTGTTTTCTGTACCTAAAGCTTTCACGTCCGGCGTCAACTGTCTTGGAAACAAAATGACTAAACTCCACGGTATTGGGCCGCGGTCCACTCCTCTGGAGGCCATCTTCAGTGTGCAAACGATTCTCTAACTGAGTCGGTCTACGCCATCTGTGGCCTATTGGGCCGCGGTCCACTCCTCTGGAGGCCATCTTCAGTGTGCAAACGATTCTCTAACTGAGTCGGTCTACGCCATCTGTGGCCTATTGGGCCGCGGTCCACTCCTCTGGAGGCCATCTTCAGTGTGCAAACGATTCTCTAACTGAGTCGGTCTACGCCATCTGTGGCCTATTGGGCCGCGGTCCACTCCTCTGGAGGCCATCTTCAGTGTGCAAACGATTCTCTAACTGAGTCGGTCTACGCCATCTCTGGCCTATTGGGCCGCGGTCCACTCCTCTGGAGGCCATCTTCAGTGTGCAAACGATTCTCTAACTGAGTCGGTCTACGCCATCCTCCAGAGGAGAGGCCGAAACGTCTCTTAGTAACAACAGGAGTGGACCACGGCCCAGGCCCGGATTTCCCACTAGACACGTTCCTAGGGGCGGCAGGCTCAGGGGGGCGGCACGAGGTGAAAAATTATTTGTTAACATTTCATGTTTTCGGTTTTTTAATTACAGTATTTGTATTGGGCACTTGCATTACGGTCAAATTGAAGAAAATGGTTTTGAAATAACCTTTAATTATATAATTGAATAACACGGTATTGTAGCAACTACCTCTCATACCCCCCACCCCCACCCCCACCCCAGCGTGACAATCGAGAGACAGAGATTATGTACGCAGTTGTATTGCATACTGGCTGTCCGCAAACGAAATCTGTTATCGAACGGTTATAATTTGAACTTTCAGTAGAAAAAATTAAGACCATGGCATTCCTAGGAAAAGATTCGATTTGGACAAAAATTGTAATTGAAAATGAAATTTTAGAACAAGTATCGCGTTTCAATTACCTAGGATGTGATATTACATGTGAAGAAGACAAAGATATTCTTAATAAAACAAACAATTTCCAAAGAATATGTGGGGCATTTCGGAGAACACTCAAAGGAAAGACCACGAAAGAAACACAAATAAAATTCTGTAAGGTGTTGGCAGTCCCCATGCTATTATACGGGTCCGAATCATGGGCACCAAGAAAGAAAGATTATAGACAGATGGAAACGTCTGAAATGAAATGTCTTAGATCTGTGAAAGGTTGTACAAGATTAGCTCACATAAAGAACGAAGATATGACAGGAATTAAAAGTACAACCAGTAACGGAACTAGCGAAAAACTATAAAAAAGATGGAAAGAGAATGTTATGCGCATGTCTCCAGAAAGAATTCCAAGAAAAATCCTGAATTATAAGCCAACCGGAAGAAGAAATGTTGGTAGACCGAGACGGAGATGGTGAAGCCGGAACAGGCAACCTGCCTAATCCTGGACAGATAAATGATGATGATTATTTTGAAAGTACTGTATGAAAACTGGAAAGAAGTACAATTTGACAACATACAATATGTCTGTATGCGCGCGCGCGTGTTGATTTGTATTCAACATCAACACGTGTAACGTTGTAGCCGATGTGCGAGCAATTTAGCGCAAAGTACAGGCTTGGTTAAACGTCTTCAGTACTTGGGCTGGTGAAATTTATGGCCGGAGTCAGGGACGGCGTCGCTCGTTCACCCGCGATTTATCCGGTATATCTTTCGGTGGTGACCGCTGAAATTGGCTTCATAATTTGAAACCAGTCGAGGCGAGACCTTAAATGGCAGTGTAGGCTGACTACGTTTTGGCAGCCTCTTTCTGTCTAACTTATAATTACGCAGCGAGTGTTGATGTCAGGCAATAACGTTCGCGAACTCGCCGCATGGGCACACGGTGAATCAGCCATGCTGTGTGGAAATGCTGAAAATGGTGCGTGAAGAAATTAAACGAAAATTACCCGAACTTGTTGCATTATGATTTTGCATCTGCAGTTTTAGCGGAGGGAAACCATCCCCGATACTCGGCTCCATGTGACTTTCTCTTTTCCAGTGGTAAAGAAACCACAAAAAGGTATGACATTTGATGTCAGTTCGACGACACTCTGAGGTGTTGCTGCATAACAAACTGTTGTTATACAAACAAGTCTTGAAACCAGTTTGGACGTACGGTGTACGGCTTTGGGGTTGTACTAAAAAAATCTACTATTGAAATAATTCAGACTTTTCAAAATAAAGTTCTTCGCAGTATTGTTGATGCATCATGGAATGCAAGAAACGATGACATCCATCGGGACCTGAAAATGGACTATAACGAGTCGCGCGTCCTATCTCGTAAATAACGTAAAAGGAACGAACTAACTTCCAGCTAACTGCAAACAGCTGTTTACACTCCCGTGTTTAACACAAGGTGAGTCTGTATATACGGTATTCTACATGGGCCTACATATGTATAGTGGAAAACGGTTGACACGAAATATGGGGTCCCGATCGTTGCTCCTATTTTACTACAATTACAATCTAATATTAAAATAATTCAGACTTTTCAAAATAAGGTTCTTCGCAGTATTGTTGTTACACCATGGTACGTAAGAAATGATGGCATCCGTCGGGACCTGAAAATGTCTACGGTTAAAATATGAAAGATGACTTCATGAATTCGTAACCATTGGAGCGCTACAACTGCTTGATAATGCTGGACTCGTCCGGCGATTGCAGAGACAGAAACTATTTGAACTAATGAACTAAATATGTATAGTAATTGTCAGCACTTGAACAAATTGTAACTGTACTGAGGAATGCTCCAATGGGAGCTTGTCCTACACACTGTTAACTTATGTATTAGAATAAAATTGCTAGGTATTTTGTAACTAGTTGTAATGAAGTTAATTAAAAACAAAATTCGACGATAACTGAAGTTGATTCCACAGAGTCAGTTCCAAAGCTACTTTGAATGGGGGACTAAGATGTGGGGTTATCTACAGAGTATTAAGTACAAAGTTCTGATGGACACAAACTTCCGATTTTATAAGACCACAGCCAAACCGGCTAGACATCCCCCCCCCCCCCGCCTAATTTGTTGTTGCACAGCTTCCCTGGGCGATTGCTAAGAAAGGAATCACAGTGATGATTATTAGTAAGCTGTGTAGTGATTTTCAGTATTAAGATCAACAAAATGCACCCTCTATGAAACTTTGAAAAGACCAGTCTTGATACATGGAGCAGGAACATGGGCCATCGCCAAACTAAATGAAAGACTTTTTTAACGTTTGAAAGAAAGATGTTACGAAAAATTTATGGTCCAGTCTGTGAAAGGGGTATATGACGGATACGTAATAATCAAGGATTGTACGCGTTATAGACATTGTATTGTTAGGAATGTAGACATTATAAAATATGTTAAATTATCAAGTTTGAGGTGAATCGGGCATTTGATGAGGATGACAGAGGATGAAATACTGAGGAAGGGTGACGTTAGGAACATTAAATCGAACTTTGCCTTACATGTGATCAATCATAGCCATAATTATTCCAGTTTTCAAAACAGTTTCAAACCACTGCATTTCTGCAAAAAGAGCAAACTCGTGGAGGCACTGGAAGAGTTTGAAATTTACAGACCCTCCAAAACTCAGGGTCATCAGCTTCTGAAAGAAAAACTTTCTTTCAAATTCAACGAGGTATTTGATACAGCTATACGCATGCTAGAACAATACGATAGATAAGTGCGGGCACAGTATGATGTGGAATCGTTAGTCTGTCGCGAGATCCGTAGCGATGCGCATCGTAAGATAAGGCGGGTTGGGAGCGCTTAAGTAACGGGACGTGTGTGACTTTTATTAATTGACGTACTCCTTGTGAGTGAACATATTGTATCACCTGATTATGGGACAATAAGTCTCGAAACGCGTTGTTTATAAAGTATAAAAAAGAAGTTACAAAGAAGGAAACTTGGATACACAAGGTAATTTAACAATTTAACTGAGGAAAGTCTTGACGATGCAGCTGGACGGAAGAAGAAGGAGAGACAGGCCAAAGCTGCGATGGATTGACGATGTGAGCATTGATGTCAAGCTGTTTAGATTAAGGGACTGGAGAACCATTACGTCAGATCGGGAGGAGGTGAACACCAGCAATGAGTTGTTGCACCAGGGATGATGATGATGATGAGGTGCAGTGAGTTCGCGGACTATGGTGCCTTCCTGTAGTTGAAAAACCTCAAAGCCTTAGTGAGACAGACTTCGCCTGGAGTAAGCCGTCTAAGGAATAAGATAATTCCGTCTTTGCTAATAGTGTGCGCGTATGGTGCGTACGATATTGCACAAAAGTCGTTGCCTTGTTTGGGTCAGGAGGTCGTGGGGAGCGGCAACAACCAATCTTTCCTAACTTGGAAGTACATTAATCTCTATTCCACACAAAGTACATTGTTTTATGTATAATTATACGCTTACGTTTATTGTCATTGTATTTATTTTCACCGTGATTTCCAGGAATTGTGCTGTTTAAGATTCCTGCCATTACTGTCGTGTGCGGTCACTGTCCGGCAGTTATTGTCGGTCTTAGTTTTTCGCACTAAAAACTATAGTAAAATTCCACAAAAACGGTTTTGAAGGGACCACATGAAAACCGCGTATTAAACGGGGGGCTACCTAAGTTGCATAGATACGTGTATGTTCTGTAGCTGTAGCTGATGGAGGGGTCGGGGCTCAAAATCACTGCACGGTAGCAGCGCCCGGGGTGACTGCAAGAATCATACGCTCTCACGGCCGTGTGCCAATGGATGGGTATGCTCCTGTCGTTTTTGTAGGTATAGGGAGAGGATGTCAGCCGATCGTTTTTTGGTGTGGCCTGGTGCCCCGAACCAGTGGTGACGCGTCCGAGTAACAGCGGAGATGCGTCCCGGTACAGTTTACGACCGGTTGGTCAACGCTGCTGCCTTCGACGTTGCCCCCCTTGGTCTGCCTACACCATCTCGTGATAGGGCGGACGCCGCATCAAAGAAGGTTCTGGTACAACTGACGTATGACACCCCCGCCGAGGCCACGAGTGGCTAAGACAGCCATTTGGGACGGTTCGGGTTCGGAGTTTTGTTCGGCGAGATTCTGTGGGTGATAAGTTCTTTCAGGAGAAGGGCCCTAGGGGGACACGTAGGAGACCAGGAAGATCGCTTAGCCATGTGTATGCGTGTAGAAGGAGAGAGAGAGAGAGAGAGAGAGAGAGAGAGAGAGAGAGAGAGAGTTCTTTATAAATGTATAAGAAACTGAAGACGTTGAGTCCGATTCGACCGGCTTAGAAATTACGATTTGAAAGAGAGAGAACTCATATGTAATACACTCGGAAGAAACATTTCGTTGTTAACGAGATTAGGGGATCAAGTCTGCAACCCAAAGTCAGCGAGACCTACAACTGGAACGGCCAAGAACACTGAATGGATCGATATGAAGCCGGAACAGGGTGGAAACATAATCCTTACAGTAAATAGTAAGGAGAAGGAGGCGAAGAGGACAGTTTCAGTCCCTAGGCAAGTGACTTTAGTTTCATCCTGTTTCAACAAATGAAAAATATGTGCACATGAAAACACCAGCGAAGGAGGTCTTGCTGTTTTATTATCACTGTTATGGCTCTGCACTTACATATGTAGCTGTGGAGTAGTCTCTTGTGAGCTCGTAATATTCCAGCGTACTTCAAAGTTCCGTGACCCATTTACGGTTCCATTAATTTTATATAACGCCTTGGATATTGTAACGTAACAAAGTTAAGGTCCCAGACGTTACATAAAAACTTTGTCCATAGAAATTCAAACAATACCCAATGTATGCCATAATTAAGGTCAGGAAGGCAAACTTCACCTAAAAAAATATATTAATAATACCTAGTAAGGTTACTAGGTAATAAAATAGTAAAAATGTATATAAATATAAAATATGGAGTGATCAGTGGAAGATGTAAACTATAAACACAGTGTCTAATGAGATGAATTTACTATAGATAAGTTTGAAAATAGTAGACTGTTTAATTTATATTTAATGTTTTATAAAGATGTACATGTTGTTGTGCTTTATCATGATATTGTGTTTACATGATATTTATTCTGTGTTGTGTATGTAGCAGGTGTGAAGCCGTTGCTTTAAGAAAGTATTAAGTAATGGATACTAATTTCATTCATGTTAAACTTGTATTTAAGTACTGTAATTAAATACAAGTGTATTTATTATGTAGTGTATCATGTTAAGTGTATTTACTTTGAATAATTAATGAAGACATCATAAAATAATATTTGTAAACTTGGCCAGGAAGACAATAATTGTTAATAAATTGTCAAGTGGTCATTGTAATTATGTTATAAACCAATGAAGGGTTCAATGATAAAATAAATAATAATAATAATAATAAATTGAAATCAGGATAAAATAAAATTAGAATAATTGGCCATAAGCCAGTGACTCATTATACAGTAGGTCAGGTCAGAAAAGCTAAATTAAAAACAAAAATTTATAAAACATGTAATAAAACAAATAGGCCTAAAATTAGTATTTTGTAAAAGGAAATTAATACCTTTTAAAATAAGTTGATCAAGAAGAAAATGTAGTAAAATGTATATGGTTTAATAATGCCTATTAAGTGAAAGTTGTATGTGATTTAATGTAATTCTAAAAAGGGAGTATTTTATTAAAAAGTGTAAGAATATTTCCTAATTACGGCTCTAGGATAACATATATTATCCAATAACAGAAGAAGAAAATGGTTGTTAGGGACGACTGAATGCAAGATATCTTGTTGATTTCAACACTCAATTGTTACATGTGAATGGGTTAAGTTCAGTTAATACAAATCCAGAAAGAATTTAATAAACCCTAATGAATGAAGTATAATAAATGAAAATTCAAAAATAATAATCCATTAAAAGGACAGTGGATCGACTGCAGAAACTACTCCTCAATCAATATAATTCGATCTTCTAATAAATTTAACGAATTTCCAAAAAACAAATTAATCAAGCCATTAATGGTAAAGGAGTAATGATGAAGATCAACTGTGAATAAATGAAGACAATCCATAGCGTGGAGATGCTAAATTAATTAAATATAGTAAAAATGAACAAAGAAATTTAGAATCACGTCCAAACCTCACTTAATCCCACTGAACGAAATCTTAATACTACACAAATTCCATTGGGACTTGTAACCGCCAGAACCGTGAAGATTCACGAAGATCGGAGCTGAAACTTCTACTACCTCCTGGGACATCAATAACAAACTTTTATTGAAAAGACCGAGGCTGATATTTTCCAGACAATTGAATCCACATACTGTTCTCGTCTCTGCGTAGCGAAACACGGCCACCAAACACGGTACCTTGTCAAATTACGGTAAAAACCTGCTTATGTTTGAACTTTATATAATAAGATTTTATAACTAAATTGTAATACCTAGTAACCTTAAATTGCATTACCTGACCTTACTAATAGTTAAAAGAACTACATGTACCCTGAGATAAAAACAAACTGAAAATTATAATTAAATTGTAACACATCTAAAACCCGAATTCAATAACAAATCGATTATGTATGGTGTAATCGATATGGTGTATTAGTAGCAAGAGGAAGGAGCTGTTGGAATTAAAACATATATAAAATAAAGAATCCTTCTTGAATTTGACGATTTCTTGTTATTTGTAGAATAATTAGTGTATTTCGAATAGGGTGTAAATTACAGAGAAAGGAACGTGAGAACGCATCAAGCGGAACGACTTAACCTATAATAACTGGTTAATCGCCAACCACAGCGCTCGTTTGTTGACAGCTGGTGAATACGGGAGAATAGAGAACTAACTTACTCTCTCCGCTCTCTTCTCTTTACAATTTCGATGGTATATACCGACTAGGGTTGGAGAAAAATATTGAATTATTCAATATAATAACTGGAATATAGCGTTTTTCTCTTGTAAAACACTTGATAACTATTTAATACAGATCTAGTATCAGGAACCGAATAATATCAACCACATAATAAATAATTTTCTTTATAAATAAATTAACATTGATTTGCAGGAGATCTCATCTACAGTAAAATATTACAATTTGACGCATTCCACAGTGGAGCTTTTGAACATCATCTTATTCAATAAATACGTCGCATAGAATTTAGATTACAAATACTTGGGCTTAATACTAATACGGGAAACAAATTGAGATAGTTAAGTTACAAATTGGTGAACCCAACAGTGGGGCATAACATATTACAAATTTGTAATCTTTTAGATTACAAATTGACGTCAACAACGTGGGGCTTGATTGGGCGAGAGTTTCAAAGAGAATAAGGAGTCTCGTAATCTTTTAGATTACAATATAAATGTAAATACTTGTATGCTGAACGGTTGTCGTGGAGATAGTGTACCTATGAAACCGTTAGTACGAGAGATTTGTGCGCGCATTGCACAGACTTTAAATTTACGTGTAATATTCTCTTTTTTACTTACATGTTCCGTAAGGAAATGGAAGTATGGTGATCGGGAAAAATATTTTGTTCGAGATAAGGGCTGATTCTGATCGTACTACCCTCAAAACATGAAGAAAAGTCATTATCCGACAACTGTCTGTGTGTATAATTTTTCTATGGCGAACCATAACTGCCGCTAATTCAAACAGAATAAAATAATTGTTTGCATATGTGTCCGAGTTGTAGAGGACTCAAGGCCCATTGATTTTGATGAAGAAACAAGAGTAAAGTACTTAATTTTGATTAATAAAGTATTCTGAAAAGAAGGTCATAATAATCCACTGTAGAAAGGTAGATGAAATATCTATAAATGAAAAGGGTAGTTGAAGGGAGAGGGGTAATTTTCTATAAATGAAAACGATAGTTGAAGGGGCAATTGTTTTCTCTGTGTCCTACGTTATCGGCAACAAAGAAGTAGTTTCTATGAAAATATTTCATTTCAATTTGTCAAACATAAAACTCGATTTACAAGGAACACACATAACTAGTTAAAAATTATCGAACCGGATTCAAGTAAATGATTTTAAATATAAATCTTAGAACATGGAAATCATGTATGGTTCTGCAAAGAGATATTTTCCTTTGACTTTCCTCGTCAGAAACGAAACATTTATTTCGTAACTCTTTTATTCGTGGTGGGTGTATGAAGAAAAATTCTTTTTTTTTTTAGCGTGATCGGTAGCATTTTCTTTTTGTTGTATTCAGTAGAATTTTTTTCCGAGTGTAATTTATGAACAGTTCAGTTGTTTGCTCTCGGAATGTGTTTTCGATTCATGAAATTTGCTGCCGAATCTAAGCATTTAGAGAAGTATTTGACGTCTCTCACCATGAGCGTTGATAACCAATAAGTCCGATAAAAGAAGGAATACATACGGCTAAGATAATTAGACATGAAAGGGCTGTTTGATTTCGCTGTGTCAAAAGATCTCATTGCGCATGCGCAGTTTTGGCCCGTTGTTTTTCGTACAATATTTGTGTGTGCAGAATAGCTGCACGGTTGGTGTGTCACATGGTTTTGTGTCATGGTTGGTCATCTTACACCCCACTTCCTGCATTGCCTTCCCTGACCCCACTACTATCTGCGCGAACCGTTTCATGTCTTACCAGTCAATATGTTCATTTTGTTTTATTTGTCTCCAAGTCACGTTTATTAACTAATTAGAATTAATATTAGGCATTACCTGTATTAACTTTCCGTCCCGTGACTTAACTGTTTTAATTTCTAAAACGACGCGTTTCGAGGATAAATCCTCATCTTCATGTTTTTAATATTACAAAAACATCAAACTCACCCGAACGGGGTCGTCAATTACTTAAAACACATAAAAACACCACACATAACTTCACATTGATACAGTCTCGGCACAGTCCGATGCGCATCGTCTCGTTGCCAACGATTAACTGTTGTACTTTATCCTGTATGACCGTTATCATTGCCCGTGGATACATCGATATCGATGGCTGTGTTGTACAGTAGATTAGATCGAAACGAAACTTTATCATTAAGTAGTTGGTCCGCTTGTAACTTAGAAGCCTTGTATATCTCATATTCCTCCACAGCGTTCATGTATGCACCTTTTTTGCAATTATGAAGCAGTTTAAAGTTTGTGCGGAAGTCTGAGTACTTATGATTATACAGCATTAAATGTTGAGCGTAACTAGATCTTGTTTTTGAGATATCACTTTTGGGTAGGTGTTCCTAACTAGATACCTTTATCAGGAGTTTTAGCGGACCTTTACTTGAACCACTTTGAGAATACGTTTTTAATGTCTAGTTTTAATAAACAGCGAGATAAAATTATATTTTACGTACGTTACGTTGACGACACTTTTATGATATTCAATGGAACGAGTAGACAAATAGAAAATTTGAAAGGATATACCTATGAACAATATAAACATGAAAATCCAATTTACCCTGGAAATGGAGAACAATAACTGCCCGAACTTTCTCGATCTCACTATTAGCAAATATAATGACCGATTTAGATTCAAAATTTATAGAAAGCCTACCACTACGAATATCACTATTCATGCTGAATCGAACCATCCATATTCCCAAAAAATGGCAGCCTTCAACGCGTTTGTTCATAGAATGCTTGCTATTCCCCTTGAGCAAAAAGACAGAGTAGAAGAGACTAATATCATCAAAAGTATAGCTATCGCTAATGGATATAATGGTGAAATCGTAGACAAGCTAGTAAGAAAACACTCAGTAAAAATCAATAGTAAAAGCAGATTAACCGACCCAGCTAAAAAAGATACTAAGTTTATAGTAACTGAGTACACGAATGTACTACCAGTCATTGTAAAGAATTAATTAAAGAAATGTAAAATAACAGTGACTTTCAAAACCACAAATAACATCAAAAACGTTTGGGACAAAGAACTCACATCCCGGATGAAGAGAAAACTGGAGTATTGCAACATTTTAAATACCAACATTTAAGTGCATTTTAAATTTGTGGAGTCCCACGTTCTTTGGGAAGGTGACAAATTACCCTTCTTTGTGTATTGAGACTCGGGACACTGCACAGCTCAACGAGGGAGGGGAGTGAGAGTGACAGGAGGTGATTTAACATTTGAGGTGATTAGGTAAAAAAAAAAATGAAAGAATATTCCACGTGCTTCGTAAATTTAATCGAACGTTGTTTGTTCTCGGGCTGGTAAATTCGTGCTGAAAATTTTCCAGCCACATGTTATATAAATTGATTTTAATTGCTGATATTTCTCGATAATCGTGTTTGTTTTTATAATAAGGTAAACAGGTGCGGTCGGAAATTTATAATGTAAACAAAACAAGGCGAAACGGACGTTTGTTTCCAGTCTGCGAACGCGTAGTGTGTTGCTAATGAATGCAAATTCTCTTATTATACCTGGGCGCTGAAATCGCGATTGTTCTGGTGAGACTTTTAATATTTAGCGCAGCGCAGCGCACGGTCGATTATTTGTAAATGTTCTCCTTCCGGCTTTGCGCAAACACGCCTATCTTGTTTGTTACCTACTCGGAAAATTGTTCGTGATTGCAGGGAAAACAAGACGGAACAATGTAAGGCACGGCCGCCCGCCCTTGAAAGATGAATTCAAGCGTACGATGCGCAAATGCGTACCGACCGCCTGTCGCAATACTTATTGTATTATGTAACGTTTGGTGCCGGATATATATCGTCAAATCTGGTGAGAATTATCGTATCGTATGTGCGACTCATTGTATTATGTGACGTTCGATGCTGGATAATTTCAGCGACATAGTTACATGGTCAAAATTATCGTACGTACGCGGAATGTGCTATTGTTTACGGATTGCTGTCGCAGTAGGCGTATTGATTATATGAAGGTACTGTTGGATACAGTTGACCAGATAATCGAACCGTGCAATTTGTCAGACTTATAGTAGTCCTACATATGCGAGAAGTATCGTATACGATAAAGTGTGACTTTTACAATGCTGTCTATACTGTTAGGTCAGTAATGACATTCGCTTAATGGGTGTTGCATTGCATTGCATTGAGGGTGAGGGGTGCCTTTGCACCCGTGGCTTGACTGCAGCATCTGGATCGAATCCAATAGCTGCCAGTGGATGCACATAGTCTGGTTCTTAGTCGACTGGTTACCGATAACTGGAGAAGGAAACCGCCAACGAGTTAACTCAGAAGGCGGGGGAGAAAGAAAACTTTTTATTTTTTTAGCACTGCCCCTGGTACCGATTCGACCAACAGGTGTTGCCTGTCTCAAGTCCAGCCAGCAGACGCCTTGAGGCGTCGGTCGCTCCCCGCGAAGCGGAGAGCCTCCGTGCCGGTGATCAAGGTAACAACAACAAGCATCTGACAGCGTACTAGGAGGCGGTCAGGAAGGAAAGAAGGACAGTTGTGTTAGTGAACTCCGGGGCTGTGGACTGATGTTTGAAAGAAGATGGCTTTATGGCGGGTAATCAAGAAGGGCCCGAAGGAGCTTGACCCGGATAGGCTGTGGTGGTTCTGACGCGCTGATAGTTCTCAGGTATGGGAAGGTTGAGGTCGAGGCTGCAGCAAAGAGCAATGGGTGTTACTGTGATGGTTAGAATTGAACTGATTTTAATGAAACCGGGATCTTATTCAGCAATCCGTTATGAACTATTCGCAGCCACCGAACAACTTAAGAACTTTATAAATCGCGGGTAAAAACATAAACATTTAACATGTCTTCGCACTAATTACGTCATCGTTGACCGGGGTGACAGGGCTCGGAGGTTGGGAAGGGACATTTGACTTATAGCTTGTTTGCGGGGGGGGTGTGTGTGGTCAGTTGGGCGGGTGGGGGTGTGAAGAGTTTGGTTTTTTCTCTTGTTGTTATTTTCTATCTGACGATGAGCTGATAAGTTTGAAAGCGCTAATCGGAATAATTTATCTATAGTGGTGTGCAACAGTGATAATTCTGTTCATAAAATTTTAATCACATGAACATAATGTAGAGGCTTTTCCAATATACCCTAGTGCTCTACAAAAAGAGTCCGGTTGCCATAGTAGTCGCCTCGCATTGAGGTTTCCAATCCACCTATGGTTGAATTCTGACCTGGGAACCAGATTGTAGGTGCACTCAACGCCAAGAGGTATCTCACCTTGTCAGCTGGGGGAATTCACAGGCTCCTTAATCCTACAATTAGCTCCGTTGTCTACCATAAAGTTAAAATATTGTAATGTGACCTTCATTTACCCTTATCCCTTGTGAATTGTGTAAATAGGCATAACTTTCCGTACAGAAATAAACCCATTGATGATCTCACGGTGAATGTGAAAGAACGTGGAAGCATTATTTCCAGTCATATGCTAAACGTGAAAAATTCCAACAAATTTTATTATGCTTACTACGAAACTGTTAATGGAGATTAGCCTTGTCCATCTCGCCTAGCCATGGTCTTGTACATCTCCCCTAAAGTGAGCGCGTGTTGAGTATAATTAACTGCTATGTTTTGTCATTTAAAATTTTCGTTAGTAAATTATTTATTCCTTGTGCTAGTCTTTTTTATTTATTTATTTATTTTTTTTTTTTAATGGAAACATATATACACCTCTTTATCGAGGAATTTTAATTCTAAAAATGTAATATTACCTATAAAGAGGTATAATGTGATAAAATATTAATTTTTTTAATAAAATTTCTTTGTACTCAGTTCATCATGATCATGGTCCAAAGGATATTCTTTGTCTTTGAAGGAAACTCACGTCTGGTCACTCTAAAATAAAATATTCTTTACAACAGGACATTAAAGATCACTTTCACCCAAACAGTTGCTAAACATTCTGGATTCATTATTAAGAGTATGATTTAAGTTATTCAGGATGGGTAGTTGTATAACTTTTGTAACAGTTGTGTGTGCGTGTAAAGTCTGTACACAGTAATAACGTTATATGTTTTTCTGTTACAGGTGAGGACGTGACTTTGTCAGCATGACCATTAGAACTGTGTAGGTAAACTTAGCATAAGTCTAATGTAGTAGTCAGTCTTGATTCCCACGTTCGTCTATATGTTCGTATTGGTTCGATCAGTTCAGTGTTGAATGTATTAGAACAGAAATAAGCTGATGGTCGATACATTTCGATTACTCGGAAAACAACGTTTTTTAGTTTGGTAGGCAAGTACGAGAGGCTGATTGTTTCTGGATAATAATGATGGACCATGGAGTAAGCCAGATCACAGGGAATGAAGCCGTCATACGATTCTTTAAAGGGCAAAGAGTGGCCTGATTGGGTAGCATTGAAGCAACGGAGGAATCACGCATGATAAAGAAGGTCTTAAATTAGAAACAATTTGAAAAGAGAAGGAGGGGCACAGGAAAGAAAAGGTGGCTCGATGACGTGCAGGATGGTTTATCATGGAGATAGCCAAATGTAAACGATTTGAAATGGAAGCCAAATCCTTGTCCAGGTTGTAGTGTTAAGAGTAGAACATTTAGTTCTGCAGTTTACCTGTACATATAAATTTTGCTGAAGTAGTTTAATATCTTAAATTTGTTACATTTTGATAAATACTAAATAATCATCACTGTGTAAGACCACGCCTCGTTGCTCTGCAGCCACTCGTTGCTGATCCAGCTGCTGAAAGTTGAAATGATTTTATCAACTCTTAGTCAAGCTTCAATAATTCTCCCCGCGGCTGCCTATGCGTGACCGTAGTACGGTTTGTGCGCTTAGGATCGTTATGCGGCAGATTCCGTCTAGTTATAGTGATTTAATTTAGGCGAGATCGATTAGTTCAGCGCTGTCTCATTAATGGCAGTATATTGGTTCTGTGACCACATATTATACGTCTCTTATGTACACATAGTGAAGACAGTAATGCAGAACGTATTTAAGCGTTGATCCAAGTCACATGATCTGTTTATCCCTACGTGACTTGTAGTCTATGTGACGCTTGTCGTGCATTATGCTATATTCTAATCAATAGAGTAACGTAATGTTCTAGATGCTCCGTGCTCCGTAATTGTTTATTGGTTGCGTATAATGTGCTATGGAAAATTGTGTGCAGAATTATTGTATCATCATCACCACTCCAAGGATTAGGTCCTCGACCTGTTCCGGAACCATCTCCTCCTCGGTCTACCGACATGTCTCTTTCCAGTAGGGTGATACCCAAGGCAGCCACGAATAGACGGATATCAGGCATGCGGTTCAAGTGTTCACGCCATCGCCTTCTGTGGTCTTCAATCTTCTGGTGCAACGATGCAATGTTTAATTCGCGTTTAATATTCTCGTTCCTTTTTCGATCCAGGAGAGAACAACCTTGCGTCCCTCGTAGAAATTCCATTTATGCTGCCCGAATCCTCTGTATATCCCTTTTACCAATCCTCAGTCCACAGTTTTGTAAAATTTCGTTCGGGTCAGAATTATTGTAATGTCATATTATTGTTTCCAATTTTGTTAGTTTTATTAGCAGCCATCTTAACACCAACTTTGTCACTACATATTGCCACACTGCTAAATACTTCGTTCTTGACAAGGCCTTTCGGTGTCTCCACCATCTTCTCTCGTTTAAGGCTTGAAGATGGTGGAGACACCGAAAGGCCTCGTCAAGAACGAAGTATTTAGCAGTGTGGCATTAAGTAGTGACAAAGTTGGTGCATATTACTGTTGTTTCATAGACTTATTAGTACAAACTGTATAGATGTCTCTAAATGTCGATTAGTAATTTATCCCACTGTCGTAAGGTCACGATCCACTTGATCGTCGTAACGTTATATAGTTGTTACCGATATCGTCGTTTTGTTGTTAGTTTTAAAATTACATAGTAAATTACCCCACAACGATGGTTTTTTTAATGGACACTCACATTTTACGTTTACAGAAATTGATGTCAGGTATAGGCCTACCTAACTTTACTGGTGTTATAAATTAAACCACGTGGTTATCTTGGGATACAGACGATGCGATCGAGGCGGTTTTGAGTCCGCCAGTTACTGTCGGTTTCGATAATA
Organism: Magicicada septendecula; assembly: GCA_034769895.1. Classification (NCBI taxonomy): domain Eukaryota; kingdom Metazoa; phylum Arthropoda; class Insecta; order Hemiptera; family Cicadidae; genus Magicicada; species Magicicada septendecula. The sequence continues at coordinate 14,400,315 of CM068370.1, forward strand.
AGAGTTGGCAGGGACTTCTCTTTTATTGGCTCTCGTTTAAATTTTATCGCGTACAACAAAATTGTTAACTATATTTGGTGGTTGCAGTAATTTCGCAGAGTTCACTCGCTTTGTTTTGGACGGCTGGCTGGCTGGCAAGGAAAGGCACGCCCATGCGCTGTCATGGTGTCCGGGTCAACACCCGAATTTCATAAGTTAGGCGAGAGAGCATCTGTTTGACGTGAACCGATGACCCCACGTGCGCGTCGCAGGCTCGCACTGTGTGTGCCCTCCTCAAGAGCGGCCAATGACTGGGGCTGCAGCGCACAAGGCCTTCATGATACGAACTGTACAGTTGCGGTGTGAGATTTTAATCTGAAAGGAGACCGATTCACGCTGTTTGCGTTGATCGTTACAGCAGGTTCGATCGTTCGTTGATAAGTATCTGGAATATTACATTAATGTACATTTTAAACTTAGCCTATGTTAAGGTCATCTCACGATGTATTTTCGCACCGGACCTAGTCTCAGTTAGGTGGTATTGATGTACGGTTTTGGCCTTGATAATAATACGTTAGTAATTTTATAAATGGTTAGATATTGACACAGGCTTCTCTCTCACTTCTGTGGTGAGTGTCTGCGTACGTATCTATCTACCCGTATTGTGTGTCTGCCAGTCTGTTTATCTCTTTACCAATGGCGGCTGGTGTTATGGTTGTAGCGTTCCACAGCCACCAACATAGAATAACTAAACTACAAAATAATATAAGAAAACATTAGGCAGCTAAAAGTATCACAAATTTTAACGGAGAGCGTATTAGATTCTTACGCGGTAATGTTCGCGTACAATTCAAATGTAGCGCGCAGGCTGGTGGTTGTAGGCCGTTTGGAACTACAACAGTATATGGCAGAGCTTACTACACAAACATATGAGAGGACTTGCGCTACTCTTCACAACTGCCCTATGCTCCCAATGTTAGCTAGGCGGTTGCACAGTTTTTGCAACGCTCCACTAGTAGCGCTGTAGAGCAACTTTGTTGTGTCATGAAATCAACACAGCCTTCTTGATTTATAAGTTGTCAGGTTTAGTGTTTACAAGTTTACAATTGAAAATATATATTTCGATTCACAACTGTGATATCGGTTATTGGCAAACTCATAATTTATACAAACAACAACACAAATATAATATTGATCCACAACTGTGGTATGAAACACGCTTACTGATTCTGTAACTTAACTCACTATCCGAACTCTTAATAAATACCGAGTGACTTAGTTTCGTTGCGTTGCGTTGGGGTAGCGGGGCGTCTTTGCGCCCATGGCTGAATTGCGGCTTCCGGGACGTGCCCGACGAATACAGTGCTGGACTTTCATTAGACAGGGACCTAATTCTTTGGAAGGACACGCCACCATGGTTAACCGCAGACGCGCCGGAAATTGTTAAACAATTTTATGGTTTGGAAGCACTGCGTCTGGTGGCGATGCGAGCGACTCGGACACAGCAGGCAGACGCCTTGAGGCGTCGGTCGTTCCCCGCAAGGCAGAAACCTCCTTGCCGGCGGCAAATGATCTTTAGGCCAACCAGTGTGCTACAGACATGCTTGGGGAAGGATGTCCCTGAGGAGCGAAAGTAAAACAGAAAGGAAATGAAGATGCGGGGGCTAGTCAGATAGCGCAACGAGGTTGACTTATTGGTGGGGGGGGGGCATCGGCCGAGGGCGTTTGACTCTGGTAGAGGGAGGTGGTTCAAACGTAGTAGTGGTTTTGAGGTAGGAAAAGGAAGGCATCGCTGCAGAAGCAAACTGGATTGACTTCTCCGTCTACCACCGTTTATGTATACGTATGGCAATGACGTCACTCCCAGCCTATGTCTCTAGATAATTCTGGGCCTTATTTCTAGAATGGTGTAGAATAAAGTATGTTTACCTATCAATTTATAGTATAGTTGTTACAGAACATTCTAGTGTATATCAGTATACAACACACACGGTGTATAATGCAAACACACGTGAGTAACATAACCTACGTACTATTCTAATTGATGTATTATTCTAATAACAAAATAGTTTTAATAATATGAATCAATATTAGACCATTGAATAAAGGCAGATTTTGTGAAAATCTGGACAAAAATCCTCCAGACACGAAATTTGGTAGAAAGTTAGGTTTTGGGGTCACTTCAATGGGGGAAAAAATCGGACACTCCAGCTCACCGCTGGGCCCCCTGTTGGGGGGGGGGTTAAAAGGTGGGGCAAAAAGGTTTGTTGTAAATATCTCAAAAACTAAGCAAGATATCAAAAAACGTAAATACAAAAGTTGTAGCTGACCAAATTTCCCATCAAAATGGTCCTTAGTAATTTTTTCGTCAGACGCACTGGGACAGAGATATGAGCGCTCAAAGTTGAGACATTTTTTTGCAATTTTTCGTATAAGGCATTTTTACGAAAAAAAACTTGCATTTTTTTTAGTTTAGGCCGATTTTTGTATAGTAAAAAGCGCTAAATATGGGTATGTAAGTGTTTGTACATGTAATACCAAGTATTTGGAAGTAAATTTTTGCATGTATATATTTATGCACACATATGCACACACACTACAACTACAAAAACGTGCATTTTTTAACGTAAGCGTTACACGCATATACTGACTAATCCATGCGTATAGATGTGCATTTTTGGATTTAGACAAGTATAATATATATGCATGAAAATATTTCTACACATATTTGCACATATATGTGTGTGTATATACATGTATACAACTAAAAACGCTATAGTGGTGTGCAACAGTGACAAAACAACAGCAGTTTGAAAGCAATAATCAGTAATGCTGTTCATCCGTAAACATTTCCTGGTAGGCTACGCTCTTGCTTTTGGTCACGGTCTGGCGGTGTACGCTGTCGTATGTGATACATACGATTCTATTTCTAATCTCGTCAGAATGTTGACGGAAAACCCGTTGTCGGGTTTTCAATGTAAACAAAATAGGTCGGCTGGAATCTGAGCAATGTTATTCAAAAATTTTTGACACTTAAGCGTGAAAGGTGGTTTTTTTTTTAATAGAGTGTAGTGTCATAACAACTGCGAAACTAAAGCTCAAGGTCGGCTGTTTAATAAACTACGTAGCCTATTATGTTTGCGGTGTTATAATGTGTATTGGGTGTCTCATGTGCCCTGTTATTATAGTCACTATCAAATTTCATTTCACATGGTTCACTAATCTTTTGTTAAGATTGATGATTTAGACAACAGTAGTGTTAATTTGTTACATAAACATTTTAATTTAAAAAAATGAACTGTCACTAATGATACTGTAACACTATTAACGAAAACATCTGTTGTTTTCTTCTGTAGGTTATACTGTATTTACCCGGGGAGGGGGGGGTTTCGTCAAGTTGGAAAACATTATTTTTCATTGTTGCGATTTGACGGTGAACTAATGCTGGAAAGCGCGCGAACGGAAAATACAATATATAATTTTAGTGGAAAAGCGATAAGCCGTTTTGGTTTAGTATTAAATATTATAGACAGTGGCATCGTATTTTTCAATCCGAATTAATGTTTTCGTTCTAGTATGTTCGTTGTAGCACTCAGTGTCTAAATTCAGAGCTATATTCATTTCTATGTGTTAAGTTCCATTAGAGGTGCCAAGATACATATAAACAGAATAAAAGATATTATTTGAATATCGGTTTTAGAGGAAAAATCAGCTCAAACTAGAGACGGTAAGACAGTTTGTTTAACGTTCGCAAAAAGTTCATTGACAGTCTACCTGTTGTTTATCAGGTCTGTAGTGACCTTTGCAGTAGCCACTTGATGGTCACTCTTGTCGACTACCAGAGCAAATGTAAGCTGGAACAGTTCCAATCAAGAATGATCCGTTCCTTTTCAGCGTCTTCGTGATTAGTTAGAATACGACGGATTCGATGAGGTCTCCGAAATCCGCCTTCGTCTAGTCGCAGACCGAAACTGCTCGAACTCTTAGGCTAGGTGGCCATCAGATGCGGAGTGAAGCGGAGCGGAGCGTACTTGAGCGCAGTGGAGTTGAACTGAGTTACTTAAGGGGCGGCAATAGAATGTGGAGTACTGATAGAATTGCTAGTTGCAAAGGAAGATAACATTTTAGAAGAAGATAGCAAGTTTTATTATAACCTACCTTATGACATACAAATATAGGACTTGTGCTATTTAAAGAAAAAGACGTTAATATATCGTCGACAAGTCGGATTACGTGGAATACACCACGTCAGAGACAGTGGTAAAATATGGCAAAACCAATTAAACGCGGCCAGTGGAAATCGCTGAAAACGACTAAAAAAGGACGTGAAACGAGGCGCTTCAAGGAAGCTCTGAGATACTAATACCTAACAAAGAAATCAACATATGGCTGTATAAGGAAATGACATTCAAAGCATTCCGTGAATATCTTGCGAGCGGTTGCAACTGTCGATCAACGTATGCGATAAGCATAAACGAGTATATGCAAATTATGGAATCAGAGTGAATAATTTAATCTTATCGTCTGGAATTACACTATACTATGGTGGCTTCGAGGCGTGCAGTTAATAGAGTAGAGGTGTGCTAAACTAGTATTTGAAAATAACAGGTACAAACGAAACCGTTCCAAAAAAATAACACCTACAAATACCTGTTATTATATACCTATTATATTTTGTCTGTATTATATAATTTGTTACAAGAAATAAATAGAAACTAAAAGTATTAACAGTGTTACTTTACACTGTGACTTATTAAGCTGTCACTGTTTAAAAGAAAATAAGAAACAAGAGAATTTATAGGCCTATCTGCCTTTGGGAATACTAATTTAAGTTTTCACTAGGAGCAAACAAACTGACCTAATTTTATATTAAGCCTATAAATTATAATATTATTGTTAAATATAATTTAATGTTATTACTAAGAATTTAATATTGTACTATAATTTTTAAATTATTTATTCCATTTTGGTTAGGCAAATCAGTTGCGAAACTCAGGCAATGAAATTTACAGTGCACGTAGTAGCACAACAAATAATGTCAGAAAACATTAGAAACATATAATAAAAACATAACAGTAAGCCACAAGAGAGAATGAGAATAAAAACAATTTTACAAACAAAAATCATCTCCGAAATCACATTAACAAAAAGTACTATATGGCCTAACAGCCACTCTGTAGATTATAACACAATATAATTCGCTTTTTCAAAATTTACAATGTTGGTGACTAGTATAATATATAATTTGTTATTATAATCTGTATTGTGTGTCTGTATAACACACGAGAATAAATGTAACATCAGCGGAGCTTGATTTCAGGTGGAACGGCGTTCCGGCACCTCTTGGATCCAATATGAAAAGAAAAACCTAATAATTACAAAAATTTACTACTAATTTTTAAATTGTGCCACTCATCAACCCCACTACAAAACTAATCATTTGTTAAAATCAAACACCAGCACTAATTTTTATCTTACCTACTACTATCGTTCTACCTAAAATTCTCTTGTAAGTAGAACGTATTTTAAAAATCTTCAACAAGGCTCGCTCGAAGATAACATTCGCAGTTAGCGGTGTAGACACAAAGAGTAAGGAAAGGTCAAGAAACAAACAATATGACAACACAATGATAAAACTATGGAAACTTTTTTAAAATGTCCGAACCACCGAAACCATCACTTAGAGTTTGATTGAGGCCCCGGGGTGACGCCATCATGAGTGACGTGTTTTCGATTGTCGTGCGGCTAACCTGACGATGAAGCTCTTTAGAAATATCAGTAAACTTTATTGTCTTTTTAGTTACAAGTTTATACGTATGTTAAATATTTTATAGGCTAAGGCTTTAAAAGTGTAGACCTCCTTTGTAACAACCTGATGTAAACTTATACGCTAATATAAAATATAAGTATATTTGTGTCTGTACAACTTTTGAATTGATGCGTTCCGGCAGCAATAATTTTAGAAATCAACTACTGAACATTAGTATGCATTTTTTTCGTTTATTAAAAACAGCTTCGACTCTTTGGCATAGAGATATTCTGAACCTCGCTTTGTTTTGCTGCCTTCGTTTCGTACTTGTATAGCAATAGGCATACGCGCAGAATATCACGTATTCAGCACCAATAACTGGTATTCAGCACTGCAGTACCATTTCACAGACGCGTGTTGGATGGCCGTACACAGCCGGCTGTATCCGGGAGCGCATGTGTGCATGTTGGTTGGTTGTGCAACAGATCGCGACAAGTTGTCTAGGAGAGAACCATCACTCACACCACTGCCACTGCTGTGAGTTGTAAAAATGCAGCAGCGCATTGGAGGAGTGCCCCGCATTTGGTCCTTATTAACGCGAAGCACTTTACCTCCCCCTTCCCTCATCTGTCCAAAGAAGAACGCATTTCCTTGTACGAGATGGATCCGATTTGTATCGTACGATAACCTACGATAAATAATCGCAGGTAATGTAGAACAACAGAAAGAAGTGGACCGTTTTATGCACTGTCGTACGATAAATTTATCGTTCAGTACTCAAAAACATATCGTGGAGTCCTAGGAAACGCCTTGTCTAAGTACATGGGTCGTAATGGTTTCCGTTTATGCACTCGCACGACTTTTGTATCGTATGACTTTCAGACATCAGTGCTACCAACCTTACAGCCTAGCGTCGGCGAGACAGTTGAGCCAAGTAATCGGTGGTATTCACGTCATGATGTGCGTTCTGTATTTATTTATTTTTTTATTTTTTTGTAAATATGGAAGACAATAATACAGAAAAACTCATCGACGAAATCCAGAACGGAAGAGCACTATGGGATCCCGTTTCCGAAGATTATAAAATCAGAAACTAGAAGAAGGAACAATAGACTGAAGCACCGTCTACATATCGTGCACAGTTAATAGGATGAACATCCCGTCTGCTTTCCCTTGTTGTCTTCAAAATGAACCGATAAGCGGCATACAGCACGCACGGATCTATTGGCAGCGCTGAAAGACTTTGTTCACACCCACTTCCTATATTTTTTACGCACGACACAAATTGGATTTAGAACTTATCGTACGATAAAAATTTGATGCATAAAAGGGGCCTAAGGTGCACTGTTTCTCTCCCCCTGCCCGTCAAATATTAAATATGTACCTGTGTACCAAATTAATATGGACATTGACCGTACAAACGCATTTCCATATCGATTCAAGGAAGTAAACTGATTGAAAGTAAACTTTCGCTGTTACACTTTGTTATTATCAATGAGCGAATGATACTGACGTTTTAAGGACTTTTGAAAGACCGTTTTAGGGCCTCTCTCTCTCTCTCTCTCCCATAAGCTTGTGTCTGAGAAAAATATTGTTGCAGAATAACCAACAAGATACGTAGAACAAGAAATTCGACTTGTCGACTTGCCCCGCTCCCGCTCGTTGTCGGGAGGCGTATACGGTGTGGCTTGCTCGTGCGGAGAAGTGTACATCGTCACCACGATACGCAGCGTCCGCACCCGCATTGGAGAACACCCGCTGTTGGTGCTTGAGGCAGCCGGAGAACTCTCCAACGCAGACCATCGCGTTTTCTTTGAGGAGACCAAGCTCTTGTCCTCGGAGAGTGCCTACTACCGTCGGCTGCACATGGAATCCGTGGAAATCTTCAAATATAGTTCTGTCGCGATGAATCGGAGGGGAGAAAGCCTCCTATAGAATAGGATCTGGCATGCTGTCAAATAGCACTTGATGCTGCTTTCCAGCTTAGATCGTGCTGATACAAAAGTTTATATAAGTGGGGCTTCTCAGGTAAAACGCATTGTCTGTCTCTACCTCATCTCTGAAGTGAATTGTCGGACACCGTTCCAATGTAGGCACTGATGATGGCCTCCGATGGAGGGGCCCGAAATGTTTGACAATAACGACAACTATGGACCACGGACATATCCGGGGATGATAACAATAATTTCAACTTCCGATGGTGTTTGAAAGTCGGAAGCTGTAGTGCGAAACTTGAATAAAGGATAGGCCTATCAATTCTGAACGTCCGAAAGAGCGAAATGTCCGACAGTAGAGGACCTCCTGTGTTTACAACGGTCTGTTACATAGTCGTGTTTAAAATCTCGTTACTTTCGCGTAATGTAGACCCCGCCGAATCAGAAAAGCTGCTTCGTTTTGCCGTAAGTGTTACATCAGCTTATCAAAACCGTGAGCCGACTATTGCAGCAGAGTATGCGTGCGGATCAAAGACGCTGGCCAGTCACCAAACCGTAGTTTGCCAACACCGCCGTGCTTTGTAATTACCGTTGTTGCCTAATATCTGGGTTCGCTGCCATTTCCTCGCTTCCGTCTCTAGTTATTAATACATGGTAAATACGGTGAGTGGCCAGCTATACGTGTACACGCACGCCCTTCTTGAACGTAGGCTTCTTTTCAGTTAACAATCTGTTCTATTATCAACAGTCCTTTCACCAATGGAAGCTATATAATTTATGATTAGGTAATTAATTTGGAGTTAATAAATTTAGATACTTGGGTAACATGATAGATAATGAAGGGTTCACAAACACGACAATACATGACAGGATACAAATAGGATATGAGGGGATATTATACCAGGAGCAGACTATTGAGAAGCAAACTCATTAGTAGTAATACAATAATAAAAATATATATAAGACACTTATCAGACCGGTTGTTACTTATCGAGGTGAGACATGGACATTCATAAAAAAGGAACAAGAAACACTGAGAAGGTTTGAGTGAAAGGTAGTAAGACGTGTTTATGGCCCGGTTAAATAAGATGACGAATGGAGAATACGAAATAACCAGGAAATAGATGAGCTATTGAATCATGAGGACATTGTAAGATTCATAAAGGCTCAACGAGTACAATGGCTAGGTCACCTAGAGCGGACGGATGATCAGCGTATGGCAAAGAATATATTGAAGGCGCAAGTCAATAAAAGCAGGAAGAGGACCGACCTAGGATAACGTGGTTGGGTGATGTGCTAGAAGATCTAAGAAGAATGGATGTGAGGGGTTACACTGAGATGACAATAGACTTTGGAGAAGATTGATGTTAGAAACCGGGACTCACGGTGGGCTGTTGTGCTGAAGAAGAAGTCCTTTCACCAGTTCTGTTCTCGGCGGTAAAACTGAGACCGGTATCTTTGGGGCAAAACGTTTGATGTGAGGAATACTATCAATAAGACATGTTTATTTACGAAAAAAATATGTTAAAAATTTTTGACTTTGGAAGTCTACTAGTGAAAATGTCTTTTCCTTTTCTAACACAGACATTTTAAAAATTCAGTTCATATACACGTGATAATATCAGATCTACAAAATTTTGGAGCCCTATGCAAGTTGATACGAATAAAATTAGGTTTAGTACGACCCGATCGGCGTAATTTTAGATGTCCTTATATATTATATTTAATTCACTTACAGTATTGGTAAATAAAGGAAGCGTTGATGATAAATAACACCCATGCCTTGTAGGAAACATGCTTGTAGAAAACATTTTCTGTCGCCTTTGAAATTACAGTAAAACGTCTGTAATTCCGGTGCTTTTTATAATTCGTCACCCATGTGTCGATGATGCGGACTACGGTTTCTGAATTAAAATAGATACAGAATATAGGTACGTCGATCCAAAACCGGCCGTGAGTACACACGCTACTTACGTTGGATACGAAATGCAATCCGAAAAAGGAATCGCACTTAAATGCAATAATTATGTGTGTTCATAACACCCATTTATTGAGGAAGATAAGTTCAGATACGTGGGTAATACGATAGATAATGAAGGGTTCATAAACACGACGATACATGACAGGATACAAATAGGAAATGGGGCATGTTATGCCAACAGCAGACTATTGAGAACCAGTCGCAACACAAAAATAAAAATACTGTATATAAGAAAAAATCATGTCAGCAGATAAATCTTTCCTTTCTTTTTCGTTTTGGGTTTTAGCCTGCTCAATGACTTTCTTCCATTCAGCCCTCTCGTTACACACCCGTCTCCATACCGTCACGTACAGAGATCTCAAATCATCCTCCACGTCATCCAACCATCTCTTTCTGGGTCTGCCTCTAATTCTTCTTCCTACCGATCTCCAATCTGCAATTCTCTTAGCCATTCTTCTGTCATCCATTCGCCACTCAAGCCTCCTACTCTTAATAAACCGAATTATAGCGGCACCAGTTTATTGAGGAGGGTGAAATTTATTCCAGAAAATGGTGTAACGTATTAACGTACAGATGAATAGATGAAATGTTGTTAAAATGTATAGAATAATATGAGAAACAAAAGAGAAACCGAATTGACGAATTTTCGGTGGCATTACCATAAAAAAATAAAATACAGTAACTCTTTTTAATAACGAACTTCTTCCAAAAATAAAACTGGAATAATCGGAAAAATTAAAACAAAATGTGAAATTTGTATTCAAATTTTATACATCTTCAAATTCATATAATAATAATAATTATTATTATTATTATTATTGTTATTATTATTATTATGCTAATGGTCTTAGATTCTTACACTGGCATGTTCTTTTTAACCTACTTGCAATAATATATATTTTTCTAAATAATAAACTTTGGGTATTTTGTATTCTTCAGTTTAAAGAATAATATAAATAATAATATATTATTTATAATTATAAATATAGTACTACTGACTCGGAACACTAACCTTGCAGCATACCTTACAGGCTAGTGTTCCGAGTCAGTAGTACTACAGTATATTTGTAATTAGTTAATCAACGGACACGTCATGGACAACAAAATCCAGAAATATATTACTTCGTTCTATATTAGTGTTAAAATGACGTTATACATGGACTTTATGTTTTCTGGATTTAGTCTTCATTAAACATGTTTGTTTGTTTTTTCAAGTATAGTACGTTCCTAAGTTGAAAGCTTAGTAGTAGTTAGTAGTAGGCTTCAGTTAGTAGTTTTCTCAAATTCTTCAAAGATCTACTGCGATAAGAAATCGCTTGTTAGTTTTCCTAACTAATTTTCAGAGGATTAATTACTAAAACAAATCCGTTAGTAACGGCAGTAAATAGGGTAAATGTTCGAGTTCGAGACTCGTATCCATTCAACTGTTGTTTTGAGATAAAATTAGTAGCATTGCGTTGTAGAATTTCCCAGTGGCTTGTGTTGGCACGGAAAGTAGACAGCTGTGTGTTGCGTGAGATTTACTACCAAAACTACTGTAAAGTAAGGCTGCTGCCGTTGCAAGCAGTCTGTATCAGGTTCTTTATAATTAGATCCGATAAGCATGCACAGTATCAGAATAAATATCGTTGACCGATTCCCGGAGGAATTAAACGACTATAGGATGTTCAAAACCGGATGCCGCCTAAGGGATTAGAAGACCCTTACTCTCGCACGCGCACTCACAACCGGCCCGGCCCGGCCAGGCACGACCCCGGGGGTACTGCTATAAGTCAGTATACGGTCCAATTCAATTCAAAACTATAAAATTTTTAATTTAGCTTATAGTCCAAATAATTATAATTTTTCTAATCTCCGAGAAATTGTGAGAAAATGAGTCCGAACAACACACAATTGCGTTAAATATGAGTATTTTAGGAATTTCTAAAGCAAACTTGTAGAATTGGAGTACTTAATAAGGATTTTATTATAAAGTAATAAGTATGTTGGTGATATCTTGACGATTATAAACAAAAAGTAGAATTGTGCGTGATTATCAAGAAAAATTAAATAACGTTTGCAAAATACTAATTTCTCAAGCCAAAATGAATATTAAATTAGACTTAGTTGTACGCCTAAAATTTATCACAACCACGTCGTGTTTGGTGTCATTTTCTTTAAAATTTTATGGAGATTACAAGTGTGCTAAGCTCGCTTGTTAAAAAATTCATATTTTAAAAGTTGCAGTTACGTAGTGAACACCCCATTCATAGCCCAGGCGTGCGGGCCAGCTGCGTTTTTGTGTGTTTGTAAGGGTCTCCTAATCCCTCACGTACCATGAGACTTGCAACGCCGTATAAACGCCATTTGCCTGCTCTTGCTCTGCCTTGTATAATGGTCACAAGTGAGGTGTCTCAGTTTACAGGAGTAGTTGCAATTTCCGGCAGCAGTTCCGGTATTTAGTAAAAAAAAATCTGTGTGTGTGTGCGCGCACGCGCTCGCTGCTTCCGACTAAAAGTTGTTTTCAGGCAACTTTCGTAAAATTGCCGCCTTACTGCGTTAACAAAATTATTGCCTACTTCGACCGAAAATAGGCAGGCGGTCCGCTGACACCTGAGCTACGTGACGCACGAGTCAACCCAATTACCGGATTTTGAGTTTCCTCGAGGATTCCTGCTTACGTTTGTCCCGGGCTTTAGCTGTAATTCTGCCCCCCCCCCCTGTAAAATGCTAATAAAAATGTTAATCTTTAAACATATTATGTTAGTCAGTACAATATTTTTGTTACACAGAAAAAATTAAGATGATCATTTTCAGACGTCCTAAATTTTTATTGTAATTTGTGTGGCTAAACCTGTTTGTTTTGATCTTTACAAGATGATTTTATTTAAGTTGGTATTCTGTAAAACGGTTCAGATAAATACAAATAAAGTGAGGAATGGTAGATGATAACCATCTCTCCGTAAGGAAACTGTGTCTGCAAGAGAATTGTGCAAAGACTTTAGAAGAGAAAAGAGTGTTCAAAATCACCAATAAATGAGATAGCAAAGTTTGTTACTATAGCCTACCAATAAATGTTTAATACACCAATAAACGAGATTATTACTAAATAGTAATAATCAAAATAGAATATTAGAGCAGACTCTTGATTTCCTGAGCCCGAGCTCGTGATTTCCAGCAAAATACTGTGAGTTATTTGTGTCGTAAACATTTTAAGCACTTCTCAGTCTGCCTCTCCACGTCTCATTTCCAACGCTACGCAGCGTAGTCATTTTCTAAATAAAATAGTTTTCCATCTTTCCAGTGCGTATTAGTGTCAGGATTGTAGTATAGTAGTGATACTCGTGTCTGACGGTATTGTGTATCAGTCTGTTGCTGTGCGGTTAACTGTGTATTGGAATCTAAACAGAAGCAAGGAGGAGAGATAATCTGGGCGTCGAAGTCACGGAGTTAAAATTATGACCTGTTTTAAACAAAATGAATCTTACTGAATGAATTTCAGGATGGAATTATTAACATATATCTTCTTAGTGCCCAAGGACGGTGTAATCAAAGACCGAAGGGAATCTCTGTTGCTGAATAATATTAGTGAACACTGCGGTGATTCCACAACAAGAGACGTACTTGTTGAATATGTTTGGTTCAGGATCGTATTTAAGGGGGCAGGGACGACGAACGGAACCGGACCTCCCCCCAGAGGGTCGAAAAAAGTTTATGAATTTCATTAATCTCTTAATTTTTAGGTTATTTTATTATTTTCCACTGTGTACGCTAATATATTAGCAACTCTTTCTTTGTAGTAAACAGCTTTATTACACAGCTTTTGCGGATACATTTGAAATATGAACTATAGAAAAATCAGTTCAGTCAATAAGTATCTTCTAAACGATGTTTCAATAACACGTAGGTTTTATGTAATAATAAATGTTTTGCCTTTGGTGTGGGGTGATAGACGTTTAGCACTGAGAAAGGAAACGGATACATGCTCCTTGGTCGATTATTAGGAAAACTCTTGGAGCCTTTCGACATAAGGACCGGTATTAACAAAGGAAATTGTATCATGCCGTTCTTCTTTAACTGTCCTTTGGACAAACTTGTAGGAGAATGAGAAAACTGTTAAAAGAAGAAAGTATTTGGTAGCAGAAAGGATAAATAAGTGGTTAACCATTCTTTTATTGGATAAATATGCTTCAGAAATGGGCTGACAAGTGTCTTTTGAAAAAATAGAATAGGCTACATCTCTAACATTAAAAACTGCAAAGTGCAGATTGATTTCGAAAAATAGTAGAAGAAACAAAGTTCAGAAATTACAATTTTTATTGAACATTATGACACCAACAGCAACAGAAAAGAGAGGTAGGCTACCGGTATGAAAGAAGAGCGGAAAAAATGGAAATCGCATACTGTCCTATACCAAACATTCATAATCAGAAAGACACTTTAAGACATTACAAGACAGTAATATGTCATGAAGCTTTATACGCATATCAGTGCTTGGGAGTCTTTTCCACAGAAAAAATATAAAAAGTAAAAAAAAAGTGTATTATGAAAACTTTGTGGCAGAAAACAAGCTCAAGATTTTAAATTTAGATTAAGATCAAATGAAGAAATTTACAAAGTTTTCTCTAAACGTTCCGTAGAAAAGCGGCGGAATAGAAGATTAAAATTTTATGGACATTTTTGAAGAATGGAAAATAAAAGATTAACGAAACAGATTTTTGAACATGTAAGAAACGTGAAAACTAAATTTGGATGGGTCGAAGGAGTACATAACGATTTAGAACAGATCCAAAATATAGCCGAAGAAACAATTAAAGACGGGAAGAAGTAGACAAAAATTATAGTGGCATTCAAGCTGGTAGAGAAGATTGAACAGACAAGGGAGGCGGGGTGAAATCACAAAAGAGGGAAAGATCGGAAGTGAAAGAATTGAAAGCTTACTGGTAAAAGAGAAAAGGACAGAACGCTATCCGAAGCTTTAATCGACAAAAAATAAAAATAATTGTTAAAATTAGTGTTGTTAGTGTTAAAATTATTTGTTAAAAATAATTAGTTAAAATTCAGCTCAGGGAGCCTAGTAGTATGTTACTGTTGTTGTTGGTTGTCATTGTTTTGTTGTTTGTTATTAAAGAGAAGTGAAGAACGAGAGGCACAGAATTCAAAGAAAGTCAGGACGCAAGTGCTTATCGATTTCAGTGTCCGATTATCGGAAGACTGTTGAATCAAAACGTATCGTTAACGCGTGATTTATCTGCGGGCTTAATTTCGTCAGTGGCTCGTTTTGCGTCGCAGCAACAAAGGGTGACTCACGATTTTACCAAACCAACGCTTGGCACACAGACGCTTTTTTGTTTTGTTTGCATATTACACGGGTCGTTAAAAGGGTGCGCGATCGTCGTCGTCGTCGTCGTCGTTGTGGAATGTGTCGCACACTCGCGCGGGCGCGCGAGGTAATACATCATGTTGTGTTGTAGACAGAAGGATTGACCGACCCACCATGTGAGTGAATAAGGTACAGTGTATATAAAAGCACTTACTTTATCTCGAGAAGAAGGGCTAGACGCTACAGAGGCTTTCCCTGTAACGCGATAGTATAGTCTGTGTTAATTGGTTCAGTTAACAGTACTCGAGTGTGAAGAATAAGAAGTGTTGTTGATCTGAGTGCGTGTCTGTGCGATGCGAGTGGTTTACGATTAGAATTACCAAGTCGTGTTAATTCGTAGACTACGGATAATTAGTGATACCACTTTAGTGTAGTGACACGGAAGGTTACCACGGTCAGTTTAAACGTTACCTTCAGGGCACTCCCCACCCCCCAGTCGTATATAAATATGATGGAAAAAAAATAATTGGTTTATACTTCTACGAAAGTCCTGGCACGACAGAAGTAAAACAACACACCAGTAGTTAATTTTAAGGCTACGAGAATTCTACTGGTTCTTCAAGCGGATGGATGGAATGAGGGTGTATACATAAAATAAGCAATGATGATGTGCTTCAATCGGACGGAAACAATAAGGTAGATACGTAAAGTAAGCAATAGAGATGCACTCCAATCGGACGGAAAGAATAAAGTGGATTCGTAAAATAATCAGTGGAGACGTGCTCTAATCGGACGGAACGAATAAGGTAGATACGAGTACATAGAATAAGCAATGGAGAGGTTCTTCAAGCGGATGGATGAAATAAGGGAAGTACATAGAATAAGCAATTGAGAGGAGTTTCAAGTGGATGGAAGGAATGAGTTGAATGCATAAAGTAATCAATGAAGAGGTTCTTCAAGCGGATGGATGGGATAAGGGTAGGCATATAGAAGAAGCAGTTGAGGGGTGCTACAATAGGACGGAAGGAATAAGGTGGATGCATAAAATAAGCAATGGAGAGGAGTTCCAAGTGAATGGAAGGAATAAGGTGGATGCGTAAAATAATCAGTGAAGAGGTTCTTCAAGGGGATGGAAGTATAATGGAGGATGCAATGGAGAGGTGTTAAAAAAAATCAAGAACGATAGACCACTTCTGTGAACACAGAGGGGAAAGAGGAACTGGGTTGAACTATTTGCAGTGATTTTTTAAGCGGACAATGGAAAAAGAGGGGAAGGAGAAGAATGTTGATAACATATAGTGTGGTGTTATGCGAAGAAATGAGTAGATGCAAGGTTGAAGACGACGGTGGTGTGTGAGTCCTGCCTCACACCCAGAATATGTCATGCTGATGATCTGCATAACAAACCACGATGATGATGGTTTTTCGAAAACGAATACCTATAATGGTGAAGCAAAAACGTGTTTATTAATTATTGTTATCCATTAAACCATATGGTGTGCAACTGTGGACAAAAACATTGCACGGAAACCATTCACAGACTGTAGTAAAAATGTCCGAGACCAATAACAGCTTACCTTGGTGTTGTCACTGAATAAATAAGTAGCTTGTCAACGCTCTATAGCTTGCCCATAAATTATAGTGGGCATGAATGAACACGACTATCCGCAGATCAACAAGATTAAGCTTAAATGTAGCCTGTATCACTGGTCCGAAGTTCTGTGTGAGAGTATCGTCACCGAAGAGTCTTGAAATTCTCGTTCAACACATTTACGTACGCTTAAAACCTGCAGTTGATAAAGGCGAAACTTTTATCAATTCACTTGTTACCTACGGTGACCATACGTCCCGGTTTTTCGGGGATAGTCCCGGATTTCGGACTTAGGCCCGGTGTTCCGAAAAATCGTTAAAAAGTAGCGGATTTAGAGTTTAAAATATTTTTTCGTTTTAAAGCAGAAATTGTGCTTATTTTAATCAAACATAGCAGCCGTGGCCCACGGTCTGTTGAAGTTTACTCTTCGAACGTTAATACACGGAAGAAAGGTTTAGGGCCTACCTCAAAACCCTGCAGTTTGCCGTGAACGCTTCACCGAAATTTTGAGGTAAAACCTTTTTCCGTGTAATGAGTTGGCCATAATGAATATGGTAATGTAGTTTCTTTCCCGGTATCTGGCACCGTATTTTTACTAACAATTTTAGTTGAAAATCTTGTTTTTTTCTCTGGTTTTTTCTCAAAATACATCCGCTGCTAATAATCGGATCAAAAGAAGTTTTAATTGAAAATTGTTTAGGATAAAATTTGAAATAAAAAACTAATTTTATAAAAATTATATGCCATAAACATTTTTTAGGCAAATCGCTTGTAAAGTTAGCAACAGGCGATTTTAAACAAATTAATGTTATTTTAAAAACAATGGATGTAATTGAATTAACACTAACGTATCTGAACTTCCATACCAAATTTCAAATCACTTTGTTAACAATTAACGCCAAATATACCTTACACTAGAAGAATATAGCCTATATTTTCAACATTGTTTCGAGAAATGGCTCATACCTTCTCCCTAACACCTACCCCCCTCAAACAACAACTGGTGTCATAGGCTATGTCCCGGATTGCAACTGAGAATATACGTATATGGTCACCCTATGTACGGTATACCACGTGCAGAAGCGTGACAGTGAACATGTAAACGCCAGAGTGCACAAAGAAAAATGTATAGGACTATACTGTAAAAGGGGCAGCCGTAAAGTAATTAATTGGATACAATAGCTGATATTGTTTACAGAATTAAGAGAATTAAATGGATATGAGAAAGATGTTTAGCTATGCCAAAGAAGGCAGACGGTCACAAAGATGACTGACTACAGCTATTTGCACGTTCAGTTGAGGCCACGGAGGAGGTGTGACATAGAGGCCACTACGACTCTTTGCAGAAAGCCGGGATGGTCTGGTTAAGTACTGTCGTGGAGCAAACTGGAAAAGAATTGCTCAAGACAGAAATTACTAAAGAATGGCTAAGAGTCATTTGCTCAGAACTGGACATAGAACTAATGATGATAACAACAGTGATGATATACGAGGGCTATTTTTTTTTCAACCTCCGGTGAGTTGGCAAACCTGGTTCTGTTGTCATAGCAACAATCTGATTGTTGATTAATGTTTTTGAGGCTTTGCTCTAACCTATAACCACTGGTTTTATAGTTATTTTGTCTATTACTATGGTGACGACAGTTTAATTATGTCAACTACAGTTGAAATTGCCTCCAAATGTAAGACTCGGTCTGTTATTAGATTTTTTTAAGCTGAAGGTCATAGTGCTGCAGAAATTCATCGAAGGTTGTGTAATGTGTATGGAGAAAATGTGATGAGTGGTGGTTCAGTTCGGGAATGGTGTCGAAAATTAAAGAAGGGCGAATTGATGTTCATGATGAAGGAGGGCAAGGAAGAAAGTCCGTGGCTACTGATGTTGAAAGAGTAGACAGGTTGGTTCAAGAGCGCCGTCGTTTCACAATTACTGAACTTTCTGCTGATTTTCCTGAAATTTCTAGGCCTACTCTTTATGATATTCTTACTCAGAAGCTTGGGTATAGGAAACTCTGTGCTCGGTGGGTTCCCAAAAAACTCACAGATGTCCACAAGATTCCGCCTTCATGAATTTGGTTGGAAAGTCCTTGATCACCCACCTTATAGCTCAGACTTGGCAACAAGTGACTACCATTTGTTCACTGACTTGAAAAAGTGGTTAGGTGGGCAGCGGTTTGACTCCAATGATGAGTTAAAGTCCAGTGTGGCAGATTGGCTGACTACTCAGGAGTGAACATTCTACAACATGGGCATAGAAAAGTTGGTGCCTCGCTATGATAAGTCCCTCAACAATGGTGGTGACTATGTAGAAAAGTAGTGTACATATATATGAAACTTTTGTATATAATAAAATTATTGATGTCATTCATGTGCCTGTTTATTGGTCTATCGGAGGTTGAAAAAAAATAGCCCTCGTACATCTCTTAATTCTAAGTGTGATTTAAAAGTTGCATATTACGTTGAGCGCATTATTCACAATAAGAATAGACCAACATTATGCGTAGGATCTCAGTTAGGACCATTACCTTTAAATGTGTTCAAAGAGACTGCGGAGCGCAGATTGCCTCAGAATGTGCAACCAGTGACTTTACCGTTGCACATTTGCCATTCTTCTTCAATATTCTGTTCAACACATACACAACACATATTCTTTTAAGTTATTAAAAGAACGTTCTGTTTCAAGCACCAACGAACCTTAGGCATTTCCGTAAACTTAATAAAAAAGAAGGCGTTTCAGCGACTTAACAATAATTATGGGACACTTTCATAACATTTCAGATGTAAACGTGCGTGAGCCACGCTCGCTCTATGGGTCACAGTAAGCAAACATTCTTGGACGAAAAATTAAATGTAATTTGTGTTGGGAATGTAGCTGTCAGAAAGATTGGTTTCTGTCGATACTGTGCGCGAAGAATACGGAAATCATTCAGTGTACTTGAAAGTGTTTAATTAACGTTTGTTTAACGCATTTGGGAAGCTTTTCGTATATTCACGTCTACATTCTCGCACAAAACTGGTGTACATCTGTATTCTCTCCTATACTTCAGTACATTTATGGTTAGTATAATTCTAACAACCACCACACTAATTCAAATATGACGGCACTACTGAGTAACGTTTGCTTAGATTTTTCAACAGAAAACAAATTTGTAATGTTGGAAGTTATTAAAGTAAAGTCCAATTTAAATTATACACAACAAAACCGTTGATGCTGACATTGTTTTCGAACTACACAGAACAACAACCGCTGAGGCAGATATTATTGTGATTTACACAAAACAACAACCGATGAGGCAGATATTGTTGAAAACTACACAGAACAACAGCCCCTGAGGCAGATATTATTGTGACTTACACAAAACAACAACCGATGAGGCAAATATTGTTGCAAACTACACAGAACAACAGTCGCGATACAGATATTATTGTGACTTACACAGAACAACAGCCGCTGAGGCAGATATTATTGTGACTTACACAGAACAACAGCCGCTGAGGCAGATATTATTGTGACTTACACAGAACAACAGCCGATGACGCAGATATTGTTGCAAACTACACAGAACATCAGACGCTGACGCAGATATTGTTGTGAATTAATTACACAGAACTACAGTGTTGCAAACTGGTCAGTAAAGTCAGTAAAAGTCAGTATTTTTGAGCAAGTCAGTAAAAAGCCAGTATTTTTTAAATTGGTCAGTAAAGTCAGTTTTTTAAAGCAGAATTTAGTGGTTCTTGAGAAAGGGTTTTTACTCAATACCGGCAATTCATTTTTTTTATTTCCTTACTTTCTAACATGATTATTAAAAATTTTTTTGTCAGAAATAAATAATTAAGATTACTTACTGTGTAAAGTATTTGAAATGGGCAGGTGTAAATTTAAAAGTGACTGGCTGAGAAAGTCTGACTGTAATGGATATATTGTTGCTGAGTGGGGACGTAAAGCCAGTGACCATGAGATGTTCTGTACCCTTTGTGTAAAAACTTTCAATATTTCGTGGGGATATGAAGCCGTGGAACAGCATGCATCTTCTCGGAAGCATAAAGAAGAATGTAAACAAAAACTTTCCTCTTCACAACTTCACCTGACTTCAGTTCGCCAATGCACAGCTGGTTCACAAGACTGTGCGCCATCTACTAGTGTTGGTGAAACAATCAAGCAAACGGTTCAGTTGTACAACATTAGAGATAGTGCAGCCAAAGCGGAACTTATTTGGGTAATGAAGACAGTTGCAGCGGACTTTCCTTTGCTTCCATCCTGTGAAGACATTCGGGAGACTTTTGAAGCGATGTTTCCATCAAGTGTTCCTACAGATTTTTACTTTCAAGAACAAAGGCAAAATACTTGATAACTGATGCTCTGGCACCATTCTTTAAAAAGCAAATGTTGAATGAAATGGATGGTGCTCTTTTCACATTATGTTTTGACTAAACTGTTAATGCTGGCTCATCAAAAGAACTTCAAACAGCTGTTAAGTATTGGTCTCCATCTAAAGAAATGATTGTTACAAGGCATTTGCAGACTTTTTTTATGGGGTCAGCTACCGCTGATGAATTGTATAATAAGCTATGTGAAGCTATAGATAACACAACCTTACTGCGAACCAACTTACTGATGCTCAGTAATGATGGGCCCAATGTCAATAAAGCAGTTACAAACCTGATGAATGAATCTCTTATTTTATTAAGAAAAAACGAATGGTTGACATTGGTACATGCAACATTCACATACTTCACAATGCTTTTAGGCGCGGTATGAAAGTATGAAAGAACTTGGTGATAATGCTTCAAATTTGATATTCCTTATTCATCACTTTTTTGATGGTTGGCCTTCGAGATGGGAAGATTTTGAAAAAATTCAGAATGATCTGAAGCTACCTAAGCACAGGTTCATCAAACATGTTTCTTCAAGGTGGTTGTCTTTGGAGTCAGCAGGTTTAAGACTCCTAGAACAGTGGCCAGCAGTCACGAAGTATTTCATGGTATTTGTGCCAAAATATAAAAGTGATTTAATGATATCATCCAAATACAAGAACATTGTTAGTCTTCTGAAAGTTAACACAATGCAAGTGGAAATAAACTTTGCTTGCTCCAGTGCTCACATATTTTCACAGTTTACTGGTCACTTTCAGAAAGAAGAACCTTTGATTCACCTTCTGTATGATCACCTCAAAACTCTAACAAGCAGACTAATGACTCGTATATGTCATTCTGAGGTTATCTTCTCGTTAGATTCCTGGAATGATGAGAAAAGTTTTCTTCCTCTTAAAGAAGTAAACTGTGGATTAGATGTAAAAGAATTACAAATGTTACCAGAAAAGGACAAACTTGCATTTCTGCTCCAAGCAAAAAAGCATTTCATTGCTAGTTGTAAACACATTTTTACCAAGTCTTCCTTGACGTCAAAACCTTTATTGAAGCATTTTGAATGTTTGATCCCATCCGAAAGAACAAAAGACAATAGTTGGAAGTCCATCGATGAAGTGGCAAAAGCATTGCCTATTGATCTGAACATAGCCTCCCTTATTGATGAACGGAAGTTACTGAGTTTGGAAGAAGATGAGCTCCATAGCAAGAGCAATTGCATTGATGTTTACTGGAACCAGTTTTTTAAGAAAACTGATAAGGCAGGTGAGATGAAGTACCCACTTGTTTCTAAGGTTGTCAAAGCAGCTTTATCTCTTTCTCATGGTTCAGCAGATGTGGAAAGAGGCTTCTCAAGCTCACAGAGAGTTATGACCTCTGATCGGGCAAGTATGTCTGAAAGAACTCTGGATGCCTATCTTCACGTTGCATAAACTCTATGATGGAAAAGTACATTTGGTTCATATAAACAAAGAGCTCTTGAATCTCGCTCAGTCAGCCTATATACATCATAGGCAGTACCTAGAAGAACAACGTTTAAAGAAAGAACAGGAAAAGAAAGAAGAAGAAGAAGCTAAGGAGAAAGAGCGTAATCATGGAAAGTGCTCAGAAAGTTAAAGAAGAAGCTGACATAAAAAGACATGATGCGGAAAAAATTCAGAAAAATGTTGAGAAAAGAAAATCTTCACTAATTACTTCATTTTTCAATAAAAAACCCAAGCAATGAGTTTCAATTACAATTCTTAAGCAGACTGATCATAGAGTACCAAGGATATTTAACGTTCTCTTGGTATGTACATTATATTATTCTAGGAATATTTAAGATGGGTAATTATGTTACAGTTTTATTAGATATAAGATGTAAGTTAAGCGCTGAATAATATGTCAATAAAATAAATATACAAAATTAACTTATAATGGTAGCAAGGGAAATTGGCCTGAGTAGCTGTAAACCAGTTAACAATATGCCTGCTGATTTTACTTGAACAATGTTTAGTTTTTAATGTTTTTTAATAAGTCTCAAACTAAAATAATGCTGTTGTATATTAGATTTTGTTTTACAGCTGCTCAGTGGGGAGAAGGGTGACCAAT
Organism: Magicicada septendecula; assembly: GCA_034769895.1. Taxonomy (NCBI): domain Eukaryota; kingdom Metazoa; phylum Arthropoda; class Insecta; order Hemiptera; family Cicadidae; genus Magicicada; species Magicicada septendecula. The sequence continues at coordinate 14,423,304 of CM068370.1, forward strand.
TATAAAAAATATGTTTTAAACTGTCTCTAATTACTTGTAAATTAATATTAATATGGTCGATGGAGGTCAGTAATTAAGGTCAGTTATTTTATCTTAGGTCAGTAAGAAGTCAGTATTTCAGTGATTTTAGTCAGTAAAATCAGTAATTTAGACCTCAAAACCAGTTTGCAGCCCTGAGAACTACCGCTGACGCAACTTGTAGTGTCCCGTCCTCTCTGCGTTGAACATGGTTATGAAAGACGGCCGTAAAAATCTGTCTGTCCGCAGAAATCTCACAGCCGTCGCTATACATCCTCTGCTTCCTGTCCGCAGCGCCCTCTTCTTCTAAACCACGATGTCGTAAGATTCCTCTCATTCAATTATTTCATGATCTTCTTCGACAAAGAAGCATCTTCTTTGTTCTTCCAGGTTGTTTCTAACTCAGATACAATGTACTTCACTTTTGATTGTTCAAAAAGAGTACGCAACAGAATCCTCGTTGTTCTAGCAGTATATCGTAAAAATAATCAAGCCTCACGGTGTGTAGCCTCCTCTTCAACTCCGCACCTATGTCCAGAGACCAAGTCTGAGTCAATTATGCGATACAGTATCTACTTATCCCAGGATATTGCAATGATTGCTCCTCTCACAAGCTCGACTGTATTCAACTCTCTGTTGGATCTACTCTGCTTCTACGTTGGACCATCTCACAATTATTTAAATTCGTTGTCTTGACTGATGGCGTGCAGTTATGGTCAATAAAATATACTCCAAACTGGGACGTAAATGGACAAAAAGGAAGCGTTTTATTACGTAAAGAAACGTTTCATACATTTTAGCGTATTAGAGTAATACACGTCACCTCCTCCTCACCGTGCTCGGTAGTCAGATTCGTGACTAGGGATGGTTAGGTGCAGAACTCAAGCAAGGTTAGGCGCGCGTTTATTAACTTTTGCCTCGTAGATTACACAGCGTTCCAGTTTTTTGACATGATAATGTCTTTTAGCTTGACATCGTTTGAAACTTTCTGTAACATGTAATGCTGTATGACGTCATCATTGCGTGACGCTTCCACACTTTCGATTCCCCACAGTCTTCTAGAAATTTTATATGTAAACGCATCAAGACAGAAATAATCGCTGCTGACATTGAGTTTAGCAAACGTTTTAGTGAGAATAAATTTGGTTTTACATGCTCTTTTGTCTGTACTGCATCGTTTGAAACTTTCTGTAACATAATAATAAGTGATTACCTGTATGCGGTCCGCCGTGTGACTTCTCAAACTTATTGCGTTACGCGTTTCAAGGCGTATGCCTCATCATCAGACGTTTAAAACCAAAAACACATATATCACACAAAACTGCGTTGTCAAAAAATAAATAAAATTGCAGAAACAAGCATAATATGTGCACGTGATGTAGGGTGCGCACCCGTTCAAGTGTTGTCTGCTACTGATTGGAATTCGTTGAGCAGTCTCAAAGCAGTATCATACAGGCGGTTGGATACAAAGTTGTTGGATATCATCATACAATTTAAACTTGGATACAGAACACTTGAACATTTGGAACTTTGTATCCAACCGCCTGTATGATACTGCTTTGAGACTGCTCAACGAATTCCAATCAGTAGCAGACAACACTTGAACGGGTGCGCACCCTACATCACGTGCACATATTATGCTTGTTTCTGCAATTTTATTTATATTTTGACAACGCAGTTTTGTGTGATATATGTGTTTTTGGTTTTAAACGTCTGATGATGAGGCATACGCCTTGAAACGCGTAACGCAATAAGTTTGAGAAGTCACACGGCGGACCGCATACAGGTAATCACTTATTATTACATAAAAAGTGACTTGGATACCATACGAAACATGAATGTTTTCTGTAACATCTAACGCTGTATGACGTCATCATTGCGTGACGTCATCATTGCATGATTATTGGGATTGTTGTAAATAAAGGTTTGTTTTGATACGTCGCAATATGTAAATAAGGTTTATTTTGTGTTGTGGTGAAATACACTGCTGCTGATATATAGTAACCAAACGTGGCGACTGACTAAAACAGCGTTCGACAATGGATAGCAGCGACGAGAAGGCTCAGATCAAGAAACGACAAAATGCCGAGCGAGTAAGAAAGTGTCGGGAACGAAAGAAGCTCGAGAAGGAACAGCAACGAGCGGCTGCTGTCGGCGGTGAAGCTTCGGTACCAGCGGCCCCATCGCAACAAAAACGAAAGGAAGATCACTTGATGCGCAAAGAATTGAACGAGTACTTAATAAATACACCGTTCGCGTCGACGATGACTGAGCAGGAGAAAATCGATGCATTCTACAACATGAAACGATTCGACGACAACGAGTTCGGTTACGCCTGTTCCGTGTGCGATCGCTTATGGTTCGAGAGAGATTTGCGACCACCGCCGCAAAAGAGTCAGCACATACTGGCTGCTGAGTTCCCCGACGACGATGTAGCTACCTTCAAAGTGTGCGAAACGTGTTACAGATTCCTAGCACTCTAGAATATAACGAACTTGTCAAGATCCAATAGCTTCGTGTACCCCGAGTATCCCGATCATTTTCCACCGCTTGATTGTATAACTGAACGTCTGGTCTCACCGCATCTACCGTTCATGCAGATACGACGCCACGGCAGTCAAAGTATTATAGGACAACAAACATTTGCGCAAAAGAAACAATCAATCAGTTATTAACCATAATAATGTTGCGTTTAGTTGGCGGCTGAAAGACATTATCATACTCTTAACCTTTTACCATTTGGTAAACGGTACTGTATCTTTTTTTCTTATGTAGGTCGCACGGAAAGGCGTTAATGCGTTAATGTTTAGGCGTGGGGCATATTGATGGGAGATAATATCAAATCGGAACCGAAGGAAAAATTTCAGCAGTAATCTCACAATAATTGCGAGCGACTACATCTATTGCTACTGATGAGCGCATTTTATTTTGCGTAAGTAATTTTTTGTCTGATTATGACGTGACTTCTGTAACAGTGTATGTTCCAGCTGACATTTTTTTTTTTTGCAAATTCAAGAATAAGCAGTGGCTCGAGACTTTTCCATGCAGATCAAGTTAAGGCAGAAATTTTTAAGAAGTTAAGATGATTTTCAAAAACACATATATGCCAGTTCTTATTTATGGGGCTGTAACTGAGAAGCATCTAAACTTTCTCCACGCTGTGGAGGTGAGATACCTCAGAAAGGTTGAAGGAAAGACAAGAAGAGATCGAGTCAGAAACGCTACTATAAGAATGAGTCTTAAGACAGTACCTTTGAAAGATGTTGCGCTGGTTTGGATATGTTCAGAGGCTGGAAGGGGATAGACTTCCAAAACAGTTGTATGAGGCAAGAGTTGCTGGGAGAAAACCCAGGGGTCGGAGAAGAGTGACTTGGTTGGACAATGTGAGGTGCTTTCTGCAGGGGCTGGGAGTGCAGTGGAATGAAGCCAAGGCCCTGGCCATGCAGAGACCACGATGGCGAGACGTTAACTGAACCTCTAGACCTTGCGGTAGAGGAGGATTGGAATAAAAGAAGAAAATTTAAATGTCTGACTAAATAGAATGCCTGTCTTAACACAAGGTAACTCGTAAGTGTTGTGTGTTGCAGAAGCTTATTAAAGAAGAGCGGGCTTACTTTAAGAATAAACCATATTGTTAGACAAAGTGTGTCGGAAACCGATACAAAAGTATTGTCCGATAGGCAAAGTATGTTATTACTTCACAGAGGTCGTAAGCACTTCTTTTAATGTTCACTTATTACCCACCAGAATGTATGCGGTCTGTGAGCTAATTTGCTGGCTTAAGTACTGTTTACAATAATCATCGTGTCGTAATGGCTTCTCCGTGGACGAGACTTTTCGGTTGTTTATTAACTCTGCTGACCATTGCGTCTTCAGTCTTCTGATTGTACTGTGCTATAATCAGGAATAAAGCAATGTGTTTGTATGTGATAATACCGTGTAATAATTTTATTACTTTAGTATTTATTTAGTCTTCTAGAAGAGAGCTCGCTTTGCATGCCGCACGTTTATAATTCAGTGCTGTTGATTCGGCTCAAGATCGTGCTAACCCTACCTTGTCTACCTACTGTTGAGGCAATACAACAGTATGGCTGAGATAGGCGGAACTCAGTCAGTAACAACGCGGAGGTTTATACTTGGACACACTCAACACTCTTCCACACCGCGCAGCTGTGTCTGTGTTTGTGGAGTAGTAGTAGTAGTAGTAGCAGCAGCAGCAGCAGCGGCAGCGGTAGCGGTAGTAGTAGTAGTAGTAGTAGTAGTAGTAGTAGTGGTGGTAGTAGTAGTAGTAATGGTAACAGTAGTAGTGGTAGCAATAGTAGTAGTAGTAGTGGTAATAGTAGTAGTTGTTGTGGTAGTAATAACAGTAGTAGTAGTAGTAGTAGTAGTAATATTAGTAGTAGGAGTAGTAGTAGTGGTAGTAGTAGGAGTAGCAGTAGTGGTAGTAGTAGTAGTAGTAGTAGTAGCAGTAGCAGTAGTAATAGCAGTAGTGGTAGTAGTAGTAGTAGTAGTAGTAGTAGTGGAGCAGTAGTAGTGGTGGTGGTAGTAGTAGTAGTAGTAGTAATATCAGTAGTAGTAGTAGCAGTAGCAGTAGTAATAGCAGTAGTGGTGGTAGTAGTAGTAGTAGTAGTAGTAGTAGTGGTAGCAGTAGTAATAGTAGTAGTAGTGGTAGCAGTAGTAGTGGTGGTGGTAGTAGTAGTAGTAATAGCAGTAGTAGTAGTAGTGGTGGTAGTAGTAGTAGTAGTAGTAGTAGTAGTAGTAGTAGTAGTAGTGGTAACAGTAGTAGTGGTGGTAGTAGTATTAGTAATAGGAGAATGCCGTTCACACATTCGCACTTCACAAAGGCAAAGGCGTGTGTGTGTGTGTGTGTGTGTGTGTGTGTGTGTGTGTGTGTGTGTGTGTGATGTTTACGCAATGCAGTTTTGTTGTACAGTAACTGTGTATACACATGTTGCAACGGTACTTCATCTTTAAATATCTGCACACACCTGCTACCTACAGTATATAGTTACCCAATAACTGTAATCAAGGTCCTTCTTTCTTGCCGCGACATACCGCGTTTTACTATAAACGACAGACAATGCGGAATTTTGCAGAAACATTTCCGTTATTCCTGTTGCCTTCAGTTTATATTTATTTATTTATTTATTTATTTTATAAACGTCGTCGTTAACGGATCACCGCTCACTGAGAGTCGTTTATTACGAAACACCGCCGCCCTACGCAATGCTGCATGCTCGTGCTTAACACGAAAAGTCGGTCTGTAAAACGGTGTTTTTCCTTGAAAAGCATACATAATTATACTTAACCCTTACCGTCTTTTGCTTACTGTACGGTTATACATGCCAATGAAGATGTGATAACAACTTCTAATAACTTACAAATTTACTTGAATCGACTCCAAGATTGAAAGAGCGAAAAATTAAAACGAATTAAAAGAGATCGGTACGTTTAACCTTCGGAACAGAAAAAGATTAACACTCGTAAGTTGCCTAACACTGCATCGCACAGCTAAAGATTAACACTCGTAAGTTGCCTAACACTACATCGCACAGCTAAAGATTAACACTCGTAACTTGCCTAACACTACATCGCACAGCTAAAAGATTAACACTCGTAACTTGACTAACACTACATCGCACAGCTAAAAGATTAACACTCGTAACTTGCCTAACACTACATCGCACAGCTAAAGATTAACACTCGTAACTTGACTAACACTACATCGCACAGCTAAAAGATTAACACTCGTAACTTGCCTAACACTACATCGCACAGCTAAAAGATTAACACTAGTAACTTGACTAACACTACATCGCACAGCTAAAAGATTAACACTCGTAACTTGCCTAACACTACATCGCACAGCTAAAAGATTAACACTCGTAACTTGACTAACACTACATCGCACAGCTAAAAGATTAACACTCGTAACTTGCCTAACACTACATCGCACAGCTAAAAGATTAACACTCGTAACTTGCCTAACACTACATCGCACAGCTAAAAGATTAACACTCGTAACTTGCCTAACACTACATCTCACAGCTAAAAGATTAACACTCGTAACTTGCCTAACACTACATCGCACAGCTAAAAGATTAACACTCGTAACTTGCCTAACACTACATCGCACAGCTAAAAGATTAACACTCGTAACTTGACTAACACTACATCGCACAGCTAAAAGATTAACACTCGTAACTTGCCTAACACTACATCGCACAGCTAAAAGATTAACACTCGTAACTTGCCTAACACTACATCGCACAGCTAAAAGATTAACACTCGTAACTTGCCTAACACTACATCGCACAGCTAAAAGATTAACACTCGTAACTTGCCTAACACTACATCGCACAGCTAAAAGATTAACACTCGTAACTTGCCTAACACTACATCGCACAGCTAAAAGATTAACACTCGTAACTTGCCTAACACTACATCGCACAGCTAAAAGATTAACACTCGTAACTTGCCTAACACTACATCGCACAGCTAAAAGATTAACACTCGTAACTTGACTAACACTACATCGCACAGCTAAAAGATTAACACTCGTAACTTGACTAACACTACATCGCACAGCTAAAAGATTAACACTCGTAACTTGACTAATACTACATCGCACAGCTAAAAGATTAACACTCGTAACTTAACTAACACTACATCGCACAGTCATAGAACCGGTAAACTAGAGTCGGGTCCAGGAAGCAATCCCCCGTTTACGTATGGGTAACAGAGTGGCACCTCGATACCACGAACCCCAATAACACGATTTCCTTGGTAACACGAATTTTTTCAATCCCCTTGAATGCCCCATAAGACTCAATGTTAAAAATACCTCCATAACCCGAAATTCCTTAGTTAAAAAACCTTGATAAACCGAATTTTCGTTGATTTGAGATCAAAATACTGTACTAATTAACCTTTATAACACTAATTTTTACTCAACAGAACCTCTATACAAAGGTTTTAAAAAATATATAAACACTTGGTAGGTTTCGCAGTTTTTATTTTACTCTGTCAATCGTTTCAGCTTCTCAAGCTATTGTCAATGAGATCAGTGAGCAACTAACACGAAACAATTTCTTTTATGAATTTGCTAACTGCTATAATTTTTTATTGTTCGACTAAGCTTTTCGTCATTACTGACATCTTCAGGTCTTGAACAACCTGAAGATGTCAGTAATGACGAAAAGCTTAGTCGAACAATAAAAAATTATAGCAGTTAGCATATTCATAAAAGAAATAGTAAGGATGGCTGCTAATTTAAACAATACGAAGAATAACACGAAACAAATCAGGGAACAACTAAAACAAACTATTGTTCACTGATCTCTTTGACAATAGCTTGAGAAGCTGAAACAGTTGTCACAGTAAAATAAAAACTGTGAAACGTACCAAGTGTTTATATATTTTTTAAAACCTTTGTATTAATATGTTTCACCAAGTGCCCAACGAGTCATCAGTTAATATCGAGAACCTCTGTAGCACGAATTTGACCTCTATAAGACGAATTACCCACGGCAACGAGCTCAGTAAACCGAGTGTTATGAAGCAGGAACTTGATTACAGGAACTTTTGTTATCTTAAACTTGATAACACGAATCTCGCTTTGACGAATTCCTCGATAACACGAATTTTTTATAATACCATTGAGATTCGTGTTATAGAGGTTCCATTGTAGTATATCTCAACATATCTCTGTACCGAACGACTAATAAATCTGGTTTGATTTCGACGCACGCGCACGCACTGATATAGTATAGGAAGACGTTTGCGTTGTGTCCGTGTGATGCGCGGCAATCGATAACCGTCAGCGAAGTCTCAAACGCGCGTGAAATATCGACTACAGTCGACGTGTATGACTTTACATACGTAATGCACGGGGTTGGTATTCAGATTGCCGGTCGGCGTGTACCTGGAGACGTAAAACATTATCCATATCTCCTCTCCCGGCTGGCGTTACTTCGATTATTATTCATCCTGTTCTTTAGATTTCTGCTGTACAGGGGAGGCGTGATCGATTAGTTCGAATTTGCGAACGTCAAGTACTCGGGTACGTGACACGTCATGTAAAGATATTGTTTTTACCATTTCTGACGTTTGTCTTGTTTTAGCCGAATCATGTGCAACAGCACATTTATGATCGTATTCTGTTGTTCTTTTATGTGGCACTGGATGATGGTATTTATCAATTATTTATATTAAAAGAAATGAGGTTCTGTTGTTATTACTACCTAGGTTTTTTAATTTCCTTTCCCTTACTGAACGAGCGAAGCGGGTTTTCAGTTTTAACTAGACCGTTTGGTATTGCAGTGTCCGTCTGCTATCTATTTGGGGTATGACTCACTATAACTTTTGAACGCATCAACCGATTTTCGTAAAACTTGGCATGCTTGTCCACACTTTAACCCTACAGAACCTTATTGGTTTTTTTTAGATCGATTGCCCTAAAATAATGGGGTCGAGAGACAAAAATACGGGGGGGGGGTCAAAATTGTGAAAAAATCACAAAAGCCAACGTGGGGTATATCAAATTAAAGGGAATTTTAACGAAAATCGTTTTGTGATTTTTGTTATAAAATTAAACAAAAAACATGTTAACAACATAACGTGTTGCTGCTTCATATTTATTACTGATTACGAGATAACGACTGTGGTCCGATGGAATTTAATCAACACCAGAGGCGGTGAAACAATCACAACGTTTGTTAAACCGACCGTTTATTCGCGATCCACCTATCCGCACATAGGCAGAAGACAAGGTAAAGTGTAACGCAAGAAGGATACTCGATGCCACAAGTGTTTCCTTGTGTAAGAGTTTCGGAAGATTACAGGCCGAAGACCCCAGCGTGCAACTGACGTGAAAGCATGGATACGCTAACTGATAACACTGGATTCCTACAGTTTGCTACCCTTTATGACCCCACCATAAAGACAGCCACAATAAAACTTGAACTTCTGTCCCAGCCCCTGAGTTAACCATCTAAAGCTGTCCTTTCTTCCCTCGTAGCACGCCGATCGGGCTGCTTGCTCTGCCTCGCGGGGAGCGACCGACTCCTCAAGTGGTCAGCTAGCTGGGGTTGAGACAAGCGACATCTGACACCGGCAGTGCCATGCACTGAAGTCTTCTTCCTCCGCCACAGCGAATGATCGTGTTGGCAGTTGGCCATTCCAGTTTTAGGCACCCGTCTACTGTACCAGCATTATGTTTATCAACTGGCGGCCATTGGGCTCGACCCAGATGCTGCACTCGTGCTCTGGATGCAAAGACACTCCGCATCAGTAATGCAATGCAATGGAATGCTATCCTTCACTTTTCGTAGTTATCGTACGTAAATAGGCCTACATAATAGACGTCATTGTTATTCATTCACTCGGTACCCTTTGCCATAAGAAATACAGCACGCGGTGAGAGGAATCTACAGCAGGGAAACAGCATAAATTGAATTGAATACAGGACTCGGTGATGAAGTCGATGTTCCGTCTAATGTAGTCGCTGGTTTGATGGTGACAGTAAATTAGGCCTGTTGTTTGGACTCCCATCTACGTCGGAAACAGTGTTGAACAACGAACGTTGTGCTCGAGCTGGGATACCTACCGACCGACCGTCGGATTACGTCAATGCTTCCCACCACCATCGTCAGTAAAAACATTTACCGTGGCCGGCAGAAAGGAAAACACAAATATAAAAACAGCCAAAAGTACAAACGTTGGTGTATAAATAGCAACCACTACAGACGTACGTACATATAGATGGGTTTAGCCGGCCGGCACACGCTGCCTTGCCTTGCCATCACTTTGCGAACCTAAAGTACCGTAGTAGTCGAAATATATATCGAGCAAATGTTACGGCTTATTCTTCCAGTTTATTCTATATCTTTGTCTCTCCTCTCATTAGACATCAGCCGCCTATTCAGCTTGATCAGTCGCCTCAGCTTTTTCTTTTTTGGTTACTAAATGTTATCCTTTCTTTAAGTAAATGGGAATATTTTGACATCTTAGGAATGCATTATATTACGTGTGTTTTGAATTATTCTGTTTCTCCGTATTAGAGATTTCATGATAAGTGTAGTTTCCTACTCGATAGCCGAAGAGAGAACTTACCACGATTTTGAAGCACTGTGTAAACGGGGGCCAAATTGGGTAGCAAGCCGTAGAAATTCAGTTTTTTCCCCGTATCCATGTTTTTAAACGAGTCGCACGGTGGCGTCCTCTTACACGTACCTCGACGGATTCGTACGCTCAAGAAACACCTTGTATCTTTATTGCGTTACACTTTACCTTGTCTGTATCCCATGTGCAGATAGATGGATCGCGAATAATCTGCGGTTTAATCAATGTTGTCATTGTTTCATCGCCACTGGTGTTGATTTAATTCCATCGAACTAAAGATCGCTATCTCGTAATCTGTAATAAATATTAATCAGCTGCATGTTGTTGTTTTTCGTATGAGACACTGTGGACTACGTTTCGTTCAACTGGTTCTTCCCTTCTTCTTCTCTCTTCCTCCTCTCCCATTTCTCCTTCATTCTTGGCCGACGTCTCTCCCTCCTTTCGTCAGTCCAGATGGTACTTGTCCTCTTCTTGGGGTTTTCCTTTAAAACCTTGTTATTAACGTGTTTTTTTTTTTAATTTTATAACGAAAATAATATATTTTGTGTATAAACTACCAACAGATCGTAATGCTATAGAATAAAATCGATGGCTGGAATACTGTGTGATTCCAGGGCATACGGTTTGAATTTTAAATGAAAATCTGTGGTCTGTTCGAACGTTTCACTGTACCTGTTTGAATGACGACAGTTTCCCCAAAATATTTTGCTCTAAAAATTGCTGATAATAAGCAGTTTACTTTTTTTAGTCATAAATTCGTAAACAGCAATTAGATATTTTTTAATTTTGACTTATTATGAGAGATATAATAATAATAATAATAATCATCTTTGTAGTGTTTATCTTTCACGACTGAAGTCATTTGTTCATAAAACTGTCGAGATATCGAACCGTGATCCGTTGCTTAAAATTTCCAAACGTTTAGACTGTATCCGCGGAAGACATCTTTGGTACTCGTTTCTTCTCAGTTGGCCAGCCGTCGCGACGTCGTCTGGTGTACCATTCATTTGATCGTTTGGTAGCTCAGTAGTTTTATCAACGTTCCCTGATGTGTGAGACTCTCATTCACCAAAAAACCCTCCGTTACAGTCATGTAGAACCACCTACAATCACTATAGACCGCGTTTTCAGTGGGCCAACGAACGCTGAGGAGCGAGCGAATCTTAGTTTGGTCGGTGAGTGTACACGGGACAGCCGAGGGAACGTTTTCGTTCGAGGAGCGAACGGTCGCTCGGTATGTTCGTTTGGCGTCGTCGAGCGAACAGTTATTTGGTGCATTCGCTCGCTATCGATAGTGCTCAGTTAGTATCCAATCTTTCATCGAATTCGTACAACAACATTGAGTGGACGCAAGAAAAACACTAGAAATAATCGATATGTACAGGAACAAACCTTGTTTGCGGGATCCTCAGCATCCTGATTACAGAAATGATGCTTGGCCATTAGTTTTTACGTCTTTAATTTTTTGTTTCATTATATTTCATTTTAATTTATTATATTTCTTTGTTTTTATATTGATCGGACCTTGTATTAACACTAGCCTTTGTGTTACATTGTATTGATAACACTGTGTATTAAGAGAGAACGCAAACTATCAAAAGAAATAATTTGTTTCTGTTATTCACTATTTATGTAAATACAACAACTAACAATGTAATAGGCTTACATAAATATTTAATATTTCAGTATATAGGCCTACATTTTGTGCACGTCTTCTCTTCAAAAGCGTTGGTATTCACCACGTCCTTTTCTTCCTCATTCGTTATCAGTAAATGAGTTTACACTAGAAGTCGAACGTGTCTTGAAAAAAAACTTGTTCTGAACTGAAACTCGCTCAGTGCAGACAGCAGTTTCTCGAACAGCTGAACGAGCGAGCAAATGTTCAGAGCAATAGCTCGTTCGCTCTCCTATATCTAGTGAGAACACCTTCGTTCGAATAACAGCCGAACGAACGACCATTTGCTCGGAGCAATTGGTCGTGCCCGCGGCCTTACATCCCAATGTGGCGTCCAATTTTGAACCGATACTTGGTTCTTTTTATTCATTCACCATCGGCTTTGCGCCAGTTCAGTGCATGTTGGGTCTCTATTTTCTTCTGCCCCGGAGAACCATCGAGAGCGATGAACAAGGAGACTTTATCCCAGCAAATCATACCGAACAGCATCACCCTCACGACAAACAACATAAATAGTAACAGTAAAATAATAATAATACTTGAAGAAGTACAAAAAAATACCTCACTCAAAACATTACATTGTGCTGTACTTGTACAAATAGTAAATTACAAAAAAAATCCTTTCAAACCAGTAATTAAATAGTCTGTGTTATTAAGTAGGCTATTAAACGAACAGCGCCAATGTATACGCGAGATTGGTTTTATTACACAATGAAAAAGTTGTTCTGTCCTTGAAGAAATAAAACTTTCTCATAGCGTGTAAAACAGTAAATATTTTAACAAAACGTAAATAATAAACAGCTCATAAAAATCCAATGAGTATATTTTATGAAAAATTAATAACTAATTTTTCAGAGAATGGGTAACTAGGCTATATAAACTTTACGAGCTGCCAGTTATAGAAACGGGAGCCGGTGATTAATTGTCTAACTTTGTACACAATGACAAGTTTGAGAATTTTGCTTCGTGTATACAATCAGCATAATTTGTGCAATTGGATTTCGATCACAAAACGGTCGTGAGGCCCTGCTTTCGTTAAACGCAGATTTTATTGTCGCCTACAAATGCATTCGGAAGTCGGTTATGTCATGTATACTATCGGAACAATAGAGCTTCTTCTTCTTCTCCTCCTCCTCCTCCTCCTCCTCCTCCTCCTCCTCCTCCTCCTCCTCCTCCTTCTTCTTCTTCTTCTTCTTCCATTAGACCAATTAGTCCGTTTCTGCTCATCACTGATCGTTGATCGATCCATCTGCTTTTGGGCCTCTCATATTTCTTCTTCCTTTGGGGTATCGAGGTACCCTGACCGATTGCTTTTACCTCGGTGAGGGGTGTAGGCCCGTCAGCCTTTCCTGAACGTCATCTGCGCCGACCCAATGCATGAATTACCCCCCCCCACTTTCAAGTATCGCTAAGTTATCCAGAGAGAAGAGAGGGTAGTCGTCGCTATAACGTTCACTGTCTCACTTCCATATTATTTCCCTCTCTCTCTCTCTCTCACACCCATGCTTACGTTGTTCTCACCAGTATTGTTCCAGCCGATGTTCACGCTATGAACGACTGTACAAAACTGTTGTGCGCATGTGCGAAATAAATGAAAATTTTGTTAGCCTCGCAACGAGGTTTTTGTCTACTGCACATCGAGACCTGAGTGTTCAATTTACATCGTCCTGCCTCTGCGTCCGGCTGTCCACCCTTTGTCGAACATTTTGTAAATTGTTTTTACTTCCATGTTCCTTAAGGAAATGGAAGTATGATGATGGGAAAAAAATCGTGTTCGAGATTATTGCAGATTCTGACTGTACTACACTCAAAACATGAAAAAAGTCATTTTACTTCCATGTTCCTTACGGAAATGGAAGTATGGTGATGGCAAAAAAAATCGTGTTCGAGATTATTGCAGATTATGATTGTACTACACTCAAAAAATGAAAAAAGTCATTTTTACTTCCATATTCCTTAAGGAATGGAAGTATGGTGATGGCAAAAAAAATCGTGTTCGAGATTATTGCAGATTCTGATTCTACTACACTCAAAACATGAAAAAAAGTCGTTTTCCGAAAAGTGTCTGTGTGTCTGTCTGTGTGTCTGTCTGTCTGTGTGTCTGTCTGTCTGTGTGTCTGTCTGTCTGTGTGTCTGTCTGTCTGTAGATTTTTTTTCTATGGCAAACGATAACTGCCGCAAATTCAAACAGAATCAAATAATTTTTTGCATACAGCCCGGTTTTGCAGAGTTCTCGCGACCTATTGTTTTTGGTGAAGATCGGTTGAGGGAAAGGGGTAGTTTACCTGCAACGGTTTTTTTTTAGCAAGGGAAATTTTGTTTGTTTGGCAAACGATAACAGCCGCAAATTCAAACAGAATCAAATAATGTTTCGCATACAGCCCTGAATTGTAGAGTTCTCAAGACCTATTGTTTTTGGTGAAGATCGGTTAAGGGAAAGGGGTAGTTTACCTGTAACGTTTTATGTTTTAACAAGGGTATTTCCTATGGCAAACGATAACAGCCGCAAATTCAAACAGAATGAAAAGATTATTTGCATACAGCCCTAAATTGTAGAGTTCTCAATACCTTTTGTTTTTGGTGAAGATCGGTTAAGGGAAAGGGGTAGTTTACCTACAACGTTTTTCTAACAAGGGTATTTTCTATGGCAAACGATAACAGCCGCAAATTCAAACAGAATCAAATAATTTTCTGCATACAGCCCTGATTTGTAGAGCACTCAAGACCTATTGTTTTTGGTGAAGATCGGTTGAGGGGAAGGGGTAGTTTACCAGCAACGTTTTTTATCATGCGTATTTTCTATGGCAAACGACAACTGCCGCAAATTCAAACAGAATCAAATAATTTTTTGCATACAGCCCTGATTTGTAGAGTACTCGCGACGTGTTGTTTTTGGTGAAGATCGGTTGAGGGGAAGGGGTAGTTTACCTGCAACGGTTTTCTTTATCAAGGGAAATTTTTTTTTTTTTTGGCAAACGATAACAGCCGCAAATTCAAACAGAATCAAATAATGTTTCGCATACAGCCCTGAATTGTAGATTTCTCAAGACCTATTGTTTTTGGTGAAGATCGGTTGAGGGAAAGGGGTAGTTTACCTGCAACGTTTTTTTAACAAGGGTATTTTATATGGCAAACGATAACAGCCGCAAATTCAAACAGAATCAAATAATGTTTTGCATACAGTCCTGATTTGTAGAGTACTCAAGACCTATTGTTTTAGGTGAAGATCGGTTAAGGGGAAGGGGTAGTTTAGCTGCAACCTTTTACGTTTTATTTTCTATGGCAAACGATAACAGCCGCAAATTCAAACAGAATCAAATAATGTTTTGCATACAGCCCTGATTTGTAGAGTACTCAAGACCTATTGTTTTTGGTGAAGATCGGTTAAGGGGAAGGGGTAGTTTACCTGCAACGTTTTTTTATCAAGCGTATTTTCTATGGCAAACGATAACAGCCGCAAATTCAAACGGAATCAAATAATTTTTTGCATACGTCCCTGAATTGTAGAGGTCTCAATGATTTTCGATTTTGGTGAAGATCGGTTAAGGGAAAGGGGTAGTTTACCTGCAACCTTTTACGTTTTAACAAGAGTAAAGTACTTGAAAATTTATTTAAACTTTTTGAAACAATGGTAATTGTGAAAAATAAAATAATTTTGTTGCCAGGCAATAAAATTATAATTTTTTCATTTTAATGTAATATAATATTTTTCATTTAATACAGCAATAAAAAGGCAGGTAAGACACAGGCTGGCTGTTTGGCTGAAAATGATTTTAAATATAAATCTTAGAATATGGAAGTCATGTATGGTTCTCCATACCGATATTCGAAAAGTGTCTGTGTGTCTACTGTCTGTGTCTGTAGATTTTTTTTCTATGGGAAACGATAACAGCCGCAAATTCAAACAGAATCAAATAATTTTTTGCATACAGCCCTGATTTGTAGAGTACTCAAGACATATTGTTTTTGGTGAAGATCGGTTAAGGGAAAGGGGTAGTTTACCTGCAACGGTTTTTTTTTATCAAGGGTAATTTTGTTTGTTTGGCAAACGATAACAGCCTCAAATTCAAACAGAATCAAATAATGTTTCGCATACTGCCCTGAATTGTAGAGTTCTCAAGATCTGTTGATTTTGGTAAAGCTCGGTTAAGGGAAAGGGGTAGTTTACCTGAAATGTTTTATGTTTTAACAAGGGTATTTTCTGTGGCAAACGATAACAGCCGCAAATTCAAACATAATCAAATAATGTTTTGCATACTGCCCTGAATTGTAGAGTTCTCAAGACTTTTTGTTTTTGGTGAAGATCGGTTAAGGGAAAGGGGTAGTTTACCTGCAACGTTTTATGTTTTAAAAGGGTATTTTCTATGGCAAACGATAAGAGCCGCAAATTCAAACAGAATCAAATAAATTTTTGCATACAGCCCTGATTTCTTGAGTACTAAAGACCTATTGTTTTTGGTGAAGATCGTTTAAGGGAAAGGGGTAGTTTACCTGCCACGTTTTTTGTTTTATCAAGGGTATTTTGTATGGCAAACGATAACAGCCGCAAATTCAAACAGAATCATATAATATTTTGCATACAGCTCTGAATTGTAGAGTTCTCAAGACCTGTCGTCTTTGGTGAAGATCGGTTAAGGGAAAGGGGTAGTTTACTTGCAACGGTTTTTTATCAAGGGTAATTTTACTTCCATATTCCTTAAGGAATGGAAGTATGGTGATGGCAAAAAAAATCGTGTTCGAGATTATTGCAGATTCTGATTCTACTACACTCAAAACATGAAAAAAAGTCGTTTTCCGAAAAGTGTCTGTGTGTGTGTCTGTCTGTCTGTCTGTGTGTCTGTCTGTAGATTTTTTTTCTATGGCAAACGATAACTGCCGCAAATTCAAACAGAATCAAATAATTTTTTGCATGCAGCCCTGATTTGCAGAGTACTCGCGACCTATTGTTTTTGGTGAAGATCGGTTGATGGAAAGGGGTAGTTTACCTGCAACGGTTTTTTTTTAGCAAGGGTAATTTTGTTTGTTTGGCAAACGATAACAGCCGCAAATTCAAACAGAATCAAATAATGTTTCGCATGCAGCCCTGAATTGTAGAGTTCTCAAGATCTGTTGATTTTGGTGAAGATCGGTTAAGGGAAAGGGGTAGTTTACCTGAAATGTTTTATGTTTTAACAAGGGTATTTTCTGTGGCAAACGATAACAGCCGCAAATTCAAACATAATCAAATAATGTTTTGCATACTGCCCTGAATTGTAGAGTTCTCAAGACTTTTTGTTTTTGGTGAAGATCGGTTAAGGGAAAGGGGTAGTTTACCTGCAACGTTTTATGTTTTAAAAGGGTATTTTCTATGGCAAACGATAAGAGCCGCAAATTCAAACAGAATCAAATAAATTTTTGCATACAGCCCTGATTTCTTGAGTACTAAAGACCTATTGTTTTTGGTGAAGATCGTTTAAGGGAAAGGGGTAGTTTACCTGCCACGTTTTTTGTTTTATCAAGGGTATTTTGTATGGCAAACGATAACAGCCGCAAATTCAAACAGAATCATATAATATTTTGCATACAGCTCTGAATTGTAGAGTTCTCAAGACCTGTCGTCTTTGGTGAAGATCGGTTAAGGGAAAGGGGTAGTTTACTTGCAACGGTTTTTTATCAAGGGTAATTTTACTTCCATATTCCTTAAGGAATGGAAGTATGGTGATGGCAAAAAAAATCGTGTTCGAGATTATTGCAGATTCTGATTCTACTACACTCAAAACATGAAAAAAAGTCGTTTTCCGAAAAGTGTCTGTGTGTGTGTCTGTCTGTCTGTCTGTGTGTCTGTCTGTAGATTTTTTTTCTATGGCAAACGATAACTGCCGCAAATTCAAACAGAATCAAATAATTTTTTGCATGCAGCCCTGATTTGCAGAGTACTCGCGACCTATTGTTTTTGGTGAAGATCGGTTGATTGAAAGGGGTAGTTTACCTGCAACGGTTTTTTTTTAGCAAGGGTAATTTTGTTTGTTTGGCAAACGATAACAGCCGCAAATTCAAACAGAATCAAATAATGTTTCGCATGCAGCCCTGAATTGTAGAGTTCTCAAGATCTGTTGATTTTGGTGAAGATCGGTTAAGGGAAAGGGGTAGTTTACCTGTAACGTTTTATGTTTTAACAAGGGTATTTCCTATGGCAAACGATAACAGCCGCAAATTCAAACAGAATCAAAAGATTATTTGCATACAGCCCTAGATTGTAGAGTTCTCAAGACCTATTGTTTTTGGTGAAGATCGGTTGAGGGAAAGGGGTAGTTTACCTGCAACGTTTTTTTAACAAGGGTATTTTCTATGGCAAACGATAACAGCCGCAAATTCAAACAGAATCAAATAATGTTTTGCATACAGCGCTGATTTGTAGAGTACTCAAGACCTATTGGTTTTGGTGAAGATCGGTTAAGGGGAAGGGGTAGTTTACCTGCAACATTTTTTTATCAAGCGTATTTTCTATGGCAAACGATAACAGCCGCAAATTCAAACAGAATCAAATAATTTTTTGCATACGTCCCTGAATTGTAGAGGTCTCAATGACCTTTTGTCTTTGGTGAAGATCGGTTAAGAGAAAGGGGTAGTTTACCAGCAACGTTTTATGTTTCAAAAGGGTATTTTATATGGCAAACGATAAGAGCCGCAAATTCAAACAGAATCAAATAATGTTTCGCATACAGCCCTGAATTGTAGAGTTCTCAAGACCTATTGTTTTTGGTGAAGATCGGTTAAGGGAAAGGGGTAGTTTACCTGTAACGTTTTATGTTTTAACAAGGGTATTTCCTATGGCAAACGATAACAGCCGCAAATTCAAACAGAATGAAAAGATTATTTGCATACAGCCCTAAATTGTAGAGTTTTCAATACCTTTTGTTTTTGGTGAAGATCGGTTAAGGGAAAGGGGTAGTTTACCTACAACGTTTTTTTAACAAGGGTATTTTCTATGGCAAACGATAACAGCCGCAAATTCAAACAGAATCAAATAATTTTCTGCATACAGCCCTGATTTGTAGAGTACTCAAGACCTATTGTTTTTGGTGAAGATCGGTTGAGGGGAAGGGGTAGTTTACCAGCAACGTTTTTTATCATGCGTATTTTCTATGGCAAACGACAACTGCCGCAAATTCAAACAGAATCAAATAATTTTTTGCATACAGCCCTGATTTGTAGAGTACTCGCGACCTATTGTTTTTGGTGAAGATCGGTTGAGGGGAAGGGGTAGTTTACCTGCAACGGTTTTTTTTATCAAGGGAAATTTTTTTTTTTGGCAAACGATAACAGCCGCAAATTCAAACAGAATCAAATAATGTTTCGCATACAGCCCTGAATTGTAGATTTCTCAAGACCTATTGTTTTTGGTGAAGATCGGTTGAGGGAAAGGGGTAGTTTACCTGCAACGTTTTTTTAACAAGGGTATTTTCTATGGCAAACGATAACAGCCGCAAATTCAAACAGAATCAAATAATGTTTTGCATACAGTCCTGATTTGTAGAGTACTCAAGACCTATTGTTTTTGGTGAAGATCGGTTAAGGGGAAGGGGTAGTTTACCTGCAACGTTTTTTTATCAAGCGTATTTTCTATGGCAAACGATAACAGCCGCAAATTCAAACAGAATCAAATAATTTTTTGCATACGTCCCTGAATTGTAGAGGTCTCAATGACTTTCGATTTTGGTGAAGATCGGATAAGGGGAAGGGGTAGTTTACCTGCAACCTTATACGTTTTAACAAGAGTAAAGTACTTGAAAATTTATTTAAACTTTTTGAAACAATGGTAATTGTTAAAAATAAAATAATTTTGTTGCCAGGCAATAAAATTAAAATTTTTTCATTTTAATGTACATCATGTATAAGAGAAAATATATCGCGCTTGGCAGGCGATATTAAGATTTAAATATAAATCTTAGAATATGGAAGTCATGTATGGTTCTCCATACCGATATTTTGTTTTAGCAAGGGTATTTTTTATGGCAAACGATAACAGCCGCAAATTCAAACAGAATCATATAATGTTTTGCATACAGCCCTGCATTGTAGAGTTCTAAAGACCTATCGTTTTTGGTGAAGATCGGTTAAGGGAAAGGGGTAGTTTACCAGCAACGGGTTTTTATCAAGGGTAATTTTACTTCCATATTCCTTAAGGAATGGAGTATGGTGATGGCAAAAAAAATCGTGTTCGAGATTATTGCAGATTCTGATTCTACTACACTCAAAACATGAAAAAAAGTCGTCATCCGAAAAGTGTCTGTGTGTGTGTCTGTCTGTCTGTCTGTCTGTGTGTCTGTCTGTAGGTTGTTTTTCTATGGCAAACGATAACTGCCGCAAATTCAAACAGAATCAAATAATTTTTTGCATGCAGCCCTGATTTGCAGAGTACTCGCGACCTATTGTTTTTGGTGAAGATCGGTTGATGGAAAGGGGTAGTTTACCTGCAACGGTTTTTTTTAAGCAAGGGTAATTTTGTTTGTTTGGCAAACGATAACAGCCGCAAATTCAAACAGAATCAAATAATGTTTCGCATACAGCCCTGAATTGTAGAGTTCTCAAGATGTGTTGATTTTGGTGAAGATCGGTTAAGGGAAAGGGGTAGTTTACCTGTAACGTTTTATGTTTAACAAGGGTATTTCCTATGGCAAACGATAACAGCCGCAAATTCAAACAGAATCAAAAGATTATTTGCATACAGCCCTAAATTGTAGAGTTCTCAAGACCTATTGTTTTTGGTGAAGTTCGGTTGAGGGAAAGGGGTAGTTTACCTGCAACGTTTTTTTAACAAGGGTATTTTCTATGGCAAACGATAACAGCCGCAAATTCAAACAGAATCAAATAATGTTTTGCATACAGCCCTGATTTGTAGAGTACTCAAGACCTATTGTTTTTGGTGAAGATCGGTTAAGGGAAAGGGGTAGTTTACCTGTAACGTTTTATGTTTTAACAAGGGTATTTCCTATGGCAAACGATAACAGCCGCAAATTCAAACAGAATCAAAAGATTATTTGCATACAGCGCTAAATTGTAGAGTTCTCAAGACCTATTGTTTTTGGTGAAGATCGGTTGAGGGAAAGGGGTAGTTTACCTGCAACGTTTTTTTAACAAGGGTATTTTCTATGGCAAACGATAACAGCCGCAAATTCAAACAGAATCAAATAATGTTTTGCATACAGCCCTGATTTATAGAGTACTCAAGACCTATTGTTTTTGGTGAAGATCGGTTAAGGGGAAGGGGTAGTTTACCAGCAACGTTTTATGTTTCAAAAGGGTATTTTATATGGCAAACGATAAGAGCCGCAAATTCAAACAGAATCAAATAATTTTTTGCATACTTCCCTGAATTGTAGAGGTCTCAATGACTTTCGATTTTGGTGAAGATCGGTTAAGGGGAAGGGGTAGTTTACCAGCAACCTTTTACGTTTTAACAAGAGTAAAGTACTTGAAAATTTATTTAAACTTTTTGAAACAATGGTAATTGTTAAAAATAAAATAATTTTGTTGCCAGGCAATAATTACTTCCATATTCCTTAAGGAATGGAAGTATGGTGATGGCAAAAAAATCGTGTTCGTGATTATTCCAGATTCTGATTCTACTACACTCAAAACATGAAAAAAAGTCGTTTTCCGAAAAGTGTCTGTGTGTCTGTCTGTCTGTCTGTGTGTGTCTGTAGATTTTTTTCTATGGCAAACGATAACTGCCGCAAATTCAAACAGAATCAAATAATTTTTTGCACACGTCCCTGAATTGTAGAGGTCTCAATGACTTTCGATTTTGGTGAAGATCGGTTAAGGGGAAGGGGTAGTTTACCTGCAACCTTTTACGTTTTAACAAGAGTAAAGTACTTGAAAATTTATTTAAACTTTTTGAAACAATGGTAATTGTTAAAAATAAAATAATTTTGTTGCCAGGCAATAAAATTATAATTTTTTCATTTTAATGTAATATAATATTTTTCATTTAATACAGCAATAAAAAGGCAGGTAAGACACAGCCTGGCTGTTTGGCTGAAAATGATTTTAAATATAAATCTTAGAATATGGAAGTCATGTATGGTTCTCCATACCGATATTTTACTTCCATATTCCTTAAGGAATGGAAGTATGGTGATGGCAAAAAAAATCGTGTTCGAGATTATTGCAGATTCTGATTCTACTACACTCAAAACATGAAAAAAAGTCGTTTTCCGAAAAGTGTCTGTGTCTCTGTCTGTCTGTCTGTGTGTCTATAGATTTTTTTCTATGGCAAACGATAACTGCCGCAAATTCAAACAAAATCAAATAATGTTTTGCATACAGTCCTGATTTGCAGAGTACTCGCGACCTATTGTTTTTGGTGAAGATCGGTTGAGGGACAGGGGTAGTTTACCTGCAACGGTTTTTTTTTTAGCAAGGGTAATTTTGTTTGTTTGGCAAACGATAACAGCCGCAAATTCAAACAGAATCAAATAATGTTTCGCATAGAGCCCTAAATTGTAGAGTTCTCAAGATCTGTTGATTTTGGTGAAGATCGGTTAAGGGAAAGGGGTAGTTTACCTGTAACGTTTTATGTTTTAACAAGGGTATTTCTTATGGCAAACGATAACAGCCGTAAATTCAAACAGAATCAAAAGATTATTTGCATACAACCCTAAATTGTAGAGTTCTCAAGACCTATTGTTTTTGGTGAATATCGGTTAAGGGAAAGGGGTAGTTTACCTGCAACGTTTTTTTAACAAGGGTATTTTCTATGGCAAACGATAACAGCCGCAAATTCAAACAGAATCAAATAATTTTCTGCATACAGCCCTGATTTGTAGAGTACTCAAGACCTATTGTTTTTGGTGAAGATCGGTTGAGGGGAAGGGGTAGTTTACCGGCAACGTTTTTTATCAAGCGTATTTTCTATGGCAAACGATAACAGCCGCAAATTCAAACAGAATCAAATAATGTTTTGCATACAGCCCTGATTTGTAGTGTACTCAAGACCTATTGTTTTTGGTGAAGATCGGTTAAGGGGAAGGGGTAGTTTACCAGCAACGTTTTTTTATCTAGCGTATTTTCTATGGCAAACGATAACAACCGCAAATTCAAACAGAATCAAATAATTTTTTGCATACGTCCCTGAATTGTAGAGGTCTCAATGACTTTCGATTTTGGTGAAGATCGGTTAAGGAGAAGGGGTAGTTTACCAGCAACCTTTTACGTTTTAACAAGAGTAAAGTACTTGAAAATTTATTTAAACTTTTTGAAACAAACGATAACAGCCGCAAATTCAAACAGAATCAAAAGATTATTTGCATACAGCCCTAAATTGTAGAGTTCTCAAGACCTATTGTTTTTGGTGAAGATCGGTTGAGGGAAAGGGGTAGTTTCCCTGCAACGTTTTTTTAACAAGGGTATTTTATATGGCAAACGATAACAGCCGCAAATTCAAACAGAATCAAATAATGTTTTGCATACAGCCCTGATTTGTAGTATACTCAAGATCTATTGTTTTTGGGTGAAGATCGGTTAAGGGGAAGGGGTAGTTTACCAGCAACGATTTTTTTATCAAGCGTATTTTCTATGGCAAACGATAACAGCCGCAAATTCAAACAGAATCAAATAATTTTTTGCATACGTCCCTGAATTGTAGAGGTCTCAATGACTTTCGATTTTGGTGAAGATCGGTTAAGGGGAAGGGGTAGTTTACCTGCAACCTTTTACATTTTAACAAGAGTAAAGTACTTGAAAATTTATTTAAACTTTTTGAAACAATGGTAATTATTAAAAATAAAATAATTTTGTTGCCAGGC
The DNA here is from genome assembly GCA_034769895.1 of Magicicada septendecula. Lineage (NCBI taxonomy): Eukaryota > Metazoa > Arthropoda > Insecta > Hemiptera > Cicadidae > Magicicada > Magicicada septendecula. Next base: position 14,446,908 of record CM068370.1, read on the forward strand.
AATAAAATTATAATTTTTTCATTTTAATGTAATATAATATTTTTCATTTAATACAGCAATAAAAAGGCAGGTAAGACACAGCCTGTCTGTTTTTCTGAAAATGATTTTAAATATAAATCTTAGAATATGGAAGTCATGTATGGTTCTCCATACCGATATTTACTTCCATACTCCTTAAGGAAATGGAAGTATGGTAATGGCAAAAAAAATCGTGTTCGAGATTATTGCAGATTCTGATTGTACTACACTCAAAACATGAAAAAAGTCGTTTTTCGAAAACTGTCTGAGTGTCTGTCTGTAGATTGTTTTTTCTATGGCAAACGATAACAGCCGCAAATTCAAACAGAATCAAATAATTTTTTGCATACAGCCCTGATTTGTAGAGTACTCACGACCTATTGTTTTTGGTGAAGATCGGTTGAGGGAAAGAGGTAGTTTACCTGCAACGATTTTTTTTATCAAGGGTAATTTTTTTTTTTGCTAACGATAACAGCCGCAAATTCAAACAGAATCAAATAATGTTTCGCATGCAGCCCTGAATTATGGAGTTCTCAAGACCTATTGTTTTTGGTGAAGATCGGTTAAGGGAAAGGGGTAGTTTACCTGCAACGTTTTATGTTTTAACAAGGGTATTTTCTATGGCAAACGATAACAGCCGCAAATTCAAACAGAATCCAAAGATTATTTGCATACAGCCCTAAATTGCAGAGTTCTCAAGACCTATTGTTTTTGGTGAAGATCGGTTAAGGGAAAGGGGTAGTTTACCTGCAGCGTTTTTTTATCAAGGGTATTTTCTATGGCAAACGATAACAGCCGCAAATTCAAACAGAATCAAATAATTTTTTGCATACAGCCGGGATTTGTAGAGTACTCAAGACCTATTGTTTTTGGTGAAGATCAGTTAAGGGGAAGGGGTAGTTTACCTGTAACCTTTTACGTTTTAACAAGAGTAAAGTACTTGAAAATTCATTTAAACTTTTTCAAACAATGGTAATTGTTAAAAATAAAATAATTGTGTTGCCAGGCAATAAAATTATAATTTTTTCATTTTAATGTAAATCATGTATAAGAGAAAATATATCGTGCTTGGCAGGGAAGCATATCTCAGTTATGTACTGTTTACGTTTCCATTTTATTATTATGACTACCGCAATAAAAAGGCAGGGAAGACACACACACACACGCACACAATTCGCGTTATTTCTGGCCTCATTCATGTTTATTTTCTTACGTTTGCACGGTTTTTAAATGAAAAGTGCCGAACCCATACCAACATAACGCATGCAAGCCGAAAAAGTGTCCAGCATGGATAGCGATTTGCTTCCTGTGGATCGCTGGGCAGTGTAACTGCACGTGTTTAGAGAGGAACGATTCATAGACAGACTTTTCGTCTTTAGGGAATGAACCCTCTGCAAGATGCTGAGGGTCCATGAGTGACTTCGGAGCGCTGCTTCTTTTCCGCGTGTTTGTTCTGTGAAACGTACACTGTAGATTCGCAGCTTTATTCTAAGCAACGCTCAATAGGAAATGTTGAAAATTTTTGTCCACGGTGTACCCTCATACACACTAAACCTGCTCTGATGTTTTAATTACGGACATCATAATATTAAAACTTTGGAAACTTGAGCACTACTTAATGGAGATCAATCATTAACTTATACAAGCCATTAATTTTATGCATATTTTTTATATATATGTGTACAACGTTATCGGCAACAAAGAAGTAGTTTTTGTTAAAATTCCTTCCCGGGATATTTGGCCGTAGTCCAATGTTTTCTACAAAACCAGACGTTTCGGCAATGCCATCGACTTCCATCATCAGTGAAAATCGAGTGCGATAACGTGAGGTGGTATATGTTAGTGACCACAGTACTGTGGTTAAGGCTGAAGCAGTAAGTAGAAAGAAGTAGTTTCTATGGTAATATTTCATTTCGAAAATGATTTTAAATATAAATCTTAGAATATGGAAATCATGTATGGTTCGCCATACCGATATTTTTACTAAAGAAGGCCTCCGGTGGGTGATTGAAAAGTTTAGTCAATTACAGATCAAAGCAATCGACCACGGCCCAACAGCCGTTCTCCACCTCCTCCTCCTTTGCCTCCGTTGCAAGTATACTAGTACAAGTACAGTGCAACTGATTATAAAGAGATTTTGCCTCTTAGGTTCGGTGTGAGTTGTTCGCGGTTGGTCCGGACAAATTGTCGAATATTTTCTGCCGGCGTGCCGGGTGGAAAATTTGAGGAACATCGGCTTAGAGGACGGTCATATAAATAAATAGTGCTTGTTTTACCACTGTACACGTTGTTTCCTGAAGTCAGTATTTATTATAAGCAGTGTCGTGCAGTTATCGTAGCGTAACGTGTAACACGTACGAACGCTAATTAACGTAACGACAGACTGACTGCATAGTTGTTTTTACCGACACTGCGTGCAGTTCTCGGAAAGCAAAATTATTGGTTGTGCCTACAAAAAATTATACAATATATTTCCATGTATACACCTCGTATAAATATATGTATAGGTACCTGAAGATGGACGGTTTGGCAACCTCTGTTTGGAGTAAGTCTATGGTGTAAGTGTTGTCATTATCATGTTCATTCTTTGTTTCTTTCAGTTAAAATTACACACTACTTTACACTTTTCAATTGCTTTTTACATACAGGTGTTTATAAAATATTGTTGCCACATCCCCGCATATATAATTTACGCGTAGTCTGTTAGTAATTGTACAATAATTTATCTAGAATGTTTCAAACCTGTACCTGGTATAACGTCTCCCCTGTCTGAGACATTATAACAGAGGGAACCAGTTTAATTGGTTACTTTCAATCAAACCGGCTGCCATTGTTAGTACAAATTACTTACCAACAAATTTGAAAATATGTAGAACAGGAATTAGGTTTAGGTTACGCAAATTTACTCACGCTCTGCATATTTAGCAAAAACATCTCTTTATTATAGTTTCTTGAATAATGATTTAAAAATAATTGTTATTATTGTTTTATTACATTAAAAAAATAAACTTCTCAAAGATTCTGCATCAAATGCTCTTATGCCTTTTTAAAATGTTACTCTGGTGAGCAAAAATAAAAAAATATATATTTATAAACTACATTAAATACCTCGGATCCGGGTTTTAACTTAATAATATTCTAAAATAAGTCAACATAATGCAAGCTATTAGAAGAGTAGTTTGCTCAAATTTCGAATTACCTTTTACCTTTAACTATCATCAGATTACTATTTCATTATTGTAATTACAGACATTACTATGTTAACATTTACATGATTAGAATAAGTCTTTGAAAAATGTACTGTTTTTTTTTTTTGCCATTGTTAGAAATATAATGGTTTGGTTTCACCTTGATATAATGTGTATCGGGGGCAGGTTCTCTTGTTGTTACTCTTCAGTTGGGTTTCCTGGAAGTTCTACGTTGTCGTTCGCGTGCCTCCATTTATTTTGTAGATTCTAAGTTGCGATCATGACGAAAGGATTCTGTTACCTGGAGCTCGTGAGGTTGTCGTTGTTGCTTCACTCCTGATGTACGGTGTTCACCTTTTTTACATTTTACTTTTAACTGCACTAATGTTACTCTTTAATATTTGGATAGAACATACTTTACAATTTAAACATTTCGTTTCTTTTTTAAAGAGATATGTCGGCTAAGTTAGTTTCTTTTAGTTATTTCACTACATTTCAACTACATAACTTGTTTTACTTTTCACCACCTTTCAATTACTTGTGGAGTCTGTCACCACGAAAGATTACTTTTAGTTACATCGTTTTTTTTTTATATATTCACACGTTTTTCTTCACGACACATGGTAAAGCTGTTACCTTGTCTGAGATTCTGGCTCGACTGGGGTTTTTGCGGCGGTTAGTAGGGAAGAGGGAGCAGTTCACGCGGAGAGAGAAAAGTAGTTCGTACTTTATTATTATTATTTTCATACTAATTAACTACTATTAATAATCCTACATTTTCTTTATTGAGTTAGGTATTTCGATTATTATTATTACGTCTTTTTATTTAATTATAATAATTATTAATTTTCGCTTCAATACAGAGTAATTTTCATGTCCGTACTAGATTTTTACAAGTTGATACAGGCATATAAGTACAAAGGGGAGGGTTAAATATTTTCTCACATGTTATTTTGAATAAAAATTATTTTGTGCTATTTAAATTCCTTTTAAATCGTCACACTGGGGTCTACCCTTAAGATTGTAGGTGTACTAGGCTACTGAACCGCCTTGTGGTCATCCATTCAGTTTTGTATTCAAGCATGTGAAACTTGGCTTTACAGGTGGAGACAGGTTGCTTTAATCTCACGATTTTTCGGCAGGATATAATTAAAAATCGTTATGGAGAACCATACATAACTTTCTTGTTCTAAGATTTATATTTAAAATCGTTTTTAAAATGAAATATTGAAATATTTCCAGAGAAACTACGTCTTTCTACTTCTTGCTTCAGCCTTAACCACAGTACTGTGGTCGCTAACGTATACCACGTCACGTTAGCGCACTCTGATTTTCACTGATGATGGCAGTCGACGGCACTGCCGAAACTTCTAGTTTTGCAGAAAACATTGGACCACGGCCAAACAGCCCGGGAAGGAATTTTAACAATAAACTACTTTTTTGTTCCCGACAACGTAGTACACATGACATATAAATAAAAATTATCCCTTCCCCTTCAAGTATCATTTTCATTTATAGAAAAATTACCCCCAACCCCTTCAACTAGCCTCTTCATTTATAGATATTTTATCTACGTTTCTACAGTGGATTATTATGATCTTTTCAGGATATTTTATTTATCAAAATTAAGTACTTGCGTTGCAGGTAAACTACCCTTTCCCCGTAACCGACCTTCGCTAAAATCAATAGGCCTTGAGTCTTCTACAACTCAGGCACATGTGGAAGAAATTATTTGATTCTGTTTGAATTTACCGCAGTTATCGTTTGCCATAGAAAAAATTCTACAGATAGACACACAGACAGACACTTTTCGAAAAATAACTTTTCTTCATGTTTTGAGGGTAGTACAATCATAATCAGCCCTTATCTCGAACACGATTTTTTTCGCCATCACCATACTTCCATTTCCTTATGGAACATGGAAGTAAAAATTACCCTTGTTAAAACATAAAACGTTGCAGGTAAACTACCCCTCTCCCTTAACCGATCTTTACAAAAACCAATAAGCCTTGAGTCCTCTACAACTCAGGCACATATACAAAAAATTATTTGATTCTGTTTGAATGTGCGAAAGTTGTAGTTCGTCGTAGAAAAAATTACCCTTGTTAAAACATAAAACGTTGCAGGTAAACTACCCCTTCCCCTTAACCGATTTTCACCAAAATCAATAGGCGAAGATTGATTTTGTCTTCTACAACTCAGGCACATATACAAAAAAGTATTTGTTTCTCTTTGAATTTGCGGGAGTTATCGTTCGCCATAGACAAAATTCTACACACACACACACACACACACACACACACACACACACACACACACACACACACACACACACACACACACACATTTCGAAAAATGACGTTTCTTCATGTTTTGAGGGTAGTACAATCAGAATCAGCCCTTATCTCGAACTTGATTTTTTTTCGCCATCACCTTATGGAACATGGAAGTAAAAATGGTTCTGTATTGAAGTGTGTCAGATAAAGAAGTACCAACGCTTTTAGGACAGTGAACTACTCTGATATAACTGTCAGATTAAAAGGCGAGTTGCTAAACAAATAAACAAACACACACACACACTCGCACAACACTTTTTCTACAACAATTATATTTTTACTGATTGTATTTTGTTGTCAGTTTGTGTCGGGACGCATTCTGATGTGTTTCATTAACATTTTGCCGCCGAGATGTAACCCGCGACGAAGCTGAGACGCGGCCAAAACTTGCATTGCTACACACACAAACTGTGATAATAGCTTTGTGTAACAGGCTTAATAAAAATATACGACAGCATAGATAACATAATAATAGATAATAAAATAATAATAATAAATTTCAAATTTTATTACATGATAATTTTTCATCGGGATACTATGACTCAGATTTATTTTGTGTATGTAATGTGGAAACCTCCCTTAACTTTGATGTTGTTAGTTTGTTTGCGAACAAACTAATTAGCGTACCTTAACAATATATTAACTAACTAACAACACATAAACTTAATTAATTGGAATAGCCAAGAATGTACATTGAAAAATGTCTGCTGTAGTGTTTTAATAATCAACGATGTTATGCAAGATAAAGCAGGTTGCACGGACAATTTAGACGCGCGGACGCTCACACACACACACACACACACACACACACACACACACCTCTTAAATAAATGAGCGTGAATTTACTTTTTTGGTTGAAAATTTCGTTCTGTGTCTACTGTGTATTTGTCTTAATTTTAGAACACTGTAACTGAACTGAGCTTAGGAATGTAGGTAAGATACGCAGTGAATTCAAATTATGATTTATTACGCTAGAGTGAAAACTCCAATCCGATATCCGCCTATCGGGGGGGGGGGGGGGGGTCGCGGCTGTTTGTGAGAGTCAAGGTCGGCGAAATCAATAAGCGCACTCAGCAGCTTCACCTCACTGATTTTTTACGTTCTATTTGGTTAATTAATTAATTAAATCTTGCAACCAATTATCTTTCTATTTCCGGTGGTTTAATTAATTATTCCCTTGTTACCCGTTTCTGATTCCTAATCATCAAATCCATTGCAGATATTTAGAACATTCAGAGAATAAAGAAATTCAGTTGTTGATTTTATCCAAACAAAAACTTACAATGGTATGGACACACGAAAAGAATGGCAGAGTAAAGATTGCCAGGGAGAGTTATCGAATGGACCCCACCAGGAAGAAGGAAAAGAGGAAGACCACCTATCACCTGAATAAAAGAAATTGAGAGTACATCGAGGGAACGAGAAATTGAAGATCTTAGGATGGACAAGCAGCAGTGGAAGAGGAGACTTCAATCATTTCTGTAATCTTTGGTTCCGGAAGGTGTGTAAACATTGTACAACCGGAATAATAATACGAGAATAAAGAAATGTATTTTTCCACTTGACTATAACTCAGACGTGAAGCAGAAAATAACTTTTGTAAAAAATGTAGGGTATAGTGGCGATAAATTTTAATTTTAATATTTTATTATTTGTTTTTAATATTTCCATTATTCGTTGTATTTCTATTCATTTACTTGTGATATTCACGAAAGTTAGATTTCGATAAGTAGATCAATATTTTGTGAACCAGAGGCCGAACGTACAGCCGCACAGCCTAATTCTTGTGGACGATGTTTAAAAACAAATACCTACCTTAATAAATTATAAGTTACATCGCGTTACTTTTTTATCCGACGTGTATCTTCTTTTATCCGACGTGTATCTCCTTTTTTAAAACGGCGTTACGGGCATTTCGTAATGATTTTTAATGATAGAATGGATTACTTTCGCAGCATCGTTAAAAAATGGAGATAATATTGTTACGGCATCACAGAACAATCTACGTGTTTGTCGAATGTGCCAGAAGAAACTCGATGTAACGCGTGTGGCGTACGTGCTTGTAGACGCATATACGAGAAGTTTCTCGAAGGCGCCAGCCGCGCGGACTGTGTCAAGGGCGCAAGTAATTACGTCGTAACTATACTGGCGCTATCGTTAATCTAGTAATTTGGGGCCGTATATATACCGGTACTCAACGACGTTCAGTCAGTTCAATGCGAGATATTTACAGAGAGTTATTCTCGGCGATATTACCGTGCGCGTTCAAGTGGTCATTAGTTAAGTGTTGTGTTTTATAATCGGACGGTATAATACACTTGTGTTTAATATTAGTGACCTTTTATTGCGTGTGAACAATTTATAGTTGATTTGTTGTATGAGACTGTGTTGTTAATTACGAACTGTTTTACTGTAACAGTTGAAGGTGTGATTAGTGACTTTATTGGTGTCTTGTACTTATATTGTTTCCACTGTACCTACGACGATCGAGTGACCGGCGTAACAGTGTGTACAGTTTTATAGACGGGCACGGGACACAGTAAACACTGGACGTAACACGTGCGCTGCTCTCTTGCTTCCAGCATGTTTGCATTTTGTGAACGCCCAAAAGTGTGATGATATTTTAATGTTTCGACGGCCTCGCAAGAGGAACATACTGCGATGTATAGGTTTCGCATAGAATAAGTAGTCGATGTGTGTGTGTGTGTGTATTATTAGAATTAAGTGGATTTATTAATGATGCATTCAATTCTGGCAATCTGCTATGCATTTAATACAGTTTATAAAAAAGTAATAATTAACCTGTCTCTGTTGACCTTTATAACACAAACTAAAATTCAATTTCTTTACGATGAAGTAAATTAATATTTAAAAGTTCTTTTTGTCATATTTAAACTAAAAAAGTCTTTACTGATATAAAAGGGTCTTTCTTTTAAATAATTTTTTTTTTTAAATTGTACACAAATAATATAAGTTCTCACTTTGCTTTCATATCGACTGCGGATCGTTGAGACGACGAGTTGATTGTACCGGGACGAATACGTGGATTAATATAATCTGTGCGGCTTCAGGGTCGCTTTGGGGCGTGTAGATATTTCTCACGGGCACGGTTACATACAATTACACCACGAACCGATACTGTTACTGCTACTGGTGTATTGGACACTTACACCGTTCCAGTAAACTTGAAGTGTCTGTATACCCTGATCGGGAAATCTTGGATTTCCACGGGATAGTACAATTATAATACTTCTCGCAGTAACTCAGACCAGGATTTCCTAACTTGTGTTTGTCACGATTGGCAGACTGGTCGTCATGGACCAAAGCAGCGTTTTCACCTCATCGATTCTGAAAAGAAACTGATTTGTATGTCCGAGTTTTATGTTTGAAACTGGATTTCTCATAATCTGATTGGTTCTTCGGTAATCCCTACTTACGATTTTCTTTCAGGTAATAATGTTCATGTCCAAGGAGGCTTCAGAACAGGATAATTGTTGTTCAAAAAACCTGAAATATTTTTCTACCGATTTTATGGACTATTGCTTTTTACTTACAAAACGCATACATTAAGTTATTAATTTGTGAAATAGCTACTGCCGTCAGAGAGATCTTTTTATTATGAGTATTTTGATATGTCTCATCTCAAAAATTCTCATTTCTCGAAATTAATTTAAATTATCGTGTATTTTATGAATATCCTTGAAGTAATTATGTATCCACGCACTACACACGCGGCTAAGCATCTGTACGCACCAATTTACAGCACTTAAAAGTTGTTTTACAAGCCTAAAAATACCCAGAAGCCTAAAACTAACATTTTCACGATGTTTTTTATCAACTAATTCAACCTGAATTGTTTATCAACAATATTGAACCTGTAATCTGTACTTATTCATGCAGCGTCTTTATATGCTGCCGCATATGCTTTATTCTCTGATACATTCCATATGCAATTGAAATGTCCATTGCAGTACAAATGTTAAATGCATTGGAACATACATTTATGCTGGAGGTTTGATCAAAAAGTTCGCGCAGTTTTTATTTATTTTAAAAATTAAGCATTGGTTCATTTACACTTACAATGCCCCCTTCAACATAGCATCAGTCGGTTATAACACGATTGTGCAACCTTTTTTTTTTCAGTCTTAAAAACAGTTCTCGTTCACACTTTTTTGTGTAGCCTTCAGCTCGCTCAGCGACTTTTTTTCACACCTTCAACAGTCGCGAAAGGTTGCCCTTTCATGGTCATTTTCGTTATTCGGAAGAAGAAAGATCGTGTTGGAGCGGAGACGGCGGTTGCGGCGTCATTACAATGTTTTGTGTGTCTAAAATTCTTGAAGAAGCAGTGACCAGTGCATTATCGACGTGCAATTTCCATGAACTAGCCTTCCATAAACGGAAATTAAGCCGTTTGCTAAGAATAGCTTCACACACGTGTGGCGTAAAATGCCAGATGTGTGTGAATGTTTTTTTATTTATCGTTTCACCTAGTGATAAAAATTAATGGAAAACAAAACTACACTCTTCATATAATAATCGTGGTCTTCAGTTTATTCACGACAATCTTTAAAGCTTCTGAACTCCTTGTTCATGCATAGCAGGCTTGCCAGAAGTCTTCTCCAACATTTACCCACGACAAAACAGTTTATCTAATTCTTTACACAGAATTTACTCCATATTTTTCAATGTTGCGTTGTAAAATGTCAAGAAAGAAATCGCCAAATACTCAAAAAAACATAACTTACTCAATTAGCTGTCGTGTCTAAACTATACGTGCAGTAGCGTTAAAATTTTAGACGATTGTTACTAGGATGGGTACAAACGTCGCATAAGAACAATTTTTTTATTCGGACATTTATAGCGCACGAAATCCAAAAATTGCACGAAATTTTTTATCAAATCTCGTATGTTGCAAAATACGTTCCGAAACGTAAAACATTCTTATAAAAAGTAACAAGACGAATAACATAATGTAATATGCTGTCGGGTTAATTCGTTTAAATGTTAATCCAGGCGTCTCGGTTATTTGTTGCATCTATAAATTTAAAATGAGAGACCGTTAAATATTTTACAAAGATACGTTTTTATAACTTTATTTGAACAGCAGGTGTTTTTTATGTGCGTATTACAAAAGTTGTTAGCGTAATAATTTGGGTACATCCCAAGAACGCTAATGAGACAACAAACATATCACTGAATACGTTCCAGGTGGAGAGTTTTGTCCTGTCTTGTATAGGCCTGATGTTCACGTATTCGTACGTGTGTTGATGTAGACGTCTTGGTATCGTATTCGTTGCGATCGGCAGCCAGTTACTGTAGTATCGACGGAATTACGAGACAAAAATATAGTTTAACGGAAGTTTGTTTCTGTTATAGATAGATCTGTGTGTGTGTGTGTGTGTGTGTGTGTGTGCGTGCGTGCGTGCGATGGGCGGATCGCGTTGGCTCCCTACCAAATGATGAAGACACCGCCATTAGTTTGTATGGGCAGCAACATATGTGTTGATAGTGAAATATATTTATTATGTTCTCTTCTCCTGAAATGACGCTGTACAAACAGAACGCTGTATATTTAGTTATTAATATTAAGTTTTCGGGAAAATGGCATTTCATTTGTTTATACGTTAATACGAAAACGTGTACGAAGTTTTTATGTCTCGAATAGAATTTCCTATAAATAATAGCACTCTACAGAAAATGTTAGTGCTTAAGTAATTTTATAATATACACAATCATAATGTGTGTGTTATATTGTGCAAACGTTTTGTGTTTAGTACCGCGCGGTTATGACTATAGCATGCTAGAAATCATAGAACGGGCGATATTTTCTTAATCTATATTTCATTTGGCATCATGAGAACACAACCGTAACGTCTTAACGTTTTCATTCCGCTAGTTTACACTGTGGTCGTGTTACGGACTATGGGCGGGGCGGAGGAAGCGGACCGCTTAGTAGCAACCTCCAGATTTGCAAGTCAAGTTATTTTGGTAAATTTTTGAATGTTATAATACTTCTCGTGTACCCGTAGTATCTTAATGGTATAATGATTTGCCCGTTTTTCCTTGTATATGTTAATTTGTAATAACTAGTTGTAAATAGTGTATCAGCTGATCGTGGAAAATTTATGTTGTGTGTTTACGAATGTGATTTAAATATATAAGTAAAAGAATCGAATTATTCGGCCTTGGTTGCTGAATCAGAATTATAATTATTCCAGTTCAGTAGTTAGAACTCCAAAATCAATTCAAAAAATAGCGGTCGAGTCATCCCAAAATTTTCAAGTCACCTTCGATATTAGGCTTTAACCTATTATTTGAGGTTAATCTTGGTTTTGCAATTTGCGTACTTCCAATGACTCCCCGAATTCTTCTTATCCTGGTTAATTATAAAATAACTGCTGATAATATATTACGTTCCTGAAATAATAACGCATGGATATGATTTAATAACATAATGGTTTAATCTCTGTAACATAAATTCAAATTATTGGAAAATTCCATTCGATACATACGGTTGTCACAATCGATATTTATCTCAGGATTTAATAATTAAATAATTTTAATATATTTCGTGGGAATTCTTGTGGCTGCTACGAAAAGTTCCTTTACATGATAATTAATAATATAGAGTACCTTTACAAACAATATTACTTATAATCTAAAAAATTACAAAAATTATATATTAAGTAACATACAAAGTTGACGAGATTCAATGCTTCGTAAAAAGCATGTAGGTTAGAGTGATGTCAACATCATGGCTACTATATTGTCCGTCTCAGAAAATAATGAAGTTTATTAATGTATCCAAATAAATGTTTCCTTGTAATCACTGTTCGCTTAGATATTGAATTTGTTTTCACTTAAAATGTTTACTAGTGATTAGTGTTAGTGTAAATTGTTATATTGTCTAGTGGTTGTTCCTTGTTGGATAAAAATATTGTCAAATTATACTTTACACATCTTCACGATATTGCTGGTTTTCTGGTTTATTCTGAATAATTTCTTGATTGTGTGTATTACTGGTTCATGAAAATTGTAGTGGAGGGATTATTTATCTTCGATGGTGGTCATTCAGATCTACGTTCACAAACGGGTTAACAATTTTTATATTTTTATTTTAATTACATCTCGACACGCACTATTAAAACTGTTCTCCATCACCATTAACAATTAAGTGTTATTTCTTCTTTTTTAGTCACTGAACTCATACAAACTTCTTAAATTTTGATTGGCCATTTATGTACAGGTTAAGTGTTATAGGATCAACACCCATTACCTACTTTATATTTTATAAATTACCCTTAATAGATAATTTTATTATTATACTCTAATGATACATGCAATGTTTATACAATTATTAATTAGATAATTATAAACAATTTGATACTAAACATGCCTCAGTTTATAACTGTAAAACCTTATTAATTTGAATTTCTATGATATGTGGTGGGACAATTTGTTATGGTTGATTGTAATTTCTACTTTGACTACCTGAGATAAATATATTTACATAAATTAACTGGTGACATAAAATCTTATAACATATAACAAAACTCTTAATAATAATAATTGTTTTTAACAACTTTAATTATTTCATACTTTTAAACTATTGTCTGTATGATAATAATAAAACACTTTTTATAAATAATAAATAGCACACTGTTTAACTATAGTTTGTGCCACTATTTATTATTATATCACTCATCACTGTAAATGTTTGTGTCCCTTTTTCTATCCTTAATATAGGCCTATATGATTTTAATTAATACAATTTTTATTTTGTGAATAGGTACTCTTTATTAGGTTTAGTTGTGGTTCAGGGTAATTTGATTATTTAGGCATACTGGGTTTATTTATTTAACTTTTTGTCTGTTTACTGCTCTATTCTACTGGGTTATTTCTGGGTTTCTTGTTTAGTCTCTGGATCGGATTCCACTATTATTTACTATACTTTTGTAACATTTTGTTTCGTTACAATGTATTTGCAAATGTTCTGTTGTCACGTCCTCAAATGCAACACTAGGAGAGATCCAGGATTTAATTGATAGATTCCAAAGATTTTTTTCATATTATTTTGGAATCTACCTTACAACCGTACCTCATAAAGTGTTTACAGCTATTAAAAAAAAGTATAAAGGTAAGTTTATTATTAGAAATATATTCATACTAAAAAGGAAGAGTCAGTTGTACCTGGCGTCAAAGCCTCGCCACGCAGTCGGAAGTCGCAAATTGAACCCCAAACAGCACGGACGACAACGGCAGCGGCAGCGACTCAAGAAGGCCGTGCCTCGGTACGAAAACCTAAGGCGGAGTGAAATACCGGCCGATAACATGTAGGCCTACGCTAAAAGAGATTTCCACCAGTGAACAATATATAACATTTCAGGACACCAACAATTTATTTAAAATCTCTCGTCAGAATGTTTACCGAACAGTAGATAATTCGGAGTGCGGAAATCGGGTCAGTTAGTCGAATTTTCCGATCCCAAAACTAGAAAACGGCTATTTTAGAAAGTTCACCTTATTTGGACTGAAACTACTAACTGACTTGGAAAACAAATAATCAAGTAGGTCTATTGTTTGCAGTAATGATAAATTTGTTTTGCAGTATATAAGTTTATTGTATATTATAAAGTATTGTAATAAATTTAATGCAGTCTATAAATAATACTACTTGTGTTATTTCTTTAAACTTTGTATTTACAATATGAAAGTGGATTTTTATTTCAAACATTACTACAGCTTCTTATAAAGTTTCCTAACTAGATGTATCAGTACAGTAATTAGACAATAAATATATAGGAGTGAAGTGTTTTTGCTATGTATTACTTACAGATAAATTGGATTATAAACACCTGTCTTATGGGAGGAGGTACTTAGAAAGAAATCCGCCCCGGGCCTCCACTGATCTAGGTACGCCTCTGTGTTACGTCTACCTCCCGTTCTATTAATTAGCTTTTAATCCACGTAAAAAAAAAATTGAATTTGGTGCCAGTAATTCTAATATGTACAGGTGTCAGTTATTATTAAACTAAGAAAAATTAAATGTTAAATTTTGAACAAACACAACTGTCTAGGAACGAGTAAAATAATTCGTTTTATGAGATCGTAAACAGAAAACGCTCATAAAAAATAAAATAAAACAGTACGTCAGACGGAATTAATAAACACGGTTGTACAGAGAAAGGACAACCGTTAGACAGTTTTATGAGATATTAGCGGATAGTAGCAAAGAGTTGCGTCCATATCTGGTCAGGACCGGTTGTTTAATTTCCAGTGTACTGATTAATAAGACACTAATCTCGTTGCTATGTCTACTTAATACGCCGACTCGGAGTTACAAATCAAATTCAGTCCACTTAACAAGATCACACTGTAAATAGCAATACAACAGCTGTTACTGCGTACGGCATGTTGTTGAACGTGCACAGTATACCAATCACCTGCGTCTACCGCTTTGCCGAATTCCTGTATTTAGCAGTGTTTTTATCGTTTCGTGAAACAGCTGATTTCACTATTTGTTTATAGTGAAATGACTTATATTACTTCTGAAGGTATAACCGTGTTACTTTACGGTGTCCGGTTCATAGCTGCGCAAAAACTAGGAGTATTGTGGGGTTCAACGTGCACGGTCCCAGATAACGTGTTTCTTACAGATAATAATGTTCGTGTCCACGGAGGCTTCAGAACAGAATGATTCTTGTTCAAAAAACCCGAAATATTATGGGCTATAAAACATATTTACTTTCAAAATGCATATGTTACGTTACTAATTTTTAAAATAATTACGGCCGTCAGGTAGGTCTTTTATTACGAGCATTTGGATATAAGTCTCATCTAAAAAATTCCCATATCTCGAAAGTTATTTAAATTACCGTGTTTTTGTCTGTATATCCCGTAAAATAATTACGTACCCTCGCGCGCTCGCCTGCACGCGCTGCAAAGCATCGTTACGTATCATTTCATAGGACTTAAAGTTGTTTTACAAGCCTAAAAATACTTAAAACTAACACTGATGTTGCTTATCAATTAATTTACAATGTTCGACCCTGCAATTTCTACTTATTCATACAGTGTCTTATATTGTATCACATGCTTTATTGTCTGCTACATTGCATATGCAATTAAAATGTCCATTGCTATACATAGGTTAAATGCATTGGAACATACACTGGAGAAAAAGGTTCCGAAACGTGTGTTATTTTTACAAAAATAGAAATGAATTATATTACTTCCGAACGTATAATCGTGTTACTTTATGGTGGTCGGTCCATATGTGGGCGAAAACTAGGGGTATTGAGGAGCTAAACGTGCTCAGTCCTAAACTCTGCATTTCAAAAAGATCTGTGTACTATTGCTACAACCGTTAGTATTCAGAAAGACGAATTCGATTTATTTAGTTATTATAACTCGGGTTTTACACATTGTTGAAAATTCCTGATTTCATTCAACTACTCTTTGAAATTTTATTCAGTATTATTGAAAATTTCATAATTTTTTTTACCAATATGTATTTGGTAAAACCATTATGTAATACCAAACCAACTTTTTTTTGTATCGGGCATCTAAGGACCACATGCAATTTCAATTCTGTATTCTTTGTTCTTATCTTTTTCTCCAATATTTTTTCATCTTTTCACTGTGTCGCTTCTTCCTGTCTTCAGTCAACGTCGAACTTCTCTTTCAATTGCTTCTTCAGCGCGTATATTATTTTTTTCTAAATCCTTTTGGACTTCTTTAATCCAACTTGGTGTTGACTTCTTCCCTTACAGATACTTGAAGATCTGCTTTGCTTATTGTAATAAAAACAACTTTATTTATTGTATAATTTAAATAACAGATAACTCGCTATTACAAGTCAAGTAACAAATCTATAATAATAAAAAACTAGTGAAGCATAAGAAACACAGTCGAAAATGACCAAAAAAATGTACTGCGACAACACAAATTACTAAACTATTGACGCATAGGATATGATAGTATGTGTATCTTTAAATTAAAAGTCTATATTGGAGGGTTTAAGATTATTTATTGCACAAAACACAAGTAATTGTATATATGGTATATTTGATATGTACAGAATGTAATGTTTGATACAGAGTCTTTCTTTTAAAATGTTAAATATTGTTCATACGCAAGACGTGATACGTTACATAAAGAAGATTCCCACGATGATGTTGCTGAAGAGAAGGGCAGGTCTTTGCGGTGTAGTTGGTTCGTCAGGTGCGGCTTATAAATGACAGACGTTTCCCCAGAAACGTTTACAGCTGGGCTGGCGTCCTGTAACAGCTGGGCTGGTGTCCTATAACAGCTGGGCTGGTGTCCTGACAGCTGGGCTGGTGTCCTGTAATTCCCACGATGAATCTGACGCTTCGCACACACAACGGTCCTACGGATCTTACTACTCGTAAATTTAATATAGAGTTTATGACCAAGTAATATCTCAGGTGACAGTGAGTTTAATCTAATGACGGTATATTGAACTTATACCACTCCGGCTTCTTCAAGTGTTCACGCGAATACAAAGGTCTACCGCGATCAGCAGACCACCCTATGAGGAAATCTTGCACTAACACGGAAACGTCTTGATGGAACAACTTACTATTGCGTAATCATAAATTATACTGACACTGCAGAAAATCTCACACAGTGGTACAGTTACACTCACTTATTACACACGTAATACTATAATAATAATAATACCGTGTGTAAATAGATAATATCAACTGTTCTGCGTCACACGCGTTACTATCCCCGAAAAGTCTTAACAGATTCTTGCAAGCGACAGAATCTTGAACAAGAATTGTATGTACCGTTCGCGGTAGCAGCAGTGA
Organism: Magicicada septendecula; assembly: GCA_034769895.1. Classification (NCBI taxonomy): domain Eukaryota; kingdom Metazoa; phylum Arthropoda; class Insecta; order Hemiptera; family Cicadidae; genus Magicicada; species Magicicada septendecula. The sequence goes on from CM068370.1 coordinate 14,464,284, forward strand.
AGAACTGCCTGTAATTATACGCGCAATGCGTTAAAACAATACTGTGTGCAGATGTACTACACACACAGTTCTGAGTCTTCCCGTTTCACTAACGACGAATAGTTTTTACAGCACCTTGCAAGCGGTAGAATCTTGTACAAGGAGTGCACGTCCCGTTCGCGGTAGATGGCGTAGTAGAACTGTCGTAATTATACGCGCAATGCGTTAAAACAATACTGTGTGCAGGTGTACTACACACACAGTTCTGAGTCTTCCCGTTTCACTAACGACGAATAGTTTTTACAACACCTTGCAAGCGGTAGAATCTTGTACAAGGAGTGCACGTCCCGTTCGCGGTAGATGGCGTAGAAGAACTGCCTGTGTAACGGCAGGCTTAAGAAAATTTCCAACCACCACTCAGCATTCTATTGGTGGACGGAAGTCACATGGTTAGTACACCGTGACATGCACTTTTCATGCAGTAGAGTGTATTTACTTTGTAACAGCATGCATAGCGGTAATCAGAATACCCTTATCTCATGCATAACTGCATACTTTACTAATATCATACATGAACGTAAACAATAGTCAGAAATATATAGGGATTGTAGCAATACATATGTCTATGTTCAGTACAATGTCAAACACAATGATAATCAATTCACACACAGCCCTGGAAACGTTTACCACTCGCGCACGCGCGCACATTTCCACAAACACAGTACATGAATAACAATAAACAAATAATGCACAGTTTTACTAAACTAAACCCTTATCCTTACTAAATACAACTGATAACATAACCAAACTTAACCATCTACCAATATAACATGAATGTCCATAGTCTGTGTAATATATGAGCTTGCCCCGCTTATCATGATCCTGTGATTCGTTGCAGTACTTATATGCAAGTACTGTTAAAATACGATATAAAAGTAAAACATTGGTAAAATTATGGATAACCGTGCAAATAAGTAATGACATTACATAAAATGTCACACAAACCCGAGCCCTATTCATTATTTTGCGTTGATAAAGTGGCCCCCAACCGAGTTTTCTGTAACTGAATGTTTAAGTTGAGCGCAAATGAGTTCTGCGGGCTTCAGGTCAGGGTGATACGGAGGCAGACGAACAACAGTGTGGTCGTGAATTTGTAGAATACCTTCTATTTTATAGTGTTCGTGTAAAGGTTTATTCTTTGACTTAATGAGTGATATTTTTTCGTATTATGTAATCAAATGAAATTGTACAATAAACAGCGACAATACTTTTAAGCAAATAAAATATTAGTTAAACGAAATGCAGTGTCAGAAAACGCGCAGTATTAAGTGAAATTCGAAATGTGATTTAATAACAATAGAGACTAACAATTAAATCAAATACAGGCCTGTACGTTCCGCGGTAAATGTTTTTGGAAACGTATCAACACTTACGCACTGAATGAGATGTAGAGAACTGACAAAAAATACGGTTCTGCGCTAGTTACTTTCACCATCATAAGATGTCGGCCATCATAAGATAACCAGGGAGTAGTCTTGTTTAACTTTAGAAACGTCGTGTCGTGTAGCCTACTATCCTTCGTTTATAGGCCTATGTACTGTACGTACAGGAACGTGGGTTTGTGTAGTGTCTCTTTGTGTTTAATGTCGGTTCATATTGCCATACATATTGTTACGCAATACGGAACGTCCTTGTACGTTGGAGAACGTTGTGCTACTCTTTTCTCGGCTATCCCAGCAGATTCCAGCTGTAATGTTTGTCTTCGTACGTATTGCTGCTTTGTCATGAAAGACAATTACGTGACACTTATCTTGCGTGAACAATCGAGGCTATTCTAGACCGCAACGGTCGGGCACTGTGTTCAAGGCCAGACAGTGAAATTGTTTCTAGTGGATTCGAGACCGCCTGTTTAACACGTCATCGAAAAAGTGACAAGATTATTCTGGGATCTCAGATTATAAGCATCCAGCGACGGTCAGTTCAGTTCAGTTTAAATGGCGAGTCATTCAAGTGAGGTTTGCAGTATTGTGGCGAAGTGTTATAGTTGTGCGGGACTCTGTTAGCTGACATTACTATTGCGTGTGGACAAATTTTGCTCGGATTATTGTACAAGTTGATTATAAACTGTATTTGTGATTAATTAAAGCTGGTGATTAGTGACTTAATTGGTGTCTTGTGTTTTGTTTTCCACTGTACTATACGACGATCAAGGAGATCGTCGTAACAATATTATTAAAGGTGCCTATACTGTAATCTAGGTTTTTTTTTTAATCGAACAATTGGATAATCAAAGCTATTGGAACCCGTACATTTAAACTATCTTATTTGACGGGTTCTGCCTTTTGTTTTGGCGATTGAGATGTTGATATTGCAACATATAACAGTATAAGTAACGCCGACAGTCGTGGTCGAAGTTGTCAAAGTTTGTTGAGCCGCTAACCATCTTCTGTGGAGCGGGAACTAGTTGTTAATGCCCGCTGTCATCATCACGACATAGTCAAGGTGATTGTCCAGCCGTCTCTTCCTGGGTACACTCACACACCTGTGTCCCATAGGGTAATATTTCCAGACTTGTTTGGCCAGTCTTGAATCTGACCTTCTTTCTAAGTGTTCTTTCCGCCGTTCTTTATAATCTCTTAATATTCCCCTCAAGTTAGAAACTTTTGTAATTCTTCTCTTATGACCTTTTTTCTTTATACCCTTTGGCGTTTGAAAGTTTTTAAATCAATTTCCCCATTATAGGGTACCAGCCTGTAGATGGCAAGTCATGTGGATGGGCTGCCCCATGACATCCGGTAACTTTTATTCAGTGTTGTCTTCCTCTAGCTTTTGTTGTCCCAACACCCAAGGCACCAGCAACAATATAATCCTATAACAATAGGACGTAGTATTACAGTCTACTAAATCCAACTAGATTCCCCCCGCCTGTAATATTCCAAAGATAAGCCGGTCCGGCATCATTTCCCTTACGCCCTAACTGCTGCCCTCCACTAGGAATATACATCGATCTTTTGGTGTAGATTCGTACTGTTCTGTACCAACAGGGTCACGTCGTGTAGGATGTGGCACTTCACCACGCATTACGGTATTGGGTGGAGAGAGGCTAAGGGAGGTACCGTATCATCAGTTCATTCAGCTCTGGGAACTTGTGAGGACCAGTGCTCAGTCACACCCGGTAGTAAGGTACAACCTCTCCAAATTCCCTCGACCCCTTGTAAACACAACACGGGATATGAGCTAAAGAATAAATTGAGTAACTTTACTTCGGCCGAAACTCTGGCGTTTCAGCAAATGTTAATGTTAGACCACAGCCTAATAGCACGCTAAACAAATTTGGTCACCAAGATAACGGTATGTTGCCCGAATTACGGCATCCATCTGATCCGAGTAATGTTTATGCTTGATTTATGAAATAGCCAATATAACGGACTAAACGTAATATGTGTATTGTTGTAACCGTAAAAGTGATCTGTTTTCGATCTATAAATCTGTCGGCTTAGGTTGGCAACAGGTGACGGCTAAGCGCTGTAGGTCGCGAGTTCGGTTCACGGTGGGTAATTTTAGCACAGCTAATGCACTGGTAAAGAAAGGAATCATCAGGAACGGTTTCATTTATTTGCTGATCAAATTGTGTTGCACTGAACAGTTATTTGCTGATGGACTTGGCTATTGTTGTGTGCGGGCAGGCAATTTCAGCGCGCGGGAGTTGTCCGCCTCGTCAATCCATTACACTGATATAACCGCTGTAAATATTGTGAAAGACGAGTCGTTTGTTTTCTGCGGTAATTGTTTTTTTTTTTTTACATTGTCAACTGCAGTGTACGAAAACTGCATACAGAAATGGAAGCTAAATTACTACGCGAAGTAATTTCTAGCCATTGTTTCAATACTGTTTTGCTGTTATCACTATTGGTATGAGATATTTTTCCACTTCCTAGCGTTACGACGGTCTCCGTGATCGTCGTATGGTACAGTGGAAAACAACATAAAAGACACCACTCAAGTCACTAACCACCAGCTTTAGTTATCACAATTAACAGTTTGTAATCAACAAAATTAATACTCGTACAATAATCCAAATTAAATTTGTCCAAACGCAATAATAGTGTCAACTAATAGAGCGCCGCACAATAATCACTTTTCATTATTAGCCACTTGAAACGCAGTGAATAATCGCCCGAAGTAAGCTCAACTGACCGTCGTTGGATGCTTAAATTTATACCCCGAATAATCTGTCACTTTTGGATGACGTGTTAACAATTGCCTCGTGCGGGCGCTCTCGAACCCGCAAGGAATAGTATCGTGTCTGGCCTTGAACTTGGACACGGTGGCCTTGCGCGGACCGGTGAGGTGTGGAACACTCGTTTGTTGGCGCGTGATAAGTGTCACGTGATTGTCTTTCATCTCAAAGAAGCAGCAATGTGTACACACACGGACGTTACAGCCGGGCTCTGCTGGGATACTTGTAGAACGTTCCGTATTACGTAACACTAGGTTATCCGTAACCGAGTCAGCTGATAACTGGACAGTATGATGTTATGTACACATCTCATTATAATGTTCAACTGCCGTACAAAATATGCTAAGCGATCTAGATTCATTCGAACAGGCAGCTTGTAAGTTTTTCTTTTTTAGCTGATCACTACTTTATTCTGAGTTATCTGTGTACTGTTTTTTTCAGACTCTGGTAAAACAGTTCAAACAGATCAATCAGTTTTGGAATGTTTTGAAAGTCCTAAGGGAAATTTATGAGCCTTATTGTGACAGTGGGTGTTGGAGGCAAAGATACAACTTTGAACTGTATAGGCTGTTCTAAGGGCCAGATATTGTGAAAACAGATAAACCAAGTAGACTCGGATGGGCTGGCCACGTTATGAGAATGCGGCCGTAGTGGAACGAGTTCGTGGTCAGTACAACCGAGGAAGACAGGGCGTACGATCTGTTGGAGTGAGAGGGTGGATACGGTGAGCAATGGATGGAGACGATTGGAGAAATGTCCTGAAGATAGATATTGGCCCACCAAGGGCAATGACGCCATAATAATGGTGACGAAAATTGTTCACACATTCAGATATTTATACAAATTCAATACGATGTGTTTGTTATCAAATAATAAATACTTCTGCAAGTGGTAGTTTGTTATATTATTATCTCACATACATATTACTATTGGTATCCAAGTCACTTTGCTATTTATAAATTAATAAATTACCTTAGATCCGTCATGTGACTTGGTTTTATTATGTAGAATTACGCGTTTCAGAACACATGTTCCAAGATCAGATTCCTTTACACAGTTGAGAACGTCAAATGTTAAAATCACATAGTGACGTGTGATTGACGTGTGTTTTTAACAGTTGAGTATGTGATTTTAACTTTTGACGATCTCAAGTGATTAAAGGAATCTGATGATGGAACATATGTTCAAAAACGCTTAATTATAAATAATAAAACAAAGTCACATGACGGATCTAAGGTAATTTTATTAATTTATATTATTATACGTATAGTTTAATTCATATTAAACCCCTGATGATGGAGATTGTTCTGTGCAACGTGCGTCAGGTAAAAATACATTGATAATAATAACGAACGAACCTTGCAGAAGTAAGAACTTACTTGTTATTTGAAAAGATACATGTTGTATAGAAGTTCTGCAAGAAACAATCAAGAGTCACTAATACTATACAAGTTTTATAGAAATCCAATATAATACAATCATTCCCATTAATTTTTGAACATTACTTAAAGTAAATAACCAATAGAAATGTCCCCTATGTGATATACTCAAAAGTGGACATTGCTGCTGCATAATAAGCTAGTATGTACTGTGAATAATAATAAAGTAATCGTTACAATAAAAAGTTAATTATAACACTAGTCTAGGCTTTTTGATAATATTGTTGTCTTTTTATCAGAAAATGTGTTTGCGTTTTCTTTGTAGCGTACTTCGTACGTATATCATTAGGATGATTTTTTTTTTTTATAGTTTTGAAAAATCGTTTTTGCTGACATCGATAAATGCGTTTAATATTGTTATATTTATTTGTTTTTTTATATTATAAACGTATATTGCATAGACCTGTGATGTTCTGATATTCTTGACAAGCCATTTCTGTGATCTAATATAATGTAATGGTAGTAATAATAATAAATAACAATAAGATACGTAAGACTAATAAAGTGTGAGAATTGGAGCGTGTCCCGTTCCTGTGTCTTCTATTACAGGACTGCAGCGTTCGTTATTATTTGTCCTTCGACTGACAGCAATTGTAATTGTAAGAAATAATGACACGATAACAATGCTGATAGCAATAATTGCGCGCACACCCGCTTATCGCAAGGAATTCTTTCTTAAAGGAGGAACATTATGTGTTATCAGAAGAAACGATGCGGTTAATACTTCGTTGCATATTTTATGGAATAACGAGAAAAGCGTTTAAGTACGGTATACCGTCCCTGCCAATGCGTACATACGATTGGAAATTTCTAGACAGGAGTCACTACGTAGATGTTTTGTGGGTACTGACTTAAACGCCTTGACGTCTTTCAGAATTTCCAGTAGTCTTTTATGACTTGGGATCTCCACCTTACTCAGCATCATCCCCACAATCATCAACACCACTGCTCAGTTGTCTTTCAGAGCTTGCGATCTCCACCCTACTCAGCATCATCCCCACATTCACCACCACAACCATCCATCAACCGCGTTTGTTTTCTTGCCTTCTATGTGTATTTCGAAGTGTTACAGTTTCCTTTTTATAATACACATACTAGCTAATAATGTTTATGTGTCAGGATATTTAGGTTATGTATAGAAAAATTGTAACCTTTAAGTGAACAACATTGTGAAATGAGACATGATGTTTTAGTGCAATTTTTATTACTTACGACAGTAGCCTTCATGTTGAAATGAAGTGGAAACTAAAGTAGCAACGTACGATAGTCGGCTTTAACAAAGGTAGCAGTTATTAAACGGCTTTGGATCCGATCAGCTTTACTATTTGTAGTTGAATGAAACCTGCTGTTTGATTGACGTCTGTAAACGTGAGAACGCCTACGTATGACGTCACAGAATGCAAAACCAGTATACTAACTGTCGTCTCAGCTGTAACGATTGACTGTATGTCAAAAACTGGATGCAGCATAACACTACTCTGATTACTGATGTCTAATCTTATTATTAAATACCAATCTGATGTCAAAAAATCTCAGCGTACTCTGAGACTTACGGGGAGTCTGGAACCAAAAAATTAAAAATGTTCACTTTTTCAAAATACTTGTTCTTATTGAAATTTTGATTTTTCTGAATAAAATGGTATATAATTAACGATAAGTCTATAAATAAACTCAGAAACACATTTTATAAATAATACAAATTATGTCTGCGCAGACAGTAAAATCATTACAATTTCATACACGGGTTTTTTCAATAGGATATGTTTTATAAACGGTTGAACTTAAAATGATTTGGTTTTCAGTGTCTGAAAGAGGATATTTTGTACTTCATGCTGGCACCTCTGAAGTCAACAATATGTCTACATGTATGTTTTGTTTTTGTGCGTGAAAATAGTGTTTGGTCATGAACTTGCGTTTTCGTTAGTTCTCATTGATGATATACTTTAAACTATATTTTTCAACACTTAGGTACACATATCTCGGAAACTATAGGGCTACTAACTAGGATATTGACTGATATTGACTATTAACAATTCTCAGGGCTGATTAAGCCACCGTTGTTCACCGTCACCGTAGTTCTACTGAAGCAGAATTGTAGAACTAAAGTGTATAGTTTGGGCGCTGGAAAATAAATGTTTACTAATTTCCTGTGAAAAAAGGTTATAAAATTATAATAAATATGAATCTTGTTGTGAAATCAAATACTTGTGCTTCAGTAGACATAAAATATATACATAAAACACCCAAAACAATTCAAAACTCTATGTTGTCAGATCTCAGAGAAAAATGTGTCTAAATGTGGACAATTTAACATTGTCAGAATAGGGTCTACCGACTCCCATTAACTCTTCCAGAAACTGATACGGTTACACATACACTGACGGTCTTGCTATATCGTGTTTATACGGTGACACAAAAAGCACAATTTAGTAACTAGTAATGTGGGAGTCCTGCACAATTATAACACAATAACACCTTCGCGAACCTCACTTAAATAAATCGCCCGAAGTAAACTGGTCTGACCGTCGCCGAATGCCTATATTTTTACCCCGCTGAGGTTCCAGAATAATCTGTCACTTTGGATGACGTGTTAAACAAACAGCCGCTCTCGAATCCACTAGAAACAGTGTCCTTGAACTCAGTGCGCTGACCGCGCGGTCTGGAATAGACTCGATGGTTGACGCATGATAAGTGTCACGTAATTGTCTTTCGTCTCAAAGTAGCAGCAATATGTACACACACACACACGACAGCTGGGCTCTGTTGGGATAGCCGAGACACTTGTAGAACGTTCCGTATTACGTAACAGTATCAACCAGTATCAGGGGGCTTTCGTAAGGAATTCATCTTCCTGTGTTAGGCGTCGTGATGACCAAACGTATAGCAAGTGGCCATAGTTACGACAGTTGTATCTGTCCAACAAATACGTAGAAATTTGGTTCGCTCCACCGTCTACTGAGGCCTTTGTAGACCATATTGTTTGCTGCGTATACGATGTATTGAAATACTGTATTCTACTCGAGAAGAAGAATTATTAACTTAAATGAATATTGAATCCTATAAATTATGGCGTTTAGTAAAATGTTTTTTGTCCCCTGGTATCTGTCGATATTTCCATTAAGGATCAGCCAAATAGACGATAATAATAATAATAATAATGATGATGATGATACTTTTTTAGAGGGGGATAAATGTTTTATGCATCGTCAGAGGAAGCCGTGCTTCTCTGGTGTGTGAGACTCTCACCCACTAAAAACCCCACCTCTGATTCAGGCATTCATATCTATCCTGGAACCACTTAGCGTAGCCTATTACTTCAGGATGGTGCCTATTGCGCCCTTATCGGGCTCCTTCTAGTTGTTTCTCATCTTGTATTGCCCATCGGGTGCAAGTTGGGCCTGTCTTTTTTTTCTAGTAGGACCCACTGAATAAATGCATTGATGCGGTCCCATTCCGACTTACCACGAAGCATAACGCAACTACCCTCTCGGGCATAAACTCCCCGATCAATAATAATAATAATAGTAATAGTAATAAAATGATGATGGTTATGATAGTGTACACAGTAATTTTCAGTTATATAGTACGGATAGTTACAAATTAATTCACGTGCAGAGTGTGATAGCTGTATATATTTAAACAATTTTGACATAAGATTTTTCTGTTTCAGGTAAGGAAGAGGTGCCTTTATCATCTTGTCCAGTTCAGTTCTCTGTAAGTAAACGCGTACTCTAACGTAATGTATGTATCATAGTTTAATCCGCATGTATTTTTTTGTACTGCCCAGCAGCAGTCGAATGTTTTGGGGCGGCGAAGAAAGTCGGAGTCGAAGCCGTTTAGGAATTAGAGGAACTAAGAGAATGTACTTTCAGTGGATACTTAAGATGGAGTTTCAGAATGGACTGAACCAATGGTTCTCAACCCTTTTGAGTCCGAGACCTACTTGAAGGACATTACACTTTATGTGGCCCATAAGCGTGGGCGCTTACTTGGGTGTGCACCCAGTTTATACTCATATTTTTGCTAACATGGAATACTTTGGGCCCTGTATTACGCTTAAACAAATTATACATACTTAATTCTATTTAATACTACATGCAGTAGGTTTTTAAGGCACAGTCAATATATTTTCGAGCCAGACTTCGCGACCCACCAAACGCCCCCTCGGGACCCACAGCAGTGGGTCGCGCCCCGTAGGTTGAGAAACGCTGGACGAAGCAGTTGAGGGTGTGAGGCCATAGTGTTTGTAAAAAAGATACACTTTTTTATACGTTGATGATATCATAAAAATTTCACGTGCATTGAAATAGCTGAACAAATTTTGTTTATTAACTGTTAAACGCATTTTCCTCGTGCCGCAGTATGGGTTCGGCTGAAGTGTAGATTTAATACCGTACTGTCTGTCTGCTGTTGGGGCAAAAACACCAATCTGTTGACATGAGCGGACCTCAGTCAGTGACAATCGCGACACCACTTGTCACTGTACGATGTTAAATGGAGGCTGATTTGTCTCTTGTGGTGTGGTTGTTTGAGCTGTATCATGGGCCGAATGCTTGGGATAAGGTGGTAGTGGTGATGTTTGTAAATATTAACCGCCAGATAGCGTCGTCGACGTCGTTATCATCATCATCATCATCGCCACCACCACCATCATCATCACCACCACCAACACTACCACCATCACCATTGCCCCACGAAACCATCACTGGCATCATCATCGTCATCATCATCATCATCATCATCGCCACCACCACCACAATTGCCCCACGAAACCATCACTATCATCATCATCATCGCCACCACCAACACCATCGTCATCATCATCGCCACCACCAACACCACCGTCATCGTCATCATCACCACCACCACCACCACCATTACCCCACGAAACCATCGCTATCGTCATCATCATCATCACCAACACCAACACTACTACCACCACCACCACCATTGCACCACGGAACCATCGCTATCATCATCTTCATCGTCACCACCACCACCATCATCAGCACCACCAATACTACCACCACCACCATTACCCCCACGAAACTATCACTATCATCATCATCGTCGCCGCCGCCACCACCACCACCATTGCCCCACGAAACCATCACTGGCATCATCATCGTCATCATCATCGCCACCACCATCATCATCACCAACACTACCACCACCACCATTGCTCCACGAAACCATCACTATCATCATCGTCATCATCATCACCAGCAACACTACCACCACCACCATTACCCCACGAAGCCATCATTATCATCATCGCCACCACCAACACCAACACTACTACCACCACCATTGCCCCACGAAACCATCGCCATCATCATCATCGCCGCCACCAACACCACCACTACCACCACCACCATTACCCCATGAAATCATAGCTATCATAATCATCATCGCCACCACCAACACTACCACCACCACCATTGCCCCACGAAACCATCGGTATCATCATCATCATCATCATCATCGCCACCACCAACACCACCACAATCATCATCAGCATCACCAACACTACCTCCACCACCATTACCCCACGAAACCATCGCTATCATCATCATCATCATCATCATCATCATCATCGCCGCCGCCACCACCACCACCACCATTGCTCCACGAAGCCATCACCATCATCATCATCAGCATCACCAACACTACCTCCACCACCATTACCCCACGAAACTATCACTATCATCATCGTTACCGTCATCTGACGATAACTCCCAAAACATACACTATGCCATTCTGTCGTCTTCATAACATGTTTTCTACGTCTTCTTCATTCTTTCCAGCCTAAATGTTCATTATTAAGTTATATCTTATGAAACGTTTCATAAATGTGATATTGTGGTATGTTTATATTCTTAGAATTATTGTTATTATTAGCCGGGCTGTTGGGCCATGGTCGACTGTTATTATAGGCAGACGTTTCGGCCCACCACCGGAGGCCACCTTCAGTGTCGATAAAACGGTTGGCAATGTGTCCGCCACTTCTCCCCAGTACTGAGGTAGAGACTGTCCAGCACTGAGGGGAATTGGCAGACACCTCGTCAAACGTTTTATCGACACTGAAGGTGGCCTCCGGTGGTGGGCCGAAACGTCTGCCTATAATAACAGTTGACCATGGCCCAACAGCCCGGCTAATAATAACAATAGTTCTAACAAGTTTGACGCCGGCCGTGAAACCTTGAGGAATTGCATGTATATGATATTATGGTCCAAATACAATAACCGCATTTTTTGTTCGCATCGACGTCAGAATACTTCTAAATTTATTTTTCCTTTCTGACCTACTGACTCTTATTAGTCTTCGTCGTATCCACATCCGTGCTCAGGGGCAGATTAGACGCGCGTGGTGTCCTATGCTGCCATCAGTCTGGTGCCCCCCCCCGATACAAAATTCAACCTTTTATTCATTATTTACACTGATAAATGGTGTACACAATTTCGAAAGTTAACAATTATTTTATTAAATTCTCAAATTACAACAAATATTTTTAGTTAAATAGTCATCACACTGAGCATAGTAGTAGTACTTAAGCTTAGAAAATACTAATCGATTCATTTTTTCTTGATTTTGCCTTAACAAAGAGTTTTATAATTTATTCTAAATCTAGCGATTCAAGTTTCTCGCTCTCAATATTCAACCTTAGTAAGGATGATAATCTCTCATATCCCGTAGTTGAACTCTACATATCTTTAATGCGTTTTAATATAGAAAATTATCTTTCAGATTCGCATTTAGCTATTGTAATTGTCAAAAGCAGACGATAAGCAATGTATATATGCTGTAACACATCAGTCATTTTACAGTCAATAATCCAGTTTAATACTTTGAGCGGCGGACAATCTGTAGTATCATGGAAACTATCATCTGCATTCGAACGATTTGAAAAACAACCTCTTTCTTACAGTTTTACTCGTGGCACAAAGTGCTTCGATTCTATTAGAAGAAGGTCGTAGTCAAATCGTTCGAGTAAGAGCTTTCGCTTGATTTTCCAACTCGACACTCTACTTGGCTAATAATTGCGTAATGTGATTATAAGCTTTGCTTCGCTTAGTCAGTTCAGCTGGATGGTGTCCCCTCTGACAGCTGAGGTCCTGGTGCCCGTTGCCGCAGGACACCCTAGCGTTATGGATAATCCGCCACTGTCCGTGCTGCTTCGGGACGGATCTTCTGACTTCACATTGTCCGACTTTCATTTTCATAAAACAACGTACACAATTATGGTGACAATAGCTTTCCGTAATAATGTGCTCATTCGGTAATAAATTGTTCGTGTTTGTAAATGTTTGTTTTGCCAAGACTAAATAATCTTCTTTTCACTAGAACTGTTGTCGTGTACTTAAAGATTATCTCTTACCGAATGTTCAATTTCAGATGAAGAGAAACGATGAATCGTTCATCATATTGTCGATAAACGGTTGAACGTAATTGAGCGTTTAAATATCGCGCCTCCGTCAGATACTGCCCATTGTTTTCTTTCTTTGATACCTCTGCGTAACATGAATTAATGAAGCTCGATAAACGTGTAGGCTATTCCATTTTAACGTCATTTGGAATTAACGATGTCTAACGGACAACTGCGGCTTTCACTTAATTAAATAACTTTCAGAATATAGAACGAACGTTTTAGTGTAAAAGTATATAGTTGAAACACCGTTGAAATAATTAAATGTAATAAGACGTATGTGAGTGTGTAAACGGAACGGAGAGAGAGAGAGAGAGAGAGAAGCAAAAAATAGGGGAGGGGAAGAGAAATAGGCAGACAGAGACTAACGTATCTATAGACAGGGAATAGCGGGAGGAGAGAAAGTAAAGTGGAAAGAGGAGAGACTACTGTTTATGCAGGGTTGTGTGGGGAAATAAAGATATTAAATTTTAAATCCTCCTCCCCCCAACAGAGAGGGCAGATACTGAAGTACATTCATGTTCAGCGTGTCGTGTCATAAATTTTACTGACAGTTATTTTTTAAGCTGAGTCCGTTGTACTCCAACAAAATGTGCATTTCGTGAAGGCTATAAATAGCGGTGAGTTGTGTCCATTCAATTTGAATATACGTCAGCTGGTCGGTTTTTAATTTATTAATTAATTAATAAATTAACGTTAAAATTTATTAGAATAGAGGAGACTTTTCATTGGTTAAATATAGCGTTCATGCTAAGGCCGGTCGCACACTGGAGCGACATTTTGTTTCGCGACAGACCTTTTGGCGCAGTGTGTCGCAAAGCGTCACGGATGACTCTACTGACATTAGGATCTATAAAGCGCCATCCACTGACTGCGACATTGTCTAGAGGTGTCGCGAGGCCCCTCGCTACCAAAGACGAAGCTCCTTCAATTTATGTCTCGCAACAAAACGGCTTGCGATATTTTCAACTGCGCGTGCGCCATATACTAACCATACAAGGCGGGGAGTTTATATTACACTTACTTAGTCCTACGTGGAAAGTGCGTGCATTGTCCTTCCGTTCTGTTCTCTCATATTGTTGTGTATTTATTATTATTATTAATTGTTATTGAGTATAAAATGTAAAAAAGTGTACCTGTGTACATGTAGTTGAAACTGAAATAGCCGCAAAATAATGCCTGTCACAAACCACACACTTTTACAGTTCAGAAACAGCTGACGAGAAATTGTTTTGCCGTGAGCCAATGTCTCACGCTTCTCCTCGCCGAAGCGACGCGACGCTTTGCAACACGATGCGTCAAAACGGTTCTGTCGCGAAACAAAATGTCGCTCTAGTGTGTGGGCAGCCTAATACAACATCGTACACTTTGTTATGGCTTGATTCGTACACTTCGTGTGTGACATACTGTAGAGTATACAGTTAGTAACAAGGCGCCATCTGGTGAGAACTGTTGTTTGCACTCTGTATCGCCAGATTGACTTGCTTGACGATACATAATGCGAATTTTGTATCTCAAAGTCGCAACAGAGCTTAGGCCTGCTGCTGCTGCTTGTAAGTCATATGGCGATGGATTTCATCAGTTAACAAAATGGAGTTGTTAATACCTATTGTCAGTGTTACTTTGACAGAAAACATCGGACCAGAATAACTGGCGATCTACTCGTAATGTAGATGAAGGCTTGTAAGTTAGGTATTAGAGCAATAACCGCAGGCTAGGGGACGATGAGAGACTAAGAAAGAATTGGGAAGATGCCGTTAAATAAACCACAAGGTGTAAGATTTAGTCAAAGACGATTAGAGAGAAGAAGAGAATTGAAGTTGATTGTTATATAAGTATTAAATGAAAAAGAAAACAAGTTTCAGTCAGCCAAATTTTAGTTAAGGCTTCCCAAGCGGATTCTCTAGCGTCTGGAAAATTTTGTTTCATGCTTTATGTACAGATGTCTAGTGTTCATTGGTATAGTTGATGTGAAATTTGTCTTCATTCATTCATTCATTCAGTCCAATTCATATATAGGTCAACGACCTGTTGGGCCTCATGGCCCTGTAGCCAAGTAAAGTGGCTAACCGTAATAGATGGCATTGTAAAAAGCCTGTTTTATTAACTCCATTGAGTTCTTTATACAGTCGGTCTACTGTAAGATAATAAATACAACTTAACTTTAAACACATGGAATTACGGCAGTCCATGGAATACTTACAAATCTATGGGTTGACATTTACGAAAGTCTGAATTCTATGTGTGTGTTGCTTAGGCCTTAGGCTATATATTTTTATATGGATCGCGTGCAGCCAGGAAAGTGAACGGCAGAAAACGGTCCGAAGCACTTATAGCTTCCCACACAATGGTTGGCAATAAAGCGTTTGGCGCTAAGTTAACACGTGTATTAAACGAGTCATTCAGTCAGTAATGCGCTTGTTTTAACAGTTTACAATTATTACATTTGGGACAGTTCTACTGAAAATTTGTGCTTATGAACATTTTATTATTATAACAGTTTGTTTTTACTTTTGCCTAACTGATAACAGATGACAATAACTTACATTTTACTGATTTTGTATCAAGCGGAAAATTAATTAGAGCGTCATTAGACGTTTTAAAGATTGTAAAATATATGTATAATTTATTGATAATATCTGACAGTAAACTTAATACCAAAAAATGATTATATCAGCTTGCAAAAACTTTGCCGGCACAGTGTTTAGAAAACATATTTCAAACAATGATTTTTCTGAAGACAGGCATGAAGTGAAACTTATCAAATTAATAGTGACATTATTTTATAAAATGTTGTGCTATAATACTGCTAAGGAAAGAACCGCGGCAGCTACCTTCTCTAAGCTTGGTGTCTGGCAAAAGTTAAATAAATTTGTATTATTTAATAATGTTTAATGTAAACAATTTTTATACAGTTAATACGTAGCTAATAAAAAAAAAAATGTAAATTAGCATTGCTTATTGACACTTTAACGACATAAGATTTCAGCATGTGTCAGAATACTGAAATCTTAAAGTGAAACAAATGAGTTTATTTTGGAAAAGAACTTATTAAAAACCTCCCACTTTGGAGTCATTAATTGTTAAAATGACACAGTTATACCATTTAACGCAAAATATAATCCGCTAAAGCAACAAAAGCTATAACAAAGCAGAAATGTCAGACTTTGTACAGATACAGTATATACCATACGCAGTGTTCTTGCCAACCACTGACGCAGCGGTCGGACCGTATTCAGTGAATGCAGCACGCGATCCATATAGTATACATCGATGCGTACGTTCGATGGTGTCGTTCTGGAAGCATCTCAATCAGCCCAACAGTGCGTGTTTCTGCGAAGGTCGCGCTGAAGTGTCCTCTAGAATTTTCGATGGCTTGTTAAGGACGCATGTTGTGGAACACGGTAGACTATAAATAGCCCATACCTACCTGCTGTTTAGTTTTCAGTTATGGTCGGGCGATTACAAGCGATATTACTCTGTGCGTTCAAGTGGTTAATAGTGAAGTGTTATGATTTATAATCGGGCGGTATAATTGTAATACAATTTTTATTTGATTTGTTGTAAGAGACTTTGTTGTTAATTACGAACTGATTAACTGTGAAAATTAAAGCTGGTGATTAGTGACTTAACTGGTGTCTTGTATTTTGTTTTCCACTGTACCACAGTGAGACCGTCGTAACAGTATGAAAAGGAGACGGTCAAGAGATAGTAGTTATCGGATTTTGATGAAGGCAGATCACGAACTAACATCGAATGATTAGGACAAAACTAACCAGTTTTTAAATTTTATAAAACAATATTAGGCATATATTGTATATTAGGCAACAATATCATATTAAGCATATAAAGTATAACAAAATAAAAGATCATGATCTCAAATTAGGTCTACTCTTCTAGAATGATTTATGGAAACATGAAGAAGTTACGCAAACATGTATTGTACCAGAAATGGAAATTAAATATGTTCAGTCTGATTTTAATATTGCCTATATTGATTAAAATAAATGTATTCAAATAACATTTTACTGTACACAGAAAGCTATTATTTGGTACTCTGCCCTAAGGCAGGTCTTCAACTGGTAATAGCTCTCCAAGCTGTCCTATCGCGTGCCAGTCTTTTCGTTTCTTCGTAACACCCTCTGATTTTAATGCTATATACTAACTTCATTCTTCTACGCCCTCTTCTTTTTTCTCCTTCTATAAAAACCTGCATGGCAGTTGTAAGCAAGCAGTCTCTTCTTAAATAATAATGACCTAACCAATTCCTTTTCCTGTTTTCTATTACCTTCAGGAGTCTTGTCTCTTCCCCTATTCTTCTTAAAACTTCATCATTCCTTACTTTATCAACCCACCTCACTTTTTCCATTGCTCGCCAAACCCACATCTCAAATACTTCTAATCATTTCTCGTCCTCTTTCCTCAGTGTTCATGTCTCTGCACCATATAAAGCAACGCTCCACACATAACATTTGGCCAACCTTTTTCTTGAATTCTTATTAATTTTGCCACACAGCAGTCTTTTCTTCCCACATAAAACGAAATACAAGTATTCAAAACGAATCCACAGTAAGATGTTGAACTCCATTAGTAGCTCTGTCTGTATTAGCCTATATTGATTACACTTGCGCATACGTAGGAGTGTATATCGCATTTTTAGTTTTGTACATTCTTTTTTGAAATGCTTCATTTTGTGGATTTTTCTCTTCGCACCTACTACTGTGTAGGCTAGCAGTACACGTCCATAGAAATGTTAAAAAAACTCGGATGTTTAAAGTTTCAGAGAATAGGTAGTGTCAGAAAACTATTACATATATACAGAGGCGGACCAGTAGTGTCCAGCGCCTGTCTGCAGAACTTTAGTTGGCACCCCTATTTCCTCCTCCCTACAACAAAAAACCACTTTATAAAAACGTATCAGTGAGTACAAACGAAATACGAAATAGGCTTATATTAATTATAAGATTATTAAAAAAAAACACAGGATTTACAAAAAATGTATAAAAACAATAAACATATAAGAAGGGTACAAAAACAAAAACATCAAAAATAATTTGGAAGAAAATAAAATAATTTATCCTATTCGTCAAGAAAATCATTTGCCATTTACTCCTTATATACTTTTACGTAAATTAAGAGATAAACGTACAGTTTTATAAAATATGACAATACAGCACCATAAAAATAAGTCAGGAATCGTACAAATTTGGCGAGAATACCTGTCCAGAGCACCGAAAAATTTAATACAATTAACTTAATGAATAACAATTTTTTTTTTCTTTCAAATATTTCCCCCTCACCTGAAATTTTTGGCGCCTTTACTATCCTTGCGCCTGTGTGCACCGCACACTTTTGGACATTGTGTCGACGCGCCACTGCATATACTGTATATACAAATGGCCTTGTCTTGCTTGCTGGCCGCTAGGAGCGCTGTAATCGTAGTGATTTAAAAAAAACAACACTGGAGCTTCGCGATTGTATTTTTTGTTAGACAGTGATGGTAATACTTTTAACGAGAAAGCAGCCAACCAACAGCGATTTTCCCGACAAGAACAAACACACGTGTGCATGCACAAGAATCGTATCACGTGTATATACTTCTTATAAAGACGTATCAAGATAAGGAAGGGCGAAGTACGGGGCCGGAAAGGTGTGAACGTTTATTTCAATTTGTAAATTAATTATGTAAGCAAACAGTAGCGTACTAATTACACGTCACACCGTATGGACGGTTACGAGCTTATAGCGTGACTATTCACCTGCTTACCGCTCTCCTATCTACTGTCTCAGCATACCTACCACTTCGCGTTATCGTCACGTCTCCTCTTCTCCTGTCACTGTCGGCTATCTCTGTCTATGCATCTCTGTCCCTCCTGTTCAATCATAGTCATGGTTTAGAATTGAACTACGCATGGAAAACGCGTGTTTTATTTGGGGGGGGGGGCATTGAGTGAAGAACGTCAGTAGTGAGGACAAACTCCCACGTATCTATTTGCGTGGAAGTCTGTCCTAGTTACCACTGAATTATATAGATTGTCTCCGGGGACACGTCCTGAAAGGGGATTGTCTCATCATGTGAAAGGGGAACGTCCCGGGGGGGGGTCCGTATCCAAGATTTTAATAGTCCTTAAAACCTGTATTAACGCTGACTTTGAGAAGCACTGTAGGCTTCAACTACACATAGTCAATTATGAGTAGTTTATAGTGTTTATGTAATGAATTTACGTTTAAGTTTAGTGTCGTCTCTTTATTTTTCAACGTTTAAGTGCTTTTTTTTAGTGACACGTTAGGAAACAAAATGTATTTCCTATGTCATTCAAAAAACGAAACTCGATTGGAAAGCTGCAAATTCAGAAAGACGTTTTGAAGAGTTTTGGGTGGACAATAACACTATCGTTTTTAAAAAAAAAGTAACTATTTTATTTATTCGGCTAATGTTTAATTTTTATTTGTAAATATAATTAAAATATCGTTACCGTTAAGAAAAAGGTAGTACCGTTTTATAATAAATGTGCACAAATATGCATATATGTATATATAATTTCTGATGTTATTGAATTAGTTTCTTCTGCAAGTAGTATAATTTCGTATATTCTTTTTAACACCTGACGCACGTTTCACTGAAAAATATCAGTATCATCAGAGGTTTGTAAGTAAATTGTAATTTAATTTAATTAAGCAAAAAATTAATTTACTTACAAACCTCTGATGATACTGATATTTTTCAGTGAAACGTGCGTCAGGTGTTAAAAAGAATATACGAAATTATACTACTTGCAGAAGAAACAAATTCAGCAACATCAGAAATTATATAATTACTGCAAGAAACGTTGAGTTACCTATATTGAAAATGATATGTATATATATATATATATTTTCTATATAAGTGGGAAACGTTTTAGACGAAAACGGTTAGTAGATTATAGATAAATAAATTACTGACTTGGATTCCAAGAACCAACATGCATTTTGAAAACAGTTGGCTAACACGAAGTATGACTCAGGTCCCAAGCTTATATTTTACATTTACACTTTGTACGGTTAACACGAAAAGGTTTTGTGAAAATATATTTTTTTTTTAGCTTTTCAATAGCTGCGTAATAAATAAATGCATACTGCACGCCCCAAAACAGTGCAAGTTTAAAACTGTGAAAGTGATGACAGTGCCAATGAATTATCCACTCGTATGTGTACATATTTTGGATTAGTAATAGGTATATATAATGAAAGTTTTTGATACATCAGAACTGTTTATGAAAAGGTTAAACCAAAAAGGTTGAAAATCATTGTTTTTTCAACAGCATAGTACTTTTGTTATGAACAACGTGCTATCGATACACCAAATGTTTCTAGTTTTTGTTACTTATTTCATGTATATATATTTCATGTCCAGGATTGTCCTAGTTTTTGACACCGATTCTCTTTTGAAGTGATTTTAACTGATTATTATTTATTCCGGCTGTACAATGTTTACACATTTTCCGGAACCAACGATTACAGAAGTGATTTAATTCTCATCTTCCACTGGTGATTGTCCGTCCAAAGATCTTCTTCAATTTCTCGTTCCCTCAATATTGTCTGAATTTCTGAATTTCACATTCGTTGTGTCCTTAATGACTTCATTTCTAATTTTCTCACTTCTGGATAGTCTTGCCGAACGACTCCAAAGTCCGTCTCTGCTGTCATTAATTTTGTTCTTGTGTGTTTATTAGTTGTCCAAACTTCTGAGCCGTAAGTCATGATACTTCTAATAATGGTTTTAAATATTTTGGTTTTAGTTTCTGGCTGTAATTTGCTTATCCCACAGGATTCCATTTAAAGTAGATATAGCCATCTTACCCAAATAATTTCTGGATTGTATTTCTTTGTCTTGCTTCCCACTGGCCGTAATTTTCACTCCTAAATACTTGTATTCCTCTGTATATGAAATCTTACATATGTCTTTCTCCAATATAAAATTTTAACAGATTGCAACACTAAATTATACAAAACAAAAAATACATTTACTAAGACGTAACATAAATAAGTATGGACTGTGCTTGGCGTACGGAAACATGAAAGCTTCTCGTCTGGCCATGTATTCGGTGTAGTGTGCTCGAAATAACTGTTTACAAACCGTCGCGTCGTGCACAAGTTACACATACACAGCCGTGTAACGCTGTTACAGATTGGACACGTTACGCTGTACGCTACGCTACAAGAGTACGTCCGTGGTGTAATATAATCATACGTTGTGCGAGAGCACGTAACACTGACCATGCACAGGGTACAAGCGTCACGAGTACATCATCGTCAACTACAACTACTACTACTACTACTGCTGCTGCTCCTGCTACTACCACTACTACTACTGCTGCTGCTGCTACTACTACTACCACTACTACTGATGCTGCTGCTGCTACTACTACTGCTACTACTACTACTACTACTACTACTACTACTACTACTACTACTACTACTACTACTACTGCTGCTGCTATTACTACTACTACTACTACTACTACCACTACTACTACTGCTGCTGCTGCTACTACTACTACTACTACTACTACTACTACTACTACTACTGAAACGCTGCCCCAAAATTTTACAAAAAATTTTTTCCAATTTTTTTTTTATTGGGGGGGGGTTACTTAATATTTAAAACTAGACGCGTGGCCTAGATGGAAATAAAATGCGCTGAGCACATCGTGACAGGTCTTGCAAAGAAACACTTGTTTAACAACATTTTTATTAGTGCATTCGTTGATTTTAGACATATTCGTTTTACAAACTGTAATTCTTTTCGTCTTAGTTTTTAAAGCTAAATTTCAATCAATTTCCTGTTATAAGCACCATGGTGGTTGGCTTGCACTAATAACATCTCTCACAAATAAATTACAACATTATATAATAACCAGACACAAATTATTTCATGTTTCAATCAACAGAAGATTTTTCATTTACGTTAATAATGGTTGAGAATCTGCTCAGCAATGAAATTATCAAAAGTACATGATAGTGAGTGCAAGTTATCCGTAGATAAAGGTTAACATTTTGAAAATAAGTTCCTAAATGTTTTCAACTACTTCCATCTATCTGTCCCCAGCACTTAGAATTAATAAAACGAATAACAAGCAACGATAAGATCACTCACTGTGATCACTGCTATGCAGACATTAAGAAGAAAAGTTTTTCGTTTGTATTTAAAGTTATAATCAAAAGTAGTACCAAATTAATTTCAAACTATGAATCAAAAGAAGTTTCGATTTAGACTAATTCGATATGGTAAAATGGTTAATCCATAAAATCACAAGTCATATGACAGGTAGATGCAAGTTCTTCATTGTTTGGATATTGCAGTTTTTTAAGTATAACTTTTTTAAATAAATTTCAAATCGTCTTCCTTTTGCAGGAATTAAAAGAAAATATCTACATTGTAACAATTGTAACGTTCAACACCATGAATAATTAATATACTAAATACATTATAACATTTTCATAATAACAGTCATCACTATGAGCACAATTTAGTATGTCTGCACAAAACATGTTCCAGGCAATCTTAACTCTGAGGTATGAGTCTATTTTATTTAACCGAGTTTCTTGTGTTGGTTACGCTATAACCGGCGGAGTACTGTGTGTGTGATGAATAAAAGGAAACTTCCCACCTGATCTCTGAGAACACATAGAATAGAGATTCCTGCCATGCAAGTCTGGATGTGGATGATGGTCTAGCGTGGCGTGACGGCGTTGGGGATCCTTTCGCACTGCTCTGCGGATGGGGAAGGATGTAATGTCCCCATCTCGGCGGACCCCTTTCACCTCCCGACTATGCGGGGAACCCTGTAAAAATTTCATTTGTATATTGGAGCCAGACAAAGAGAACATTCCGCCCCCACATCTTTTCGCCACGCAACCCCGATCACACACACCATTATAATTTCAATTCAACAATTGCCTGTCATTAACAATAGTAAAAGTCATACTTCAAGTTATTAATTTAAGTATTGAATTTCGATTCATCACAATTAAATCATCACAATTCCTTCAATTCATCCAGCTTTAAATATTCATGGGTTACATTTTAGATTTAAATTCTCATTACCAATAACTTACGGCCACGTGGTCTCGGGCATACCCGAAATAACTACATTTATAAACTATTGAAATTAACAATTATATTTCAGTGTAATCGTAATTATAGTTTTTAACTCATTCGATTCCTCTGCTTTAAATTTTCATTGCTTTTAAAATTGATTCCTTAAGTTTACTCTGAGTCATTTAACCACGTGCCTCAGCCATACCGGAACGAACATGGCCACACCATTATCATATTTTACACACATAAGCCCCAATTAAATTAACATTAAATTATTAAAGCATGAATACTGGCTCACCTGAAGCTCTTTATAAAGTTACAGACTCACAGTTAGATGTTAACTACAGCACGCCGCCACGATCCGCTCTGTACCAGTGTTGTAAGAGAAAGAGACGAGAATTAACGCTGCGTAAAATTACAAAACGCAGATGCACGGCTGAATAGATTTCGCTGTCAAAGAAACTTGCAGCGCGACCAACCGAATAACGTCACTGATCAAGGTCACGGCGACTGACTAGATCTCGCTATCGCTAGCGGGCGGTCTAACTTGTAACGATAACACGCACTGAACGTACTGAATTGCGTTTAAAACTTGCCGTGGAATTTACATTTAATATTGCCACGGCACACTACTACTACTACTACTACTACTACTACTGTCGTCGGTGCTGGTACTACCATTTGGTCTCTCTCTCTCTCTCTCTCTCTCTCTCTCTCTCTCTCTCACACACACACACACACACACACACACACACACACACACACACACACACACACACACACACAGGTTGTATCAGGTTTTTGGGTACATACGTGTATAAGATTTTCATATTGCCGACGTTTCGTTCCGTAATCCTGGAACATTTTCGAGGCGTACTGATGTCGCATTAGCTACGGAGGGCGTTTTATATCTTGCTTTCCATGTGGTTGTTAGCGTGGGAGAGGTCGAGCATGGGATAAGTGTGTTGTGGCCGTTTGTTGTGTGTTATTTTGAGAACTGTCACTTACGAATTTCCAAGCTGTCACTAAGTTAGTATATTCCATTTCTGTCGTTTACCTCAGCCTCCCCTTTCCTCGATAGGGGATATCTAGATACCCTCTGGCTGTGTACTGTATGATTTTCTTATTGTAGCGGTCACACACACGCGCGCGTGCTTGCGATTACTGCAGTTGCACATGAAAATTGCTGGTCATGACGCAGAACTCTGTCAGTTATATTTTTAGAGTGCGGATTATAAACAGCACTCAAAATGTTCAGGCACCCATCCAAGCACCGATCGAGGCCACCAGCAGTGAACCCTTGGCGTATTCCATATTCCATATGGCGAGTTATGAGCGCAGAGTTTCGGCTAGTAATTATTATCTTGTCGACTGATTGCATAAGCACTTTGACTGAGTTACGTTTATGTGTAACTGGACGTCAGATAAGACTGAGTGATGTTACTACAGCGACAAAGCAATCATGGGGTTACCCGCCTGCAGGAAGATCAGTTGAATGATGTAATCCGTGGGGAAATGATGTTGGCGGATGTCATTCACTGGTAGCGGCGGAAACAACCAAAGTCTAATAGTGCCGCGGAAGGCTGTTAAAGGTATCAGTGCGGGCGTCAGTCAGTATTGTAGCTAGGATTTTCCGTGTGTGTTGGGGGCGGAGGGCGGTTAAACGATACGCGATGTTAGAGGTGTTGCCCGTTGTTATGGAATTTGTCACTAGATCTCATGTATGAAATAATATTGGGGGGCCCACCCATGGGGAACCGTTGGCCACACCAACCGCTGATATTGATCGCCAACCGGGCGGCTGTTCGTACGATTGCCAAGCAATTGTTTGTCCTAGCCCCCGTCATCAGACTACGGTGAAATGCCTCATCGTCTCTGGGCAGTACAGGTAGCCTACTAAACGTAAGTGTTATTAAACTTTCGTCAGGCGGGTAGGAAAGGAAGCCATCGCTTGAAAATGTGCGTGACATTGCTTTCCACTCAACGCAACAATCCTCAACGGGGCGACAATGTAATTGGCGGGCGCGATATTTAGAGAAATATAAGAAACAGCTGGCAATTCGAACACGATTTTAGTAAAACTGGACAAACAAACAGAGTTTAGGCAGTGAATGGAAATATTAAAAGAACTTTGTAAAAAAAAAAAACAAGGAAGGAAACTAGATGGAATTCTTGAAGGTTGTAGGCGTGTCCGCCCGGTCATGTAGAACCGATACATGCTTGTTATGTGGAAACGACGAAATTCTTCAGATAAATAAAAGTCGCGAAACAGCCGACAATGTTGTAAACTATGTAGTGAGAGCTAAATTGGACTTATTCTCCACAAACGCAAGAACTGAAGGAAGTAGGTGAACCTACAATGAAAGGTGTACAATGAAAGTATAAGTAGGTACAGGTACAGTAAAAAAAAAACGGTCACATCCATCTACCTCTCCCGGTCGCGTATGGCTACCCACTACACTCACATACAATATAAATCACAAACAATACTCTCCCAACTATGTGCCTCCACCTTGTCAACGGCCCGGTCAGCTGGCGTACGTCTCCCCTAAAATCCCTTACCCACACGGCTGAAGGGAGCTAGTCTCCAAAACAGCCCGAGTCCGACCATATTGGTTGGTCTCAAACAACGGAAAAAAAACTGACTAGTGCAACACGGTTTCAAATGTAAAACTAAGGGGAGAAGCGATATAAGAAGACCGTGAAAGTGGAGAGACAGTTGAGAATCGTACAGGTGATTTCGACTAATCCTTGAATGGACGAGATAGTAGCGTAATTAGAAATTATTTAAAACAATACAGTTCTTCATAAGACAGAATCAAAAACTCTATACGAGAGACAATAAAAAATTGACGAGACTTCGAGGGAATAGCAGAAAATCGATATAACGGAAGAAACGAGTAGCAATTTTGTGAGTATTGCGGTTCCGTGAAATTAATAAACGCGAAGTGAATTACAAGCGACGTATTAAAACAGTGCTTCATCGAAGGAGCGGAAGTGAATTCTCAGTTTTAACACGACCGTTTGGCATTTGTCTGTCTGTCTGTTTGGGGATTTCTCACGATAACAGACAATTCTTGCAGCAACTGATTTTCATAATACTCAGCGTGCGCGACCATACTTTTACAAAATCTGTATAATATTTACCTTATTTCTTCCGTCGTGTGACTTCGTTTTGCGTTTTGATTTGCTTTACGCGTTTCAAGACATAGGTCTATGTCTCGTCATCAGAAATAAATAAAATAAAAATTCACTCTTAGCGAGGTCGTTACATATTAAAATACAAATATTCGAAAACGATTACACACATACCCGCTTTACTTGAGTGCGCACTCGAGTCGGACCGATCGGACACTGATTATCAATACCTACCGCGTAGACAGGTTTATTGCGGTATCGTAGAGCGGGTTTGATTTAAAATTTAAATGATCGTTTAGCACGAAGTCACGACTGTGTACGTCATTTTACGCTCTATATATCTCAAATTCTTCCAAGGCGTTCATGTAAGTGCCTTTATTACAAAAATGCATGGGTTTCAAGTTGGAAACAAAGCTTGTATATTTATGATTTGTATTTATCAAGTGACGTGCATAGTTGAATTTTATGTTTGATGGTGTTGTCTGACCCTTCAGAGCGTGCTTAGGTGTATGTTCAATAAAACGTTTTTGGAACCCCCTTCCCGTCTGGCCGATATAGAAGCATTCACAATCGTCGCACGATAATCTATACACCCCCGTTTTCTTTTCTAAAGGGATAGTTATT
This sequence comes from Magicicada septendecula, assembly GCA_034769895.1. Lineage (NCBI taxonomy): Eukaryota > Metazoa > Arthropoda > Insecta > Hemiptera > Cicadidae > Magicicada > Magicicada septendecula. The sequence continues at coordinate 14,491,212 of CM068370.1, forward strand.
TTATTACGGAGTATGTTCATAAGATTATTGTTAGTGTTAAATACTACGGTTCTATTGTTATCATTTAACACACTAGTTAAAATTTTTGGCATTATGTTGGTGTACGTCGTTGAAATAAAAATGGTTTTAGTGTCTTTTTCTGTACGAGGTTTAGATAGCTTGTGCTTTTGTTTCCTGAGGAGGTTGTCAATTAAGGAACTATTGTAGCCATTGGCTTGAGCTATGTATTTTATTGTGTTTAGTTCGTCATTAAAATCCTCGTCGTCAAGAGGTACTGTTAAAAGTCTGTGTATAAAGTAATTAAAGGCTGCCATTTTTGGCGAAAAGGGGTGGGGGTGGGGAAATATTATATAAGTATTAAGGTAAATATTATACAGATTTTGTCAATAAGTGACTTGGATACCATTTCAAACATGTCTTTCATACTTTTATGCCACAGGGGTCCATTGTTTTTGAGATTGTCCCCGCCCCCCAAATAGGGGAGAAGCAAGAATCAATCCATGTAGGGTATAAAACTAAAGTGAATTGTAACCAGAATCTGAATGTAGTATGTGATTGTGGAAATTTCAAGGTTTGGGGGGGTTTCCGGACTGGGACCCGTAAAGCGGATCAAAAGTTTGCAAAAAAAATACACTGATCGAACGGTCGCTCGGCACTTGGTACTAACAGTCGGTAAGTATAAACAAACACTTGGTAAGTTCTACAGATGATTTTATTTTCCTGACAATTGTTTCACCGGTTATGGCAGCTTCACAGGGCGGATTTCAACTGAGAGGATTGTTGCACTGACCTTCCGATGCACCCTTTGTCATACACTACAGTATTTCCAACCCTCCCCCGCCTAACATACTGTTACGACGTCGTACGGTACAGTGGAAAAGAAAATACAAGACACCAATTAAGTCAGTAATCACCAGGTTTAATTATCACAGATCGTAATTAACAACACAGTCTCTTACAACAAATCAAATAAAAATTGTTCACACGCAATCAAATATCAACTAATATAAAACACAATTGTATTGCAATTATACCGCCCGATTATAAAATACAACACTTCGCCACAATAACCACTTGAACGCACACAGTATCGCCCGACAATAAACTCGAACCGCACTGTAATATATCGCAACTCTAACTGAAATTGAACGTCGTTGAGTACTGGTATTTATACCTCCCCCCCGAAATACTAGATTATTCCATACTGCGCGTTAACTCTACACTACGACGTAATTATTTGCGGCCTTGACACAGTCCGCGCGGCTGGCGGCTACCAGAAAAGTCACGCGAGCGCATGTTGAAATCACGTACGCCACAACATTTAGCCGTATTCCACTGGATCGTTCTGTGACGTCGTAACAATACATTTCAAATCTGTCAGTTGAAATCCGCCCTCTGAAGCTGGCGTAACTGGTGAAACGATTGTCAGGAAAATAAAATCATCTGTAGAACTTACCAAGTGTTTGTTCAGTCAATTCAAGTATTTGTAAAAAATTGTACAAACCCTTGTCGAGTATCAAATTAAAGAGCATTTAAAGCGGAGTCCGCAGACATTGTTTACTTTGAACTTTTTTTAACTTTAAAGCAATACGGACTAAAAGGCGAATCAAAATTTAAAAAAAAAATTGTATACAAACGAATAAATTTACCCACAGGATATTTCTGAGGCTTTCACGCCGCCTTCATAATTATTCAAATTAAGATCCGTGCTGTTTTGGGCCGAGGACGACTATAATTGTCATTCTGACGGATGTTGGTATCAGACGTTTCGGGCTCACCTCTGGAGGCAGTCTTCAGTGAAAACTAAACTTGAACCCGTTGAGAGTAGCAGATTGAACTTGAACGGGTGCGCACCCAAATTCGCGTACAGTTCACGTGCAAATTTGACGTTCGTTTTTATTATTTAAAGATCTCGAAAGTTTTTTTTTTTTTTTTTTTTTTTTTTTTTTTTTTTTTTTTTTTTTTTTTTTTTTTTTTTTAGTCTCCGAAACGCGTCATAGACGAGATTTACAAGAAGTCACAAGGCGGATAATTGAAGGTAAAATAATTTATTAATTCAGTGAAAACGGTTTTAAATACAACTGACAAAGTGTTCGTCAGTGAAACCATAGTACTGTGGCAAATGCATCCGCCAGAATGATGATTATAGTAGATCACGGCCCAATAGCCCGGCTCTTAATTTCAGTAATTAAATTTACCTACAGTTTAAAAATATACTGGTTTCCAAGGCTACTGTAGGAATTGTGATAACTGTAACATATCTGAATCAAAGACAAAAGTAATTGCCTTTATAGGAGATGAACCGGTTTCGACCAAAATATGCGTACACAATACATACATACAACAAGTAAGACATTTCAACTATCTTGGATGTGACATTACTTATGATCAAGATAGACATATATAGAAAAGTGACGAATTTCACAAGAATGTTGGAACGATTTGGAGAACGTTGGAAAATAAATGTAGAAAAGAAACTAAATAAAATTTTATAAAACAATGGCAATACCTGCACTACTGTATGGTTCTGAAACTTGGGTCGTAAAGAAAATAGATGAACAGGAGATACAAACAGCAGAAATGAAATTTCTGATATCAGTTAAAAGGTGTAATAGACGAGATCATATAAGAAATGAAGAGATAAGAAGTGATTTAGATGTTTTTGCAGTTAATGGAAAGGATTAAAGAATACAGAAGAAAATGGATTCAACGCATCAGTAGAATGGAAGAAAGTAGAATATTGAAGATGGCGAAAGATTACAACCCTAGAAGCAGAAGAAAAGTTGGTAGACCTAAGAAAAGGTGGACTCTGTAATAGGAACAGGCCGCTAAAGCCTAAAACCTTTAAGAAGAAGATGATGATGATGATGATTTAAGAATATCCAGAATTTATTAATTTTATCTATCTGATAGTAAAATGTTATTTAGTTCAAAATAGTGAGCGAGTACTGCAGTTCAGTCGTTACATAATCCTAACGTCCGCTACACTGCAACAGTTAAGATACGCGGAACATAAGAGAAGTAGCGGAAAACCCCTGAAGGAAGTAACCTGTGTTTGTTGTAATTATTGTGGGTCTCCGTAGTTGACTGCACCAAGCAATTACACAGCTAGCAGGCAATTAGTCCGCACCTGACTTTAAGCACAGTAGTTTTATCTCCGTATTTACCCCGTTTGTGTCCTGTACTGTCGCGTGCAATTTGTTAGCGGGTTAATTGTCTATTTTTCTTTCGTTTCCTCTTATGCTGGGCCACGCTACTTACAGTATAATTGCTCCACATACGAATTTATTGTCTCACTGGCGATCCTGGATACACATGCTGTAAATACAGTAGGCTCAGTCAAAGCTTTGGCGCGTTAATGTGTCCTTAGAACACTTCTGCTCTGTACCGTACTTCTAACGTTGTTTTGGCATTACAAATACATATCTTAATCTTGTTATTTGAATTAGCAGTCCCTGTAACTCCAACTTCGCCGTGCTTATTTGCTAACCTGCTAAATGTCATGTTCTGGACGAGGCCTTTAAGTGTTTCCACCATTTTCAAGTCCTAAATCACGATCTATAGTACCTACTTTCGACTGGTATGTTTGAAAACATATCTTTCACATCTAATGACATAACCTTCCTGTTTTCGTCTACTTTTATCGTCTGTAATTCTTATATCGCTCTTTTACTATTCTCTATACTGTACGATACATCTATTTCATATAATCTTTCCAGTAATTTGCTAACCTCTTTTCCTAATCTATAACTAGGCGAATTTAAAAACGAAACTAGCGGTCGTGATTTAGGACTTGAAAATGGTGGAAACACTGAAAGGCCTCGTCCAGAACATGACATTTAGCAGGTTAGCAAAGAAGCACGACGAAGTTGAAAATACATATCTTACTAAATTTTCGGTAATACTGAATAAAGTTTCAAAGATTAGTTGAATAAAATCAAGAAATTTCAACAATGCGTAAAATCCGATTTCTAATAACTACATCGGCATGGAGAGAGAACCATACATGACTTCCATGTTCCGAGATTTATATTTAAAAGCATTTTTACTTGAATTCGGTTCGATAATTTCTAACAAGTTAGGTGTGTTCCTTGTAAATCGAGTTTTATGTTTGACAAATTGAAATGAAATATTTCCGTGGAAACTACTTCTTTGTTCCCGAAAACGTAGTACACATATAAAAAATTATCCCGTCTCCCTTCAACTATCATTTTCATTTATAGATATTTCATCCACCTTTCTACAGTGGATTATTATGACCTTCTTTTCAGGATACTTTATTTATCAAAATTAAGTACTTTACTCTTGTTAAAACGTAAAACGGTGCAGGTAAACTAAACTACCCTTCCCTTTAACCGGTCTTCACCAAAATCAATCAGTAGGCCTTGAGTACTCTACAAAAACGTATATGCAAAAAATTATTTGATTCTGTTTGAATTTGCGGCAGTTATTGTTCGCCGTAGAAAAATTCTACACTCAGACTCTTTTCGGAAAGTGACTTTTCTTCATGTTTCGAGGGTAGTACAATCAGTCAGCCCTTATCTCGAACACGATCTTTTTCGCGATCACCATACTTCCATTTCCTTACGGAACGTGGAAGTAAAAAATTCTGAATTCGTCATTCTGAATACTAACGGCTGTAGCAATAGTAAACAGACGTTTATGACATGGAGAGTTTAGGACACTACCCCTAGTTCTCGCGCATGTATGAACCGGCCACCTTAAAGTAACACGATTGTATTTGATTTCGTGCAGATTGTGTTGTGTCGTTAATGACGAAACACAGTTTCTCTCCGATACTATTACTACGAGGGCTACCTTTTAAGTTTTTACAAAGACAATGAAAGAAAAAACATTTTTTGATACAAATCGTTTTATTGTTTCTCAAAATATTCGCCTTTGAGATTTACACACTTTTGCATGCGTTCGAACCAAGTCTCGAAACATTTTTTCCACTCTGATGTTGGTACCTCAGAAATATGGTTTTGGAAGGATTCAACAGCTTCTTGAGGTGATGAAAATCGCTGTCCACGCATTTTTTGTTTGACATTCGGGAACAAAAAGAAGTCGTTTGTCGATAAATCAGGTGAATACGGGCAATGAGACATTAATTCGATGTTTTCCTGCTTCAAATAATGAGTTGTTTGACGTGCTGTGTGAGAGCTGGCATTGTCGTGATGAAGAATGATGCGACGTTTTCGGTTGTGTTTCCTGATTTCATCGATGACTTGTGGCAAACAAATTGTTGTATACCATTCAGCATTAACTGTTTTTCGATCCTCTAAAGCAATGGTCGCGACATGTCCAGTGTAAGCAAAGAAACAAGCGATCATTTTCTTGGAAGTGCTTCGTGAACGAACCACTTTTGTTGGCTTCGGTTCATCTTGGAACACCCAAACAGTTGATTGTTGTTTAGTTTCCGGTTCGTACGAATATATCCAAGTTTCGTCTCCTGTTACGATGTTGTATACGGATTTTGCATTTCCTCGGTCGAATTTTTGGATCATTTCCTTACACCAATTGACACGAGCCTGTTTTTGAGTTTCGGTCAAATTATGCGGAATCCATCGGGAACAGATCTTTTTAACAGCTAAATGTTCATGTAAAATCGAATGTACTGCAGTCTTCGATATGCCTAAGGATGCCTCTATCTCACGGTAAGTCACAAGCCGAGCTTCTTTAATCATGTTGTGCACAGCATCGATGTTTTTGGGAACAACAACCGATTTAGGTCGACCCTCACGAAATTCATCGCTGACTGAAGCACGACCACGGCGAAATTCCGCAAACCAATTGTAAACAGTCTTTTCTGATGGTGATTGATTACCAAAAGTTGTACGAAGCGATTCGAGGCATTGTTGTTGAGTTAGGCCTTTATTAAAATCGTAAAAACTCATCCAACGAAAACCTTCACATGAAATTTCCATTTTTTCACAAACACTTTTGTTTTAAACGCTCACTGTAAACAAACTACTCGGCCAATATCTGAGCTGCAATTGTTTTACAAATAACATATGACAAATTTTTCAACAATGATAATGTCACATCTCACTAGCGCCATCTAGTGGTCGTTTGTAAAGACTTAAAAGGCAGCCCTCCTACAAATATTATATGGTTAGCGACTCTGCGTAGTGTAAAAACTGAGGTATATGGAAACTCCAACAGAACTACTACATGCATATTCCGTGGATGGCTGACACCCTGTTGTGTACAAGGTGGCGGAAGAAGATTCGTAGGCGTTTACCACGATCGCAGCTGATCCTGATCATGGGGCAAAGTCTACCGTCGTTTCCTACTTTTATTTTGTTTTACTGCTTTCGTTGTTGGCGACGTGTTGCGTTTTAACTTGGCATGTTTTTTTTTTTTTTTTTTTTTATGTAGTTAGGTTACGAACAAGAACCCTTGTTCTCTTTATAAAACAGAAAACTGGTGTTCGTGCGACGAGAAGTGGACGCTAGATCATAATTAGGGTTAATAGTGGAGGGAAAATGAAAGGCAATAGAAGTGCAGGAAGACGACAGATGACTGTTTCGGTCGATTGTTGCAAAGGGAATCATCATAACGATCTTCCAACTCCGGTAGGAGATTCTGTCTTATGAAGAAGGTCGATACTAAAACTTTGGACACTAAAGTTTAACGATCTTCCCTACCTTGGAGTACAACTAGCCTGTGTCCAAATTCAAGACTGTTTTTGTGTTTATGAGCATTGCATTCTGTCATTGTGTATCTGTTGAGTGCGGAAGTATTGTTAAGTCCAATATTAAAAATAACAATTTATTTTACATAGAACCGAATTTGCTGTATGTTCATCGTCATAAACTTACTTGGTGCAAAACAAGCCTGTGTCCACTTAATTAAAAAAAAATCTCTTAAAATTTATTTTGTATAATAACTAAAATGTCTATAAGACTATTGCAAAGTGGCTATAAAACATATGGCGATGTTTCTTGGAAAAACTATAGACACGTTAAACTTTCGAATTGCTCTCCTGAAAGTTTGGGTTTTTGGACACAGGGTAGTTACCAACCGATATTATTTTTATCGAAATTAGTGACCTACTTAGATATTTATTTTTGATATCGAAATTAGCGAGTCCAAATATTTTGTATTCAGTGTTACAGAAAGCTGTGATTATAGCAAACAAAGCTCGTACATTGCCGATGACAGAACGTTATCCGATACAGACATTTACGTCGGAGTAAACCCGACAATCGGCTCGGATTACGCAATCAGCTGGCATTTAATACGTGACATATTACCAGACACATGTGTGCGCCTGCCTAATTGCACTGTTCACAGTTAAATCCCAGAACAGCTGATTCACACGTGTTGTTCCAGTATGTGAAAACCCCTCTTTCCCCTCTCTGCCTCTCTTGTACTGTAGCTCGCTCTACATTTGGATCTATAATTCCATTGTATTTAACTGTTCAAAACATACTTTTTATAATATAAACTTTGATTTCACGCAATTAATACATACGTTACAAAAGGCAGTAGGTTTAATAATGTGAATTATTATTATAAATATAAGAACATTCAGTAACAAATATTTATAATATAAATGGTGTCATGGCGATAATGATGATGATGGTAGTGGTGCAGATGATTGATTACCTAAAGAGTGCCCGGTTTACATCAGAGCAGTTGAGAGAAAACTTGTAGTGACTCAGAACAGTTATCAGTCTCTGCAGAAACTGCAAGGACTTAGGGGGCCAAGAGGACTAAAAAACAACAGTGAGGTGCAAGGGCTCAGGGTCGGAAAAATCAGCATACGGTATTCGAGTATTTGTCTAAAAGAATTTGGTGATTAAGGATAATTTGAATGAAATTCAAAATGTTGTTCTGTTCCGAGATATTCGTACGGAGGTTCGACGGGTGTAAGATCTAGCCCGAAAGTGTTGCAGTTATTGTACTACAACGGTTGTTCGTTAGGGAGGTGTTTGTGAATGTCATGTGGAAGTTACAGTGAAGAATGACATGTCGCATGATGAGGTTGTGTTTTCAATAGCGGGACGATATTTGACAGATGATTGGTTGGGCGAGGTTGGTTGGACAGATAGTTGCGTAGAATGCCTGACCTGTGGATTGATAGGAATTCTGATAGCGGACGAGAGAAGCCGAAAGTGTATATTTTGGCAAAAGAATTTAAAATATGAAACGTGCATGGAGAATTAACGGTATTTTTCGAGAGTACTGGGGGGGGGGGCGTCAACAGGTTGATTGTATTTATGCTTAGAGACATAACAACGAAAAACCGCCAGCAACTTGAGAAAAGCTGATTGGAACCCGTTTGTGAACACAGCGTAGAGAACAGAACGAGCCTACCGAATGTTGCAGATGCGTGAGTTACAAACGTTGGGTTGTCCATCTCACTATTATACGCTAGTTGACAGTTTTGGCTGCGGTAGAAGGAGTGCCCACTTAGAACTGCGAACTGAGGACGATGATTTGGTGAAGCAGTGAACTTGAGTTGGAAAGGAAGCTCAGAAGAAAGGGGTAAAAGTGACATGTGTGGGGAGCTGAAAGAATTTCTCCAGTGGGTAAGTACGATGGAATAAAAATAAACCCAAGAAGGCTATTTTACAAGCTCCTCTATACCTGACAACAGTCATTGTTGTAAGAAACAGTTCTAGTACTGACCCGCTACAAACTAACAGTTCACAATTCACGCCCTATATTTTTATAAATAATTAATAGACATAGCTGTTAAGAACATTCACATTTTGAAGTTTCTGTAGAAGTTCGAGACTCTTAAGTCAATGTGATTGGTAAAATCTATAATTTCAGTAGAACGACATTAGTTAGTGAATAATAAATGATTAAGAGTAATTAGTGTAGCTCGTACCGTTAAACTGAATTGTTTGTGTGCGTCCACATGACGAACTAATTCTCCTATCAGATATTAATTTATATGTCAACAAAACTGTAGTAAACCTAACCGAGACAAATAAGCAGAGGACCGCGACAAACTAAATTATGAGTGAATGTAACAGAGCAACGTAGACAACCGGCAAACAAGCAAATGGGCCACAATTGAAATTAATGTTTTTCTTTACATGTGTATTACATGATGGTGGGAGGATAGTTGAGAGGATAGAAGTGGGAGAAGTAGTGAGTACATGAGAGAGAAAGAGTGAGAGTGAGTGAGGAGGAGGTTTATGTATTTGTAAACGGCAAAAATGTGTGTACGTGTACGTAATCTGAACAACGACTATTTCAGACGTATCGGCTCAGTTATAAGGAACTAGTTCTTCCGTTTCCAAAATGACGAGTGTAAGGCAGGTAGGAGGAGAGGCTGTAAAACTGCTCCCCAAGACTTCTCGAGGGTCACGTTTATTGCAGGCCTGTTGTTCCCGCAAGGAATACTTTGAGGCCCCACACGTATCACCTTTTGCCCACGGACAGATTAACTGGAACAAACGACGGATCAGAAGGTAGCAGAAATCGGTATAGAGCCGCAAGAATAACACAAGACGCCGTCAGTATTCAAGCATTGCACGACATGTGGCGTGTGAGAGTAAGCATTCTCGGAAAACAGACTATCCACACGTCTATCTGATTCCAAAAGAAAAAGTATTAATAAAATTTACCGGTAAAGACAACAGGTCGGTGCCAAACACCCCACACCGGATACTGCATCTGTTGTACATACGTAATAACCGGGTTTTTAAAATTAGCCAATGACAGTGGTGGACCAGGACCACCGTCAAGGCGGCGGCGGCGGCGTGTTCTTCGCGATAAACAATGAATATGATGGACCGGTGCCAAAATCCCGTGAAGGACGAACTCGTGAATCTCTCTTTTTAATGCCCGTCCGCCCATACGTGTGTCTCCAAAACAAACACGATGTAATTGTGCTGTACACTTGCACCGGCACACGGCTTCCAAGATAACACGCCCACCGTACGGGTAGGCCTACTGCCTTCTTGCAAAACTGTCGAACCCGCGTCGTTGTCAGAACATTGCAGTAGCTACTAACCTTAAGGTTAAGATTTACTACTCTGGAAAAATTCATTTTTAATTAATGCTTTTTAAACAAGAAAATATTTATATTTAAATATTAAAAAAATATTTAAATATATATTTATATTTACTTTTTTTATACTTATAAATATATTTTTATATAGGTCTATATTTACGTATATAATAAAACGTTTTCCAAGAATATATTTTATTGTGTAAAATAAAATGTAAAATAAATATTTTATTTTGCTAGTGTTTCAATAGCATTTAGCTATCTTCATCAGATATAATTAATAAATTAAAATTTTTAAATCAATTTTTTAAAACAGCTGTTTGTATGAAGACTAAATTTAATGTTTTAATATGTGTATATAAATATGTTGTATAATTTAAAAAATATAGTATATATAAATATTTATCATTTTATTAAATTAGAATTTTGAAAATATTACCATTTTTCGTATTAATCTGAATTTTTTCTGGTATGAATTTATTATTTCTTTTTATATTTTTGTATTAAATGATAATAAAAAATTACATAAATTACGATTGTGTCAGTAATCGATATCACAGTTGTGAATCGAAATTTATCATTTTTTAATTGTAAAAAAAATTATTGTGACAACGGTAAATAAACTGTGTGTCGACAGTGATACGAGTGTTTGTATTCTGAATGCTGCCTAAAAGACGACAAACTGTCCATTATGCGGGCCTGACTCCAGCGAAACAGTGGATGCCTGCATTTCTTTGTAAACAAATAAGCAGCTGCTTGGATGTTTTAAGTCATTCTAAACGAGGTACATGCTTATTTTGAAGATTTTGAAAAAGTTCTCCCCTTTTCGAGTTAGGCGTACGCTACAGTGTGAGAGTAGTAGGATCAATAGCTGTAATTGGCAGCGACAGTCTGGCGTTTAATAGTCTGCGTTAATGAACGCCGGTACCAAGTGTCAGGCACGGCGCCACAGCCGACAGATTTGGTCGCGTTCGTAGTTATCACTATAAACAACAACACGCGTTTACTTTTCTTAACAGCAAAACTAAGGAAAGCGCTTTATGACGACTATAGGATAGTAACTTCGACAAGCATGTAGTACGTCTGTCCATTCTGTCGCCGTGTCGCAATGGAGGGGTAACGCGGTGGCGGTTTGCGGGAATAGTTGGGAATACGTTTCTTTTTAATTGCCAACCCGACGCTTTGCACATTACGTTATGCCGATGACCAAGTCGTGTAAGGACAGGACTTGGAAGATACGGAATATCGGACAAAAAAGCTCCAGGGAGACTATAGCCTATATATATATATATATACACACGAGTACAATATAGCCTACATTTACCATACCTTAAAATGGTTAAGGTTTAACCATCAACTTGAATCAGAGGTGCAGCCACAGTTTTTTTCGCGTGGGGATGGGTTTCAGAACTTGGGAACAAAGTTCACAATTTTGGATTTCCTCACGCTTTTTTCAGGATTTTTTCTGGAAGAACGATGATACGCATCTTATCATCGCGCGACAATGAGTGAAAGTGAAATAGCTTCCTAGAATTTCATATATTTTCCAGCATTGTCCCCACCTATAAGGCCAAAAAAGAGTCCTTCGTACACATATTGCACGATTCCAATCTTTTTAACAATCATTTTAAGTTAAAATTATGTGATCACATTCACACTAATTTTGATGTCCTTCGTGAATAATTCAAACTACTCAATACGTAATTTATTTAATTATAATAATAGAGTAATAAACAATAATACTGACTTTTAGTTTAGCATTTAGTAATTGTAAAAATAGAATAGGATCAACGTCAGAACTTATATCACAACCTAAAGAGTTGAAATTCGAGCTCTGTTGCAATACTTTATCCTCAATAATAATCTTTGAGCGTACTGGAATTTTCCGTAATAAGCCATAGCTTTTGTTTTGTTGGTAGATAGCCGATCTTTAGGTTGTAGTAGTATTGTCCCAGTTTATGTAGTCTGTACACAGAGCGTTGTAAGTTTGCTTCATTATTTTGTTGTATAACTACATCATCTGCATACAATAAAACACTTAAGTGGTAATCGCTTTTTAGCTGTACACCTTGATGGACTTCAGTCTTCCAGTTCTGTACGAGGTCCCCATTATAGATGTTGAAAAGAGTTAGGGACATTCTACAGCCTTGTCTTGGTTTCTTATTAGCCCTTCCGTTTTTGAAGTGCTTGTGTTTATAACTATTTTAATATCTTTATTAAGGTTTTCAATTGTCTGTGTACGATGTACAGGTATATAGAGACATATGTGTCCGGTATATTTTAGTACCTCTTTCCTCCATTATTGTCCGTAGTCTATTTCTAATGACCGATTCAAAAGTTTTTTTTCCAAAGTCAACAAAGGCAACATGTGTTTCCAAATTGACTTCACGTCGTTTTTTGAAATTCTTTTAATGCTGAAAATGTTATCACTGCAGGAGCGACCTTTCCTAAATCCAGCTTGTTCCTTCTCCCTGACATACATTTGTTATTGCTCACAAGCGATTCTGTATTATTTTTGAATATGCGAGTGTACGAAGATTGGAAATCGGAATACGTCGTTTACCGCATTGGAAAGGAAGTTACAACAAGAAGTGAAATGTAATGTAATGTAATGTGTAATGTAGGAAGATGAACGTTATGGGGCACGCCATAACAATAAATGGTTGTATCACAAACGTTTATATTTGGAAGATGACAAGGCTAGAACGGGTTTGAGCGTCACTTCCAACGTACTGTCTCGTGTTCTAACATATTTACGATGTCTAGGCCCCAAACCGTTGCTTGCATTCCACAAGTCTAGTAGCTATACATATCGTTTATCATCTAGGTATTCAGTTATGCTGTAGAATATTGCGTCCTGTGTTTCTTGATTACCAGTTAATGACGTACACGGCTGGAGAATAAGATATAACTTTGAATGGTATCAAATATATAAAGAACCACCGCTAACACAACACATAAAACTACAGCGTATATGGTGGGCTGGTCATGAAGCCAGGATGGGGGAAGACAGAATACCACGAAAATGATTGAATATCAGAATCGACGGAAAAAGACTAGTGGGAAGACCGTAGAGAAGATGGGAGGACGCGGTGGATGAGAATGCGTAAGAAATACTGAAAGTGCGTTCCTGGAGGAGGATGGCTACCGACAGAAGAAATGGGGGGGGGGAATTGAAGGAAGCCAGGGCCTAACAAGGGCTGTAGTGCCATGAGAGAGAGAGAGAGAGAGAGAGAGAGAGAGAGAGTCTTTCTTGATTAACATTTTATTTCGTGTATATTAATGGACATTGTAATATCTGAAGTGCGAGTCGGTCATTGGCCGCGCGTTGTTAATTCTGCGAGACATTAAACACAACATTTGATTGTGAAGATTTCAGTGTCCGTTATAGAACCCGATCGGTGACACAGAAGACATTCTTTGGAACAACTAGTTTGAATTCATTTTGACCGTATACAGAAAGTAGAGTACTGTTTACGTAACGGGTACGTGTGACAGATCAGTAGTACGTACTTGTTTCCATGGTGATAAACAAAATTTTACTTTTCCTGTTTCTCGGTTTCCAAAATAATTCCTGTGCCTGCTGTTAGTTCACTTTCTCCGACAACAAGATTGTTTTTGTGCGACAACGAAAACTATCTCTCGTCCCGCTACTAGTTTGACCTCTATGAGTGACCTACATGACTGTTCGCCCGAAACTTCTTTACGCTTTTTCTAGTCAATTTAACGGGACTGGGAATCTCGGTCTCAATCTCAGTTTTAAAATGCAGAAACAGAAGTAAGTATTATCGAAAAGTCGTTGTGAAACAAGACACTAGATAGTTAAAACTTGGAATGCTGCACACGCTCTCAAGATGTATCTAACAGCTGTATATATTTAAAACATTTTTCGATGGACAGTTGAAGTTGACTCGGGAATATCACTTTAGTGAAATATTCATGTGAATGCATAGCTTTATGCAGATGACAACGTAATGATACAGAAAACAGAAGACCAGTTACAAAGGGCGGTATTTACGTTCAATAGCATCATACAAGACTATGGGCTACAGATCTCTTCTACAAAATCTAAAACGATGGCATTTAATGGCAAGTATCGTATAACTACTAAGATAGTCGTGAATAATCAGATTTTGGACCAGGTTACTCATTTTAATTACTTGGGTTGTGTTATATGGAACGATTCATAGGTACCAGAAAAATAAAACACGGAAGGATACCAGAATCAAAGTTTATAAAACTGTGGCTGTCCCTACATTCCTGTGTGGCAGTGAGACGTGGACTCTTGGTAAAAGAGCCGTGCAGAGGATTCAGGCAGACGAAATAAAATTTCTAAGAGGGACTCAAGGTTGTTCTCTCTTGGATCGGAGAAGGAACGAGAATATTAGACGCGATTTAAACATTGTATCATCGGACCAGAAGATTCAAGACCACAGAAGAAGATGGCGTGAACACTTGAACCGCATGCCTGATATCCGTCTACCCGTGGCTGCCTTGGGTTATCACCCTACTGGGAAGAGAGTTGTCGGTAGATCGAGTAGGACATGGCTTCCGGAACAGATCTAAGGCCTAGTTCTTGGAGTGGTGATGATGATGTAGTTAGGTTACTAACAAGAAGCCTTGTTGACTTTATAAAACAGAAAACTGGTATACTTGTGATGAGAAGTGAAGGCTAGGTCATGATTAGGGTTAATAGTGGAAGGAAAATAAAAGGGAAGAGAATTGCAGGAAGACGACAGATCTATTTGGGTGACTGTTTCCGAGAAGGTGACTAGACCGAGGAGGAGGTGGGTTCCGGAACAGGTTTAGGAGTGGTGATGACGACGATGACACAATAATTCTGCTAGTTACACAACTTTCCAGTGCACATTATACGCAACTAATAATAAAAGTCAGCAAATTAAATAATTATTACAATAGTCCGCAACGTAATAAACAATTACGGAGCACCTAAAACATTACGTTATGCTATTGATTAGAATATACCATAATGCACGATAAGCGTCACATGAGCCCAACATAGACTACAAGTGACGTAGGGATAAACAGATCATGTAACTTGGATCAAGCCTTAAATACTTACGCTCTGGATTACTGTAAAAGTAACTTTCACGCACAATGCATGTATGTATGGTCCAAATTACTGTCGTGCCTCTGTGTACATAAGAGACGTATAATATGGGGTCACAGAACCAATACGCTATCGTTAATGAGACAGCGCTGAACTAATCGATCTCGCCTAAATTGAATCAGTGCGACTGGATGCAATCTATCGCATAACGATCCTAAACACACAAAACGTATACTACGGTCACGCCTCGTCTTACAGGATATGATTCTTCACTGTTTGCACTGCTTCCCTTTTTCAAGAATTTCGAAGCCTTTCTTTTCACCTTCTTTCAACAGAATTCCATTCGATCGCTCTCTCCAAACATTGACTTCAGAATCAAGTATCTACAACCCTCCATGGGTAAAGAGTACTTGAAATCCATTAACTATAAAATATTTTCGTATTTTGTTGATACAAAAAACAATTCGTTGTAACTGTTGTAAGGCCGATTTAAAGATATTCCATATTCTAAAATTTATTATTTTCTTTGAGAGAAACAGATTTGACGTGTATTAGCAATGTCTCTGTTCTTCGCCAGTAGTCTTAGCCCCTGTTTAGGCTCTTACTGGTGTACTGTTTATTTAGAAGTAAACAAAAAAATTCTCAACCTGAAGACTCTTGAAAGGAGTCTAAAACAGTCAGCAATGAGTGACGTACTTAGACTTCTACATAGGCTTATCGAGTCGTATTCAGTTTTCTTAACTTCGGTGAGTACAATATGTTTCCCTCACAAAAGTTTACCACTATAATCTCGTTGTACCATGCACATTAATCAGCTGTTAACGGGAGCATGCAGCTCACAAGAAGAATACTCTTTTCGGCAGATATGGCGTAGTGTTATGTTAGAAAATTATTTACTTTTTACAATAGGAGTGTCCTAAAGGAGACGTAATGCTGTTAGGTTTTATCTTTTGCACTAACATTAAGGTTTTTTTAAGGGTTTATTGTACTGAAAATAATTTGTATGATGTTTACATTCGAGTTCTGTAGTACTGAAGGGGGGTATAACGTAATGTAGTACACAAACGTAACACTTTGTAAGGCATACGGCTCACAAACGTAACACTTTGTAAGTCATACAGCTCACAAACGTAACACTTTGTAAGTCATACGGCTCACAAACGTAACACTTTGTAAGGCATACGGCTCACAAACGTAACACTTTGTAAGTCATACAGCTTACAAACGTAACACTTTGTAAGGCATACAGCTCACAAACGTAACACTTTGTAAGGCATACAGCTCACAAACGTAACGCTTTGTAAGGCATACAGCTCACAAACGTAACACTTTGTAAGGCATACAGCTCACAAACGTAACACTTTGTAAGGCATACAGCTCACAAACGTAACACTTTGTAAGGCATACAGCTCACAAACGTAACGCTTTGTAAGGCATACAGCTCACAAACGTAACACTTTGTAAGGCATACAGCTCACAAACGTAACACTTTGTAAGGCATACAGCTCACAAACGTAACACTTTGTAAGTCATACAGCCCACAAACGTAACACTTTGTAAGGCATACAGCTCACAAACGTAACACTTTGTAAGGCATACAGCTCACAAACGTAACACTTTGTAAGGCGTACCGCTCACAAACGTAACACTTTGTAAGGCATGGGGCTCACAAACGTAACACTTTGTAAGGCATACAGCTCACAAACGTAACACTTTGTAAGTCATACAGCTCACAAACGTAACACTTTATAAGGCATACAGCTCACAAACGCAGCAGAGCGTTTACAAAACGAGAGGGGGAACGACGGCGCTACCAGCTGACTGCGAGGCGGCCAAAAGCAGCTCAGCGCCGCCAAATTGGCAAACGTCATTTTGTCTCCCCCATTCAAAAACGTCCCGACGGTACTCTTTGCAACAATGCGTATTTCGTTATACGGTTGGTCATGTAGGACGTTCATCTTGTTATTCGAATTTAGCAGTCTCTGTAATTCGAACGTTGTTGTGCTTACTTATTGAACTGCTACCTGGTCATGTTCCGGACGAGGCCTTTCAGTGTGATATATATGAAGTCCAATATATATGATATGTATGACCAATATGAAGGATTCGCGGTTTAGGATTTGATAATGGTGGAGATGGTGAAATGCCTCGTCCGGAACATGACCAGGTAGCAGGACAAAGTTGCAAGTAGGAATGAGAGGTTGGACTCATATCAGATGTGGAGTACCACACGGGAGCTTTAAGCGGGTCGAGTCGGCTTTATATGTAATCAATGTTACTATATTTAAAGTGGGTGAAAAACGTGTGATAACATCCTGAAATCAATCCCATTAACCTAAACGGTAATGACACAATTAAAATACCCGCAATTGAAACTTGTTTACAAGCTAGGCCTACTTATTGACTGGATTGATTTTCGTATATTGGATATTTAAAACGTATACCGATACGAAAGTGCTGTGTAATAAACCTGCTTGTTCATTTAAAACAGAGTTATTACTAAAAACAGTAAAATTAAGAAATTAACATAATTCATCGTCAACTTTGTTCGATCTTCTAAGAGGTGGGTCCGATCCCGTTTGTCCCCCCCCCCCGTAAATACGCCCCTGTACAGTAGAAAATACACAGCCTGCTAAAGTGTTGTAGTAACTTGAACTTTTCCCAGGAGTAAACTCGCAGCCCCATATGTCTTGACATAATATACTCTTCTGTAGAGTTTCAACTTTTAAAATTGTCTGTGTTAGAAGAAAGAACTGAAAGACACCCTTGATCTCTGAAACGTAATAACTTGGGGTGCGGAAGTAAACAAGAGATGGTTAAGGGGCGGTCGAACAGGAAAAAATGAAAGAAATGAGTCTGTTACGAGTAATTGGAGTGTGGTTGCCATCCACGTACACACTAGATGTGAGCCCCCGGGGGAGGGTCATACGAGTTCATAGGTTCAGATTTCGTCAGCTCGCTTGCTTATTTATTGTAGAAACCTGTAATTAAGGTCTTTCACATTATTTTGTTGAGCAGTGTACTATCCATTTCTATATACTGAGTTTTAAAAATTACTATTGTCCCACACATCGAATTTTAAAAATTACGTTTGTAAACTTCGTGGTAATAGTGCGGTAATGACAGGTTCGTGGGATCAACCAAACGATTAGAGATCAAATTACAAAACTACCGAGATTGTTATCGAGTTAATCAGTGGCCATCAGAAATACACGTGTTGGCGTGTTGCGTTTGTGCACATCGCTACATGTTACTCGTAGCGTATTCGACGCGTTCTGGAAGTATGTAGGCTATGCTTTTAAGGGGACCCGTGACAGAAAAATCGATTTTACAATTTTTATCTAACTGTATCCAATTCTTTGATATTTTCTGATTAAAATGACACAAAAATCATAACTGTAAGCCAAATGTTAACTTTTTTATAAATGTTTAAAAATATTTGTAACTATTGCCTCACTTCCACTTTTTGTAACATTTTTATTATAGCGAGTAGGAACATGAAATGCTCATCTCTTGGAAGGGCAATTTTGTAGTTTGAAAAGGAAATTTTGAACGTGCTTTTTGCAAGAATATGGCAAAAGTTAAGAAGCCCTATGGCGGCTGTAAAATTTTAATACTTGAATGTGTTGTTGGTCATGTGCAGACGCGTTTAGAACCACACGTTTGAGAAAGTTGGTACATAATATGAGGGGCAAGGATCTTGATGGAAAATTGTTATCTGGAACATGTAGAATAACAAAGAATGCGATTGATAGCTTACAGAATTTTTATGGACAATGAAAGGAGTAGAAGGGGTCTTGACAATATGAAGAATGATACTTCTTCATACAATGGGCTGTATACTTTCACAAGCTCTCTACTGATGGTGTCCGGATTGTATCTGGAAGGTGAAAATTCATGGTGCAAATACAACAGATCTTTGTCTACCGTGGGGGCGGGGTCATATTCACATAAGCATTCCTTACCATAAGCAGTTATGTCGAAAACCAAACGACTCTTCAAAGATTTGTCTGATCGAACACTACTGAAGAACTGTCTTCATAGATGCACTCAAAACTCCAAATAGTCGCTCAACAATGTCATCTATATAAGGATTCCAAAAAATGTGTTGGTGGATTTGAAACATTAAAGCTTGGCGTTCATGGTGCCTATACTTCCTTTCACTGATGGAAATATTGAGAAACGTGAAATACTTAGTAAGCTAGGAATCAATGCTCTTATGAATATGGTATCAGCATTGAAGAAGATTGACGTGCAACGCATCGTAGAAAGCAATAAATCCGTGCCAGGAAAGCAAGACAGATTGCCTGAAATGTAAGCGGAAGACTGGAAAATCAAACGGAAGCCCAGAGTGATCCAGAATATGGTGGAGGATTATTTTAAATATTGTAAATAACGAATATATGTGTGTGTGTGCACTTTATTCGCGATCTTCCGGAAATTCACTTTTTTTTTGTTGTAAAAATGACCCATTATTTCAGAAGTCGTTCAAACTAAAAACTTGAAATTACTTGTGTCACCTTAAGAGGCAGTTCCGTGACTTCCCGTCTTGCTGGGGATCGTCCTCTAAGTCGTGTGTCTGCCTTGTCTGTACTGTATTATACCGATGGTCCGATGGTCCGTCTGTAAGTCTTCATTCGTCGCGCAATTCCACATACACACACAAACTTTATTGGTAGTGTAGAGTAGATAAAGCGAAGATGAAAGCCTTAGACAGTTGCTTAAGTTTAGAATTAGTTGTTGCAGAAACTGATAGTCAGAAATTGATAGCATCCCCTTCTCTAATAGCTCCATATTAGTGAGCAAGTGTTTTCAAAATTTGTAAGACTTCCGTTCTCGTGTGTCTCTCGTTTTATAGTGACAGGCTTCACTCAACCCTCGTACGTGATCGCCAGGTTCCGTGGTTTCCGAGCGCGGAAAAAAGAGCGTACTTTACGACTTAGCAGCGTTCTTTTTAATACAGTAGTTTGTGCTTGTAATTTTTGCCCTATGTAATTTCTAACGCTAAAGCATTACCCGATGAAACTGAATTTTGATGTATCCGGACAACGGTGGCTTTAGATTGTATATTATTTCACTGGTAGTGTGATATTAACGAAATGTAATTCACGGAAACGCCATGTGACGTTGTAGGCTGCCTGTAGAAAGCTAGTGGGTAGTACACATTTTTATTCGCCCTTTTATTAATAAATATCATTATCGAAATATTATTATTATTGGGTCCTTCAGGCTTTCGACTGGTTTGTACCCTCCCCGCATATACCCGTAGTGCGTGTGTTACGTAGTCTCTCACAGGTATACGGGACCTACAGTTTAACGCCGGATCCGAGCGGCATAGTTGGGGAGGATTTATACTAGACAGGATACCTCTCGCTGGCTTGCCATCGCCTTGCGAGGGTTAACGGTCTATCTAAATCAGATGGCCCCGGCGGGAATCGAACCCGCGGCGACAGCGTAGCAGCGCCACACGCTAGCCACTACGCCACGACCGCTCCTTTCGAAATATAGGCCTAATGTTTTTAAAAATATGCGTGTATGTGTGTGCGCGCGCGCGTTGTTTGCAGTCACGAACGAACGTATGTAAACTTGAAAATGGGAAGTCGTGGATATTCAGATTTGTAGTGTAAGGGAAACTATATCGAGGTTTTGGTTAAAATTAGGCAGAAATGCTATTTATTCGTAGAATTTATATTTTGTTATTTTCATTTAAAAAAAATCTCATTTGAGTGCTTGTTGAATGATAAACTCATTCATACTTACCAATAATTTTGTTTTATTCTGCAATTAGGAGACGGGTGAACAGTATGAGTGTGCGATATATTAGCAGGGACACAGTAGCGAGGTATCCCGTGGTGGCCGTTACATAATGCAGCCTGAGTATAATCGTGCCCTCACAGAATTCTGATCCCATACCACCTGATGACGATGCAGGTAATAATGAAATAAATGATTTCCTTGATAGTCCTTGCCAACTACATCTACCGATCAGAGATTTTTCACCAACAGAAACAAGAGATGAGATCAAACTAATCAACTCCCACAAAGCTCCAGGATATGACTTAATAGCTGCAAACATTCTGAAACACTTACCAAGAAAGGCAGTTGTCTTCTTAACAATAATTTACAACAGTATGCTTCGTATCTGCTACTTTCCTATACAATGGAAATTTGCCCAAATTATAATGATTCGTAAGCCTGGGAAACCTACTGAAATTACTTCGTATCTACCGATGAGTTTGCTACCTATGGCGTCAAAGATTTCTGAGAAGCTCTTGCTAAAAAGGCTAAAAGAACATACCCCTATGGACACTTTCATACCATATCATCAATTTGGGTTTCGAGAAAACCACTCTACCATACAGCAATCACATAGGCTGGTACGCTACACCATGAAAACTATGGAAGAGAAAAAAGTGTGTGCTTCGGTCTTCTTGGACGTACAGCAAGCGTTCGGCAAAGTGTGGCACGAGGGGCGCCTCTACAAGATCAAACGTAAGTTACCTAGTCAATTATACTTTCTGCTAAAGTCTTAATTGTCCGATAGATAATTTCAAGTTAAAGTCAATAACGCTTCATCCGATTACCAACAAATACACTCTGGATTACCCCCGGACAGTGTTCTAGGGCCACTCTTGTACACAATATACACAGCAGATGTGCCAACCACCAACAATACACTGATTGCTACATGCGCTGACGACACAGCCGTATTATCATCCAATGAAGACCCAATGCTAGCTGCTGAGGATACACAAAACCATTTAAATATCTTGGCGGAATGGTTTAAACAGTGGCGAATCAAAGTGAACAGCGACAAATCGACGCAGATTACGTTTACTACAAGACGCAGCCGATGTCCACAAGTAACAATAAACAACAACCCAATACCAATGAAGTCGGAAGTAAAATACTTGGGACTACACTTAGATGAGAAACTAACCTGGCGATCACACATTAAGGCAAAGAAGCAACACCTAGCAATAAAAACTAGACAAATGAATTGGCTAATAGGAAAACGATCGAAATTATCTCTGGAGAGCAAACTAATTATATACAAAACGATACTAAAGCCAATATGGACTTATGGCGTCGAGCTATGGGGCTGCTCCAAGCCATCTAACACAAAAATTCTCCAAACATTTCAATCGAAAACTCTCCGCATAATAACAAACGCTCCATGGTTTGTCTCAAATCAAACCATTCACGAGGATCTCAAAACTCCATTCATCAAAGATGTGATTCCAACGGAACCTATAAAATACAGAGAACGGATTACAGATCATCAAAATCACTTAATTAGGGAATTGTCCAACCGGCAGGTAGCAGAAAGAAGACTGAAGAAAAGTTGGCCAGAAGATCTAGTCAGATGAGCAGCTGAGAACTGTCGATGGACAGTATCCGCTTCACGCCAACCTTCATTCATCACATTTACTTAATACTTATGTCCTAACTTGAGTAATTCTGGCAGCACATTCTTACACAATGAGGATTTCCTCGTTTAGTGTTCACTGTTACTGTTTTCAAACTTATATTTCAGATATGACATGTGACACGTTCTGTATATTTCGTTGTTGCTCTTATTGGCTCTTTTTGTAAAAGTTAATTTTTGTTTTCTCTTCTTTCTCGAAATTTGTAGTTTTATTTTCCGCCAAGTTTATATTGAATCAGTTTATCACGCGGAACTGTACATCAGATCTGTATATAACTTTACTCCGAAATAGAAAAACTGAAGTAAAACAATAAACTTGCCAACTGTGTAAGTAAAATTTGAAAAAATAATAAAAATGAAATAAATAGTTTCTCCTTAGGAACAAAAGTGTATAAATATAAAAATGTGTTTGGCAATATTAGTACTGTTACGACGGTCCCCCTGGTACAGTGGAAAACAAAATACAAGACACCAATGAAGTCACTAATCACCAGCTTTAATTATCACAATTAATAATTCGTAATCAACTCGTACAATAATTCCAGTTAGATTTGTCCAGACGCAATACTAATGTCAGCTATAAAGGATTCCGCACTAATAACAACACTTCCCTACAATACTTCGAAAAACACTCGATCCGCGCTAAGGAAAATCGCTCACGTAACTGACTTGACAACGCCAGACGCTCTTGCTTTTATAAGTCGCGCAGAGTTCCAGTATAGCTTTCCCTCCTTACTGCACGCCGGCTTAATGCGTATCTCAAGTGTTCTTGAACACGCTAGAACCTACTTGTGCGCGGTCTTGACTGAGGCAACACCTGCCGTACTTGACCGGGGGGGGGGGGGAGAATGTTCTGGGCTATTCGATAGGCTTCTCGTTGCAGTCTAAAGTTTATAAATAATTATGGAGAGTTTATACGTTTATATTGTGTGATGGTACATTTTATCACATATGTATAAGACATATTATAACGATAAGATATAAATAACAAGTACTAGCACAAGCCATGAAAGGGAAAAAACTTATTAAAAAGTATGTAACTAACATTAAATTATCAATTCCAACATCCAACAAAAGTAACCAAAGAAGATTATATTAATATTATATAAGAAACAGTAGTTATAAAAGGAAATTCAGAAAAGAACAAACAAAGAAAAATGTCTAATAACGTGACAAAACACAATAGTTATGGTAGGTGAGGGGGATGAACAGATCCTATATGAACAATATAACATGAACTACAAATGGACTGATAATAATAGAAAAATGAAACGGGCGACGATGAATATCACAAGAAAAAATCAACATTGAATAGAAGAAATGAGAAGAGGCAAGGACATCCAGACACGAAAGTAGATCCAGTGGGCTGCTTACACGATCTATTTGACCATTACTGAACAAATATTATTCACGCGCCGATTTCAAACGGACGGTGACACACTAAATTCTCGTTCCTATAAAATCGTTGCTAATCATCGAATACTGAAAAACAACACTGTAAACGATAACAAAACAACTAATATAAATAATAGTCGCAACACCAGGACATTTACGAACCGATTAACGAGTACAACCAAGTTTTGAAGGGTAACTTATTTCATTATCCGCAGTTCATAAAACACACCCGTATTAAAATAAATAAAACGTTATAGATTGACGCATCCAACGTGGGCCTTTAAGACTCACAGATAAACAGTAACAGAACTTACACGTTACAGATTGGCACCGTCGCGGGGCTTGAACAAGTCGGACAGATAACACAAATCTGATTGTTACAATATATATGAAATTTTGTAACGTAATAACTGTTGTGTGCCAGTGAAATTTGAGTTCCAAATAACCATTAGAGGGAGTTACTGTTACAGGTACAGGTGTAACTAGCATAAGACTGTTCATGCGGTTAACAGAGAAGATGAAATGCAAGTAACGAGACGTTACGAGAGTATTAGAGTTTCCGCTACCGTTGTCAGGATAGATCAAAATAAACCGAACTACAAATAGCCTATACAGGACTATCAAAAATTGTTAAACGTTAGAAAGCGAAGAAAAAAGTTGAGGATAGACCAAGAAGTATGTGATAAGGAAGAGGTCGGAGTAGCCAGTTTGTCTAATCCCCAAAGAGGACAAGGAGAAGACAAAAAGCACAAAAAGTGTTCACATTCTCGTATATTGAAATCGTTACTAGTTGAAAACCCGATAATATGATTGAGTTTTGTACCGTGTCGACACACTTTCCGAGTCATATCTTGTTGCCTTTGTGTGGTCTGCTGCTGCCGGCGTCGCATTGTTCAGTAGAAACGTTCTGTCCAGCTTTCTTTTCCCCCGTTAATTTACATTATTTTGCATCTCAATAGTTCGTGTAAATTAGCCGACGACGAATACAATTATCATAGTTAAATTTTTAAGCAGTCTGCGAATTCTACGACGGTCTGACTAAGCGACAAGCGGTAATGTGACTGTGTAAGTAGCAGCGAACCGGTTTGTGCTCCATAAACACGTCTTCGTCGAACGCTTAAACTTAAAGGAATGGAACAATCAGTGATAAGCGTCTCTGAGACGGACCCAAGGAACGGGAAGTCAAGGGCTTAAATGGGAATAGAGAAGGACATACTCGTGTGGTGTGAACAGAAACCTGTGTATAGCAAAACTAACTGACTAGGATCCCATGACAAGAAGAAGGCGACGAGAGGACCCAGAAGATGTTGGAAGGACGAGGTAGATGAAGCGGAGGGGAAAACCTTATGAAGTACGGACTCCGGGAAACATCACGAAACAAGCTGACTGATAGAAAGAAAGCGGCATTGGTTGAGGGAATATTTCAATAATTCATCTGAATAATAGTTCGGAGTGACAACCTGAGCTTTGGCACCCACAAAACTTGCACAAACAGGTTTTTTTGTGTTTCTACGTAAGCTACATGAAACATTCGCACGCATTTTTTGCGAATAATTAAAAAAAAACAATTATGAGCTCCAGGTAATGTAAAACGCGGTTTTTTTATTTTCTACGTGGAATCCACATCTAATTTAGCTGCGTACGCGGTAAATAAGGTAGTTTTTTTTACGTAAATAAGGTAAAATTGACGTTGTTAAGTTAACATGCAAAATAACCTAACAACTAACCTGTCTCCCATTTTGTGATAGAACTCGTTTTTTCAATAATGCTCGGTTTTTGTGCAGATCACAGAAAAAGCAACCAACCGAAATAAGACGAGGTGGACCAAGGGCAATAATGCCTATACGTCTGTCTTTCTGTGGCAGAACTCGTTTTACACTAATACTCGGTTTCTGTGCAGATCACAGAAAAAGCAACCAACCGAAATAAGACGAGGTGGACCAAGGGCAATAATGCCTATACGTCTGTCTTTCTGTGGCAGAACTCGTTTTACACTAATACTCGGTTTCTGTGCAGATCACTGGAAAAGCAACCAACCGAAATAAGACTAGGTGGACCAAGGGCAATAATGCCTATACGTCTGTCTTTCTGTGGCAGAACTCGTTTTCCACTAATACTCGGTTTCTGTGCAGATCACTGGAAAAGCAACCAACCGAAATAAGACGAGGTGGACCAAGGACAATAATGCCTATACGTCTGTCTTTCTGTGGCAGAACTCGTTTTCCACTAATACTCGGTTTCTGTGCAGATCACTGGAAAAGCAACCAACCGAAATAAGATGAGGTGGACCAAGGGCAATAATGCCTATACGTCTGTCTTTCTGTGGCAGAACTCGTTTTCCACTAATACTCGGTATCTGTGCAGATCACTGGAAAAGCAACCAACCGAAATAAGACGAGGTAGACCAAGGGCAATAATACCTATACGTCTGTCTTTCTGTGGCAGAACTCGTTTTCCACTAATACTCGGTTTCTGTGCAGATCACTGGAAAAGCAACCAACCGAAATAAGACGAGGTGGACCAAGGGCAATAATGCCTATACGTCTGTCTTTCTGTGGCAGAACTCTTTTTCCACTAATACTCGGTTTCTGTGCAGATCACTGGAAAAGCAACCAACCGAAATAAGACGAGGTGGACCAAGGGCAATACGTCTGCCTATACGTCTGTCTTTCTGTGGCAGAACTCGTTTTCCACTAATACTCGGTTTCTGTGCAGATCACTGGAAAACCAACCGACTCAAAGCAGCATTGTATTTCATTGCTGTATCGCTGTAATGAGTGTGCATTTTTTCGCAAATTGCAAATAGGAAGTGCTCATTTTTCGCGTCCGCACCTACGTAGTTTTGACCTGTAATTTACTTAGAAATACGAACACACTCGGTTCTTACCAGTTTTGTGGCTCCCACAGTTCAGGTTGTCACTCGGAACTATTACCTTAATTTGAATAAAATACGATGATGAAATGTTAATTACATAAGTGAAAAGAAGAGGACTGGTAAATCGGAAATTGAAAATTACGTAGCTTGCTGACCGGACGTTAGAGTGTTGATTGTTGTCTAGAAGAAACTATTCTTGGCTTCACTCGTGATGAGGTAAAAACTAAATAGTCTTGTAAGTAGAGTAATTGTTCAATTCAAGTTCAACTTTAATTGGGTCAGAAGAGGTTAGCAAGTTGAACGTTTTTATTGAATAAACGTGCTGATTTGTTCATTAGTCTATTTCATGTTACGAGTATGTTGGTTGTGTGGCTGTCTTGAAGAAACATGTTTTAGCTAGGAAACAAATGTACACTAGTGCGAAATTTGCAGGTACTTTCTCATTAGTCAATTTCCGTAGTCTGACGACATTTCGCTCATTCTGTGTAACGCAGTTATATATATGGAGGCGTTGGATAACTGTGCTGCGCATTGACCTGAAGAAGCCTTTCACAGTGTGAACGAAACGTCGTCAGACTACCGAAAACGAATCAAGCTGTCAAAACTGGAAGAAGCATACTTTTTCAAGACATTGCCAGAGGAAGAAGTTAAGTTCTGGAATTATCGTAGTCATCGTCTCGTCAAGGATTAGGAGCATCCTGCTCTTCTGGCTTTATGCCTCACGTCATATGACTACTGATTGTCCAACGAGGCTGATAAACATTAGTTAGCCATGGAATACGAGTTTATAACTGTCCGTCCTGAGTAAATGACGTTTCCATTTGATTCTGTTTGGTGTTATCCTCTTATTAATGTTCAGTTCCTTTCTGATATTTATTACAGCAACTGCTGGAGTTTCATAAATACTTCATTTCATCTGCGTGAAACGTTTTCCAATCCCTCTTACCTATCGTCCTGGTTTTATCATCTAATAGCATCTAATAATAACGGAACAGCCATTGTGTTATAAAATTTTTTAATTTTTGATCCATTGTTGATTCATTTTCAGACAAGGTGCTCAGAACTTTAAAGTGAGTGAAGTTAAAGACTGTTTGGACTTTGTCACTGAGTTTGTTCAGCAATCAAAAAATTAAAACATGTTGCCCTGTTACGAGCACTTGCGACACCTTCGTGAGTTCTTGACTAAAGAAATCAATCTAAAAGAAAAATTAGTCATTTTTTTCTTAAGCCAGCAAATACGAAAAGCGATTCTGACATATAGCTAGCTATCTGGTTTCTGATAGACACTGGACAAAGTTTTACTATAAATGAATATTTTGTGAAAAACCTAGACTGTTTTTACAATGGGCTAAGTTTGTATTACAGCTATGTACACAGCGTTTTGTATAAGATATAACTGTTGTTTATTGCTATAGGCCTACTGCTGTACAGTTACATATTTTTTTATAAATACAGTAAAATAAATAGTTTCTATTTTTATCCACGTAGTTTAAATGTGTCATATCCGTAGTGGAGAAAGTGACAAGAAAAGACTCCAAGCATTTGAGACCTGGCGCTACAGAAGAATATTCAAGATAAGCTGGAGGGAGAAGATAACGAATGAGGAAGTCTTTAGAAGAGCTCAGGAGGAGAAGAGCTTTCTATGAAATTTAAAAGGCAGAAGAGCTAAGTTTATAGGGCATTTACTACGACACAATGGGTTGGTTAAGAGAATAATAGGAGTAATTGAAGGGAAGAATCACAGAGGACGACCCCGTTTAGACTACATGAAACAGCTTATGGTCGATTTGAACTGCACATCATATTGTGAGTTGAAAAGAAAAGCAGAGAAGCGTGAATAATGGCGAGCTGCTGCCAACCATCCTATGGGCTGATAACCTAGAAGAGAGAGATATTCATATTATAAGGGCTACTTGCTGCAGGCTATATACAGTTACAATGGACACTCAGAGCAGCTATTAGTCCGTCATAAAGGGGATTACTGCTCTTTCGTTTTGCATGAAAAATAATTATGATAGGTATTAAGAAAAACCAATAAGAAGAAAATTAATGATTAATGGTCGAATTCTAGAACAGGTGAGCCATTTTAATTATTTGGGAAATGATATTGGCTGTGATAAGAATTATGATAAGTTAGATGAGTTCCTGACGGTCTGCGGGACAGTCAACCGTACTTTTAGAAACATGGTACGTCGAGATATAAAATTAAAGTTCTACAAAGTTATGGCAGTCCCTGTACTGTCCTGTGGGTGTGAATTACGGGCAACAACCAAAAAACAAGATAGTAAAATACAGGCCTCGGAAATGGCGTTCTTAAGAGGAGTTGAAAGGTGTTCTAAACTTGACCGTCTAAAGAATGAGGATATAAGAGAAGAGTTACACGTTTGTAACTTGAATACAAAATTAAAAGAATACAAACAGCGGTGGAAAGGACACTTAACAAGAATATCAGATTCCTGAGTGGTCAAACAAGCCTGGAAATACAAACCTATAGGACACAGGTGTGTGGGGTATACCGAGGAAGAGATGGCTGGAAGATCTGTTGAGGCGGAACAGGCATCACCTTGCTGTGACGTGATGTGAAGATGATGATTAAGAAGAAGTGGGCGTGCGTCCTTTCCGGGTACTGCTGTTGTCAGCTGTCGATTTGTTTCATCATTTCTACGTTTGAAGAAGTCACGTAAACGAAATACAGAACGCCGCTGATCGTTACCTAGAATACGGCCTCGACCGCGTTACTCTTCCTTTAAATCGCTGAGCGTCGTCGACCGGTTTGCGCTACGTGTATGCACGGTTTCTTAAAGGTTAGTTATTTTTGCAACGTTTTCGCGTAGCGAGTCACGTCGTCAGTCGCAAGGGAATGGTAATAACCACTTGTGATTAGCGTAAAGCGTCCGTACGTTTATGGAAAGGTAATCAGTCATTGTAGCCCTGCTCTGTGGTCTGTACGAGGTTCATGCAATTCTTGTTTACTTTAAAAATAATGCTTCATTCATCGACACTTATACTGCCCTCTTCAAAGTAGTCTCAGTCGAATGTAACACGATTAAGCCAGCCTTTTTGTAGTCTTCAGAATATTTCAAGCATGCACGTTTTGGTACAGCCTTGA
Organism: Magicicada septendecula; assembly: GCA_034769895.1. Taxonomy (NCBI): domain Eukaryota; kingdom Metazoa; phylum Arthropoda; class Insecta; order Hemiptera; family Cicadidae; genus Magicicada; species Magicicada septendecula. Next base: position 14,521,067 of record CM068370.1, read on the forward strand.
GCTCGCTTAGCGATTTTCGTTTTACGTCTTCAGCGGTCGCGAAACGTTGTCCTTTCGTGGAAATTATCACTATTGGGAGCAGGAAAGATCGCGTTGGGACACATTTGGTGAATACGGCAGTTGACGTGTCATCATTATGACTTTTTCTTTTGCCTAGCCTGAGAAAAGTCTTAACAAGCAATGACGTCCAGGCGCATTATCGGGCAGCAATTTTCATAAATTATTCTTCCGTAAATCTGGCCGTTTTCTACGAATAGCTTCGTACAAATAGCGAAAAATGTCCGAATAGTACTCTTAATTATCACTGCGCCTAGCTACGAAATTTCGTGGAACACAAAAACATAATCTTCATCTGAGAACCACGATCTTCAGCTCATTTACGGCAGTCTTTGAAGCTTGTAAACCGTTTGTTCACGCACAGCAGTCTCGCCAGAAGCCTTCTGAACACGTTTACGAGGACACAGCAGTTTACCTCATATTTTAGACAAAATTTAGCCCACGTTCTTCAATCTTGCTTGTAGAATGACAAAAATTCGCCTAATACACCTAAGGACGACTTACTGAATTAGATGTGAAATCTAAACTAGGCATCAAATGGTAATAAAATTTTAGACTACTGATGTGTACTAACATGTGTGCCAACATCTCATGATTTTTTGCAAATCAGATTCTGTATTTTGAAGTACAGAAGCAAGTCGTCTGTACAAACAACAGCACTTTCAAATATCTGTCTCGTGATATCTTAGTACCAGAGTTCACTAGAAGTTTCCATTTCCTTACTAGGTCGATATAAATGAGTAGGCGATATACTACGCCCTAGTCTAACATCTTGATTGACAGTTATTTGTTGAGATAACCTACATCTGTTTTTGATAGCTATTCTTGTTCCATTATATAGGCCTTGTGAATTGTTGTGGTTATCTTCGTTTTTGTGCGTGTGTGATGATTTTGCAGAAATTTTCTCGTAACGTTCGACAGTGCTGAGAGGCTTGTGGGAAAACGAAGCTGACTAGATACAGCCATAGTCCGGTCAATTTAGACATTGACCCTTGCAAAAATTCCCAGAAAGCTGAAAATTTGCATAGATGTTAGGGACACCATTGTTATGAAATTGTGAAAAGTCCCCATCGATCCCATGTCTGCAAACATTTTTATTCAAGGTCAAAGGTTGCAAAAATGGGTTTTTTGAATTTTTCAGCGAAACGGTTAGTTTTATGATAAAATATGTTAGACAAAAATTGTAGATCATGCAATTATCTACAAAAATTGCCCTTACACATTTTTTCATAACACTAACCATTTTTGAGAAAAAACAATTACAAAATTTTCTTACGCTGTATTGTCTATAATATGTACACGTTTCCACACCACCTATGAGGTAGTGTACCTAGCGCGTTTTTTTTAATGTGGTTTCCCCGGTAGGCCTATTCCACGGTCTATTACAGTAAAATTTAATGAATGTTTGGTTATTCTTCTTCTTTTCAGTCGTTGTACTCTTGTCAGAGTGCTCGTTGTCGATCAGATACAGCTCGAGTGACAAGTTCCGTTATACTTGGTTATAAACATATTTTATTCATCATCATCGTCATTAATTATTTCTTCTTCTTCCCCTCCATCTTCTTCTCTCTCTCCATTTTCTTCTTCTTCCTCATCTTCTTGAGTTGACGTAAATTGTACTAACAGCGATACATCAGTTGTTTCGTCGTTGATGTGAAAATCTTCTTCTGTTGGAGATTCAACATTTGAACACGATTGGCCTTGACAAGTGGTGCACGCTAGTGAACAAAATAAGCCTACTTTTTTGCAGCCGCATCTTGAGTTACACCCCTTTTTGCAGTTGCAAAAAATAGAATTAAGGAGGTTTTCTGGTGCAGGTGGAAGAAGCGTGTGGATTGGTTCCAATACATTATTGACATGCTTCCAACCCCATTGTTCTGGGTCTAGTTAATTACCAAGCCACACCTGAACCTGGTAATATACACGATAAAAATGTTGGTGAGCAGAAGCCGCGGTTGGAGGAAGGCAAGCTAATTGCACACGTTTTTTATTACGTGTTTGTTTTGCAAAAGATAAGTAACGTAATTTGTCTATGGAAGTAATTTTTTTTGGAGCTCCATATACAGACAGAAGAAAGCGAATTCCGTTGGTGATTAGAGTTTCTGGTGAAGAGTTGATATCTTCGAAAGCTTGTGCACAAGTAATAAAATTTTCTTTTTCAAACAATTTAAAAATTGTTGTTTTACCCCTTCGAAACATTGCTGATGTTGTATCACAGCCAGTCATAGCATGTAAAAACAGTATATGATTTTTACATTTAGGATAATCCGATAAACTCGTATTTGAAAATATTTCCGATGGTTGTTGACCTTTGCCGGGTTTCAATAAATAAATAGTTCTTCCAATTGGAGTTCGAGCGGTAAGTAATACCAATAGATCAACATCTTCACCAACAACAACATTCATATCAGTTGGATTGAATTTATTTATTGCAGTTTCTATAATGAGTACATCAGCATCATTGTCAGCTTGCTTGACAGGAATATGTTCAGCGGTTAATTTTTCTTTTAGCATTGTAATTAACCGAGACTTATTATGAATGTTTGACAAAAATTGTTGTTGGCTAGTTGAAACTTTCATAAATTGATCAAAGATAATATCAGAAGATGCCGATGTTTTTGCCATACGGCGACGTTGTTCGGCGGCTTTAATATTTTTCGTACAATCTGTATAACCATCAAATACCACAGTTACTCTTTGACCAAAATGTCTGCGTATATACTGAACATATTTATCTAAGATGTTGCTAAATGTATCTTCTCGATCCCAAACCACACGGTGCAATAAATATCCTCCATCAACAGTATATATAACATTTAAGTTGTCAAAATCAATATCTACTTTTTTAAAACAATCATAAATAGCTGATTTTTGTGATTTTCGCATTCCAACCTCATCAAATAAGGACAACGGGTAGGGAGCCAATTCATATTCAAAATATTTTTCAATTTCATCGTGAAATGCCGTAGTTATACTCATGCGTTGAAATAATAAGACAGGGTCAACAGGTACTTTCTCATCATGAATTTTTATGGTACTACTCATAGCTAATAGAGGAAGTACTTTGTCAGCACGTTTGAGTTTGATATTATCAAATGTCAGCCCTGTCATTTTAGACATGGTGGAAATTCCAACTTCGCGAGCTTTATGGCAGTTAATTTTATCGTTACCAACGACCCCACTAGCGATAGATAAAATGTTGTTAACCTCTGGGAAGGGATTATGTGACGAAAACCATTCTAGAAGTTTTTGTACATCTTCAGCATCTTTCGTTACTCTTGAGTCACTTGCATCAACATGCTGATCAGTTGTATCCATTTTTACATTCGAGAGTTCTTCCAATGCTTCACAAACGGTATTCATAGCATGCATACTATAAACCCATTTACTGATGACACTCTCTTTAGTACTTCTTCCTCGAGCAATACCACCGTCTGTCTTCATAGATTTCATCATTGACTGCTCTATCACCATATCCGTTGACGTCCCACAAATTAACTTATCAGAACGTCTAACCGTAAAAAATCCTTTTGTGAATCGTTGGTAAACACTACCATCCATATAATTTTCTAATTTTAACATTTTTTGCAGATATAAGTGCGCAGATTTAGCGTAAAGAAAATGACCTGATGCGTGGAAATAAGGAAGCATTTCTTTAACAGCATTCAAGTGAGCTTGCCAATCTCCCATACGTTCAGCTCTTATAAACTCTTTTGCAATTGATATCATGTGAATATATTGTATCCATAGTGTAGCCGTAGGTCCTCGTTCTTCATATTCTTTTAGCTTTTGATTGAACTGATTAAGTAATGCTCCAGATGTTCCATCGTCATTTTCAATATCATCATAGGAAAGAGTGTCATTCATTATGTTTTTAATATTGATGGTGAGATCTACATCTATGATGTCATCAAGAGCAAGATTTTTAGATATTATGATTGCTAAAGCAAGTTGAAGTAGTGTATGAGCTCGGACAGCTCTCGCGTAAGCATGGCCATTGAGAATTTTCTCCAATGACTTTGGTGCATAAATCAAAGAAAGCACTTCCTTTATGCCGCTTCCTTGCATTATGTAACCAATCGCTCCTAAAAACGACATGAGCAGATGAAATCCTCCTAACCTGACTATGATCTTTGATAATTCGGACCCTTCAGGTGCAGCTGATACGATTTCTTGAGCTTTTGCATACAAAGGTTGATCAAAAGTAATAACGCATACATCGTGACCGTAACGTTTTGCATTTTCTAATGCACAAAGTAAAGTAGTGTATATAGTGTTGTAGTTACTGGCAGGTTGATGAATGAATGGTAAAAATGAAATTTTAGATTTTGAAAAATTTCTTACATTTTTCGTTAAATGTTCAATGTAACCATTCCAACCAGGTAGCAGTACATTTTTCCATTTGCCATAGAACCATATCACGTCGACTTTTTTGATTAAAAATGCTCTGGTTTCACTGTTATAATCAAAATCTTCGACTTTGATTTTACTGTAGCCCACTACACCATTATTTTCATAAACTTGTATTGGAACATGAGCTTTTGCGGCAAAATCTTTGGCTGAAGGTGCTTTTATTCGTGGTATAGGCTCTTCAAGTAAAACTGAAGTTATTGGAGTAACAATTTGAATAATACCCATTATGTGAAGCGTATTATTACCGTCTAATGTATTTACATTTACATCAGCATTGTCTGCCACATACTGAATGAACGTGCCCGTTTCTGGTGGTAAAATATAAGGAGGATTATGAAAAACTGTTGCTGCCTCGTACATCATAGTTTCATTATAAGAAGCGCACATACCAAAAGATGAAAAAATTTGTATCAGACGCTTTGAAGCAAATCTTCGATGGAAAAAAACAGCGAGACCCAATTGTAGCTTGGACTTAAAAGGCCGAGGCCTAACAGCAGTCATAATACTATGACTAATGTTTGTGCAAACTAACTTTAAATGTTCTAGATTACACCGTTTACTTTTTAAAATAATTTGTTCCAAAAAATAAGTCAGTGATTCCGGAATCTGGCTATTTAGATCTTCAAACATACGACCTGGTGGGGGGTAATGAGAATTATCGATGGCTACCGATTGAATATCTTCCCGAATAATTGCTGCCGCAGCTGCTAGGACCTTCAATCGCTCTTCTTTGCCTTTAGGTTTTTTCTTTTCACTCCAAGCTTGATTGATAATATCATGATAATTACCAAGAAAACATACAAATGTTAATTGTCCTGGTTTCTCAGTAATAATGACTCTATCACCATAATTTAACTTCAATCGTAATTTAATTGTTCTGTTATCAACACTTACATTTTTACAAATATTTTTTAATTCCTCTAACGTAAACTGGCAGTCATCACTACTTTCAGTATATGAAAATATTTCCTCCATGGCGAGATTTAATGTTTCATCTTGAGGACGACCGACTTGACCTCCAGCGGTCGGCTTTAAAAATGAAACAAAGCAATCATTATGGTACTTAGCTTCAGCAGCAACTAAATCGTGTTCAAACCCGATGCGAGCAACAATAGTTTTTGCGGTGTCATCAGAACGAGACTGAGCTGCTCTCATAACTGAGTCTTTAAATGAAAGAGTTGTAACGTTACAAATTTTACGACGAGATTTCTGTGCTTGTTTCTTTTCGTATTCCTCATTCAACTCATCGCCGCAAAATAAACAACAATTTTTAAAAGAAAAATATGACTCACTTACACGTGCTCTAGTACGAGGAGGACTTTTTTGAGAGGTACTAGCTGATTCCTCTTCATGTTGCCGTTTTGCTGCTGCAATTGTACTCTTTCGAGTGTATTGTTTGCGACACTGCACATGAATTGTCACTGAATTTACGTTCTTCAAGTAATCAGTAAATTGATCCCCCCTTTGAATACTCGCGTCAATTAACGTCTTCATGCCGCGATCAACAGTAACACATTCACTTGAAGATAAAAGTTTACTGCAAATAAAACAGAATTGCGACATATTTTCAACAAAAAGTGAATACAGCACAAACTTTAGCAGAGAATATTTTAAATAACTACGTGTTTTCACTACGAAGGAATTTTCAAGACTAACTGTGATTTAGGTGCGACCTAACCTCACAAAAACAGGTAGACGGAACGGTCACGCAAACAATGGAATGACAGGCAGATGTTTTTCAAGGGCACATGGTCCCTTAAAATTAGGGACTCCGTTTTTTTTAACATCATATTTTCAGAATTATCGGTCAATATGAATGTATTAGTCACGCAGACTTATAGTTTTACTTATATTACAAGCCCAATGATATCATAGGCAGCTTAGTCATGCTTATTATGGAGAATACAGCGTAAGAAAGTTCTGTAATTGTTTTTTCTCAAAAATGGTTAGTGTTATGAAAAAATGTGTAAGGACAATTTTTGTAGATAATTGCATGATCTACAATTTTTGTCTAACATATTTTTTCATAAAACTAACCGTTTCGCTGAAAAATTCAAAAAACCCATTTTTGCAACCTTTGACCTTGAATAAAAATTTTTGCAGACATGGGATCGATGGGGACTTTTCACAATTTCATAATAATGGTGTCCCTAACATCTATGTAAATTTTCAGCTTTCTGAGAATTAATGCAAGGTTACCCCTATTCTTGGGCTAAATTGACCGGACTACCAATGCAAGGACCTGCATGTTAAACGTTCCAAACTGGTTACAACTGGCAACTAGTTAGGTTGCTGGAGATTTCGGTAGTTGGGCAATGTGGCTGTGAAACTATTGAGAATGAGATAAGCGGTTCTGTTGTTGAAGACTGTAATAAGCTAACATCTAATTCACTTTCTATCGTAGTAGGAAGAGAACTATAATTATCCTGATGACCCAATATCCTGGCCACACACATGGTGCTACTTGTTCACTGCGCCAGCCCACCAAGGACTGGAAGCTACGTCTTTGACGAGGACGTAAGATGGGCGGTGTCCTTGGTAGAATGATTATGACGACGGCTATATGCGTATTGTTTTGTACAGTATTGCGAAATAAGAATGAGTATGTAATTGTGAACTGAAAAGGGTAAAGCAGTTGTTTAATGAAAGTTAAAACCTAGAGAATATTTAAACTAGGTTTGAAAAGCCTTTTGCCGCTTTTCAGATTGATATTAAATAGAATAATTGGTACTGTCCCAATAACCGTACCCGCACTCATTTTCGATATTTCGGTTATACGATTATTGCCATCGATATGTAGTGAATATCGCGTATAATTTTAGTTGGATAATAGAAATCGTGAACATTCATTTGAGTATGTTATGAAGTAGTTTTCTGACGATTTCAATCGTGTTTCGTTGTCTTATTTGTTTACAAAACTAATAATTATTAAGTTTCTAGCGTAATATAACTCCGATGTGTGCCTGTGACACCAAAAGTTGGCGTTCTTATGTTAAGTTGCAAACTAAAATTACACATGGAAACCAATATGCCTTTAAAACATTACTCGCTTGTTGTGAAATCCACGTAAAAAATCTCGAAGTAAGGCGGTAGTAACTCACCTGTTACTATACATGTATCCATTATCTTGTGACAGAACTCATTTTCCAGCTGTACTCATTTTTTCAATAATTCTAATTTTTATTTTGCGCATGACAGAAAAAGCAACTAACTCGAAGTAAGATGGGATACTATACGTGTCTCTAATGTTTTTTGTTTGAATTTTTAATTCAGAAATATGATTCGCCAAGGTTTTATGCGTATGAGACAAGACAGCAATAACAAGCAGCGATCGCTATCGGTTTGTTATAGAGTGTGAGAGAGTGAGAAGGGGCAAGCACACACGAGAGCAGAAACATAGAGCCGTCTAAATATAGTGCCAAACATTCGTAGCTTGGCCTGGGGTATGTAACACGAACAAACATGGTCTAAACTCCTCGCTATCTGCATTCTCTATGCTCGTACGGAAACACTGGCTACATTGATTTCGTTTCCGAAGTGTTACCTGTAGCTCGCAGCGGCGGCGGCGATTCGATACCCAACAAACAGTGCACAGTAATATGGGTCCGCTTGGTTCTTTGTCGTGTCAGATCACGAAAACCCCTTGGGCGTAGCGCCAACTTCTATGGCCTTCATATGTACACCTGGACCTCAAGGTTAATTATTATTATTATTATTATTATTTTGTTCAAGTTGAGCGTAGCTCACGACTAAATTTCAAGAAAAAGTTAATTGTGTACGGTATCCATTTGCATGCAGATTAAACAAATACGTATCTATATACCTGTTAGCGCTGACCTTCTTACGACAATAACAGAGATACATATTTATGTAATTTTTTACTCGTCACATTTATCGCAGATCACTACCTTAACTAGCTATTCACTGTTTACATGTAATAAAACTAATAGTCAATCGATATAGACCGTTTGCGGTCAAACTATTCACTCGAGGTTGTATCCTCACATCCGCCGCCTTAGTACACACGAAGGCCCCCCCCCACCTGCACAGACTTAAGCGCCCCTGAGCCTTGCCCGATGACATCCCCCTTAACCACTCTTCTGCCTCACACCGCCGCCCTTGCGACGCTTGACCATCCATTACCTTCCCTTTAGCGTTCGTTAGTCTCGTCGTGAGGGGCTCCAGTCCAGCGGATGGAGAGCGGGGATTTTTCCATTTCCCTTCCCTGGTTTCTTGTTCGTGGGTAGTGGATAACATGGGATCGGTATAGGGGCTTGCCCCTGGGGAACGGTAGAATTGGCTTGGCCACCTCTTCCGACAACATGTCTATGTAGGTACTGTGTCGTACAAACCAGATGCAGGTCGAACTTCCAGACTACATTTAAGTTATCCCGACTAAATAATTAGACTAACAATAAACGATGATCTTATCGTTGGGTGTATCTCAAGCAGTGCTCTAATCGCGGTTAGAGCATGACCATTACATTCGGTTTTCACTTCACAGTAAAGGCCCTCTGCTGCAGTGTTTCCGTTTGCTTTAATTATTCGGAGCTGTTCCAATATCCGTACCCACACTACATTTTCCATGTATTGAATATGCTGTTGTATTGGTATAGGCTACTGCGGTGTGAAGAAGAAGTGTACTAATTGTAAATTGTTCTGTTCCTTAGTGTAGGCCTACAGCGAAAATACGTGTTGTTTTCATTTGTGAGATTAGGTAGTAATGATTTTTGGGATTTAGCTTACTGTTTAAAGAAATAAAAGCCATGGTTGGGAAAATATGACATTTAATGAGTCACACAATGCTTGAAAAAGAGAAAAATACAATTGATTCACTGAATAATAAGATAAAAAAAAAAGTATTAACAAATGAAAACAATATTTGTGATCCGTTAGGTGGTCAATATTCTTTTATGTTATTCAAGAAAATCTCGAATCTCGAGAACTTGAGAGTAGACGAGAATTTTGTACGAAACACAAAAAAAGGAAGATATTTACGCGTATAGCACCTCGTCTTACTTCAAGTTGGTTGGTTTTCCAGTAGTCTGCAAAAAACGGAGTATTAGTGAAAAAACGAGTATTAGTGGAATAATAATACTGCCAGAGACATGTATAGTAACAGGCGAGTTGTTTCTTTCTTCCAGTTGTTTTTACGAAAAGAGAGTTTTGTTTCAAGGGAATATCTGTTTCCAAGTGTACTTTCAGTTTGCATGTTAACCTAACAACGTCAACTTTTGGTGTCACAGGCACACGCCAGAGCTATATTATTGCTAGAAACATTTCTTTGTAAAAAATGTGACAATGAAAAACGATTGCAGTCGGCAACAAGCTATTTTATAGCATACACAAATAAATTTTCACGACTTCTACCATCAGACAAAAATTATTTTAAGATTTATTACTATTTTACAATTAAGACATATTGTTTCCTTCTTGGAACATGTTTCGGGTAGTAGATATTTTGCCCATTCTCAGCCATCTTAGTTTTTGATCTTGTTGAACATTTGAGTTCAGGTTGGTTGTTGCTAAGGCTTCCTGTTGGCTTTTGGTAGTTTAAACTGGTATTATTGTGTGTGGGTGTGGTATATATATTTGTTTTTTTTGAATGTTTTCAATGTTTAGTATTTGAAAATTGTGTCGTGTTTTGTGTTGATTTGGATTTGTTCAGGTATTAGTTTGTCTTGTGTTTTGTGTTTATATGTTTGTAAATTTTCCCATATATTCATTATCGTGCCTTTGTATGGTATATCTTTTATCAGTGTCATGTTGGTAATGTCTAGGAATTCGTGTCCTATATTTGTTGCATGTGTGGCCAAATTAGATTTATATATTTTATATTTCTGTGTTTTTTTTTTGTATGCATTTAAGTGTTCAAAATGACATTTTTCAATTGCTTTTCTTTGTTTGGCCTATGTAACATCTACTGCAGTCTTTGCATTCAATTTTGTGTATTCCATTGGTAATTGTATTAGTTTTTGTATGTTATTTTTGTTTCTTTTGTAAGGTAATTTATTGTCTGTATTTTTAAATTAGTTTGTAAGATTTGTCATCCTATTGTTTGTGTATGTGAATGTGGCCCATTTTTATTATTATTGTTGTTATTACTATTTATGTGTTGTTCATTTTATAATTTCTTAAATGTTTAGTCTTTATTTTGTATTTTATTTTATTTTCTATTTTGTGTATAGTGTCAGTGTAGAAACAAAAATTAAGTGCTATATTCACTACATACCGATCCAGTATCGCGTAATCGAAATATCGAAAGTGAGTGGTGGGTGCGTTTATTGGAAAAGTACCGTTTGTTCATAAATATCGTAGTTCTTAATCAGCTGGTCAAGTTTGACAGCCATCGTCATCACTTTCTCAGTGAGATGACGCTCGTCGTGTCGTTTCGGCGTCGTGCACTCGTTAAAATTAAAAACACGTTTACGCACGCGCGCGCGTTCCGTTCTACTAATGTTTGTGTAAATATAATGTACTTCGCCACCACTCTAGTTTATAATTAGCTCGTGTCTTTAGGCGTGAATAATAAGAGTCGTGCTGTCGCAAGCAGTATGCACTCCTCGCTTTGAAAACGGTTTTAAAGTCTGACGAAGCTTTTTAGCATCTGTAAAATCGCTTTGTCATCTGCCTACATTTCAAATTATGATAATAATAATAATAATGATAATAGCCTGTGGTAATTTTAAACATTGAACACAACGCGAATGGAATCAAAATATTTACACAAGTCAAGTGGCCGACATACCAAAAATATAAAGTGTATGTGCGCGCACGCGCGCGCGTGAAGATAAACATTGAAACGTAAATTTAGGCGCAGCGATGTTGGTCCGCGTATTTGGATGGTAGGCATTTGTGCGTTGTGCCTAGTTCGATGAGGTCAGTCTGGAATCTGACATTATTTCTGATTGTTCCGTCCATCGTTGTTTGTAATCTTTTAATTTTTAATTCAGGTTAAAAACTTGTAACTCTTCTCTTATGGCCTCATTTCTTATACGGTCAAGTTTAGAACGCCTTTTAACTCCTCTTACGAACGCCATTTCCGAGGTCTGTATCTTACTGTCTTGTTTCTTGTTGTTGTTCACAATTCACACCCATAGGACAGTACAGGGTCTGCCATAACTTTGTAGAACTTTAATTTTGTATCTCGACGCACCTTACTGTTCGTATCTGTTCACTATTATTAGTAATTAATATAATTCAAATAAAACTCAGTATAGGCTAATCACCATAAGCATGGTGTTGTGCTACCGACTTTGTTGGTTCTATACGAGTTGTCGGCAGTCGGTTTGACTCCCGCGGTCAGCTACACGTACTCGGTTCCTATGTATAGTCAAAACATTTCTGACCGAACTAAATTCACGTTCAAGTAAACAGGATGACGCAAATGCAGAAAGTGTTCCTTACCACAGTCTATAATTCAGGATAAAGAGTAGTGGTTGGCTGTCTGCTTTTGCAACCAGACCGCTCGGGTTCTGTTTTTCAATTTAACGGTACTCGAAACCGGCAAATAAACAAACAGAACTGAAAAAAAAATCGGTTTTAGGGTTTTTGTCTAAAAAAGGGTAGAGGGTAGGTAGTGTCGGGGTCACTGAGGATTTGTGTCGGGGTCACTGTGTAGTGTCGGGGTCACTGAAGTTTTGACAGGAAACGTCTTATCTTGGCGGTGTTGCTGGGACAGAGTGTTTGTAGGTTTGGTTAAAAAAGAAATTATCAAACTTGCATGTCTTTTATTTTGTTTGTTTCTTACAATGCTGACTAATTTGTACATTTTTGTTAAAGACAGAACAATGGTACCAGTAGTAGGCTATGATATGTAAGACTTAAACGCTACATTGATATCTGTAGAAAACGTTAAGTTTATCGTAACATTCAATCAGTTCTATCTCACTGTCGACATTCGTTGTTTGTGAACTGGCGTTAGGCTTTGCGGCGTCTGCGCAGCTGGTGCTCGCCTCGACTTTTCGACGCTGCCTCATCCTCCGCATTCGTTCTGCTGCTGTCATAGAGGTCCTTTTGGATTCCTCGTTCATTCTTCATTTACTCTGTGAGCGTTTACGATGGGCCTTTTTTTTTTTTTGTTGTGAAGATATTTTGACATTTTTGAAATTTTAAGGAAAATTTGTCCAAGTTCAACATTTTGTCACTGTATTATTTATTAAGTTATTTCACTATTGTCACGATTAGTGTTTTATTTTATACTACTCGTTGAGCTTTATAAAACGGCACCTCAAGTAACGTCCCACGCGTATGCGTTTCTGAGGTATACCAAATTTTCCGTGTAGGGAACCGCTGATTTTCAGGTTAATATCGCGTGACATTCTTTCATCCTTGCTCTTTTTAATCGTGTATTGCTTATTTAAATACGCGTTATAGTTTAAAGATATTAAAATTTGTCTGTGTTCGTCAAAAAGTCTTCAATATTTTCTGAGTAATTTGATACCGGATTTATGTGAATACGTCCAATAATAAATTTTGTATGATTTTTAAAATACACGGAGATCGTAGGAAAAGTTACGTCAAAAGTGCGGATAACGTTATTTTATTGAATAACATACAAAAAATATTGTCCACCTAACAAAAAACTTTTTTTTTTTTTTTACTATTCCAAAATAGCTGTATTACATTTTCTTCTGATGTTTTTTGTTTAAAAAACGTTATGTTCGCTGTTTTTAATGTATCTCTTTCAAGCTTTGTGCATACAGAGCCATATTTTCCATAAACATTTCCATGGCTATTTTCTTTGAAAAGTAAGGTAAAAACCAAAAAAAGAACATTAATATCTAATCTCATAAATGAAAACAACATGTATTTTCCCTTTAGATTAATAAATAGAACAATTTACAATCAGTACACTTCTTCTGGGAACAAGCAACGCTACAGTGTTGGTCTTTACTTGCATCACGAATGTTCTCAACAACTGGGCATGCTCCACTTTACCTAACGACACGTATTCACCTGGTTGCAGTTTCTCTAGATCCTTCTTACGGTCTATGATTTTCAAAACATCAACTTCATGCATTTCAATGACCACACTGTAGCGTTGCTTCTTCCCAATCCTTCACATCTGTCGCTATTGCAGCTCGTCTTCATAAAGGTGACTCTTCGTTTGAAGAACAGTGCTCAAATGCTGAAATTGAAAAGGCTGTGTTAAGAGACCTAGCTGATCATGGCAAAAAATGCAAACTAGAGAAACTTTTTTGTTTTTCTTCACATCTTGTTATATCGATACAATCGCATATTCAAAACATCGAAAATGTAGTGTGGTTACGTATATTGGGACAGTACCAACATGTTTTATATTTTAAAGTGTGTCTGTTAAGGTGTGCGAATATTTTGCGTGATAAAGTACATGAGAAAAACACGTCTGAATATTAATAAAAGTCATCGTCTTCGGTAGTTGGAGGAGACGCTGTGTCGGTTTCTCGCGGCCGTTAAGTGTCTGGCACAGTTGTTCGGATTCACGCAGGCGCGGGGGCGTGCACGTATACACACCTTTTTTCGCACGTTTTTTTTTCGAACGCGGAGGTGTTAATTAAACCGCCCGTATGGGATTTACGATTTCAAGTTGAACGGGAGTGCTGCGTACGGTTTATAGAATGCGGACGTAATTTCCAGAGGCAGTTTTACAGTAGACGCGTGTTCGTGCAGGCGGTGGTATGAGTGAATACAACAAACGGAACGGTACTAGAAAATACATAAGTGATTTATGAACGTAGGAACTGTTTTAATGCTGCGTGCGAAGCAGTGTCACAGGCGGACCGTCTAGGCTCAGGTGGCCGCCTCACTGAAATTGAACGCGCTCACTTAATGTGTCATACGGTTTGTGTCTGCTACACTACACACCACGGAATACCCAATGCTGCGTGCGAAGCAGTGTCACAGGCGGACCGTCTAGGCTCAGGTGGGCGCCTCACTGAAATTGCACGCGCTCACTTGATGTGTCATACGGTTTGTGTCTGCTACACTACACAGCACGGAATACCCAATGCTGCGTGCGAAGCAGTGTCACAGGCGGACCGTCTAGGCTCAGGTGGCCGCCTCACTGAAATTGCACGCGCTCACTTGATGTGTCATACGGTTTGTGTCTGCTACACTACACAGCACGGAATACCCAATGCTGCGTGCGAAGCAGTGTCACAGGCGGACCGTCTAGGCTCAGGTGGGCGCCTCACTGAAATTGCACGCGCTCACTTGATGTGTCATACGGTTTGTGTCTGCTACACTACACAGCACGGAATACCCAATGCTGCGTGCGAAGCAGTGTCACAGGCGGACCGTCTAGGCTCAGGTGGGCGCCTCACTGAAATTGCACGCGCTCACTTAATGTGTCATACGGTTTGTGTCTGCTACACTACACAGCACGGAATACCCAATGCTGCGTGCGAAGCAGTGTCACAGGCGGACCGTCTAGGCTCAGGTGGGCGCCTCACTGAAATTGCACGCGCTCACTTGATGTGTCATACGGTTTGTGTCTGCTACACTACACAGCACGGAATACCCAATGCTGCGTGCGAAGCAGTGTCACAGGCGGACCGTCTAGGCTCAGGTGGGCGCCTCACTGAAATTGCACGCGCTCACTTGATGTGTCATACGGTTTGTGTCTGCTACACTACACAGCACGGAATACCCAATGCTGCGTGCGAAGCAGTGTCACAGGCGGACCGTCTAGGCTCAGGTGGGCGCCTCACTGAAATTGCACGCGCTCACTTGATGTGTCATACGGTTTGTGTCTGCTACACTACACAGCACGGAATACCCAATGCTGCGTGCGAAGCAGTGTCACAGGCGGACCGTCTAGGCTCAGGTGGGCGCCTCACTGAAATTGCACGCGCTCACTTAATGTGTCATACGGTTTGTGTCTGCTACACTACACAGCACGGAATACCCAATGCTGCGTGCGAAGCAGTGTCACAGGCGGACCGTCTAGGCTCAGGTGGGCGCCTCACTGAAATTGCACGCGCTCACTTGATGTGTCATACGGTTTGTGTCTGCTACACTACACAGCACGGAATACCCAATGCTGCGTGCGAAGCAGTGTCACAGGCGGACCGTCTAGGCTCAGGTGGGCGCCTCACTGAAATTGCACGCGCTCACTTGATGTGTCATACGGTTTGTGTCTGCTACACTACACAGCACGGAATACCCAATGCTGCGTGCGAAGCAGTGTCACAGGCGGACCGTCTAGGCTCAGGTGGGCGCCTCACTGAAATTGCACGCGCTCACTTGATGTGTCATACGGTTTGTGTCTGCTACACTACACAGCACGGAATACCCAATGCTGCGTGCGAAGCAGTGTCACAGGTGGACCGTCTAGGCTCAGGTGGGCGCCTCACTGAAATTGCACGCGCTCACTTGATGTGTCATACGGTTTGTGTCTGCTACACTACACAGCACGGAATACCCAATGCTGCGTGCGAAGCAGTGTCACAGGCGGACCGTCTAGGCTCAGGTGGGCGCCTCACTGAAATTGCACGCGCTCACTTGATGTGTCATACGGTTTGTGTCTGCTACACTACACAGCACGGAATACCCAATGCTGCGTGCGAAGCAGTGTCACAGGCGGACCGCCTAGGCTCAGGTGGGCGCCTCACTGAAATTGCACGCGCTCACTTGATGTGTCATACGGTTTGTGTCTGCTACACTACACAGCACGGAATACCCAATGCTGCGTGCGAAGCAGTGTCACAGGCGGACCGTCTAGGCTCAGGTGGGCGCCTCACTGAAATTGCACGCGCTCACTTAATGTGTCATACGGTTTGTGTCTGCTACACTACACAGCACGGAATACCCAATGCTGCGTGCGAAGCAGTGTCACAGGCGGACCGTCTAGGCTCAGGTGGGCGCCTCACTGAAATTGCACGCGCTCACTTGATGTGTCATACGGTTTGTGTCTGCTACACTACACAGCACGGAATACCCAATGCTGCGTGCGAAGCAGTGTCACAGGCGGACCGTCTAGGCTCAGGTGGGCGCCTCACTGAAATTGCACGCGCTCACTTGATGTGTCATACGGTTTGTGTCTGCTACACTACACAGCACGGAATACCCAATGCTGCGTGCGAAGCAGTGTCACAGGCGGACCGTCTAGGCTCAGGTGGGCGCCTCACTGAAATTGCACGCGCTCACTTGATGTGTCATACGGTTTGTGTCTGCTACACTACACAGCACGGAATACCCAATGCTGCGTGCGAAGCAGTGTCACAGGTGGACCGTCTAGGCTCAGGTGGGCGCCTCACTGAAATTGCACGCGCTCACTTGATGTGTCATACGGTTTGTGTCTGCTACACTACACAGCACGGAATACCCAATGCTGCGTGCGAAGCAGTGTCACAGGCGGACCGTCTAGGCTCAGGTGGGCGCCTCACTGAAATTGCACGCGCTCACTTGATGTGTCATACGGTTTGTGTCTGCTACACTACACAGCACGGAATACCCAATGCTGCGTGCGAAGCAGTGTCACAGGTGGACCGTCTAGGCTCAGGTGGGCGCCTCACTGAAATTGCACGCGCTCACTTGATGTGTCATACGGTTTGTGTCTGCTACACTACACAGCACGGAATACCCAATGCTGCGTGCGAAGCAGTGTCACAGGCGGACCGTCTAGGCTCAGGTGGGCGCCTCACTGAAATTGCACGCGCTCACTTGATGTGTCATACGGTTTGTGTCTGCTACACTACACAGCACGGAATACCCAATGCTGCGTGCGAAGCAGTGTCACAGGTGGACCGTCTAGGCTCAGGTGGGCGCCTCACTGAAATTGCACGCGCTCACTTGATGTGTCATACGGTTTGTGTCTGCTACACTACACAGCACGGAATACCCAATGCTGCGTGCGAAGCAGTGTCACAGGCGGACCGTCTAGGCTCAGGTGGCCGCCTCACTGAAATTGCACGCGCTCACTTGATGTGTCATACGGTTTGTGTCTGCTACACTACACAGCACGGAATACCCAATGCTGCGTGCGAAGCAGTGTCACAGGCGGACCGTCTAGGCTCAGGTGGGCGCCTCACTGAAATTGCACGCGCTCACTTGATGTGTCATACGGTTTGTGTCTGCTACACTACACAGCACGGAATACCCAATGTTGCGTGCGAAGCAGTGTCACAGGCGGACCGTCTAGGCTCAGGTGGGCGCCTCACTGAAATTGCACGCGCTCACTTGATGTGTCATACGGTTTGTGTCTGCTACACTACACAGCACGGAATAGCCAATGCTGCGTGCGAAGCAGTGTCACAGGCGGACCGTCTAGGCTCAGGTGGGCGCCTCACTGAAATTTGCATCGCTCACTTGATGTGTCATACGGTTTGTGTCTGCTACACTACACAGCACGGAATACCCAATGCTGCGTGCGAAGCAGTGTCACAGGCGGACCGTCTAGGCTCAGGTGGCCGCCTCACTGAAATTGCACGCGCTCACTTGATGTGTCATACGGTTTGTGTCTGCTACACTACACAGCACGGAATACCCAATGCTGCGTGCGAAGCAGTGTCACAGGCGGACCGTCTAGGCTCAGGTGGGCGCCTCACTGAAATTGCACGCGCTCACTTGATGTGTCATACGGTTTGTGTCTGCTACACTACACAGCACGGAATACGCAATGCTGCGTGCGAAGCAGTGTCACAGGCGGACCGTCTAGGCTCAGGTGGGCGCCTCACTGAAATTGCACGCGCTCACTTGATGTGTCATACGGTTTGTGTCTGCTACACTACACAGCACGGAATACCCAATGCTGCGTGCGAAGCAGTGTCACAGGCGGACCGTCTAGGCTCAGGTGGGCGCCTCACTGAAATTGCACGCGCTCACTTAATGTGTCATACGGTTTGTGTCTGCTACACTACACAGCACGGAATACCCAATGCTGCGTGCGAAGCAGTGTCACAGGCGGACCGTCTAGGCTCAGGTGGGCGCCTCACTGAAATTGCACGCGCTCACTTAATGTGTCATACGGTTTGTGTCTGCTACACTACACAGCACGGAATACCCAATGCTGCGTGCGAAGCAGTGTCACAGGCGGACCGTCTAGGCTCAGGTGGGCGCCTCACTGAAATTGCACGCGCTCACTTAATGTGTCATACGGTTTGTGTCTGCTACACTACACAGCACGGAATACCCAATGCTGCGTGCGAAGCAGTGTCACAGGCGGACCGTCTAGGCTTAGGTGGGCGCCTCACTGAAATTGCACGCGCTCACTTAATGTGTCATACGGTTTGTGTCTGCTACACTACACAGCACGGAATACCCAATGCTGCGTGCGAAGCAGTGTCACAGGCGGACCGTCTAGGCTCAGGTGGGCGCCTCACTGAAATTGCACGCGCTCACTTGATGTGTCATACGGTTTGTGTCTGCTACACTACACAGCACGGAATACCCAATGCTGCGTGCGAAGCAGTGTCACAGGCGGACCGTCTAGGCTCAGGTGGGCGCCTCACTGAAATTGCACGCGCTCACTTGATGTGTCATACGGTTTGTGTCTGCTACACTACACAGCACGGAATAGCCAATGCTGCGTGCGAAGCAGTGTCACAGGCGGACCGTCTAGGCTCAGGTGGGCGCCTCACTGAAATTGCACGCGCTCACTTGATGTGTCATACGGTTTGTGTCTGCTACACTACACAGCACGGAATACCCAACAATTCGAAATTGAAAAAGGTCGTCACCTAAGTATAATAACAATAATAATAATAATTAAAAATAAAAAACACATGTAAAACATAAAAAGAAAACTATACTTTTATTCAAAAACATGTATTTATTTTTCAATATAATCTGCAGCCTTGTCAGTACACTTTCTGTAGCGTAAAAACTAGTTTTCAGTTCCTTCTTTGAACCATTGCGTGCCCTGATTTCGGAGCTAGGTGCCAACTGCATGTTTCACTTCCGTATCCGTTTCGAAACGTTGTCCTCCCAGGTGTTCTTTGAGAGGGGTGGGGGGCAAATGGAAATCACTGGGGTTTCGATCACTGGGGTGTCGCGCCTGTCCTCAGCCCAATTGACGTAATGGCGTCAACAAGAGCTGAATTCTCAGTTGATGTTGAGGGTCTCCCGCTGCGCATTTCATCGTGCACATTCGTTCTGTCTTTCAAGAACGATGTATGCCACCTGCAGACTATTTGAATGCGCACGGACTCAGGTCCGTACACAGAAACTAAGTGACGATAAATTTCGGCCGCTGATTCACTTTTTACAGGAAAAAAAACGAATCACACTACGCACTTCGCAATCGGACACGCTGCTAAATGGAACGCCCGTGATTTTAAATTTCGTGTTGTTACGTTGGTACGGAACGGATGAGGTTTTGGCACTGCTGCCACTACACACAAATAAAACTTCTCCAACATTCGTCAGCCTGCTGGCACAATTTCCCTTTGAAAAGAAATAGGGAAACTTACTTTTGAGATGACCCTCTTAATAATACTAACAATGATGGTGATGATGATGATGAATTTTTAGTGGGGAAAATGCTTTATACACCGCCAGAGGAGACCGTGCGACAATTATATCTTTATTCCCATTACTAAAGTTTACAGTGCTCATTACATTAACAGGACTAGGTATTTAGCTCACCACATACTGTGAGCAGTGACAGGTTAAGGTTTACTAGAGAAAAGATCCTTAACATTTCAAAATTTACCCCAACTGAAATAATCCGTTTAACCTTAATTCACATCAATGATTACAACCAAGATACAGTAATAACAATTGTTATTAATAATATAAAATAATTAACCTAATATTTAGCGGTTACGGCAGTTTTCAACATGAAATCAACCCTTCCACATTCAGCTAAATCTGATATACTCTTTACTAATGAAATGATATTATTACGATAAATTTTTTTTTTATTTATTATAATGCAGTTTTACAATCTACTCATTTTACAGAGTAATAAGTAAAAGTGATGTATACGTCGTCACTTGAGGTGGGAACCATCCAGCGATGATTACCACGTTCACCGGGTCAGTTCATCTGGCCACTGTCTCTTCAGACTTCTTACATCCAGTGATGGATTGAGGAGCTCGTTGATCAGGTTATTGCTGTGTCCTATGTTGCGGTTCCTGTACTTAGCGGCGTGCATCTTGATGACATCAGAAATGTATGGAATGTTGAGGTCTTTGTGAAGAGTATAATTAGAGATGAACCAGGGAGCATTCGTTATGCAACGCAAGATTTTTGACTGAACTGTCTGCAGAATCTTTGTGTTGGAAGGTTTAGAGCAGCCCCACAATTCTATACCGTAAGTCCAGATTGGTCTGAGCACAGCTTTATATATGATGACTTTGTTTGCGAGAGATAGCTGAGATTTTCTACCTATGAGCCAGTACATTTGCCTAGCTTTTAAGTTGAGTTGTTGTTTCTTAGCCTGAATGTGGGCTTTCCATGTTAATTTGTCGTCCAAATGCAGCCCCAGGTATTTAACTTCTGAATTACGATAATTGTTAACAATTTTTACTAGCTAATAAACAAGTCATGAATACTTTTACATCACAATTAAATCTAAGTGCCACTTCGCGCGTGTTAAATAATCTTTGTTTTATTAATACGTACTGTGTGTGTGTGTGTGTGTGTGTGTGTGTGTGTGTGTGTGTGTGTGTGTGTGTGTGTGTGTGTGTGTGTGTGTGTGTGTGTGTGTGTGTGTGTGTGTGTGTGTGTGTGTGTGTGTGTGTGTGTACGCGTGCCAAAATTAAAAACTTATAAATATCTTGAATTACAGGAATATACAGTGGAACTTGGTTATTACGGCCTCGGCTGTTACGTCAACTCGGTGTAGCGTTATTTTGTAAATTTAATATGCTACTCTGTTTACCTTTTTGAGTACGTGTAGTGATAATATATTAAACAGTTAACATAAAGTTGAATGTAGTAAATGCAGGATTGAATGCATCACGTTGATAACCAGTAACAATAATTCGAATTTATGAATTTTTGTTTTCCAGCAAGTTTAGATACGTGATGGTCTGGATATTTGCTGTTCAGATATTGATGCTGTACTGCAATGTGATAATTCTTTTCTTTCTCAGACATATTTGACCTAGATATTTGATAGTATCCTAATAATCACAACATACGTAAATTCAATTATTTTGTTTTTACCGCTTATACAGTATTTCAGTTTTATCGTACGTTAACACAGGAAAAATTAATTTAACGAAAAATACGTAGCCTATGTGTAAGTCAGAAAATGTGTAAACCAAAACAATGAATAACCTCATATTCGAAGTTTGACCAAAGAGTGGCGTTGAAGTTGGTCTGTTGAAGTTTAACGAGTTCACAGCGTTAAAGGAAAAAAAAAACAGCAGCAGTGTGTTTCTGATAATATCTGAGCTTGTCATTACCGCCAATGTCTGTGATTGACAGTTTGTTTTTTGATTAGTAATCAATTAGGCCGTATAATTAATCGAGTAATTAATGGAATCCCCTCGTGCTCCCGTGCCGTACATAGCTACTACGCGTATGGCTGCCGTCCACTTAACTTGTCAATTAAATTATCATTTGTGGTTACATAATAAGCGCTACTAGTTACATTATCCGTGTTGTGTTCTGATTAAACTTTATGAAATTAGGTAGACAATGTAGGAAGTTATTAACAAAACGGGTAATAATAATTTTACTGTATCTACTTGTGTCGTAAGGTGTAGGCTGCTTATTGTTCAACTCACTGGACAGATTGTCTAATAAATAAATTGATTAGAAAATTTAAGTATACAGGGGAAATAATTCAAAAGAATGGTTTAGAAAAATCGCTATAGAAGAAAGGATTCATAAAATGGAAAGAACATATGTTGTAACTAAAGATATTTACAATAAAAAGTGCATATCTAAAAATGCAAAATTAAGGCATTACAGTACAGTAGTGAGGCCAGAATGCCTATATGCAAGTGAATGTCTAGCACTTAATTAAAATTTAGACAAATTATAAATATTGGAAAGACGAAGTATTAGGAAAATATTAGGCCCACGAAAAAACTTCAGAAGGTTGGAAATTAAGAAGTAATGATGAAATATATCAAAGTATAGGAAATATAACAGAAACAATGAGAAAAAGAAGACTATTATTTTTTGGACATTTATATGAATGGACGACAATAGGTTAACAAAGCATAACTTCAAATATCTGTGGGAGAAGAACTCAACATCAAGTTGGATTAATAAAGTCCAAAAGGATTTAGAAGAAAATAATATAAACGGAGAAGAAGCAATTGAAAGAGAAATTTTCGGGCAAAAGTGTTAAAAATGGAGGGAGTCCAGGGTAGGAGAGAGAAAAACGCAGGTTCATAGTGGACTGAAGACAGGAAGAAGAGACACAGTGAAAAGATGAAAGAATATTGGAGAAAAAGAAAAGAACAAAAAATAAAGAATTGAAATTGGCATGTGGTCCTTAGATGTTCGATACAAAAAAAAAGTTATATATTATCAAATGTAATTACTTATAAAATATAAAATAGCAACATTAATACATTCTTGTACGAGGAGTTTCATTTATTATTATGAATAATAATATAAAAATAATATACAAGAATAATCGAGCGGATATAACTCTAACACACACACTCGCGCGCGCGCGCACATTATCAACACGCACGACGTGGCATTAAGATTAACAGAGGGCGAGACAATTGTGTGTTTTTCATTTCTCGTAAACTAAATTTTACGTTTTTGTCTGTTCAATATACCTAAATTTATTATAATTAATTATAACATAATTTGTTATGGCTAAATGTGAAGAAATATGAAATATGTTTTAAATAATTAAGCGCTCTTAATTTCCTAAAATGTACTTGTTAAGCCTAAAGTATAAAAATATAGGCTACTGCTATAGATAAAGGTACTTGGAAAGAGAGGAGTTGGGCGACCGAGAATCTCATGGCTGAGAAATTTAAGGATCTAGTTTGTCATAAATAGGCCTACAACTGACTTATTCCGTACAGCAGTATAGAAAGTTAAAATAGTCTGTATGGTATCCAACATCCGAAACGGATGGAACTGTCAGAAGAAGATACATAAAAAATCTATACTGTTAAGTGTTACCATAAAAATAACGAGTTCCTTCTGCAAGAATAAAACTATTTAATCTTGTGGAAATAAGATATAATAATCTTATTATTATGGAAGAAATTCTATAAAGATATAAAAATAATCTTGTGATAATTATTGTATACCTGCAAGGAACTTTAGAATTTACCGTTATAATTTAGCAATTGTTGTAGACTTTTTATATTATACTGTCAGTACGATGAGTTTTAACAAGATTTTGTTTGTTTCAGATAAACAGCAAAGTTCCTGCAGCAAGAGACAACAAGTGGCGTACGATATTTTGTTATTTCGGAATTCGTGTCGGTAGTGCGTGTATTCCGTGCGTGTGCGTGTGCGTGTGCATAAACATGTAATAAATTAATATGAGATCAAGTTTAGCGCGCGAATCGTCTTGTGTACCGTACCGCCTGCAGGCGCAATCAGTAACGCGATACCAGTCTTGTACAGTCGACCCGCGGCCGGCTCGCGTCGTCCACTGTCCCGACCTCAACGCTTGTCTCGTTAACGAAGGCCGCAAGGAGCACATCGACTGCAATGCCGTGCATTTCGGATACGCTATACCTATAAATGTTGTGCCGTTGCCGGAGGATCCCAGTTTAGCCGAGCTGGTTTTGGACAGTGGCAGCGATCTGACCCCGGAAACCGTTTCCTACCTGATCAACCACCACCCGCAGTTGCGTAAGGAGGAGGAAGAAGAAGAAGAGGAGGACCCACCAGTGATGGCAACAACGGCCAACCATCATAACAGCAAGTTTTCAACGACGGAACCGGAAGAGGACATCGCGGCGATCGCTAAACAGATATCGGACCATGCGGAAGCGATATACCAGACGTGGAAATCGCGAGGACTGGCGCCGACCGAGATACTCAACTGTCACACCAACGTGACGGCGGCGGATAAGTTCGGGTCCGCTTTGACTCCGTCTCAGACCAGCGGGGGCGGTGGGACTTCGTCCTCGCCGGTAGTCGACTTGCTTTCGTCGCCTACCTCGCTCAATACAAACAATCTAGAGAAGTTTGTCAATAATTTCGTGGTGGAGGATAAAGCGCGGCAACAGCAGAAAGCGAAAACGTTACCATCGTCCATCCAGTTCGCGTTGGAGAAGTTCGAAAAGAAGTCGAACCCGTTGAGGAACGGCGCCTCGACCGCGCCTCGTACCGTCGCCATCAAACAGGTCGACAACGACCCGGTGTTGAAGATTTACCCCAAACCGTCGTCGAAACCGCAGCCGCCCACTGCGGGGGTAGGCCTTTCCAAATACATCATGATGGACACTATCGAAACCACGTTTCCCGAAGATTATAATCCGCAAAAAACGAAGAAGACTGAAGAAATTAAAAGCAGGACTTCGGCGTCTGCGACACCGGTGACGGCCACGGCCGCCATGACGTCAACCGGAGGAGGCGGCGGCGGCTCCTCGGGGCTGACCACTTGGCCGCTGAAGAATAAAACCATCGCTAACGAACCGATCAGAAAACCCGAACCAAAGACGGACACCAGCAAGTACAACACATTACCAAATAAACTTTCATCCAACGAGTATTTAGACGAAGTAGCGAAGGAAGAGGAAAGGTTAATAAACGCGTTGAAGACCGGTATAATCATCGCCGAAGACCCGACGAACAAGAGAAACGACGGCAAGGCGGGCGGACTGTTGCAGAAGAAGAACCTGAGCATGCAGCAGAAGAAGCAGCTTAACGAACCTCAGAAGTCTTCCCCTTCGACACCTTCAAGCGGGTCGGCAGACGTTGTCGACTTTAAATCAACAAGGCCTAATAATAATAACAATAACAATAGTGGTAGTAGTAGTCCTAGTGTTAATAGTAACGTAGTCGAAGAAAAAACGGACGTTAGTAGAGTGATTAAAAAATTAGAAAGTTCAACAAAACGAACACCGACACCAATAGTGAGTAGTAGCGGTAGAAACAGTACTTCGTCAGTGCCTCACCCGGAATTGACCGGGGCCCAAAGGATGCACCTTAGAAGTTCCGCGGCGAACGGGCTCGCCAATCACGTGAACAATCCGGTCAGACCGTTCTTGACGCGAGGCTCCGTCGCCGAACGAGTTTTGATATTCGAAAAGTGCCCGACGGAACTGATGATGGAGAAACGCGTGAAATCTGGCGCGGGCAGTGGTACAGGCGGTATACCGGCCTGGAGGAATACCAGCAACGATGTCCACAGCAAAGCACAGGTAAGCAACACTCTATGCATTGGTTTGGGTGCTCTCTTGTGACATGGCATTATCAATTACCGATGAAATAATAAGACATGAAACGGTGCGAGCAGCCAGTATTCGCGGGGTGTGGGGTGTGAGGTGACCAACCATGAGGCTGGGATGACATTGGCGCGCAGGCGACGTAGGCAGGGCAGCTCAGTTTCTGTGACTCCATCTTTGAAGGGGAGTCACGCGAATTGAGACGCAGGGCAGGGCAGCACTGCGCCACACGTGACCAATGACACAGAAAACGTGTGACACCTGTGATACAAACTCCGCTCGATTCATACGGAAATGGTTAGAGAATTCTCTTGTTAGTGCGAAGTTCCCGTGAGTTCCTCTTTCTTTCGTGTACTCACTTTTCCTCAGCTTTACCTTCCTTGACTTCTGATAGAGTAATAATAATATTTCTATCTCGGCATCTTAATCTGACTCAGAGCTCAAATCAAGGTATTCCGGCAACATGTTTTTGGTAACAACACGGCTCCTGCCTTAGTCAAACTGCCGCACAAAACTGCTATCCAATATACGTGGACATCTGTGCCACACAGTTTTTTTTTCGTGCTGCCCTGCCCTGCCAGTACTGCGCCACGCACCTCAGTGTGCGCCTTAGCTGGCACTCTACATCCACGTAATACACCATCCATGTCACTGTTCTGAACGCAAAATATTTGGTCCGAAAACGACGCGTCAGAGCTACGGAAGCGCAATGAGATCTTTTAACACAGCGGAAACAGATAACCGTTTCATGTCTAATTATTATTTTAGCTGTACGTGTTTGTTGGAGCTTCGATTATCAGCAACAAACATGTATGCGCTTTTCCGCAAATATGTCCAGATATCTGCACTTTAAATCTCAGTATTTAAAGTATACGAAATAATATTGTATATTATCAAATTATAATTACTTCTGCAAGTAGTTGTTTCATATATTTTTTGGGTTTTAACTGACCTATGATAACGGAAGTTGAGCCATCAGAATATTTTGTTGCGATTTAGGAAGCGGTATTGTTTTCATAGGAGGAGATGTTTCGATATTTAAAATGAATAACATTGAGTTAAAAATACTTCAAAAAGTACGGTACTTTAAGGCTACTTTAATTGAAAATTCTATTTCCACTTTTGCGCTAGGCAGATTGTAGGCTCCGAACGTTGTTAAACGTGAGATGATCGGTTTTTGCTTTTAAACTTGTGCTAACAGGCTGGCGGCGTCCTTTTTCCAAAAAAAGGTAAATTTTGTTTTGTGTCGTGAGACTGGACCCCTGTGACAACAATATCCTGTAATCTTCTGTTAGCAGAAGTAAAGTGGTTAGTGCTTGGTTTTATTAAATAATTTATTTTATGCCCGTCGTGTCAGTTTGTTTTCAAAACGATCAAGCAGTCATTCACTCAAGTACATAAGTATTAATTGTAATTTATTGATTTTTATAAAAAATTAACTACGTTCAAAGAAAAAATAAATATTATAAGTCTGTTGGTGATTTACAAACTTACAATAGTTATTAGACTATTCCTATGATCCACGCCTTATGTCTGTAAACGTTTCTGATATATGTTTCGCATTAAGTATAGCTGTGCTTAGAGATTAAAGAAACTGCCTGTCGTAAAAATATATTCGACCTCATGCGTGATGCAGTGACTACCTTAATCGCCTCGGGAAAAAGAGGGCTAGCGGTTCTTTTTTTTCGCAGTTTTTATATATGCTATACTATTTTATCATAAATACTATTTGAATATTTTCCGCGAAAGAGCACTTGTAAAGCTGAATATTGAGATTACGGGAACTTATTTTAAAGAGTGGCGTTCCTAGAATTTGGCCTGCGGGCGGGTCCGGTCGAGTGGGCTTCATACAAAAGGAAAAAAACAATTTAAGAGTAATCAACATTACGTTTGAAGCATTGGCACAAGGTGAAATTTGGGGGAGGTAGTGAGAAATTTTGGTACGTCTGCAACATTGCCACTTCTGCGCATTACTGACGGTTAGGATTTAGCCATTGTGCAGCTGTAATGTAGGATTAAATTACAAAATTTTATACAAACCACTATGTTGTCTTTGGTATTGACGAGCGCTTTCGGCAGTCAAGCCATCTTCAGGTCATTTACCTGAAGATGGCTTGAATGCCGTAAGCGCTCGTCAATACCAAAGACAACATAGTGGTTTGTATAAAATTACTAGTAGAAATATTTGAGACCACTAACACTTCAATACAACAATAAAATAAATTACAAAAGTCTTGTACGACCGTTAGTAACATACGGATGCGTAGCGTGGACATTAACCGGCACAAACGAGCAACGTCTGAGAATATTTGTACGAGAAGTCTTGCGAAAAATCTTTGGACTTCTACAAACTGAAGGTGGGTATTGGAGGATTCGAATGAACCATGAACTGGACCAACTGATTCAGGTTGCCGACACAGTCCGGTTGAGTGGCTGGGCCACGTAAGGCGAATGGATGACAGAAGAATGGATAAGAGAATTGCAGATTGGAGACCGTTAGCAAGAAGAATTACAGGCAGACAGAGATGGTTGGATGACGTGGAGGATGATTTGAGATGTATGAACGTGAGGGGATGGAGGCAGGTATGTAATGGGAGGGCGGAGTGGAAGAAAGTCATTGAGCAGGCAGAACCCTCGTTGGGTTGTAATACTAGGAAAAGGAAAGGAGGTAAAGGATATTTTCCCGCAAAGTCAAAAATGTCAGTAAATTCTCATCAAACACTTGGAATATGTTGCGTCATTGTGTTAACCCGAAGCTCGTACTAGTCTGTTGACATTAAAGCAGATATACGTTATTATGCAGTTTTCACTGCAGTACTTAGCGCAGGCGCTGATGACGTGTGGCAGTAACACTTTATTGTTATTACTGTATCAAGAGGAAGGCAATTGTGCGTCACGAGCAGGCCAGGAGAGGCAGGTGTATGACCCGTGTACAGTTGGATTCGAGTCAAGCCGATTGGCATACGGACGCCGCGTCGCTTGTGAAAAACACCTTGACTGACCATTTTTAGACTTGACGCGCGCTTGCGCAACAAACCAGGTTAACAGCTGATCCGAGCTAAGCGCGCGTACACACACACTCTTGGCGCGATTCGCAACAAATGTTTCGCCTTGATTCCATTTATTGTTGTAATGGTCTTTAGTTTTCTACGAACGGCCGGCCTGTTGCGCCCTTGGCTTTTTGTGTAATTTACCTGTATGTGTGTTAATGTTTTACCGTTCTAATCGAGTGTTCGTAAGCCGGAATGCGCGCAAAATGTCACCGGTTAAGAAGTGTGGCGTAATACGAGATTTTTCAAATAAAAATGCTTTTAAGGTTAATTTGAAAACAGTATTAATAAAGATTATAAAAGTCGTATAATGATAATAGTGTTAATAGCTTTAAAGATCGAAACGTCCTTTGGCGTTTTCAGATTCCTAATCTCAAATCACAGCTATTTTAGTGTAACTGCAGATTTTATTCTCAGCCTCTTTCCTCCATGTCTCTGTTAATACTTTCCCTCATTGCCTCTGTACCCGTGTGGAGGTGTTTTAGTAATT
Source organism: Magicicada septendecula (assembly GCA_034769895.1). Lineage (NCBI taxonomy): Eukaryota > Metazoa > Arthropoda > Insecta > Hemiptera > Cicadidae > Magicicada > Magicicada septendecula. The sequence continues at coordinate 14,550,331 of CM068370.1, forward strand.
TTATCTCTCTGCACATGTCCATTACAGCATTACAGAACGGCTCTCATGTTTGTGTGTATCGTCGGTTAGCTTTTGTGTTGAAGTCCCCGTTATCTCCTGCAGTCTCTGTTTTCCGTATTCTTATCTCACGATTCCTGCTTCTTGCCTTGAAAATTCCATTTAGGTTGCATACTAGAACTGTTCTCTTCATATTTTGTCTCACACGTCTGATCTCAAAGTTTTGTGCTTCCTTTGCATGACATTAACAAGTACACCAATAATAATAACAATAACAACAACCATTTTTTGAGACGGGAAATACATTACTCACCGTTGGGGAACAGATCTCCAGACCATTGGTGTGTGACACTCTCCATTGGGTCGAGTGGATCCACCTCGAATGGAGAGGCGCATTACATCAAGGTGGTGCCGACCCCTATTTACCTACAAATTGGCTCTCTCTGGTCACATATCGTTTGCTTGTGCCAATTGTGTACTTATTGGGTCTCGTGTTTCTTCTGCTGAAGCAGTTTCTCACCTAAGCGGGCGTGTTTATCCCGGCAATCCTTTCCGGACAGTATCACCACGTTATCCGGGGTCAGCCGTTGTCCCGTCTCTGTTTCCAGGAGGGCTTGTCTGGAAGCTCTCCATCTTATGCGGGTAAAGAATGTGTAGTTTGCGTCGTCCGTTAAAGACTCTCCATACGAGCAGTCTAGGCTATTCTTTCTGCCCGTCTTAAAGAGGTGGGCGTGGATGTACCCGTTGCCCATAACTAACCTCTGTGTAGTCTGGATTCAGCTACTTTTTCCCATCGCTTAGCTCCTAGTGATTGCTTTGGCTTCTTCTGTTGTTGCTTTCTCACCTAGTTCTGCCTCTATTTCCCAGATGGTTTCTCTGTCTTGAGCCATCAAGAGCATTGGTCCGTATCTACGAATACGACTGGCTCTGAGATAGGAATTTGCCATTGGAAGAGCTCTCCTTCTTTGGAGTGATGACATCGCTTCCTATCTGAAAGCGGCTGCCCATAGCTCTACAAAAGTGTGGAAATAATTATTAACATTATCGTCATCGACGTCGTGGTCCGTATTTTCTTGTTTAGTCATTGTTGTTGAACTTTTCTATCGTAGCTTCGGTCGTTTTCAGTTCGTCATCGAATGTTAAGTTCGCCTGCCATCTTGTCGTTCAGCTTTCTAATACAAGTAACTGCCATCAAGATCGTAATATTAAAGTATCATATAATAATATAAAAATCGTGTAAATACGTACATGGCAATAGGTGGCCTTCATCAACACTTGATATTGGAGGAAGACATGGGGAAGATTTCATATACAGAGGAATACATGTATTTAGGGGTGAAAATTACGGCCAGTGGGAAGCAAGACCAAAGAAATACAATCCAGAATTAATTTGGGAGAGATGGCTATATATACATTAAATAGAATCCTGTGGGATAAGCAAATTACAGCGGAAAATAAAACCAAAATATTTTAAAAGCATTGTTAGAAGTATCATGACTTACGGCTCAGAAGTTTGGACTACTAATAAACACACAAGAACAGAATTAATGACAGCAGAGATGGACTTTTGGAAAGGTTCGGCAAGACTATCCAGAAGTGAGAAAATTAGAAATGAAGTAATTAAGGACAGAATTAATGTGAAAAATTCAAATTTTGTTGATTTTATCCAAACAAAAATTAGCCTGCAGTTGTATGGACACACGGAAAGAATGTCACAGGAAAGATTGCCAAGGAGAGTTATTGAATGGACTCCACCAGGAAGAAGGAAAAGAGGAAGACCACCTATGCACCTGGGTAGAAGAAATTCAGACCATATTGAGGGAACGAGGAATTGAAAATCTTTGAATGGACAAGCAGCAGTGGAAGAGGAGAATTCAATCACTTCTGTAATCTTTGGCTCCGGAAAATGTGTAAACATTGTACAGCCGGAATAATAATAATGTGAATACGTAAACAAATCATACAGCAGTCTCGGTTAAGACAAGACTTCCTTCTATCTGTGCTGTCTGGGCAAGCTTGGCACTTCACCGTACCACTTTAAGCTAGGCTACCATAATTAGTCGGCGTGGACTACCGACGGCCAGTAGTTCCAACGCCGTTTCGCGACTCTAAACTACTCCTCAGTTCACGATTTCTCACCATCTTTCTGCTGATCGAAGGTTTACTCGATTTTTTCCTAGAGGCTTAATAGAATACTAGTGGTTAGATAATAATATGGCAAGATCCCAAGGAAGAGCAAAAGAGACCTTCCAGGAACTCAAAGGTGAAGCAGAAGAGATAGGATTACAGGTTAATACAAATAAAACAAAGGTTATGATCACCACTCGGATGAAAACTATGAAACCTGAACAGTTTGAAATCGAACCACTAACCCTGGAAATAGTCAGTTTAAATATTTGAGATGTTGTATGGCAGAAGATTATGAAGAAATAAACGAAATAAGGAAAAGGATACAGGCCGCAAATAGAGTATATGGTTTGTTGACAGCTATATTCAAGGCACGGACCACCGTCAGTCCAAGGTCACATTATATAAAGTTATGATTAGTCCGGTGATAACATATGGCAGCGAAACTTGGACTCTGAACAAACAAGCCGCTAACATAGTCAATACCTTTGAAAGGAGAATTTTGAGGAGAATATATGGACCAATCCAAGTCAGTGGGATATGGAGAATGCGTCACAATGAGAAACGATACAAGCTGTAAAAGACAATGATCTGGCTGACTGCAGACACCATCCGACTGCATAGATTGGGGAGGACACATCATTAGGATGGAAGGCAACCGAATACCTACGAAGTTACTGTTTAGTCAAATCGAGGGTAGAAGGACTGTCGGAAGACCCAAGCATCGCTGGATTGACGCAGTAGCGAGGGATGCTGATATTTTACTTAAAATAAAACGATGGACATCGATCGCCAAGGACAGGAAAAAATGGAGGCGGATGATTATGGAGGCTAAGGTTCGACTCCGAACTGTGACGCCATAGAAGAAGAAGAAGACGTGGTTGGATAGTTGGAGATCAGTAATCAACAGACGCCGAGGGACCGCTTCAGACAGTATTTCACACACCCTCTCGATGCTATTTTCAAGTATTAGTGTTTTTTCTTAAACAGTCTCTTGTTATGCTATCCGCTTGAGTGACATTATGCGTGCATTCAACCAACCGAATACTCGATTTGAGTGTTAAAACATTAACACTCCTACAAGCAAATTATATAGAAAAGCTAACGAAGAGCCTTTCAAAAGAAAGGCACATAAAAGGTCGACCTTTGTGTAGAAAACCTTCAGATTGCACTGTATCGGCTTCCCTTGACAGTACATGCAGCGGGACGTGGATATCTTTCCGCACAGTCGATATTATAGCCGACGATCTAAATTATTAGTTTTAAATTAATAATAATAAATTCTTATTTATTATAGTCTAAATCGTTATTCTATGAGCGCTGATTGTCCGATCCCGAAAGCACTTTATATGATCCACGCCTAACGTCTATAAACGTATCTGATATTTTTTTCACATTAAGTATCTCTATGCTTAGAGGTTGAAGAAACTGCCTGTCGTAAAAATATATTCGATCTTATGCGTGATGCAGTGGCTACCTTTATCGCCTCGGGAAAATGAAGGCTAGCGGTTCTTTTTTTTCGGAGTTTTTATATATGCTATTCTATTTCACGTCATAAATGCTATTAGAATGTTTTCCGCGAAAGAGCACTGTCTCTCATATATTGTATTGCTGAGTATTGAGATTACGGGAACATATTTTAAGCCGTGGCGTTCCTAGAATTTGGCCTGGTGCGGTCCTGTCGAGTGGGCTTCATACAAAAGAAAAACACAATTTAAGACTAATCAACATTACAATCTTTAAAGTGGTTGAAAACATGTGATAACATCCCGAAATCAATCCTATTAAAGTAAACGGTAATAACACAATAAAAATGCTATTGAAACGTTGTCTACAAGATACTTATAGATTGAATTGATTTTCCTGTATTTCATATTTCCAGCGTATACGAAAAGACTGTGTAAAAAACTTGTTTGTATATTTAAAAAGAGTTACTATTATATTAGTGGACATAGTTGAGAAAACTAGCAAAATAGGCTAAAAATTGAGGTATTAACAAAATTCGTGTACTGTACTTTATTCAAAACTCTGGAGGGAGGACGGCGCCCCCCTCTCCGTAATTACGTCCCTGACTGTAAGATAATATGACAGTAGACTTTCATTCGCCTGGCAGTGTATGCAATAATCGGGGGGGGGGGAGTTACTACACAGAGTAATCTGTTTAAGCAAACCTAAAGTATTTCTTAGCTCTTAGTTGTAGTTTGGACACTGTACATACATACAGGCGGTGACTTTGCTTTATAGTAAACTAACAACGAGGCAGGATGATTGGGGGGGGGGGGGTAGAATATGTGTGTCGATAATAAACACAGTTCGAGACAAATGGTATGTGGGTGTATCGAAACATGTCGGGATACTACAGACTCTCAGCAGTGTGTGCAAAATTTATTACTCTAAGTGAACGCAACTTTTACAGGATTTGTAAACCCCTTCTTTACAGGAATCTTCTCTTGGAGACAGAAACATTTTATGTTGATTAAACTGTATGCAGTATTGGTCTTGTGTGCATCTTTACAGTAGGAAGGGGGGGGCATACAGCGTTAGCGTCTCTTTTGCCGTAGTAACTCTAGAATAAAAAGGATAAAGATCGCGGATGACATTTCTTATTAGTGTTGTAGTGAGGGTGAATTTTACTGCCCGCGCGCCACATTGTCTTCAGTATTTGTAAATCTTACTTATTGCGACATGTGTTTCGGGTAAAACAACTATAAATAACATTATCTTAATACGTATGTGTCTGCGGCTTCCAGTTTTTACAGCTGCACGTCGTGAATTTGTGGACATATTTCTTGCCACCGGTTAGGATTATATACTGTACTTATTGCATTAGTTAACGAGGTTTGGTGTGTCTGGTTTGCTAACAGAAAACAGCGGCGTTAAGGATCTGTTTGGTGTTGTTATTTTTGACGAAGATGATAATGATGATGGTGCTGGTGGTGGCCATGATGACACTAGTGATTATTGATTATTATTATTATTATTATTCATTATTCCTTTGTAAGTAACTCGTTGAGTTTCCTGCAGGGCTCCCATGTAATATCTTCAGATAAAATGGCAGCATTCAATTCATTAATATACCGTGTGTATAGAATGCCATTAAATAAACAAGAAAGAAATTTTTTCTTTAATCTACTGATTAAAGAACAAATTCATGTAAAAACAAAACGAGACGATTTATTTTAAATCGTACGTTAATTATTATAATAAAATAAAACTATAAATATATAATACATAGCTGACCACCAAAACATTAAAACAATCGAAAATAGAATCGAAGTAAAATCGATTATCCGTTAACTATACTGTAAACGAACATTCAATTACAATTCAAACAAACCTCTGAAGATACAGAATAATTTCTGTGAAACGTGCGTCAGGTGAAAATAAACCTACTTGCAGTGTATTTATCTGAAGATATTACATATTATTATTATTATTATTAAAAGAATGTACGTCCGGGCTATTGGGCCGAGGTCGGCTGCTTTGATATGACATTGTCTAAACGTTTCGACCACCCAACGGATGCCTTCTTCAGTAGAAAAACTTTGACTTTACCTCGGTTAGGGTACGTTCGTCTCTGCACCCTTTTTCTACTGAAGATAGCCGAAACGTTTAGACAAAGTTATATCAAAGCAATTGTCCACGGCCCAATAGCCCGGACGTACATTCTTTTATTAGTGACTGGGTCCTTGAAAGCCTACGTACTATTATTTAGTGCTGTCGAGCGATCAAAATATTTAATCGGTTAATCAAGAAGGTTTAATCGATTAATCGAGTTTGGGTACTAAAAAATTATCATACTAATGGCTTAAAAATTTAATTTTAATAGATATATCTAAGTGTTACTTTTTTTTTTTAAGTAACTTATAAAATCAGTATATTACATGGATTACATTTAAATAATAATAATATTATAATATGTATGAACAGATTTAATAATATGAACTGTCATCAGGAGACTAAGTGAAAAATATGAATTTGAAGGTAAAGATATGGTATAACATTAGACTCACCTAGTCAGTACTGCTTCAACCAGGATTTTAAGCATGTGAGTGTGTTCACATGGTCCGGATCAAGGGCTGCTCTACGTTTAGTAACAATATTGCCTGCGTCACTAAACACTCGTTCGCACGGAACCATGTAGCTGGAATGCAGAGCAATTTTTTCGCTACAGATGAAAGAAGTGGAAGGTGAATGGAATGTGTTTTCCACCACAGTAAGGGGTCTGCAAAGTCATCATCCAGTTCTGCCAAAGATCTGTAGACATCAACCTATGTTGCGAGCAGTGTTAATGGAGCTGTTTCTTCCCTCTTGTCATCATCGTCTTCTTCAAAGACAAGTTTTCTTTTCTTCACATTTTGTTTTATTTCTGATTGTGCAGTGGTCACAACTTTATTGGAAATTCTGTTCCACACTAATTCTCTTGCTTCTCTTGGAAGAAATTTCAAATATTTAAATCTTGGATCAAGAGCCGTAGCTTCTTGATACATTTCTATTTTAGGCCAGTCATGTACACTTTCCGTTAAATCATCTAACAGAGCTGTTTTGAATCGAGTAACGTAACCAGGATCCGTGTCGGTAATTTTTAGACTTACTCTTAAATGAGTTATGGCGGGTAGTACAACACTTGCCGTCACGTATTTACTTCCTCCAAGAAAATCACATATTTCCAAACATGGTTTAAGACATTTATACATTTTTTGTGTCATTTCCCATTCCACTTCAGTTGATGGATTGGTGGACATTATAGCTACAATTCCTTCCTTGGCTTCTAGAAGAGACTCGAACATAAGGCATGTACTATTCCATCGGGTGACTATATCTTGTTTCAGTTTGCACTGAGGAATATTAAGTTCTTTCAATTTTTGGCATAGCTGATTTTCTAAATTAGGACTGTGCTTGAAATGACCCACCATTTTTCTACATTTGGAAAGCAGTTTATCTATAGATGCATTCTCAATTGCTGTATTCAGACTTAATTGCAGGGTATGAGCAGTGCACCTAACATTATCGTATTTCGAATTTTCAACACCAAGAACAATATTCCTGGCATTGTCTGCACATATTGCAACTACTTTACTTTGAAGATTCCAGTCAGACACAACTTGTTCGAATTCTTCCGTACAATTTGCTGCACTATGTTTCTCCACCACATGTTTCACTTCTAACGCAGCGCTGCAGAACGCCCAGTTAGAATCAATCCAATGAGCACTAACACCCAAATAACCTTGATTTGCTATCGATGTCCAGAAATCACCTGTTAGGCCAACAAATTTAGTTTGTTTTAGTTTGTCTAGCAGCTTGGATCGTTCGACATCATAAAGTTTCTCAATCAGTCTAGTTACAACGTCTCTAGATGGAAGACTATAAGAACTACTACCTACAGCTTCCCTTAAAACTTCTTTTAGCCCTTCATCCGAAATTATATTGATAGGTCGACTGTCTTTTACTATCCATTTCACAATTTTATTTGTTAGTTCAGCCTCCTTTAATGAAGAGATTGGTTTCACTCTGAAATGACTCAAGTTCGACTGAGATGAACTTGCATTAACAACAGATGATTCAGCAACACTTTGTAAGGGATGGACGTGTTTTAAATGGTATTGCAAACTGCTAGTGCTACCGCTGTAGCTAAATGATTTCCCACAAAGCTTACAGAAAACGGTTTTCCTGTCCGTCACTTTACCACTGTCGTTCAATTTATATATCCAAAACTTCCACCGAGTCTTCCTCGTAAGTCTTCGTACGCCATAACACAGATTTCACGCACGGTATCAGGAAACACACACACAAAAAGTAGCCTCTTTGAAAAACATAAGTTTTCCTCACCTGAATAAACACACTGTAACACGCCACCTGTCCAACTGTTACTATTATAGCAAAATTGAAAGTTAAGGGCATGGAAATGCGCGAAACGCTTACGGTCAGAGGGGAAAGGCTATGTGGAGGGAGTCGCTGTGAGATATGAGAATTTACATTCTTTTAGATATCAGAATGTTTTATAAACATATCTGAGTGTTGTTTGGTCTGTCATTGTGTACTGCTGAGACGTAAAAAACTACAGCCTTTCTGACCGTTCTTATCGCAACGGAATTTGCAAACTGTACACTTCCACTCCTTAATTACACTCGACTATCTCTACAGTTTCTCGGTACATAAAGGAACGCATTCTTCGTATTAATTTAATTACAAGAATCTTTTAATCCTGGACAACAATAAACTGTGTATTATAACTTCCCGTGCTTGACTATGAATAACTTTCCTGTGTTTGCTAGTTGAAGGAAAAGTGTCCATTTTAACAAATCTCGTTACTGGATGATAACACAAATAGTTACAATAATACGTAATTGTAATTACAGAATAAAAACTACCAGTAGAAATTAACTAAAAAATTAAATAACTAATAAAAATGAGTGACTGTAAAACAACGATATAATTAAAAATAAATTGAAATAATAATAACAAATGCACGACTGAGATAGTACGTTACACAATAACTAAGAATAAGTGTACGGGTAACTAAAACATCACACGCAAGGTTGGCGACACCTTCACTTGCATACCAGCTGATTCTCCGGTACCCTCCCGACATTCACAATTTGAAAGTGGACTCGTCCATCCATAAATTCAAAAATTGGTTTCTGCGCATATGTCCTTAACTTTCAATTTTACTATACTATAGGTCGCCCATTGTTAGGATGAGAGTACAGGCTCTTGTGGGACTCTTATTTTTAGCATACTCACCCCCTCTCAGAAAAATTAGTAGTAGGCACCTGACTCAGCCTTCTATTATAGATCTTATCGTACACGGACTAAATCTTACTTGCCGCTACCTGGCTTTTGAAAACCACTCCAACTACACCACCCTTTCTCTTTCAGTGTTTTTCTGGGAACTTTCAGCAGTACTAAATGATATAAAATAACGGGACTCTCGTTCAAGAGACAAGACATAACTCAGGTATTTGGTGGACAAGCTTCAACTTCTCATAAAAGAAAATTTCAACAACCGATTAATTTTAATCGACTCTAGTATTCGATTAAGTAGTTTTGATTGATTAATCGAAGTTCAAATTTTAATCGGTTAATCGGTTCGATTAACCGATTAAATCCGCAACACTACTATTATTACATTCATATATGCTCAGTTTTTTCTTATATATATATATAAAATATTTTTATGAATAATAACACAACTTTTTGTACAAGAATGTACTTTCCATTATTTTCTCTATAACATTTCAATAGTATTCAACTATCATCATCAGATATATAAATTTGTATCATCATTGTCAATTTGTATATCTAATGATGACAGTTGAATACTATTGAAACATTGTACACAAAATAATAAAAAGTATATGCTTTGTCAAAAAGTTTCATTAATAATAATAATATAAAAAGTATTATTATTATTATTATTATTCATGTGAAGGGTTGTGAGGATCGGTCAAAAAATATATAACACAAATTTTAACTTATTTGTTTGACTGTTAACTGTTTTACACAAATAAGTTAAAATTTGTGTTATATACTTTTTGACCGATCCTCACAAACCCTTCACTGGAAAAATTCATTGATTGACGGTCACTACGAATTTAAGGATTAAATTATTATTATTGGTATTTTAGTGGATGGTTAGTGAGGATCGGTCAATAATACAAATTTTAGCTATTTTGCGTCGACGTTTCGACAATATTTATTGTCATCTTCAGGACCTGTGTATGAAATACAATAGAAATATCAAACATAACGAAACAATTAAATATTTGGGTGAACGTGTTGGTGATGTGAGTGTGTGCGTGCGTATGTATGTATCATTTTATATGTGAAGACTTATGATAGTTTGTTTACATCTTCAAATTATCTTTAAGAAAACGAGCAAATTATAGTATGAGAGAACTTAATTTATACAGTATTACAATTTAAATTACTAACTGTAATGTTATTTTAATTAATTAAACAAACAGTAATCAACAATTGGATATTAGATTGGTACATAAATTGTTTATACCTACAACAGTAAACATATAGCAAAGTAATATATTACCTATAACTAAAACAGATTAGGGGATGTTCACTACGTAATTATTAAAAGTTATTTTTACCATGTTTCACTCCCTACTGGTGTTAACAAACAATCATAATTTAGAAACATACAATTTACACAATACTGTAAAACATTACGACTTAAATCAGATAGTTGACAAAGGTTACAAACAAAAGTTTCTGGTAAATTTTACTAACAGGTAAACTTGGATAATAATTGTAATCATATTATAAAATATAGTCAAGAGTACTATAGAATAATGTAATTTATGTATGTGTCCACAATCACCCTTCTCTCTCACCCATTCTCCCCCTGCCAGTCCTTCTCACAGCCTCTCACTCTAACCTGAAATCGATCTATCACTCACTATCCCCCCCCTCTCTCTCTCTCTCTCTCTCTCTCTCTCTCTCTCTCTCTCTCTCTCTCTCTCTCTCTCTCTCTCTCTTCTACATCTCACTCACTGCCTCCCTTCTTCCCTCTCTCATTCACTAAAACATTCATTGATTGACGGTCACTAAACATTTAAGGATTTAATTATTGGTATTATTACTATTATTTATTATTATTATTAAAAAGAGTAACAAGCCGGACGTGAGTCCCATGGCTGAAGAAGAATAGGCCTAGCCCGAAGTAGTGTGTCAAACAGTTCCAGGTTAGTGTCCTTGAAGAGGAAAGGGGGTGGTTTTTTTAGTCGGTCGGGTATAATACCCCGGAAGCCTGCACCCTTCTGGACATTTGTTCAGAACATTTTCTACCTATCCTCGTACAAAAAGGTAGTACTAGTAGCAGTGGTGGTGGTGGTAGTCGGAGTATAATCAGAATCCCTTCCACCATTATCGTGTGCAGTTTTACAGATCCTTGTTCCAATTGCATATAATACCAAGTTACAATTGTACCGTGAATTTCAAAAGAAACTACATTAGTTCTAGATTTTAAACACCGATAATTCGTGATCTTTTTTTTAACAACAAACAAACTCAATTTATTAACAATATATACAAACACCCCAACTGTGATTTGAAATTATGTAATAAACTTAAACTCATACCACTTTTCAATATTTTTTTGCCTCTACCTGTGCCTCATTCCAATCCTTCCCCGTCTTGTCTAAAATCTTCCCCACTACATTTTTTCTCTATCTTCCTCTCTTCCTCTTTATTCTTTATTTTGACCTCCTGCATTCGCTTTGCCAGTCCGTTATTGTTCGTTTTCTGCGTAAGTGACCCCACCAACTCGTTTGCTCTGTCCATTATACTGCATTAATGGCTGCAATTCCAAGTTCTCTGTATTCGTTCGTTCCTAACTGTGTCCCATTTTCTTCTCCTCTCTCATTCGTCTCGAATACTCTTCTCTACGGTCTTTATTTTGACCTCCTCCATTCGCTTTGCCAGTCTGTTATTGTTCGTTTTCTGCGTAAGTGACCCCACCAACTCGTCTGCTCTGTCCATTATACTGCATTAATGGCTGTAATTCCAAGTTCTCTGTATTCGTTCGTTCCTAACTGTGTCCCATTTTCCCCTCTCTCATTCGTCTCGACGGTCTTTATTTTTACTTGTGTGATTTCTAGACAGCGTCCGTGTCTCAAGTCCGTTGTGCAGTACTGCAGTATAACTACTACTATTAGGCTACCAGTGCGAATCCTTCTACTATCATCATCATTATAATTATAAAAAACAGTGATTACTTATATATTGAGAAATGGTGATATTTCTGTTATTACCGAGCTTTGTTATTCGGAGGTAATCTGAAATACCGTAATTGTGAACGCGGGAAAACCTGTGAACTGTTTGCAAGTTAAAAATAGAGCATATCGCGCTGTGGTTAACGCGTAACTCAAGTAAACCAAACGTGGCTCTACGGCCAGATTGACCGTCATGCCGCACAGTAGAAGTAAATAACTCCTTTGTAAACTGAATAGGCTATTCATTTCAGATCGTTTGGTGAAAGTCAACAAATCGGTCTTGTCTTTGTATCCCGTATCTTGTTTGGTATCCTTTCGAACGATAGCGGGGAGTTTTCAGGTAATTCGTGTACTTTAGTCAGCAGTAGGATTTTTTTTAAGCGGTCAGTATGGAGTTCAGATAACCTGCACCAGCAACGAAATTTACAAAAAATGTAAAGAAAACATTCTGTTAGTCGGATATCTATTATCTATAGCCTATCTGTCTGTTACTACCGAATTTTCACGGTTGAGGAACAATTGAATACATTAGAGAAAGGAAAACAGTTACGAGTTTTATTGAATTCTTCTTCTTCTTTTTCTTTTTCTCTTATTCTTCTTCTTCTTCTTTTTTTCTTCTTATACCACGGGTGGAAAAATGCCCCACTGCACAAAGCAAAAACGGTGACGTAATAGCCTGGAAGGTGCGTTGCACTTTGCGGACTAATTTAGATACTACATACGTTTCCCTCTTTATTCTTGCGTATTTCAGAAGGTTCTGAAAGTTTCTCTTTGCAGTTGTTTACGAGTCACTTGAGTCACCGATGACTCGCTCAGCGCTCAGCGCTCATAATGCTAGCGTACCTTTGTGTTGTCGCAACACTGTTTAACCAGTAAAGACTAGTTGTAGTCGGACCAGGTCAGAGGAATTTTCATCCCCCCCCAGAGGGTCGAAAAAAGTTGGACGAATTTTGTTAATCTCTTAATTTTTAGGCTCTTTAATTATTTTTTTCTTTGTATCTTTCAGCTAGTTACTCTTTTTTTAATTGTACAAACAAGTCTATTACACAGCATTTGCATATACGTTTGAAATATGAAATATAGGAAAATCATTTCAGCCAGTATCTTGTAAACAATATTTCAGTAACGCGTATTTGTATTCTGTTATTACCGTTTACTTTGAAGGGATAGATTTCAGGAAGTTATCACACGCTTTTCAGCCACTTTAAAGATAGTAATGTTGATTAGTCTCAACTTGTTTTTTCTTTTGTACGAAGCCGACTTGACCGGACCCCGGACCCCCCTCACCAAGGGCAAATTCTGGATACGCCACTGTCATCTTCGTCACACACAATTTAGCCATTTGCCTGTTATGCCGTCAAGAATCTGACCATTTTCTCATTGACCGTTCATTGCATATGATTTTCCTTTTGATTTCCATTTGATAGCTTCTTAAATTAATAGCTCTTTCTATTATTACCAATGATGACGATGATCTTCATCTTCATCATCATCCTCAACCTCAAGGATAAGGCTCATCCTGAACCTGTTCCGGGATCCACTTCGCTCTCGGCCGTCCTACATCTCTCTTTCCCACAGGACTATATTCCATTGCCAGCACTGGAATCCTGTCACTCGTCATTCTTCCCAAATACTCACACCACCTTCTTTTGTTGCTCCTTAGCTGTTCCAACAATGGGTCGCCCCCCAGTTCCGTTCTTATATCCACAGTCTTCGAGAATGGTACAGCCCACAGTACTCCTCATAAACTTCATCTCCGCTGCCGGAATCCTTGCTTTGTCTCTTCGTGTCATAACTCTGGCTTTATCTCCATCACTGGTACCTCTACAGCGTTAATAAACCTTATCCTTGTTTCCTTCTTTCTCTTATTTTTAAGGTATCTATGGATTGTTGTTCCAGTGTTCTTTTATTTTTTTCACTGATGTTGTGTGTATTTCGTCGTGATGTCTTCATTTGAGTACACCAAACTGTGCGTACACCGAGCTATAGTGATGAAGTGACATACGTTTATAGAAAAGATTACGTTGGACTGATTAAACAAGATGGCAGTATGTCATTCTCTTGCCAGCTCTTCAATTATACGCGATGCACTATGTGTGTAGCTCAGTATATTTTATTTAAAATCTTATTTCGTACCGTTAGGGTTGAGAGAAAATATACGTGCTTTATCACCTTCTTCCCGACATTAACTCTCGTATTGATCCATATTTTTTCGCGAGTCTTCATGAAGCGCATATGCACGGCCGGATTAAGGTATCTTGGCGCCCTAGGCTAATTATATTTTATCGTCCCCTCACCTCTCATAGGCTACTCTTACGTTTATTTCCAAGGGGCTGAATGAAGCTTTAAACACCCTACAATGTATTTCTTAGTTAGGAGTATTTGAAATATCTTACTTTTTTTGGAAATAGTCTCAAGAATTGAAAACTGAGGCTATTTTTCAGAGATTGTTTTAGAGTTATACCTTCAATCATTTGTAGTTTGCATGGCTTTTATAAGGAAAAAATTAATTAAGTAGTTACAGAATTATAACAGTTTTATTAAGGGTACATTTAACATCATTTACACAAAGAAGACAATCAGTTAAATATCTTGTGGATTTGTTAAGACTCGTGTACAGTTCAAGCTAGATTCTTTTTTCTCGCTTTAGATTGAGCAAACGTTTTAATCACCTTACTGAATTCAAGTCCTTGCAGAAAGTCACTTTCAATGAACAATAGGGCTACACCGATGAGTCATAACCGGAGAAAACAGTTTGGAAAGCACTTCTATTATTTGTATATAAGAAAAGTTTTCCGGGCTGTTTGGCCGTGGTCTACGGTTTAATGACAAAGCAAACGTTTCAACAGCACCACTGGCTGCCATCATCAGTGGAATTAAAAGAAATCCAAGACCTCCTGAACGTAGGGGTTGTTATCGTCAGGCCCACAGTACTGTGGTAAAGGCTCAGCTTTGGAGCCTTTTAATTTCTTTGAATTCCACTGATGATGGCAGCCAGTGGTGCTGTTGAAACGTTTGGTTTGTCAGTAAACCGTAGACCACGGCCAAACAGCCCGGTAAACGTTTCGTATACAACTGACACCGACCGTTAAGGCATTAGGACAATTTTACTTCTGTTATTTATGTACAGTTTTACCATAATCTCTCGCAAACAGACGCCTGTGTTCAAAACGAACTCAGATTTTTATATTATAGATAAATAAATCACCTTGTATCCGTCGTGTGACTTCGTTATACGTCGATTAAAATGACGCGTTTCGGAACATATGCTCCATCATCAGGTTAAATCACTCTATTGAGGTCGTTAACAGTTAAAATCACATGTTACACATAATTGTCAACTAATGTAACTCACTCGCTTTCTAAATGGTGCGCACCACAGCGAAGCCGATCGGACACTGAATTATTATCTGAGTGATTACGCCTAAGCAGGTTCAATGCTGTATCGTATAGCGGGTTGGATTTAAAATTTAAATGGTCATTCAGTATGAAGTCTCGGCTGTTTATGTTATTATATGCTTTGTATATTTCGAACTCTTCTATTGCGTCCATGTAACGGCCTTTGTTGCACACATGTAGGGGTATCAAATAAGATTTCAAATCGGTATAATTATGATTGTGTAAGATTAAGTGGCGGGCAAAGTTGGACTTGATATTGTTTAACAGAGTGAGATTATTTAGGTGACGTTTTGGTGTGTGCTCTTTAAATCGTTTGAGGAAACCTCTCCCCGTTTGACCAATGTAAAAACTGTTGCAGTCGTTACATGATAATTTATATATGCCGGATTTCTTTTCTAAAGGTATGGGTTTTCTGTGTCGTAGTATTTTTAATAGACTATTGTTTGTTTTGAAGGTAGCGGTAATATTCAATTTATTAAATGTGGAGGTTAGAATCTTTGGCATTATATTTGGGTATGTGGTAGAAATAAATGTTATTTTTGTATCCTTATCTACTGGGGGCTTGGATTTTCGAATTTTATGTTTCTTGATGAGATTATCAATTAACGTGTTTTTGTAACCATTAGCTAAGGCTATAATTATACCGATTTCAAATCTAATTTGATACCCCTACATATGTGCAACAAAGGCCGTTACGTGGACGCAATAAAAGAGTTCGAAATATACAAAGCATATAATAACATAAACAGCCGAGACTTCATATTGAATGACCATTTAAATTTTAAATCCAACCCGCTATACGATACAGCATTGAACCTGCTTAGGCGTAATCACTCAGATAATAATTCAGTGTCCGATCGACTTCGCTGTGGTGCGCACCATTTAGAAAGCGAGTGAGTTACATTATAGTTGACAATTATGTGTAACATGTGATTTTAACTGTTAACGACCTCAATAGAGTGATTTAATCTGATGATGAAGCATATGTTCCGAAACGCGTCATTTTAATCGACGTATAACGAAGTCATACGACGGATACAAGGTGATTTATTTATCTATAATCTACTATTCCTACGTGACTTGGATACCAAGAACCAACATGCATTTCAAATTTTTATCCTTGTAATTTATTACCAATTTTACATTTAGCTGTATTTAATCCGCCCCTCCGCATATGTCTTCTCAGACGCATGTTCAATGTTTCATGAATAAAATATATGAGAAAGTCATTTTTATTTTTATTTGTTTACTTTGAATTTAGTTCACGTTATTTTATTGCGAGTTTTCGTTCGTTTTTCAACCAAACGGCCGGTATACGTTATCCGAGTAGTTCAGAGTTGATGGTAGACCTACTTTAGACAGTCGCGGGATTGAATTTATGGACGGGCGCTCTGTATTCCGCAGTTTTTAACTGACATCAGACATGAAATTCTTTCTTGAATTTAAGCCTATGAATACGTAAAATACGCGAGAAACATTGCTGTGTATCAGCAGAATGGTGTGTAGCATACAGACCGTGAGCGACGTATTCGTGAGGTGAATAAATAGGATGACGAAACGGGTTCCCCGACCTGTTATTGTCGCTGCATCCATCTACCGTGGAAAGCCGTTTCCAAGGTCGGATGCGTCACTCGATCCTACCCTACACGGACGACATACATTATGATTCTCTGCAGACTTTAAATCGCTCTCTATTTTTTTGTAGAAGTACAAATTATGAGTCTGCTTTCACAGTGATTTATGTCTTACGTGTGTTTCCGTCGTTTGCATAAGGGCCGAATCAATTATGTAATTTGCCGTGATAAGAGACACTCAATGGCGTACACGGGGGGGGGGCACAAAGCCCCCCCCCACAACCACAAAAATGTAATATGCACTTCCTTAATTTACTTAGGGTCTCGTTTAAAATTACAAAATTGCAGATTTTGACCGATTTGGACGGGGATATAAATACTATCAAAATAAGTAGTTTATAATAACAATTATTACTTCAGTTATAATTTATTGTTCATTGAGCGGTGTATTACGGTGAGTGTAACGTTCAGTAAGCTACCTGTTTTCTCTCTCTCTCTCTCGCTCTCATTTGACGCCACACCGGCCACTACTACCAGTGAACCGTAGGAGTTTTTACTTAAGTAATAAATAATATTCTTACGAAATTTAAATAAGTACATAAACCTTTTTCATAAACTTTATTCCCAGTGGTGTACAAAATATTATAATCTAATTGATGTAAAATTAATCTATTGTTAAATATTAACAACGAACATAAAAAATTAGTTAAAAAATATTTAATTTTTGAAAGAAAAAAAGTAATGTTTTTAAAATTACTGATTAAAAAATAGAATGAGGCATAAGTCACCCAGTCACGAATAATACATTTTTAATAAAGAAAATGTGAAACCTACACATTAGGTGTAATAATACGCCTAGGCCTACTAATAAATTTTAACAATTAACTGGCATATGTACTCTATTTTATACTATATGTAGAAGAGTAGGCTAATTAATGAACTGTTTAAGGTTCAAGCCCCTCCCGATTGATTTCTGCTGACCACTGGAGGCATTATCTTCAGAAACTGAACGGATCAAGACACGTTGTCTGTGTTCGTGACTTAAAAATGTATCCAAGCATTTATGCGAAAAAGTTTTCGACCTTCTGTGAAAACATCGGACAGGCCCTTCGGCTCCCTCAACACACCCTAACGATTCTTGTGTACCATTATGAGTCTATTTAAATTTACTAATTTAGCGAAAAAAGGCCGTGTCAGTAGCTCCAACCTAGCGCCTATGTAATGAAATAGTTTTCTTTGTACTCGCACTGAAGTCACCACTCTTGAATCGGTGAGTTGAAAAAGGAAACTTCCGAAAATTTGAGAAGCAATTGTACTGTTTTCCGCGGATGTGTATAAAGTTCTTAGTTCTTTGTACATTTAGCAATAGCCAATCAAAGTATAATGTTCTTTATGCCGTGTCTGTTATGTACTTACAGTGTACCTACCCTTCATTATTTTCTACAACTCACCGATCCAGTTGAAGACTGCAAGGTACTCATGTATTATGGAGGGCGGCGTAGCGCACAACATTGTACTCCGACGTTTCTCTCTTACCACAGTCCCAGTAGCTTGCTTTGAATCGGATAACCGCACGCCTCGAAAGGCAACGTGCACCAGGGTGGCGGTCTCGGAAGGAGGAGGGCCCACCCAACCCACAGCCTGGCGAGGGCTAGTCTCAGGCCCACCTGGCGGGGTTCGGCCAGTCGCGCAACGACGTAATCTTAACGGCGCTGCCCCACTAGAATAGGGGGACGTCGCGTGGAGGCTTTTCCTGCTACTAGGATTCACCAGGACAAGGGTCGTTTCATAGGGCGGTTACTCTCCAGGTACTAGACAAACCTGATTCCCGTTTGCCGGTCAGCCACCTAAGCCAGGCGTCAGTCGGCCCCAGTGCAGCCGAAATACCGGTTCACCCCCCGGGCCGCGATGAGGAAATGGCAGCATCGTCTCACCGTTGGTGCCACCTGACGGGCCGGGTTGTCAGGTGGAAATGGCAGCAGTCGGAGCCACCGGGTATACCCTTCTTCATGTCCCGAGGGGTCAAAAACCTGAGGCCTCCACCTTCGCGGTGTATTGTCAAGACATCTGTCTTGTAAAATAAATGAGCATAACGCTGTAAGTGTAAGATAAACCAAACGAAAGGGAAGCCCTACACTGTATTACACCCCTGACAAATCCGCGCTGTATTCCATAGTATGGTATGTTGACAAGGACAATTTATTGAAAGCGATTCCTCTTCTACATTAATCCGAAAACCAAAAAAGCGTTCAGCATTATCGAACGCGTGCACTGTCGTCAAACAGACTTTGTAAACGCCTACTTACAGGTCCGAATTTAAAAGAATCAGAGTAGTCTTCAATCTCGTCGTGTAGAGTCTTTGATACGCCGCTCCTATTGAACAAAGCAGTTAGCAGTCGGACGAGTTCAGTATACAGGCCGCGTGTCTGGGCACGTGGGAGAATAAAAACAGAGTTTGTAAATACTGAACTCGATGATTGCGGATTGCGGTCAGCTGAGAGACATGGAGATCAACGTACCGGTGTAGGTGTGGAGTGCAGTTGTGTTGTGTCGTGTGGGCAGCCTCCCTCCAGCACGCCGCAGGGCCCATCGCCAAATCCGGGGGTCAGAATCTACAGTATGTACCGATGTAGGTGTGGAGTGCAGTTGTGTTGTGTCGTGTGGGCAGCCTCCCTCCAGCACGCCGCAGGGCCCATCGCCAAATCCGGGGATCAGAATCTACAGTATGTCGTCGCACACGTTTCTGTCCAACACGAAAACAAAGTTTTCCTCAGCCAGTTCTACCGAACGGACGTCCATCAGCATTCGTTTGAACCTATGTTCCATGTCTTATGTGCTTCAACTAGACAGTTCCCCGACCTACAGAACTCGCTTAAATATTTTGAACGATGTACGTTTATTATTGTGTAAATTTCAATAATAGGACGTCTTTTAATTATTAAAAAAATTAACGAAAACTCAAATACTAACGCTTTTTACAAATATGCATAACCAATAACAACATGTAGTCTAGTTTTTTTGCAAACATAGTTTTCAAACGTTTTGAAGGCGGTCTAAAATTTATTTTTTAATTATTGATGATACCCAGCCTATAATTTGAATATAGTTCTTCATAGACTTTTACGGTTTTCCGAAAATTTAACATCCCTTTATTGGTCCGTGGTACTAAAGATAAACAAATTTCAGAGTAAACGCTACATTTGGTTTGGTTTTAATTCCTCATATTCTGTAGTCGGGCATGACTTTTTATCTGTGTTTATCTTCTGGTAGCCATTCGGCAGATGCTGCAATCCTGTCCCACGGGTGCAAAGGCATCCCACACACAGAAAGTAAAGTAAAGCCTGGATTTTTATAATTTTTCAAAGTTTTCCAATTTTTGGAGCCCGGTGTCCTTAATTTTTAAATTTCCAATACTGAACAGTAGACTATATTCAGACACTGGTTAATATTTTCTTGGATTAATTGATATCACAAATGGATTTTGCGATTTTTTTCAAAATTTACACATCCTCACATTTTTTTCTCCTCCTCTCCCCCATTTTTAGGCGCCAATCTGTAAAATCAATACGGATATGTCGGGCAAAATTATGAACACACGTGCCGTGTTTTACAAAAATCTCGGTTGATCCATTCAAAATTTTTCGTGAGACATGCTCCAAGTAGAGACAAATAAATGCGAAAAGGTCGAGTTAAAACTGAGTACTCGCTTCGTTCGTTCAGTAGACCTGTGTGTTTTTGTGACACGCAGTTAATAGTCTGTTCACAAAAGAACACATTCATATAAGGTCTGCCTGAAGGGCGTCTAAAAAAATTCGGTCTATACGGCGTTCCAAGTCGCATGACACCTGAGGGATTAGGAGACGCTTACTGACACACACACGCGCGTGCGCGCAGCTGGCCCGCACGCCTGGGGTATGATCATCTACTGTGGCGTCCACTACGTAACTGCAACTTTTATAAGATGAATTTTTTAACAAGCGAGCGAGCGTAGCATATTTGTAATCTCCATAAAATTTTAATGAAAATTTCACCAAACACGACGTGGTTGTGATATGTACTTTAGATGTAGGTACAACTAAGTCTGTCCTTATCAAGTACTCCAATTCTGCGTTTGCTTTATAAATCTGTAAAATGCTCATATTTATCGCAATTATGTGTTGTTTGGACTCATTTTTCTCACAATTTCACGGAGATTACAAAAATTATAGTTTAATTTGGATTATAAGCTAAATTAAATATTTTATAGCTTTGAATTGGACCGTATACCAGAACGGCCGGGTCGTGCCTGGCCGGGCCGGGCCGGGCCAGTTGTGAGTGCGCATGCAATAGTAAGGGTCTTCTAATCTCTTAGTGCCATCCGATTTGGAACACCCTATAATGTAGAATAGAGTGGGATAGGGTTGCCAGGTGTGGGGATTTTTCCCCACACTGGCAAAATTTGAAGCCTCAAAATGGCAAGTGTGGAAATGGTGGGGATTTGTGTAAATGTGGCGAATTGGTGGCGATTTCAAATAATTAAAATTTCAAATAATTAGTGCAAAAATCCTGCTAAGTTTACAATACTAC
Source organism: Magicicada septendecula (assembly GCA_034769895.1). NCBI lineage: Eukaryota > Metazoa > Arthropoda > Insecta > Hemiptera > Cicadidae > Magicicada > Magicicada septendecula. Next base: position 14,571,722 of record CM068370.1, read on the forward strand.
AAAATATTTATGTAGTTGCTATAAGTGCACTGTAATTTTGGAAAATAAAAATCCAAATCTCTTTACTTGAAGAAATACAAAGTTTCAGAGTAAATTGCTTAAACATTTATGTTGAATGTGCACACCAAATTTACAGCCGATTTCCTTTTGACAGTGGGTATGTTCAAAGCCTAAAACATCTAGAATTTCTAGATAGGAAAAAAAATTAATGATATTCAGTCACTGGCTTCAGCAGTAGCAGCAGCCTTTGAGAAAAGTATTGAAATAAACATGGTAAATCTAGACAGGGAATAGAGAGAGTTACAAATATTAGGAATACAAATATTAACACTGGTACAAATGAAAGTTTATTAAGTTTTTAGAGAGAAGTTAAAAATACAAAGAACGCGAATGATACAGAAGCTTTTCCAACTTTAATTTTGTGGCTCATCTATTGACTTTACCACGTCGTAGTTGGGTGTGTTGAAAGGATTTTTAGTACAGTCAACGTTAATAAAAACAAAATCAGAAATAGATTGGGTACTGAGACTGTTTGGCCATTTGTATACGAAAAACGTTCAAGCAAACAAAATAAATTCTGTTTCGATTATACTACAAATTATTCAATGCTGGCGAAACACAGTAACTATATGTAGATGAACTAAAAATAGGTGTGAATGAGTGTAAATTGTTTTTGTGAATTAAACTATTTGAATGTTGTTAAATATAGTGTAATGTGTGAATATTGACTCAAGCCTATAATGAACGAACCTGCATGAAATGATTTCAAAAAGTACTGAGGCTGACCTCAGCAGGTGAAAACATTTACTTTTATCGTACTGAAAAACAAGTTTTTAATATTATTACAAATTGGGATCGTACCCCTTGTTAAATTTATTTATTAATCTTTGTTATTAAATAATTTTATTTTTTATTTTATTTAATTTAATCTTGTTCTTATTGGTTCAATTAATTTTTATTGTTTATAATTAATTAATTATTGTAATCTCATTTAATTGAATTTTGTTCACTTTGGAATCCTCTTGACGTTCCGTCGCACTTCCGTAGACCTAAATTGTCGTTGTACAGTAGTAGTGTTGTTTTGACTGGGTTATAAAGTAATTATAACTCTCACGTACCTTTGGTGTAGTACCGATAGCTTATGTCTGTTTGTACTGATTGTTCAGATGGTCTTAGTATGTTATTAAACTATTAATTTGTCAAAACAGTATATCAGCACTGTTTATAAGTAAGTGAGCTAAATTTGTGTTATTTGGGCGCCATAGGGAATCTGGTTCTTATTCCATAAAATAATTTATTCGATGAATAAATTAAAAAAAATTAATTAATGTCGTTAAATTATTTCCTTGATTGGATGATTAAAATAATTTAATTGATTAATTTTCTTTTGTTTGATTTATATATTTGAACGGTTGGCGATCCACACGTCCAACCCGCCAACTTAACTGTTTGAGTGCCTTGAATTTGCAACTCTTTTAAATAAGAAAAATAACTAAAAATGGCTTCAATAATTTCTTACAACGTTTGTTAATTAATATATTCCTGTTTTATTGCTCACTGAGTGCTTATTTTATCTCTATACATTCAATTCAACAATGATTTATGGATTACAATATACCTGGCTCAATTCTCTCCTAACCCAGAAGGTTGGCAATGATGACTAATTATCTGTTTGTTTATTTACAAATGTTTTATACCTCAAGGGTGAATCCTTTGGAACTACAGAATAAAATAACTATGCCTCGAGTTACGATGCTTTACTATGGTTTAGTGTAGTAGGTTAGACACATTTAAAAAGTCAATCTTATTAACGAAATGTTCGTCTGACCTCTACAAGTTTTGAGGTTAACTACGGTTAGCCTAAATCGTTAATTCTTGTACTGGAATTGTATAAGTCCTCTTGGAAAAAGTATGGAAAATGCTTAATTCTTATAGTATTAGTGTTTGGTGTTCAGTACATAAGTGTATTATTTCTGTATTATCTCTTATACTAGTGACATAATATTTGAACACTGTAATTATATTTGGCACTGTACTCCCTGATTGATAATCTCTTTGGATTATTATTTATTCATTTTATGATCTCAATACACTGATCGTACACTTCACTTTTCCGCGAATGAACGATTAAAACTTCTTGTGGTTAAATATTTGGTTAGGTAACTCTTCTAACCTCGTTCTTTTTGTTTCGCACTACTAGTTAAAGGAACACTGCTTGTCGTGATGCACTTTACTAAGTATATAACTTCTTCGCTGCTGTGGTTTAATAATATCTGATTAAAATTTTGATATGGAGTCCTTGTAGTATCTGCCGGAATGGAATTCGAAAAACGTCTGTTTGTTCCTTCGTACTTCTGTATATATAGTCGTCTAAAAGCTCCGCTTGGCGGCGACAATTAATTTCTCAAGTAATTTCCTGATTGGTTAAAAATGACGTCATGATGCGGTCATTCTAAAAATAACTCTTACAAAATTGTTTTAAGCGTGGGTCCACGTTGTTGATGGTATTCTTCTGTACCCTTCCAAAATTCACAAATTTTGTCATATTTATGTTTGTTTCTCATTTATTCTAATTACAAATTTTGTTCTATTTCTAGCATCGTATTGCTCGTTCCTTGCTGGTTATTTTGAGATGAATAGCGGCCAGTTTGGATACATTTTTCATTAATAAACTACCTCTTAATGATACCCTATCTTAAGTAATTGTTTTATTCCAAATGTCTTCTGGTACAATTTGCAGATTCTATTTCTGTATTTTTTAACATTCATTAAACAATAATTTTTTTTACTATTTTGAACATAATTATCTTATTGAAATTAACATATTATTCTCTAAATTTGCTGTATCCAGCTGAACATTAACAATTCTTATAACACAATTGATTATTATCATTTAATGGCTTCGTTCTTTCATTATTCATTATTCAAAATTACCCTTACATCCTAGACTTATTTTACTTGAAATTGTTTGGCGATATTACACCTTTTACATTATTGTTATATCTCTTTATTAGACATGATTATTATTTTCATAATCTGTTTTGTCATCATTTGTTTGTTTATCATTTCATCTTTCTTTTTATAATTACTATACTTCTTTCAGTATGCACTCCACATAAGTTGTTGTGAGTCATTAATTGTTTTGTCTTTATTTATGCATTTATTACTGACATTTTACTATTTGTTTTGATTTTCTTATAAGGCATGTGCTAGTTGTTGCACAATATTATTGTTACTTGGCATATTGGCCCTAGTCATTATTTTGAGCTTTTATTACATTATTCATTAGTCATTAAGTTACTTTGACTCATATTATGTCATTCTCTTATTCTACACAACTCATAATAAGGTTTCGTTCACCTTACCTGATAATATATCTTTTTACAAAATTAACCATCTTATAACATTTTTAAATACATAAAGTTCTTTATATTGTTGATTACATTTGATATCATTTATTATTGGAACATATACAATTTGTTCTTTCATTAAATTTTCTTTCATCATTATTTATTATGCCTTAGCATACCTTTCTTTCAAGGTTGATCTAACATTGAGATTATACTGTTAATCTTATTTTAATTATTCATTTATCATAATTCATCCATTGCTTATTATTATCAACAATACATTTCATTTTATTTCTTATGCAAATTATTACTTTTCAATTACTCAGCTAATGTGCTGTTTACACTACTCTAATACATTTTGTAAATATCAGTTATTTCACCTTTTATTTTATTCATGGTGTTTTACTTTGTTTAATGGTTTTATGCTCTCTTAACTAATCTTGGGAACTAGTCTTTGTCAATGTCTCAGTCAAATCGTCGGTTATGTTGTATTGTCATTGAATGCTGATAGTAGATTTACTACTGGTTATCATCACTTCTTGTTATTCAACTAGTTGATTTTTATTGGACAGTTTGTACTGTTACAATATTTATATTATTCTTGTAATAGTACTTAAATATTTAGAATATACTCAGACTATATAAAATGAGACACTCTGCATAAAGTACACGAATTTGTGGCAGTGGGGACGATGGCAAAGTGGGTAAATTTTGGGTAGCCATGTGGGGAAAAGAAGGCTGATTGACTTGGCAACACTGGTGTAGGATCTCGTGTTCGTGTCCGTGTGAAATGTCTTAAGATGATTTTTGTAGTACATGTTTAAATAACACTTTCTGAATGTATAAATCACATGTTATGTACAAATTTGTTTTAAAGGTCTGTTATTGAAATTGAGTTGAAATTTCAAACGCGAATAACTGAGAACGGCTTAGGCTTACTTTCAGAAATTTCCTTAAGCTTTCACGACCGGAGTTGTTGAAACTAATCTCCGGGCTGTACTGTAAGGTCATGGATATCCGTTTTCTACACGTTTCTACGAGCATTGTTTTTTGAGAGTGCTTTGAGAGAGCGACTCTCAGATCTTTTTTTGAGAGTGCCTCAGTCGGCATTTAAAACGTAGGCCTATAAAAATCTTTATCGACAGAATCAGATTGTTCAGTTACCTTATTGAATTATCGTTGCCTCAGTTTGTACACGGTCTTTAAGCGTAGGTAGGTGTGTGTCGAGTGTATTGTGTGTTTGTGTTTGTGTACGCAGGTGTTGTAATTGTAAGCATTAAAAGTGAAGTGTAATAATACAGCCTGCGTGTGTTGTTCAGAGTTTGGAATACCGCGCGGTTAACGACATACTGTACATTGGCAAAGCGTTCGGTTCAGCTTATTATCTGCCGTATTTGGCGTGTATTAATGAACACTCCGCTCTCAAGTATATATTGGGTCAAGGCGCCGTCCGTACGATTCCCTCACTCTCCACTTGTCGGAATGTCAAATGTTACTCCGTACAACCGAGCTGTCACACCGCCAAAATATACATATTACAAAATATACATTTCAGCAGCTTGGGTGCGATTGGTCTGGCCTTTCGGTAAAGTCCAATTCTCAGACCCATAAAAAGTGTGGGAAGAGCCATCACCTTGTAGAATTTTAGGGGTGTTCCTTTACTTGCTGACTTAAGAGTTCGGCTAATGGTCCTGCACATAAGGTTGAACTTAGGTAACTTATTCACAACGTCGTTGCTTGCATTATAAGACACACTGTAGCCGAGGTATTCAGAACTAACTTGTTCCAGGACAGTATCATCTATAACAATTTTTGCCCGTACGGGATCCGTTTCACTTCCACAAATATAGGCCTACATGACTAATAACAATGTGTAGTTTATTCATAATTTTTAAACTTTTTAAGGCTGTCTAAAATTTACAAGACATGTTGAAATATATATGTATTATTAAATTTATATAAAGTATTAAAGATACCCAGTCTGTAATCTGAACAAAATTCGAAATTTTTACATCCATTTTTGGCCCGAGGTACCTAAAACATTTTCAGAATATACAGTGCATTTGGATTTGCGTTTAACTTCCTCATATTCTGATAGCCTGCATGAATTTTTACAATTTTTTTTTCAAAATTTTTGGCCTCGGTGTCCCAATATTTGGAAATTTTGAAACGTTCATAAAATTTTCAGACTCTTAACCGTACCAGATGCGATTGTGTCGTTGTTTTTGTAAGTGTTTGTTTTGCTTCATTGAACTGCTTTATGCAATCAAGTTTTGCATCAAACTACAAAACAGCGCAAGTTTTAAAGCACGCGTACGGAGATGCAGATTGAAACCATCTTTGAATGGTCACACGAAACTGTGGAAGAAGAACCCGATTGTGGACTATCGACCACAGCATGACTCCATGCAGAAGTATAAAAAGTGAGAGATTTCTTCAAGCTAGATTGTCGTTTAATGTTAACAGTGATTGGTTATAAACTAAATTTAAAGTCGTCAGACTGTTAGTGAAATTTTGAGTTCTGCCAGAGACAGTCGACTCGGAGCGCTTCATCGGAACATCACCATTTTGCGAAAAAGTATTTGGCCAGAGGGATATTCTGTGGTACCTCAGTCTATCCCTCCCCGATTTTTATTCAATCAATCAATCAACCGTGGGCTCTACAAACCTTGGTCAGTCTTGACCTGCTCCATTCCTCCCTATTGCCCGGCTTTCCAGTTTCTTATGTTCAGCTTTCCGAGGTCCTCCTCTATCTGGTCTTTGAATCTGCTTCGGGGTCTTCCCCTTTGTCTACTACCCATTGCTCTCTGGTAGAAAATATGTTTTCGTAGGCTGCCCTGCCTCTATTCTCTCTATGTATCCAACCCACCTTAGCTTGTGTATTTTGATTAGCCTGACAATGTCCGGCTCTTTGTACGGATGGTATAGTTCATAATTATAGCGCCTGCGACACATTCCATTTTCTTGTACTCCTCTAAATATTGTTCTTAGAATCCGTCTTTCACAGCAACCTAGAAGTCTCTCGCTATTTTTTGTCACTGTCCAGGTTTCTGAAGCATATGCCTGATAAGGGTTTTGTAAACTTTGCATTTCGTGCTTCTTGAGATGATGCTAGATGTCACGTGCTTTTTTAATCCATAATATGTTTTATTTGCGAGATATATTCTTCTTATTTCATTGTTGATGTCGTTAGTGCTCTTTATCTTGGAGCCAAGTTACACGCTTTTATTGCCTCTAAATTTTTTGTGGCTACTTCAATGTTTTGAAGGGTTGAATTTAATGGTAGTGTGTTGGCAGCATACATGTATTTTGTTTTCTCCAAGTTTATCTGCAGCCCAATTTTACTTGAGGCTTCCTCTAATGCTGTAAATATACTCATGAGATCTCGTTTTGTCCTGGCAATTAGGTCAATATCGTCTGCGTGTGGTAAGAGCTGTATACTTTTGTTTAGGATCGTACCTCTTGTGTTTATTTAGAGTGAACGGATAATAAAATGGGACTAGGGAGCCCGCGTGAATATATTTCCCTTAATTTATTAAGAATGGGTAGAAACCATTGATTGACCTTAAGTAAAACCAAATTTCCCCGTATGCATTTAACATCAAAAATAAACACATTAATTTTTTTACTGTTATTTTACTATTAGGCCTACCTAATGGTGTACTTCGAGAGTAGGCTATACATTATTTGGTTAACTGCACAATAGAGCGGTAATTCCGGTTAAAAACACACCGAAGCCACTGGCCAGGCCTGCGTCGTTATTCGTTATGAGCTACGAAAGGAAACTAATAAATGGGTCAAAGTACTGGATCGGGTAGTAAATGTTTCTCTGAAATTGGCAGTTTCAAATTTAACCTTTAGAGGCCGTAAAGGGGAGACAGGCCAGCCCAGTAGCAGAAAATGTTTGGCATTTATTGATCTTTTGAATAAATATGAGCCATTCTTGCAAAAGATAGTCAGTAGTTCGAAGGACAGGGAGTATATAGTCCAAAAATTCAATCAAAATTCAGTTTTTATCGGAAAAAGTTGAAAATATTATTTTGAAACAAATAGAATCTACTCAGTTTCACTGTAATAATGGATACTACACAAGTTATTAACAGAAACGATCAACTGAGTAAAATAATCAGATATGTCTCAGTTTCTGAAGATGAAACATCAACCAAAAATTTAAAGTAAGCTTTTTAGGATTTATTGATATAACCGATGAAACTGCTGCGCTTAGAAGAAGAGATTTTAAACAGTTCTTGGGGAGAACGTATTCCGTTTAGTAGCTGCCACAGCTATAAGGAGAAGTAGGAGGTGGGAGCCGCAAAGGATTCCTGCGGGGAGCCTGTAGCACTGTAGTAGCGGGGCGTCTTTGCACCCGGTGCATGATTGCAGCATCCGCGTCGAGCCCAATGGCGGCCTGGTGATACACTCATAGAGCTGGTTCAGTAAACGGGTTCCTAAAACTGGAAGGGACAACCGCCAACGAGTTAACTCATAACGCGGGGGAGAAAGTAATCTTTGTTTATTTAATTTAAATTTATCGTTGGACACTGCCGCTTGAACCGATTCAGGTGACAGATGTCACCTGTCTCAAGCCCAGCTAGCAGACGCCATGAGGCAGAGAGCCTCCGTGCCAGTGATAGGCGTAACAGCGCGGTCGGCGTGCAAGGAGGGAAGGAAGGACAGCTTAGTAGGTAAACTCTGGGGCAGGGACAGATGTCACCTGTCTCAAGCCCAGCTAGCAGACGCCATGAGGCAGAGAGCCTCCGTGCCAGTGATAGGCGTAACAGCGCGGTCGGCGTGCAAGGAGGGAAGGAAGGACAGCTTAGTAGGTAAACTCAGGGGCAGGGACAGATGTCACCTGTCTCAAGCCCAGCTAGCAGACGCCATGAGGCAGAGAGCCTCCGTGCCAGTGATAGGCGTAACAGCGCGGTCGGCGTGCAAGGAGGGAAGGAAGGACAGCTTAGTAGGTAAACTCTGGGGCAGGGGCAGATGTCACCTGTCTCAAGCCCAGCTAGCAGACGCCATGAGGCAGAGAGCCTCCGTGCCAGTGGTAGGTGTAACAGCGCGGTCGGCGTGCAAGGAGGGAAGGAAAGACAGCTTAGTAGGTAAACTCTGGGGCAGGGACAGATGTCACCTGTCTCAAGCCCAGCTAGCAGACGCCATGAGGTAGAGCGCCTCCGTGCCAGTGGTAGGTGTAACAGCGCGGTCGGCGTGCAAGGAGGGAAGGAAGGACAGCTTAGTAGGTAAACTCTGGGGCAGGGACAGATGTCACCTGTCTGAAGCCCAGCTAGCAGACGCCATGAGGCAGAGAGCCTCCGTGCCAGTGATAGGCGTAACAGCGCGGTCGGCGTGCAAGGAGGGAAGGAAGGACAGCTTAGTAGGTAAACTCTGGGGCAGGGACAGATGTCACCTGTCTCAAGCCCAGCTAGCAGACGCCATGAGGCAGAGAGCCTCCGTGCCAGTGGTAGGTGTAACAGCGCGGTCGGCGTGCAAGGAGGGAAGGAAGGACAGCTTAGTAGGTAAACTCTGGGGCAGGGACAGATGTCACCTGTCTCAAGCCCAGCTAGCAGACGCCATGAGGCAGAGAGCCTCCGTGCCAGTGGTAGGTGAAACAGCGCGGTCGGCATGCAAGGAGGGAAGGAAGGACAGCTTAGTAGGTAAACTCTGGGGCAGGAGCAGATGTCACCTGTCTCAAGCCCAGCTAGCAGACGCCATGAGGCAGAGACCCTCCGTGCCAGTGGTAGGTGTAACAGCGCGGTCGGCGTGCAAGGAGGGAAGGAAGGACAGCTTAGTAGGTAAACTCTGGGGCAGGGACAGATGTCACCTGTCTCAAGCCCAGCTAGCAGACGCCATGAGGCAGAGAGCCTCCGTGCCAGTGGTAGGTGTAACAGCGCGGTCGGCGTGCAAGGAGGGAAGGAAAGACAGCTTAGTAGGTAAACTCTGGGGCAGGGACAGATGTCACCTGTCTCAAGCCCAGCTAGCAGACGCCATGAGGCAGAGAGCCTCCGTGCCAGTGGTAGGTGTAACAGGGCGGTCGGCGTGCAAGGAGGGAAGGAAGGACAGCTTAGTAGGTAAACTCTGGGGCAGGGACAGATGTCACCTGTCTCAAGCCCAGCTAGCAGACGCCATGAGGCAGAGAGCCTCCGTGCCAGTGATAGGCGTAACAGCGCGGTCGGCGTGCAAGGAGGGAAGGAAGGACAGCTTAGTAGGTAAACTCTGGGGCAGGGACAGATGTCACCTGTCTCAAGCCCAGCTAGCAGACGCCATGAGGCAGAGAGCCTCCGTGCCAGTGATAGGCGTAACAGCGCGGTCGGCGTGCAAGGAGGGAAGGAAGGACAGCTTAGTAGGTAAACTCTGGGGCAGGGACAGATGTCACCTGTCTCAAGCCCAGCTAGCAGACGCCATGAGGCAGAGAGCCTCCGTGCCAGTGATAGGCGTAACAGTGCGGTCGGCGTGCAAGGAGGGAAGGAAGGACAGCTTAGTAGGTAAACTCTGGGGCAGGGACAGATGTCACCTGTCTCAAGCCCAGCTAGCAGACGCCATGAGGCAGAGAGCCTCCGTGCCAGTGATAGGCGTAACAGCGCGGTCGGCGTGCAAGGAGGGAAGGAAGGACAGCTTAGTAGGTAAACTCTGGGGCAGGGACAGATGTCACCTGTCTCAAGCCCAGCTAGTAGACGCCATGAGGCAGAGAGCCTCCGTGCCAGCGGTAGGTGTAACAGCGCGGTCGGCGTGCAAGGAGGGAAGGAAGGACAGCTTAGTAGGTAAACTCTGGGGCAGGGACAGATGTCACCTGTCTCAAGCCCAGCTAGCAGACGCCATGAGGCAGAGAGCCTCCGTGCCAGTGATAGGCGTAACAGCGCGGTCGGCGTGCAAGGAGGGAAGGAAGGACAGCTTAGTACGTAAACTCTGGGGCAGGGACAGATGTCACCTGTCTCAAGCCCAGCTAGCAGACGCCATGAGGCAGAGAGCCTCCGTGCCAGTGATAGGCGTAACAGCGCGGTCGGCGTGCAAGGAGGGAAGGAAGGACAGCTTAGTAGGTAAACTCTGGGGCTGGGACAGATGTCACCTGTCTCAAGCCCAGCTAGCAGACGCCATGAGGCAGAGAGCCTCCGTGCCAGTGATAGGTGTAACAGCGCGGTCGGCGTGCAAGGAGGGAAGGAAGGACAGCTTAGTAGGTAAACTCTGGGGCAGGGGCGATGTTAAGTTAGTACTGCGTTTATGGCGGGTCATCGAGAATCGCCCGAGGGCGTTTGACCCGGACCGGGGGGGGGGCGGTTGCGTGGTGCTGATGGTCCGTAGGTAAGGGAAGGAAAAGGTCGCAGCTGCAGCAAAAAAGAGATGCAGGTAACGACCAGACAAAGGCTGAGAGTGTAGGAACTCGGAAGACCTCCTCGAGTGACATCATTTCGTACAAACCAAGGAGATGCCGACAAGGAACGGAGGGTTTTCGATTGGATGCGGGGAGCCTAGAAATAAAGAGTTACGCCACTGTTAGTAATAGGCCCAACAAGAGGTGACGTGAGCATCTGAATAGGATGGTTGAAAAAAATCAAATTGCCAGTACCAGAACCATAAGCAGCTCCAGAACACGTCTCTCCTAGGTTAGCATCCCATAGGCTGGTTGGTCTCGCCATTCTTCACGCTTCTCTGCTTTTCTTTTTCAGCTCACAATATGACGTGAAGTTCATATCGGCCATGAGCTGTTTCATGTAGTCTAAACGGGGTCGTCCTCTGTGATTCTTCCCTTCAATTATTCCTTCTATTATTCTCTTAACCAACCCATTGTGTTGTAATATATGCCCTATAAACTTAGCTCTTCTGCCTTTTAAATTTCGTAGAAAGCTCTTCTACTCTGAGCTCTTCTAAAGACTTCCTCATTCGTTATCTTCTCCTTCCAGCTTATATTGAATATTCTTCTGTAGCACCAGGTCTCAAATGCTTGGAGTCTTTTCTTGTCACATTCTCCAATTGTCCAAGATTCACTCCCGTATAGGGCAACACACCACACTAGATTCTTCCTTATTTTTAAGCTGATAGTGTTTGAAGTGAAGAGGTTTTTCTGTTTGTTGAAAGCAATTTTAGCCCGGTTAATTCTGCTTATAATTTCCTTACTACTACGTCCATCACTCGTGATTTTACTTCCCAGATAGTTATATTCTTTAACAGCCTGGGAAACATTATTTCCAAGAGTTTATCTTACTGGATCTTCTTCCTTCCGACTACAGACTAGGACTATGGTCTTTTATTCATTTGTTCATTTTCATATTGTATTCATTCTTCATTACTTGATCCATTGCGTCAAGAACACTTTTTTTTATTTCGTATTGACTAAGGTGATAACGAGGTTAAAAAGAAAGCGTGAAGTGTGAGAGCGCGGGGGGGGGGGCAGGTTTCTGTAGGAATGGGTAGCGTGTGTGTTGTAGTTAGTATATTGCGTCATATAGTTTCGTAACAGAAGTAATGGTAATTAATTTAACAGGCCAATTTAATTTAATTGATTTTTTTAAAATAATTATTTTTTTGTCACATTACGAAAAAAAGGCATATGCGATATTGAATAATGACTGCGTGCGATCATAATTATTACGCGATTCAACAAAATCTAATCAAGAAGTACAGTATTCAATTATCGGCAGTTATCGGAAGGTGTGTTCTTATTTTAATTTCATGAGAACGTCTTATAGAACACCACTACCTCAAGCATCGTCGTACTGTCATGATCTCTTGTTATTTCATAATCTCTTCTGGTTAGCAGCAGCTCTCCACTTCTTCCTGCCACTATACGCGCGCTCTCTCTAAACACAGGTGCGTATAGTGGCATCCGCTGATCGGCACCGATTGCCGGAATACGGAAACTGCCTGCACTCTACGTGTACCCTAACACGCAGTTTCGGCGGAGGCGGTTTGTGCCTCGGAGAGGGAGGTTGTTTGTCACCCCCCTCCGCCCTCTTGGAAGGTACTAGTAGTAACCTGTTGAAGACACAGCTCACACGAACGCTTTCTTCAACTCGTGAACACCAAAAACAGAACTTCACGTCGGGATTGCCCCGAGACTTCGGAATGGTCGCCGACCTTAACCACTTCTGAGGCCAGATCGTGTGACGTACCTTCACCTGGAGTAGAAGCCTATGCTTAAGTCAGATGTTGCTCTTTCCGTCAGCTTTACAGAACTTTTGTCAGAACTTTGCGTCTGGGCCGCATAGTTTAGATTTGTTCCCAACTGACAGGCGGAATATCCAACCCGGACGACGTGGGCCAGTGCCACCAGCTTGCTGTATAGAACCTTCACAACTACGTATCCAGATTAGAGTTTCTTGACTTGCTTGTCTCCGGTTATCCGCACCGCAGAACCTACCTCCTTGACAACCGCGTTAACCGATCCTATTACCGAATTCAGTCGACACGGTATATTGACTTTTCTTGAAGCAATAAACCGCCTACGCCTCAGTTGAGAATTATAGTAAATCATAAGTAATTATGACGTGCTGAAAAGGAAAAGACACCTGTGTTAAATGTTAACTGCTGGGTAAGTTGGTTTGGAAAATTGAATAATTGCATTTGTGGTCGTGTAGGCGTGTATTGGAAAGCGAACAGCAGCAGTGTTATGTCATAATTATGCCGTTATTATTTACGCTTCTATTTGCAGTTCCAGTTCCAGTAGTGATTTCTTGTTTGCCCATTTTATACCATATACAACTGCATCTCCGTCTTCTTCATCCATGTGCCGGGTGTGTCTTTCTCGCTCTGTCTATTCTTCGGGTTCATCCTGTCCTACTAGTTTGGCACCTTCTCTCTCCACCATAATTCAGATTTCCTCTCCTCGAGGAGTGCATCCAGCAAGCAATTTGGGGGGAGGGGAGTATTAAAACTTGAACCATTCTTTAATTGTCTACAGTTTAAATGATACGAAAGAGTGCACTGTGTTATTATCAACACAGTGATTTTATTAACGTACAAGGATACACTGCAACAGTTTCCAGACCTTACTCCGAGGCTGCTTTGGATACTACAAGTATTTCAAAGTACTAAAAGTATTTAGGAATATTTGTGGTACGATTCGTCGAAATTTTAGAAATAAAACAAGACACAGCACAAGGATTAAATTTTATAAGACAATTGCAGTACCCACACTGATTTATGTGAGTGAGCCGTGGGTCATGACAAAAAGGAAAGCGGCAAGATTCAGAGTGCTGAAATGCAGTTTCTTCGTAATACTTTAAATTATACATTGCAAGATAGAGTAAGGAATGAATATATGAGAGCAGAACTGGAAGTAGAGGACATAAATGAAATTATTTCAATTTACAGAAGACAATGGTGGGACCATCTGCAAAGGATGACAGAGGATCGATTGCCGAAAGCGGCACTGTACTATAATGCCATTGGTAGAAGAGACGTGGGTCGTCTGAGGATGAGATGGGTACCGGAACAGTTTATATAACCTAATCCTTGAAGAGGAGAAGAAGAAGAAGAATAAGGATACAATCATGTGTGTTTGTCAGTTCATTGTTCTTTTAATAACATTCACTTACAGCTTAAAATGCACAGTTCTCATTGAAGTTATGTATCAAACAAAAATTAACACGGTAGTAAGGTACAGTTACAGTTTAACGTAATTTTAGAATAGAAGCATAAACGTACACATAACATAATATGAGTTTTGTGACATATTACCAATGACAAAACCATTCTACAATCACAAGACAAAGAGAAAAATTTCGTCTGATGTGACCATTTGGGGGGGGGGGTCTCATCTCCACCCGTGGATCCGCGCCTGTCACTGTTGTCTGTGTACCGAATTCTCTACGTTGCGAGGGCCAAGATTCCAGTGCCAATATTAGTCCTATAATAAAATTGTTGCAAATTATAAAGCTATAAGCATATGACAGAAAGTTTAAAAGGTGTAATAGATTTTTCGTTTGTTTAAAAATATGAGATAAGTTTACGATATAAAATTTAACATAGGCTAAACGATCACTGTATTCCATGACTTTAAATTTGATAAAATTTGTACTTTTTCAGGATGCATATAAGTTCAGTAAATGACAGAATTACAACTAGTGTCATGTTTGGTTATTAGTATTTTTTTGTTTAAGTTGATAAACAACATCACGGGTACTAAATAACAAACCAAACTATTAAACGAAAGAAAAGTTGTATGTTATTAATTGAGTAGATGTGATAAAAGAAAGAGTAGTTATTCTGTAAGGTAAGGTTAGTATTCAAGAGGGAACAAAACTGTGAAGTAAGGAAGGGTAGAGAGCATAAAGAAATAAAGAAGAGCATTGAAAAGGCAAGACCAGTGTACCCGTACACTTGAATGCGCAGTTTATTCAGATATCACGTTTTAACAATAAACACAAAGGTGAGACGTCTACGCTGCTACGTATTCTCGGTCCTCTTCTACGGTGTAGAATCTTGGACTTTGACTGAAGCCACAACTAAGAAATTGGAATCTTTCGAAATGTGGCTTTATCGTAGAATACCGAGCATTTCATGGACAGCACATATAACTCTAATGCTGAAGTTCTTAGAAAGATGAAGAAAGAAAGGGACGTTATTAACACAGTGAAGATAAGAAAGCTTCAATATCTGGGACATCTCATGAGAAATGAACAGAGATTTTACTTATTGCAGTCCATACTACAGGGAAAAGTACTTGTAATGAGAGGAGTTGGGCGACCGAGAATCTCATGGCTGAGAAAATTAAGGACCTGGTTTGGCATGAATACAACTGACTTATTCCGTACAGCAGTGCAGAAAGTTAAAATAGCCTGTATGACATCCAACATCCGAAACGGATAGGAACTATCAGAAGAAGAAGAGAGCATAAATAGCAGGCCTCGCAAAGGTTCCTATTTGGGGGGGGGGAAGAGTTACGCCAGTGCAACTTACAAACGTTTAGTCCCAGTTCTAGCCGTTTCATTTCACTCTGTATGTGAATACTTACTTAGGTGTTAGTACTTGAAGTTGTGTGAACTGTGTGTACAGAACGAACGAGTTCAGTACACGACTTCCGTGTGGGACACGTTTTAACGGCTCCAATTAATGTCAGTTCATAGCATACTTGTGACACCCACACCTCGAGAAATTAACCACCAACGCACACAGTCGTATAATTAAATGGGCGTAAGTTTTGTCTTTAGTGTAGTCAGTATGTAATATGTCGCGCGCTTGTGGGCGCGCTCGCGCTCAGAGAACTCTTTGGACGATGTGCACAATTATGCCTTTCGGTAAAATTTAAACACTGGAGGCTGCAACCAGTGTATTTCACAGACCACATCGTTCTGATTGCCAGCACAAAACAATATCTGCAGCATAACATAAATGTGTGGGAAAAACGATGAGGAGAAATAGTATGATTATTACCTCCCACCAAGACAAAGACAGTGACAATTAGTAGGCAAGCAAGACAACACAGAATAGTAATCAACAATAAGGAAATTGAACAAGTGGCGACATTCATATATTTTAGCGAGGATTACAGAATTGAGTCAGAGTCAGGCATGAGGATCTCAGCTGCAAGCAAGCTTTACGGTGCTATCAACAGGAAGTTGATGGGAAAAAGCAAAGTGTCACAGAAAACCAAACTGGCAGTATGCAAATCTGTATACTCTCCAACAATGACGTACAGTTGCGAGTCTTGGACTGTGGATGATAGATATAAAAAGAGAATGAAATCAGTGGCGATGAGATTCCTCGGGAGAATTGAGAAGAGAACTCGTAGAGATAGGATGAGAAACGTTAACATCCGGAAGAATTTGAAGGTATTCTCTATAACTGCGTTGGTTTGGCCTCGTCTGTAGGACGAATGAGGAAAGGTTACCGGAGACGAGCATGGGAGGCAAAACCAGAAGGCAGAAGTGAAAGAGGACGGCCCAGAATGAAATGGGAGGATAACATCAAGTAGAAGAGAAGCAGTTCAAGAAGGCAGAGGAGCAGTTTGGGCCCGTGCCAGGATTTTGGCACTGGACAGGACGAGATGGAGAGCTCTCTCGAAAACCTCGACACCCGACGGGTAGAAAAGGATGACTAAGAAGAAGAACAAGAAGTTAAAATTTTAAAAACGTACATTAGCTGACACCGATTTAATGTTTAAAGCAGAATTTCAATTGCACCATCAATCAGTATCTCCCATCAGGTACTGCTGCCTCGGGCAAGAAGATGACAGTAGGAACTCTTTGATGTAACAATGTGGTCTTAAAACGAGCCACTTCCCGACACTGTCTCTGTGCGCCAGTGACGTGAAACCGTTAGTAAGATAAGATTACCGTTTGAGTCCACGTTGGCGCCGCATTGCCGTCGATCACAGCTTCAACAGAGCCGTCCCGTCGTGTCGTCGCTATTCTCCTGTCGGTGTAAATGTGAAAGAAAGAAATTTAATTACGACTGATAACAATTGTCTTGACGCCGACAGGATGACTAAGGAGAAGAAGAAGATTAGAGGACAGTCTACAAAACTAATATAGTTCTTTGAAACCACTGCTGTACTCCAGTAGACGGAGAGCCTTTCATGTTTCCTTATAATAGGCCTACATGCCAGCCATTATAGTGCTCTTTGTAAAGTACCACTGAGATTTATTATTCGGTAACAGATTTTTTTTAAGAAACTATACTTTTACTTAATTAATCTTACCACAATGTTGTAAACATTGAATAAGAGGAGACAAAAGGTGTTTTAAACTTCACCGAATAAAGAACGAGGTCATAAGAGGAGAATTGCAACTGTTTAACTGGAATGAAAGACTAAATATCATAAAAACGATGGAAAGAATGTTATGTGACGATTTTAAAATATAGGAAATGTAAAAAGGAGAGAAATTTAAATTTTTCTTAAATCGCACATATAAACTAATTTTAAATCCCTTAAATAACTCAAAATAATATTTAATTAAGAGATTGTAAAAATAAAGAAACCCCTTTAATAATTTACCATGCATCGACATGCGTTAATTGGAACCAACTTGCATAACGACCCATAAACTAAACTAATAATACTTGTAAATTTGAAATTAAATAAATAAATAAACAACAACACAGTAGTATAAATTAATTAATTCTGAAGTAAAGCATATCTTTGGATAATTAATAGGTCAAACATTAATACCGTAATTATCGAATAAATGTGGAACTACTTTTATGGTGAAGAGTAAACTACGCGAGGTTACAAATTTGCCCCTAAACGTAGACCACTTGAAATGGAGCGGCCAAGCCGTAAGCTGCGCACAGCAGTAATGTGGAACGCTAATAATATTTTGTTTCCTAAAGTGAATAATCCCGTCAGTTAAGACATAGAGGCACTCTTTACACTATTAAACCCATGTGTATCGTTAATATAGTTGAACCGCGATTCATATAAATATGTAGTAAACGAGTAAGAAAGAATAATGAAAATTGTGCGCCTATGACATCTCTACTAAAATCTTAAAATATAAAACTTATGTAATTAAAACTGTGGTAAGACCATAATGTGAAGTGCAACAAATAAACAATCATGTGAAGTGGATACAGGTGAATAAAACTTGTGTTAACCTTTCAAAACAACGAGCTATTACTACCAGTTATTAAAGAGCAGAAAACCAGGACTCACAATGATCTAAAAGACTTCAGCACTTCACCATCACCGGAGACGAAGATAACGAGAGATACCTGACCTACAAGAAACATGCTGCAACCGAGGACCGAGGACTGGAATAACGAGGAGCTGGAGGATATCACAGGTGACACGGGAGCATGCCTTCCGTGGTTATGAAATACTAAATACTATATCCAATAAAAGACAATTAAATTAACACCTTTAAGACATTTTAAGAACTGACATAATATGTAATCTGGTAAATCTATTCTTAGTAAAAGAGTTAAAGCTCTAAACTGTAAAGCCTTATTGTTTAAAAGGGGAGATAAGTCCATTCTTCTAATGGCACCACTTCAAGATAATATATGGATATGTGACCATTATTAATATACCTTTTAAGTCCCGGATCCGTGGAAAAGTTAAACAGATGTACATCTGTATTTTGAGGGCCCTTCTAAATGAACAAAACATAAAATCATTTTGTAAACTGTTGAAATACAAATGTTGATAACCATAAGTAAAGATGCTAATATCATTTAATGATATAATATCATGTAATAAAGAGATGTCATGGTCCAACAAAGCTGAGTGAATAAATCTACAAACCCCTGCCAATTTTCCTCAATTCTAGGGATCCTTTTACAATTGTTAGTTATTAGCTAATTAATTGCTAATTATTAGCTATTAATTGGGAGTTGACCGAGAGTATGGCAGGCTGTTTAATTGACCTGAGCCAATTAACCAGGTTCCCGATGTTATAACGTAGGAGACGTTATAGTTAGATTCAAGATTGCCCAAACAAGTCAGGAAATATTATAATCTATAGGACGGACACAGGTGTGTGGGTAGACCCAGGAAGGATCTTTCAAGGCGGAACAGGCAGCACCTTGCCAATGCCGTGATGATGATGATGACGACTACGATTGTGTATATAGCCTAACGTTTAGCTATGTGTAAAAATAACTTTGACGACACAATAATGTTAAGTAGAAATTTTTTTCAGTGTGACTGCTTTGCTGCAGACACATCGAACCTCGAGGTAGAGTAGACTCTTAAACTCGCACACATGGAACGTGGATTATTACCAAACCGACAGAAGATTTCACAGCCTTGTTTGCAGTACCTGAATGCGGTGGAATTACGCATATGGGGCATTGTTTTGTATTACACAGCAGTTTTAGCCATTTCTAGCATTTTAGGGTAACAATTTAATATTTAGAATTAACATTAATATTCTTATCATAATTACACTTTTTTTAAATTAATTAAATATATAAGAGTTAACACGTTTTATTAGGCAGTGTTTATCTAACAGGGTACTGAATACAATTTCTGAAAGGATATATCGGCGGCATAGGGACCTATTTTTACTGCCATGTTCCGTAAGGAAATGGAAGTATGGTGATTGGGAAAAAATCGTGTTCGAGATAAGGGCTGCTTCTGATTGTACTACCCTCAAAACATGAATAAGAATCATTTTCCGAAAAGTGTCTGTGTGTAGAATTTTTTCTATGGCGAACGATAACTGCCGCAAATGTGCCCGAGTTGTAGAGGACACGGAGGCCTATTGATTCCGGTGAAGATCGGTTAAAGGCGAGGGATAGTTTACATGCAACGTTTTACGTTTTAACAGGAGTAAAGTACTTAAAAATTCATTTAAATTTTTTTCAAACAATGGTAATTGTTAAAAATAAATTAATTTTGTGGCCAGACAACCAGGTTGTTCGGTTAGAAGGCAAGGGTAGTTTACCTGCATTGTTTTGTGTTTTAACAAGAGTAAAGTACTTAATTTTAATAAATAAGTGCCCCGAAAATAAAGTCATATTTACCCACTGTAAAATGGTAAATGAAATAATTATAAATGGAGTGGGTAGTTGAAGGGGGAGGGGTGTGTTTTTGAAAATTGCTGTGGTAAAATCAAGGAAAGTATGAATATTTAATTTTGAAGGATAAGATTGGCGAGGCTCAGTTGAGGAGGAGGGATGATTATCTGCGTACTATAATCTTATAAAGTTCAGTTTCTTTATACGAATATAGTAGCTAATTTTTATAGATAAAGTGACTTGAATATAACATTATATTAAATGACTACCGCATAATAACAAATACATCTATAAATAGTGAAAATAGTCTGAGGGCGGGCGATTTTTTTGTAGAAATTATCGAACCGAATTCAAGTAAATGATTTTAAATATAAATATTAGAATATAGAAGTCTTTTATGGTTGTCCATACCAATATTTTATATGTATACTACGCTATTGGCGACAAAGAAGTAGTTTCTGTGGGAACATTTCGTTTCAATTTGTCAAACTTGCCAAATTTTTCAATTTATATTGAAAGATTTTAAATACAAATTTTAGAACATTGTAATAAAATAAATAAGTGTATGTGTGTTGATGATATACTTATTATGGAGTATGAGACTCCGATGCAATCAAGCCGCACTGTTTGGGCTAGCCAATTTGTAATAAATTAATAAATAAGTTGTAAGGTGTTTAATTGGTGTGGCTCTCGACGTCTTACTGGCCTGAAACACTTCCTTAAGTTTCCCAGCTGGTCGAGTCCCAATGGTAGCAAGACCGGTCGAGTAGCGTAAAGTTGATGAAGAAATAGATATGCTCAGCTTCACCGAAAGTTTCAAAACAAAAATTATTGTTTTGAAGAAAATTAAAAAAAAAATTGTTTATAAAAAAAAAAAATAAAAAAAAAATTTTAATTTTATTAATTAATTAATTAGGATCAATTAATTAATATAGGGCTGTGAAGTTTTAAACAGTGTAATGCTCTTCTGAAAATTTTTATTAAAGTTTTAGTATAATTTAAATAATCTATCACCACTCATAAGACTGTCTGTAAACCAATCGATATTTGTTTACCTTTCTATTTTTTTTTTAGGTTATCTTCACTTACGGGTGGTAAAGTCCTTGTAGATTATCAATTAGAATTATATTATTGGTAATTAGTATTATTGAAGAAATAAAGAACTATTAAGTATTGAAAAGTATTAATGTTTTATTAAGTAACAGCAATATTGACTCTTATCGATTAGTATCGATTCTCAGGATATCGAAAAAAGTTACAAGTATATGTTATAAAAATTATATAGGGTTCTTTAAACAGCCAGTTATTACCAAAGTCAGAGAAATCGGGCTTATATTTAAAAAGTATAACGTTACAATCAAATTAATAGTTATTAATAAACACAGACATTGAATAATAAATTGTAAATATAATAATTGTTTTCACCAAACAGCTGTGATGAACCAAGAAGAGGCACTGGGTTTGTCAAAGCAAATGGCCGCCGTCAAGTTGATCAAAATGTGACTCGTCCCTGCTGTGTTCCAAATAATGTATTTTGACGCAATATTTCTGTTCTCGTGTCCGCAAATCTCTTGTTATATGTTGTGTAGTGACTGGTGTAGTGATTCTGGGTTGTATTTAGTGTATCTGTATAATTATTAGTTCAAACACTTTCTCCGATTCCGTCACTAATTTGGTTTAATGTATTATACAGTTTTCTAGTGTTTTATGGTGTTTTTCGGAGTAGATTTATATTGTTCTGTGTTATGGAGTGTTACTTGATCGTTTCTGTTATAATATGATAGTTTCAGAAGTATTTTACAAGTCACTCGCGATTTCACAATAACTCACTATACACTCGCTTTGTATGACGATTATAGGTTAGGTTATTCACGTTATCAAAGGTATGTCATGTTAACCGTTCAACTACCAATAATTAACTAACTGTTTCCTTCAGTTTCAATTAAACTCTTAGCCCATATAATATTATCCTTAACATTGTTCAAATATTTTTCACATCCTGTATGCACTTTTACATTTTCACTATATGAATGCCTATACTTTGGTTATTTGTCAATTTTATTCACTAGATTTGATTTAAATTAATCTTTCAGTTCATTCTGGTTATTTTCAGATTAAATAATGCCATTTTATAGTGTTTTCTGTCCAAAAAAAATAGTAATTTCACTTTCAGTTTGGTATACTGTGAAGAGTCAAAACATCAAAATTTACTTCCTGTCATTATATAAATTCAGCCATTTTATCAGTTATATTTAATATTAATAATCCTATATTGTATTAAAAGGTTCCTATTCCCTTATTTTCTGGTAATTAATTGAATCAGTTGTATTCTGAAACATTATTCTGAAATATATGACTCCCATGTCTAAATTTCTGATTTTAGTCATTTTATTTTTATTTATAATTCTGAATATAATTTATTAAAATCTCTCTAAATGGTATGTGCAATTATATGGCATGATCTCAAGTTTATTTTGTCTAAACCCCTTTTGTTTATTTGCATTTAAATGAGCAATTTCTCTGTTTTGATGAAGTTTGGTTTCCATTCTTTTGGCCTATGATTTTTTAACAATTTTTCTTACAAAATAATTTACAAACAATATATGATGTGTGATACCCTCTCTGACTTTTACAAATAGTATTATAAATTAAACATGCTTTCAAATTACACAAAAACAACTAGTATTGGCCACAATACAAACAATAGTCAAACAGAATAAAGAATATTTTTTTTAAATAAATGGTTGTCTTCAAATCAGACATTTTGCAACAAAATTCCCATTTCCAACATGGAAATATGGTTTACAACAAAGGTTTTTTACTAACTAACATCTTAATTACTCTCTACTATTTACAAGTGGTAACTATTTTTATAGTTCTGATGTTAGTTGTTTCAGACCCAAACAAATGGCCTTATATCTAAAACATTTTTAAACATTCTTGTACTATATACATTAAAACCTTATATCTATATTCTTATTTCTAACTATTATTATAAGTAGGATTCTACAGTTTTTATACAGTCTTTTATACCTTGTCTTTGGGGAATTGTACCCTGTCATTAACAAATAAATAGTATGAACCGTTCAAAAAGCACTATGAAATCTGTTTTTCTTTTTTCATGTAAAACAAAAATGTTATTTTAAACAGATTCATGTCTTATGAACAACATTGTCACAGTACATATTTTAAGTCATTGAAAAATGCATATTTCATTGCATCCAATGTTTGTGATTGCCAAGAATGAAACACAAGGTTCATTTTTTATAATACCCAAAACTATCACTGGTTCACTTTGCACTTATTATTATGTTAATGCTAAATGGACGTATAGTCTTATTAACATAATAAATTGGTTAGCGTTCTTTCAATGGAGATTTGTTCCATGGGTACTATATTATTGTTTCGTCTTAGTTCACAGGAAACTTTTACTTTATACACTCCTCTCTCTTAAATTTATATACATGTGGTTTTTATTTCGTTATACTTTTGTTTTTTGATATTTATTTTGGGGATATAGGGATTTGGGTGTCTTTTATAAGAGCATGACATCTTCTTCAGGATGCTGCCCTCTTCTTCTTTCTTCAGTCTTCTTTTCTCCTGCCTTCTGGGACTGGTATCTTCTCCATCTTCTTCTTGTTGCCATCAGGTTTCTTGGGATCTTCTCCATCTTCTTCTTTATTACAGAAATACACAACCTGTATTGGTTGATCTTGGCTTATTTTAGGGTTTCTCTTCTATTTATTCTTCCTCGTTGTGGGTTTGGTCATATTGTGTACTGCTTTGTTATTTACTATTTTACCTTCCTGGGTTATACCTTGAAAACCTTTGGTTATGAGACTGGTCTTGGATGACTCATCACTAGTAACTCCTTTTATTTGTACTTGTATTTTCTTTGTAATAATGATTTCTTTCCACAGTTGCTATGAATTAATCTTTTTATATTAAACTTAGTGCTTTCTTCCAAATTTAAATATTATAACTTTATTATTCTAATGATCAATTGCCATTCAATATTATGCTTATATCTGTCACGCTACAACATGGAAGTCATGTTTGCTTGTGGTTGTACATACCGATTGTTTAAAAAGATCTGTGATGAGTTTAATGTGCACAAATGTTAGTTTTCACGTTGTAAGCTTACCGGCTTTACAGCCTTCTCAGATGTCATTTAGCAATTGAAGTTTGCCAGAAATCTGTTACTTCCGGAAATCGGTTTTGGCAATTCTGTGGGAATTCGCGCGCCGGCCTGCGGGGCAGGACTGCAATGCCCCAAAACAGCGGTCGCCGTGTAGTGTCGTATCGGCAGTTTATTTATGCGTCGGCCACGTCATGTACGCGTGTACGGCACATTTCCAGAAACTGACGTGGCCCACATCTCGGGGTTGGAGCCAACACCGTCCGTCGAGAGTCCCCAACACGCTTCTGTCGGCCGATTCATCCGTCGCACGATGAAGATCTCCATATTGACGAGAACAACAGGTGCACTTCGTTCCGCATTGTTAGCGTACACGACGTTTTAACCGAACTGTAACTTTGGTAATTCTCTTGATGTGTGTGTGACGTAAAAATAATTGGGCCAGTTAGTTTCTTCTGTGTGTGTGTGTGTGTGTGTATTGCAACAGTGCAAATATATAGGGTACTGTGCATTGCACAAAGTAATTTAAATAGTAATGAGAATAAATAAAATAATGCATTTTTGGTAATAATAATAATTCAGCCTGCAATCTGAATTGTAAAAGGAACGCCTAACTTTCATGCTGGAACAGGTGAATAAGGCAGCTGCTCTCTGTATTTGTGTACACACGTAAAATGCGCGCGCGCGCGCGCGTGTGTGTGCTACCTGTCCGTTCATGAAAGCGCCACCCTTTGAGGAACGATATAAATTATTTGCATTTATTTAATTTATAATACTTGTGTACATAGTAGCGAAAAACTGAATACACCAAAATGTGTATTTAAAGAACACGAATAAGCGTATAAAAAATAGTGCAAAATGAATAAAAGTGTAAATCATAGGAAGTTAAAAATCAATAGTAATTATGTTAATTAAGATAAAGAAGAACGGTTTGTGCATGATGAACACCTATAAATTACCGACCGAGTGAACATCAGGTAATGTGCAAAAGACTTCGCAATTCGCGAAGACGAGCCGCAACTAGAGCTATTTTCTCAATCAACCATAGTCGCAGCAGGAGACTCTACTCGAAAACTAGAACTTCTGTAGCTGATCGACTACCGTGGCAGCCAGAGAATCTACTTAGAAATAACAACGGCAGTAGATCAACCACAAACAGCAGCCAGGGACTTCAAGACTACACATCCGTTCGAGTGAGCAGTTGGAACCGGAGGCCATGACAAGGAACGAGAGTGCAGCAGAGTACGAGTATCCAGTAATCCAGAGTACGAGAATCCAGCGGACGAGGGACTACAAGACTCCAGGACTGCCAGACCTCAGGAATCCAGAACTATAAAGGAGCATCCCGTATCAAGGAGAGAAGAGGACACGCTACAGATGTACCACAAATAATAAGGTGACAAATAAACGTGCATTTTTAAAAACCGAGACGTAATCAAAAGACTTTAAATAACAAAGAAAAAATAGACAATTCAATTAAAATATGAATCAAGAAATTGTATAGCTGTAAATATGTTTTGGTACAATAAGTAAGGTAATATGTAAGACTGTTTAACGATAATTGTTACCAGTAACTGTAATTTGAAATCTATAAATTTAGTAGTTAAATTGACAACGTCATTAGAGAAATTTATAGAAAGCAATGCATATGCAGAAATAAAGAAAAAAATAGCTTAGATAATTAAAAGATTAGATAATCAATATAATATAAATGAGCTAGCTGAGAGCAATATAAACAAATTTAATGAAGAAAGTTGTGTTAGCGGTTGAAATCACAAGCAGAATGATCACTGTTGCACACCACTATATAAAAATTTCGAAGAAAGAGATGGATTGTAAATGTTAGAAGCTAAGACGCCAGAGATAAAATCGCTGAGCAAGTCAGAAGTACACTACAAAGTGCGTTCCACAAACGTTTTGAAGACTGAAGAAACGTTGTAACTATTATGTTAGATATCCAATAGATATTATTTTTAAGGGGCAGTGTAAATATAGAGTAATAAAGCTGTACATTATGTACATACATTGAAACCCCTGAAGACACAGAATACTCTGTAAAACGTGCATCAGGTTTTATACACACTAATAATACTTCAAATATTATACTTACAGAAGGAATATATTCTCATTATTTATCGAATAATAAAGATATACATTTTTAATTAAATAAAAGAAATCGCGTAAACGTTTTGATCGAACCTCGAGTGGGCGTACTTACAAAATAGAGGCTGAAGTCTCTATTATCTACGTCTGTCGTTTACGTGTAATCTCTAATATATTACAACACTACAACGATTTTAATGTGTTTAATTTATTGATGTGCGACAAATCTTTATGTAACACGACGACACATTAAATTCGCGCGCGCGCGCGTGTGTGTGTGTGAAGGGTGTAATCGTAATAATCATAACACTGTAAAATTGTTTAAACTCATTTAAATTTATTTATTAATAGCATTTCTTATTTGTTTGGCGATTAAAAATCATTACTATTTTCACATAATTATTACGTGTAATTCGTAATCTTATATTACAAACACATTTCTCATTCATTTTGCGATTAAAAATGATTATTATTTTCACGTACTTATTACGTGTAATTCGTAATCTTATATTACACACAAACATATTATATAATCTTATATTCTAATACGTTGTTATAAATTTGTTTATAAGCAGAATGATCACTGTTGCACACTATATAAAATTTATCCCGATTAGCGCTTTCAAGCTTCAAGGTCATCGTCAGATCGGAATTAAAAGAAATAAAAAAACAAACCCTTCACCCCATCTCACCCCACCCTGCTCACACACAACAAGCTATAATTCAAATGTCTCTTCCCCACCCCCTGAGCACTGTCCCTCCATCTGGACAGTTACATATTTTTCTAGCAAATTCCTTGTGTTTCAGTGTGTGTGTGTGTGTGTGTGTGTGTGTGCATTCTGTCTATTTATGTCTTCAGCAGTCACAAAAAATTGTCCTTTCATGTTTTTTTCTCATTACTGGGAGGAGGAAAAACATCGAATGGACATATTCATCTGGTGAATACGACGGCTGCGATAATATTTCGATGGTTTTCGCCCACAGTTCTTGAACGAGCACTGATGGGTATGCTGGTGCACTGTCAGGGTACATAGGTTATTTTTATCTTTCTACAGACGAGGCCGTTTTCTCGAATAACTTAAAGCGTAAAACGTCATAATACTACTCCTTATTGACTGTATTAACCAAAGCATTTAGTTACAAAAAACTCACAGACCACACCTCCCCCCTTCATCTTACTATGGATGAAATATGGGTTACTTTATATGAAATAGTCTGGGATAAAATATGAAATATGGAAAAATCAATTGAGTACCAGTATAATGAATACGTTTTATTCAATTCAGTACAATAAGTATCTTTTAACGATGTTTTGAATAACGCATATTTCTATCGAGGTGTTACCGTTTACTTTTAAGGAACTGATTTCAGGATGTTTTTCACTCACCTTAAAGACAGTAATAATGATTAGTCTTACCTTGTTGTTTCTTTTGTATGAAGCCTACCCGATCCCGGACCCCCCCCCTCAGAGCCAAATTCTACATACCCCACTGGTTGTCAGTTACTTTTGATGATTTGTACCTGTATTATCGGTTTTCCATAGGGAGACATTCCATTTATATTGAGATTCTCGTTACCGTTCTGCAAAGATATTAAATCTGTGTACAGGGTAGAACGGGGACTCATTTAAGTTAAGCCAATGGGGTTAAGTCATTTAAGTTAAGCCAGTAGGAACAATCGATTCCTACTGTGAAATTTCTATTCAAAGCGCCCTCTGTGAACTGCATTGTATACCGCTGACATCGGCCCGTACAAACGGTCAATTAGGACACACAAAAGGGTCGGACAAACAAAACACTAAAATAACCCTTTCACGAGACAAAGCAACGGATTAAGATTGTAAAGCAGATTGTGTACCTCTTGTAAATGCCTGCCACAATATGTTTGATGCCGTGGGTGGGCACGTGCGCAAAGCAATAGGGAACCTTCTCAACAGCGTGAGTTTTGAAAATGCGATTGTAGAAGTTACAGGTAGTACTGTAGTTAATATTGAAGATTAGGTATATGCAGACATAAGTCTTTTATCTCATGGTCGTTATTGCTTTAAAACCTACTTTGCTGTTCGTGTCTATGCATATATCTTAAGGCAGTAATAAAAATTGACTAATTCGTGTTAGAACGTTTTTACTTCCATGTTCCGTAAGGAAATGGAAGTATGGTGATCGCGAAAAAATCGTGTTCAATATAAGGACTGATTCTGATTGTACTGTACTACCCTCAAAATATGAAGAAAAGTCATTTTCCAAAAGTGTGTGTAGAATTTTTTTCTATGGCGAACGATAATTCCCGCAAATTCAAACAGAATTAAATAACGTTTTGCATATGTGCCCGAGTTGTAGAGGACTCAAGGCCTATTGATTTTGGTGAAGATAGGCTAAAGGGGAGGGGTAGTTTACCTGCATCGTTTTATGTTTTAACAAGAGTAAAGTACTTAAAAATTCATTTAAACTTTTTCAAACAATTATTTTTTAAATAATTGTTAAAAATAAAATAATTTTGTTTCCAGGCAACCAGGTTGTTGGGTTAGGAGGGAGGGTTAGTTTACCTGCATTGTTTTGTGTTTTAACAAGAGTAAAGTACTTAATTTTAATAAATAAGTGCCCCGAAAAGTCATATTAACCCACTGTAAAGTGGTAAATGAGATAATTATAAATGGAGTGGGTAGTTGAAGGGGGAGGGGGTGATTTTTGAAAATTGCTGTGCTGGAAAGTATAGTAAGAATATTTAATTTTGAAGGATAGGATACCTTAGACACTACATATAATAAAAGTATTACTCTATGAAAGTGTAAATATCATTAATGGTGGGTATATGTTGAGGAGGAGGGATAAATTATCTGCGTAGTTCAGTTTATTTATAAGAATAAAGTACCTAATTTTTATAGTTAAAGTGACTCTAAAATAACATCCCCATAATTACGACTACCCCGTAATAACATCTATAAATAGTTAAAATAGTTTGAGGGTGGGCGGTACTTTTTTAGAAATTGTCGAACCGAATTCAAGTAAATTATTTTAAATATAAATCTTAGAAAATTTTAGAACATTGAAGTCATGTATGGTTGTCCATACCGATATTTAGGTACACGGTGGAATTAATTATTTCGAAAGAAAAAATTGTTCGTCTTCGGGTAACTTGAGTAACAAAAGCGAGCGATCGTTACTCGTTAACTAACTAATCGTTAGTTAGAATTCGTTTCCGACAAGACTATTGAGTTACTTCGTACAGCGACAAGATTCCGCAACCGGTTTGGCCAGCTTTCAACAGCGTCCTCTTGTTTTTATTTTTTTCAGATTTCTTTTTTCATTTGTAAGTTTCCAGTTAGTTTTGGAAGTGTTTAACAATAATTTATTTTTTCTCATAAATTTATAAACTGTGAGAAAATGAAATAAGCGCTAAAAGGGATTGGGTTTTATGAATTTTGTATTACACACGAGCGTACGTACCCTGGTGCATAGTGTCTTGGTATAATTTGGGTTGCTTGGTCTTCCCCGTTATCACATCTTTCCTTATGTCCCTACCACATTCCTTATCTAACCTGTCCATCCCACCCCTCTGGCTCTACTAACACTTTCCGGATGTTCTTAACTGGATAATCTGACCGGATGTTTTCCCAAGAAAGCCAGGATCTTTGTTCTCTCCATTGATATTTTGAAATCGTACTGATTACAAAAATATGCTTTAAACGATATACATAACATTTATTCTGCAACTCATCCTCTGTTTAGTTCTTTAGTATTGAAAATTAAATCGGGCGAGCACGAAGCGTAGCTAATTTTGTTGTTCTGTTTGGTCAGATTCTGATTTATAGTAGTCTGTGCAGTGACGAGCAATCGTCCATTAGACGAAGCTGCAGCTTTATTAGAACCTTCTTCTCCGTGGACAGACACACGATTCGTAGAAGAAAATATCGGTATGGAGAACCATACATAACTTCCATGTTCTAAGATTTATATTTAAAATTATTTTCAAAATGAATTATTTCCGTACAAACTACTTCTTCCTTCAGCCTTAACCACAGTACTGTGGTCATTAACGTATACCACCTCACGTTAGCGACTCGATTTTCACTGATGATGCCAGTCGATAGCACTGCCGAAACGTCTGGTTTTGCAGAAAACGTTGGACCAGGGCCAAACAGTCAGGGAAGGAATTTTAACAAGAAACGACTTCTTTTTGCCGATAACCAAATATATATATATATATAAAATTACCCCCTCCCCTTCAACTACCCTTATCATTTATAGATATTTCATTTACCTTTCTACAGTGGATTATTATGACCGTCTTTTCAGGATACTTTATTTATCAAAATTAAGTACTTTACTCTTGTTAAAACATAAAACGTCCCCTTAACTGATCTTCACCGAAATCAAAAGGCCTTGAGTCCTCTAAAAATCAGGCACATATCCAAAAAACATTTGATTCTGTTTGAATTTACGGCAGTTATCGTTCGCCATAGAAAAAATTGTACACACAGACACTTTTCGGAAAATGACTTTTCTTTATGTTTTGATGGTAGTACAATCAGAATCAGACCTTATCTTGAACACGATTTTTTTTCGCCAGCAGCATACTTCCATTTCCTTATGGAACATGGAACAAAAAGTTTGTTTTCGAAACTTTGGAATGTTGTTTGTGTTCCAAACAACTGCTTCCTCGATAAAAAGTTGTTTTCGGCAGACAGGCTGTTAACAATACAGCGGGTGCCCTTAGAGAGGGGGGAGGCAGTTTCCTAAAAATTCATTTAACTTTTATGCAAGTTAATGGTGAAACGCTTCTATGTTTTTTGCATTTTTTTATTTAGACTGCGGATCTCTTCGTGACAGGTGTCAGTCTGCTGTAAGCGCTAATGGCGTCTGTCTACAAGGTAAAGTGCTCCGTGTCTGATCCCAAACATGACGTCGAGACGCTGTTTTCGTTGCCATCGTTGTCTGCGCCGCGATATTTCCGTGTAATATTCGTTAAATCAGATCAAACCTGTTTTGTTTTGGGACAGGTGTCTCACTTACAAGATCTAGGCTCTGATGTTTCCTACAACTTCGATACGGTCGTACAAATTGGCAGTATTTCAGTTATTTTGCGGAACCATTTTCAAAATCATAAGAGAAACGTCATTGAACTCCCATAAAGTAGGTACTCTCTGAACCAGTTCTTCCGGACGGGTCAAAAACCTGGTGGGTGACAGCGTAAAGATACGTACTCCGTCTTAACACAGCGAAAGATACATTTTAACACAATTCAGACGGTGGAAGTTAATATGTTTTTTCGTATGTCAAGGAGCGCGTTAGGGAATACTGCATTCCAAATTAGTAGACAGCGACAAAAATACCACAGTCAGTGAAGCGATTAGTGCACTATCCTATTTAGTGAGGATTGTTATCGAACTGTGTTTATTTGTTTAAATTGTTGTCCAGTAAAATTATGAACCTAGTGTTGTTATTATTCAACTACTGTCCTATTATACGGACGCTACTCTTTATTCACATTAACTTATGTTAAAAAATTCCTTATCTTAACAGGCTGAGCTACAATTACAGTTGAAAAACATTTCTGTAATGTTAGCCAATACTATGTTGTATGTTTTATATAATGTAATAGTATAATGTAAAAGTGACTGTTTACTTTGTCTGTAAGTATAAAAATAATTCGAACTCAGTTTTATTTAGCAAACCACAAACGGTACACATCTCAGACTATGGCGGGAGACGGAGCGATCGACACCTTGCGGAGGTACTGTACTGGATTCTCACTGTGTAGCATTACAGCATTTCTTTTTACGTAATTCGCTCACTCACAGACGAACCAATTCTGTTCGAAATTACGCTTTGTGGCAGGTACTCGGACAATTTCCCGAATGGACATTTTTCCGAATGACGAGATACCCGAAATCATTTTACCCGAATACCTTTTTTCCGAATTCATTCACCGAACGTCATTTCCCCGAATAAAAATTCATTTGTTTAATATAAAGCTTTTATGTAAATCTTTCATTTTGTTTATCAAAATTAAAGCACACGGGAATCAAAATATCAATTACGATACGGGCCCTGTTATGGCCACCCTTCGCTCGCTTTATTTGTCTGTGACTCCCTTGAAGGGCTGCATCATATTGATTCCACAGCTGAGGTACAAACGTGGCCGAACAGTTTCTCTTCTGCCTCTATCAGGCCGTCCTCTCACATAATTTTCTTCAAAGTAAAATTTTGTGGCATTCTTAAAAGACGTAATTTTCGGGAAAAGATCTATAACGATATTAATTGATGACTCGTTGGGTACTTGGTGAAACACATTAATACAAAGGTTTTTAAAAATACATAAACACTAGGTACGTTTCAGACTTTTTATTTAACTCTGACAGCTGTTTCAACTTCTTAAGCCATTATCAAAGAGATCAGTGAAAAACTAAACAGAGTGTGTAAGGGTGGTGAACATCTGTGGGGGGGGGGTTGTAGGAGCTAAGGGAAGGTCAAGGTCTGTAAAAACTAAATATAATCTGAATGTAAAATATAAACTTAACTAATCTAAATAACAGCTTTTAATAAAGGAGATACACAGAATTCAGTTTGTTTTTTTATATTTAGTTTTTAAATATTTGTCAGAGTTAAATAAAAACTGTGAAACGTACCAAGTGTTTATATATTTTTAAAAACCTTTGTAAAGATGTATAAAGTGAAAAGTAAAAACTGAATGGAGGAAAGGCTAAAGCAAAAATGTGAGTTCTCGAGTAATGGGAGTCCAGTATAGTAACGTATGAGGTGCAGCCCTTGACCGTAGTTTGAGTTGGGCATCGTCTGAAGATTTTTAAAGTAAACGTGTCTATTAATTTCTGTGTATTTTTTAAACAGTTACTTCATGTGTTAACGTGTGGATAGTATCGTCAACAATGTGCGACTGAATACGTGAATACATAGTGCCGTCCGTAAAATAAAATCAGTGCCATCGTTTTTTTGTTACCATTTACGTAGATTTGTTCCTGTTTAAAATATATATCCAAGTAGCCATCAGTAACTGGAGAAGATGAACATCAGGAATGGGAATTCAAACGGATGAGCAGTGCTTAACAACTCTCCTATTTGCCGACGATTAGGTAATTCTAGCGTGTGACGAGGACGACACAGACTATGTGTTTAGAAAATTGAAAGACGAGTACGAGAAATGGGGTCTAAACATAAACACTACTAACAGTACATCTGAAAGTAGGAGACATGCAAGAAGAAGACCCGGATCTGCAAATCCATGGAATCGGAAAGTGTAGCGAATTCAAATATTTGAGAAGCATTATTTCAGAAGATGGAACTACAAAAAATTACATCAAAAATAGGATACAACAGGGGGGAAAAGGCTATTCGTTTGCTAAACTCGTTACTTTGGTCGAACAAAATGAATTCAAACTAAACTGACAATCTACACAACTATTGTGGGGCCCATTTTAACTTATGGCTGCGAATGCTCGCAAGTTTCAGATAAAGAGAAAAAGATGATAGAAACTGTGGAAATGAACTTTTTAAGAAGAGCGTGTAATATTTCTAGAATACAACATGTTAGAAACGAAGATATAAGAAGGAAAACAGGGCGCGTCTTTACAACAGCAGAAAGAATAAAATCCAGACAGTTGCTATGGTATGGTCACGCAATGAGGATGGAGGAGAAGCGATGGCCAAAGAACGCATTGACTTACACACCACAAAACGGGAGAAGTAAAGGTAGACTGACAACACAATGGAGAACAGGAATTAGGAAAAGCATGAGAGATCGAGCTATTGAAGATAATGACTTTAAGGATAGGGAGAAATGGCGATCGAAATGCGGGATGCGGCACAGTCTGTAGAACCCCCGCTAATAATAATAATAAATTTACGTAGATGTCTTGTATAACGAGAAAGGTGTTAAATACAAATTGAGACTGTTGCCTCTCTGATGTTATCAATTCCATCGTACTAACGATCGCAATCTATGTAACAGTTCGATCACTTTCTTATTTACCGTGACAGGAATCTGGTGCATGTAGTATTTTTTTTACTAGCGATACTTGTCAGTATATATAGTCGTCTTAATAACCCTATATGTTGAATTACATTGCTAGTGAG
The DNA here is from genome assembly GCA_034769895.1 of Magicicada septendecula. NCBI lineage: Eukaryota > Metazoa > Arthropoda > Insecta > Hemiptera > Cicadidae > Magicicada > Magicicada septendecula. The sequence goes on from CM068370.1 coordinate 14,605,795, forward strand.
TGCCGACTCAGGACATTGTGTGTCGTTTTTCTCAGTGAATAATACTCGGGACCCGGTGTAATACTGCACGAGGAAATGAAACGTATATCCTGTGTAGTAACCGTGCGTCACAGTTATCGCGTTAAGGAAGGTTTGTAGTAGTCTGGTTACCATGGCGACCACGTTGCCGTTGCCCAGGCGACGGCGGATGATTTGATGGTAAAACTGGAGTGTGAGTCGTCGTGTGCAGACACAGACACTATTTCAATGAAATCGTTAAACTTTGTTATTGTTAGCGACGGCGCTCTCTCTCTCTCTCTCTCTCTCTCTCTCTCTCTCTCTCTCTCTCTCTCTCTCTCTCTCTCTCTTATTTGTTGTGTGGTTGACGTAGTAACGGACGAGCAACCGTCTTTACGAAATTTATACCCCGCTTTATGTCGTAGCAAGTGAAATGATTACGCCCTGTTTTACTACCAAATCCCAGTTGACCTGCCTCGAAAATTTATTTTCTCAGAAGTTTATCCGTTTTTAAAATTATTGTTGTTTAATTATTTTGTTTAATACGGCGATAGACTGGAAGTCGTCTTTTTTTATGACGTACAAAACAAAACGTTGAAAATAGTACATTTTCACTTCTCGTAGTTCTTTAGCACTACAGTCCAACGTGAGCCCTGGCTTCTAACACCAGTCTTCTCCAACGTCTCCTATACATTGCCATGTCAGTGTAACCTCTAACATCTGTTCTTCTTAGATCTTCCAGCACATCATCCAACCATCTTATCGTAGATTGACTCCTCTTTTTTCTTGTATACAGTTGCGCCCTCACCACACGCTGATCATCCATCGGCTCTAAATGAGTTAGCCATTGTATACGTTGAGCCTTCAGGAATCTTACAGTGTCCTCATGCTTCAGTAGCTCATCTATCTCCTGGTTATTTCTTGTTCTCCATTCATCATCTTCCTTAACCGAGTCATTAACACATCATACAGCCTTTCTTTCAAACCTTCGTAGTGTTCTTTTTTTATCAGCGTCGATGCCTCGCCTCCATAAGCAACAACCGGTGTGATAAGTGACTTATAAAGTTTCATTTTTGTGTTACGACTAACGAGCTTTCGGATCATCCGTCCGCTTAAGGTGACCTAACCATTGTATTCGTTGAGCCTGTAGGAATCTTACAATCTCATCATGTTTTAATAGGTCATCCAGCTCGTATTCTCCATTCATCATCTTCTTTAACCGGGCCATAAACACGTCTTTCGAAAATAGTACACCGCCGGTCCGGAAGTTTAACCGGGCCATAAACACGTCTTTCGAAAATAGTACACCGCCGGTCCGGAAGTTTAACTGGGCCATAAACACGTCTTTCGAAAATAGTACGCCGCCGGTCCGGAAGTTTAACTGGGCCATAAACACGTCTTTCGAAAATAGTACACCGCCGGTCCGGAAGTTTTGCTTCCGACGAGCACCTCCACCGTACCATAGTCAGTTACTCAAACACGGAAGGGCTCGTACTATTGTTACATGGCTTACAAGATGTACAGATGACGACTGCAAAATATCTGTGAAACGTCGGCGTCGCTTTGATAAGATTATATTATATGGCACACCGCACGCGTTCTGACGGGAGTGCAGAACTAAATTGATCAGGCTGTTTAGACTTAGCGCGAATGGAATTAAAATAACTCGACTTGATTAGCTGGCCTGACAACTTTGATAAAAGCCATCTCCGATTTCAGTACGCGCAGAGCGGAGAAGTAAGGCTCCTCCCTCTACCACTTTCTCAGTCTTACTGCACCCCTTCCCTTCCTAATCAACGCCACACTGTATAGTTCACATACGAGTGAATGATTCCTTCCACATAGTTGCCTTGCGTCACGTGACTTTCTCCTATAAATGTCTCAAGTGTGCCAAAAATGTTTGTTCTGCGCAGGTCGTTGTCAACGTTGCAAATAAATATTTCGTGGTTGTAATTTAATCTAAAATAGTAGCCTAGCAGTGGTATTCAATCTTTATCTTCACGTGTGTGTGTGTTCATGGCATATAACATACCGTATTGGAAGCAGAAGTTGATACCGTAATGGCTGTGCTGAACTAAGACACACTTTGTTCCATGGTCGGAAACTGATAGAGCTCAGTGCAGATCACGATCGTTTTGACGTTTGGCAACTGGCTTCGCAACGGATGTAACACACGCGGCTGCTCTGTGCTCGTATCGGCTTATAAAGAATCCATTTATAATTTCCGGCGTGTACCTTGGGAAGAACAGACGTTACGGGCAACTGGAACAAGTCAGTGGCGTCTGAGGTAATTACGATATCCAGCGGAAATACCCTGATCGGCGGCCCCCCCTCGTACTGTGGTTAATAGAGACGTTTTAAATTAAGTGGATTAAGCAGAACAATTTTATAGTGTTTAATAACTTGCTAATTCCGAGGTTAGGGTTACATAGCCGCGGGCACCGTGGAGGCAAGCGAATAGTTGGTGATAGTTTGTGTGTCTACTTAGTATGTGAGCCGCCCCCAATTATGAAGTGTGTCGACTTAGGCTATGAGGTTAACAGTATATAGTTTTAAATAATTGATTATATTTACGAGTTGTAATGAATGGAAGGCTCTTGCTTTTTGCTACATATTATAAAGCGCTGACAAATAGAACGCAAAAGAAGTGTTCGCTTTTTGGTGTATAGTACGTACTTCGAACACGCTTCGCGTTTAACCTTCAAACAAGAGAATTCAGATTCAGATTTTTTGTGTGTTCTGCCCTAAGGCAGGTCTTCAAATGTTAAAAGCTCACCAAACTGTCCTGTCGCATGCCAGTCTTTTCGTTTCTTCGTAACACCCTCTGATTTTAATGCTATCTATTAACTTCATTCTTCTACGCCCTCTTCTTTTTTCTCCTTCTATGACGCCCTCCATGGCAGTTGTAAGCAAACAGTCTCTTCTTAAACAATGACCTAACCAATTCCTTTTCCTATTTTCTATTACCTTCAGGATTCTTCTCTCTTACCATATTCATCTTAAAACTTCATCATTCCTTACTTTATCAACGCACCTCACTTTTACCATTGCTCGCCAAACCCACATCTCAAATGCTTCTAATCTTTCTTCATCCTTCTTCCTCAGTGTCCATGCCTCTGCACCATATAAAGAAACGCTCCACACATAACATTTGGCCAACTTTTTTCTTAAATTCTTATTAATTTTGCCACACAGCAGTCTTTTCTTCCCATTAAATGCCTCTTTCGCCAGGTCAGATAAATAATTGGAAATAGCAAGATTTCAAAGTAATAGAATATACAATAATTTTAGAGTTCGGTATTCGTTCTGTAGTAGCTTCGCTTCAGTATATTTTTCTTTTATCCTTCTAGTGTCCAGCATCGATCATAGACTCCCTCAGCTTCTTCTGTTGCTTTCTGTCGTGAGCTTTTCTTTTCCAGGAAGGGGAAATTATTTATTTTATAATTTTAATTTTTGTTTATCGTCACACCAGCGTCGCCCGTCTACGGCTCCACTCCACGAGTTTCTTTATTCAGTTCTTCGCCTTTGATTGTGACTATGCCCCGTATACTGCCACGGCAATCTTGCAGCCTTTTTTCAATAGAAACATCTTTGTCCTTTCTCTTCTGTTTCGTTCATTTCACTGTCTCCCACTGCCAGCATGAGCATTGGCCTTTGAGCTACTTTCAGTATTTAAAATACTACAATACTAAACTACTTTAAATTTAATTATGACTACAGGAAACTTGTTTTGATTGCAGTGAACTAATTAAATCAAATACAGTAGCCCCATTTCAGGCAGCCCCTCGACTCGTATATACAATTGCATTATGTACAATAGCGTATTGCATATCAATGTTCAGACTTAAACCTCTCTTTGTTTACGAGACTGTTGCCGTAAGGTACTGAGTTTTCTAATCACAAATTTAATTTCATATTGAGATTAAAATTTCAATAAATTTGGTACCTCCTCCTCCTTCTTCTTCATATCATAGCCTTTACCGTTTCAAAGAGTTCCAGCCATATCTTTCTGCTTCCACCCCACAGATCTATATCCTATAAGCCATACTTCTGTAGGCTTGTAGGCTTCTACTTCTGTATTTTTTTTTGGCCAGTATTGACTTTGACATTCTATCAAAATATTTATTCCAGTGCCATTTTGATTCCCTTAATTTAACATTCAAGTTCTTCTTCTGATAGTTCCTATCCGTTTCGGATGTTGGATATCATACAGGCTATTTAACTTTCTGCACTGCTGTACGGAATAAGTCAGCTGTATTCATGCCAAACCATGTCCTTAAATTTCTCGGTCGCCCAACTCCTCTCTTTCCAAGTACTTTTCCCTGTAGTATGGACTGCAACAAGTAAAATCTCTGTTCATTTCTCATGCGATAACCCAGATACTAAAGCTTTCTTATCTTCACTGTGTTAATAACTCCCCTATCTTTCTTAATCTTTCTAAGAACTTCAACATTAGTTATATGTGCTGTCAATGAAATGCTCAGTATTCTACGGTAGAGCCACATTTCGAAAGATTCCAATTTCTTAGTTTTGGCTTCAGCCAAAGTCCAAGATTCCACACCGTAGAAGAGGGCCGAGAATACATAGCAGCGTAGAAGTCTCATCTTTGCGTTTATTGTTAACCATTCAAGTTACAAACTCGAATGTAATTCATCTTTTATCATTTTATTCTTTATAGTGGTTGAGTTAAGTGGACCTCTAACTATGTTAAATGATGCCTTGTCTTAGGCAAAATCATTCCGTAAATGGTTGAGATGGTTAACCTGGTCTTTGTTTTGATCATTTACGTCAAGTAGACTTCTTTACGTTTAACCCACGCGGCGTATTTTTCTATAGCGCTATTAGCGAACACTTATGACTTCGAATTTAACGTCGTAGGTCAAGGATCACCAACAATACGGTGAATGTGTCAAACGAGCATAGCGTTATATTGTCAACAACAAAGCAGAAGGTAATGGCTTTTAAAGGAAAGATTTTTGTAAGGTCGAAGAATATTGAGAACGACGTGGCATTAGAACGAATGAGTCATGTAGAGCGATGAATATCATAATATGCCATTTGGATGAGAAACTAGAACAATAGTTTACGACAGATTCATGGTCGGATACATACAAATGTAAGAACTAAAAAAAAAGGGACAAGACCCACCGTGATTTTTATATTATCACTTGATTTGCATCTTCTTTAGGACTATACAAAGAAGCTTTTTGCAAAATATACCAAATTGTTGCAAAATCAGACATAGCAAAAGAATTTTTTAATTAGAAGGGAACTGATGCTGAATGCTAAAATATCAGACGATAGAACCCAGATAGTGAGTGCCTTCTCCAACAAATCTCCGTGATGTTATAATTCAGTTCCCTGGGATTGTCGAATAGAATGTATCAAGAAGCCAGACATACCGCTAGAACGTTTTATTCATTAATTGTTTAGCCCTTTAAGGCGTTGAGGGCGGCAAGGGAACCGATACCAAGTCCCCACTCTGTTTCTAGCAAGTCGAATTGTATTTCTATACAAAGTATCAAGTGTATTGAAATATCGTAACCACTTTCATCCCCAGCTCTTGGTCTGTTAAGTACTGGATGTGGGGTTTCTATTGCTCACGATGGAAAATGGCATGCTGGATTTGGCTTCGTATAATTACTTCTATCTGTAGTAACGACTGCTTAATTACCGGGTTTTTGAATTGCGGGATTTTGTTTTCTCTATCTGCTCCGTTCAAAATTAAGTTGTGGTTGAAAGTTTATTTTAAAATAATGTATTTAAAGCAGAGCTGTTTTGTTTTTCTAACCTAACGTTTGTTAAAGAATTCTTCGGCGAACTTGCTGTTTAGTACTTAAAACCTGCAGGGGGGTAGTTACCTTTTTTCAGGTTTTGCGGAACTCTGGTTCTTTGTCTTAAACCTCCTACATTGAGCTGCGGAGGCAGAACTATTACATGTATGTCTATAAATAGATGATATAAATAGAAAATAAGATGTTTTCGAAAAAAATATTTCCTACGAAGTGTAACGGCAGTTGGATACAAAATCGCCACTTGGAACTGAAGGAATATACGCTGATTGTAAATACGGAATTTTAGAATTGTAAATCACACATACTAGATAAATATAGAATTTATCAAATAGAGTGTGCAGAATGCGATGCTATTTATATCGGACAATGTGGCCGTGCTCTGAAACTTCGCATTTCTGAACATAAGAAAGCGATTTTAACTAATACAGCCAACACAGGTTTTGCAGATCATTGTTTACAACACAATCACTTCATAGATACAAAAAACATAACACTACTGCACAGCATACAAAAAACGTAAAAAAATAGATTTATTAGAAATTCTAGAAATTAGAAAAGCAATCAAAAATAAGAAAAATTTAACAAACTGAATTCTGTGTATCCCCTTTATTAAAAGTTCTTATTTAGTTTAGTTAATTTTTAGAATTATACTTAATTTTTACAGACACTTGACCTTCCTTACCCCTACTTGATCGCTTCTCCACCCCAGTCCAATATACACACCCCACACATGTCCTTGTCACACCCTTAACACATGTTCACCACCCTCACTTTCTTTAGTTGTTTCTATGATCTGTTTGAGAATAGGCTGAAATAATAGTCAGAGGTAAATAATAAACTGTGAAACTTACTAAGTGTTTGTGTGTTTTTAAAACCTTAATACGGAATTGCTCTTGTCCAACAGTGTAATCACCTTACATCATATGGCGCTGCAACCAACAGTAGCCTATACTTTGGCCTCCAATACGGAATTGCTCTTGTCCAACAGTGTAATCACCTTACATCATATGGCGCGGCAACCAACAGTAGCCTATACTTTGGCCTCCAATACGGAATTGCTCTTGTCCAACAGTGTAATCACCTTACATCATATGGCGCGGCAACCAACAGTAGCCTATACTTTGGCCTCCAATACGGGATTGCTCTTGTCCAACAGTGTAATCACCTTACATCATATGGCGCGGCAACCAACAGTAGCCTATACTTTGGCCTCCAATACGGAATTGGTCTTGTCCAACAGTGTAATCACCTTACATCATATGGCGCTGCAACCAACAGTAGCCTATACTTTGGCCTCCAATACGGAATTGCTCTTGTCCAACAGTGTAATTACCTTACATCATATGGCGCGGCAACCAACAGTAGCCTATACTTTGGCCTCCAATACGGAATTGCTCTTGTCCAACAGTGTAATCACCTTACATCATTGAGCGTACCCGCCCTTTTATTTTCTAAGTTTTGTAAATTTTTTTTTGAATTTTATTTAATTTTATTTTTATTAAGTTTTTTTTTGTAAAAGGGGAGAGACATCATATTTAGAACTAGGTAAAGAAAAAAACCTAGAGGAAGCAAAAGTGTGCAAGACCCAAATACAATTACAGACATGTCCCCCCAGGTGAATGACAGGACTTGCAAATGAAAAACTCTTTTAACCAACAAGCGTGTGCTTTATTCAACCTGTAAGATTTTACATAACTAACAAGTTCGTAATTGTGTGAGCACACCATTAAAGGCAGACTTATATATATCTATGTATTTCCATTAATTCATAATGTCACCAAGTAAATGAATTGATATTACTAATTGCAAAATTTCTGCCTGATCATGTATGAGTCAAAGTTGGTAATAATCTCATTCATTAAGCAATACTAATCTATCAGTGTTGTATAATATCAATTAGGCTAGCCTGTTGTCTCAGCGAGCACATTTATGGTTATTCTCTTGTTTTAAATCAGTTACATATTCCCCAAAAATATATCTATATATATATATATAGTAAAATTACACACACAAACACATATACGACATGAATAACAAAACATCCCTCATTTCAACACTAACCTCCTCATAAACCCTTTCCCACAGCAGTAAATAAATGAACTCTAATATGTATAGCTAGGTACAAATATAAATGATAACGTAAAATGGAATATCTCAGCTCCTAAGCATAGATTTGCCAGCATATTCACAAGCATAGTTCACTCCAGAGAATGTAAGTGACCGCCCCGAAACTCAACCAGCCAAACGAACCCTTAGCTTAATCATTAAGCATTAAGTATGTGTGTGAAAGAAAATCGTTTCTCATCAACAGCATCAGACAACCCCCAGCTACGTTATTAAACTCTGCCATGACCAGATGACTTGATAGCACGAGATAATTAACTCCCTAATGGTCTTAATTAGATGAAAGTTAGATCTTACAGTAAACTGCGGATGTGTGTGTATGTGTGTAACTTCTTACACATTATACAGTTATAAGATACTTCATTAGGTGTACTGTGGTAATGTTCACACATGCAATAACATGATGATCACACATAATTGAACATGAGAGTTTGTGCTAGAGTCTAATTTTCAGAACTTCACGAGTGAGCTTCTGGCGGCTTCTGTGCATTCACATGTTGTAGAGAGAGAGAAATAGATAAACAGAATTTTCCCACCTGGATAGTCCGGTGTACTTAGTTCGTATTGGCGAGGATCAGTGATGTCACAGTCATATCACCCGTCCCTGGTGCAGCTTAGCGTTGGAAAAGTTCTTGGTTCAGCTTAGCATCGGAAAGTCCTCGACTGACGGCATTGTGGCTAAAGATCGTCTCTGCTATTAGGGGGAAGAGATGTTCGTTCGCCCCTGACACCCATCTCGTCCTTGGTCGAGCACCTGGACATACAATACTTGTAGAGAGTGTCATAAAGAAATTCACGCCACTTAGGCCGTCCACATTAAATACCAGCACTAACTTTAAGCAGCTACAGCGCATACACACATCGCCACTAATTCAGATTAAACAGTACTAAGCTCGTCTAGCAATTATTTTCTTAATGTTTCATTGAGATATTCAAATTGATTTGCTGTGTCTATCGTTGTTATTAATTACATCAAAACAGCTGAGTGCAAGATACATTAACATATTCTCTATTGAAATTAACTTGACCCACGACTCTCACATTCATAATTTAATTAAATATAATTTAATTTGATTTTGTAACAGCATTAATGCCCAGATTAAAAACTGCTCTATACGCACACACACACACACACAGGCATAACTCATAATGAAAGCTGAAACGCAAAATATATTTGGGGTTAGAATATTTTCAGAACCCACAGACTTGCACGTACCTGGAGCACGCTTTATCTAGCCTATCATAGTGATAGGTACGGAAGTCCTGGTTAGAAGTTCGCCGCCAGCCGAGACCAGATGAACAGCTTGGAGGATGAAGCAGAAATGAGAGCGAATCAACGTTTCGCTCCAGCCAAGTAACCTCCGAAAGCAGGAATGTACAGACACACAGCTGGCCGGCAGTGCCAGCTGTATTGCGTAGCGACACAACCTTTTGTTTGTATAACCGACCGACAACAAACAATCTTAACAGAGTGGCAGTGCGTGACGTCAGCGGCGCTCGTTTTTAAAATACTAATAATCTAATACGTTGCCGAAGCCAGTTCGGCACACCCTCACCCCAAAAGGGCAACATGGTTGACCCAAAACAAACAAGTCCTCAAGCACGACGGCTGCGGGAAACCTGGAAAATCTCAGATTCTAAAACCGCTCTTGGTGGGTTCAGTAACACAGGAAAACGAAAAGGCAGAAGGAAGAGGTGTGAGTCAGTGAATGTGTGTCTGAAAGAGAAGATGTAAGTGTGAGTCCTGCATGCTCGCCGGGCCCTGGTCCGCATGCAGATAGAAGAGACAGAAAAGAACAGAAGAAAGAGAAGAATCGCAGACCTGCTCTGAGTACCGACCACCAAGGCCTCCCAAATCTAATAACTGAGACCCAGGACCACTAACACAATATTCCTTTCCCAGGGCTGAAAATCTCCACCCCACTACGACCATCCCCCACGCGAGTCCTCTCCTCCATGCCAAACTCTCGGGACCGCCCCAACACGTCACCATCTCCGGTGACCACCACCTAAGCCTCCTGGTACTCACATATTCACGCCCGAAGGCTAACAAGGTGCTACAACCTTGATATGGGAGTACCATTTCTACAACCGTCCAGCTCGTGGACCGACCAGCCGTGTGCAGCAAAACAAGGCATTATCAATCCTTGACACACGACCGGCCCACATCCTTACACTAGGGCGGACGGACCCGATTAGCAAGGGCGAGAAGACCGCATTGAGGGCACGCGAACATCAATCTCCCAATCTCCACTTTATAATAGTTATCTCTCTACCTAAGGAGGGGGGGTAACTTCTCTGCGGACAGCCAACACTCAGCCATACAACCGACGCCCAAACAACCCTGGGGACATCAACCCGGAATGCGGCATGGTTCGGGCCAAACACTAATCCACATTGAAAAACTGACCTACATTTTATATCACTCGAACAGCTGATCAGACAGAAAACAAACAAACTGGTCTTTGAATTTAGCCGGATATAACGATACACAATCTATCAGATAAGCAGGCAGCAAGGCTTGAAACACTGCTACAGCTGCGGCTATCAGCTGGCCAAAGGTTATCTTTCGGATCAGTTTGTATCACTGTTCAAAACTATTGCATCGATTCTGGTTTAATATTTAATTCATTCTTTCTAACATCTATTGTCTTTCGTGCAGTCGGCGTTAAAATTCCCGTTTCAAAAAACAAGGTCCCCCCAAAAAAAAATCCTAACTCAAATTCATCTGAATTCCTACTTCATTTGGAACGCCCCTCTTATTACTTAAATTCGCTCAGTGTCCACCAGAATTATACAATTTACAACATACATCACAGACAACAATTTAACACCAACACATAAGGAAGAACTTGATCATTCAAGCGGCTCCAGAATACTCTAGCGATACGACGAGATGGGTGTCATAAAAGCAGAGAAACAGCCATGCAAAATGCCCAGAAGAGAACACAACACAAAACAACCAAACTAACTCACTAAATACAACACACAAGTACACATAAAATTCGATATAATCGAAAATATAAAGTATCACATCCATGCCCTTGGTCGGACCATAACCGCATTCAAAATACGATACCGCAACTCAACGCCCTCAATAAACAATTACCATATAACTGGGATGCTACCAAACACGTTGTCTAATCCAAAAGACAAGTCATAATCAAACTCAACAAGTACCGACGGCCCTCATCATGTCCAGACTCCGTATGAGCTCCAGGATATGTGCAAGTGCAACCAATCAGCACACATTCATGAAAAAAAATTAATCACATTCTCATAACCCCTTTTCAAAATTCATCTCGCACTCAACATCACAAAATAATCACTTAAACACTAACACATATTAAATTATTTTAACTTCATTAACCCCCTATTCATTTTATAAAATGTGCTTTTTTTTTCTGGTTGTTCATTCTGTTACTTTATTACACTATCATTAAGTTTTCTTACAACTCCTGGATTCTAATCAACAATAATTTGAAGTAATTTGCAAGTCCTAACACCAGCTGACATGTCTGTAGCCACACTAAGTTTCATTTAAGAAAATAAATATAAGTCCCCAGATTCTAAAAATTTCTCAAGTTCAACAGAGAAAATAAGGCAGAAATCATACCTACTATCCATCCAGAATCATAAAAACCATGCTCTGCTATTAGGGGGAACAGATGTTCGTTCGCCCCTGACACCCATCTCGTCCTTGGTCGAGCACCTGGACATACAATACTTGTAGAGAGTGTCATAAAGAAATTCACGCCACTTAGGCCGTCCACATTAAATACCAGCACTAACTTTAAGCAGCTACAGCGCATACACACATCGCCACTAATTCAGATTAAACAGTACTAAGCTCGTCTAGCAATTATTTTCTTAATGTTTCATTGAGATATTCAAATTGATTTGCTGTGTCTATCGTTGTTATTAATTACATCAAAACAGCTGAGTGCAAGATACATTAACATATTCTCTATTGAAATTAACTTGACCCACGACTCTCACATTCATAATTTAATTAAATATAATTTAATTTGATTTTGTAACAGCATTAATGCCCAGATTAAAAACTGCTCTATACGCACACACACACACAGGCATAACTCATAATGAAAGCTGAAACGCAAAATATATTTGGGGTTAGAATATTTTCAGAACCCACAGACTTGCACGTACCTGGAGCACGCTTTATCTAGCCTATCATAGTGATAGGTACGGAAGTCCTGGTTAGAAGTTCGCCGCCAGCCGAGACCAGATGAACAGCTTGGAGGATGAAGCAGAAATGAGAGCGAATCAACGTTTCGCTCCAGCCAAGTAACCTCCGAAAGCAGGAATGTACAGACACACAGCTGGCCGGCAGTGCCAGCTGTATTGCGTAGCGACACAACCTTTTGTTTGTATAACCGACCGACAACAAACAATCTTAACAGAGTGGCAGTGCGTGACGTCAGCGGCGCTCGTTTTTAAAATACTAATAATCTAATACGTTGCCGAAGCCAGTATATGGCGCGGCAACCAACAGTAGCCTATACTTTGGCCTCCAATACGGAATTGCTCTTGTCCAACAGTGTAATCACCTTACATCATATGGCGCTGCAACCAACAGTAGCCTATACTTTGGCCTCCAATACGGAATTGCTCTTGTCCAACAGTGTAATCACCTTACATCATATGGCGCGGCAACCAACAGTAGCCTATACTTTGGCCTCCAATACGGAATTGCTCTTGTCCAACAGTGTAATCACCTTACATCATATGGCGCTGCAACCAACAGTAGCCTATACTTTGGCCTCCAATACGGAATTGCTCTTGTCCAACAGTGTAATCACCTTACATCATATGGCGCGGCAACCAACAGTAGCCTATACTTTGGCCTCCAATACGGAATTGCTCTTGTCCAACAGTGTAATCACCTTACATCATATGGCGCGGCAACCAACAGTAGCCTATACTTTGGCCTCCAGTACGGTCCGTCTCCGTTCTATTCTATCTTTACGCACTTCCCTGGAGTTTTTTATGCATATCCTCCTTTGATCCTCTTCCATATTCTGCAGTCTGTATTAACTTCTTGCTTGATCTCCTTTTTCGTTTGGACCGGCGTATGGTACCACCAATTACCAGTGTGTTCTGCTGGTTCACATTATATATGCATGCAAAACCAGCTTATCTATAGAAATCTTGAGTTGCTATACAATGTCTTGGCTCCTTATCGTTACATCAACCTGTAGTTTTTTTTTTTTTGTAACTAACATCCTCCTTCTTTTCTTAGTAACTGATATCCCCTTCTTTTCTTGGTAACTAACATCCTCCTTCTTTTCTTGGTAACTAACATCCCCTTCTTTTCTTGGCCAATATACTTTCGTTAGTTTTCCTCTCAAATCTTCTACGAATGATCGCTGTTGTAACTTATTGTATTATACATTCTGTTTTCAGAGTGGCTGAGTGTTATAGGCCTACTGCTGATTTCGTACTAACGTAGTCATATAGCCTACTTGAAACAGGCGTCAATTTTTTCCGCCACAATAATACATTAAGTTCCTAGTCAAGATTCCCTACAGCAGCCCACCGGCTCACGTGTCCACCGGTTGCGCGTAGTTTTGGTCCTCCGTACACTGTGTGTTGTTTTGTTTACCGGAACGTGGGCTTGACAGTGGTCAAATATGGAAGCTTGTCGTAAACACCGGCTGACATCACCGCCAGCTGGTGTTGTATAATGTTTGATGTTGCCGAATTTACTGTGTACGTTGGAAATTATCTCCGCGTGTTTTGGTGTGAAAATCCATGAGTTCTTCCGCATGTAGCCTTATTATCTCGTAGGCGATTTTATTATCTCGTAAGTTTTTTCGTAGGAGAAATTTCCTGATTTTTAAAGTTTTAATTAGTCAGTGGAGTGAAACATGTGCTCCACTGTGTATGTGCTTTGTCGTCTGTAAAGTTTTTGTTTACTTTTCCCAGTAAGATTACGTTGGCGTTCTGTTGCGCTTTCACCAAATATTCTCTTGTAAACCTCATCTTAAAATCATATTCATGGCATCATTTGTATTTTTACAGTGGAAATTGTTCTGACGTGCTAATAGTTCCCTGACATTTGTTTTGTAGTGTACGACTACAAATTACGTGTTTGTAGTAATTCCAGTAATCCTCTCACACTGTTTGGAATAAAACTGTTTTAACTTTAGTTGAGACTTACTGTAAATAAAGCTTTGATTTCGTAACTGCACACTCTGACTCCTCTAAGTATGACTTTCTGAGTGTACTGTATGAACGTGATCGATTAAGGTAATGGAGTATGAGTTTCTACGGTTGTAAAACTTGAACGGTATCGGGGGCGAATTTTTTCACTCTCTCTCTATTAAGTATTCCTACCGCTGTTTTCTATCCACCAATCAGTCTATTCCTGTTCCTGCTACTTCTTCTCACCTGTATGTAACATGTCTGATTAGTCGAAATTTCTTCTCAGCTTGCAAAACCCTCAGTATCCATGTACAGGCATCGAAACGGTTTACATTTCCTTGAACAACCCTTCATAATTCCTAATTTGTCATACCTATTGTTAAAACTGTTGAGTATTTACCACTTATTAGCAGTAACTAACTGCGAGTACTTACGGAAGCGCACGTGTTTCTTTGAGAAGAGGTTAAACACCAGTATTCTTTAAAAAAATTGTTTCTTATAACAAAGACTGTTTTGTTCACTAACATATATATTGTCTAGGTTAAGTGGAATACGGAAAATTTCTTCCTAAGTATTTGCTACGGACATACTGACACGATGTCTTTATTAGAAAGGATTTCTTTAAAAAGGTGTATTGAGTGCTGGACGCTACTTTATGACAAGTGTGATACGTCTATGCGTCAGGAGATGAACGCTAATTTTGTTAAGAGGTACTTTTAAGTGGCAATTTCCTGTGTACTTAGTAACTGTGTTGAAACATTATATGTACACACACAACACAGATACACACACACAAATAAATTTATCTGTAAAATCCAAAGCTTTAAAATTGAGGTTTTACTGTAGAAGTTATCTCATCGGGAGTCTTACGTAAGTGGTTTGCACATCGTACACCTGTTGAACGAAACTGAATCGTTAATGCGCCATTTTGCCGTCACTTTGATGGCGATATGAAAGTTAAGAGACTCTAAACGGTGTGAAGTGCATAGTATCCTATCTGAATTATGAAGGTTTTTGTAACTAAAAGTCACTAAGGGAGACTGTTTCCGTAAGGTAATAAGACAGAATGACGCTTTGCACTCTTAAGTAACATTCAGGATTCCGCTATCCAGTTACTTTCTGAGCGCATTAGTATTTTTATGAGCAATTGCTGACAAAGTGTCGAATGGGCGTATTCTGAAAATTTAATATATTTTAATAATTATGTATTAGTGTATTATTATGTATTATGTATTACTGTATTATTTAATAATAAACCACTAAGAAGGTTTGAAAGAAAGATCTTAAGACGTGTTTATGGCCCGGTTAAAGAAGATGACGAATGGACAATCAGAAGTAACCAGGAGGTAGATGAGTTATTGAATCATGATGACATTGTAAGATTCATAAAGGGTCATCGAATACAGTGGTTGGGTCACCTTGAGCGGATCAGCGTATGTCAAAGAAAATTCTGAGGGCGGAGGTCTATAGAACCCGAAAGAGGGGCCGCCGTAGGATAAGGTGGTTGGACGATGTGTTAGAAGATCTCAGAAGAATGGATGTGAGGGGTTACACTGAAATGGCAATGGACAGGAGACTTTGGAGAAGATTGGTGTTGGAAACCAGGGCTCACGTTAGGCTGCAGTGCTGAAGAATAAGAAGATGTAATAATAAATAATAAAAATAAAATAATGGTAAAATAATAAAGACAATAATAATAATAGCATAATCTCAACATCAAGTTGTCAACATTAAGTTGGATTAAAGAAGTACAAAATGATTTTAAGAAAAATTATATACACGCAGAAGAAGCAATTGAAAGAGAAGTTTTTCGGGCAAAAGTGTTAAAAATGGAAGGAGCCCGGGGTAGGAGAGAAAAACGCAGGTTCAAAGTGGACTGAAGACAGGAAGAAGAGACACAGTGAAAAGATGAAAGAATATTGGAGAAAAAGAAAAGAACAGAGAATTTAAATTAGCATGTAGTCCTTAGATGGCCGATACAAAAAAAGGTGAAATAATAAAGACAGTAATAATAATAATATCATAATCATTGACATCGTTATCAGTATCAGTATCTTCAGTATTCGTTTACTCATTGCTGAGTGAGACCTCTCCAATTATCGTCCAGGGATTCTTCTCCACTTCACTGTACCACAGTAACTGGCCAGTGTACCAAAACGTTGTTTGTGGCCACGACTCTCAAGGCGGCCACCTTAGTGGCCGATGGGGAGACTAATGGCTGAAGCTCTAAACTGTCTGAACAATCTCCAGGCTTGGTACAACTCTCTACAGCCTAGACCTCTCCCTCAAATCGGGAAGTACCAATTTATTCATGACCTGAAGCTGTAGTATAATTGTAACCCATGCTTCATCCAGACTGAATGTCTGGAATACAGAGTTAAGACTGGAGTCAAGAGTTTAGAGCTTAAAGAATAGTCAAAGGATGCTCATGAACAATCAGATGCGCTTCGCAGTGAGGTTAAGGTGTCTCCATTGTCTGAAAAAGTTGTTAAATACAATAGTAGATGCAGTGAACACGTTCTGTGTATGGAAGAGGACTGTAACAAAAGCCGCATATTTTTATACTTCACAGGTTAGTCGTAAATGGAAAGATCCAGAAAACGATGGTCTGATTTTTTAATTCAACTTTAAATATTTGTAAATAATAACAATTTAAATTCACAATGTACTATATAAGGCTTCTGAAACCGAAACAGGTGTATACGAATTTTATCATAAGTTGGTGCAATTTTGCGATTTCTACCGCAGTTTAAAAATCTGTTTGTATGTGATGTTGGTACACATGTTGGTGACAATCATCTAAAATTTTAACCCTATTTGATGCATACTTTAGATTTCACAGCTAATTGAGTAAGCCGTCCTTAGGTGTATTAGGCGATTTTTTGTCATTCTACAATGCAAGATTGAAGAACCTAGATTAAATTTTGTGTAAAACTGCTATTTCCTGGTAAAACGTGTTCGGAAAGCTTGTAGCAAGATTGCTGTGAGTGAACAAGCGGTTTAAAAGCTTCAAAGACTCCCGTAAATGAATTGAAGATAGTGGTTGTCAGATGAAGATTATGTTTTTGTGTTCCACGAAATTTTATCGCTAGACGCAGTGGTAAATAAAGAGTACTATTCGGACATTTTACACCATTTGTATGGAGCTATTGATAGAAAACAGCCAGATTTACGGAAGAATAATTTATGAAAATTGTAGCCCGATAATGCGCCTGGACGCACGTCATTGCTTGTTAAGAATTTTGCCAGGCTAGGCAACAGAAAACGTCATAATAATGACACGGCAACTGCCGTATTCACCAGATGCGTCCCAACGCGATCTTTCCTCCTCCCAATAGTGCTAACTTTCACGAAAGGACAACGTTTCGCGACCGTTGAAGACAGAACGAAAATCGCTAAGCGGGCTCAAGCGAGTGAGTGTTACAAAAAAGGCCTTCCTAAAAATATATTGAAGGCTGTAAAACGGCTGGCTTAATCGTGTTACATTCGACTGAGACTACTTTGAAGAGGGGAGTATAAGTGTCGATGAATGAAGCCAATATTTTTAAATTAAACAAGAACTGCGTGAACTTTGTGATCAAGCCTCGCACACCTACTCTTGGATGGAAGAAGAAGAAGAAGACGTGTAGGGAATTCGGTGATTCTTTTGTTGAGAAATTTTTTTTGGGTTTGTGTTCGTACACCGCTTTCCGGTTACTTTCCGTCAATTTTTACAATAATAATTATTATAAGAATGTTAATAATAGTGATAATGAAACGTAATGCCAGTGATGATAACAATAATTATGAGAACCACTGACAGTTAGAAACCACAATAACAAACCGGAGAACGTTATTATGTGTCGGCAAGGCACGCCTATAACTTGTAGTACGTTAAACAACCAGTAACAAATAAATATTAAGTTAATTAGAGGTTTATTCTTGTTCAGAGAATTCTCTCCCGCGTTCAACCTTGACCCCGTCCGTGCAATGCCTACTTTCACCGGTGCGAGGTCACTGCCGTTTTTTCTTTCATCACTGCACGCTGTGGAAAAATCAATGACAAACGCTTCACCTGATTTACATCAACCGGTCACAGCTGATTACTGCTGTGTTGTTATATTGAAACATCACGTCGTTCTCGGCCCGGCTTTGGTGACGTATTTTAAATATCAATCAGATTTTGTTTTACAGCAGTCTCCACTAATCCGTAGTGCTCATATGCTATGTCCACACTTGTGTGCTTTCAACTTAAACTTCGCTTTCAATTTTCAGCGAAAAAGGGCGTGCAAATAAACGTGAGAATGGACGTGACTGATACAGCTATGTTACCGGTTATAAGTGCTGCATTCTTAGTGCTCAAAAGAGTTAGAAAAAGGCGTGAAAAATATCAACGCTCGATATGGTTGAAAGATTGTTTAAGAACGCAGAATTTTGGAATTATGAGAGACCTGGATGATAACGTTCTGTTTAAGAACTTTACGCGAATGTCTAGAACGAACTTTTACATGCTTTTATAAATGGTGAAGCCTAACATCGCAAAAGAAAATACTCGCTTTAGAGAAGCAATACAAGCTGAAGTGAAATTAGCAATCACAGTTAAAGTATTTGGCTACCGATGACTCATTTACTTCTTTGATGTACTTAGTTAAAGTATGCAAGCAATTCATTTCATCAATGCTTTCCGGGGTTCTTTCACAGTCAGTTCATACTTCGTAGCCAAAACAGCGTAAGCATCATTTCTTTTAATTTGGTTTGTATAATTTTTTCAGTAATATCCCGTAATGCACAATGTTACCTATAATGTTCAATAAATGCCGACATGGTAAACAATAAACACAGTCACAGTAATCACGATAACGGAACAAAACCTTTCTGTAAAGCTATGAAGTTGCACGGAAAGTTGAAGAAGATCCACTAGTGGTGGAAGCACGTGCGTTGCTGAATGCGTCACTAAAAACGGTGACCTTCGACTGATTTTGAGGCATGCCTTGTGCATCCGTTACGTTCGCTAGAGGAATGTCCTACTGTGCATGCCTCAAATGCACGAAAAGCGCACTAGTGTGGACATAGCTATATAGTGCAACGGTACAAGTATTTCAAAAATTCACACGAATACATTACCATGTACTCAACACAACTATGAAGTGTATTACACCGGCCAGGTCGCTGGATTTTTTTATTCTCGTTGCGTCAAGTATATGTAGTTGCACAATAATTAAATAATTTTCAAAGAGGAGTGAGATGTTGTTGACATGAAATAATTAATTAAAACCGTTTCAAAACAATCATTCTATGATTTATTAATATTAATAGAAAACATTAGCAAATATTAAAATTTCGAATTATAAAAATAAAAATATTTTCTTTTGTAAGTTTACACACATACAATGTAACCTTCTATGCTGTTCATGACTAAACAACCATATAATCTTACTAGCTAAACAGACATGTTAAACAAATTATGTAAACCTTTTTATTTCAGTGTGTCTGACTTTGACACAAATTTTAAATAATAGCAACTCATTTACAAACAAAAATAATATTCAATCTCAAGAATAAAATTAATTGTTGCTATAAACAAAATAAAAAAATATAACATTTACTTCCAACCTATTATTTATTTCTACTGACACACCCAAATTTTAACATATAACAGATTAGTATCTTTAAATTTTCTTGTTAAATTAAATTCTTTTCTTTAACTACTATTTAAATTTAAAACTTTAAGTCTTTACTGTTCATATATAAGTTTCCTTTTTGAGAGTTCTTTTCACAAACAAAAATATATAATTGTTTATTCATCACCTGCGTACTGCCGACGTTACCGTTGCGCGCGCGCGCGCGCGTGTGTGTGTGTCCCCTGAATCCTGAGAATTTGATGATGATGATTATGCTGATGCTGTGTTCTCTGTCTCTACGGGTTGTTGATTGTGATGGTCCAGAGTTCCTCCATAAGTCTTGGTGTATGTGGTAAAGATGTCGATCGGTCGGCAGACCAGCAGCGTGAGGTTGTGTGAAGATATCTTGAGTCTCTGAGACCGCCCCAAAATTGCCGGTGATATTTATACTGGACGGCAATCTGACAAGTCCAGGACTGTTTTCGACCTGTTAGATATTGTCACTTTGTGCAAAGCGTCCTTTTAATTACAAGTCACTTTTTGGTTCATTTTCGCGATTTCGTAAACATACTCGTAGCACAAGCGATATCATCGTTTGCGTAATTTTTTTCTGGTCACTCACATATAACACACTTATTAATTACTATTTAATTACACTGTTAATTAACATTAAGTTACCTGGAGTCTTTATTATTGCAAATTTCTGCAATACTTTTACATCACTATATTCGTTAAAAATTCCTTACTGTAATGGTGTTTTTATAATTGGGGTAAGTCTTTGTTCACAGGTTTAAAACGTATTAGTTAGTTTATTTTTATCCGGTTAAAGCCTGATTACAGAGAATTCGTACGCATCACCCTATCGTAGACTCTTGCCTGACGTAGCTTGCGTTCACACACCCAAACACACAAGCGCTGTATTCACTCGCGGGGGCAGGTGTACGCTTTCTGACAATTCTTATCCTGCATAATATTGTTAAATACTGTTCATCATATATTTTTCTTCTATGCTAAATATTTACAAACATACCACCCTGGGCAAATATACAAATATATGTATTGTTGCAATAGATAACTGCCGAATCTCTAATCCCTTCCCACGGATGAGGAGTTTGTGTGGTTCCACCACTATCACGTTATATCAGTCGGTTAGAAGATGATCAGAGGCGGCGATAAGGCCCCCGCAGACACCGCGCCGCGGGAAGCCCCGGTTTTGGAAGGGGGGGAGGCAGGCTTAAAGCTGACTTAAAAGACCTAAAACTGCTGTTTGTTATTTATTATCATTACCGGAGCAGTTTACTACATTTGAGTCATCTCTTTGTCTCTGCGATGTGAAGTGAAGGGTGGGAAGGGCTACGAAAGAGCATGGTCGTGTGACTGTATGCTTGTTTGTTGCAATGCTGTACCCATTAATTAGTTAATGTAAATTGATTAGAATTATAATATTTATTTTATGGTGCCTATAAGGTTAAAATAATTTTAGTAATAACTAATTTTTTTTTGAACTGAATATTAGTTTTTTTTCTAACTGAATACTCAGTTTTTTTAAACTGAATACTCAGTTTTTTTGAACTGAGTATACTCGACAGGATTGCCCAGTATCGGCTGAATTGGTGGGAACATCTTTGCCGAATGGATGACTACCGCATCCCCAAACAACTATGGAACTATAAGCCAAGGGGACGGAGAGGTGTTGGACGTCCGAGGATGCGCTGGAGTGACCAGCTCTAACCTTTGCCTGTTTGAGACCGGAACAAACCATCCTTGGTCCAATCCTTGAAGATGGTGAACTAATTTTTCCCTCCTATAGGAAGTTGCTGTATAGGCCAACCGGTCTTTGCAGCCTGTTTGACTGTGGTAACAAAAAAAAAGAACATAAATATACTATGTCGTTTGGTGATGCCAAACTACCTATTGAAACTACACAATGAGGTTTACCGGTCAGATATTGAATAATTTCAGACACGTGACACATAACAAACATGTTGATGTATGTTGCATGTTTTTATTATAATATTACTCCATGTCCCCATCGAAAAACTGAATAAGGGCCCTATTCAACCATCGCGGGGGGCCCAAAGACTTTAGCGCCGCCACTGGAAGTGGTACTGACAATTCAAGTAAAATTTGTCCGCACCCAATAATAATGTCAACTATAAAGAATTCCACACTAATTGTAACACAACAACACTTCGCTACAATACTTCTACAAACACTCGATCCGCGCTAAAGAAATCGCTAACTGTCAACTAACTGACAAGCCGGCTGCTATGGCTTTTTATAGGTAGCGCACGTCTTCTAGAAATTTTCCATCTTCAGTGTGGAGTCCGAGCTACTGCGTATTTCAAGTGCTCTCCAGAGGACTCTGGAACGTACTTGAGTGAAACACACGCCTGCTCGGCTGGGAAGGGACGGGTGGAAGACGTTCTAGGCTGTTCGATACGGTTCTCGTTACAATATGATGATATTCAGTGTTTTCATTTCCATCCTCAGTGTGGTGTGCGAGCTACTGCGTATTTCAAGTGCTCTCCAGAGGACTCTGGAACGTACTTGAGTGAAACACACACCTGCTCGGCTGGGAAGGGACGGGTGGAAGACGTTCTAGGCTGTTCGATACGGTTCTCGTTACAATATGATGATATTCAGTGTTTTCATTTCCATCCTCAGTGTGGTGTGCGAGCTACTGCGTATTTCAAGTGCTCTCCAGAGGACTCTGGAACGTACTTGAGTGAAACACACACCTGCTCGGCTGGGAAGGGACGGGTGGAAGACGTTCTAGGCTGTTCGATACGGTTCTCGTTACAATATGATGATATTCAGTGTTTTCATGTCCATCCTCAGTGTGGTGTGCGAGCTACTGCGTATTTCAAGTGCTCTCCAGAGGACTCTGGAACGTACTTGAGTGAAACACACACCTGCTCGGCTGGGAAGGGACGGGTGGAAGACGTTCTAGGCTGTTCGATATGGTTCTCGTTACAATGTGATGATATTCAGTGTTTTCATTTCCATCCTCAGTGTGGTGTGCGAGCTACTGCGTATTTCAAGTGCTCTCCAGAGGACTCTGGAACGTACTTGAGTGAAACACACACCTGCTCAGCTGGGAAGGGACGGGTGGAAGACGTTCTAGGCTGTTCGATACGGTTCTCGTTACAATATGATGATATTCAGTGTTTTCATTTCCATCCTCAGTGTGGTGTGCGAGCTACTGCGTATTTCAAGTGCTCTCCAGAGGACTCTGGAAC
The DNA here is from genome assembly GCA_034769895.1 of Magicicada septendecula. Classification (NCBI taxonomy): domain Eukaryota; kingdom Metazoa; phylum Arthropoda; class Insecta; order Hemiptera; family Cicadidae; genus Magicicada; species Magicicada septendecula. The sequence continues at coordinate 14,628,721 of CM068370.1, forward strand.
GTACTTGAGTGAAACACACACCTGCTCGGCTGGGAAGGGACGGGTGGAAGACGTTCTAGGCTGTTCGATACGGTTCTCGTTACAATATGATGATATTCAGTGTTTTCATTTCCATCCTCAGTGTGGTGTGCGAGCTACTGCGTATTTCAAGTGCTCTCCAGAGGACTCTGGAACGTACTTGAGTGAAACACACACCTGCTCAGCTGGGAAGGGACGGGTGGAAGACGTTCTAGGCTGTTCGATACGGTTCTCGTTACAATATGATGATATTCAGTGTTTTCATTTCCATCCTCAGTGTGGTGTGCGAGCTACTGCGTATTTCAAGTGCTCTCCAGAGGACTCTGGAACGTACTTGAGTGAAACACACACCTGCTCGGCTGGGAAGGGACGGGTGGAAGACGTTCTAGGCTGTTCGATACGGTTCTCGTTACAATATGATGATATTCAGTGTTTTCATTTCCATCCTCAGTGTGGTGTGCGAGCTACTGCGTATTTCAAGTGCTCTCCAGAGGACTCTGGAACGTACTTGAGTGAAACACACACCTGCTCGGCTGGAAAGGGACGGGTGGAAGACGTTCTAGGCTGTTCGATACGGTTCTCGTTACAATATGATGATATTCAGTGTTTTCATTTCCATCCTCAGTGTGGTGTGCGAGCTACTGCGTATTTCAAGTGCTCTCCAGAGGACTCTGGAACGTACTTGAGTGAAACACACACCTGCTCGGCTGGGAAGGGACGGGTGGAAAACGTTCTAGGCTGTTCGATACGGTTTTCGTTACAATATGATGATATTCAGTGTTTTCATTTCATTTTGTATATTTGCTGTATCAATGAGGAAAAAGATATTTTTATTCGAATTTATAAGTCACCTTTGTAAAGTACTATTGGAGCTTTGTTGTCATTGTATAGGGTTGTTTGCCGTGTTGTCGTTTGTGTAAGCGTAATTGCTTCAATATAAGATTAACGTGTTAATCTTGTATATAGTTGAGGCTTCATTGCTAAGGAGTAAAAGGTCATGATATACAGTAGTAGTGTTTCAAGAATACTTTAATTTTCAATTACAGTGAAGTTAACGACGGTGTCTTTTGAGAACAAAGTTAGTGTTGAATAATAAATGTAAACACTCTCTGGCACTGACAAGCTTACCGTATTCTTTGGTCAATGCCAGTTTCTTTGTGTCACTGAGACACGTTAACTGTTTATGCCAGCCCATTTAATATTCACTATTTTTTCTTATCTCCAATTTCTGTTCTATTCACTTTTCCAATTTTCTTTTTTTCCGATTCAGGCTACTTCTGACCTCGTTGCATATTTTATTCTTTTGTCATTTTCCAGTAGAATTTCATTCTTTCACTTCTGGTCTTTCTCTTCGTCTGTGATTTCACTCACCTCTGTTTATCTTTTTTCCCCACAATTCGTCTGTTATTATTCTGTACTGATTTTATCCTTGATTGTTTCTTCGCCATTATTTGGGATCCCTTCTAGATCTTTGTGAACTTCTTTAAGCCATCCAAATTTTGTTTTCATGTTTCTCGGATATTCAATATATCCGTTTCGTTAATTTTGTGTGTTTCCATTCTTAACAAATGTCCATAAAATTTTAATCTTCTCTTCTGCGTTTCTACGGAAAGTTTACAGAAATCTTTGTAAATTACTTCATTTAATTTAAAATTTGAAATCTTTCTGTTGTTTTTGGCCATGAATTTTTCTTACTGTTATTCTTTATACTTTTAATACTTTTTCTGCTGAAAAGGCTCACAAGCACTCACGTGCATGTTAATATGCTTACCTTGAGGCTTCAGTACATATTACTGTTTTGTAATGTTTTAATTTGCACCCCAGTTTTCTTTATTCTGGACTAGAGTTTTTAGCCTGTAACTTGTAGAGTATCGAGCACTAAGGGTATGAATTGATATGCTCTGTCTTGGAGATTTGCTGTCTGTTTCCAAGGTAGACTAATGTGCGTACAGTAAGGATTTAACTTTTATAGAATTATTATCAATTAATGTATTAGTAAGTCAGTTGTAAAACTCCCAATATTCTATCTGATATCGGGTACCAGATTATAAAATCGCAATACTTTGAGCCATACTATTTAGTATTTGACCTTAGCACTTCAGCCTCGATGGAATGTGAACCTGCGTCTTTTAGAAGGCTCTCGTCGGGTCACAGGTTACACGCGCGCGAAACAGTAGCTGCGTTTCTGTAAGGAAATAATTCACAGGCTCCTGTCAACAGGCAATAATAATAAAACGAGATTTATGTGACACACGGCCGGCAAAAGTCATAAAACAATAATTTATGCAGCGTGAATTTTTTTTAAGAAGTCTGGACGTTTTAATTTTTATAAAGAATTTTTTTTGTGTTTGTGGAATGCTGTTAAGTTTTTTTGTACAAGGCCGAGACATCTATAAATTTCTGTTGTTTTTTCCTGTTTGTTTGTATTTATTGGCAACTGATGAACAAACGTATAACGTAACGTGTGGCTTTAGTCGTCTATCTGTCAGTTGAGCCAGTTCTTCGGTTAATTGCTAAGATGCATAAACCAATAGGCTGGCTAACCGAAACAACCGATGAGAACGTTGCTCAACTCCAAGGCCCATTCCAGGTTTAAGTATAGTTTTCATTCAATTAGTCTACACAGTTCACTAAATGCATCGTCTGTTGTAACGAGGTTCTTTGTATGATTGCTTCTCTCTACGCTGCGATTGTTCACTGGCCTTTGTTTTGATTGTAAACTTTACGGTTTCCGATTAACATTTCTCTTGGTTGGGGGAGGGGGGTAACTGAACAGGACCTTTCAGCACGATTACGTCTGCACCTTCATTGGTGCAACGTTATATCTCTTGCTCGGCACAGTCCCGCTCGTAGCCTCCGACAGTTCCAATATACCTTTCCATTATTTTGTCTCGAGCAAACATATAGGCCTATATAGCTGTCAAGTACATGTTTTTTTACCGATTATTTGTGCCATTATTACACTTAATTTTGAAACGAGAAATATAAAATTACAGTGAATTTACGACAAGGTTATCCCAAACATTAATTTTACAAGAATTTTTATATATCTTGTAAATTACGGCTACCATGGTCACGAATACTTTTTTTTATTACAACTTAGTACTACCCATCTAGTAATTTACATTTCATAATTAAAAACACTAATCAAGAGATATAACCCATTGGCTATAATCTCCCCATTCAAGTGGTTTAGTCCGTCTCAGCCTTCTAGCCGCATTAGTTGTATCCAGCAGTCGCCGTATCCCAGGGTGTACATGCTGCAAGACGCGTCGCCCATTGCCCATGCTTCACCGCCTGCTTTTTTATTTCCTCAGTAACAAGTTCAATTTTTAAATCCCTGTGTAAGTTGTCGTTTCTTACATACCATTGTGGATTAACAATACACCGAAGCACCTTGTTTTGAAATGTTTGAATTATATTTATGTTTGATTTCTTTGCACAGCCCCAGAGTTGTATCCCATAGGTCCAGAGAGGCTTTAGCACTTGCTTATACAACAGCAATTTATTATGGATTGACAGTTGGGATACGAATACATGAACATTATTTCGAAAACTACTATTCGAGGAAAAAGTATTTTGATTCCTCTTTAATTACATACATTTTTTTCGGGAAACAGGGTGTTCGGGAAAAAGTATTCGGGCAAAATGATTTCGGATATTTCGTCATTCGGAAAAATGTCTATTCGGGAAAATGACCGGGAATCTTCAACCACAGTGGACGGACGGTCGGCTTGAGCATGAGAATGATAATAGAGTTACCGGAAGGTGCGAAGCGACTAGCAGTCAGACAACGTCGGTGAAGTATCGCCTGTAAACTAGTTGCAAGATGATAGTTTGAACGTAAACGATGTGTAATATTTCTCGGCGACACAGTTGCGTGCACTCGTGACAGGAAAGAAAGCAGGATACGTGTCGTCTAGGACTGCATCTTGTACTGCGGACTATTGAGTTTGTTGTCCAACAACAGAGTCAGGTAACGTTGAAAGCGACTAGCAGTGAGACAACGTCGGTGCAATATCGCCTGTAAACTAGTTGCAAGATGTTGTTAGTTTAAACGTAAACGATGTGTAATATTTCTCGGCGACACAGTTGCGTGCACTCGTGACAGGAAACAAAGCAGGATACGTGTCGTCTAGGACTGCAGCATCTTGTACTGCGGACTATTGAGTTTGTTGTCCAACAACAGTCAGGTAACGTTTAAAGCGAGCAAACATGCACGTGCTTAGAAACGTTTAATTAGCGTTTAGAATAGAACTTTCTTTGGGGGGGGGGGGATTAAACGTAGTAGCTCAGCTGTTGATCAGGTGACAGCTAGTAGCCCACTCTTGCGCTGTTTATCGAGCTTAGATGCCGAGAATGAAGGTACGAAACTGGCAGATTTTTCTTTAAGATTTTTAGGTTTCAGGCACGTCTTCCTGGTTTTCTGACTTTTCCGCTGAACACAGGAAACGTGATATCGAGAACAAGAGCGAGTAGTGGCGACATTTGATGTTGCACCAGTGTACAGTATTGTAAAGAGAAGCCTATCGAACAGCCCAGAACACTCCCCCCCCCCTCCGGGGTGCCTCAGTCAAGACCGCGCACAAGTAGGTTCCAATGTGTTCAAGAACACTTGAGATACACATTAAGCCGGCGTGCAGTAAGGAGGGAAAGCTATACTGGACCTCTGCGCGACCTATTAAAGCAAGAGCGTCTGGCGTTGTCAAGTCAGTTCCGTGAGCGATTTTTCCGTTGCGCGGTTCGAGCGTTTGTCGAAGTATTGTGTGAAGTATTATTGTGTTACAAATTGTGTGGAACTCTATTCTTTGACATTACTATTGCGTGTGATCGAATCTAATTGGAATTATTGTACGAGTTTATAACGAATTATTAATTGTGATAATTGAAGCAGGTTATTAGTGATTTCATTGGTGTCTGTATTTTGTTTTCCACTGTACCACACGACGATCAGTTAAACCGTCGTAACAATATGTTGTAAAAAGGCATAGCACTTCATAATATATGTAAGGAATATGTCGTTCAGTGTTCTCTAGCTGTATCTACCAGTTAAATTAACAGGATTGCTTACTGCAGATCTCCAGAACTTCCTTATACTATTTGTTTTTATTTTTCGTTTATTTTGGTTCCTCTTTTATAATTTCACTAACCCCGCCGATCTCTTTTAGTTCGACGACCTCTCGGACTGACTGATATAGAAATAAACAAAATTAAATTACTTTTCAAACGTCGCTTAGATTGTCGATATAGTCGGTTACCATGGTAACAAAAACATTGATGAGACAGACCTTTGACTGTTAATTCAAAATTTAATTAATAAAGTTGTGTTAGTGGTTGTAATCACAAACAGAATTAACACTGTTGCACACCACTGTAGAAAAATTATTCCGGTTAGCGCTTTCAAGCTTCACAGCTCATCGTCAGATCGGAAATAACCCACGAAATACCCAGGTTAACTCAGGTTATTTCCGGTCTGGTGATGAGCTGTGAAGCTTGAAAGCGCCAATCGGAATAATTTTTCTATAGTGATGTGCAACAGTGGTAATTCTGTTTGTTAATTCAAAAGTTTTGGTAAGCAATTTATTGTAGACGAGAACACAGCATTCCGTGAGCAGTGGTTGTCTGAAAGACACACATTTTCCAGAGTCGTTTGGGGGTTGAATCACAGGGACAGGCAAGTTGTAAGAGCACGCCACCATCCAGTTTAATGTAGCATGAAAATTGGACGTTTGGCTACGCTACGGGATCTGATAACGCAGACGGAGACGGTGCGCGCTGGTAATTTAGAATTCAATTAGATGTTAAGTCGAGACATCTCGTGAACTGAGTTTACCGTTTTCCGCGCGAATTTATTCGTAATCGTAACGAAGTCATTACTACACGAACTTTCCCTTAACCGTTTCTGGTTCGTGGTGGAATTTAAAGTTAGGTAATTTAAGTTTAACTTACATAGTGGTGTAAACTGGAGTTACTAACTTTTTCTATAAACAACTTAGAGCTTTAAGCAATTGGGCACTAGACAATTTTACTTCATGTTCCATAAGGAAATGGAAGTATGGTGATGGCGAAAAAATCGTATATAAGGGCTGATTCTGATTGTACTGCCCTCAAAACATGAAGAAAAGTCATTTTCCGAAAAGTGTCTGTGCGTGTGTCTGTGTGTAGAATTTTTTTCTACGGCGAACGATAACCGACACAAATTCAAACACAATCAAATAATTTTATATTTGTGCCTGAGTTGTAGAGGACTCAAGGCGTATTGATTTTGGAGAAGATCAGTTAACGGGAAGGGTTGTTTACCTGCAACGTGTTATGTTTTAACAAGAGTAAAGTACTTAAATTTGATAAATAAAGTATCCTGAAAGACGGTCATAACAGTCCACTATAGAAAGGTAGATGAAATATCTATAAATAAAAAGAGTAGTTGAAGGGGGAGGGGGTAATTTTCTATAAATGAAAATGATAGGGAGGATAATTTTTTATACGTATACTACGTTATCGGCAACAAAGAAGTAGTTTGTTGTTGAAATTCCTTCCCAGGCTGTCTGCCCGTGGTACAATGTTTTCTGCAAAACCAGACGTTTCGACAGTGCCGTAGACTGCCATCATCAGTGAAAATCGAGAGCTCTAACGTGAGGTGGTATACGTTAGTACTGTGGTTAAGGCTGAAGAAAGAAGTAGTTTATATGGAAATATTTCGTTTCGAAAATTATTTTAAATATAAATCTTAGAACATGGAAGTCATGTATGGTTCTCCATACCGATATTTTACTAACGAGCAATATTAATCTTGCCTAACCTTACTTATAAACTTATAACTAAGGGCTTCTCAGAGTGTTCCACAGGTTTATTTGTACATCGTGGGGTTACTGGTAAATCCAAATCCATTCCTATGAATTTACGGAAAACTGAAATTAAAGGTTTTCAAGTGCATTGATAAATCAAAAAACCGATTTTCATGGTTATTTATTATTATCAATTTATTTATTTGGTGTTCTGCCCTAAGGCAGGTCTTCAAATAGGTAAAAGCTCTCCAAGCTGTCCTATCTTATGCCAGTCTTTTCGTTTCTTCGTAACACCCTCTGATTTTAATGCTATCTATCAACTTCATTCTGCTACGCCGTCTTCTTTTCCTCCTTCTATGACACCCTTCATGGCAGTTGTAAGCAAGCAGTCTCTTCTTAAACAATGACCTAACCAATTCCTTTTCCTATTTTCTATTACCTTCAGGATTCTTCTCTCTTCCCCTATTCTTCTTAAAACTTCATCATTTCTTACTTTACAACCCACCTTACTTTTTCCATTGCTCGCCAAACCCACATCTCAGATGCTTCTAATCTTTTCTCATCCTCCTTCCTCAGTGTCCATGTCTCTTCACCATATAAATCAAGGCTCCACACATAACATTTGGCCAAGCTTTTAATTCTGCCACACAGCAGTCTTTTCTTCCCATTAAATGCCTCTTTCGCTAGTATCAATAAAGTTTTCTTATTGATTACATAGCTGTTTAAAAATAAAAAGAAAAAGATAAATTTAATTAAGAAAGTTGTGTTACTGGTTATAATCATAAACAGAATTATCACGTTGCACACCACTATAGAAAAATTATTCCGATTAGCCCTTTCAAGCTTCAGATCGGATTTCCTATCTGACGATGAGCTGTGAAGTTGAAAGTGCTAATCGGAATAATTTTTCTATAGTGGTGTGCAACAGTGATAATTCTGTTTGAAAAAAAGAAACGCATAAAAAATGTCGTTTGCGAAACATTATTAAGACTGTGGCCTGGGTAATTTTACCACTAACCCCTCGACATATTAAATGTAGCCTATACCTTTTTTGTTGATGCACAGCACTGTTTTGTTTTAACGTTTGGCACAAACTGACACTGAACATTACAAAATCTCAAACATTTAAAATAATTTGATTGTTCGCAACAGATGTGCGTTGTATAACGGTTGAACGGCTTTCATGATGATGTATTTTATGCCCCTGTTTCCTTTCAAACCTTGGAATTTCTCGTATACGAACCCCATGTGGACGTCCTTGTATCCTGTTTGATGAGGCAAAGCATGTCGACAACGTTTCTTACGACAATGTCATAAGTTATCTTTTCGCCACTCAAGATGATGCATTTATGTTGATTTCGTCCACATATTGAATTCCGTCACGCGCTCACGTCATCGGAAAAATACGCGTTTTAGAGAAGTAATGGGTTAGCAGTTCCTCATTCAGTCGCTCGGTTTAACGGTGAATCGCGTTGTTGATAACGCCGTGCTGACAACCTGTTCTGTTTGAAAAAGAAGACAAGTTACAGTAGCCATAAGAAGATTTACAAATTTCAAGAAAAAACACACACACACACGTGAGATGTTATATGCTACAGCAGTATGCGGAACACACTCTGTAACCAGGTGGGTAGCCTAATACGTGAATAACTGTCATGGTATTCCTTCTGCCTTGTATTGTGCATGTATTTATCGGTTTAAAACTTCCTTAGACGTCTCCTGATCTGCAGCTACTTCCACCTGACCATGTATGTTACTCCGTACTCTTGTTTTCAATTCTTGGATTTCGTTGTCCGTTGGTTAGACTGTCCGTTGATTAACTAAATATAATTAAATCACTACCGACTCGGAACACAAAGTTTTTCATGGGTAAAAACGTAAACGTTTTACCTTATAGCCTGAACCAATTATCGCTTATTATAAGCTTCGTCACAGGCTGCCACTGGGAGCGCTATCCGTCTTGTTCTTGGCGACGGCGCCGACTATTGATATTGTGTGTGGGGTGTGATATGTTCGAATAATACGTGTGATTTGAATTGTGTCTGTTCGTTTAGCATGTCGTTTTTATGTGTTTTTGTGTGTTTGTATATTTCCAATTATTCAAGAGTATCTAGTTTTCGGCCTTTTGTGTGTACGTGTAGAATATCCATGTTGTTTTCGATGTTTGTGTATGTGTGGTTTGCTTCAATGAGGTGGTTTGCAAAGGTGGATTCGGTATTGTAGTGGAGTGGAGTGCCTTTGTGTGTTCAATGTATCTTTGTTATTCTTGTTTTCATTTCTGTTTTACTTCCGTTTCATGGTCTTCCGTTTGGGACTTCTCATTTCCTTCTCCGCATAGTGTACTTTGTATTTTCATAATCGATACTCGATCGCACTAGAGGTATGATCGTATACTGTCAGAGCTGTGGGGCGCGTTCGAGACGTTCCAAGTTCCGAGCTCCTGCCTTGTGGTCCGGTTCAGAATCGAATATTTATTTAATTTAGGGTCGTTACAACGGCCTGCTTGTACTAGGCCGTTCTAGTACAGTATTTCCCGAGGCCGGCTGTGAGGGGGTTTGTGTGGGTCCTTTTGCCGCTCGAACGCACAAGACGCCGCACGGTGTCACCCAAGGAGCGGACACCGAGACCACTTCTCAAAAGACGATAGGGGAACCGATGGGGCTATGGCCGCTAGTCGAAGTACCCTATCGAGAACACTTTCGAGCTTCGCTTTATGAACAGCGGCAAGGTAACCAAAGACGGAGGCGGCACAGTTGATGATCAGCAACAGATACTAGTTGATGATCAACTTATCTAGTTGCGGGTCATGGCCGTGTTGGCAAGCAATGGAAACAGTGAGCCCAGACGAGCTCTAGGTCGTACTGTCTGGGCATGAGTACGCCAGATGAGCCGACGATCAAGGTGGACATCGAGGTACTTGACTTCCCTAGACTAGAGCAGGTTCGTCCTGCCGAGTCTCACTTGTCCTCGCGGTTCCTTACGGCGATTGGAGAATAGCACCGCGGAGCTCTTGGTCTCGTTGACAACAACTTTCCGGTTATCCGTCCAGGTCGTGTACGCATCGAGTGCGCGCTGGAGCTGTATGGTAGCTGTGTCATCGTTCCGATCGGCGGTCTGGACTTAAGGCTCTCTGGATACGTCGCTGGCGTAGACAGAAAACATGAGAGGCCCTAAGAGAGGATGTTCATTTTCATAAAGCCGTACCTAGGACGTCGAGACAGCTGGACTGCTTCGGCGTTCTTGGCCGCTGTTTTCATTTCCAGTCTCGACGGAGATCAGATTTCCTGATATACCCTGTAGCACTCTGTTCTTAAAACTTGAATCATTTCGATGTTAGTCTGCGTGGTTCTACCTTCTTCCCTCTCCACAGAAGATGGCCGTCGTTGATGCGGCCGAAACGTCCTAATAGCCCGGATAACGTGTCGTACAGTTGTGACTACTCCGACCGTCACAGTGTTTGACATTATGAAGTGACGAATTCAGGAAATTACGCAACTTTCCTGTTACAGACGAGCGGAGAAATGTCAAAACCTTATCTGTTCCTACGTACAGTATTATTATGATAAATTACTATTATGACATGTTTGTGTAAGTAATATTCGTTTTGAAGTAGCCCTATTACGAATTACAGATGTCAAATAAGTATCGATAATATCGCATATAGCCTTTGTAATATATGATATACACTGTGGCTTAGAGGGATCCGGGGTCGGGTCAGCTTCAAAAAAAAAAAAAAAAAAAAAAAAATTAAGATTAATCAACATTACTGTCTTAAAAGTGGCTGAAAAACGTGTGATAACATCGTGAAATCAGTCCGATTTAAGAAACATTGTTAAAAGATACTTTTTGATCGAATTGATTTTCCTATATTTCATATTTCAAACCTATATCCAATGCTGTGTAATAAACCGGAAGCGTACACAACTGGAAAAAAAAAATAAAACGGCCTAAAATTTAAGAGATTAACAAAATTCGTCAACTTTTTCGACCCTCTGGGGGGGGGGGGGTCCGGTCTCGTTTCGTCCCCACCTTAAATACGCCCTGGATATATAGGATTTCTTTTTTGTAATCAGTTTGTAATAAAAATATTCCATAAAGAAGTATGTAATAAAAAAACAGATAAACATTTAACTCTCTTTATGTGTTATATTCTGACGGTTTTATTCTTATTATATATTTAAAAGTTTTCACTAAAAGATTAATTTTATTCATATTTAACCGCTATTTTTATTAAAAAAAAAAAAATGATGATGGTGATTGTGCTGACAGTTTTTTAATAGTAAATCGAGTTTAAATGGGCCGTGATATTTTAGTTCTTCCTTTATTTAGTTCAGTCGCAAATCCATGGGGGAAATTCCTTTATGGACTTTACGGCACTAAGAATCATTGAAAATAAGAAACGAGAGAGACTTCTCTAAGATGAATAGGAAATTGGTGTGCGTTTATCTTCAGTAATCAACTACGCATTGAACTTTTGTAGAAGAAACGACAAATTCAACTTTTCTCTCGCCAATAACTCAAATCTTGTATCGTAGTCACAAGCCAACAAGTCCCCTGTAAAAATGTGTTTAAATTGTTGAATATTTTTCTCTTGTTTCTTTTCCAAAATAAACATTGAGTAAAATTATTTTAATTATGTTTACCCTACTTTTTCTGGTGATACAGCTTTGCTTATAACAGGGCAAGATGAGGTTATTTAAACCCGATTATTGCAGAAAGCTAGCAATACCATATAAATGGACCAAAAATTGGAAAATTAAACTTAACGAAGCCAAATCGGCACACATTAATTTCACCAATAAAAGACTGAATAACCTTCCATCAGTGGAACGGTAGCTGCTTATGAAAACAAAGCCAAATACCTGTGTATGACATTGGATAACAAACTGAAATGGAAAGAGCATGCAAAAAAGAAAAAAGAGGAACATAACATAAAATTCCGACAATATAAATGGCTCATAGGAAAACATTCCAATCTGTCTTTATACAGTAAAAAACTCTGATCTATAATCAGATAATTAAACCTACCTGGATGTATGGAATTGAACTCTGGGGGTGCGCGATAGATAATACAGGATAATACAAACATTCCAAAACAAGGTTTTGCGGACCATGGTGAATGCACCATGTTAGAAACGCCGATATCTACAGAGATCTAGGTATTCCAACAATTAAAGAAGAGATTAAAATGTTTGCGAAGAAGCATGAAGAAATGCTTCACCTCCACGAAAATACAGAAGTTCTTCAGCTGCTGGACAATCAACGCGTGTTCCGAAGACTGAAGAGAACAAAGCCATTCGAACTTGTGTAGTGTTTTGTGTTATAAAAGCAGAGCATTATGCGCGGGTGAGAGTGTTTAGATAAGAACACCGGAACTAACTAAAGGATGTCATTGGGCTTAATTTGGCTGATATGTATTTAGTATTAAGAGTTATTAGAGATAAGTTGATGGTTGGTCTTACAGACCAGTTTTAACATGTTAAATTCAGTAATAAAAAAAAATATGTTTACCAGCAATGTCAAAAGTCTCGGAAGTTTGGCGGCACACACAGCAAATCTTGCGGCACACCCGTTGATTCTTAGTGACTCACGTGCAGAGGAGATCAATGAATCGCATATATATCGCAAGCTGTCGAAGCTTCGACCTTGACAAAGTCTCGCGGGTGTTAAAAAAAGAATCTAAAGTACAGCCGAAAATTTGCAGTTCTTGCCGTTGCATTTGCCTAATTGACTTACGAATATTATAACTCTGTTAGTTGCACTTTGGATTTTCGAGATATTGATGACCTTTGTGATCTTCTTTTCTGCCATATTTTTCTGGCTTATTTGCTTTTAAAAAAATTACGATGTTAAACTTTGCGCATCCGGAACACTATAGATCTGCTCCTGTTGACCAGGCATGCTTCATTACGCGCGCGTGTGCGTGATATATAAATAGTAAACAGCTACTCAGTCAAAATAAGTCACCGAACCGCGGCCACAAACAGCTTCTGTCCGTCACTCAGCCGGCTCTCTGACTCTCTCACTCTTTAGTTGTCAGATTCTTCACTTTCACTCACACTTTTCCTCTTTTTTCCACGTGCAGTTTTGGTACGTCTCTTCTTCCCAGTCTTTTCGTCACCGTCAGCCTCTTTCGTGTCACCATGCTATCGTGGTTTGTATGTTTAATAGATTTTATCTACGTCGATATAGATGTACAAGTTGGCGCCGTTCCTTATGATTAAGTTGTACTGGTGTTTATTTATTGCTTCTGCATAAGAGAGTATCGGATATTTGTGCATAAAGCAAAGAAGAGGAGATAGGACGTAAGGCGAGTGTCCGCCATTAAGGAATTAGTCACTCACGAGGTTACACTTTTACTACGGTAGTCAGAAGTACTATCAGCTGTTTTGTCATAGTATGCAACAGAGCGGCTGGACAAAAAGTGATAGTAGAACCCATCGCAGCAGTCTAAACGCTGTGATAACAATCGATTAGTGTGCTCCACGTTGGACTGTGCGGTTTTGTGTTTAGTGGGACGGTTGCATGGCCAGTAGGCCTATACAACGCGTCGCCAGCCGTTAGTTGCGGTATCCACAGCCAGTCTGTTAGAATTGTGTATACCTCTGCTCAACAGTCTGTTAAGGACCAAGACGTACCGCGCGGCTTTTGTGTTTAGTGGGACGGTTGCATGGCCAGTAGGCCTATACAACGCGTCGCCAGCCGTTACTTGCGGTATCCGCAGCCAGTCTGTTAGAATTAAAATTTAATTAAATTCTATGCAGGTATTCTTTTACAGACCTTTGACGTTTGCATATAAATACCGGAATTTTAATAAGCTTTTGTTATATTTTATAATCATTTCCTTTGTAGATATCTTTGGTAGTACAAATAGGTTACTTTGAAAAAAATCCTTAAATTCGTAGTGACCGTCAGTCAATGAATTTTTCAGTCAAGGGTTAGTGAGGATCGGTCAAAAATAACACAAATTTTTAACTTATTTGTGTCGACGTTTCGTCAATGCTTATTGTCATCATCAGGACAATTGTTGCTGACGCCAAACACACAAATAAGTTAAAAAAATTTGTGTTATTTTTTACCGATCCTCCACTAACCCTTGACTGAAAAATTCTTTGAAAAAATGTTAGGGAAATAGTTTACTTTAAATAGCTTGGACTAATGTGTTTATAATTAATTGTAGCTGCGTGGTTATGTTTAATTAGGTTACAACGTTATTATCACTATTATGTTAGCAAAGGATAGGGTATTCATTTAATTTTGTAACGTACATTTTCATTACTGTTTTCACTGGTACAGAATCATTTTTTTGTTTAAACAAGATAGCTGCATATATAAACATATATGTGGTACAATCCATAGAACCTTAAAATACAAAACTAGGAAAGACACTAAGCTTAAGTTTTATAAGACTATGGTTGTACCGGTGGCGCTGTATGGCTACTTTCACGGAGAGACAGAGGGAAGTTAACATTAGCAGAAATGAAATTTCTCAGGTTGGTCAAAGATGCACGTTACGAGACAGAATAAGTTAAGCACACATAAGGCGAGAATTATACATTTGTACAATTACAGGATAGAATTACGGAATACAAGGCCAACTGGTGTAAATCATTTGGAAAGAATGCAGCAAGATCGCCTTCCCAAACCGACAGGGTATCGTAGTGTGAGACGTCCGAGGATGAGATGGTTTCCGGAACAGGCAGTCCAGCCTAATGATGGTGATGAGCAAGATAGCTGTCTTGCGATACTTTTTTCGGCTGAAGTTGATTGTGATTAAGCTTTCGAGGAATTTTTGTCTTTATGCTTAGGAAATTGTTTGAAAAATAAATTAAACTCTAACCTTAACATTAGATATATACTAATGTACACATGTTAGTTTAAATTATTAATTAAAGTTTATAAAATGAATGTTTATGATAAAGCCTCCTGTGAATGCGTCATTAGTGAAATATTGTTAATGAGATATTTAATTAAATATTTAACTACAGTTTCTTCTCTTCCAGTTTTTCCTCCTTCAGTCTCTGTCTCCCTCTCCCTCTCCCTCTCTCGAGCGATCTGGGCACACACCCACGTTTGGATGTTACTTCATTACATAAACAATGAAGGTATATGGTAGTCCAAAACTCTATTATTGCTCAATATTGTGTGGAGTGTATTTTCACCAAGAGTTTACGTTTTTAAGAACTTCTCCAGCCAGTTTCTTAGCGTCATTTCATCCAGTATCTCAAGTTTGTATTAGTCTTCGCCTTTTCTTTTTTTTTTTACTCACTTGTATCCACTATTGTAGGTGTTCTCATCGACTCGGTTGTTTTCTTTATATAGGCATATAATAATGATAATAACAGCAACAGCAACAAAAACAAAAATAATAACTATAATAATTATCAGGATAGTTAAAATAGTATAGTAATTAATTTTATAATTTAGAAAATAAGGTGGCGATTTATTTAAGTAAGGTTCGAAGTATTATGGCGAAGTGTTATTGTGTGATTATTGTGCGGGACTCTATTAGTTGACATCATTATTGCTTGTGGACAAATTTAATTTGAATAATTGTATGAGTATTAACTTGTCGATTACAAACCGTTAATTGTTATAATTAAAGCTGGTTTTTATTGACTCCATTGGTGTCTTGTATTTTGTTTCCACTGCACCATACGACGATCAAGGATACCGTCGTAACAATATGTTCTTGTATCTTTGTATATTCTTGAGTTATTCAAATAAATACACTGAAAGTAGGTTTATTTTCACCTGACGCACGTTTCACAGAATTATTCTGCGTCTTCAGAGGATTGTTTGAATATTGTAATTGAATGTTTTTGCTTACAGTATAGTTAACGGATACTGGTCGCTGGCAGCAAGCTCTAAATCTAGTCAATTCGGTTAATTAATTAAGTAACTAAACATGAATAAAATGACTAAGACATTAGTTATATTAATAGAGATATGTTTATCAGAATGACAGACCTACTTTGGTTGTAGTGTATGTAGACACCTGTTTAGGTAATTACGTGTAATAATCCATCCACGAAATGGTGATATAATTGTTGCAGGCTACAAATGTTAGTTCGTGTTCACTCCCGCTTGTAGGACTCAAGAGGGTTTTATGTTATATATGAATGTATACACAACAATTCATATATAATTCTTGGATTTTGTTGTCCATGAGGTGTCCGTTGATTAACTAAATATATTACTACCGACTCGGAACACAAAGTTTTTTAGTGGTAAAGTCGTAAAAGTTTTACCTTGTAGCCTGAACCAGTTTTCGCTTATTATAAGCTTCGTAGAGGCTGCCACTGGGAATGCTGTCCATCTTGTTCTTGGCGACGGCGTCGACTTTTGAAGGATCGATGTTGTGTGTTTGGGGTGTGATATGTTCGAATAATACGTGTTATATGAATTGTGTTTGTTCGTTTAGAATGTCGTTTTTATGTGTTTGTATGTTTCCAGTTGTTCAAGAGTGTCTAGTTTTCGGCCTTTTGTGTATACATGTAGAATATCCATGTTGTTGTCGGTGTTTGTGTATTTGTGGTTTGCTTCAATGAGGTGGTTTGCAAAGGTAGATTCAGTAGTGGAGTGTTGTAGTGCCTTTGTGTGTTCAATGTGTAATGATCGAAATTTTAAAAAAATTTTAATTCCTCGATCAAGTGACACGTTCCCACACTCAAGTCGACGGACACAAGCCCAGGTCGTAAATAATGACGAATCGAGGGCACGTCAAACCCGACGACAGAGCGAAGACAAAGAAAAAATGTCTGAGCACTGCACACAATGAGTATTTCAAGGCGTCACTGACAGCTAGCCGTTTGTCAAAATTTACAGCACCCAACAATCTGAAACAAAGACTTCGTGCAGCTGCCGAGTTACACGGAATCGAGATGGAACGCCTGCTGTGGAAGCAAAACGTAACTGCTCAATTATGAAAGGCTTTACTATGTTACAAAGGAAGTACAGAGCAATTTTAACGGAGAGATAGACAATAGACGTAACTCAGTGAATACTGCCAGTGTACCCTGCACAGCGTGAAAACACATTCTTGACAGTTTACTGAAATTTACGACTGAAAAGTAGAATTTCACCGAAATGAAGACAACGAAGGGTTGATAATCGGCGGAACGAACGTCGTGGAACTTAGACAATTAACCAAGACCTGGAGTCTGTTAACAAAAGCTCAGTCAGAACCTTAGGGAAAGTCTAAACAAAGGATAACAGAAGGCCATGAAATTGTCCTAATTTCTTAGAATCTGTGCTACGCTCGTCACATGAAACACTCCGGGGATGACGACGACCAACCAGCATCAAGCATCTTCTAAGAGAGCTCGTGGAGAGAGTAGGAAGGGTTCGGCCGACGAATCGTGAAACAGAGGATGAGATCTACAGAAGGGTAGGAATTTGTACGACCAATCAAGAGTTCGAGAAGGCGTAGAGATCGAAACTTAGACTTATGGGTAAGATGTTCCAATAAAACTGTTTGGCGAAGACGCGGAGCAGGCAGTCAAGTAGTTAATC
Source organism: Magicicada septendecula (assembly GCA_034769895.1). Classification (NCBI taxonomy): domain Eukaryota; kingdom Metazoa; phylum Arthropoda; class Insecta; order Hemiptera; family Cicadidae; genus Magicicada; species Magicicada septendecula. The sequence goes on from CM068370.1 coordinate 14,646,039, forward strand.
GAGAGTCAGTAATTTTCAATCGGATAGTCAAGTATTCAATCGAGTAGTCAAGTCGTTCAATCGAACAGTTAGTCGCAGTTAACAGTCAGTCGGTAGTCAAGAGTATGTAGTTAATAGTAGCAGTTGGTAGTCGCAATTAATAGTCAGAAGTTAGTGCGTACGATAGACAGACGATTGATTATGTCGACCGACCGGATTCACTAATTTGTAAATTCATAAGTGAACAAAGACATCGGTATAGTCACACTTATACACAATTCTGTGCGGAAATATAAACTATGAGTGCGTACGGGACTTGAAATCTCAACTGACGCGCACATAATAATATACTAATTAACATTTAAAGTAGAACAGTGAGTGTCACCTCAAACATTCTCACATCATAACGTATCACCATGTTGAACAATTAGTTGAATAAACTATACCAAACAATTAAGCACGCAGTACGCGATACACCCAAAATAGACGGCACAGTTAACCATGTACACAAATATGGCAAACTTTCAGAACAATTCAAGTTAATGACAACATTAACACCTCACTATTTGAACTCCGGACACTCGACATCAGCGGGTTACCACAATACCATACACATGACGGGAGTGGAGATTTAGTGGAGTGAAGTGAAATTATCAGTGCTCTGCGTAACAGTGATTATGATCTTCGACGAATCATCTAGAAAGTGTCTTCTCACGACGACGGAATTGGATAAACACTCTCAAAGATAAGCTTTATGTCTACTTAATCTTAGTAGTATATACTACACTACTGTTCTGTTGCCTCTTTTCAAAGAACTAACCCCAAGAGAATAATTACATATGAGTCATATGAATCATAAAATCTATAAAATAACACTAACGTAATTCGTTATCTGAGAAATAATGAACGCATTTTAGGTAGGAATAAGTATAATTGTTGATTGTTTATTATTCGTGTATGTTTTATATATGTGCATTATTTACTGCATTTGAATGTACCATGTGTTTATGTTTCAGGAAACATCGTATAAATTGAATAATTGTATTTATATCATGTGCTTTAATATGTATGTAATTTGCAGGATATAGTTACTTACTTCAGTAAGATGTGTAATAAATAAGTAGTTAATTTACAGTATTCATGCGTTCATTATTGAAATTTCACCTTTGTTATTGATGTATTTTCATTCTAAGTATTACACTAAAAATCTCATAACTTATGCTAAACATCAATGGATACAATAAACTCGACCATTGAAACGTCTGATTAATAGACTCATAAAATCGTATTTAATCAGACACTGTGTTGAGTCAAATCTGACGAATAGAAATAATTTTAGATATATCAATTTTAACGTATTACATAAATCTTTAATTAATATGATTCATAATTGTTGAGTAATTAATCCGCGCAGATAATTAGCACAGATTAATATTCACTAGATGTAAATGGTTTACACAATTAATTACCACAGATGTAAATTATATTTACACCACTAAATGTAAATGGCTGCACAACGCTTGGCATTAAATGTAAATGGCATCCAGCTTTAGGGCGAGATACATATGAGAAAGTGATAAACTCACATAAAATACCACTAGTCCCATTTACTAAATGTAAATCATTTATATCACGATTAGCATAATAAATAAACCCCATTTATGCTAACTATAAATGGCGCCCATCGCATGGCAAAAGAGAGCAGACAGTAGTAGTTAGACTAATTACAATAATATAGTACGTAAGACATTATTAAATAAGTGTAAGGTTAGCTTGACTGGTAAATGATAACGCGAAGCAAGGCTAAAATGGCTAGCGGTAGTTCTGATAGCATGGACTTTGACGTTAACAACCAGTTGGGCGCACCCGACACCAACGAAGAAAACTCATCAGTCACCGAACCAAATATGACGGAGGAGACGTCAGAGGTCAGAGCGCGGGGACAGGAGTCACAGCAACCACAAGAGTCCCAGCAATCACATGAAGAGGCATCGCTACGTTCATTGTTGATGGACTTCATGCGCACGAATAATGAAAGCTTCAAGATGATGAATCAGAAATTCGATCAGAAATTCGATCAACATAAAGAAGAAATTAAGGAAGTAATCGATGAAGGGTGTGACAAATTCAACAAAAATTTAGATAGCTATGCAAAAGAAATTACGCAAAATATGAACGAGCAGTTCACGCTGTTTCGCACAGAAATACGTGAATACAAGGATACCTGGAACGTGGATGGAAACGAAGTCCAGAAGAAGCAAGAAGAAGTGATGAATGAGAATTACGAAGACGTACGGAAAGTACAAGACACTGATAACACTGTTGATTTTACGGATGTATCAGCTACTAAGAAATTATCAACTATTCGAGCTAACGTAAGTTCAAGAAACAAATGGATTAAGAAGAAAAACGACTTTGTTCCTTTGTATATGAGGAAGTGGGAAGAGGAGTATCCAGACGTGGATAAAGATAGTAAAATTTTACTACCACCAGGTAGAACGCATAAAAGGTACAAATTAAGAAACGCGAGAATAGATACGGCATCAGTGAATTCTATGATGAAGTATCCAGCTTGTGAAATAAGCATAGACCGGCGAAGTAGTCGAGCTGCATCAATAAGAAGCATGAAGGGAAAGTTTAAAGTTGAAACAAATACCGCATGTTATAAGGCTAAAAGCAAATTTACACAAGCCATGGATGACATGAAACGGAAGGACCTACAAGATCCGTATGCATGTTCATCATGGACAAGAAACGTCATGAGGAAGAGGAGAAGAAGAATCTCTACTAGACGACTTAAAAATGTTGTAAAGGATCGTGATAGTACTGGAGGAAGAGTCCAAGCACTCGGGGTAAGATCTCTTAGGAACCTAAGAAACAAAATTTTATTATGTAAACACACGAGTAGTAAACTGACTGTCGAACAACGGAATTGTATACAGACTTGGAAACGGCGGCAAAAGCAGAACGGCGCGTGTTTACTTAGTGAAAGCTACTGGAAAAAGCGGCAAAAACTACTCACTGTATATGTGAGCAATGGAAATACGGTTGCGAAGGGTTGTCTAAGCCAAGGGAGGCAGTTTAAAGCGTGCTGGCCTGAGGCAGACCGACAAAAAGGAAAGTGGGACACACCTCTCACTCACTCACATAGAACGAGACGGAGAATGGTCATAAATCTTAGGCGCGCAAGTGCAGCACATTGTAGCGGAATAACGGGGACGGCCAACCAGCCATTGGAAAAAATATGTTACACAAAACCCAAGGTCAAACACCTTAATGTTTACAAACAAAAACGCGTGCGTTAGTAACAGCACGATAGTGACGGGACATAAAAGTATGTCATCACAAATGTAAATTAAGAATGAATAAATGAAAACGTATTAAGAAGACGATTTTAAGAATGTTTGAAAATGTAATGATGAAATTAGATAGTACTGAATAAAATACATTAAATACATTGGTTGTATGGGAATACATAAACCAAAGAAAATAATTAAAGATGAATATTGATGAATGAAGAGTAGAAGATTAATGAATGAAATTAAAACAAAGCCACATATGAGCTCGTGGAGTGCGATAGCGGGAAGACGAGAGGAAAATTTAATATACGGCAAATTAAGGCGTATCATGAGCCAGCGAACGGAAGTATAGATAACACGAGTGGTAGCGACGACTCCCGGCGACCAGCAGAAGACATAGTTTAGGTAATTTGCTCGCGCGGCCAGTCCAGCTAACCAAATAATGATATGCATTTTACTTGTTGTGTTTAGTCTGTATTTCAATGCTAACTGTGTTTGTGATCAGCACATAATTGTCATTCGTTATGTTAATTAGACGTATAAATATCAACATATACAGAAAGTGATTTGTGAAATGTACCATGTGTCAGAAGGACAGTGTAATACTATGACACAGGACACCAAAGACGTTAATAATTATGAATAATAACTTGTTAAAATGTAGAGACTCGAATAATTTGTTTATGTAAATAATAATTCAAAATGGACGATTGTTTTATAACTTTAAGAGTATGCATCACGAAGTATGCTGATTCCTTAACTATTTAATTAATATGTATGTTTCTTTTACCAATGTAATCATTTATAACATGTTACGAATTGACCATATGTATATATTTGTTAGTATCAACTGTATTCTAGAGACAGTAATGACAAGTTTAAAAGTATTTTATTGCTATATAGGTCATCGACATAAGATCGATTAATATAATGGGTAGCTAATCTACAGCTTATCTAATACATTGTGTATAAAGAATAACGAGACAAACTGTCAAATGGACAAACGTCCATGTCTTAAATTCAATTATTTACTCGAAATCTTATTGTACAGTCCGCATATGGACAGACAAAGTGTAAAAATGCGTTCATTCACTCAGATGTGCGGCAATAAATTCGTATGACCATATAAAACATTAAGATGGGGAATAACAATTAATTGCTTCCTATGAGAGATAGATGTCAATCAACCATGTCCATTCCGAAGCAGACATCCACGACTGGGACAGAGCGCAGAAATTGGATCAGATGTCTCCCGAAGTCCAACATCCAATCCAATTTGGGGACAATGTAATGATCGAAATTTTAAAAAAATTTTAATTCCTCGATCAAGTGACACGTTCCCACACTCAAGTCGACGGACACAAGCCCAGGTCGTAAATAATGACGAATCGAGGGCACGTCAAACCCGACGACAGAGCGAAGACAAAGAAAAAATGTCTGAGCACTGCACACAATGAGTATTTCAAGGCGTCACTGACAGCTAGCCGTTTGTCAAAATTTACAGCACCCAACAATCTGAAACAAAGACTTCGTGCAGCTGCCGAGTTACACGGAATCGAGATGGAACGCCTGCTGTGGAAGCAAAACGTAACTGCTCAATTATGAAAGGCTTTACTATGTTACAAAGGAAGTACAGAGCAATTTTAACGGAGAGATAGACAATAGACGTAACTCAGTGAATACTGCCAGTGTACCCTGCACAGCGTGAAAACACATTCTTGACAGTTTACTGAAATTTACGACTGAAAAGTAGAATTTCACCGAAATGAAGACAACGAAGGGTTGATAATCGGCGGAACGAACGTCGTGGAACTTAGACAATTAACCAAGACCTGGAGTCTGTTAACAAAAGCTCAGTCAGAACCTTAGGGAAAGTCTAAACAAAGGATAACAGAAGGCCATGAAATTGTCCTAATTTCTTAGAATCTGTGCTACGCTCGTCACATGAAACACTCCGGGGATGACGACGACCAACCAGCATCAAGCATCTTCTAAGAGAGCTCGTGGAGAGAGTAGGAAGGGTTCGGCCGACGAATCGTGAAACAGAGGATGAGATCTACAGAAGGGTAGGAATTTGTACGACCAATCAAGAGTTCGAGAAGGCGTAGAGATCGAAACTTAGACTTATGGGTAAGATGTTCCAATAAAACTGTTTGGCGAAGACGCGGAGCAGGCAGTCAAGTAGTTAATCGAGAGTCAGTAATTTTCAATCGGATAGTCAAGTATTCAATCGAGTAGTCAAGTCGTTCAATCGAACAGTTAGTCGCAGTTAACAGTCAGTCGGTAGTCAAGAGTATGTAGTTAATAGTAGCAGTTGGTAGTCGCAATTAATAGTCAGAAGTTAGTGCGTACGATAGACAGACGATTGATTATGTCGACCGACCGGATTCACTAATTTGTAAATTCATAAGTGAACAAAGACATCGGTATAGTCACACTTATACACAATTCTGTGCGGAAATATAAACTATGAGTGCGTACGGGACTTGAAATCTCAACTGACGCGCACATAATAATATACTAATTAACATTTAAAGTAGAACAGTGAGTGTCACCTCAAACATTCTCACATCATAACGTATCACCATGTTGAACAATTAGTTGAATAAACTATACCAAACAATTAAGCACGCAGTACGCGATACACCCAAAATAGACGGCACAGTTAACCATGTACACAAATATGGCAAACTTTCAGAACAATTCAAGTTAATGACAACATTAACACCTCACTATTTGAACTCCGGACACTCGACATCAGCGGGTTACCACAATACCATACACATGACGGGAGTGGAGATTTAGTGGAGTGAAGTGAAATTATCAGTGCTCTGCGTAACAGTGATTATGATCTTCGACGAATCATCTAGAAAGTGTCTTCTCACGACGACGGAATTGGATAAACACTCTCAAAGATAAGCTTTATGTCTACTTAATCTTAGTAGTATATACTACACTACTGTTCTGTTGCCTCTTTTCAAAGAACTAACCCCAAGAGAATAATTACATATGAGTCATATGAATCATAAAATCTATAAAATAACACTAACGTAATTCGTTATCTGAGAAATAATGAACGCATTTTAGGTAGGAATAAGTATAATTGTTGATTGTTTATTATTCGTGTATGTTTTATATATGTGCATTATTTACTGCATTTGAATGTACCATGTGTTTATGTTTCAGGAAACATCGTATAAATTGAATAATTGTATTTATATCATGTGCTTTAATATGTATGTAATTTGCAGGATATAGTTACTTACTTCAGTAAGATGTGTAATAAATAAGTAGTTAATTTACAGTATTCATGCGTTCATTATTGAAATTTCACCTTTGTTATTGATGTATTTTCATTCTAAGTATTACACTAAAAATCTCATAACTTATGCTAAACATCAATGGATACAATAAACTCGACCATTGAAACGTCTGATTAATAGACTCATAAAATCGTATTTAATCAGACACTGTGTTGAGTCAAATCTGACGAATAGAAATAATTTTAGATATATCAATTTTAACGTATTACATAAATCTTTAATTAATATGATTCATAATTGTTGAGTAATTAATCCGCGCAGATAATTAGCACAGATTAATATTCACTAGATGTAAATGGTTTACACAATTAATTACCACAGATGTAAATTATATTTACACCACTAAATGTAAATGGCTGCACAACGCTTGGCATTAAATGTAAATGGCATCCAGCTTTAGGGCGAGATACATATGAGAAAGTGATAAACTCACATAAAATACCACTAGTCCCATTTACTAAATGTAAATCATTTATATCACGATTAGCATAATAAATAAACCCCATTTATGCTAACTATAAATGTATCTTTGTTTGAAACAACGTCCTGTCTGGCCTATGTAGAATTTGTTGCAATCTGACCAATTTAGTTTGTAAACACCAGGTAGGTCAAATTTTTTTTGTTCTTTGTGTGTGTGTGTTCTGTTTTGTTTGTAGTTTTGTATGCGATTCTGTATCCTGCTTTTTTGAATTTGTGGGCTATTTTTTCAGTGTGGTTATTGTTGTATGTTAGTGTTATGAATTTGTTGTTTTCTGTCTTTGTCTGTTGTTTGTTTTGTGTAGGAGTTTATTGACTATTGTTCTGTTGTATCCGCTGGATTCTGCTAGATATTTTATCGTGTTTAGTTCGTCTTTGTAGTCTGTAAGGTAAAACTTTTACGATTTTACTACTAAAAAACTTTGTGTTCGAGTCGGTAGTAATATACTTACATTCATATATAAGTTATTTATGTATAGTATTACAGTGTAAAATATTTTGTAAAATGCTTTAAACATTAGCCGAAAATTAGAATGAAACTAGTTAAAGACCAAATTATTCTTATTTGACTACTCCTAGCTGGTATTTTTATTTTATTTTCTGTACAGTATTATTTATTCCAGAATTATTTGTGATGATGTGATTCGAAAGAAATTCATTCTGTGGAGATAAAAATAAATGCTTGCATTTTTCGCAGATGAATATTGTAAACAATGTTACCGGTAAGTCCGCAGTATTTGTTTTGCGTTTACGACTAAATTACAGCTTACCCCAGCTAGCGTGTGCCAACATTTAAAGAATGAAATTTATTTTTAAAATTGGCACCGGTTTTGGATCATTGACATAGTGCCATGTCGTCCTTTTCCAGTTTTCATGCAGCTCGACACTACACCAGTGCAAAATCCGCATTGGCACGCTAAACTTGTAGTAATCGGTTAGAGGTTTAGCCGTACTCAGTGACCTAATGAAAATTTCACCGACTACAATCCGTTCTTACATTAATCCGACAGACTCGAGAGTTTTTATTGAGACGAGAAATCAGAAGTGGTTATTTGCGGATACCCGCAGCTCCTTTTTCCCCTCTTAAAAATGGATCGTAAATACGGTTGCCAGATCAAAACCCAGACGAGCCGAACACAGCTGTTAATTTAGCCGAACATTTTACCCGAAAAGCAGCACAGCCGTTCTGTACATTAAAATGACAGCGTGCCGCTTGCAATATTATGGAGAGCTATGCAGAATCAAGGAATAAGTAGTAAATATATAAAAGCAACTAAACAACTATATAAAGATATGACAGCTCAAGTTAAAATAGGGTAAAGGATATCCAGCAAGATAATTATTAGTAAGGGCTTGAAACAGGGTTGTTGCATAGCTCCGACTTTGTTTAAATGAAGCCCTAACATCATGGAGGAAAAATACCGTAATATGGGTGTACCAGTTGGAAATGACAAGATGTTTACAATACACTTTGCAGATGATCAGGCTATAATTGCAGAGGACGAAATTGATACAAGTTATATGCTTAGGAAACTAGCAGAAGAACATGCGAAATAAATGAATAAATACGTCAAAAACTGAGTACCTTATAGTAGGAGGTGAAGGTCAAGACCTAAAACTAGGAACAAAAGTGATAAAAAATATTAAAAACTTAGAGTATTAGACATCGGATGGATGGTGACAGCAACCAAGAAATAAAAGTAAGAATAGGACAAGCTAAGACGGCAACAAAACAATTAAACAGTCTACTTTGGTGTCAACAAATAACAAAAAGCAATAAAATCAGAATATATAAAACTATAGTCGAAAGTATACACCTATATATGGAGCAGAACTGTGGGAAATTAATAAAAGAAATAAATCCAGAATAAGAGCTATGGAGATGGATTACTGGCGAAGGTGCTGTAGACTAACAAGACTAGATAGAGTGAGAAATGTAGAGATAAGACAATCGATTGGAATCGACCTTGACATTATAGAAACAATAGAAACAAGAAGACTGAATTGGTTCGGGGACCTAAAAAGAATGTCGGATGAGAGATGGCCAAGGAAGGTATGGGAATGGACACCGCCCTCCGGAAGGATGGAAAAAGAACGTCGAAGATGCAATGAATGCAAGAAGACTTACAGAACAAGACTGTTTAGACCGGCGCCAGTGGAAGCTAGGATGCGAGAGACGGCACCAGTCGTAATTAAATCGCCAAAAAAAAGTAGCATTTATTATGCTAGGTGCTTGCGTATACACATAGGCCTACTACATGTTAAAAAATAAAACGATATTAGCTTGTGTCATACATAAGATGAGTTTACTGTTATTGCATATACAAACATAATATGGCATATGAATTAACATATGACTGTTTTGTTCCAACTTCATACTATGTGATGCCAGTGTTCATTACTTATAAACATATACAGACGCATATACACATATAGATGCGTTTACGTATAATATTTTACACGTGTACACAATTACATATTGATACGACTGTCTCACTGATCGTCGTATGGTACAGTGGAAAACAGAATACAATACACCAATGAAATCACTAATAACCAGGTTTAATTATCACAATTAATAATTTCTAATCAACAAGATACTCTTTTACAACAATTCAAGTAAAAATTGTCCACACGCAATAATAATGTCAACTACAAAGAATTCCGCACTAATTAAAACACAACAACACTTCGCTACAAACACTCGATCCGGGCTAAAGAAATCGCTCAACACCACTGAACTGATAAGTCGGCTACCATGGCTTTTTATAGGTAGTGCACGCCTTCTAGAAATCTTCCATCCTCAGTGTGCACGCCGCTTAATGTGTATTCAAGTGTTCTGTAGAGTACGCTGGAACGTACTTGAACGCGGCCTTGACTGAGGCAACACCTGCCACACTACTCGGGGGACGGGTCGAGGACGCTCTCGGTTATTCTAGGTGGTTCCATTCGTTTCAATATGTTTTTGAGTTGTCAGACACATACACTTGAAACGCGTGACTTAATTACACCAACTCGAATCGTGTAAGTTTGTTGAGGCAGACCGTAAATAACGCCTGGATAGCTGTGATGTCGAAATATTTGTAAAGCAGAATCTTTTCGTAATTTGTACGTCTGTTATTATTTGTTTTCATTTTTGCTTGTATGTTGTTCTGAAACAATCAGATCTTAGTAAATCACGCTTGTTCTTGTTTGCAGGTAAGTAAGGCGGTGTTGAAGGTTCCAGCCGACTGCTGTAGGTAAGCTTTAAATGTAAGGACTGTTATGACCGCGATCCAACACGCGCCGCTCCTAATTTGTGCCCTGCCCTCTAGCGAGTACGGGCTGAATCGCTAATTACACCGATGTCCGTCCATTTGGATTCCAGCCACACTCACTACTTGAGTCTGCAGACTGACAGCGTGAAGCCACTCGGGCAACTTCGACTGTTCGGCCGTCGCTATTGTCTACTGTCTCGTCAACCCACACTCCACACTTACGTGTATAATGAAATCCACGTATTTTTATCCAAATCGGGGTTTTCCTGTGTGAATAGCGGATGAATTGAACATTAAAATGAATATTGATTGTGGTCACAGTTAAATATTAAAACATATATAGAATTAATTTAACCATATCGTTGTACTCCATTTATTACCCTGAATTGTAGTTTTTGTTTTAACCTTTGTTTCCTCCAGAAACAAACACAATTTCACTGGCTCCCCAGATAATTATGAACCTTTTGACTACATCGTCGCATTAGTATATGAAATATACGTTTATTAAGGAAACTTATTTTATACTGTTTTGCCTGTTTTTAAGTTCAGTTTTTTGTACTCACAATGTTGGTTTTGATATATATTGCTGTAATCAGTTGCGGTAAAACTCCTCTTTACCTGTGCACTAACTTCGCAGGTTGGTTTCGTATTTATCTGGAGTCAATTTAATCAATTATTTTTGTTTCTGGAGTGATAAACGCTGAAACAAAATATACAATTCAGGGTAATAAATAGTATGTAAGAAATGGTATGATATGAATTTATTCTAAATTGTGTTTATTATTTATCTTCGAGAATTATATAATTACCTTACAACATAGGAAGTTAAAATTTGTACAGTTATTCTACTAATAACATATTTGTCTACTAGAATTATAAAAATGTGTTAAAAACTGGCCGAAATAAAAAAGGTTTTTATTTAAAAAATATAAAAAATTTAGAAAATTATAAATTTTGTAAATTTATAAATTTATTATTCTAGTGCCATAACAATCTGAAAGTGTGATGATTAACCTGTACAAATTTCAAGTCTGTAGCACAAAATAGATGCTGAGAAAATGGGATTTTAACATATACGGTTCCCACCCCCCCTTAAATTGACAAGACTCCTTTAAAATGTTACACTAACTTCATAACAAACACTTACAGCGCGTGTACCTAATAAAAACTGGTACACTAAAAATAAAATGACAAAACTTTAAAATGAAACATCGAAATGCTTACAGGACATGTATAGGTAGGTTATACACGAATACGCACAGACACTTGAATACACGAAAAATTTACTCTTGAGTTTACGTATTTGAAGCCGTGAACTTAATAAAATTATTGTGCTAAAATAAATACACAAACTTTAACCACACGTTTACCAAACTCACATCTGACAACAGAATATAGATGAGAACGAAGGTAGCCGAAGTTGCCCGAGTGCCTTCACGCTGTCAGGTCACTCACGTGCGTGTAGAATTAGAACGCACGGTGGTGCACAGTTCAGTTGGGCTTGACAGAGCCCTGACAACATACTTTGCGAATTCTCTGCTATACAGTTTTTTGTCTACCTTGTTGCCGAAAAAACCTGTGTGGTCCCCTACGTAATAAAATCTTTGGAAGCTACGCAGCGATGAATAAAGTTAGTCCAATGCCTCAAAGAACAGTTTCGGAACCGGTTTTGAAGGAATCGCTTTCAGGACTCTTAGTGCGAACCTTTCAGTGTTTTCTTTACCTCTGGTAAAGAAATACATCAGACAATGGCAGATCTGGTAAGTAAATTGAATATTCCAACACCAAGATATTCTTCCACAGAAAGATCTCTCATAGACAGCGCATCACTAGTTGCTGGCGATCCGTGAGGTCGGCCCCATTGCTATTCCACGCCTTTCTCGTATTTGTTTCGTAGAAGGTTGTTGTAATTATGGAGCTCGAATCGTGTTTTCTTCACGTCATGGTATACGCCAAAGCTGTCTGTTCCCACTCTGAACGTCCTCCAGCCATATACTCCTGGGTCTGCCAGAAAGAGATGTAGCTGGGCGATTATTGTGATAAAGAGTTGTAATGGAAGTAATACACAAGGGCGGATTTGCTGTACTGCCGCCCCCAGGCATGGCAGATAATGCCGCCCCCCTCCACCCTCTCCTATCAATCTCCCTCATTCCCCCTCCCTTCCCCTCTTCGATGTCACATCCTCTCCCCCCCCCAGTTTGATTGTCTGCCTCGTTTCCTTTGACTGTTAGGTGAATTCCTGGTTTAATTATTTCATGTAAAACTAAATAAACATTGATAATATATTTACTTGTCAGAAGAAAATAATTAATTTCAGTTAGAAATTAAGGGAAACGTAAATAAAATCACACAAAATATGGGTACAAACATTATTTATTAAATGACAAACGGAAAATACTGGAATACTGGTACAGTTATATGTGCAACTCAACTAATTTTATCGTAGATAAATTTATCGGAGATAATTTTTATATTTGTGTGTACTTAATTATCTGGCTTTTATACTTATAAATTTGTTTGAATCTAAAAATATCATTTCTTAACTCAAATTTTGCCGCTCCCCAAAATTTGCCGCCCCAGGCAAGTGCCTAGTCTGCCTGTGCGTAAATCCGCCCCTGGTAATACGTGTGATGGAGTGTAGTACATACTACTGTAGTCCGTGAAACCCTCGACAAGGCTCCCGGCGTCCTCTCGCCCTTGTTTCCCTTCCTAACCGCCAGGGTCTGAGCACATTTATCTTCTGCTTCTTGTGTTGGTGTACTGACCTGTGCGGCTCCCGCATGGGGGTCGCTCTTGTCGATCACTAATTGGTGTAGGCTGGGACGTTTCCAATCTAAAACTGTCTGTTCTGTGTCGGGATCTCCTTGGTTTGATGTAATTCATGGAGGTCTTCGAGTTCTCACTCCGTCTGCCTTTGTCCGGTGGATGGCTGCAACTTTCTTCTGCTGCAACTGCAACCTCTTCCTTCCCCCCCTATTGAGCACCATTAGCTCCAAACGCCTTCGAGTGGTTCGCCGCAAAGCCATCCTCCTGCCTCTTAACTACTTGTTACCAGACCAGGCGTTGTTACCATATTTCGACGTCCACATTAAAACAGGTTTTCAGTTTTTTTTTAAGACGTACAAAATCAAAACGTTTGTACACTGAATTTATTTCTTATTACAACTCGAAATCAATCATAAACAAATCAAACGTACCAAATTATAAACAATCAAACAAATCAAATGTACAATTTTCTTCTTCTTCAGCCCAACGTGAGCCAAATGTTCTCCAATGTGTCCTAGCCATTGCCGCCTCAGCGTAACCCCTCACGTCCATTCTTCTAGCACATCGTAGGGACGGACCCTCTTTCTGCTTTTATAGACTTGCGCCCTCAGAAGTTTCTTTGTCATACGCTGATCATCCATCCGCTCTAGGTGACCTAGCCACTGTATTCGTTCACCCTTTACGAATTGTACAATGTCCTCATGCATCATCAGCTCATCTATCACCGGGATATTTCTTATTCTTCAGTCATCATTTTCTTTAATTGGGCCTTCTTAAAATACGCCTGACAATCTTTTTTTGAAACTTCTTAGAGATCGGTTTTTCCTTTTTTGTTAGTGTCCATGTCTCGTCTCCATAAGTAACAGCCGCTCCGATAAGTGTCTTTTGTAATTTTATTTTTGCCACTGACCTCTGCACCGAAAAACGAAGCGGGCGGTATCGTTTACCGGGCTGTTAGGCCGTGGTCTAAAGTCATAAAATATACGTTTGGTATTACTGTAGCCGTTCGTAATGTAAGATAACAGCAGTCAGTGAACACAACACACGTGTCGGCCGTGCTGGCGCGGGAAAGAGGTTTCAAGTGACAATTGTGGTAATTGTTTAAGTTTTTAAAGTTTACTGGCCGTTTTTGCTTTAGACTATGAACGGCTACAATAATAACAACCTTATTTTTAATGATTTTATACCACGGCCCGGTAGATGATATTCAATCAGAATCTTGCCGTGTATAGAATTTGATCGGGGGGGGGGGTCCGGGTCCTGTCGAGTCAAGTCGGCTTCATATAAAAAATAAACAAGTTAAGACTCATCAACATTAAAGTGACTGAAATCAGTCCCATTAAAGTAAACGATAATAAAACAATAAAAATACGCGTTACTGAAACATTGTTTAGAAGGTACTGACTCACTGACTGAATTGATTTGCCTGTATCATACATTTCAAACGTATACCCAAATGCTGTGTAATAAACCAGTTTGTATATTTAATAATCGGTATGGAGAACTGAACCATACATGACTTCCATGTTCTAAGATTTATATTTAAAATAATTTTAGAAATGAAATATTTCCATAGAAACTACTTCTTTTTTCAGTCTTAACCACAGTACTGTTGTCATTAACGTGTACCACCTCACGTTAGCGCACTCGATTATCATTGACGATGGCAGTCGATAGCACTGCCGAAACGTCTGGTTTTGCAGAAAACATTGGACCACGGCCAAACAGCCCAGGAAGGAATTTTAACAACAAACTTCTTCTTTGTTGCCGATAACGTAGTACACATATAAAAAATTATCCCCTCCCCCTTCAACTATCATTTTCATTTATGGAAAATTACCTCCTCCCCTTCAACCACACTTTTTATTTATAGACACTTCATCTAACTTTCTACAGTGGATTATTATGACTTTTTTCCAGGATATTTTATTGATCAAAATTAAGTACTTTACTCTTGTTAAAGCATAAAACGTTGCAGGTAAACTATCCCTTCCCCTTAACCGATCTTCACCAAAATCAATAGGGCTTGAGTCCTCTACAACTCGGGCACGTATGCAAAAAATTATTTGATTCTGATTGAATTTGTGGCAGTTGTCGTTAGCCATAGAAAAAATTCTACACACACACACACTTTTCGAAAAATGACTTTTCTTCATGTTTTGAGGGTAGTACAATCAGAATCAGCCCTTATCGCTATCACCATACTTCCATTGCCTTATGGAATATGGAAGTAAAAAGAGTTACTAGTTGAAAAAGTAATAAAGTAGCCTAAAAACTACGAGAGAAACAAAATTTGTCAGTTTGTTTCGATGCTCGGAGAGGTGTCCGGTCCCCCCCCCCCCCCCCCGTAAATAGGACCGTGACCGTGAAAGACTTCGTTGTTTACAGAGTGTATTTGTCTGGGTTTAGAATTTAGTGTAAACGCATGTTGAGTGTAGGGCAGGATTTATTGGATGGGAGCGAGTCATCCATTTACTGAGACGGGATCAGTGTTCCTGCGGCGCCTTAACGTCTGCAACCTACACACACGTATATGTCTTCTTGTTAACGAATGTTTCTGAAGAACGTGCTTTAATAGGATAGGTCGTCGGCGCCAGTACTTCATTTCTACATTTTCCAGGAAGAAATGAATTAATGTGACATCAGATAGAACCGATACGGTTACCTAAGCAATAACGACTGGAGACAGCGACCGTACCTTCGAAACGGTAAAATTTATAACTTTCCTTTGAACGATAAACTAAATTTTGGTGTTCAATTTAAAACCACGATTAAAACTAGTTTTGAATTTACAAATTTAAAATTAATAAATTTAAAAGTTTTTACGCGTTTATTTTAGATGTAAATGTTTGTTCATTTACTGTTCTGTAAGTTTGAAGTAGCCCTGCCCTTTCGTTTCTCCAATTCTAGGCTAGATTCATCTGTCTAGAACGAACATGTCACCGTTCATCATTAGCAGTCTCTGTAATTCCAACTTTGTGCTGTTTACTTGCCGAACTGCTACATGTTATGCTCCGGACGAGGGCTTTCGGTGCCTCCACCATTATCAAGTCCTAAACCACGACAAACAAATATACCACCGGAACCCGTAGCCTATATATACCCATGAATCCGCCTTCACGGCTGGTCAAGTTATAATATAATGTGTTGGTAGGTGACTTTGGTGTATATAGTACGGGCAGACTAAGTCTCAGTCTATAGCTACTGAAGATACTACATAGTAAACTATTAGCTAAGCGTTCCATTTTAGCTAAAACAAAACTCGGTCCAAACAGCACGAGTATAAGAGAATGAGGAGGAATTTAATTTTGTCGATTGTCCGTTTACAGGAGGTGCCGTCGTAAACAAAGGACTGATCACTGACCGAGATTAAGAGGTTCCTACATACGCTGCCAACAACTATTTTGCCAACACGTTGCGTATAAATAACGTTGGCTTTGTGTTTCAAACGAAGGCAGCCGTGTCAGCCGTCGATTGAATTAACGGATTAATTTTAACACGATGTAACGACTACAAATGAGTTATATAGAGCTATGCTCACATCTAAATCAGCGGGCGGGCGGGCGAATCGAGTTCTCAATTTTGACTCGACCGTTTGCCATTTGTCTGTCTGTTTGGATACATCTCATGATAACTTTTGAACGCATCAACCGATTTTCAGAAGTGTATCAATTTTTCGTTGGTCCATCCTAGCATAAGCGTGGACAGATCTACTGTATCCGTCTTCTTCTGTGTTAGTTTCGTTGGCTGACCAACATCGACTTGCACGAGTTTCAGTTCACATGTGTTCGAGAGAGGTTCCAAAGGTATAAAGTACGCTAGTGTTTCCATGTAGATAGAAATGTAGTTTGGTCTGTGCGGTAGAAGTATTAATGTGCGCGCCGAGTTTCACGAAAGCTGGTTGATACGTTCAAAAATTACCGTGAGATAGACGACAGCGCCTCACTTGTTTGATTTACTCAACTTTCGTTTGAAATAATTAAAACCGACAGAAGTTGGCACTCTAACTTGTGATATTAATGAGCATGTTTTTTGAGCTTGCATTACTTTCGCCAATTGTGGAATTTTTAGGTTCACAAACGCTGCTGCTCAAAGCGAGTGGTATGTAGTCCAAATGCTGGGGTCCAGTAGATTTCTCGTACGCCGCTTTTCATAATGTACACAAGGCGCGCGCTCGCGCTCACACACACACCAATATGTTGCAAGGTCCACAGATCACTTTTGAATTTCTCTAATCCGCGGACCTGTGTTTCGGAATCACTGGTCTAGTAAAGCTCTCTTGCTCAGAAGGATGAAGGACCGTTGTCAGTGGTAATTCACTTTATCTCGCATCGTTGTAGTCACGGTGTTGACAAGTTATTGCACACGAATGGGTCGGTTCCACTGAAGGCGATAAACCTGTACGGTAGATGAATGCTAATAGTGCACACAAAACGGTAATCAGAATTGTTCACAGAGACAGTGTGGGAAAGTGCTGCGCAATTAACAAAGAACATTATCATGTCCAACGCTTACGAGTGTTAATGTTCTGGCCGGGGTGGTAGGCCTAATAAATACGCGTAAAAGCGTGAGAACATTATCATAGCCAACGCTTACGAATGTTAATGTTCTGGCCGGGGTGGTAGGCCTAATAAATACGCGTAAAAGCGTGAGAACATTATCATATCCAACGCTTACAATGTTCTGGCCGGGGCGGTAGGCCTAATAAATACGCGTAAAAGCGTGAGAACATTATCATACCCAACGCTTACCAGTGTTAATGTTCTGGCCGGGGTGGTAGGCCTAATAAATACGCGTAAAAGCGTGAGAACATTATCATATCCAGCGCTTACGAATGTTAATGTTCTGGCGGTGGTGGTAGGCCTAATAAATACGCGTAAAAGCGTGAGAACATTATCATATCCAACGCTTACCAGTGTTAATGTTCTGGCCGCGGTGGTAGGCCTAATAAATACGCGTAAAAGCGTGAGAACATTATCATATCCAACGCTTACAATGTTCTGGCCGGGGTGGTAGGCCTAATAAATACGCGTAAAAGCGTGAGAACATTATCATATCCAACGCTTACCAGTGTTAATGTTCTGGCCGGGGTGGTAGGCCTAATAAATACGCGTAAAAGCGTGAGAACATTATCATATCCAGCGCTTACGAATGTTAATGTTCTGGCGGGGGTGGTAGGCCTAATAAATACGCGTAAAAGCGTGAGAACATTATCATATCCAACGCTTACCAGTGTTAATGTTCTGGCCGCGGTGGTAGGCCTAATAAATACGCGTAAAAGCGTGAGAACATTATCATATCCAACGCTTACCAGTGTTAATGTTCTGGCCGGGGTGGTAGGCCTAATAAATACGCGTAAAAGCGTGAGAACATTATCATATCCAACGCTTACCAGTGTTAATGTTCTGGCCGCGGTGGTAGGCCTAATAAATACGCGTAAAAGCGTGAGAACATTATCATATCCAACGCTTACCAGTGTTAATGTTCTGGCCGGGGCGGTAGGCCTAATAAATACGCGTAAAAGCGTGAGAACATTATCATATCCAACGCTTACCAGTGTTAATGTTCTGGCCGGGGCGGTAGGCCTTATAAATACGCGTAAAAGCGTGAGAACATTATCATATCCAACGCTTACCAGTGTTAATGTTCTGGCCGGGGCGGTAGGCCTTATAAATACGCGTAAAAGCGTGAGAACATTATCATATCCAACGCTTACCAGTGTTAATGTTCTGGCCGCGGTGGTAGGCCTTATAAATACGCGTAAAAGCGTGAGAACATTATCATATCCAACGCTTATCAGTGTTAATGTTCTGGCCGCGGTGGTAGGCCTAATAAATACGCGTAAAAGCGTGAGAACATTATCATATCCAACGCTTACCAGTGTTAATGTTCTGGCCGCGGTGGTAGGCCTAATAAATACGCGTAAAAGCGTGAGAACATTATCATATCCAACGCTTACCAGTGTTAATGTTCTGGCCGCGGTGGTAGGCCTAATAAATACGCGTAAAAGCGTGAGAACATTATCATATCCAACGCTTACCAGTGTTAATGTTCTGGCCGCTGTGGTAGGCCTAATAAATACGCGTAAAAGCGTGAGAACATTATCATATCCAACGCTTACCAGTGTTAATGTTCTGGCCGGGGTGGTAGGCCTAATAAATACGCGTAAAAGCGTGAGAACATTATCATATCCAACGCTTACCAGTGTTAATGTTCTGGCCGGGGCGGTAGGCCTAATAAATACGCGTAAAAGCGTGAGAACATTATCATATCCAACGCTTACCAGTGTTAATGTTCTGGCCGGGGCGGTAGGCCTAATAAATACGCGTAAAAGAGTGAGAACATTATCATATCCAACGCTTACCAGTGTTAATGTTCTGGCCGGGGCGGTAGGCCTAATAAATACGCGTAAAAGCGTGAGAACATTATCATATCCAACGCTTACCAGTGTTAATGTTCTGGCCGGGGCGGTAGGCCTAATAAATACGCGTAAAAGCGTGAGAACATTATCATATC
The DNA here is from genome assembly GCA_034769895.1 of Magicicada septendecula. NCBI lineage: Eukaryota > Metazoa > Arthropoda > Insecta > Hemiptera > Cicadidae > Magicicada > Magicicada septendecula. Next base: position 14,665,656 of record CM068370.1, read on the forward strand.
CAACGCTTACCAGTGTTAATGTTCTGGCCGGGGCGGTAGGCCTAATAAATACGCGTAAAAGCGTGAGAACATTATCATATCCAACGCTTACCAGTGTTAATGTTCTGGCCGGGGCGGTAGGCCTAATAAATACGCGTAAAAGCGTGAGAACATTATCATATCCAACGCTTACCAGTGTTAATGTTCTGGCCGGGGCGGTAGGCCTAATAAATACGCGTAAAAGCGTGAGAACATTATCATATCCAACGCTTACCAGTGTTAATGTTCTGGCCGGGGCGGTAGGCCTAATAAATACGCGTAAAAGCGTGAGAACATTATCATATCCAACGCTTACCAGTGTTAATGTTCTGGCCGGGGCGGTAGGCCTTATAAATACGCGTAAAAGCGTGAGAACATTATCATATCCAACGCTTACCAGTGTTAATGTTCTGGCCGGGGCGGTAGGCCTAATAAATACGCGTAAAAGCGTGAGAACATTATCATATCCAACGCTTACCAGTGTTAATGTTCTGGCCGGGGCGGTAGGCCTAATAAATACGCGTAAAAGCGTGAGAACATTATCATATCCAACGCTTACCAGTGTTAATGTTCTGGCCGGGGCGGTAGGCCTAATAAATACGCGTAAAAGCGTGAGAACATTATCATATCCAACGCTTACCAGTGTTAATGTTCTGGCCGGGGCGGTAGGCCTAATAAATACGCGTAAAAGCGTGAGAACATTATCATATCCAACGCTTACAATGTTCTGGCCGGGGCGGTAGGCCTAATAAATACGCGTAAAAGCGTGAGAACATTATCATATCCAACGCTTACCAGTGTTAATGTTCTGGCCGGGGCGGTAGGCCTAATAAATACGCGTAAAAGCGTGAGAACATTATCATATCCAACGCTTACCAGTGTTAATGTTCTGGCCGGGGCGGTAGGCCTAATAAATACGCGTAAAAGCGTGAGAACATTATCATATCCAACGCTTACCAGTGTTAATGTTCTGGCCGGGGCGGTAGGCCTAATAAATACGCGTAAAAGCGTGAGAACATTATCATATCCAACGCTTACCAGTGTTAATGTTCTGGCCGGGGCGGTAGGCCTAATAAATACGCGTAAAAGCGTGAGAACATTATCATATCCAACGCTTACCAGTGTTAATGTTCTGGCCGGGGCGGTAGGCCTAATAAATACGCGTAAAAGCGTGAGAACATTATCATATCCAACGCTTACCAGTGTTAATGTTCTGGCCGGGGCGGTAGGCCTAATAAATACGCGTAAAAGCGTGTTTCAGTTGTTTCGGCGTGCTAGAATTATCTCTGTTCTGATCTTGTTTCGTTTCAAGATTTAGGGCCGTCTAATGTAGGTGGCATTGGTTGTCTGTCGTTGTCGGTTGAACCGCCAGGTCACTTGGCTACAACTGTAGACGGCCAGTCTGTATTTGGCTTGCTTCCTAGCTTCCTCTCTCAGTGGTGTGCTTCCTGGTAATACGTTGCAGTCATGGCTCTGTTACCTACATTAGATTTAGTGCCGTGTAATGTAGGTGCCATTGGTTGTCTATTGTTGTCGTTGAACCGCCAGGTCACTTGGCTACAACTGTAGACGGCCAGTCTGTCTTTGGCTTGCTTCCTAGCTTCCTCTCTCAGTGGTGTGCTTCCTGGTAATACGTTGCAGTCATGGCTCTGTTACCTACATTAGATTTAGGGCCGTGTAATGTAGGTGGCATTGGTTGTCTATTGTTGTCGTTGAACCGCCAGGTCACTTGGCTACAACTGTAGACGGCCAGTCTGTCTTTGGCTTGCTTCCTAGCTTCCTCTCTCAGTGGTGTGCTTCCTGGTAATACGTTGTAGGTGGCAGGACATTCATGAAATCTTCTCAAACATTTGCATATGCAGGTGGCATTGCAATAGTAGCAAGAAACGTTGATAGCGAAGACATGTATGCATTAATGGAAGTAGAAACAATGAAATTAGTCTTGTGGTAAATGAAAACAAGACAGAATACATGGTAATGTCCAACTCAGAGACCAGAAGGACTCCTAGTGATTTCAATGTGAATGGGAAGTTTTTCAAGGGAGTGTTCTGCTTTAGTTATCTAGGTACCTTGGTATCAAATGATAATAACATTAGGACGAGTATAAAAGAAAGGATACAAGCAGGAAATAGAGCCTACTTTGCAAATATTAACATCTTTAAAAACAGTCTTGTTACAAGAGGTATACAACTTAAAGTATATTATTCTCTAGTGCGATCAGTTGTTACATAAGAATATGAGATGTGGTTGGATCTGAGGTGTGGACTTTGACAGAGAATGACAAAACTGCTTTAAAAGTATTCGAGCGCAAAATAATCGCGTAAAATTTATGGCCCAGTAAGAGAAAAAGTCAGTTGGAGAATACGCAATAACAATAAACTAGAGGCTCTCGTGCATGGAAAAGACAGTGAAATTCATCAAATCACAGAGGTTGCGGTGGCTGGGACATGTGGTAACAATGTCTGAGAAAAGAATTCTGAAAGGAAAATTGTAGTACAAGACGTAGAGGCAAGACGTAACAGAAGATCTTGCTAGCATGGGAATCAGAGGGTGGAGAGGAAGGGCGGATAACAGGGAAGCATGGAGGAGTACTGTTGAGGAGGCTAAAACTTACCAAAGGCTGTAACGCCAGATAAGAAGAAGAATGTAGGTGGCAGTGCTTGTCGTTTATGGTGAGGTTAGGTTGAATCGCCAGAGTACTTGGCTACTAGTATAGACGGCCACTCACTTTCCCTTTGGCTTGGTGTCCTTCCTAGTAATACGTTGTAATCATCGTTCTGTTACATCCGTATATACTGTAAAAGAATTTATGCGAACACACGACCAAACTAATCTTCGGATTACTTGGACGAGTGAGTAATAACGAAGAAGAAGAAACAATAAAAACGAGACTGTCCTCTTGTTGGCATTCTGTACAGAAGCCGATTGCATTCGTTGGTGTCGTAATATATATATTATCACTGTTTAATAATATCACGCTTATCTGGCGTCTAAAGATACTGTTAACTCGAAAGACGTGTAATTATAACAATGATGGAATACGAATTATGTAAGCGTTACGCCAGACGACGACGACGATCCTAGTGCGTCGTGCCTGACTGGAATAACAATTTTGGTACGTGTACAGTGTGCACTGTAAAACACAAATTATGACTCATTAGTTCTTGCCCTTCTTTGTATAATATTTATTTTTACATTTAGCATACTTATATATACTATGTTCTGTATAATTATTACATATAAATTAGTATAATATATTTACAATAAACTTATGAATTACACGATTAACATTGATTTTACACACACAGACACAATTTAGTACAGTTCCTTTTCTTGACGTGTTAAAACAAAATAGTATTTAAATTAAATATACAGACATTACTTAATATATCAAGTAAGTACACTTGATCGACATTTAAATTTTATTTAAGTATAATTACCTTTAAAAAAAAGTGGGTGTGTCGTGGGACACACGCCACAAGGGAGAACTTGGGTGTCGAATGGCGAGTAAACTGATTCAGCGTTTAAAGGTTGCTCGTATGCATTATGGAGTAAGAGAGATGTTGCTATAAAGAAGTGTGATTCAAATGAGAGTGAACGAGTAGTTAAATGAAACGAGAACATAGTAGTGTTTGTATGTAGTTTAGTGCAAGAAATCGATATTTACAGTGAACATAAATAGAATCATATATATATATATATATATAATTTGTGATGTTTTCAATTTGTTTCTTCTGCAAGTAGTATAATTTTGTATATTCTTTTTAACACCTGACGCACGTTTCATCAGAGGTTTAATCAGAGGTTAATATCAGTATCATCAGAGGTTTCTAAGTAAATTCAATTTAAAATCATCCTCAATTTACTTAGAAACCTCTGATGATACTGATATTTTTCAGTGAAACGTGCGTCAGGTGTTAAAAAGAATATACAAAATTATACTACTTGCAGAAGAAACAAATTGAAAACATCACAAATTATATAATTACTGCAAGAAACATCGAGTTACTTATATAGAAAATTATATATATATATATATATATATATATATATATATATATATATTTCAATCGCTTTCTGCTACAGTCCGTTTCTTGATGTATATAATACTATAATATTTATAACTAATTTACCTCAAGATATACTTAAATTAAAGTATTTATTTAATTAAAGTATATCTTGAGGTAAATTAGTTATAAATATTATAGTAATATATATATATATATATATGATAGAATCACATATATTTTGTTTAGCATACGTCTGTACATGTACAGACAATACGTAAGAAATAATTTTGTTTACTGTAACAATATGATTTATGCAATATTTAGTTGGAAAGTAGACTGTGTTATGCGCTGTATAAGAATTCGGTTTTTTACAAATTATAAAATAGCTAAATTACTAAATCGAATTTTAAAATATAAAAACCTGCCAGCCAAATACAGTGGTAAAAAACCAGTATTCAACTCGCAGATCAACTAAAAAACGTCAAAGTAAAAAAGGCACAAAATTATACTTTTTCGACATTACAAAACGTGCACAAACATTCTCATTGACGATACTATAAATTTTATAATCCAACAAAAATAGGTGTCACTGATTTTAAATTGTTTTATGAATCAAACAATTGGAAGGTTGTGTGAATATATTAGGCTAAAAATGAACCAAGTACAAGAAACGGATTTCAAAAGTATTCATTCAATTCGATATCTCACCATGTGAGTACATTTTGTTTTATCATAAATAAAATTATTGTTGGTATTTATATTATTCTTATAATAGTGCTTAAACGTTTAGAATATGCTCACATTTTTAGATAACCGTGAAACGTCTGAAATAAACATACGGACCAGTTCTGGCGTGACGAGTTGTGTTCGGATCATGTGCTTCGCCTTCAGGTTTCCAATCGCTCAGTTAAGTCACTAACAGTTAAAACTCATAGGTGGTAACACGCTATAGCTACGGTGCGAGTGAGTTTTGTCGTATGTGACCTGAATATTAGCCTATTTGTTTCAGAACGGGTCATTTTATAAGCAATGTAAATACGAAGACACGACAGATCTAATATAACTTTGTTTGTAGTTTATTGAAATAAACGACATGTAAGCAGGGCTTACTTACGGGGGCCGAATGGGACCGGACCCCTCCCCCCTAGAGGATCGAAAAAGTTGAAGTTAATCTGTTAATGTTTAGGCTGTTTTATCAATTTTTCACTGTGTACGCTTATATAGTAGGAACGTTTTTTTAAATGTAGAACAGGTTTAGGCTAGTACTCTCAGCATAGCGTGTACGTTTGAAATTAGAATGTAGGAAAATCAATTCAGTCAGAGAGTACCGTACGTATCTTGTAAACAATGTTTCAGTAACGCGTATTGTTATTGTGTTATTGCCGTTTTCTTTATGGGAGTGATTTCAGCCAGTTTAAGATAGTAATGTTGATTTGTCTCAACTTGTGTTTTTCGTTTGTATGAAGCCGATCCGACCCCGGACCCCGCCCCCCCTACATTTAAGCGTAAGTTAGTTCAAGAAGCAAATTAAACAATCCGGTCGCGTTACATCATCAGCGCAACGGAATGAAGTAATACACTGTGCTTCACATCTGAATGTGCCGTATGTAAATTGGCTGTTGTAAATGACATTTAACTGCAGCGTCCTTCACTCTGTGCATTGTCGTCTACATTACATTACAAACCAGTCGTCTGGAAAATTAATTTTTTCTCTTGTCAACAGTTTCACAACTCGGTCAATTTTAAGCCTGTGTGTTTGTGTGTGTTTTTTACTGGATCACTTGTACATACGTGCTGGCCAAAGCGGGGAGAAATTTACTTGATGTGTTTCTGTATGCTGCAAAAATATGGAGTTTGAAATACAGAGAAAATTGTAAAAAACTATAGAAATTAGATCAGACATTGTTTTAGTATAGAAAGGTACAGAAACCATAATCTGTGCAAATAAATGTATAGTTTTATCACTCTTCTTCCGCACTCCCATGGTGTAGGGGAATGCCTAATTCCACCTCTTCCTGGATCTTCCAACAATTTCTCATTCTTATACAGGCTTACATTACAGGGCCGCATGAGGAATACCTGTTGGCATTCTTTGCATAGTGTTTGTCCGTGGGTTCGGGTCCAGTAAACAGTATTTCACCACTGTACTTAATATTGATGTTGTTGGCACTTTTAGAACATGAAATCAACATGCAGACACACACGCACGCGTGATGCATAGTGGCGTAAGCACAGGCCCCGTAATGGGGGGGGGGAGCTATGGACTAGAGAGGCCCGCACAAACATTTCCCTTAATTCCTTAAGAATGGGTATAAACCATTGAACTTAAATAAAACCAAATTACCCCGTACGCATTTAACATCAAAAACAAACACATTATTTTTTTGTTTGTTTTACTAGTACCTAATGATTTACTTTGAGAGTATACATTATTTTGTTAACTGCACAATAGAGCAGTCATTCCAGTTAAGAATGCACCGAGGCCACCGGCCAGGCCTGCACCGTCATTCGTTATGAGCTACGAAAGGAAACTATAGGCCTACCACATCGAGATTCTTCTGGCACATTCGACAAACACGTAGATTGTTCTATGATGTCGTAACAATATGTTTAGTGGTTGGTAAAGTTGGTCTGAAAGCTATGAACTGTTTTGGTACAACAATGTAGATGAATACAAGAAAGTGTCAATCAAATAAGATCGGGGTGGACTGCCAATGGAAAGACCCCTATATTATGAAAATAATAGACTGATCTTCTGTTTGAAAAGGAAAGTTTTTATACATTGAGCCCTGTCTCCAATGACTTGTGAGTAAGAAACAAACAATTAACAAGAAAATGCAACCAAACTGCAGACTATATAGAGAATTGTGGAATGACTGACTACAGGGGGAGACAGTACACCAAGTAAAGTGATGGGGAGTCAAACTAGGAAAGACGATATTTTAGAATACTAAAACAAACTTTACAAAATTAAGACAGAGGTCATCCCTTTATAAGGCTGAGGGTTGATTTGATACATGCTCCGGACAACAGCAACTGCACTATCAACTCCACTGGGTATGCAAGTAATAATGATGCTCTGACTTAACGAATTTAAAGTGTTTTCTATTTTGTCTACTACAATTATAATTAATTTTAACCCATACAATGTGTGCTACACCCACAACGATGAGTAACAGTTTTATGGGTGACTGCACATAAGCAATTCGTGAATAACAAGTGTATATTTGTATGTTTCCGATCTGAGAAAATTATAATGCCACCATGTGTTACTTTGGGAAGTACATTATTGCCTTCTCTTTTAACTCTATACTCAAAATGAAATCAAGCATGTTTTTTTTTTGTTATTCCATACTAGTGTGTGCATAGATTCACACAAAAACATTTTAGTTCTACAAGTGGCAGAGACAGTGACATTTTGCAAACATTTTTCTGATCTCCATCAATACAATTTTGTTGTACAGAGGTACCACATTTGCCATTTGTCTGTGCATGAAAATCATTCAAGAGAAACATTACAGTCCTTCCGAAGTGGGAACAGACTCACACTGACCAAAACCATCAAACACATTGAGAGGTGCACCAAAATAGAATTTACTCCCTGCTAACCTTAAACATATGAATAATTTGAAAGTTTTTTTACAATCCATATTTTTGTTTGCTTTTGTTCACCAAAACTAAGTAAAACTGAGTGTCATGCAGTGGGGATTAGAACTGAAATACCTGTACACAATCAAACATATTTTCACTTACGCTGGGATCCAAACTTAACATGATTGAAAAATATGATATAAGTATACAATTACTATTCATTGATATGAATATAATAAATATAAATAAATATATTGATAAAAATATATTATATATTGTGATGTATTATAATGTACACATTTTGTGACACATATGATGTTTGATAAAAAAGTTCGTGAAATTTTGCAATTTCCACCGCTACAAGTGTCTCATTAAAAAAACTGTTATAATGTGATATTGGTACACATGTCCAAACTTTAGCCCTATTTGATGCATAGTTTAGATTTTACAGCTAACTGAATAAGTAGTCCTTAGCTGTATTAGGCAATTTTTTGTAATTCTACAATCCAAGATTGAAGAACATAGATTAAAGATTGTGTTAACTGTGAGATAAACTGCTCTGTCCTGGTAAACATGTTCAGGAGGCTTCCCGCAAGACTTCTGTGCGTGAAGAAGCAGTTTACAAGCTTCAAAGACTACCGTAAATGAGTTGAAGATCGTGGTAGTCAGATGAAGATTATCTTTTTGTGTTCCACGAAATTTCATCGCTATGGGCAGTGATAAATAAAGAGTACAATTCGGACATTTTACGCCATTTGTATGAAGCTATTCGTAGAAAACGGCCAGATTTAACGAAGAATAATTTATGAAAATTGCAGCCCGATAATGCTTCTGGACGCATGACATTGCTTGTTAAGAATTTTGTCAGGCTAGACAAAAGAAAACGTCATAATAATAACACGGCAACTGTCGTATTCACCAGATGCGTCCCAAAATGTGATCTTTCCTCCTCAAAATAGTGATAATTTCCACGAAAGGACAACGTTTCGCTACCGTTGAAGATGTAAAACAAAAATCGCTAAGCGAGCTCAAGGCTGTACCAAAAAGTGCATGCTTGAAATATTTTGAAGACTGCAAAACGGCTGGATTAATCGTGTTACATTCGGACTGTGACTACTTTGAAGGGGGATAAGTGTCGATGAATGAAGACATAATTTTTTAAATAAACAAGAACTGTATGAACTTTTTGATCAAATCTCATACATCGGCTACTTCCACTGTTTGTACTCTACATGTATACAAAACTATTCATCTGAAAAGGGTGGTATCACAATAACAAAATTCTATTTTGCTGGTTACCAAACATCGTGTCTGAGTTAATAAGACACAGATTGGGTCTGGTCAATCTTTTCTATAATAATTGATACCAGGCAAAATATTAACATTAAAAATCATCTGAGTCAAATACTCATAAGTCGTGGGAGCATGAGTCAACGTCTCTATTTCTGAAGACGAAGCAGGAAGACCTACTAACGTAAAAATTTATAAAAGGTTTTTTGGAATTTATAGAAATAACCGATGAAACTGGAGTATGCTTAGAAGAGGTTATAAACAGTCTTCTGGAGAACGTATTCTGTTTCGTTGTATAATTTCAGTATACTGTAGGTGCCACAGGGATAAGGAGCGGGGTTAGGGAACAATGTCATGAATTAAGTACGGGTAGCAGGGGGACCCGCAAAGGATTGCTGCGGAGAGGTGCAGAAAAAAGTTACGCCACTACACACACACACACACACACACACACACACACACACACACACACACACACACACACACACACACACACACGCGCGCGCGCGCAATCAGGAATTGCGGTTGATTTGAAACATGTTGATAAATACTTTTGTTTCCAGACGATTTAGAATTCAATCAGAATAGGATACACTGTACTTGGTCTTGTAAGGTACACGGTCTATCGGCCGAAATTAATAGTTCAATATCGACACGTGAAACGAAATTAATGGAGTTTCGAAGATCAGAATGTATCCCGTGACTTATAACATAGAGATTGTGGGAAAAATAAAGACAATTTTTTAATTAATTTTATTTTTAATTAATTTAACGATGAATCTTTTACATAGTTTGAGTACAAAGACGTTTCTATATTACATCACCATTACTGTGTAGCAGACGCTTGGGATATTTTACAGGGGAAATCTTATGTTGGGAAATTTAACAGGACATTATCAAGTTCATTGAGTGCTGATTTAAAGAAGCGAAATTGTGTTCTTACAATAGTATTAAGCATTTGGGGAATTAAGAGTTCGGTAATTTTTAGAGGGTTCATGATTTGTGAGTTTAACGTCATGAATAGTGGATTGTGTTCCTATGCCGTGCGCGCTAATTATAACACAATGGTTTTAGAAAGTAAACTGACTTTATATAGACGAAAAAGAGTATTTTCTTTTTTTTTTCAAAATAATTTTAATTCTTTTAAATTTTGAAAATAATTCTTGTTACATGTTTATTTAGAGACATATATAAGGAATGTAATTTGTTTCAGTTACTTCCGAGTGACATGAACAATACTATTATTAACTTACTCTGTAAAATCCGAGAATAATCTAACATCCCTCACTTAACGTCCAACATATTACGAAATTAATTAATTATTAATTTTTTAATTACTTTACAATTAATTAATTTAATATTGCAGTAAGTTACTTATTATCACTACTGTCCGGGCTATCAGGCCGTGTGGTCTTATGTTGTTTGTTGCAGACGTTTCAACCATTCCATCTTGGTGGGCATCTTCAGTGGCGGAAGGACCGTCTCCGTCAGTAACACCGTGTCAGTACTTTCAGTCCTTCCGCCACTGAAGATGGCCACCAGTAGAGTGGTTTAACAACCTATGAGCACGGCATGATGGTCCTGAAGTAGTTACGACTCCGTCCGTGAAAGCTTACGGTATTTGTTAATGTTATTGGTAACGGTTACTAACTCGGGATAATGTATGGTGTGCTCTCCACCAAAGAAGTCAGGAGGTGGGGAACGAAGTGTAACGGCCACTTAGACCGTTACGTAAAATTTAAAAACTAGACCACTTGGCCTAGCGGAAGCGAAAAGTGTGCTGGAGCCCAGAGTGACAGGACTTGCAACAAAATACTCGTGTAACCAGTAACAATTTTTATTAGTGCTATTTTAGTTACAGCCTTCAAACGATTGGATTCTAGTTTCATTTACATTGCAATATCCATTTAAATTATGTCAACAGTTTAGTTACAATGTTATATTTGAAAAAACTGGGCTTCTGTTACCCTTAAGAGCATGTCTTTATATTGATATAAAATATCAGTTACACTTGATCTAAAACCGGGTGGAGTTGTTGACTGGTTTAGTAATTAGTGCTTAAAGGGTGCAGAAGTTCCGGCTAGTGTCATTCCGGGCAGATGTCTTTGATGTTCTGTAGGAGTAGCATTTCTGGGGCTGACGGCTTCGGGGAGCTTCGTCCTTGTACACTGCTCTGCAGATGATGACTGATGTAGGTGTCAACATGTTCGCATCCTCCTCTCTCCCGGCTGTACGGGGACCCTGAAACGCTTTATAGACTACGCCGTCATATTAAGATGTCAAGTAGGTACATATCAACTAATTATTTCCCCTGGGCCGTCAGACCAGCAACACTCTGTTGGAAGGTTGGAGACGAAAAGAGAGAACCACTCATTCTGCGAACCCAGCATGGCACAGAAATTCTACCTGTTCCGGATTGCAGAAGCTAACCTTTGGCAAACTGTATTCTAACAGTTGCGTCCCGCAATCTGCTGACAAGGTTGGCTGGCGTACTAGATCGTGGCGCAGACACGGCCTTACTAATCACGTTAGCTGTGCCACCCAGGGGCGACGCGCTTTGGAGGCACAGATCGTTCAAATCACGCCGGGAAAATTCAAATCCCGGCACAGAAGTACTAAAAGTTCTAAGGGACCAAACTAGCTTTACTGTACGGATGAGCGAGTTGGACACCGACGTGCCTTGGGACTGGGGAGAGAGGATAATTACATTCCTACGGAAGGTGGAAGGTTGAGAATGTAGACAGATGAGATGGCATACGAGCCGATAACACTGTTGCTTGAGAGACTACAGTCAGAATGGAAAATGTACATGAATGTTTTATTGTATTGTTATTAAAAGGGTATGGACATGGATGAGCGCGATGCTGTTGGTTACGAGCGACATGACTGCCGTGCGCTAAACATTAAATATTTCTAATATAACTGGACGGGAAATAAACATTACAACAGTCGAAAATTTAAATCGAAGTAAGTCAATTATTCTGTGTGAGTGTGTGTTACATTTTTATTTTCACAAATTTATTCCTTCTGTAATAATTATTATAAATAATAAATAATATTTGTTTCTTTTATACAAATATTTGTTTCTTATATAGCCTATATTCAAATACTTTTTGCTACAGTCCGTTTCTTGATGTATATAATATATTTAATATTTATACTGAAATTACCTCAAGATATATTTTTTTCCCATATTAGGAACATGTTTCGAGAACCATTGTGTTCTCATCCTCAGCCTTCGTGATTTTGCGTCTGGTGAAGTATTTGTGTGTTCGCTGGTCGTTATTGTGGTTTCTTGTTGGTCTCTGGTATTTTAAAGTGGTATTATTGTGTGTGATTGTGGTGTATGTATTAGTATTTTGTGTATTTTCGATGTTGAGTGCTTTGAAAATTGTGTCATGTTTTGTATTGATTTGTATTTGTTCAGGTATTAGTTTGTCTTGTGTTTTATGTTTGTATATTTGTAAATTTTCCCAAACGTTCATTATGGTGGTGCCTTTGTGTGGTATGTGTTTTATTAGTGTCATGTTGGTTATGTTTGGGAATTCATGTCCAGCTACTAGTCATTAGTTTTGTTCGATAGTAAATAGAATAAGCTTCACACTAAAATACGTTTTCCACCCAACTCTGCTTGATTATATTACTTTTTTATTATTAAAAAACATGTTTTCTGCATAAATAATGTAATTCCTTTTACGCGCCAAACATTTGCAAATACCATCTTGTTTATTTTTAGTTAACTTTCGTGAAACGTATGTGATATCTACTTACTTTTAGCTAATGATTCCATTTTGCAAAATTAAAATCGGACGATTTTTCGAGTTTCTAGGACTTTTAACAGAGACCCAGTGTCGACTCACCACTGCGTGCTGAACGTGCTCCACGCGAGAAGGTCTCTTTGCAATTGTTTTTTTCAGGGTTGGGGAGAGTTTGTTCAACCATTCACCTGTACACGCTGAATCTTGGACTGTTACTCTAACCATCCTTATAATTCAAACGACCTAAATGATAACTTTATTTTCGACTTTTGGCCAGCTTTTAGGTTTTTGGCTCCACTGTGCGACGCCTGGTTTGTAATTTTTCGTTAAAAATTTTCGAGAGCTATCAATTCGAACAAACGTGTCCTTTATAAATACAAATAAATGTCTAAAAAACATCTCGAGATGGGTATTTGATTTTCGGCCTGGAAAATTCTTTTTGGCACCATGTACATGCAAACAGTTTTACAGATATTAAACTGGATTATAAATGTTAGCCGATATTTAATTATATTTTTGTTAAATGAATCTGAGATTAGGACGAGAATAAGGCAAAGAAGGGTTGTTATGGTCGGAAACTAAGGCTCTTAAATTAGTTTATACAATATTTGCTAGCGGTGACTTAAATTATATTGGATCCAATAATTGTAACGTTCAAAGATTTACAGCTTAGTGCTAATTTTGAGGTCGACATTCAGATATCCGCCGCGTGACGTTTATTAGAAGTTATTTATTTATGTAACAGTCAACGTACTTGTATGAGATATTCACCGTACAATGCACCATAGCCTACTGTCAGTGAACGCGGTGGTGACTCTCGCGATTACAAGCAGTTCACCTTGATCTCAGAGCTGCTGCCCTGTACGAATACACAATACGGTACGAGTAGGCCTATTATTGTCAGTAATAATCGCATTATCGATAGCGTCTCTCTCTCTCTCTCTCTCTCTCTCTCTCTCTCTCTCTCTCTCTCTCTCTCTCTCTCTCTCTCTCTCTCTCTCTCTCATCTATTTGGTCTGGGGGAGAGTCCGGGGTCCGGTCGAGTCGTCTTCATACTAAAGATAAAACAAGTTAAGACTAATCAACATTACTATCTTTACAGTGCTGAAAAACTGATAACATCCTGAAACCAGTCCCATGAAGTAGTAAACAGCAATAACACAATAAAATTACGCGTTGTTGGAACATTGTTCAGAAAGATACGTATTGACTGAATTGATTTTTCTATATTTCTTATTTCAAACGTATACGACGCTAATGCTGTGTAATAACCTCGTGTAGAAAACAATTACTAGCTGAAAAAATAATAATGAAAGAGCTGAAAATTTAAGAGATTAACAGAATTCGTCAACTTTTTCGAACCTCTAGGGGGTCCGGTCCCCCTCGTAAATACGCCCTTGTTCTCTCACCGACAGATCAACAGTGTACAGACGCAATCCGTGTGAACATTTACAGATACTTTCCGCCACTTCACGCCAGTACTGAGGTAGACACTATTCATACTGTACACCTTGCCAATTGTTTCACACGTTTCTGGCACTGAAGATGGGCTCCGATGGTGGGGCCGAAACGTCTGTGTTGAACACAAGCAGCAGACCACGGCCAAACAGCCCGGCAAATAATAACGAAACGTCTGTGTTGAACACAAGCAGCAAACCACGGCCAAACAGCCCGGCAAATAATAACGAAACGTCTGTGTTGAACACAAGCAGCAGACCACGGCCTAACAGCTTGGCGAATAATAACGAAACGTCTGTGTTGAACACAAGCAGCAGACCACGGCCTAACAGCTTGGCGAATAATAACGAAACGTCTGTGTTGAACACAAGCAGCAGACCACGGCCAAACAGCCCGACAAATAATAACGAAACGTCTGTGTTGAACACAAGCAGCAGACCACGGCCTAACAGCTTGGCGAATAATAACGAAACGTCTGTGTTGAACACAAGCAGCAGACCACGGCCAAACAGCCCGACAAATAATAACGAAACGTCTGTGTTGAACACAAGCAGCAGACCACGGCCTAACAGCTTGGCGAATAATAACGAAACGTCTGTGTTGAACACAAGCAGCAGACCACGGCCAAACAGCCCGACAAATAATAACGAAACGTCTGTGTTGAACACAAGCAGCAAACCACGGCCAAACAGCCCGGCAAATAATAACGAAACGTCTGTGTTGAACACAAGCAGCAGACCACGGCCTAACAGCTTGGCGAATAATAACGAAACGTCTGTGTTGAACACAAGCAGCAGACCACGGCCAAACAGCCCGACAAATAATAACGAAACGTCTGTGTTGAACACAAGCAGCAGACCACGGCCAAACAGCCCGGCAAATAATAACGAAACGTCTGTGTTGAACACAAGCAGCAGACCACGGCCTAACAGCCCGGCGAATAATAACGAAACGTCTGTGTTGAACACAAGCAGCAGACCACGGCCAAACAGCCCGGCGAATAATAACGAAACGTCTGTGTTGAACACAAGCAGCAGACCACGGCCAAACAGCCCGGCAAATAATAACGAAACGTCTGTGTTGAACACAAGCAGCAGACCACGGCCAAACAGCCCGGCAAATAATAACGAAACGTCTGTGTTGAACACAAGCAGCAGACCACGGCCAAACAGCCCGGCAAATAATAACGAAACGTCTGTGTTGAACACAAGCAGCAGACCACGGCCAAACAGCCCGACAAATAATAACGAAACGTCTGTGTTGAACACAAGCAGCAGACCACGGCCAAACAGCCCGGCAAATAATAACGAAACGTCTGTGTTGAACACAAGCAGCAGACCACGGCCAAACAGCCCGGCAAATAATAACGAAACGTCTGTGTTGAACACAAGCAGCAGACCACGGCCAAACAGCCCGGCAAATAATAATGTTGATGCCGGCCGTGAAAGCCTAAGGAATTCTGTTTAATTTAATAAGTAAATAAATAAGAAAATAATTTAACTGATAATCATTTAACATGAAAACCTATGAAAACGTTTCACTGCTTTGTTAAAAACATACAGTAGGTTTCATTTTATTTGTTTAATGTCATGTGTATGTTTGCTCTAATCCGCTTTTATTTTCATTATGTTACAAGGCCCAGGCTATTTCCTTCCATTCCTCGGCTAGACAAAACAGACGTTGACGGATATCCTTGTCTGATGTTTCGTCCTTGATTCCTTATGAGTCGCATCTATTTTTGAAATTACGTTTAAACTACAACTCGACACATAAGATAAGATCCGCTCACTGAGTTCTTAGAATTCAGTCCGAAGCTCCGAGGGAGGAATTAGTGAGTGCAGCATTTCATAGGAAATGTATAAGTGGATTTCGTAATAATTAAAAAAAAATCTTGAAATGTTCTTTGAAAAAGTATAAATTGGCCCATATTCCAAGCTGTCGGCAGATAACAGAAGTGTTTAAAAATTAAGAAATACTTGATTTTTCTACCGTTGTACAGTTAAATATATGTAGTAAGATATGTTAAATGTGTAAACTACATCTTTTACTTATTTACAAATTAAATACCGTCTTTTTTTATTTTTACGTTACTTCTAGAAAATCGGTCGTTCATGGTACGGGCCGCCGGTAGATTGGTGAGTTTAACTATGGTCCTTTGGCGCGTTTATGTTGACAACACTTATCTATAACATGCGAAAAGGATAAGTACGTTCTTTGGAAGTAGTCTACAAAGGATATTTCGGTAAGCTTCTGTAGGACTGAATTCTCCATCCATTCATCACATAGATCGGCCAGAAGTGAACTGTTTCTTTTTGCGAATTGATTGCCAGTTAAGTCTGTTGAATTTTCTTATCAACCCGTTTTCTTCTTCTGCACTACGTGGTTTGGGCTATAGCCCGTTCCGACTTCACAGAGTCTCTGACCATTTTTCCCAGGGTCTTCCACGATGTCTCGTCTCCACTGGCCTGTATTCAAACGCTTGTTTAGGAATACGCCTGTCTACCACGCGTTTCACATGGAACTTCCAATTCTGCCTGTATTCCTTTATTCTATCCAGAGCCGACTGTAACTTCAGGTATTTCCTTATGTCGTCGTTTCGTAGACGATCTTTCAGACTACATCCCTTCACTGCTCTTAAAAATTCCATTTCCCAGGCTGGATTTATTTCAACCCGTTTTATTGTTACAATATTAAAATTTCGTTCCAGAACTAGTTCTGAAGTGTGGGACAAAAGTTAACTTTTTTTTTTGTCTACAAGTAATAGAAACTAGGTCTAACTACAGTCTTATGTTCTAGAAAAGTCGTGTGACAGATTTTGTCCATCATTTGTCTGTGATAGGTTGCTTGTTGCCCTCGAGTATAAGCGAAAAAGGTCTTTTCGAAATATTATATTTGCTGGAGAGAAATAAAAGAAACTGTCCTTTTCTCACATGTCCTTATACAACGCCAAAGAACCCTCCGTAGAAATCCGCTGGACGTAACTTTAAGAATAATTGAGGATCTCACAGATTGAGTCACTCCTTGTATAAATGCAGAATGCGTAGAAAAAGACCGCTCTTGATCTTAGAAAATGTGCTCTATCCTTTGAACTTCTCTGTGAGTTTTCGGCGACCCCTCTAGACATTTGTAACCTTGACTCCTTTGAAACACTCACTAACTTACGTGCGCTAGAGCTCTTTACACATCTCGTTAGCTGTTGTCTTTTCGCTTACTTATCAGCTGTATGACAACTTTCTGTCATCCATTGTCTAGCAATTAACCTGTCGTTGGCGTTGCCTGTAAATAACTCATTGTGTAGTAACCATTATTTCTTTACTGTCAATTTATATTTAGAATTACGTTGATATCTTCTGACTCAAACCTCCTCATTCTGGGATCCGCTGGGTTTCATTGTCTCTCCTAGGAGGCTATACTTACTTATGATTTTTCAGTGTAGGTAGGTACTCAATGTTGTTGGTTATCTGGGTAGAGCGCACTCCGGATTCGTACAGATAATCGAGGATTACAATTTTGCGCGCGCGCGTGCGTGTGTAGTGTAGAGTGTATACCTCATTTGTCACAAAAATAATTGGGTTCTCTTGGAAAATAGAACAAGAGACTAAGTGGTTATATGTTGGGCTATTAGGCCGTGCTCTCTGGTTATTCAACACACTGAAGGCACCAACCAACTGCCTCATTACGATGTGCATATCTGTCGTGTGTCACTATTGTTAGTATGTACGCATGTACGACGGAGTGTTTGAGGGTGGGAATGTGTTGTAACTGGTATGTGGTGATATCCTACTTCCCGGTATTACGATGTGCATATCTGTCGTGTGTCACTATTGTTAGTATGTACGCATTATTTTGAATTATATCAATGGATGAACTGTGATTGTTTCAGGCTAATGTGATTAATATGTTTGACTAAGTATCATAGTCCTCAAGGCATGCTCGTCTGAATTAGAAGGTGGACCAAGATAGTGTACTTAGGAAAGAAGATGGCTTCAGCGTTGAGTTTTGAAGACTTGTTTATGTTGAGGACTTTCTGTCACACATGTTTTAACAGTGTCATATATTAGAATATATATATGTAAGATTCTGTTCGTTAAGGAGTAGACATGATTCCTCGATTGGAATCAGAAAGTGAACCAAGACAGTGTACTTGGGAAAAAAGGATGCCTTTCAGCGTGAGCCTTGAAGAGCAGCATATGCTGAGACATTCTGTTACATACGTTTTAACAATGTACCATTCTGTTTGTTAAGGAGTAGACGTGATTCCTCGATTGCTCGACGCGATGTGAAATTTATACGGGGCGTGAGGATACAGAACAGATATTAAAAAGACCGGTCTTATTTATTTGGGGGGGGGGGGGGTAGCGAGGGTCAAAACGGTTGACAAGACACGAATGAAGGAACCTTGACTTGACAGAGCAGCGTGTCGTGTCGTGGTGTTTACACGTGAAGTTGGCAACACTGCTGTTACGCTCTACGTCAGTCTGTGGAGGAGGCGGTTTGTACTTGACCCGACCTACACGATATTATTATGGAGGTGTTGTAGTAACCCAGCCCTGCTGTATTGGTACACTTCCTTCCATAATAAGAGTTGTTCCCCACACTACGTCATAACCACGTCAATTACCACCGCGAGAAGAATTTTATTGAGAATTGTTTGACGACCGATTGAGCCGAAAGAGATATAGGCCTATATAAGGGTCATGTGCGGCCATAAAACTAATTAAATTGAAACAGGCAATAAATTGTCGACTTGTGTGTGTGTGTGTGTGTGTGTGTGTGTGTGTGTGTGTGTGTGTGTGTGTGTGTGTGTGTGTGTGTGTGTGTGTGTGTGTGTGTGTGTGTGTGTGTTGTAATAAAACAGCAACAATAACATAATTTATCATCAGCGTCTTAGTCCTGTCAAAGGATTCCAGAAACGAACTGATAGTTTTGCCGTGGTGATAAATCGTTACTTATGATAACTTATTTCGCGATAATGCACAATGCAAGGGCGTATTTAAGGTGTGAGGGGGACGAACGGGAACCCCCCCCCCCCAGAGGGTCGAAAAAAGTTTTGTTAATCTCTTAATTTTTAGACTCTTTATTATTTTTCGGCTGTTTTTCAGCTGGTAACTCCTTTTTAAATAATACAAACATGTTTACTATATACTGTACATCATTAGCGTATACGTTTGAAATATGAAATATAGGAAAATCAATTCAGTCAATAAGTATCTTCTAAACAGTGTTTCAGTAACGTGTATTTTTACTGTGTTATTACTTTTTACTTTCATGGGATTGATTTCAGGATGTTAGAACACATTTTTCAGCCACTTTAAAGATAGTAATGTTCATTAGACTTAGCTTGTTTTTCTTTTGTACAAAGCCGACTCGGTTGGATCCCGGACCCCCTAAGACCAAGTTCTAGATACGCCACTGGCACAATGAGCTAATTTACATGCCGTGTGTCGTTCAGTTTGATTCTCGTAGTCAGGAACTGCCTTTTAGCTGTGTGGGCGCTTTGTAAAATGTGAAATGTGATGCATCCTGATTGTCCGCATCGCATACGCAGTGTCAGTTCAATCGAAGCATGCGTAATAGAATTACAGAAAGGAAATGACGTGTTTTTCTTATATTGCCATTATAGGATGGGATATTGTAGGATTCACGTGCAAAAAATATTTAGCTGTGTAGCACACATGGTTTTGTGATCGATATTAGTGGTGAAGTCTCTATTCCTCGCGCTAGGTTCGTGTACAGTGTAACGAGCAGAAAATTTTAAAATTTTTTAATTTTCACCTCGGCAGAGTACGTTCACACGAGGCAAGTGTCAACGACTTATGGTGGAGCAATAAATAAGGAGTAATGAGAAGGTGTCAGTGAAGCGTTGCTGACTTGACAATAGAAACACATTAAGTTCAATCCAACTATAGAATTTGGTGGCGTGAGATGACAGGGAAAGTTTCGTCCAGAATTATTGCTCTCCGCAGCTGTAACAAAGTAAGTAAGGACATTCACACCCGTACCGAGAATTGTAGCAGATGTGGCCATATTACGTCAGTAGACGATAAGCGACAAAAACGAGTGAGACTCCATACTACAATGAAACGGATACGCTGCACCTTAAGGAACAATACTGGAAGACAGGCTGACAAAGACTACAGTCATGTTACACAGCTGGAGGTATCGTCTAATTGACAGACAAGAATTTACGAAGGGAAAGTTGGGGTGACTTCAACGACCAGCAGATGTTCGAAATTAGTAATAGCCAGAAAAAAGGGGTTAGAGCATAGAACAATACGCCAGGAAGACTGTAAGTACAGATAATGGGAATCTATAGAAACGCAGAGTTTACTCAGACAATAGGCTGATAGACAAGTGTCTAAT
Organism: Magicicada septendecula; assembly: GCA_034769895.1. Lineage (NCBI taxonomy): Eukaryota > Metazoa > Arthropoda > Insecta > Hemiptera > Cicadidae > Magicicada > Magicicada septendecula. Next base: position 14,686,144 of record CM068370.1, read on the forward strand.
AGCCGTAGTTTCTTCGAAGCGGGTCAATGATCGTCAGGGCAGAAAGCAGGGAGACCTAAGGACCTATCAGAGGCTTTCAACCAGCGAGAAATTTGATGGTGAGGGATGTTTCCATAGCAACTGAAACGAAGAACCTATCGGAAGAACTATGACGTAGAATTTTGACATAGTGGGACAGTATTTTCCGAGAAAATCAAAAACTGACCAATCTCGAAAAGAAGTAGGCGTGAAGCGCGCCAGAGATAAAATTTTGAGTAGGGACGAATTAATAAAACCAGCTGTCCAGGAAGACGGAGGGGCAGTGATACTCAAATTTTAGACAAACAGTCTACACTCAAATTTTGAATAATTATACTAAAGTTTACAGTTAGAATTTTCAGACAGTTTACATTTAAATATCAAGTAGTTTAACTTCAAGTGCGAGAGACGGTATATCATAAACTTTCCATTGTTTACTCAAATCATTCGGAAGTTAGATAAGTAACAAGGAACTTAAAAGACTTAATAATACATTCATATCGCGGTAGTGAAACTTTACCGGTGTGCGCAGTAACGGACTTAGTGAAAATTACACCAAGTGAACAATTAGACCGTTACACCAACAGACAGCATCACTTAACGACATACAAATTAATTGAACTTAATATTGTGTATCAACAACATAATGAACACGAAACATTAAACAAACTAATAAATTATAGGAACGTTTGTTGAAGCAGCGACTAATGAAACTAGACATGTATATTGACTTTAAAACGAACTCATAGCAAACACAGTAAGATGGAACATTGATTGAACACTGAACTTAATTACTCACACATATACAAACACCTACGCGAGTGATCGGAAGAATAAAGTGATAAGTGGTAGTGATAAAACAACTTACGACGGAATGTATCTACGAGCCATCTCCATCACCAGAACGAGACTTCGTCAACAACTAATGGATATTCAATAACCAAGTAACCATTATTATAATTATTTCTAATTAGTAACTTCTACTGACCTGGTTTCTTTCAAAGAATTCACACCTGAGAAAATTATTAAGAAAAGTAATGAGTAAATCTGAATCAAGTAGTTAATGAACGTATAAACAAAAGCTTATTTGGGATTTAATGAACGCATTAAATAAGTAGAATATTGAATTGTAACATCATTTGATTTATATATGTATGTATGTTTTCTTTGTTTTTCAGCATATATTAAGATATGTCTTGGTTTATTATAAAATATGCATGTATGTCAGGTACAGCGACGTAACCTATGTACTATTATAATATGTCATAAATGATAATTAAACTAGTATTTTAGTTGATCAGAAACATGCGTTCATTATTACCAATGCAACCCAAATATTAACCTGAAGTTTGAAGGAATGCAAATAGATTTTAAGAGTTTCTTATGTTCAATTAAATAAATGATATCACGTATGTGTTGATGAGCATAGATAGTTAGAATCATCAATAAGATTAAATTATACACATACATGTCAGAGATCGATAATTTTATATATTTAATAATTAATTAATTCAATCACGATTAGCATAATAAATAATCCCCAATTGACAGTTAAAAATGGCGCCCATCCGCACGGCATGATACGTATTAACAAAGATTGTTAACACGTACAGCTTAGGTAAAGAACAGGCAGTAGAAGTAGTAGAAAAGTAGTGTCATAGAAGTAGAAGTAAGATAAGTGTTATTAGTGTAAGTCAGTTTGAATGATTACGCGCAGTAGGGCAAAAATGGCGAGCAATTCAGACAGTGTAGAATTTGACATTAATAATCAATTAGGCGCAGTAAATACAGAGGACAATACTACACCTAGTGAACCAAGTAGCGTGATAGAGAGTCCAGAAGATAGGGCGCGAGGACAGACATCAAAACCAGAAGATGGAACTCTACAAATGTTGATGGAGTTTATGCGTCAACAGAGAGAGAAACAAGAAGAAAGTAATAAATTACTTAACGAAAGTATTAAAGTAATTAGTGAGAAATTAGATAAGCAGAAGGAAGAACAAAATGCAAAACTCGACCAGCATAAGGAAGAGATGACACAAATAAGGTCCTAGATACGTGACTGCCAGCAGTCTTGGGAAAGAAAGGTCGATGAATTACAGAAAAGGCAAGATGATACCGTGAGAGACTTGAGAGAAGAAGCCGATAAGAAGTACGTAGAAATACAAGAAAAACAAGATGATCGTCAAGAATGGATGGCAGCGGTACACTCTACCCAGACGACCGTTAAAAAGATTAATCACAAGTTCGATGTTCACGTTAAGGATTACAATAAGAAGCACGAAGAACTTAAGGCCGAGATACACAATACCATACTGCAGAAACAACAGGAGCAAGAAGGAACAAATAGTAATATTATACAAAAATTAGAAGAAGTAGACGGTAGACAACGTTCAACAGAACAGAAGTTGGACGAGACTACGAAAGAAAAGACAACTAGGATCGAAGAATTAAAAGGACATTTAAATAAGGTAAGAGAAAACCAAGAAAGGTTGCAGCGACAATTGATGGAAGGTGATTGTGGAATATTAAATCGATTTAACGGACCTAACCACAATGATCTCAAATATAATGGCACAGACAGATTCCCTATGGAATTCCTCAAAGAATTGTCCGAAGTTCAAGAGTTATATTATCCCGCTGACAATATCAAGTGGATTGGCAGACATCTGGAGTTAGACGCAGGAATTTGGTGGCGAGTGATACGTGACCAAATATCAAACTTCGCAGAATTCAAGGAAGCGTTCTCTCTAAAATATTGGGGCCAGGAACGACAGGACAGTATCCGGGACCATTTGGAGTATGGCAGATTTGATTGGCGCGGACCAGTTACTGCTATTCAATATATTGAACGAATTTTGTTGGAAAGTAAGCAGTTAACACCTACTTTGTCTGATTATCAGTTGATACGTAAGATATCACGTCACTTTGGGCGTGACATCCAGCTCGCGGTGGTCACAAGAGGGGTTGTGACGATACCAAACTTCGAATCTCTGATTATCGAGTATACACAGATTCAACCAAGAATTACTAGAGAGTCGAACTATGCTGCGGCAAACGAGAGAAGAGATGCGTATAAGGAAAGTGAAAGCGGCCTGAACAAAGGAGGCGGTATACAGAAGAAAACGTGGGGTGACAGACCCGCCATAAATAATCAGCACCGTAACGCAGACCGGCGCGCTGTCAACACAATAGAGTTTACAAACACGACAGCTGGTGCATCGGGCACTCAACCCAAAAGGAATCGTCAACAAGAAGAAGAAAAAAAAAATCCCTCCACCCATTAACGGAGATAGCCGTCAAAACAAATGAATACCAGACGAATATTATCCTACCGGACTTACGAAGCGATTTATTGTGTAATGATGATGAAGAAATTTCTCAACAAATAATCAGGTGTCCAGAGATAAATATCAAGTTCAATAATAATGTTAGTGTACAAGCGTTAATCGATACTGGATCTGTTATAGCCGGATTATCTGAGTCGTGGTTTCACCAAAACAAACATAACATTACTCCTTATGAAATATTACCGATGTCTAACACATTAATAGTTAGCGCAGTTGGTAATAAATCAAAGCTAATCAGAAAACAAATATTATGTGATATCTATATTGAAGAAATTAAATATGAATGTGTTTTCCTCATAATACCAGATTTGATAAAACCATGCATATTAGGAACCAATTTTCTTCAAGAAACAGGGTGTCTCATTGACATGGGAAGAAGAATCGTCGAGTTAAGAAGAGAGGATAACGAAGCGACGTACACGGTGCCTATGATGCATATAGAAGTGGTGGACGTAGAAGAAGAAGAAGAGATCATCAGAAACATTAACAAGAAGATAGAAAGTATAGAATGCGGAGATAAAGGAACGTTGGAAAGATTAAGGGAGATTCTAGTAAGGAATTGTAGTTTATTCAGAGAATGCCCCGGAAGAATCGAAGGGTATGTTCACGAGTTCCGAGTCACCGACCAGACACCGTACTTCCAGAGAGGATGGCCTGTCCCATTAGCATATAAAGGGAAGGTAGATGATGAGATTCGGAAAATGTTACGGTATGGGGTCATTGAGAGATGCAACAGCGCATATATCAACCCACTGGTTACGGTAATTAAGAAGGACAGTAGCGTACGAGTGTGTTTGGATACGAGGAAGGTGAACAGTGTGACTATCCCAGACTACGAGGGTGCCCCTCCAATAAACGACATTTTGGCGAGATGTGGAGAGATGAAATACTTATATCGTAGATATAACCGTATATACGGTATACCGTATATACCGTAGATCTAACTAGCAGTTTCTGGCAAGTACCACTGAAGCCGGAGTGCCGGAACTTCACCGCTTTTATGTACGACGGCAAGTGTTATCGTTTTACAGTTTCACCATTCGGCCTGAGTACCAGTTCTGCTGCACTGACCAGGGGATTGGGAACAGTGGTGGACGAAGAAGTAAATGAAAATACCATTATTTATGTCGACGATTGCCTGTGTTATTCAGAAGATTTAGAAACGCATTTGTTACATTTAGACTTATTATTATCTAATTTAAGAAGGGCAAATTTAACCATCAATTTAGAGAAGTCGCAGTTCTTCAGACAAGAAATCGCGTACCTCGGTTATCAACTAACAACGCAAGGAATACGAGCAACGGACGAGAAGATAGATGCCATTATGAAGTTCCCTGCACCTCGGAACCAAAAACAATTAAAAGGTTTCCTGGGGTTGACAAATTTCTATAATCGTTTTACAGACAAATACGCTGAAACCACTAAGCCATTACTTGAGTTGTTACGGAAAGGACAGAAATTTACCTGGACACAGGAATTAAATGAATGTTTTCAGCAGGTTAAAAGGTTATTCGTAGAAACAGTCATCTTAAAGTTTCCCCGAATAAACCAAAGATATTATATGCAATGTGACGCCAGCAACTTTGCATATGGCGGACAACTATATCAATTGGACGAAGAAGGAAGGATTGGAGTAATAGCTTTTACCAGCAGGACATTCAAGGGTGCGGAAATAAATTATTACACTACGGAGAAGGAGCTTTTGTGTATTGTAAGATGTCTTGAGCGGTTCCGTATATACATACTAGGACAACCGTTAACCATCATTACTGATAATAAAGCACTGACTTTTATGAATAAATGTCATTTAAACAACTCGCGTATTACACGCTGGATCTTAAGTATTCAGGAGTACAAATTCGACATTGTCTATTGTAGAGGTAAGGACAATATTATTGCCGATCTTCTGAGCCGAAATCCAGAAGATGCCACGCCAGAAGTAATTAGTGACAATATTTCCGAATATTTAATTAACCACCTGACAATCAAAATGGATAAGAAGGTAAGCAAGATCCTAATGGATATTGGAAGGCACCAAATTCAAGATCATAAGCTTAAGTATATTATTGATAAGATTAGGGGAAGTTGTATAGATAAGAAATTAAATAAATTTTATAGATTCGTCGATGAGAAATTGTATAGATTACGAAGGAGAGAGTGGAAACTATACGTACCGAACAGTGTGTCTGGCGAAATAATTGCTGAAATACACCGTATGTATGGGCATCCCGGTGCGAAGAGATGTATCAAATTATTGCAGGAGTACTTTACCATAGACGGGATGTTAAAGAGGGTGAAAAATTACGTACGGACTTGCGACACTTGTCAGAAAAAAAAGGATTCCGGCAACAAAAACTCGTTCGGAGGAACAAAAGCCATAATACCGTTACGGAAGGGTGACCTTGTGAGCGCGGATTATTACGGACCACTACCTGTTTCGTCCGGCGGGGTAAGGTATCTATTTATTATGGTTGACAACTTTACCAAATACGTACGACTTTTCACACTTCGAAGGGCAACGACCGTCGCTACACTGAGGAGAGTACACCAGTATTGTGAAGAACTGGGGTCTCCTAGAGTGATTATCACAGACAACGGAACGCAATTTTCATCTAAAAAATGGTTAGATGGATTAACTGAACTAAATATCCAACCACGATTTACCGCAATAAGGAACCCTTGTGCGAATCTGGCTGAAAGAATCAACAGACAGCTTGGGAACTTATTTAGGATCTTTGTTGGTGATCAACATACAAAGTGGTCGCGTTACGTACCAATCGTCGAGAGTTGTATTAACGAAACGTACCACGAGACGATAGAAGTAACACCGTACGAAGCTCAGCTCGGAAAAAAACCTCCCAGAGCGTGGGAAAAATACATCAACAAGGATATACTCCTAGTTAAAGGGGTAGATCATAACCAAATATTTATCAAAATGAAGGAGAAGAGAGAAAAACAAGCAAAATTAAGTAATGAGACTAAGACCATTACAAGATTCAACATTGGTGAGAAGGTGTTAATCAGAACATATCATCAATCGGACGCGGTCCAGAAAAGAATTGAAAAATTTTGCGAACTGTACTGCGGACCATATAAGGTGCATCAAATTCTCGGAGAAGCTACTTATCTACTCGTTGATTGCGATGATGACAAGAAACTCCGTGGAAAATTTAATGCCAGACAATTGAAAAAATACTATGAGTCAGAGAATTGAAGATGAAGGAAGAGGAAGAAATTGAAGAAGATGTCTTAAGAAGCTAGCAGATGCTGATGAATCAACTGCGTTAGGGTAAATGACGCGGTGATATCATTCAAGCTGGCTTATCCAAGAAAGTTATTTACTTTAATTGTTGAAACATAACATAAAAATGTATTTAATCAATTAAGCACCAATTAAATGTTAGATAATAAGATAAATTAACATTTAGTGTGACATTTTATAAGAATAGTGCAGTGAATGCAAAGGACATTTAATTGCTATTATCTGATTTATATGGTAATAAGTTAAAGGGACAAAGTGAAAAAATGGACACTTAAAATCAGATAAAGTGATAATATTCAACGAACGTTATTAATGTGAGTGTGTAATTAGTAGGCTAGGATTGTAAATGATGCTATCATGAAGTAGGTAAATCATTGAAACTAAATGTAATATGTGTATGTAATTTATTAAGATAATTACAATTAACATAGCGATTGTGTCAATTAACAATCTAATTTTAAAATAACAGTTTATAAGATTTTATTGGAAAGATCATTAGTAGTGCACAAAGGTGTATATGTATAGGAGATTATCTTTGATATCATGTAAAGGTTACATTGAACCGCTTAACTGTTTGATAATATCTTGTGTGTATGATATTTTAGAAGGTAAAATTTTATTCAATTGATGAAATTATTTAATTGCTTATGGAATTTATGATTTGTCTTATAATTATAAAGATAAGGTATTTATATGTAAATTCGACAATGTGAAATGCGTTCAGCTATCCCAAATAGCTAGCAATAAATTCAGAGAACCGATTAAAACCAAAAGGGGGTGTACCACTGGTAATATAAGCTTTTGAAAGTAGGTTATTGTGTATACCTACCCCTGAAGAAGATGGACACGGCGAGGCGACGTACAGGGCGCAGAATTTAGATTTGAGTAGTTCCCAGAGGTCACATCGTCAAATCGAAATTGAGGACACTGTAACGAGCAGAAAATTTTAAAATTTTTTAATTTTCACCTCGGCAGAGTACGTTCACACGAGGCAAGTGTCAACGACTTATGGTGGAGCAATAAATAAGGAGTAATGAGAAGGTGTCAGTGAAGCGTTGCTGACTTGACAATAGAAACACATTAAGTTCAATCCAACTATAGAATTTGGTGGCGTGAGATGACAGGGAAAGTTTCGTCCAGAATTATTGCTCTCCGCAGCTGTAACAAAGTAAGTAAGGACATTCACACCCGTACCGAGAATTGTAGCAGATGTGGCCATATTACGTCAGTAGACGATAAGCGACAAAAACGAGTGAGACTCCATACTACAATGAAACGGATACGCTGCACCTTAAGGAACAATACTGGAAGACAGGCTGACAAAGACTACAGTCATGTTACACAGCTGGAGGTATCGTCTAATTGACAGACAAGAATTTACGAAGGGAAAGTTGGGGTGACTTCAACGACCAGCAGATGTTCGAAATTAGTAATAGCCAGAAAAAAGGGGTTAGAGCATAGAACAATACGCCAGGAAGACTGTAAGTACAGATAATGGGAATCTATAGAAACGCAGAGTTTACTCAGACAATAGGCTGATAGACAAGTGTCTAATAGCCGTAGTTTCTTCGAAGCGGGTCAATGATCGTCAGGGCAGAAAGCAGGGAGACCTAAGGACCTATCAGAGGCTTTCAACCAGCGAGAAATTTGATGGTGAGGGATGTTTCCATAGCAACTGAAACGAAGAACCTATCGGAAGAACTATGACGTAGAATTTTGACATAGTGGGACAGTATTTTCCGAGAAAATCAAAAACTGACCAATCTCGAAAAGAAGTAGGCGTGAAGCGCGCCAGAGATAAAATTTTGAGTAGGGACGAATTAATAAAACCAGCTGTCCAGGAAGACGGAGGGGCAGTGATACTCAAATTTTAGACAAACAGTCTACACTCAAATTTTGAATAATTATACTAAAGTTTACAGTTAGAATTTTCAGACAGTTTACATTTAAATATCAAGTAGTTTAACTTCAAGTGCGAGAGACGGTATATCATAAACTTTCCATTGTTTACTCAAATCATTCGGAAGTTAGATAAGTAACAAGGAACTTAAAAGACTTAATAATACATTCATATCGCGGTAGTGAAACTTTACCGGTGTGCGCAGTAACGGACTTAGTGAAAATTACACCAAGTGAACAATTAGACCGTTACACCAACAGACAGCATCACTTAACGACATACAAATTAATTGAACTTAATATTGTGATCAACAACATAATGAACACGAAACATTAAACAAACTAATAAATTATAGGAACGTTTGTTGAAGCAGCGACTAATGAAACTAGACATGTATATTGACTTTAAAACGAACTCATAGCAAACACAGTAAGATGGAACATTGATTGAACACTGAACTTAATTACTCACACATATACAAACACCTACGCGAGTGATCGGAAGAATAAAGTGATAAGTGGTAGTGATAAAACAACTTACGACGGAATGTATCTACGAGCCATCTCCATCACCAGAACGAGACTTCGTCAACAACTAATGGATATTCAATAACCAAGTAACCATTATTATAATTATTTCTAATTAGTAACTTCTACTGACCTGGTTTCTTTCAAAGAATTCACACCTGAGAAAATTATTAAGAAAAGTAATGAGTAAATCTGAATCAAGTAGTTAATGAACGTATAAACAAAAGCTTATTTGGGATTTAATGAACGCATTAAATAAGTAGAATATTGAATTGTAACATCATTTGATTTATATATGTATGTATGTTTTCTTTGTTTTTCAGCATATATTAAGATATGTCTTGGTTTATTATAAAATATGCATGTATGTCAGGTACAGCGACGTAACCTATGTACTATTATAATATGTCATAAATGATAATTAAACTAGTATTTTAGTTGATCAGAAACATGCGTTCATTATTACCAATGCAACCCAAATATTAACCTGAAGTTTGAAGGAATGCAAATAGATTTTAAGAGTTTCTTATGTTCAATTAAATAAATGATATCACGTATGTGTTGATGAGCATAGATAGTTAGAATCATCAATAAGATTAAATTATACACATACATGTCAGAGATCGATAATTTTATATATTTAATAATTAATTAATTCAATCACGATTAGCATAATAAATAATCCCCAATTGACAGTTAAAAATGGCGCCCATCCGCACGGCATGATACGTATTAACAAAGATTGTTAACACGTACAGCTTAGGTAAAGAACAGGCAGTAGAAGTAGTAGAAAAGTAGTGTCATAGAAGTAGAAGTAAGATAAGTGTTATTAGTGTAAGTCAGTTTGAATGATTACGCGCAGTAGGGCAAAAATGGCGAGCAATTCAGACAGTGTAGAATTTGACATTAATAATCAATTAGGCGCAGTAAATACAGAGGACAATACTACACCTAGTGAACCAAGTAGCGTGATAGAGAGTCCAGAAGATAGGGCGCGAGGACAGACATCAAAACCAGAAGATGGAACTCTACAAATGTTGATGGAGTTTATGCGTCAACAGAGAGAGAAACAAGAAGAAAGTAATAAATTACTTAACGAAAGTATTAAAGTAATTAGTGAGAAATTAGATAAGCAGAAGGAAGAACAAAATGCAAAACTCGACCAGCATAAGGAAGAGATGACACAAATAAGGTCCTAGATACGTGACTGCCAGCAGTCTTGGGAAAGAAAGGTCGATGAATTACAGAAAAGGCAAGATGATACCGTGAGAGACTTGAGAGAAGAAGCCGATAAGAAGTACGTAGAAATACAAGAAAAACAAGATGATCGTCAAGAATGGATGGCAGCGGTACACTCTACCCAGACGACCGTTAAAAAGATTAATCACAAGTTCGATGTTCACGTTAAGGATTACAATAAGAAGCACGAAGAACTTAAGGCCGAGATACACAATACCATACTGCAGAAACAACAGGAGCAAGAAGGAACAAATAGTAATATTATACAAAAATTAGAAGAAGTAGACGGTAGACAACGTTCAACAGAACAGAAGTTGGACGAGACTACGAAAGAAAAGACAACTAGGATCGAAGAATTAAAAGGACATTTAAATAAGGTAAGAGAAAACCAAGAAAGGTTGCAGCGACAATTGATGGAAGGTGATTGTGGAATATTAAATCGATTTAACGGACCTAACCACAATGATCTCAAATATAATGGCACAGACAGATTCCCTATGGAATTCCTCAAAGAATTGTCCGAAGTTCAAGAGTTATATTATCCCGCTGACAATATCAAGTGGATTGGCAGACATCTGGAGTTAGACGCAGGAATTTGGTGGCGAGTGATACGTGACCAAATATCAAACTTCGCAGAATTCAAGGAAGCGTTCTCTCTAAAATATTGGGGCCAGGAACGACAGGACAGTATCCGGGACCATTTGGAGTATGGCAGATTTGATTGGCGCGGACCAGTTACTGCTATTCAATATATTGAACGAATTTTGTTGGAAAGTAAGCAGTTAACACCTACTTTGTCTGATTATCAGTTGATACGTAAGATATCACGTCACTTTGGGCGTGACATCCAGCTCGCGGTGGTCACAAGAGGGGTTGTGACGATACCAAACTTCGAATCTCTGATTATCGAGTATACACAGATTCAACCAAGAATTACTAGAGAGTCGAACTATGCTGCGGCAAACGAGAGAAGAGATGCGTATAAGGAAAGTGAAAGCGGCCTGAACAAAGGAGGCGGTATACAGAAGAAAACGTGGGGTGACAGACCCGCCATAAATAATCAGCACCGTAACGCAGACCGGCGCGCTGTCAACACAATAGAGTTTACAAACACGACAGCTGGTGCATCGGGCACTCAACCCAAAAGGAATCGTCAACAAGAAGAAGAAAAAAAAAATCCCTCCACCCATTAACGGAGATAGCCGTCAAAACAAATGAATACCAGACGAATATTATCCTACCGGACTTACGAAGCGATTTATTGTGTAATGATGATGAAGAAATTTCTCAACAAATAATCAGGTGTCCAGAGATAAATATCAAGTTCAATAATAATGTTAGTGTACAAGCGTTAATCGATACTGGATCTGTTATAGCCGGATTATCTGAGTCGTGGTTTCACCAAAACAAACATAACATTACTCCTTATGAAATATTACCGATGTCTAACACATTAATAGTTAGCGCAGTTGGTAATAAATCAAAGCTAATCAGAAAACAAATATTATGTGATATCTATATTGAAGAAATTAAATATGAATGTGTTTTCCTCATAATACCAGATTTGATAAAACCATGCATATTAGGAACCAATTTTCTTCAAGAAACAGGGTGTCTCATTGACATGGGAAGAAGAATCGTCGAGTTAAGAAGAGAGGATAACGAAGCGACGTACACGGTGCCTATGATGCATATAGAAGTGGTGGACGTAGAAGAAGAAGAAGAGATCATCAGAAACATTAACAAGAAGATAGAAAGTATAGAATGCGGAGATAAAGGAACGTTGGAAAGATTAAGGGAGATTCTAGTAAGGAATTGTAGTTTATTCAGAGAATGCCCCGGAAGAATCGAAGGGTATGTTCACGAGTTCCGAGTCACCGACCAGACACCGTACTTCCAGAGAGGATGGCCTGTCCCATTAGCATATAAAGGGAAGGTAGATGATGAGATTCGGAAAATGTTACGGTATGGGGTCATTGAGAGATGCAACAGCGCATATATCAACCCACTGGTTACGGTAATTAAGAAGGACAGTAGCGTACGAGTGTGTTTGGATACGAGGAAGGTGAACAGTGTGACTATCCCAGACTACGAGGGTGCCCCTCCAATAAACGACATTTTGGCGAGATGTGGAGAGATGAAATACTTATATCGTAGATATAACCGTATATACGGTATACCGTATATACCGTAGATCTAACTAGCAGTTTCTGGCAAGTACCACTGAAGCCGGAGTGCCGGAACTTCACCGCTTTTATGTACGACGGCAAGTGTTATCGTTTTACAGTTTCACCATTCGGCCTGAGTACCAGTTCTGCTGCACTGACCAGGGGATTGGGAACAGTGCTGGACGAAGAAGTAAATGAAAATACCATTATTTATGTCGACGATTGCCTGTGTTATTCAGAAGATTTAGAAACGCATTTGTTACATTTAGACTTATTATTATCTAATTTAAGAAGGGCAAATTTAACCATCAATTTAGAGAAGTCGCAGTTCTTCAGACAAGAAATCGCGTACCTCGGTTATCAACTAACAACGCAAGGAATACGAGCAACGGACGAGAAGATAGATGCCATTATGAAGTTCCCTGCACCTCGGAACCAAAAACAATTAAAAGGTTTCCTGGGGTTGACAAATTTCTATAATCGTTTTACAGACAAATACGCTGAAACCACTAAGCCATTACTTGAGTTGTTACGGAAAGGACAGAAATTTACCTGGACACAGGAATTAAATGAATGTTTTCAGCAGGTTAAAAGGTTATTCGTAGAAACAGTCATCTTAAAGTTTCCCCGAATAAACCAAAGATATTATATGCAATGTGACGCCAGCAACTTTGCATATGGCGGACAACTATATCAATTGGACGAAGAAGGAAGGATTGGAGTAATAGCTTTTACCAGCAGGACATTCAAGGGTGCGGAAATAAATTATTACACTACGGAGAAGGAGCTTTTGTGTATTGTAAGATGTCTTGAGCGGTTCCGTATATACATACTAGGACAACCGTTAACCATCATTACTGATAATAAAGCACTGACTTTTATGAATAAATGTCATTTAAACAACTCGCGTATTACACGCTGGATCTTAAGTATTCAGGAGTACAAATTCGACATTGTCTATTGTAGAGGTAAGGACAATATTATTGCCGATCTTCTGAGCCGAAATCCAGAAGATGCCACGCCAGAAGTAATTAGTGACAATATTTCCGAATATTTAATTAACCACCTGACAATCAAAATGGATAAGAAGGTAAGCAAGATCCTAATGGATATTGGAAGGCACCAAATTCAAGATCATAAGCTTAAGTATATTATTGATAAGATTAGGGGAAGTTGTATAGATAAGAAATTAAATAAATTTTATAGATTCGTCGATGAGAAATTGTATAGATTACGAAGGAGAGAGTGGAAACTATACGTACCGAACAGTGTGTCTGGCGAAATAATTGCTGAAATACACCGTATGTATGGGCATCCCGGTGCGAAGAGATGTATCAAATTATTGCAGGAGTACTTTACCATAGACGGGATGTTAAAGAGGGTGAAAAATTACGTACGGACTTGCGACACTTGTCAGAAAAAAAAGGATTCCGGCAACAAAAACTCGTTCGGAGGAACAAAAGCCATAATACCGTTACGGAAGGGTGACCTTGTGAGCGCGGATTATTACGGACCACTACCTGTTTCGTCCGGCGGGGTAAGGTATCTATTTATTATGGTTGACAACTTTACCAAATACGTACGACTTTTCACACTTCGAAGGGCAACGACCGTCGCTACACTGAGGAGAGTACACCAGTATTGTGAAGAACTGGGGTCTCCTAGAGTGATTATCACAGACAACGGAACGCAATTTTCATCTAAAAAATGGTTAGATGGATTAACTGAACTAAATATCCAACCACGATTTACCGCAATAAGGAACCCTTGTGCGAATCTGGCTGAAAGAATCAACAGACAGCTTGGGAACTTATTTAGGATCTTTGTTGGTGATCAACATACAAAGTGGTCGCGTTACGTACCAATCGTCGAGAGTTGTATTAACGAAACGTACCACGAGACGATAGAAGTAACACCGTACGAAGCTCAGCTCGGAAAAAACCTCCCAGAGCGTGGGAAAAATACATCAACAAGGATATACTCCTAGTTAAAGGGGTAGATCATAACCAAATATTTATCAAAATGAAGGAGAAGAGAGAAAAACAAGCAAAATTAAGTAATGAGACTAAGACCATTACAAGATTCAACATTGGTGAGAAGGTGTTAATCAGAACATATCATCAATCGGACGCGGTCCAGAAAAGAATTGAAAAATTTTGCGAACTGTACTGCGGACCATATAAGGTGCATCAAATTCTCGGAGAAGCTACTTATCTACTCGTTGATTGCGATGATGACAAGAAACTCCGTGGAAAATTTAATGCCAGACAATTGAAAAAATACTATGAGTCAGAGAATTGAAGATGAAGGAAGAGGAAGAAATTGAAGAAGATGTCTTAAGAAGCTAGCAGATGCTGATGAATCAACTGCGTTAGGGTAAATGACGCGGTGATATCATTCAAGCTGGCTTATCCAAGAAAGTTATTTACTTTAATTGTTGAAACATAACATAAAAATGTATTTAATCAATTAAGCACCAATTAAATGTTAGATAATAAGATAAATTAACATTTAGTGTGACATTTTATAAGAATAGTGCAGTGAATGCAAAGGACATTTAATTGCTATTATCTGATTTATATGGTAATAAGTTAAAGGGACAAAGTGAAAAAATGGACACTTAAAATCAGATAAAGTGATAATATTCAACGAACTAGATAGTGAATGAACGTTATTAATGTGAGTGTGTAATTAGTAGGCTAGGATTGTAAATGATGCTATCATGACGTAGGTAAATCATTGAAACTAAATGTAATATGTGTATGTAATTTATTAAGATAATTACAATTAACATAGCGATTGTGTCAATTAACAATCTAATTTTAAAATAACAGTTTATAAGATTTTATTGGAAAGATCATTAGTAGTGCACAAAGGTGTATATGTATAGGAGATTATCTTTGATATCATGTAAAGGTTACATTGAACCGCTTAACTGTTTGATAATATCTTGTGAGTATGATATTTTAGAAGGTAAAATTTTATTCAATTGATGAAATTATTTAATTGCTTATGGAATTTATGATTTGTCTTATAATTATAAAGATAAGGTATTTATATGTAAATTCGACAATGTGAAATGCGTTCAGCTATCCCAAATAGCTAGCAATAAATTCAGAGAACCGATTAAAACCAAAAGGGGGTGTACCACTGGTAATATAAGCTTTTGAAAGTAGGTTATTGTGTATACCTACCCCTGAAGAAGATGGACACGGCGAGGCGACGTACAGGGCGCAGAATTTAGATTTGAGTAGTTCCCAGAGGTCACATCGTCAAATCGAAATTGAGGACACTGTAACGAGCAGAAAATTTTAAAATTTTTTAATTTTCACCTCGGCAGAGTACGTTCACACGAGGCAAGTGTCAACGACTTATGGTGGAGCAATAAATAAGGAGTAATGAGAAGGTGTCAGTGAAGCGTTGCTGACTTGACAATAGAAACACATTAAGTTCAATCCAACTATAGAATTTGGTGGCGTGAGATGACAGGGAAAGTTTCGTCCAGAATTATTGCTCTCCGCAGCTGTAACAAAGTAAGTAAGGACATTCACACCCGTACCGAGAATTGTAGCAGATGTGGCCATATTACGTCAGTAGACGATAAGCGACAAAAACGAGTGAGACTCCATACTACAATGAAACGGATACGCTGCACCTTAAGGAACAATACTGGAAGACAGGCTGACAAAGACTACAGTCATGTTACACAGCTGGAGGTATCGTCTAATTGACAGACAAGAATTTACGAAGGGAAAGTTGGGGTGACTTCAACGACCAGCAGATGTTCGAAATTAGTAATAGCCAGAAAAAAGGGGTTAGAGCATAGAACAATACGCCAGGAAGACTGTAAGTACAGATAATGGGAATCTATAGAAACGCAGAGTTTACTCAGACAATAGGCTGATAGACAAGTGTCTAATAGCCGTAGTTTCTTCGAAGCGGGTCAATGATCGTCAGGGCAGAAAGCAGGGAGACCTAAGGACCTATCAGAGGCTTTCAACCAGCGAGAAATTTGATGGTGAGGGATGTTTCCATAGCAACTGAAACGAAGAACCTATCGGAAGAACTATGACGTAGAATTTTGACATAGTGGGACAGTATTTTCCGAGAAAATCAAAAACTGACCAATCTCGAAAAGAAGTAGGCGTGAAGCGCGCCAGAGATAAAATTTTGAGTAGGGACGAATTAATAAAACCAGCTGTCCAGGAAGACGGAGGGGCAGTGATACTCAAATTTTAGACAAACAGTCTACACTCAAATTTTGAATAATTATACTAAAGTTTACAGTTAGAATTTTCAGACAGTTTACATTTAAATATCAAGTAGTTTAACTTCAAGTGCGAGAGACGGTATATCATAAACTTTCCATTGTTTACTCAAATCATTCGGAAGTTAGATAAGTAACAAGGAACTTAAAAGACTTAATAATACATTCATATCGCGGTAGTGAAACTTTACCGGTGTGCGCAGTAACGGACTTAGTGAAAATTACACCAAGTGAACAATTAGACCGTTACACCAACAGACAGCATCACTTAACGACATACAAATTAATTGAACTTAATATTGTGTATCAACAACATAATGAACACGAAACATTAAACAAACTAATAAATTATAGGAACGTTTGTTGAAGCAGCGACTAATGAAACTAGACATGTATATTGACTTTAAAACGAACTCATAGCAAACACAGTAAGATGGAACATTGATTGAACACTGAACTTAATTACTCACATATATACAAACACCTACGCGAGTGATCGGAAGAATAAAGTGATAAGTGGTAGTGATAAAACAACTTACGACGGAATGTATCTACGAGCCATCTCCATCACCAGAACGAGACTTCGTCAACAACTAATGGATATTCAATAACCAAGTAACCATTATTATAATTATTTCTAATTAGTAACTTCTACTGACCTGGTTTCTTTCAAAGAATTCACACCTGAGAAAATTATTAAGAAAAGTAATGAGTAAATCTGAATCAAGTAGTTAATGAACGTATAAACAAAAGCTTATTTGGGATTTAATGAACGCATTAAATAAGTAGAATATTGAATTGTAACATCATTTGATTTATATATGTATGTATGTTTTCTTTGTTTTTCAGCATATATTAAGATATGTCTTGGTTTATTATAAAATATGCATGTATGTCAGGTACAGCGACGTAACCTATGTACTATTATAATATGTCATAAATGATAATTAAACTAGTATTTTAGTTGATCAGAAACATGCGTTCATTATTACCAATGCAACCCAAATATTAACCTGAAGTTTGAAGGAATGCAAATAGATTTTAAGAGTTTCTTATGTTCAATTAAATAAATGATATCACGTATGTGTTGATGAGCATAGATAGTTAGAATCATCAATAAGATTAAATTATACACATACATGTCAGAGATCGATAATTTTATATATTTAATAATTAATTTATTGTGCAATCAATACGCATATAAAATGATTGTTATAACAGATATCGAAAAAAAAATTAATGATATCGTGTATCTGAATATGCTTGAAAATTTTCTCATTCCACAGGTAGATCCACGAAGATCCAGGTCATTGCATTGGTCGTGCAGGGCCTATTGCATGGCCACCTCGCTCCCAAGATTTGACCCCTCTTGACTTTTTCTTCTTTAGTTTCATTAAAGATCGAGTGTTTAACCTCTTGATCTCCCTGAGCTGAGAAATCGCATTTATGCCGCAGTTGCAGAAGTGACACCCTGTCTTACTATTTTCTTTAATATCGTTCTGCCTGTCTTTTCGTTACACTTTATGCCTTTGAGGAATTGTCCGCGTTGACTTTCGGCAACGTCTAAAGATTTACGTGTAGTTAGTCGATAAATAAACACAAGGGAAGAAATATAATTTAAAAATTTCAACTGCAAAAGAAAGGTTATGGCTTTTTGTGGAAAACACCCCATTCGATTTAAAATTATGTTAAGTGACCAATACAACAGGTCTCTACATTCAGTTACCTTGGTTGTAGTCTTTCTTATACAAGTAGTGATGATCTCAGCAATAAATTAGGCAGGTTCCAAACTATATGTGGAATACTGAGAAGGATATTGAAAGCGAAAGCTAGACAAGAGATGTGCATCAAATTCTATGAGACAATGGCAGTACCAGCACTGCTGTATAGATGTGAGACCTGGACTATAAGGAAGAAGGACTGGTGCCAATTACAGGTTGTTTAATAAGTATTCGTTTTTCAATATGTTACTGATCCCCATGACATCCTCGTATACTTTATACAGAAAATACGAACGTTTGTTGTATAAATCTTTTACGTGCCGATTACATGTGTTGTCTGTTTATTTCGGTTAAACGTCTTGTTACATTTGTATACTTACTTGTCTTCTGAGGAGGCGGATCAAAAGAAAGTATTCTTCGTATTGTTTAAATTAGCAGCCATCCTTACTTTTCTTTTATAAAATTGCTAAACTGCTATAATTGTTTTTATTATTTAGACAAAGCTTTTCGTCATTACTGAAGATGTCAGTAATGACGAAAAGCTTTGTCTAAATAATAAAAACAATTATAGCAGTTTAGCAATTTTATAAAAGAAAAACAAAAGAAAGTAGTAATTCAGTTTTGTTTTGAACCATCTGTGTTCTTTAACGGGCACGTTAAACAATTCACCAGGTTCCTTAAAGTTGCAAATTATTTATACATTCTGACTGCAATAGTGATACACAGAATTTGTTGTACTATTTTTTTTTTCATCATCGCGTTCCGATTTTGTTGGGTGACCTTCCATTGATCTCCTTTTTTTTTTTAATCTTTGACAACTTCGAAAACCGTTTCTTTAGCCAGTTGGTCCAAGAACATATATTTCTTAGCTTTCTTCTAGTCCCCTCTCTTTCGCCTAACTATTCTTAACCTCTAATGCCATAATCATGCGTCCATTCTACCATATCAGATGTTTTAGGTGAGTTTTCATTCTGGCGAGGTTTCTCAACATTTTCCTCATGTGTCCCTTTAAAATCACTTCTCCGTCGCTTATCCGTCCTTTACGGATATCATAGCTTTCTTTCTCCGTGTTTTTTTTTTACGAAATCCTCCGCTTCCTTATGCTTCAGCATACTGTCTTGGAAGCCTTTAATAGATAGTTTCATTTCTCTTTACGCAATGGTCCGTGATGCAAAGCTACACTCCACATAAAAGGCTGCACGCGATTTGAGCCCGTTACGTCTTGAGGTTAGAAGGTTAGATATTTCTTACCTGTGCTATCATAGCCCTACATAGAATATCTTCTTTGGATTTTCCAGCGTATATTAATGTCATGCAATTGAGGATAATTCATTTGATGCAGTTAATAAGTTCAGATACCTGGGTGACATGATAGATAGTGAAGGGTCCATGTAGTAAGCACGACAATACATGACAGGATACAAATAGGAAATAGCGCATAGGCCTACTATACCAACAGTAGTAGACTATTGAGAAGCAAACTCACTAGTCGTAACACAAAAATAAAAATATATAAGACACTTATTAGTCGTTACACTGGTCCATACAGACCAGTCGTTACTTATGGAGGCGAGACATGGACGTTGACAAAAAAGCAACAAGAAACACTAAGAACGTTAAAAAGAAATATCGTAAGACGTGTTTATGACCCGATAAAGAAGATAATGAACGGAGAATAAGAAATAACTAGGAGATAGATTAGCTATTGAAGCATGAGGGCGTTGTAAGATTCGTAAAGGCTCAACGAATAGGCCTACAGTGGCTAGGTCAGCTAGAGCGGATGGATGATCAGCGTATGCCAAAGGAAATCCCAAAGGCGCAGGTCTATAAAAGCAGAAAGAGGGGCCGGCCTGGGATAAGATGGTTGGAATAAGTGCTGGAGATCTAAGAAGAATTTATGTGAGGGGTTTCACTGATATGGCAATGGGCAGGAGACATTGGAGAAGATTGGTGTTGGAAACCAGGGCTCACGTTGGGCTGTAGTGCTAAAGAAGAAGAAGCTCGTCTTGACGGTTGCCAGACTGGAGGAATTATACGCATACTTTGAGGGAAAGATACCATCACACGTTTACCGTGTGGAAGATGACATGTCAGTGTGAGTTTGTAACGCAGAAGAATGCTTAAATTTGAATCATTCATATTTGGTTGCCAAGCGTTACGAGGAAGTGACAGACGACGGCGGCAAAACCGTCGAGTACCACGGCTAGGACTAAATACAAGAGGGTGCATCCTGGTGCCGTGACTCACTTATGTACAGCCATCCACCCATTGGCAGGATCGGTTACGCCGTGTGTATTCCCCGGCACCTACCAGTGCCCTGTTAGCTGTTGGCCGCCCCCCACGAGGCCAAGTAGTTGTAGGGTTGGGTTTCTAGGGAGCAAAGTGTCTTATTTCTTCTTATCTCCTATTATATTCGATGGAATTCTAAATAACAATAATTTTTCACGTCTCGCACAATGTTATCAGTAGTTCTGGCTCCTTTCACAGAATGTATAATAATTCTGTGAAAGCTGGTCAACTTTTATACATACAAAAGATAGTAATTATTTTTGTGATAAATTTGTGTACAGCTGCAGGAAATATTGTAGTCAGAATTTAACAAAACCACACAGACGAATGTATCGTTGTAATAGTGAGTGAGTAAAGGAATTAGCACATCGGTTGGAGTGAAACCACAAGTGTGCAGGCAGGTAGACAGTGTGCCACTTAGTCTTAACACGTTTATGCTAATCACACACGTTACGTCAGCAACACGAACCACCAAGTAGGCACATACCGTTAAAGGAGACATGTAGGCGGAGAGGGGGGGTTGTTTTTGTTTTTCTGGGTCTATGAAGTCGTAGAAAATAAGTCACTAGAAGTAAAAGGAAGTAACTTTATAAATTTTTTCTCCGTGTCGAGTTTTCGGAAATGTTTATTTTATTTTTGTATATCTGCTTTTCCTTTTTTCTTGCCTTGTCTGTTACCATTAGGTCCGTCCAGCCTTTTTTTCTATGAAATTTATGAGTACTGTAATTTTTACATAGATGCGGTACCAACCTATCGTATAACTCCCAACCTGGAGGATCTGGGGTTTTTCTTTCAGGGATGGTTTCTTAAGATGGGATTAAACCCTACGAAGCCGAAACAGGCCACCAAGGCCTAATTGTTGGGGACGGAGAAGAAAAAAATATCTGGTTTTCGCTGATAATTATTGGACCAAAGGGCGTAACATAAGTAACGCTTGATACTAACTCGGCACAGTTTTCAGTGCGACACACCCGTCGTACATGGATTTTACAATTTTCGACTGAAATCAGAAGTTGTTCTCAGGCGCAAGTCATTCTGCAAAGAACGTCAAACACTCCCATTGTTCGTTTCTAATTTATAATTCGACGAGCGAAGCGAGTTCTCAGTTTTAACTCGACCGTTCGGTATTTGTCTGTCTGTCTATACATTTGGGTTTATGTCTCAACGATAACTTTTGAATGCATCAACCAATTTTCGTAAAACTTGGGAAGCTAATCCGTACTTTTACCATACACAACCCTATTGTTTTTTAAATCGATCCCCCAAAAAATAGAGGAGCGGGAAGTAAGAATGTGAGGGGTAAAACAATCGTAAAAGTCGTTGTGGAGTATCAAGTTAAAGGAAATGTTAACCAGATTTTAACGTATTGAGTAACAGAGCGCATTTGAAGGAGGAGCAAACGTCATTTAATTTATTTTCAGTGAAAACAACCTACTTACGCTGTCACTCGACAATCAGTTTGATCTAGTTGTGAAGAACAGTGTACCCTTTCTGTTGTTCTTCACACTCAATAAAACCCATCTCTGTTACACTAAATGTTGAAGCAAATTGAATTTAAAATAAATTGTTGAAGTGTGAACATTTGCGCCTGGCAGAAATATATGATTTGCTTTCATTAATGTTCAGTCTAATGTCTGGTGTCATCTGAAATCAGTTTTGTTGGTTAACTGTTTGAAGCAATTACAGGAGGTCATCTACTTTCGGACATTCGATTTTCGCACATTTAGTTTGTTCGGACATTCAAAATTGGTACCCTTTATTCTAGTTTCGCACTACAACTTCGTAGTTTTTGACACTGACGGAGGAGTGAGGAAGTGAATAAGCGTTAAGACAAGTCCCCTTATTCGTTATTATTACCGCGACTATGATTTTTATAAGTAACGTTAGTCTAGTAATATAAAGAATGGAAAGTGTTAAAGTGATTATTTTTAATGTAATAAAACTGTGCTGTACGCTGTTTCACAAACACTGATTATAAACTTTACTAACGTACGAAAATCATTAATTTAGCATGATACTATTTTATGTATTTGTTCTCATATAATGTAAATTTAAGTCAAAATAATATCCAAGTTAATTACTGTAGAGCAGTGGTTCTCAAAGTGGGGTCCGCGACAATGTTTCAAGGGGTCCGCAGACACTTTTATACCGTAATTTTATCCGATTTTATATGCTCCAAAATGTAAATTTTAGAATCTTAAAACAATTAGTAGAAGATTCCAGTATTTGGGGGGGGGGTCAAACTAATTGTAATTGTAAGAGTAATTTCAAACTGATGGCCTTGATAGTGTCTTTAGATCATGCCGTGTAGCAGATCTGTTTGTTAGCCGAACTCACTAGCTCTTTCTCTTACACTACAAAAAGAAGATTCATTGCCAGAACTTTCAACTGGTTAGAATTAACTTTTCAACTGGTTAACTTGGCTAGCTGATTTCTGGTTATATGTAATGACTGACTATCCTGAACTCGCAAAAAAAGCTTCGAAGCTTTTAACTGTGTTTCCCCCTACTTAATTGTATGAAACCGCATTCTCCCTGCTCACGTAGTTGAAGTCAAAGCTAAGAAATAAAATTGATGTCGAAACTGACTGAAATTATTATCAGACAGTAAAGCCAAAATTGCAGAGCTAATTGTTCAAAAGCAACTTCATTGTTCACATTAAGCTATGTTTGATTATCATTAATATTATAATTTTGCAAGTTAAGAGAATTTTGATTTTAATACATTGTAATTAAAATATAAGAGTTTGTATCATATTTACTGTTTGTTTTATTTCAGAACTCAGACGGGGTCCGTGAATTTTTAAATTATTTAGGGGGGCCCGCGGACTAAAAAGTTTGGGAACCACTGGTGTAGAGTGTATTACAGTTCATAGAACCGACCTACAGCCTACAGGCATACTGTACAGTACTCGACGTTCGGTCAGTTCGAGTTTCGAATGTATTTTCAGGAACGCAATACGTTCGAAAGTCGAGGATCTCTTGTAGGCATATATTTTGAGCGAATATCACACGAAAAGCATGATACCCTTACGCATAAACCAGTTTGTACAACTTGTTAAACCATCAAGTGTTTAATTAAGAAAGTTGTGTTAGTGGTTATAATCGCAAACAGAATTGTCACTGGTGCACACCACTGTAGAAAAATTATTCCGATTAGCGCTTTCAAGGTTCTCAGCTCATCGTCAGATCGGAAATCTGCAGCAGTGATAATTCTGTTTGTCATTAAGTGTTTATAATGTTTTATGGTATAGTAGTACTATTTGTAGTTGCACTATTATTGGTTGTAACGAGGAGCTGCTGCATATGGGGGGGGATGAGACTAGCTTGCAGTTGCACTCCCCTTTATTTTATTGGTTTACAAATATAATTTCTTTTATTTCACACACAACTGGCTTAGAAATAGGCCTACGTTGAGTGATTTTTGGTTTTGTTGTAATTTCTAATAACTGAGGCGGTGGGATTGATTCCCTGATCCCTGCCCCCATAGTTCCTCTATTAATGTCCTACTGGTTCATACAGTAATATTTTTGGATTTCATGAGTGATACGAAAATGTATACGAAACAGGGTCGTTAAGTTTGAAAATACAGTGCACTCGCTTATAACGAGAACTCGGATGTAACGAGCGAAAGTACGAGATTTGTTTGGTTTTGTATCTTATTAATGATAATTAAACTCGCTTTTAACGAGTAGGAACGCATTACAGACTTGGTTATAACGAGCATTTTATCGCAGGGTTGTTCATGGGTTAAGGTATAAAAAAGTTCGTTACAATATAGCATTTTAACCCTGGAATCGTACACCTATTGTTTAGGATCATCAACCGTATACTGGGACATTGTATACCCCAAATAAAAATACACATTTAAAAAAAATTGGCCATTTATTTTTTACTGAAAAACAAGTTGAATTGCAAGAGCAGATTATTTTTACCATATAATATCTATTTTTAAAAAGAAAACTTTATTTTCATGTGTTTCTGTAATCTCTAATCATGACAATGACATTTTTAAAAAGCTTTTGTACACGTATTTTTTTACGAAAAGTACTACTGTCTACACTGGTTCTGATGACTAGCAGTATTTGTTTTTTCCTTGTAGACAAACATTGCCAGCTACTACAATGTTATCAATCACAATGCGTGAGGTTTGCTCTTCATTAACATTCTGAACATTTGTATGGATAATCATTGAAGCTACCGAATTGAATATTGTTTTTATCATTCATAATACTTTGTTATTTTCTGCTAACCATTGTATCTTTTATTGCCTCCTCTTTGCTTTCTGGTTCAGGGGCACGTTCATCAACGGTCAGATTGGGCAAGAAAATATCTTCTGCCACAGTATCTTCTTCAACACTGTCTATTTCACCACCATTACCTAATGCATCGTCAGTGTTATGGGAAATGGCAGAGTAGGACCTTTCTAATTCTAATAAAGTTTTCCCTTTGGTAAGCACACGGTTCATTTTACACACGCACACACAACAATATATACAAAGACATTTATGAAAAAACACAGACAAAACACTACTCACACACTAAAACAAATAACACTAACCGTACACTGGGGTACTGTGCCCCCCACGGTCACTGTTTTATATACAGTGCGATGTTGCATGTGTGAAGTAAACATACCAATTGAAGCACAATCAAGGCCGAGGAAAAGTCACAGATGTTGAAGGCAATAAAAGGTGCCAAAACAAAATTACCGCAAAATGAAAATTACATGAGGCACTCAGTGTACGGTTCCAGGGTTAAACATTCGTTTAGTAACATTAACGTGATGAATCACGTGATTAACATTAACATAAGTGATGAATTCGTGGAATATTTCTTGTTTTGATATCTACAGACACAAAATTACTAAACAAACAAAAAATAGATGACTTTCTTAAGGTAAATTAAGTTCTGTGTGCGAAATATAATTTTGACGATTCCATTCATAACGGAGAACAAAAAGACAAATAAATTAGAATGAATTTTATTGTAATTTAAAAATAAATATTGTACATGTCGCATGGAAGGTTTTTGGTTTTTTTGCCAGAGAGCCGGCTGAGGTAAGTTTTTATTTAACTCTAACAGCTGTTTCGGCTACCTAAGAGCCATTGTCAAAGAGGCTAATGAGTCAAATTAGCCTCTTTGACAATGGCTTAGGTAGCCGAAACAGCTGTTAAGAGTTAAATAAAATCTATGAAAGTTACCAAGTGTTTTTATATATTTTACAAAACATTTGTATTAATATGTGTCACTAAGTGCCCAACGAGTCATCAATTAATATCGTGAGGTAACTTTTTACTACACAGTTACTTTTACTATATTTAGCGAATACACTAAACGCCAATATTCAGCAAAGAATGTTAGCGTCTAAAAAATATTTAAAGTCTAAATTTTACTTTTAAGCATATAATGTAAAACATGTTAAAATTTTATAGTGCAAAGCCCTATACGCTATATTTTATAGCGAATGCACTATACGCAAATACTCAGCAAAGAATGTTAGCATCTAAAAAATGTTTGAAGTCTAAATTTCACTTTTAAGCATAGAACGTAAAACATGTTAAAATTTTATAGTGCAAAGCCTCTTCTATAGCAGACTTTTTTTGTTGTGTGTTCGATAATCACGATATTAATATTTAGGCTTGCGAGTCGACAACTCGGATGTAGCGAGCACCTGGTTTTAACGAGCACATTTGTCCGGTCCCCTGAATCTCGTTATAAGCAAGTTCCACTAACAACTAACGTTATGGTTAAAGTGGGTTACAAATATTGCCGATATCTCGGATACGTTTGTTCTGATTTTTTTTTTTTGAGACACTCACAGCCTCGCATCTGTAAAAAAATAAATTTGAATTGATATGTCACAAATAAAAACCGGACGTACTAGCATTATTGGCGGCAATGCTAGCCGCGGGGGGTAGTCGACGCCGTGACAGGTAGTACGACACGAAAAGTCATTGTCTCCGTTGGTTGGCAAGTGAACGACCCGACCCGCGAGAATATATTAATCTCTTTTGTTTGGCGCCATTGATTTACCTCCGTGACCTACTTAGAACGTTGTAGCTTAGTGCAGTGCAGCAGCGCCGCGTTCGTATGCAGCACACTATACAGCGTTGCCAACTCTAACGCCTTCAATCAGTTGTTTATGTAATCGCAACTACGCCGAGGTTCCGTGTACTGTCTTCTAGTCGTATGAAGGCGCCGTACATGTATACAGAAATACGTATACAAGCTTCATCACCTTCAATTGGGTGCATGATCATAACTACACCGAGTCAACGCATTGAGTAGTATAACCCATTTTTTATAAACAACACTATAAAAAATTAAATCTGACATTAATATACAAAATTTAATCTACCCATTAGTTAAAAAAATAAAGTCTTTAATACTTCAATCGTAGAAGTAGTAATAAACATATGCCATTAGGCTTTGCAGCTTACAAAGAATATTCGTAATTTTTATTAAAACAATTATTATTAAATATTATTTTAATAATATAACAAATAGTAAATTAAAGTAAATCACAATATAATAATATAACATCTTCAAATAAATACACTGCAAGTAGGTTTATTTTCGCCTGACGCACGTTTCACAGAAATTATTCTGTATCTTCAGTGGTTTGTTTGAATTGTAATTGAATGTTTCGCTTACAATATAATTAACGGATAATCGATATTACTTCGAATTTGTTCTGTAATTAGTAGGTTATTATTATTGTGTTTGTAAATATTAAGATTTTCTGAGATACTCATTTTATTACTTTTTTGTATGCTTTTAATTAATCTGACATTTTGAATGTCTGGAAATTTATGTTTATTGCTTAAACAGTGTGTGGCTAAGTTAAATTTTTAAATATTAGGTTTTAAAAACGCAGTACGATATTGAATGAATCTCTCGGACAATTTTGTCTTCGTCTGGCCTACGTAAATTTATTGCAATCTGGACATTCTATTTTGTAAACTCTGTTTTTATTATGAATGTTGAATTTAGTTTTAGGTTGTATTTATTTATTTAATTATTATTATTTATTATTTACTATTGTTATTATTATTTATGGCGCGCATCATAGTTCACACCGTCTTCCCAACGTAGTTTGGGTCTACCAACTCTCCTGGTGCCATAGATCTGTTCTGTGAGTACCTTTCTGGTTATTTCATTTTCCTCCATTCTGATCACATGTCCAGCCCACCTGAGTCTTCCAAGTTTTATACTTTCACAATATCTGGTCCATTCAGATGCGTTCATGAACCAGCATGGTTGACTCAGACTTTCTAGAAATGGTCCAGGTCTCGAAACCATAGGTGAGAACTGGGCGGATCAGTGTTTTATACAGAAGCAGCTTGATGCTCCTGGCAATTGTTCTGCTCTGGAACAGGGGTCTGAGACCAAGGAAGCACATATTAGCTGAGGTGATTCTTCCCTTTATTTCTTCTGTCGTTTCCCCATCGGAGTTAATTTGGCATCCTAAGTAATCAAAGTTGTTGACTTTTTCGAAGGAATAGATGCCAACTTGGACGCGCTCTCCTATATAGATATATAGAACGCGCTCTTCTAGCTTCCTGTCCTGTGACCATGTAGTTTGTCTTGCTTTCGTTTATTATGAACCCAGCCTCCTTGCGGAACTTTCAAGAGCAAGAAAGGTTTCAGTGAATGCTCGAAAGGACCTCCCGATTATATCTACATCACCGGCGTATCTTAGGACCTCCATTAACCAGTTGAATACAGTCCCGGAGGAATCTATTCCAGCATCTCTCATGGCTTTTTCTAAGGCAAGAATGAAGAGGAGGGAAGCAAGAGCATCGCTATGGATTGGGGGACTCCCTTTCCATAGTCAAACTCTCCTGACAAAATTATAACTTTCTGGTTTTCTTCTTAAATTTTTCTATGGTTCATTCTTGATATATTCTACGTACATTTTGACGTATAATGCATGGGAACTGGAATGGGTTTTGATTATGAAAGTAATTGTTTTAAATAACACTGCACTCCCGCTTGGCCTGTCAGTGCAGTGCCCTTCGAGCCATGCTTTCATTTACCCTTATTATGTTGTTTCCTCGTGCAAATATAAACGTTCATTAATTACTAAAGAAAAATGTAACCATAAAAACTCTTTCCCAGCAGCCGTCATGAATAAAATAAAACCAATATTTAGGGACTTGTGTAATCCAGTGTTTTTGCGCGGGTATCTTCATGGGAAGAGACAGAATCCTAATGAATACGTCAGCAATGTAGTCTGGTCTCGTATTCCAAAACATGTCTGTGTATGTATTCAAAATAGGCGTTTGAGATGCAGTGGTAACTTATAACTGTGGTTACTTAGGAAGAGTCAGAGTTGTGCAGGATCTTACTGGTGATGTAGGTTCAAATTGTGTTGTCGGACTGAAAGTTCTAGACAAGCAAGAGCTACGAAGAGCAGATATACAAGCTGAAGAATTAGTGAAAAAGTAAAAGTAAAGAACTGTTCAAAGAAACAGGAAAAGGAAGTGGGAAGAAAACGAATACAGTATATTTTATTACACTACTCTTGAGTAATGTTAAGTACTTCTTATGGGGTTTGAAAATACAATAAAAATGTTATTTTTTTAAATAAATTTAAAAATCGGTATGGAGAACCGAACCATACATGACTTCCATGTTTTAATTAAAAATAAAATTATTTTTAATATGTACAATCAGAACGAAACCAAGTATATCAGCACGCTTTTGGTAAAAACGCTGTGAAAGATAATCAATATACGAATTGGACCTACTTTTTAATATTTTAAAAATATAGAATTAACTGGATTAAATTATCTTTTATTTAAACAACGCGAAAGAAAGCGAATACCGCCCAGCGTTTGTTTTCTGTGAATTTTTGAAAACAAAAAATTATTTTGTTTACGTATCCGTGGTTACTTATCATGGAACGATATCAGTTGTTAATATTTTATTGAAATTTTTAAGTTTTCGGTCGAATACATTTATAGCATGAATACAAAAAATTAGCCCCTTCCCCTTCAACTACCCTTTTCATTTATAGATATTTCATCTACCTTTCTACAGCGGATTATTATGACCTTCTTTTCAGGATACTTTATTTATAAGTACTTTACTCTTGTGAAAAACGTAAAACGTTGCAGGTAAACTACCCCTTCCCCTTAACCGATCTTCACGAAAATCAGTAGCCCTTGAGTCCTCTACAACTTGGGCACACGTGCAGAAAATTATTTGATTCTGTTTGAATTTGCGGTAGTTGTCGTTTGCCATAGAAAAAATTCTACACACAGACACTTTTCGGAAAATTATTTTACTTTATGTTTTGAAGGTAGTGCAATCAGAATCTGCCCTAATCTCGAACACGATTTTTTTCGCGATCACCATACTTCCATTTCCTTACGGAACATGTAAGTGATGGAAGTATTAAATTATAAATCCATCTACCTACAGGGTGGGGCAATTAGAACACAGCAGCTTGTGTTAGCTCGTGTTTGGTTACTATGACAACAATAAACAAACAGATTGTTCTCTAACCTTAATTAAACTATGCCATTTCAGTAAACATCATGACTCAACGGCGTGCACTTAACTCCTCATAAACCTCATCTCCACTCTCTGAATGTTTGCTTTGTCTCTTTCCGTCATCACTCTGGCTTCATCTGCATAACTTATCCTCGTTTCCTCCGTTGTCTTATTTTTAAGATGTCTGTGAATTGTTCCACAGATATTCGTAAATTTGTTTAATTTTTCATCGAGACCAATTTCTGTCTCATATGTAGCGTAACATCCCAAGTAATTGAAATGATGGACTTGTTTCATAATCTTTCCATCCATAGCTATCTTAGTTGTTAACCGGTTGCTTCCCTCTGAATGCCATTGTTCTGGTCTTGTCCGCTGATATTTGAAAATCATATTCATGTGCTATTCGATTTTGTATGTAAGTTTACATTGATTTTTGTAGTTTATCCTCGCTGTCCTGAATTATTACCATATTTTCCCCATTAACACCGTTTCCGAGGCCTTTTTTTTGGTTACTGCAAGTAAGATATTTTCTACGTGGGTGGCTTACTGTCCCTATCCGCCATCTGGAGGGAGGGGATGTAATTCGGACTAGGGGGATTGCCTTCTCCATGGCTTCGAGGCCCCCCTCCCCGTTTTGCGCAGTATTACACATTACAGCCGTCTAAATCATTCAGATTCACGGCTATAATATTGTTGAGATGGATTATAGAAATTCGAGTGTGAACGTGATGATTCCATAAATTTAGGAGCTAAGGAACATGAATTCGGGGTGGAGAGGGTAGAAGAATACAAATTTATGACCGGCGTGTTGCAACATTGTACAGCGCAGGAAATGTACGTCGCGGGTTGGTTATGAATGAAGCCGGCATGTCCGACCGATTGTAGCGAGAGCGATCATCCAATTAAACAGAGATGTACGTCCAGACTGCAACAAAAGTTTTAGATTACGGCCGCGGCGGTCAGACTGCATCCACATCGGCAACGCTGCTTCGTTATCGTAGTGTACAATCAGCGCGTCTATGACAGAACCGTGTTTGTTCTGTAATATGTCTAGTTAAATGGATCGTGTATGTATGCGCTCAGATCACGGATGCGGCAGAGTCACAACACCACTCCACTTTGCCGAGGTTTTACAGTGTTCCATTTAGAGCTGTGCTAAACTAGTATTTGAAAATAACATGTACGAACGAAACCGTTCCAAAAAATAATAACACATACCTGTTATTATATACGTATTATACATATACCTGTATTATATATAACTTGTTATAGGAAATACATTGAGACTGAAAGTATTAGCAGTGGTACTGTACACTGTGAATTTATTAAGCTGTTACAAGAAAATACGAAACAAGAGAATTTATAGGTCTATCTCCCTTTGGGAATACTAGTATAAGTTTTCACTAGGAATAAACAAACTGACTTATTATACGAACAAGGGGGATTCTGACTTCACTACGGTCTCTGTAGAAGCCTGGCCTGCTCGGTGATTCTCCTCTGTCCAGATCCTCACTCCTCCAACCTGACAGTCGGATCTCCCTCTATTCCCCTTCTACATCTTCACACCATCTCCTCCTCGGGCGTCCTCTCCTGCTTACTCCCTCCGGCTTCCTTTCCAATGCCATCTTTGGTCCTCGATCACTTCTCATTCTCACCACGTGCCTCAACCCTCGCCGCTTCACTGTCCCAACTATGTCCGCTTCTCCATAAAGGTCTCTTAGCTCACGATTCTTTCTTTGGTCGGTAAATTCTTCTCAGAATTTTCCTCTCGAAAACACCAAGGTTTTCACATCTACCAACTTCAGCTTGCATATGTTACCCATGTCTACCACCCATGTCTCTCGTTTGCATGTGTTACTAAAGGTCTGATTACGGTGGTGTATATTTTCTTTTTAAACATTTGTTGACACCTTCCTGGACTGGAATATATTTTTTAATGCGTAGTAGCTTCTGTTTCCTGCCGTTATTTCTTATTTTTTCACAATTGCTAAATAATTGTATTCTAGTCGGGCGTGCTTCTTTACCTGCGACATTCTAGTATGAAGGCCTGTATTATCAATTATCAGTTTAAATTATAATAGTTTATTAAGGCGAAGGCTATAAGAATAAATGGATTTTTATTTTTATTATTTATTATTTTTAAATAGATATGTAGCTGCAATGTACCGTTTCCAGAGAACACCGTGGAAAGATAGTCTTATACTTCCCGAAAACTTTTTGCGTTTTTTAATTCTTTTTTTTATAGTTTAATATATAATGCCAAGAGCCATTTTGTAACGACATTACAGAACATGCTGCGTTCCAGCGGAGCCCGGCTATAATGTTGTGTGCGTACGTGATCTCAACGTGCGTTAGCCAGACTGTTACAGACTTCGCCGGCCGCGCGCACTGACGCGTAGTATGGATGAGTCTGGAATTTCAGCGGGGTATAATTATAGGCGGCGCTTAGTTTCAGTTTTAGTGGCGATTTATTCCAGTGCGGTTCGAAGTATTGTGGCGAAGTGTTATGGGTTTAATAATCGTGCGGGACTCTAGTCATTGACATTATTATTGCGTCTGAACAGTTTTTATTTGGTTTGTTGTATAAGAGACTATCTTGTTGATTACAACTGTTTAATTGTGATAATTAAAGCTGGTGATTAGTGACTTAATTGGTGTCGTGTATTTTGTTTTCCACTGTACCATACGACGATCACTAGACATTCGTAACAATGTCTACAATTTGTTTTCTCTACAGTGTTTACAATGAAATTTTCAGAGATAGTTTTTTAATGCAATTTGGGGATGAAAGTTAAGTTTGGAAGTTTCCAAAAATCTTTAAATTTTTAAAAGCTTTAGAAATGAATCGATTGTCTTCACAACAGAGGTTTTTCTCTTCTTTTCTTCAATGACAGGGAAATTCTGTCCAACGTGTGATCGTAATACTCAGCGTCTTTTTGTAGGGCGTTGATCAGTAAGTAAAGCGAAGAGAATTAATTAAAATAGTGAGAGGTAGATCAGTAAGCAACAATTTTACGGTATCACAACATAGAAAGAATATTCTTTTGCAAGTCAAATGGTAATTTCTAGAAGCAGGCTAGAAATTAACATATTGGATAGGATTCTTCAAGTTTTCAGTTTTCAGATCGATTGGTAGTACTTAATAGGAATGTTTCTGAAGTGAAGTAAAGTCTTAAAAAAACGCAGGTACACTTGAAAAGTACTTATGGGTGAAGTCTTTAATATCAAAAGCATCAGACTTAGACTATATTAGACAAAAATCATTAGACTAACATTGTGCCTGTGTGCGCGGGCGCGTACATAATATGCTTTATAACAACGAAATAATAGCAACAATGAATTAATAATAATAATAATAATGCTTTTAATGTTATAGAAATAGGTCTAATAAAATAATGCACACAATTAACTAAATTATATAATTATAATGTAATATGATATAATAATTATATTTAATTGTAGATAATTAATATAATTAATTATTTCAATAAAAATATAAAAATGTCTGGGATTTAGGCGAAGAGAATTTGGTGAGCGTTGTTTTTTTAAATTAACTGTTACATGAAATAAAGGGCTTATTGTTGACCAGGTAACATTTTCTAAAACTCATCGTTGTCTTCTGTGCAAATGTTAACTGCTTAATACCATACTACACTTTCGCGGATATATAAGCAGCTATCTACACCCGGGAAAGACTCG
This sequence comes from Magicicada septendecula, assembly GCA_034769895.1. Lineage (NCBI taxonomy): Eukaryota > Metazoa > Arthropoda > Insecta > Hemiptera > Cicadidae > Magicicada > Magicicada septendecula. The sequence continues at coordinate 14,720,087 of CM068370.1, forward strand.
GATATTTTCCGCCATACGTGTTCTCTGGCGCTTCGCAGCGGCTCTGAAAAAGTTTCCCGGTGGCTGAGATCGAAACGAAAACCGACTGTGTCGCAATTCGTCAGCTACCGACCGCGGCCAAATAACTGTTCGATTCTTAATATTAAAACTCCGGGGTTAGTTTTCGTGTCTCACAAGATCAGTCGTGGAATTTACAAAGCGATGAATTGAAGAGAACAGACTGTGTGTTCCAGTCTGTTTAATCGGAGGACGCGATCGTTTTGGTGGATGAAAATATGTGAAAGCTTTGAACGGCGTATTAACGGAAGTAACGATGCATAACGTATATTTGTAGGCTTGCTCGAATAATCGATGGTTAGAATATGGAAATGTAGAGAAATATAATCAGAACCTGTCAAAGAGAAGAAATAATTGGCCATATACTGGGGCTCGTTGAATAACTGGCATTCAGTTAATAATAGTTCATGTGTAACATGTTTAATTGTAATTATTATTATTATAACAAAACCTGAAGCTCTTCAGAACGTGGTAATTCGGGCCGAACACGTTTTTTTTTTGTTACGAAACCCATATATTTTTTCTCTAATGTAGCGATAAAATATTGCATTTGCAAATCAATAAAAGTCTGCATATTACAATACTTTTCAAATAGTAAATTACCTTTTAATTTTGCGGAATAACACATGCAAGTTAATTAAATTTAACGCCCGTAATATAACCTACACAGCGGGCGATTTATCCGCCGTGTTTGCTACTACTGCGAACAACTCCATGTTATCCATAACCAGCCACACGGAAAACTCGTGGCCTACAACTCCCCTGTGGGTAAATCTTGGTCAGTAACCGCCTCGTGGAAAATTTCTTCTACTATGGAAATTTAAGAATGCTTAAGGAGAGCTGTATCTTCCCTATCTTAAAACACCCATATAAATGCACTGTTTCCTCACAAACTGTTAGTCACAGAACTGTGTTTTTTTACACAACGTTGAACCATCCTTATACACACACTGGTCTACAAAGGCTTCAAATAACTGAGTAGAAAAAAAATTACAACCTTGCGTATAGACCTCTGTTTTAAAAAATAAAGGCATTTTATTTATATTGTTGCAAACTCTTTAAGCGAAGTCAACCGTTGTAGATCCGCATTATCACAGAACTGTGTAAAATGTATGGTAAATGTGTGTGGTAGTTTCTGTGAAAACGGGCCTTTTGTGTTGGAAAAAGGAGTTTCCAGTGAATCGAGTTTAAAGTAATAATTCACCTCGGTCAGAAGAAATACTTTAAACTATACTTCAAACCTTCAATCTATACTTTAAGCATTTAAACTATATTGTTCATCTTGTTATTTGAATTAGCAGTCTCTGTAATTCCAACTTTGTCGTGTTTATTTGCTAAACTGATACTTGTCATGTGTTCCGGACGAGAGCTTTCAGTGTTTCCACCATTGCCAAGTCCTAAAACACAACCTACTTTCCATTTTTAGGACTTGAAAATGATGGAAACCCTGAAAGGCCTCGACCGGAACATGACAAATAGCAGTTTATCAAGTAAACACGACAAAGTTGCAATTTAAACTATAGGCCTACTTTAAACCTTCAAACTAAACCTTAATATTGTACTTTAACTTATCTTAACCCTATCATTATAGAAGCCCTTCCTATGCATAATTTGCCGTAGAAGTAGGCCTACCTTAAATTTATTGTGAAAATATTATTTTTCAGTCTTTTTGAAATTTTGAAAGTTTTTGTGCTGTTCCATTTTCATATATTTTATTGTCAAGCTACATACCAGAAAAGTAAGTTTTGTGTACACAAAAATACACTTATTTACAAATCAAAGTGAAGTGGTAACGCAGTCAAAATGTAAACAAGAAATTTTTCTACGAACCAAGCAAAACTGCAGCCCTCTGGGTCACCTGTATCCTGACATGTGGGGTATTTTGTAAAACGATGCTTGCAAACTCTAATGCGCCAAGCTTTTTAAAAATTCGTCGTAAATAGTAGATTTTTGAATATTTTAATAAAACAGTCGTTGAATTAAACAGAAATATCCACACGTTCGTAACATATTAAAAAAAAAAACAAATGTCAACATTTTTCACTTCTAACCTTTACGACTCCCCTTAAATTTTTTCTTTCCTCATTTATTTCTGGTTGTCATTGGTCATTTGTCACTAGTTATTGGTTGTTTCACATGACCAATCTATAGTCGACCACGAAGTGATGATAATCTGTATCAGAACCTCTGTGTGTATTCTTCTTATTATTTAATATTACATAGTCAGTTGTTGATTGTAACCTCTTGACGTCATGTATACTTATGAATACTGTATTCCCTAGAGAATCTATTAGTGGTTCTCAGTTTATTGGAAGGTAACAAAATCTTGAGTATTACCATTGTCATTGCATACATCATCATCAACCGTGGCTCTACAACCCTTGGTGTGTCTTGGCCTGCTCCAGGAGTCGATTCCATTCCTCCCTATTCCACGCCTTGTCTTTCCAGTTTCTTATGTTCAGCTTTTCGAGATCCTCCTCTATCTGGTCTTTGAATCTACTTCGTGGTCTTCCCGTTTTTCTACTACCCATTGGTTTCTGGTAGAAAATAAGTTTCGTAGGCTGTCCTTCCTCCATTCTCTCTATGCGTCCAACCCACCTTAGCCTGTATATTTTGATTATTCTCTACAATGTCCGGCTCTTTGTAAAGATGGTATAGTTCATAATTATAGCGCCTGCGCCACATTACAATTTTCTTGTACTCCTCTAGATATTGTTCTTAGAATCCATCTTTCACAGCAACCTAGAAGTCTCTCGCTATTTTTTGTCACTGTCCAGGTTTCTGAAGCGTATCTCAGCACTGGCGTGATAAGTGTTTTGTAGATTTTGCATTTTGTGCTTCTTGAGATGAAGCTAGATGTCAGGTGCTTTTTTAATCCATAATAGCGTATGTTTTATTTGCGAGATATGTTCTTCTTCTTATTTCAGTGTGGACGTCGTTAGTGCTGTTTATCCACTAAATATTTAACCAAGCCAAGATATATGAACTCTTTTACTGCCTCTATATTTTTTGTGCCTATTTCTAGGTTTTGAAGGTTTGGGTTTAATGGTAGTTTGTTAGCAGTATACATATATTTTGTTTTCTCCAACTTTATCTGCAGTCCAATTTTACTAGAGGCTTCCTCTAGTGCTGTAGAGGCACTAATGAGAATTGTCATTGCATACATCCTCTCGAAAAGTACATATACATTTACCTATTAGTCTTAAGTCTTGATACATTGTAAACTCTTTTAACTTTTTTTTTACATGTTTGCTAAATTATTTCCAATTTGTTACAGGTATGCAGTGTGTCTCATCATTCACTAGTTTAGTGGTTTCAGAATAGACAGCGGTGCTTGAGTGGTAAGTACTAATAATGTTTTGTTTGTAGCCTCTTCATAACGGTAACAGTTGTAAGTCTCTTGTTAGAAGAATCTGGTCGGTTGTGGTACAATAGTAAGAGATGAAATGGTTCTCGCAGATCGTAGCGGGGAGCAGGGAGGGCAGTGACGGAAGAGGGTGCGCGGGGACACACCAACAGTGTAGCTGTTCTGTACACAGAATGATTGCTCCGAAAACAACGCGTCGTGGTGAGATCTTGTCTAGTTTGTTTTAAACTGGCAGGGCCGGATTTACAGGGGCAAGCGACACCTACAGACATTTTTTTTAACAGACGTATTTTTATAAAAGTAGGAGGCACTTTATTTATTTAAGCATGTTTGAAATTGAATGATCAATTTTTGTTAATGATACAAATGGAAGACAGTTCTTATTTAAATGTTGCACGATTGTTTTTAAGACGTTGGCATCCGTGAAAAATAATCTGGGTATGCGAATTTTGAACGTCCGCTATATTCCCCCCAATTTACACGACCGTGGTACCATCCTTGATTGTTATCATTGTTTATCTGCGTTGTGACTGAACGGTTGCGATTTGAGGTTATGTTTTTATTTTGTTTTGAATGTAAAGAAGGTTTTTAGCTTTGTGTGGGGGGCAGCGTGTTGTTTCGTTGGTATTTATTAAATGAAAGCATGCTTTTGTATAGTAGCCTACTGGTTTTAAATTTGTTACTATTAATCTGACATTGAATTACTCGTGCAGTACATATATTGCTTCAAAGTCACAGACGGAGTGGGGGACGCTCAGAAAACCTGGCCTAGGGCCTCAAAAATCTTAAATCCGGCACTGTAAAGTGGAATGGGATTTTGCGTGACGTAAGTGGGAGAAGCTAGGCATGCATTCGTCCAATTAGCGTCCAGGAAATTTGCATGCGTTGTCAGTTCCCTTTACCATTGCCTGGAACATGTGAAGTTCTGCGGTTGCGATTTTCATGCGAGCGGTGACAACATTTGCTCGTTTCACTGGTGGATTTTACTGCTGTTTTTAGTTAATGGTTTGTCAGTAGTTAAATTCAAACAGTCTTTATAGGAAGCGCGTTATTTATATTAAAGCCTCTTCGTTATTTATATGGGTTAGCAGCCCATAGGCTGGTTGGCAGCAGCTCGCCATTCTTCACGCTTCTCTGCTTTTCTTTTCAACTCACAATATAATGTGCAATTCATATCGACCATAAGCTGTTTCATTAGTCTAAACGGGGTCGACCTCTTTGATTCTTCCCTTCAATTGTTCCTTCTATTATTCTCTTAACCAACCCATCGTGTCGAGTATTTGCCCTGTAAACTTAGCTCTTCTGCCTTTTAAATTTCTTAGAAAGCTCTTCTCCTCCTGAGCTCTTCTACATACTTCCTCATTCGTTATCTTCTCCCTCCAGGTTATCTTGAATATTCTTCTGTAGCACTAGGTCTCAAATGCTTGGAGTCTTTTCTTGTCATTTTCTCCAATTGTCCAAGATTCACTCCCGTATAGGGCAACACTCCACACTAGATTCTTCCTTATTTTTAGGCTGATAGTGTTTAAAGTGAAGAGATTTTTCTGTTTGTTGAAAGCAATTTTAGCCTGGTTAATTCTGCTTATAATTTCCTTACTGGTACGTCCATCACTTGTGATTTTACATGCTAGATAGTTATATTTTTTAACTATATATTAAAGCCATATAGAAAAAAAAATACTGAATTTAACATCTGTAAATATAAAGAAGATAATTAATTTTTTTTTCTTAAGAAGCAATTCATGAATTAAATTAACATTAATAAAACTGACATAATCAAATAATATAGACTGATCTTAAACTTATAATTAGTTTGATACCATAGTAGCATTGGTTCTTTATGGTGTGTTGTCATGACGACTGCATATAGCACGCGGCCCGCAGAAAGTTAATAGTCAGAAAAATAACTCTCACTTGTAAATGAGTAGTCCCCAAAATAATAAAGTACCAAAACAAAATAAAATATCGACTTTTTACTACAATTTTCCCGTTGGAAGTTTTCAACTGAAGTCGCATATTTGAATGGGCTGGCATGACATTTAGTTTATAAAGTTTATTGTTTTTTTATATCACCAGGGAGAGGGGCGAACCGTCGGAGTGTTCAGTGCAGCCTTTGTTTAGCGTAGCCGAAGTATTTGTTGTGCCCTTCCTGCTGCCTACGCTGCATCGCGCACGTTATTTTTAAATAAAATATATGCAGCCGACTGTTGTGACCTTGCGTTTGACGTGTCATTTACTACTGGCCGTGTGCCTGTTTAAAAATTTGCAAGTCCAAAATTGACTGCACATTATCGCAAATAACAGCCGCTATTTGCCAAGTAATCGGGCGGTCGTATACACAGAGAATACGTGAGTGCGCGCGTATTGGACCTTGGATTGGCTCTTGGCCTCTTCTAAAATGACGTGTTTTGCAGATGTGTGTGCATCAGGAGGATATGTTTGTCCTTTATCTATTCCCGTCCATGTGTGAACGTCCTAGATAGATCTAACGATGCTTCCGTTCCTATCAGATGTAAATGATGTATATTTAGAAATGTCAGACACCCGTAGTAACTCTTAGTTTGTCATCAGTTAATCTCTGTGTATTTTGCCTTCTCTCGTCCCATAATTACTCATTTCATTTTCTGAACACTGTCTTGTAACTGAGCCAGTTTCTTTCTGTATCTGTTTATCTGTCCATATGACTGTCTACCTATCTTTCTTTCTTTTCCTGTCCAGGGGCGTATTTACGGGGGGAGGAGAATGGGTTCCCCCCCCAGGGTCGAAAAAGTTGACGAATTTTGTTAATCACTTAATTTGTAGGCTGTTTTATTTTATTTTATTCAGCTGTGAACACTAATATAGTCTAGTAGTAGCTATTTTTAAAAATATACAAACAGGTTTATTACACAGCATTGTGGTATACGTTTGAAATATGAAATATAGGAAAATCTGTTCAGTCAATAAGTATCTTTTAACAATGTTTTAATAACGTGTTTTTTTATTGTTTACTGTTTACTTTTGTGTTAGCTTAGGTCGTTTTGCCGTATTTCCCATCCGATTTCCGAGGCTCGTATTAGTTCTGTAAGCACATATATTTTTACTTAAGCAGGTTATTGGCCTGCTGTAAAACCACCAACATGGAGGACCAGGAACTTTGATTTCGATCTGCTCTTCCCCTAGAGAGTTGCTTTCACCTCAGCTGACGAGGTCTCTCTGCCCGATCGCAGTAGACTAACTAACTCAGCCCATGTGTGCAACCGTTGGCCTACTGTAGGCTTCTCCACCTCCACACTAGATACACACCCTGCTGCCGATGTGCGCCATCCTGCCAGGCCAGGACCCAGGATACCCCAGGCTGCCCTGACAGAACCCTCGTCTCTCGTTTGCTTACCGATGCAATCCGCCGAAGGAATTGGCTACCACAACCTTGGAGTGGATTGCTCGGGCTTCATTTGAATCGCATGCCTGATATCCGTCTACCTGTGGCTGCCTTGGTTTATCACCCTACTGGGAAGAGAGATGTCGGTAGACCGAGGAGGAGATGGGTTCCGGAACATGTCTAAAGCCTAGTCCTTGGAGTGCTGCTGCTGCTGATGATGATAATGATGATTACCGTTTACTTTAATGGGACTGATTTCAGGATGTTAACACGCGTTTTTCAGCCACTTTAAAGATAATAATGTTGATTAGTCTTAACTGTTTTTCTTTTGTATGAAGTCGACCCCCCCCCAAGCCAAATTCTAGATACGCCACTGTTCCTGACCCATTCTCTCGTACCCAATCGCGTGGCATTAATTGAAAACCGTACTACTCTGGGTTGTGTGTTAAACGGGGCATGTTGGTTAATTCACGAACCTCACTTTTTCGTGTTTATAAATTACATTTTGCAAAATGTGTATGCTTCAGACTCACAAAGTCGTAGGCTACATATAAATTACTTTCACACTACGTACGTCATTGTCCAAATCTTAAAACGATCTTCTCTGTCAGTTCCCTTGACTTAACTGGTGCTTAAGATATAATTATTTCGTCACCCAGGATTCTGGCCCGTAGAGAAGACAGTTATTATTTTACAGTTGTTCTTCAGCACTACAGCCCAACGTGAGCTCTGGCTTGTAACCACGGCCACCGAGAATCTAGCCAGCCGTGTTCCTGTTCATTGCAAGCTCAGCGTAACCCCTCACATCCATTCTTCTGAGACCTTCTAGCATATCATCTAACCATCCTCCTAGGTCGGTCCCTCTTTCTGCTTTTATGGACTTGTGCCCTCAGTTTGGCATACGCTAATCGTCTATCCGCTCTAGGCGACCTAACCATTGTATTGGTTGAGCCTTTATGAATCTTAGTGTCTTCGTGATTCCATAGCTCATCTATCTCTTGGTTGTTTCTGATTCTGCATTCGTCATCTTCTTTAACCGGGCCATAAACACGTCTTAGGATCTTTCTTTCAAACCTATTATAGTATTTTATAGACTTTCAATAATGTCTCTCGTAAAAGTTTTCTTCGCATCGGACTTGTATAGTTGCCGCATAAATTGTTTTCAATTTGTATTATACTGCGTTTCCAACAATTGCCCTCATACAGTCTGTTGTAAGTAGTGTTGCGTTTCCATGGTTCTGTTTGCCATTAGTGGAGTGTTATCAGTGTGTAAACAGCGGCTGCTGTTTATATTGCTAATGGACCGCATACGGCCACGTGCCGTTTACCGTTATACTACAACGCTGCCGTCTAACGTGATGAAGTGTTTTTGCCGCCAACTGAACTGATGAGCCGATATTTGGCGAAACCGTTCGAACAAACAGTTACCTAATATATATACTTCGTACGCTTTGTTAAAATCCAAAATATTGCGTTGTGCCTGGTCGCTTTTCGTACTTTGCCCTTGTGAGGAACGATAATGTTTGCTAAACTGTTATGATTCGGTCTTATATTACCTGTCCTACGCGGAAGCTCATTGATTTCACGGCTGAGGGCACCACTGCCTCACTATCAAATAAAAATCACTATAAAATATAATTATCACTTTACGTATTTTATAGTTTATGAGTTAATAAAGAAAACTTACGACCTTTAAAACGCCCCAAGCGCGATTTATTTTGATTATTCGGTAATGAGAAAAAGATGTTTTAGAAAATTTATAACAACAACTTTTCTAACATAGATAACAATTTCTAACTGTACACATGTGTTAAAAACATTCCACTCTATAACGTGTCTCCACATTTCGTTGCAGTCGGACGCCGCGTTTTTATGTAGACCTACTTTTGTTTTAAAATTGAGGTTTCTCTAGAATAGGTAAAAAGACTTTTTTTATTCCGACCAACGCAACGCTGACAAAATTTTTTTTTTATTACTACCATTCAACGCACAATGAAATAAGCTAAAAATCGGCATAATTTGATTTAAGATTAGTGTAACCGTTAAATTGGAATTAAGGTTCAAACTGGAGTGCACATAGTTCCTGCGTAATAGCATTACATAGCCCAGTAACCCGGATATCAGAAACTCTTGTAGTAATATAATAACTCCGGCCGGTGACGCCCTACTCAATAGACTATGTTACTCTTTTTTCTTAAGAATTTTGCTCTATCAGTTTGTCCCATGTCTCCTTTGGTCTTCGTCTCTTATTATTTTTCCTTTCATGCTCGAGAGACCACCCAGATTATCTTTGTTCGATACAAAGATTCTTCAGTGCTTTCTATTCTGTTGTTATTCGATTATATCCGGTCTTGTCCTTCCTAGTGATTGTTGTCGTTCTTCTAAGACAGCATGGTTCTGCTACGTTCATCTTACTCTAGTCTTATTTGGTTAGTACCCGTGATTCGCATCCATAGGCTATGTATTTTCTAAAAATATATGAAGCGTATAAAATGTAGAATGCTTATATCGACTTCTTCGGTCCTTAACACTCGGCTCGGAGTTAATCGCGGTTAACAGTCGTAAATGGGCAAAACGTGGTTAATTAGCACACAATAGGCGTATACTTTATTTAGTACATCAACAGAGTAGTGATAATTGTTAGCGAAAACAAGTTTGCTTTATAAACAGTAAATTTGTACCAAGAGTTACTTTGTACCAATTTGAGAGAGAGAGAGAGAGAGAGAGAGAGAGAGAGAGAGAGAGAGAGAGAGAGAGAAGGCGGGCATACACGCGGACAAAAAACAAAAAAGTTGTGTGTGATTTGCTACAGTTTTATTCATAATAGTTCATATTCATTGTACGTAAGGTGACAGCGTTAAGTTGTTCGCTTGTAACGTGGAATATGCTTTACAAGAAAGCAAAACATCGACATCTGAATATACACCTTATTCTTAATTATAAAAGCAAAAAAGGCGACGAAGACGCAACCAATTGAATTTATAATTATATTATTTTATAACGTCCAGTTTTTTACGAATGGGTTTAAACCATTGAATTTATGTTAAACTAAATTTCCCCTTATATATTCAGTATCCAAAACAAATAGGAACAAGTAAACAAATAGATTTATAGAAATAAACTTAAGAACAAGTCAGTAGAATAAAATTTACCTGTTTCATTCGACTAGTGGCGAATATCAGTTTTTTCCTTTTTTTATTTTTCACTTCGCATTTCTGGACATATGTCCCATCTTCAAGTGTAATCCCTCAGTAAAGTTCGTCAGATAATTAAAACAAATTACGTATAATTTACACACATGTCGTTAATAAATATAAAATATATGAACACGGAACACTCGCGGTGCGCACCACGGTAATAGGCCTACTATCTTACCGTGATACAATCGCTAGTGTTACCGTGGTGCGCACCGCGTGTGTTCCGTGTTCATATATTTTATATTTATTTATGACGTGTGTGTAAATTATACGTAATTTGTTTTAATCATCTGACGCACTGTACTGAGGTCTTTTAATGAAGGTGTATTGAACTTGACTGAGGTTTACCTGAAGATGGGACATATGTCCAGAAACGCATAGTGAAAAATAAAAAAAAGGATAAGCCACTAGACGGATAAAATAGGTAAATTTTATTCTTTTCGTATACGTATAAGTGGCTTGTATACTGAAAGTATGAATTAATAATAACAAGTAAATACACATAATAGAAGCAAATAGGTTGATTGGAATTGTTGGTAATTGGTACAACGTTGGCTTTATTTCGATATACTTTTAGCAATCGGTTTTCCGGAAAGTGCATACGCGTATTTACGAACGTTTGCAAACGTGCGCTGTACAGAAGGTCGACAAAGTGGTACTGTGTACCAGTAAGAACAGTTAAAGCGATACGCTCCTTTCGATTTTGTTGTACACGTAACTTATGGCTGAATGAAAACGATAGCGCGTCACCACACGACAAACCGGTCGAACATATAGATACGAGCGGTGCCGTATCGCTACGATGACACCGAGAGCCAATTGCATAACACACGGTCAGTCCAGTCTGGCAGGTTTCGCCACTGTATCCCCATAAACTTGAATGAGACGCGTCGCTTATACCGTGTCGGAATCGTTTACCACGTCTTTTTGTAATAATTTATATCACTTTGAAAATTTGTATCACTGTGAAATAACTCTTCTTCTTCTTCTTCTTCTTCTTCTTCTTCTTCTTCTTCTTCTTCTTCTTCTTCTTCTCCTCCTCCTCCTCCTCCTCCTCCTCCTCCTCCTCCTCCTCCTCCTCCTCCTCCTCCTCCTCCTTCTTCTTCTTCTTCTTCTTCTTCTTCTTCTTCTTCTTCTTCTTCTTCTTCTCCTTCTTCTTCTTCTTCTTCTGGTTATATAAATCTGTTCCGACACCCATCTCATTCTCGGACGACCTACGGCTCTTCTATCAATGGCTTTATAGTTCAGTGCCGCTTTCGGCAATCGATCCTCTGTCGTCCTTTGCACATGAGCCCACCATTGTCTTATTTAAATTGAAATAATTTCATTTATCTCCTTTGCTTCGAGTTCTGCTCTGATTCCGTATCCTATCTTGCAATGTATAATTTAAAGTATTTCGAAGAAACTGCATTTCAGCACTCTGAATCTTGCCGCATTCCTTTTTTGTCATGATCCACGCCTCACTCGCATAAATCAACGTGGGTATTGCAGTTGTCTCATAAAATGTAATCCTTGTGCTGTGTCTTGTTTTATTTCGAAGGTTTCTATGAATCGTACCACAAATATTCCTAAATTTATACAGTTTCTTCGACATACTTTAAATTATATATTGAAAGATAGAATAAGGAATCAAGATATCAGAGCAGAAATCGAAGTACAGGATATACAATGAAATTCTTTCAATTTACAGAAGACAATGGTGAGATCATCTGCAAAGGATGACAGAGGATCGATTGCCGAAAGCGGCACTGAACTATAAAGCCACTGGTAGAAGTGACGTGGGTCGTCCGAGGATAAGATGGGTGCCGGAAAAGGTTCATGTAACCTAAACAGTGCAGAGGACAAGAAGAAGATTAAGACATTCTTCCTCCTTTTATCTCAACCACGTACTCCAGTCTGGGGCTTCCCTTATTCCCACTACGCCCGTCAGTTGCCCTCGTGTAGACAGTCTGTTGTTCAACGTTGTAAGTGGTGGCCCGAGTCTCGAGTGGTATCAGTTAAATCTCTGTGTAAACAGCGTTTACTTATGTTGCTAATGGCAAACATATGGTTACGCTATTACAGAACATTCTACAAGTGTCTCGACTATCCCAGCTGTAGTGTGTGTGGGCGCGCGCGCTTACATATTGCTGCTACTTTGAGATTAAAGACAATGACGTGACACTTATCACGCGTCAAGCACCGAGGCTGTTCCAGGTCCGCGCGCGCTGTGTTCAAGGCCGCAAGCAATTACGCTCTAGTGTCTTCTAGTATGTTGACGCGTATTATGGATTATTCTGGAACACGTGTGCTATCTATTTAAACAACGACAGCTGCCGCTTAGTTTCAGTTTATGTGGCGATTTATTCCAGTGAGGTTCGAAGTTATTGTCGGGCGATTTACACAGTGCGTCTCAAGTGGTGTATTAATGAAAAGCGATTATAGTGCTGAATTCTTTATAGTTGACATTATTATTTGTGTGTGGACAGATTAACTTGAATTATTGTACGACTATAATCTTTTTGAATAACTTGTTAATTGTGATAATTAAAGCTGGTGATTAGTGACTTAATTGGTGTCTTGTATTTTGTTTTGCACTGTACCAAGGAGACCGTCGCAACAATATTAGGCTACTGAGTGTACGTGGCGCTTAATGTGATCAAGGTGTTGAACCATTTTGAGTGGCATACTGCTTTAATCAGAATTCTTACTTCGTCCACTCTTCAAAATCTCATCATTAGGCACTCTTTCTGTCCACGGCCGCCTGTCCTCCAATACCACACCTCAGAATTTTTTGACATTTAGAAGTCTGTATGTTATTATTAATGTTCACAAGCTCGTAAATTAATAAAACTATCGACAACTTTTGCCCTAGTAAGAGCGTTAATAGGCGTATGTTACGGTTAGTCTTTGCTCTGCTTTGCGCAGATACGAAAGGTGGACTCTAAAAAAAAAAAACCTGCCCAGACGTAGTCGTCGACCTTCCAACCTGAGAGTAGCGATGAATGCTTAGAACTAAGTAGACGGAGTAGCCAACGATAGAGTCTTAAGAAGACTAAAAACATATAGGGGCATATTTACGGGAGGGGAGGGGAAGAACGGATCGGATCCCCTCCCGGAGGGTCGAAAAAGTTGATAAATTTTGTTGGTCTCTTAATTTTTAGGCTGTTTTATTTTATTTCTTTCGGCTGTGTACGCTAATACAGTAGTAGGTCTTTTTAAATATATAAACAGGTTTATTACACAGCATTATGTTATACGTTTGAAATATGAAATATAGGATAATCAGTTCAGTCAATAAGTGTCTTTTAACGATGTTTCAATAAGGCATATTGTTATTACCATTTACTTTAATGAGACTGATTTCAGGATGTTATCATGCGTTTTTCAGCCACTTATAAAGATAGTAATGTTGATTAGTCTTAACTTGGTTTTTCTTTTGTATAATCCGACCCCAGACCCCCTCCCAAAGTCACTTTCTAGATACGCAACTGATCACATAGACACTACTTATTTGCGTCACGAAACTTGCATAGACTTCTTACATACGGTACGAAAAATGTCATGTGCTGGGGATAATGCTAGAAGGGAAGTTTGACGGCGAAGAGAAATCAGTAGGAAGGAAAGTAGTGGAGTACATCAAGGATCGTAACATACCACGCACTGAACAAAGAGGAATATTAAAAAATGTTTAATGTTTCTCTCTTCGGTGACACGTGCTCCGGCCATTACCGTCGTATTAATAAGGAATAGAATATTCTATATTTAAAAGTATTATTGACTCTGTCAGTTTGGGGACGCACTGGCACAGTTTCTAGTTAATGGGATTTCTTACTGACTGTTCATTACGTATTCATCTTATTCATTAGTTCATTAAACATTAGTATTTCCTATTGTTCAATATGATTATTCTTATTATATATATATATTTTTTTAACTTACGTACGCGTACTATATTAGCTCGCATAATAGTTCCGTGAGCTGATTCTATGTGAGTCGGTTTGAAGGGAAGTCCGTCCGTCGGTCTAGTTCCGAAGGAGCAGAGGTGCCCATCCCCTCCCCCCAGAGACCATGGTGTTCTATAAAAGCAGAAAGAGGGGCCGACCTAGGGTAAGATGGTTGGATGATGATGTGCTAGAAGATCTCATAAGAATGGATGTGAGGGGTTACACCGAGATGGCAATGGATAGAAGACTTTGGAGAAGACTGATATTGGAAGCTAGAGCTTACGTTGGGATAGTGCTGAAGAAGAAGAAGACTACTTAAGTCGGTTTTTCTTTTCTCAGGTAAAAGATTAATTAAAAAGTTACAACGCCTCAAATTTGTTGCGCGAAGAATTCTAACCGAGGAGAAGCGTGGTGGTGGTCTTTTTATTGGCATAGTTGCTGTATTACTTCACCGTTGTTTTATTGCTGTAGTTAATTTTATTGACAGTCGTTCGTGTTGTTTGTTGCCGATTGATTTGGCTCACGGACAATACTAGCATCTCAAAGTGATGTATAGAACTGTCGCTCGAGCTTATGTACGCGACAGTGGCAGCCGTCATCGTTTTTCTTTAAAAGATTCGTCACTAACAAGAAAAAGAGGGACCGGTGGAGTAGTGGTTAGCTTCGAAAGCGGGACGTCATGAGTTCTAGCCCGTGCCAGGATGGATCGTTTATCACGACCTCCAGCCGGACCGATGGTTACCTGGCCTCAGCTGGGGAAGGTTTTCTACTAGCCACATCGCTATTCTTGTGATAGTACGGCCCTAAGACATTAAGATGAAGGCTATAACAGATGTAGCTTTAGAAGCGAGCGAACCAGTTTAAAAGCCCAGTCATAGATCAACCGCGTTCTGGCTGTTGGTAATAAATCTGTTAACTACTGTGGCGCTACTCTGGTCGGTTACATTCACGTTATTGAATACATCGTCGGAGCGTTAGACGTAGCCCGTGAGATGTGTCGTTGTTAAATACCCATCGTACTGTTGTTACCTGTAACGGGTCTGTGGCATACGAAAGATGTATAGTCTACCCACCAGAGTCAAGATGCCTGTAGGTTGCTGAGGCACGCAGCTATTCTAGCAGAGAAGTTCAGAATACCTCTGGAGAACATGAAACGGGGTTGACTCCTGTTAAAAACTCCTCTGACAAGCCAAGGCCCAGTTTACTTTATCAGTTTAGAATTCGGCCGGTGTTTACCTAACAGGGACTGTAAAGTGTAAAGTTATAGCTGGAATTCGAAGGGAATGTCGTTTTCCACTCGTCCTAACCGTGGCGTATCTAGAATTTGGCCTGGGGGGGGGGGCTTCATACAAAAGAAACAACAAGTTAAGATTAATCAATATTAGTATCTCTAAAGTGGTTGAAAAACGTGTGATAACGTCTCGAAACCAATGACATTGAAGTAAACGGTGATAACACAATAAAATACGCGTTATTGAAACATTGTTTACAAGATTCTTACTGACCGATTTGGTTTTCCTGTATATCATATTTGAAACGTATACGCACATGTTGTGTAATAAATCTGTCTGTGTATTTAAACAAGAGTTACTACTATATTTAAACAAGAGTTACTACTATACTAGCTTACATAGCTGAAAAAATAATAAAATAGCCTAAGAATTAAGAGGTTTTTTCGACCCTTGGGGGGGGGGGGTCCGGTCCCGTTCGTTCCTCTGTAAACAATTTTTGGGTCCAGTGAAAGAGTGATAGTGAATCTTGGCTACTAATGTAGGGATCCCGGATTCAATTCACGGGTAGCATCGTAAAATCATTGTTCGTTTTTCAGTCCCCCGGGTCGATTCAGCCAGGTTTCCAGTTTTCAGTCAGGGTACCTAGAAAGTACCTAGTCAGTCAGGGTACCCCAATGAGTACTCAGAGAGTATCCTCGGGTAATGTGGATGCCTGAAGCGTAATACCCCTACGTGTGCCGTAAGGCTCGTATGGCAGTCTACCCTGTCTTCTTCTTCTTTGGTGACGCAGAAGAAAACCATTGTTATTACAAAAAAAGTAATATAAACAAGTTCCATGAATGGCTAATATCTACGTAATTTATGAATATTATTATATATGATTGATTTCTACTTGTAGTAAGAAATAAATTCTGTGTATAAACTTTTCAGAATATTGTACATCTTAAAAGAATTAAAACCTATTTTAATATGGAGCCATATAGGTATTTTATAACTGACCATTTATTTTAAGTCCACCGTAAAAATAAAAAGATGACAGGCGTGGAATAGAGAGCGTCAACCCGCGACGTTGTTTCCGAGTTACCGTCGATGGCGTATCTAGAATTTGACCTTGAGGGGATAAGGTCCGCAGGTGTGATAACGTCCTGAAACCAATCACATTAAAGTAAACGGTAATAACGCCATAAAAATACACGCTATTAAAACATTGTTTACAACGTACTGACTGGAATGATTTTCCTATGTTTTATATTTCAAACGTATACGCAAATGTATTTCAAACGTATACGCAAATGCTGTGTAATAAACCTGTTTGTATATTTAAAAAAAGTTGTTACTATATTAGCGTACACAGCTGAGAAAATAATAAAACAGTTTAAAATTAAGAGATTAACAAAATCCGATAACTTTTTCTACCCTCTGGTGGTGGTGGGGGGGGTCCCGTTCGCCCCCCCGTAAATACGTCCCTGCTCTCTTTACTTACTGGGCCCTGGGCCTTCTCCAGTAGTCTCGATCTCCTGCATCCGCTCGCCCGCTGCTAGTACAAAATTACTACTACTACCGGAACGGGTGATTCGCCTAGTCCCTGATAGAAGAAGAAGAGTCATAAGTGAGAAATGAGGAAATTCGAAAAATAATAGGAATGAAAACTGACATGCTGACATATATATAGAGACAAGAGACTGTTGTGGTATGGGGTATGACCATATGGGTGGACAAAAAGGGCCGTGAAGTGGATCCTGATGACCAGATGGTAATGACGGTGTCCAAGGGGTTTATGGAGGAAAGAGATGGATGATTGGATGGAAAGACGATGATTTAGAATTAGGAGGATGGGTAAGCCTGGTGATTGGAGGGCCTAATCCATGTTGGGGGAGGACATACAGCGACGGCGAGTGTGAGTATTACATAAATAGATGTTTGTGGACAGTCGGTGATGAGATGTAGCCTATAAACACGAGTGCATACAGAGACCACCGACTCCACACAGACTTCCAAATAAATACGTCGCGAGACACGCTGCTTTCGTTCCGTAGAAGGCGCCACTGCTATCGAAATCGCGCGCGCTTTTTTTTTTTTTTTTTTTTTTTTTTTTTTTTTTTTTTTTTTTACTCCGTACGAGAAGGTATTTTTTCCCACCACGTGGCAACATTGGACGCGTAGCAGCGAGCGGGTGTGCTGTTGCGGTTGCCGGTCTGGTTGTGTTGTAGGCTGTTGCTAAACAGGAATGTTAGGCTAAATAATTGTGTCGTCACAGTGATGACGTCACGGCATTAGGCGTGGTATGAACAACTGCCGATTCCTTCTCACGACCGACCGACAGAGAAAGTTATTCTCAGTGCCTCCTCACTCGTTCTGCCAGTCGTTACGGAGCTGCTGTCAGAGTCTCGCGCCCGCGTGCGTGTTTTGTTGTTGTGGTGGTGTGTTGCGCGCGTGCGCGCGCCTGTGTGTTTAATTGTGATCAGTGTCAAGTGGACGACAGCATTCAGTGTTACTATCTGTACAGTGGAGTTCGCTACGGCGAACGATTAACGTGTTATTGGTTCTTGTGGTAAAGAATCTTTATGTTTGCTTCAATATATTTTGTTTCTTAGAAGTCACAAATCGATTACACGCATATTAAAACATAAGTATACTTTTGTTTTAGTTGTAACAGACAGAGAACGATTTCAACTATTCGCTTTGTTCCGACTTTCCGGGTGTTTCGCCATGATTTCTTCAGCAATACTCTTAACAGCTGCGTCTACATTCGGTACGTTTGGTTGAAGAAAATATACCGGCCCGCGGCCTTAATACCCGAAAATCGAAACAAAGCCAAGATTATACAACGTCTGTAAAATTCGAAGAAACATTTTATTCACGTGCAGTAAACTGAAAGCTATACTATGCCAAGACGACGGAAATTATATAGCACATCATGAATACTGGTGATCAGTGTCGGATTAGAAGCGCGTGGTGCCCTATGCTGCCATCAGACTGGTGTCCCCCCGATTCTAAATTCAACATTTTATTCATTATTTATAATGATATATGACATACGTAATTTCGAAAGTTAAAATTGTTTTATTAAAGTCTCAAATTACAACAAATATTTAGCTATATAGTGATTACAATGAGTATAGTAGTACTTAAGCTTAGAAAATATTAATCGATCCATTCTTTTTTTTATTGGATTTTGCCTAAACGAAGTCTTGTATAATTTCTTCTAAATCGAGCAATTCAAGTATTCCGCTTTCAATATTCAACTTGCTAAGAAAATTCCTAATCCCTATAGTTGAACTCAACATACCTTTAATCGTTTTAATGCATAAAATGCTCTTTCAGATTCGCAGTTAGCTATTGCTAAGCTATGAAAAACTGGTGATAAGCAATGCATAAGTTCGAAAATACATCAATCATTTTACAGTCAATAATCCAGTTTAATACTTTAAGCGGACAAACTGTAGTATCATGGAATCTATCATCTTCGTTCGGACGATTTGAAAAACAACCTCTTTCTAGCAGTTTTACTCGTGGCACAAAGTGCTGAATTCTATTAGAAGATCGTCGAAAAGTGTGCATACATCTTTTTATGATTTTGGATTGAGGACATTTTCTTTTTCTTTCACACTTATTATCTTCAAATTTTTTTTTAATGATTTATGGCTGGACGGTGCCCCCTCTGACAGTTGAAGTCCTGATGCCTGGTGCTGCAGCATACCCTAGCGTTATGAATAATCCGACACTGCTGCCGATTTCAGCGTGCAGAAATCCAACACATGATAAATTTCCTAATGATAAGCGTAAACTCGTACAGTTGAGGCAGTAAACTGATAAACGTTTTACAAAGCGTGTGACGAATTTATTGTACGTGTACACATGTATGACAATCGTGTACAGTATTTGTAAACACGTGTTTGTTGCTATTCGTCCACAGCGTCTTCTTATCTCGGCATTTGATAATGTCTTAGCGAAATAGAGATTTCGCGCGCGCAACATTTATTGCACATTATAGACTTAAAGTAAATGAGGAGTTTCGTTAAAGGAAGAGTATGTTCCTTTGTATACGACATGCGCTTAAGTAAGAGGGTCTTTTACACACACACACACACACACACACACACACACACACACACACACACACACACACACACACACACACACACACACACACACACACACACACACACACGTACTTCTTATTCTTCAGCAGTGCAGCCCAGCCGTGAGCCCTGGCTTCCGACAGCAGTCTTCTCCAACGTCTCCTATCCATTGCCATCTCCCTCACATCCATTCTTCTGCGATCTTCTAGCACATCATCCAACCTAAGACATCCGTGTCTTATCCTAAGTCGGCCCCTCTTTCTGCTTGTATTGTCTTACGCCCTCAGGATTTTCGTTGGCATACGCTGATCATCCATCCGCTCTAGGTAACCTAACCATTGTATTTGTTGAGCCTTTACGAATCTTACGATGTCCTCATGATTCAATAGCTCATCTATCTCCTGGTTATTTCTTGTACTCCGTTCATCATGTCGTCTTCTTTAACCGGATCATTAGCACGTTTTAAACACACACAAACACAACACACACACACACACACACACACTTGCGGCTGTAAGTACAATCTTCCCAATGTATCCATAAGTCATAACGTCAGTGCATAGAAATGGTGTTATTTGTTAAACACGTGTTCCTCTCGACTTGAGTCCAAAAAAATCCGTCTCCTTCTTCGACATTATGAAACACATCTTTTGTATGATACACACACAAAAAGGTACTGCTATGCGTTTTGCAAGGAAAATAATGTAGGTACAGTAAATCGACAGACAAAAATCTTATCGACTTGGCATATCTGCAGAGTCTGTAAACCGAAACGAATATTATAATTGTAATTGGGCGAACGCGTTCCTGACGTGCATTGAAACTATTTTAATTAGCAATTATGAATGTACGTTTAATTGGGCGAAAGCCAGTTTCCGAATTCCTTTGCGCGAATTCCAGAGCACGCCAGTTTCGTAAGCACCGTACGTATTATGTAAAAACTTTCGTGAAGACGGAAACAGCTTTTAGGCTGATACTTAACAATAGGTAGTATTCGTAACAGCTGATTGCCTCGTTGAGACATCTCTCCAAACTGGATCAACACTACGTCACCACGTCATCTGGCGTATTTGATTTGCGTTTTTATTAAGTAGTGATCAGCTGTAAGCCAGTCTGTTGATTACTGTACAGATTGAAGTAATGGCGTTACAAGGCACGGGCGTAACTTGGGGTCTAACTTTGGGGGGGCAGGGTAAAGCTTCATAAATTCAAGTGTGTAGTGAGACCATCTACATAATAAAATTAACAAAATATATTATATACAAAATTAGAAAGTTTAGAAATAATTCTTAGTTAGTAAACGAGGGACAATTTCATTTTTTAATGAGCAACAAACCTTTCTTCATAAGTTGTACTTCCAGTTATGTTTACCTAGAACAAATATACTGTAGGCCTTTAAACATAAACAATTTGAGTTCTTCCAATTCTTATATCCAGCTTTCGTAAACGCAGCCTCTCCCTTAGGCACACTGTCACACAATTCTCGGCAGTAGTAGCAGTAAGCCGAATCAGTCACAACACAAAGAAATTTTCAAATTGTCAGTCAGGCAAATTTCAAAGCAATTAAGCAGTGTTACTCCTTTGCGTTTCTTATCTCCCATTTCTCAGAACTTAGGAACACAAAAAACCAAAAAAATCGCAACAACAACGAATTAAGAAATAGGCAAGCGATGTGTACTTTAACAGACTACGTACACGACCGAGTAACCGACCGCACTTGTATCAGTAATCATTAACAAATATCAGTTCCAAACGACCGTCTTTTAAGATTCGTGAACAAAGCCATCGATGTCTTGCGGTGTTCCAAAACAAGTCTTTGTTTGTGTAAAAGGCACACATTGTATTCCAGTTAATTAGATCTCTAGAGTTTGTTTTTTTTCGAACAGAAATATTATTTAGACGTATATCATTCAAATCTGTCAAACATTCCTCTTACAAGTTTCTTCGAAAGAAATAAGAATAATAAATTTATGGCAACTAGTCGTCTGATAACAGTACAGACGTTGATAAATAGTGCTTACTGTGCTCGCGAGTATAGAAAGTGTCTCCTGTTTGACTATTTGTTAGTTTTTATTTATAAGAACTAGAAATAAAATTTTATAATGCTCGGAACAATGGGGGGGGAGTGCCCCCTTGCCCCTCCCAAGTTACGCCTATGTTACAAGGTGTTGTATGGACAGACATCTTAATCTTCGGTTAACTGGGGGTTAGGGACGGTCGTCGAGTGTCGCATGGTGTTTGATGCACGTTAGCGAATAACTTCACTGGTGTACCGAAAAAATCGTTAAAAAGTCCCGGATTTAGACTTCAAAATATTTTATCGTTTTAAAGCAAAATTTGTGCTTAATTTATGCAAACTAACAGCCGTGCTCCGTGCTCTGCTGAAGTTTACTCTTCGTACGTTACTACAGGGAAAAACATTTTCCCTTAAAATTTCGGTGAAGCGTTAGGTGAAGAATTTTTTTGGAAAGTCGTTTTTTTCTGGTTTCTCAAAATATCTCCGCTGCTAAATAATCGGATAAAAAAAAGTTTTAATTAAAAATTTGTCAGGATAAAATTTCCAATAAAAATCAGTTTATAAAAATTATATCCGATATATATATGTTTTATGCAAATCGCTTGTAAACTTAGCAACGGGCAAGTTATTGTGATTGATGTTATTTTGAAAATAATGGCTATAAATGAATGAAATTTTATACACCTGAACTTCCATACCAAATTTCAAATCACTTTGTTAATATAATTAATGCCAGATATAACCTCCACTAAAATGCCTCATACCTCTCTTCTAACCTAACCTACCTCCCCGCCTCGACCACAACTTGTCCCGGATTGCAAATGATAAAATATGGTCACCGTATGTATGGGACACAAAAAGCTGTACGAAAGATACGGTTGAATAGACTACGTAACTAGAGAGCATCCGCAACTGCCCTTAGGATTTTTTAAATCAACAGTAGTTACTCCCAAATAAATATAATAAAAAAAGTATTATAAAAGTATTCTACGCCTAAAATTCTACAAGGTGATGGCTCTTCCCACACTTCTGTATGGGTCTGAGAATTGGACTTTAACGACAGGCCAGGCGAGCCGCATCCAAGCGGCTGAAATGAGATGTCTCAGGCACGTGGCAGGATATAGTTTCCATGATAATAGAAGAAACACATATATACGGCAGGAACTGAATATTATGAGTATACTCGACAGGATCGCCCAGTATCTGCTGAATTGGTGGGAACATGTTTGTCGAATGGATGACTGCCGCATCCCATAAACGACTATGGAACTATAAGCCGAGGGGACGGAGAGGTATGGGACGTCCAAGGAAGCGCTGGAGTGACCAGCTGTAATCCTTGCCTGTTTGAGGCGGGAACAAACCATCCTTGGTTTAATCCGTGAACATGATGACTATGATGATAAAAGTATTCAAATGATATTTACATACATCGTCACGACGTTTCCTCTACTTGCCGGCCAAACGGTTGACCGTAAGGATTAGTGTATGTTTCCCGACAATTCCTACAACTGTCTTAAATTGTCTTTGTGAACAAAACTGTGAAATCGCGCCATAATTTCAGTCCGAGCCGAATTATTGTTTACGATGTGTACGCCAAGATAACGGTCTGCAGGTGCATATGATGTCTTCGTCTTCTTCCGATTAGCAGTTTCAGTTGTCCGTTCCACGACTCGCCTGCAGTAGATCCGTATATCGACCCGTAGTATCTCCCCGCTTCCAAGTAACCACGGAAAATATAATTGAGGGCTTCAACGGAAGTCGATGTTCTAGTAAATTTAGACATGCACATGTTCCACGTCATTTGGCATTTCTGAACTTCAGGACCATCTTATTTTCCTTTTAGCAATTTCTCAGATCCTCATGACTGATTCCGATCGTGCAACACCTGCCAGTGAGGAAGAAGTGGAGAAGTAATTCTATTTTTTACGTCAACCACATAAAAGAGAAGGCTTTAAAAAAAATACTTTTTTTAATCAAATTTAGAATTCTTTACTCATTTGTTTGCTACAGTTGCATTTAGTATTGAATTTAACGTGTCAAAGCCTATTTTATTAAATATTCCGGTAATTATTTCACTACCGACTCGGAACACAAAGTTTTTTATGGGTAAAAACGTAAAAGTTTTACTTTACAGCCTGAACCGGTTTTCGCTCTTTTTTTCCATTAAAAAGGACATCCTTCCACATGCTTTTGATATTGAAGCTTGTTGCCAAATTAGGACTGGGATGAATCTTTACCCCAAGCTTTGGGTGTGTTTGTAATGCCTATTTTGCTTATGCCTGGGGGCTGTAAAGTTTCAGTTCTAAAAGCTTGTTTAACTTACGCTTGGATACTCAAGAAATATACATACATTATACATTATAAAAACAACTGTGTACTTAATTTTTACAAATAAATTGTTATGATGGGCGACCCAAAAAAATCCTGATTTTTGTGGCCACCTATACTAAGATTAATTAGAGCACAAATTGTAATAGCGAAAGAGGCATTTAATGGGAAGAAAAGACTGGTATGTGGCAAAATTAATAAGAATTTCAGAAAAACGTTGGCCAAATATTATGTGTGGAGCGTTGCTTTATATGGTGCAAAAACATGGACACTGAGGAAGGAGGATGTGAAAATATTAGAAGCATTTGAGATGTGGGTATGGCGATTAATGGAAAAAGTGAGGTGGGTTGATAAGTTAAGGAGTGATGAAGTTCTAAGAAGAATAGGGGAAGAGAGAAGAATCCTGAAGGTAATAGAAAATAGGAAAAGGAATTGGTTAGGTCATTGTTTAAGAAGAGACTGCTTGCTTACAACTGCCATGGAGGGTGTCATAGAAGGAGAAAAAAGAAGAGGGCGTAGAAGAATGAAGTTAATAGATACCATTAAGATCAGAGGGTGTTACGAAAAAAACAAAAGACTGGCATACGATAGGGCAGCTTGGAGAGGTTGTACCATTTGAAGACCTGCTTTAAGGCAGAACACCAAATAATAATATACTAAAATTTTGGGGCGTACATCTCTGGCTGTCCGTCCAAAGACATTTTTTGTTTTCAAAGTAAAGTTAAAATATGGTCTAGAAACACAAGATTATTTTCTAAATCCTGTCAGTTCTAGGTTGCCAAGTTAATTATTTTTTCCTTAACCCCGTGTTCATTTAAGATTGTTTTGACATTCTTTTCCATTTAAAACTCGTGTTTGAATTGGAGAAGTGTTTGCAAACGTTGTAAAGTTCTAAATAAAGCTACTGCGCACAACAATTAGGATTATACGTGTAGGTTTATAACGCGATACTCGTATTTTATCTTTGGTCCGGTTTATCTGTGTTTACCTTGTTGTGTATCTTGTCTCGGTGTATAAATAAACGTATTTGTCGTTCAGCGCAAAACGCGCAACTTACACCGCGACATTGGACTGTTCACGTTTAATTACG
The DNA here is from genome assembly GCA_034769895.1 of Magicicada septendecula. Classification (NCBI taxonomy): domain Eukaryota; kingdom Metazoa; phylum Arthropoda; class Insecta; order Hemiptera; family Cicadidae; genus Magicicada; species Magicicada septendecula. Next base: position 14,744,744 of record CM068370.1, read on the forward strand.
TTATTATAAAAGTGAACATTATACCCGGCATTTCCCGTGTAGTTTCCACTGCAGTTTTTTACTCACAGACTAGCGTAACGGTAGTTTTTAAAAATACCTTTTATTTTCAAAATTATTTTAAAAAAAATCAGGCTGTTAGGCCGTGATCGGTTGCTATGATTCATCGACATCTCGTCGGGAACGTTTCGGGGATCTTCTTCAGGACGCCAAAATGCGACAGAATATGTAAAAACAGTAGCGCCAGATCTTCGCGCCGAACGATACCCGAGTCTTGTTTGGTTGCTTCTACCCGAAACAAGTATCGATCATCGTTCGGCGCGAAGTTCTGCCGCTACTGTTTTTACATATTCTGTCGCATTTTGGCGTCCTGAAGAAGATCGCCGAAACGTTGGCGACGAGAGTCGCAGCAACCTAACAGGCCGGATTTTAGAAATAACTTCGAAAGTATTGACACCGCCGTGCAAGCTTTAAACAAACTTTTAAAATAAACTAGGTCATGTTTTATCATATCCTGCCTAGTATAAACCCTCTCCAACTATGCCGTTCGGATCCGGCGTTAAACTGTAGCCTCCCATATACCTGTGAGAGACTCCGTAACACACGCAGAGCGGGGAGGGTACAAACCAGTTGAAAGACTGAAGGACCCAATATTGTGTTTCATCAACCGTACAACAAATCAAGGCTGCACAAGTATTGTATCTGCATCTATAGTTAGGATAATTTTTACAACAGTTGATTGGAGGAGGGGTTCGGTTTATTATACCAGTAAGCTTAGTTGTTGCGAAGAGTTCCGCAGCAGTTCTTAACTCGGCGCAGACTGTCAATTGTTGTGCATCTGATGCTGCCATGTGTGACTTATCTTGGGTTTGTTGCTATTGGCAAAGCACTCGTTTGTGATCTTTCTTCATTTTCTTTTCTCGCTAAAAAAAACCCTAGTTGGAAGTTGTGGAAAGTTTATTGTCCGTTGAGGAGACCCGTCTTTGAACAGATTTTGCAGACGTTAATCTTTGGTTTTTCTTTTTGTTAATTTCTTGGGCTTCTTTCTAGTTTCAACTTAACAATTTCTTCTTCTTTTTCTTATTCCAATCCTCTTCTACCGCAAGGTGTAGAGATTGAGCAAAAGTCTCGTCACCGTGGTCTCTCCATGCCCAGGGCCTTGGCTTCATTCCACTGCACTCCCAGCCCCTGCAGAGATCACCTCGTATTGTCCTCCCTAGTCACTCTTCTCTCCGGCCCCTGGGTCTTCTCCCAGCCGTATTCCAAGTACCGTATCTCATATTCCTGTGTTTTCGCCAAGTCCGTGTCCTAAAATCCAGTCCGGCCTTATTCCTTTGCTTACTTTGAATAGATTTATCTCGGGTGTGCGAGTTATTGGCCGTCACCACCCATAGCTTGGTGGAGCGGCTGCCTCCAAGCCTGCTTTGGAGTTGCTTCGACTGCCCGGTCTTCGCATTGGTTAACCCTACTTCAACTTAACAACCCCTCAACAGTTCTTACAGATGCCCTGCTTTAGTGTACAGTGAAGCACGCGGGATCGATGTGTAGTAGCACAGACGCATACGGTATTACCACATATATACATATACGTTCTCATAATTTCCACATATACATTAGCATTATTGACATACTTAAACACAGTAGTGTAAGCAAAGAAACTGTACATTATTCAGTATTGCCATTTATTTCTCCGTATTTACTTACTTCTTGCCAAACAAAATCAGTTGTCCTTCGCTTCGTACGTTCAAGAAGGCCTATCACGATGTCACCGGTTATTCCGCCCACGACTGGAAACAGTAGTTCAGGGCCATCAAAATTTGCTGCAGTAAACGCTGCCTTAGACTTTACTCGCTTAGTTTTTACGCAACGAGACTTTCTCTTTACAAAATGTGTGATGTGTGTGGTATAAGCTTAAAACTTACTCAGTGCTACCTCATGAGGTAGATCTAAGCGCACTCAAGACATTGTCATTACTTTAAAACCTCTAAGCGATAGGTGATTTCTTACGGGTAAATCCTCTGTTCGGACTGCTTCCGTCGTAATTGTTGGTCGCTTGATGTTTCGATCATTTTATAATGTAACAACTCCTAACAGCGGTTGTCATGTCTTTCAACAGGGCGTTTTGACCGCCACTCACAGCTTCTGAGGACAATCCCAGATTGCACAAAAAGCGACAAAACATTACGATGGAAGAAGTCCGAATAGAGGATTTACCCGTATTGTCACTACTAATTGTTTCAGACATTAATGAAAATTAATCGAGTAGTCTGTTACCAAAAACGTGTTGTGCGGGATGTGGGCGCCAATAAACGAGGTATTTTGTAAAGATTCCGCAGACGAGACGTGCAGAGACCGGAAAATTGTACGGGATGACGTAACAAACGGGATTGTTTCAACGGGGCTTCACAGTATTTCTATTTTAATTTTTGTTATCACTGTCATAATAGAAGGAAACCAACTGAGATAGTAATATCAAGATATGAATGAAGGAAGACCAGATAACTAGAGCGATGCTTAGGAAAAAACATGAAAGGATAAAAAAACAAAGCTTTTTTTTTTTAAAATCCCGGGCGTTCAACACAGATCAAAATACCGGATTGTCGGTGAACTCGGACCCGGACGTATGGTGACCCTACGTACAAGGCCTATTAATTATCCTGTCCTGTTTAGTCTTTTCTTTGGAGTTCGTTGCTTTACGGCAGTGAAGCCTAAACCTTCGGGAAGATGGAGAAGGCCCGGCTGGAGCCAGTGGCGGTGCGGATACGGAGTATTATAAAAACATGTTGGATAGGGGGGAAACAAATCTTGAAATTTTAAGTGAAGTGAACGATAAAGAAAACTTCTAAAAATAATGGGAAGAGGAGGATACTGTTTTGACGTATAATGCATCTATTATGAACACTTTTGAAGGAAAACTCTTACGGAAGGCAGATGCATTCTGAAGGATCGCAGAGAACAGACATCCTGATTTAAGCGACAAGGACTGACCTTTAGATGAAAAAAAGAAGTAAATGTAAAAACAACAGAACTATAACCAAGCTTTATTGGTTAAATTCAATAACCAAAACCTTTTAGTGCTCATATTTCACAATTAGGGTCAGTTACGGTAATTGTATGTTTGGTAATTCATTGTTTCGAAAAAACAGATTTGAAAGAATCCCGGACGTTCCCCGGACACAGATCGAAATACCGAATTGTGTGCGGTAAACCCGGACGTATGGTAAAGCTACATACAAGGCCTATTAATTATCCTCTCCTGTTTAGGCTTTTGCAAAAGTTTTTCTTTTTGAAATTCGTTGTTTTACGACATTGAAGCGTAAACCTTGGGAAAGATGGAGAAGGCCTGGGTGGATCCGGTGTGGAGGTGCGGATACGGAGGATTATAAAATCATGTTGGGTGGAGGGAACAAATCTTGAAATTTTAAGTGAAATGAAAGAGAAAGAAAACTTCTAAAAACAATGGGAAGAGGAAGATACCGTTTTGACATATAAGGGATCTATTATCAACATTTTAGAAGGAAAACTGTTAGGGAAGACAGGTGCATCTAGAAACAGGATACGGATGGACAGGCATCCTAAATCCAGCGACAACGACTTACCTTTAGATGAAAAAAAGAATTATTATCAAAAACAACCGAACTATAACCAAGCTTTATTAAATTGTATTTAAGATAAATTCGATAACTAAAACCTTTTAGTAGTGACATTTCACAGTAGGGTCAGTTAATTCTATCTTTGGTAAAATACAATTCTTACATGGACTTTTCAGTCATGTCATTCTTTAAGTTCATCATAAGAAACGTGTGCAGTAGCACACTTTTATACGGAATACGGCAGACTATGATAAAAATGAAAACCGTACTGCAAAACGTATCGAGGAATGCGTCCATGCGCGCGCTCTCACACGCGTACGCGTATAACCTTGTCCCACACAGAAGATAATGACACAGTTATGCTACTTGTTGTAAACGTCTCTGTGCAAATCTGTCGTGTTTTTGCTCCTCCTAAAAGGAAATGTAATAGCTTTATTGTTTCCTCTTTTTTATTTTACAGCGGCAAACAATTGATAATAAATAGTTCATTGTTTTACATTGTATTATTATTACTTTTCATTGTACTGTATTGTGTAGCGTTTGTCCCGTATTTCTAATTTATGTTATTGCCGCTGTGTGCGCGTGTGTGTGTGCGGGCTGTCGTTGCGTCAGTACCAGCACAGCGTGTACGGACCATTAATTTTGAGATTTTTTGAATAAAAATGTTACAGTTTCGCTTCGTTTTCGGATGGCTCCTTAATGCACTTTCATCGTTTTTTTTTTTTTGCTCTGAATTCAGCGTGAATAACTAGAGACTACAGTCAAATCTTCTTCTTATTCTTCCTTTGCCTCTACATCCGTCTATGACATTTGGCCTCCTGAACAATCGTACACCGTTCGGCAACGATCTTCCATCCTCTGATCCCCAGGTCCTCTTTCTCGGTCTTTCTCTGGGCCTAGACTCCAAGGGTTTCCATTCTGTGACAGCTCTCGTGTATCCGATCTTATGTCTTAGCCATCTAATTCTGTGAGACTTAATAATGTTACTATGTTTTCGCTGTTTATTAACGTGTTAAGTTCAAGATTCATCCGGATCCGCCAAGCGTCATCTTGTTGAACTACTGGCCCAAACATTTTCCTAAGTATTTTCCTCGCAAATCGTTTAAGATCTTCTTCATTTTTATTCAGCATGGTCCATGTTTCACAGCCGTAAGTCACTACTGGTCTTATAAGGCTTATATAAATTTGCAATTATATCACAACATGTTTTCCGAGTCGGTAGTGAGATAATTATATTTACTTAATCAACGAACACGCCATGGACAACGAAATCCAAGAATAAATTTTCAGTTTAGAATTATGACTTAGGAACCTAGAGCGCAGTAGTTTCTTTTTTGCAAAATACGTTCTGTTTTCCTTTGCTATCCTTGATTTGATTTCATCGCTATTCAAATTGTCCTCATTTAGCAGTGATCCCAGGTAGGTAAAATTGTCCACTTGCTCAAAACTATAGCCTCCAAAATCCAGTGTTTTCTTTCATTATGTGTTGATCTTGAAGCACACATTTACGTCGTTTTGTCCTGGTTTATTTACTAGCCAACCTTTTTTATCTGTTCTTCCAGTCGATAGTAAATTGTTCTTGTGAATTTCCATCGGTTCTTGTGGCGCCAGTGAGTTCAGTGTGCTGGATAGTCTAAAGAATATCGTTAAAACGTTTGTGTGCCGGCCGGGCTATTAGACTGTGGCCTTGTGGTGTTTAAACCAACCGTTTGTGTGCCGGCCGGGCTATTAGACTGCGGCCTTGTGGTGTTTAAACCAGACGTTTGTGTGCCGGCCGGGCTATTAGACTGTGGCCTTGTGGTGTTTAAACCAACCGTTTGTGTGTCGGCCGGGCTATTAGACTGTGGTGTTTAAACCAGACGTTTGTGTGCCGGCCGGGCTGTTAGACTGTGGCCTTGTGGTGTTTAAACCAGACGTTTGTGTGCCGGCCGGGCTGTTAGACTGTGGCCTTGTGGTGTTTAAACCAGACGTTTGTGTGCCGGCCGGGCTGTTAGACTGTGGCCTTGTGGTGTTTAAACCAGACGTTTGTGTGCCGGCCGGGCTGTTAGACTGTGGCCTTGTGGTGTTTAAACCAGACGTTTGTGTGCCGGCCGGGCTGTTAGACTGTGGCCTTGTGGTGTTTAAACCAGACGTTTGTGTGCCGGCCGGGCTGTTAGACTGTGGCCTTGTGGTGTTTAAACCAGACGTTTGTGTGCCGGCCGGGCTATTAGACTGTGGCCTTGTGGTGTTTAAACCAGACGTTTGTGTGCCGGCCGGGCTATTAGACTGCGGCCTTATGGTGTTTAAACCAGACGTTTCGGCCTCGCCAACGGAGGGCATCTCCAACGGTAAAAGGACACGGCTGATGTTCGCCAAAAAACCCCGGTACTGAGGTCGTCCCTTTGCCACTGAAGATGGCTTCCGTTGGTGAGGTCGAAACGTCTGGTTTAAACACCATAAGACTACGGCCTGATTGGCCGACTTACAATCGTTTTAACAAAGTTGACACCGGCCGTGTGAAAGCCTAAGAACAAGTCTAGGGAAACTTTGGCTTGGTTACTTATGTCCTTTTCGCGGTCGGTGATGAATAGTGTAATTGTAAATCGTTTGCTGAAGACAACCGTGAGTTCCTAATTATTGAACTATCTGCTGTATACCCATGATGTTCCAACTTCGGACACGCACGAATTCTCTGAGTATATACTATCATTTCTGATGCCAAATTATATTCCAGCGAGCCATTTCAATTTAAATGATAATTATTAATCGAATGTCAGAAGCTTGAAAATATTCCTCTTTGCGTTTAACGGGTGACCTGTGCCGTTGTGAAGTGCATTTATGTCCGACTGTATTCAAGTTAGGTCAAACCAAAATGGGGCGGCAGTCCAAGACATAAACATTTAACAGCTTGAATTATGTTTAAGCTAAATGGTTTTATACAGTCTCGGCTGTTTTTGCTTTGATGGAGCAGTATTTGTATCTGCGTAAAACGCTTCGAGTGAAACTCTCGAACTGACACGTCACACTTTCGTTTACATTGTATTCTGTTGGTTTCCACTTTAATGATTTTGACTATTCCGTTTTAAATTTTATCTGTGAGTATTATAACTTATCTCATAACGAGATGTAAGAGGTAGGAGAGAACGGAAGCGAGATGGATGGAGAAATAGGCTTTTACATACTTAGGCATTGAATGTCGGTGTGGTTCATAAAAATAAATAATAATAAAAATAATAACACTAATAACAATAACATAACCGCATCACCAATAAATAATAAGGATTCTTTGGAATGTCAAGTGAGTGAGTGTTTGAGATGGATGGAGAAACGCGCCTTTATACTTTTTCCTGAAAGTGTGTTTGGAATTGAAGGTAGTTGTAGTTCATTTTAAAAAAAACCGCATCGCCAATAATAGACCTACTAAGGATTCTTTGGAATGTCAAGTGTGTGAGATGGATGGAGAAACATGCTTTTATACTCTTTCCTGAAAGCGTGTTTGGAACTGAAGGTCGTTGTAGTTCCTAAAAATAATAATAATAATAATAACAAAACGGCACCACCAATAATAGTAAGGACTCTTTGGAATGTCAAGGTTAAGTACTTAAATCTCTGCCAGATTTATATTGTGTTTTATTACAATGAAACACGGAGTTTTGGTCTAAACGACAACGCCACTGTATACGGTAAAACCCGAAGAGAAGAATTATCACAAAGAAGAGAGACAAGTGCGTGGGCGGCGGGGTCCCCGAAACGTTACCGTTAGCGGCGTTCGAAGAAGCGCTGGCCTAATCACCGGTGCCAACTGAAGAAGCCTTTATTATAATGGCTGTCGTCGTTGATGGTTATATTATTTCAGAGTTTCTGTTTCCGTTTGAGTTGTTTGTACGGATCATTATAAAAGGAAAACTTGGCACAAGGGCTATATGCGGTATTTAACGGGATAGCTTCTGTCGCTATATGCAGCTTTAGCGGCGAGAAGGGAGGGGAGAGAGCTTATAAATATGGAAGCAGCTATTGCTTGTTAGCTGAGAGGAGTGTGTTCGAGATTTTTTCTCTTTGATTTGTGCGCTATTTTGGGCAGTCCTAGACGGCATCTAATATCGGAGACCGTCTCCTCTCCAGTTGCTTTTTTCCCTTTTTTAAACGTGTCAGTGAACTCTGAGCGCGCACAGTGGCGTCGTGTATAGTCGTGCATACTTCGAGCACAACCGTCATCAGACGGCAAGTCTAGTCGGACACCGATCTGTACACTGGTTTGGTGGGACGATATCTGTGTTGTCTAATAATTACCACTTTTCCTTCCACACCTTTGCTTTAAGATTGCCTTCTTCAGTTCTATACCATAAGGTTTGTATGGAAGTCGTTGAGAGGCAGCGATGCAACTGTCGCGTGTCCACCCGCTTGTCGCTTCACCCTTAATAAACCATTACCGTTCGTTGTTGGTTACGCCCGAGGAAGCGCTGCAGTGACCGGAACAAACTATCTTTGGTTTAATTCTTGCTGATGATGACGACGACGACGACGACGACGACGACGACTATGATGATGATGACTATTCGATGTATCTATCATTACCAAATCCTTTCAAAAATCCCGATGAAGACACGGAAGGACTTCTTACAATATGAAGTGATTAACAGTTGGGCTAGCCAGACAGTGATAAGGATGACATTAAAACTGCCAACAAATAACATCTGACCGAGGTTCAAACACCGATTACTTCTCGCGTATTACAAGAGCAAACTAGGGTGCAGCGTAGATGGTTACGCTGCCTGAACGGTCACCAAAAACAGTGAACATTCAATTCAGATTGTGAGCGTGACAGAGTGAAGAGAGTCTGTTTTGCGCCAAACACGTAACACGTTTGTTAGAAACTCTCAATGTCTTCGTGCTTTCCTTATTAAAGATTGAACAAGGAGACCGCGTGTCTTCGTATAAACAAGGAGGAATGCAGGTAGACGGACCAGACTCTAATGTTGCTTATTGACTTTGAGAGTTCTCGGGAGAAGTCCCGAAGTTCAGACAAAATGATGCTGGAATTCTGGGAAAAGCCCTGATCAGATCTAACGCGACGTTAACATCACAACGCGCTGTTAATGCGTCCAAGGGGATAAACTCTTGTAAACAAGTTGGGTTAACTTCCAGACGATCTGTGAAACAATCAACCGTTCTTTTAGAAACAAGGTACGGCGAGATAGAAAATTAATGTTCTATAAAGTTATGACAGCCCCTGTACTGTCCTATGCATATGAATTATGGCCAACAATCAAGAAACAAGAAAGTAAAAGTACAGGCCTTAGAAATTACGTTCTTAAGAGGAGTTAAAAGGTGTTCTAAACTTGACCGTATAAAGAATGCGGCCATAAGAGAAGAGTTACAAGCTTTTAACTTGAATGAAAAATTAAAAGATTACAAACAAACGGTGTAAAGGACACTTGGAAAGAATGTCAGATTGCAGACTGGCCAAACAAGTCTGAAAATACGAAGCTATAGTGTAAAGGTGTGTTGGTAGTCCAGTAAGAGAGGCTTTCAGATCTTTGATTTAGTTAAGTTTTCTTAGTTTTTTAATATTTTAGAGTATTAGAATAAGATAGTATTAGACCCAGGAAGAGATGGCTGCAGGATCTTTGTTTTCACAGACTAGTTAAGTCAGTCAGCTGACGGATGCAAACGCTCTGCAATCGAGTTTATGCTTATTTAGTTACGTTCCCATAACGAAGTAGGTGAGGGTATCAAGGCGAAGACAAGCAGTCAAGCATAACTCGAGCATTTGTTGGACAGCGATCAGGCGTCACGTGAACCAGTTGTTATTCTTTATATGTAGGACGTATACTTCGTTATTCAGACCACAGGAATAGATCGCTGAAACTAATATGAAACAAACATTACTGTATCTTCTGCATCGATATAGAGGCGGGTAAACAAAAGCCACACAGGTCGCGTTAATATGCTCGTCTTGTATAAAATATTAACTGGTACGCCTAACTAAAGCCAGATGAATGTCTTACGCTGTAAAGTAGTAGTGCCTTAATAAATGACCAAAGAAATCCTCACGGGGAACACTAAAAACACTAAACTACTTTGCACAGCACATAGAAAAGTACCCTGTAACACGCACATGCCAATGTTTTTCTATCCCCCCAGTGCACTTACATAAATTTTAGTAACGTGTTGTATTCAGGGGCGGATCCAAAAGTTAATGTCGGGAGGGGCAAAAAGGTGGGCGGGGGTTCCCCCCAAAATTTTTTTGTAAACATAAGTCGTAAAAACACAATTTATTGTCTACTTATACATATTAAATCATGTGTAAGCGTAAACTTTATTAACTTTTATGACATCTATTACTTTTCTTTATTATCTAATACAAGTGTTATACAAAGAGTGTAATATATGTTTGCTCTTCATAATGTTACTCTTCAGTAAATTCGCACTCATTTTGGAGATCACGGTAATAGCTTAATTGGTTATTACCTTCAAACCTATTTTTATAAAAAAATAAAGTATGACATACTGAATAGCTATAGAATGAGATGAAATGAATCATAATAAGTTCTATTCAATAAAAGAAGAAATATCGTTTTTTTATAACAGTATTATATTAAAATTTTACACATACGAAATTACTATTAAATGGACGGTGAACATATTTTTAAAAAATAATAAAAATCAAATACAGTGACCGCCGCTTAATGTGATCACAGTTACTGGTATACCGATTTATTCCTATCCCGTTTAATGCATTTAATAGTCTTACCACTTGTTAGAATCAGCCACTTAATAGAATCAAAGTCATTGGCGGCTAATGTATATGTGTAGAAAATGCATTTAAAAATATATTAACATTATACGCATAAAATAAAGTTACAGTGTCTTTATTTGTGTAAACAGGCACTTGGTTAGTTGGTTACCAAACTACTAAAAATTTACTATGTGTAAATAGGGCCACTGTTTACCAAGTAAGATTCTCGGGGGGGGGGGATTGCCCCCTCTCTGGATCCGCCCTTGGTTGTATTGTCGTGCTGAATGAACACCTTGTAATACTAACACGCTGCAGAACTCGCTCGCAACTTTGAACGATGTACGTTTGTAATTACAGTATGTAAATTTCGATATTAGATAATTTTTTCAATTATGCGGAAAATTACAAACATCACGATAGTCTTATGTTTACACATCAGTGTTCCCGCGCACGATAGTCTTATGTTTACACATCAGTGTTCCCGCGCCACTGGAGACGTCCGTCGTCGGCACGGACGAAACGTCTGAAAGTAAACGCAGACAAACTAGAGCAAGGCGTAATAGCCCGGGAAGTTGTGATAATGTGGACCCCGGCCATGAAAGCTTACGTTCATTATCAATGCTTGAGCATGCTTTATGGGCACTCGTAACCGGCTATGAGATACATTATCTCAGAACCTGTTAAAGATAAAAGTCTGTAAGTCAAGGTTAAAACTCCTCAAGGATTCGTTGCAAGTCAGTTTTTTTTCATTATCTTAACCGTATTTGATCCTAGTTTGATACCTAATTTTTGTACGACTTGACACTTACTTATGTTATCTTAATTTAAGGTCAACACAGCATCATGCACACCCGAAACCAAAGTATCAAGCCCAACAAATAGGCTATACTTTTTGGCAATCTAGTCCAAATGAAATGGTTCAGCGGCTCGATTGCATTCTGTGCCTACTACCGAGAAGACATTTTGTAACAAATTAGCATGACTCTGGTCAGCAAATATCGGTCTTATGACAGAAATTATAGGCATTCGTAGTGAATGTTTATTGAAATCCTCTTAACGTCATGTCTCTACGATTTGTTATAAGGTAGTTACAGATTTGTAAAAAATGGAAATATTATTAGCACTTTTGACATCACTTTTCCTATATCTATTTTTTTTTTTTATTATAAAAATTTATTATTAGGCGTATTCACATAAATTTGGTCGATTTGCCGGTTACGAGTGCTGTTAAGTCATATATAATTCGAATTCGAAAGTGGGTTTTAAACAGTGTTCTTGTCGTTACTATTATGACAGTACGATTCGGTGCAGGGTGTGTAGACCATAAAAGGAAAGCGTAAATTCTTCGCACGCGTTGCATGACAGTTCGCCAGAAGAGTCACCAGCTCGGCAGGATTTCTGACGAGCGGGTTTTGAATAACATTATAAAAAGAAGACGGAGGTGAGAGAGGTGTGCGGCGTTTTGTGAAGGCGTGCGGGACCTTGGTGTGTTAGCCAGCAGCAGCGCGTGTTGCAACTTTGCCGTTCGCGTCGCCTCACTGCTGAATACCGATTCTGTACATTAGTTACCGACAGGAGGCCCTATTCTTACTTTAACAGTCGATTTGTTATAACCTACTTACGCGATGAATGACAAGCGTGCGACGAGCAGCGTATACATCTCTCTGTCACATCATGGCCCATGGTCGCGCGGTCTGCATCTTAAGCAGGACCCAAAATTTTGTGTTTTAAAAATTACGTATTAGTGACAGGAAATCTCCAATAGCATACACAGCCTTCAAAACGTGAAGAAATGACTGTGTGTGTGTGTGTGTGTGTGTGTGTGTGTGTGTGTTGTGCGGGGTGCCTTTGCGTCAATGCCAGCAGCATAGCGTGACGTGACGGACCATTAATTCTGCGATTTTTTGAAAAAAATTTTAACAGTTTCACTTCGTTTTCGGAGGCTCCTTAGTGCACTTTCATAGTTTTTTTTTCTCTGAATTCAGCGTGAATAACTCGAGTACTGTTTACTTTAATGGACTGACTTCAGGATGTTATCACGCGTTTTTCAGCCACTTTGAAGATAGTAATGTTGATATGTTGATCAGTCTTAACTTGCTTTTTCTTTTGTATGAAGCCGACCCGACCTCGGTCCCCCCTGCCCACCCCGAAGCCAAATTATAGATACGCTATCGGTCTATAATGTCTACGATTAAAAGGCTACGGTGACAGAAGACATCGGCGTAAAGATTGGTGAGATAGAAGGCGTGGCATAAGGCGTCTCTATCTGAAGCTAAGCTCCAAGTACCTATATAAAAAGAAAATCCTAGATTCAAGAAACAGAAGATCGAAGTGAAAAACAAGACAATTACCGAGTTTTATGATTTGTAAACTGTCGGCCAGCGGAAGCAGTTCTTGGAAAACAACGATTCGGATCGTGACGATTCGGTACTTTTGTTGTTGTGACACACGCTGTATTTTCTCACGGATTAAAACGTGAAACGTGTTAGTTTGAACCTTTGTGCTATGAGCTGATCAGTGTTGTATATGTATATTTGCTTTGTCTGACAAATCCAAAATAAATGGGGGCGGTTACATTGCGTAAGGCCAAACCGGAGGGGGGGGTCGGGGAAAAAGAAATAAGCCTAGTATCTCTCCCTCAAGAAATATTAAAAAGAATGTTTTTTTCAAAATTCTTAAAAATTATGTAATGTATTTTATTTTTTTATTCTGACGGGGCAAGTTTTGTTTTTAAAGTATTCGAAAATGCCGTTTACGAATAAATGAATAGTCGTGAATCGGATTTCAGTTTTTTTAGAGAACTTACAAAAGAAATGTGTACATACTTGAACAGTGTGTCCATACGAACGTGCGCAAGTACAAGTAATGTGATTTTAACATTTAACGACCTCAACTGAGTGAATTAATCTGAAGATGGAACATATGTTCCGAAATGCGATGTTTTAAATAAAAAACGAAATCACACGACGAATCTAAGGTATTTTTATTAATTTATAGATAACGAAGTGACTTGGATACCAATAACGATATGTATGTAAAAAAAATGTTTCTAATGATTGAAAGTTTTATGACTTAACAGAAGTAATACACTTCTTTTAAATATCCGACTCCCAAATTTCGTCTATGGATTTGTCAATGCATTGCGCGATCATGCATTTGCGCAATTAGAAGCATGTAGTGCTGTGCATTATTTCTTTCTTTCTTTATTTTTAAATACTGTTCACTAGTATCATCATCATCACCACCACTCCAAGGACTAGGCCTCAGACCTGTTCCTCTGTTCCGGGACCCATCTCCTCCTCGATCTACCGACATCTCATTCGCTAGTATTTGTTCATTTATCTGCGCAGTGGGGAGGCTGTCTTCTTCTCACGCTTTTTTTAATACGATATTTCATGCTTTTTCATATATATTTTTTTTTACTTACTAAACAAACGGCCATTTTATTAAAACTTTTATCTTGACGAATCCGAATGTAGAGACTTCTACAACCTGGAAATGCCTTAGAGTAATATTGTTTCAGGCCGTGATAACGGCGATCCAGACAGAAATTCTGGATTTCTGGGAACGTAATTAGGCCTACACATTATGAAGAGGTGTCATATTTGTTAAGAAATGAAGCATTTAATTTAAAAAGTGGTGTATCCTTAGTACAACTCCTTCTTCTTCTTCAGCGACGCGACAACCCATCACTGAGTCAAGGCCACCTTTAACAGCCTACTCCGGCAGTTGTCCCGGTCAAGTGCAGACAACTGACTGACTGAGAAACTGATAGGTTTCTGCACATAAAAGAGTTTCACCGATGGGATATGTGAATTCTCCGATCCAACCACCCAATCTGGGGGACCAGGAACTTTGATTTCGGGCTGCTCTTCCCCTAGAGAGTTGCTTTCCCCTCAGCTGACGAGCTCTCTCTGTCCGGTCGCAGTACGCTAACTGACTTAGTCCATGTGTGCAGCCGTTGGGCTACTATAGCCTCCTCCGCCTCCACACTAGATGCACATCCTGCTGCCGATGTGCACCATCCTGCCAGGTCAGGCCCCAGGAACGCCCAGACTGTCCTGACAGAACCCCCATCTCTCCTTTGCTTACCAATCCACTCCCCCGAAGCGATTGGCTACCACAACTTTGGAGTGGATTGCTCGGCGTAACAGGGTCTACCGACGTGTAGGTGAGAGTGGAGTTGGGGTGGAGAGGCTGGTGCATTTCTCTTCTATGAAACCATATGTTCGCGTCACACCCCCTTTGGACCCCTTAGTACAACTCCAAATACTTACTTACTTTACTTTATCCAATGCCAGCTCTTGGCATCTCTGCCATTCCCCTACGAGCCTCCCAGTACAGACATGTATCGCGTCTGTCTTGTACGTCCGTCAGTCCTGTGCACTGCTGTAGGTGCGGACCGTCTATCTTGCTGGTGGTACAGAGCGGGCAGATGTCGGAGTCGGCTAGCCCGATCCTATGCAGATGCGCTTGTAGATAATCGTGGCCAGTTAGGAGTCTGAATTTGCGACTGCTTCTGCTCTTGGGAGATTCTGAGGGATTTGTTTGTCGTGAGCTAAGCTTTCCCATTGCTTTCCCGTGCAGGTGCAGGCTTCGCGTAACAAGTTTTTGGTCCACTTAGAGACCACTCTCTCGACTAGATTTTTTGCGGTCATTAACGATGTTGTATTGCTAGGCTGCGGGAGTCTGGCCCCCTGTTTAGCGAGTTGGTCGGCGCGTTCGTTGCCCTCGATTCCTATGTGGCTTGGTATCCATTGCAAAGTAATATGCCACCCGCTCTCTGTCATTCCGGACATTAGTCTTCGACCGGCCATAGTTGCAGCACAGTCAGTGGGCTTGTTGTTGGTGAGGGCTACGATCGCAGCTTGGGAGTCTACGAAGAATACAACTCTTGTTGGATTACTGCTGACTGCAAGAAGCCTTTCCGCTGCGTGGTGAATTGCTAGTATTTCTCCGTCAAAGTTGCTGGCGTTGGATCCTACCGGGCCAAATCCCTCAAACGGGTGGCTATAGTAGCCAGCCCCCGCGGGTTGTGTCATCGCTGATCCGTCGGTGTATACGTGCACCCACGTGTCTCTTTTGTACAGCTCGTGGATCGTTTGTAAGGCTGCTGACTTCAAATCGTGTGTATTGCTGAGTGCTTTTGGAGTAGTGTGATTTATAAGGGTGAGTTTCCCCGCTGGCAGGAAGCGAAAAATTTCTTGGAATGTTGAGAGCTTGCAGCTTGCCCGTGTTGGATGTGATATTTTTCTCTTATTTTCTCAGCATGGGTGAGTGGGGTGGTTTGGGTCTTCAGGCGTGATGATGCGGGCCTGTAGTTCTCCCAGTGTCGGTGGTCGATTCTTTTTGCCCTTTCCCAGAATTTCAAAGTTAGCTTCTCTCTGCGTTCTCGTAGTGGGTCAACTCCACTTTGTAGCTTAATTGCGGTTATTGGTGCGGATGTTGCTGCACCGGTTATTATGCGTATAGTGCATTATTCTGGACTACCTCTAATTTCCTTAAATTTGCTTCGGAGGAGAGGGCGGTTACTTCTGAGGCGTATTCCATTACTGGGCGCACATATGTTTTGTAAGCTGTGGCGAGTACTTCTTGCGTTGCGCCCCACTTCGTCGCAGTTAGTCGCTTTAGGGCTTTATCCGCTGCTGTTTGGATTTGTTGGGCCCAGCTTAGTTTGTAATCGAAGTACACGCCTAGGTATTTTGCGTCGTATGTCCTCGCTAGCTCCGTTCTATCATAAGTAAGTTGTATGGGGTGTGGCTTGGTGGATAGGGTAAACAGTTCAAATACTGTTTTTTCGGCGTTTAGCATCATTTTGTTGTTTCTACACCACGTGGCTATGTTCGTTAGGACGTTGTTCATTGTCTCCTCCAGGCTATCAACGTTGCTACTTGTACAACTCCAAATACGAATAATAGAATAGAATAGATTGGTGCTTCTATTAAATTAAAATTTAAATTACTGCCGTCTTGTTGCCGGTATAATATGCTCCAGTTCGATTACAATTTGAAATATGGTTTTGAGCTGTTTTTAAACAGTATATTTCGAATATTTTGATAATGACAGAAGGCTCGCTGAAAAAGAAACTTGGCAGTTGTGTTCAAAGATTTGAAGGATTTGTCGTATTCCCCATACCCGTGGATCTATATCTGGAAATATTGCAACGACGGGGAGTGTCGTTCTACACGTTTCTGCACTAAAGTACCCTCTAGAGTTTTCGAGTGCTTGTTGACGCATGTTATGGAACATTAGTCTGGAACCCTGCAGGCTATATATATATATATTATAACTTAAATTCTGTATTCGGGTTAAGCCCACTGTTGGGTTCGTCAATTTATGTCTTAACGGGTACGTCCGTCTCGTTAAACCTCTCTCCGTTTAGTGCCAATTTATTGTGTATCTTTTTTTTATATATATAGGTGTTATAATATTGTTAATTATATCTCCTTTCCTCTCTATTTAAGATAATTGTGTTATTGTAGGTGAAAATTATGTGTATAGGGTGTAATTCGAAATTTTCGCTCAAGCCTATTCTGTGTTGAAGAGAAGAGCAGAAATTTTTATTATATTCTCATCTCTTTAATACCTCAGCAGTCCGCGAATAGCGCTGTGGTTCCCAGGCAGCGGAAATTTGTAGGTTAACCCACCGCGTACGGTGATTATTGGTTACACTCTTTATTTATCTTATTTCTTGTTCACACTACTTTAATTCTTATATAAATGAGAAATTATCTTTAAATTTGATCGCTCATTCTTACGACTAAACATTTATCTACATTTATAAAATATTATTTCTAATTATAACTTTTTTCTTTGTTTTAATTTATTGTCTTTTGATATAGTCTTTATGAGCTCTTTTAAAAAATCATTTATAAATGCATTATGCATGTCACCTCGAGTTTTGATGATCTTACGACTTATTGACGGGGTCCAGCGTTGTCCAGAGTTGGTTTTCCATTCCTCCTGCCTTGGGGTGGTCCTGGATATGTCCAGAGTCCAGCGTCGTTCTCCAGCAGTGTGTGGTCCGTCTCAGAGAATTGCTATCTGCTGCAAGGTGGCTCTTAAACGTCGGTTAGGCGTCAAAAACATCGTCTAACGTCCAGCATCCCTCGTCGCTCTGGTAGCTTCTCCGTAGATACTCTTTGTAGACTTACACGGTCCCGGTCCCGCTTTCCGAAATATTGCCAACCTAATTGTTGAACATCTTATTAGTTCGTTAATGAGACTTGAAAAAAAAAATAAAACTGTTCTGCCTACGGACAGCATGTCCGACTGCAACTGTGTCTTGAAATGAAGAGAAGGGTTTTCCGTAGAACCCTTAATTTATACCCTCTCGAGATTCCGCGCCTGTTGGCTCCGAAATCGTCCTGTCGGTACATGCAGTTCACATGATAGCCCCCCAACTCCCGTCTTTTTCATATATTTGCAATTATTAGCAAATAGCATTGTTTTGCACGGAATCGAGATAGCACAAATCATAGCTAATTTGATTAAGCACTCACTGTATTAATTTGAGCGTCTTCTGGTAATTTGCGTATTTTTTGGCACGTTTATTTCGCACTGACTTCGCGTAGCGTGTCCTATTAACGTCATTTTTTCACTGGGGATAACTATAAAATTTACACACACTTTGGTGGCTTTTGTTTGTTTATAAACTAATTAGTTTTCACACAGTGAAATTAAATAATTATTTTATTAATTATTTGGGGCGGGTAGGTGAGATTCCTGTCTGTACATGCATCACTAACACACACAAGATGCGTAACACACATACAATCGAGCAGGTGTTCCTTGCCTGTCGGAACAGGTTAATTTCTCCCCTAATCTAACAATGAAATATTTTTACAATCTCAGACCTGTCCATTTACCCTTAACTTATAATAATTCTACAAATTTTATATTTATTGAAATCAATGCCTAATACAGCATATGGCTGTATCGTTGCAATATATATAGGCGACAGCTGCCGCTTAGAAGTCAGTTTACGGTGGCGATTTACTTAGTGCGTCTCAAGTGGCATAGTGAAAAGCGTTTACTGTCTTATAAACAGTGTGGAACTCAATTACTTGACATTTTTATTGGGTGTGGACAGATTTAACTTGAGTTATTGTACGAGTATAATCTTGTTGAATAACTTGTTGATTATAAACTGTTAATTGTGATTAATTAAAGCCGGCGATTAGTGACTTAATTGGTGTCTGATTTGTCTGTGACACCGTCGTAACATATGAATTAGACCGCCGGGCTGACTGTAGTGCTTAGTTGAAAGTAAGGAGTATTCTACTCTGTGTGCAGGACAGAAACGTCGCTAACTCGCTAATCACGCTAACTGGAGCTCGTGTACGGAAGTGTTAATGAATCCGTAGACTCCGCTGTCGGTCAGTGGAACAAACCGGGATACCGACGCACACTGTGAACTGTCAACAAATGTGAAACCCGACGATGAAGAAAGCTGGAGTTGCGTTGCAGACGTTCCCCTGTCTGCTGGCGCGAATCGATCAAAAATCGACCAGAAAACCGATCAGACCATTAACCGGAATTGGATTGGTCACACTTTAAGAAGAAAGCCTGAAAAAACTTTACACACGACAAAGTCGAAACCTCTTGGTCAAGGTACTGACAGCTGCAATTGGAACAGAAAATGAAGGCTTGGCAAAATGTTTTGTTAGAAGTGAAGCGAAAACGTTATCCCACCTCCGGTACCATCGTCGCCACCATCGACGTCCGCTACTTGGAGCAAATGTCTCCAAATAAAGATATTATCGTGAGCAGATCTTCTCCAGTTTTATGTAATACTTTCAGAGTATTACATATTAATACTTTTTGTCAGAAAGTACAAATATTCACGGATAATACCAACGAGCGTAAGCAGTCCATTCATCCACTTCACAAAGACCTGTCGTCTCTTGGCCTCCAGTCTATCAAACCAAATCCTTCGAAAGCTAGTTAATCCTCATCATCATCAACATCATAATCATCATCATCATCATCATCATCTTCACAATACGCCATAGGCAAGGTGCTGCCTGTTCCAGCTTTAAAAATCCTCCAGCCGTCTCTACCCACACACCTGTGTCCTATAGGTTTGTGTGTCCAGACTTGTTTAGCCAACCACGAATCTGACATTCTTTGTAAGAGTTCTTTCCATCGTACTTTGTTATCTTTTAATTTTTCGTTCAAATTAAAAATTTGTAACTGTTCTCTTATGGTCTCATTGTTTGTACGGCCAAGTTTAGAACACATTTTAACTCCTCTTAAGAATGCCATTTCCTAAGCCTGTATTTTACTGTTTGTTTCTTGGTTGCTGTCCATAGTTCACACCCATAGGACAGTACAGGAACCCCCGTTAACTTTGTTGAACTTTAATTTTGTATCTCGACGTACCTTGTTTCTGAAAAGACGATTGATTGTCCCACAGATCGTCTGAAACTTACCTAACTTAACATCAATAGTTCATAATATTCTTCTTCGATTAACACTTTTTTCTCATTGAATACTTTTTTCTTGTTTGATACGTTTTATCCAGATGTTTCATGTCTAAACATGTACATTTACATGTATTGAAGGAGAGGGAGAGAGATGCTAGTGTAGTGTGTAGCGATAACGGAAAGCAGGTGTCCTTAATTACCAAGCATTAATAAATATATAATAGAAGTGCTCCTGCAGAGCAGATATTGACACGGTCGTGGAACAGCTGGTTGAAACTATTCGCCGTGTCAGCGGAAAGATTCAAGTGCACGACCTTTATATAACGAACAATACACATGAACAGATCGTTCGTAACGAATATTAGAGCTTGGAACAATACGAGCACGGCCTGTATCGGTAAATCAATGTCAGACTGTTTATTGTCTTGCACAGAAACCATTATCTGTTTATTTCGTTATACTTATTAGGCGTAGTGTAGATAGTATTGCAATCATTCTCTTAAGGTCTTTCTGTTGTATTGATTTTTCCCTTTTACGAATGCGGTCCGCGAGCGTATATGGCTATGAAAACGTTTCCGTACGTTGGCCGCTGTTTACTTTTCTCCATTTACTGTTTCCTATTGACTTTTAATTTTGGATTTGATATTTTATTTTACGAAGCCGGGGAGGAGCAGGGGCATATTTCCGGGGGGGGGGGCACCCTTAAATAAACGGATCCGGGCCACCCTTAGAGGGTCGAAAAAGTTGACGAATTTTGTTAATGTCTTAATGTTCAGGGTGTTTTATTATTTTTAACTTCCATGTTCCATAAGAAAATGGAAGTATAGTGATGGCGACAAAAATAGTGTTCGAGATAAGCGCTGATTATGATTGTACTACCCTCAAAACATAAAGAAAAGTCATTTTATGAAAAGTGTCTGTGTGTAGAATTTGTTATAAGGCGAACGATAACTGCCGCAAATTCAAACAGAATCAAATAATGTTTTGCATATGTGCCCGAATTGTAGAGATCTCAAGCTGTGTTGATTTTGGTGAAGATCGGTTAAGGGGGAGGGGTAGTTTACCTGCAACGTTTTACGTTTTAATAAGAGTGAAGTACTTGATTTTGATAAATAAAACACCCTGAACAGAAGGTCATAATAATCCACTGTAAAAAGGTAGATGAAATATCTAAAAAATGAAAAGGTTAGGAGGGGGTAATTTTATATAAATTAAAATGATAGTTGAAGGGGGAGGGTGTAATTTTTTATATGTGTACTACGTTATGGGCAACAAAGAAGTAGTTTCTATAGAAATATTTAATTTCAATTTGTCAAACTTGCCAAATTTTTCAATTTATATAAAAATGATTTTAAATATAAATCTTAGAACAAGGAAGTCATGTATGGTTCTCCATACCGAATTTTCAGCTATGGACGCTAATATAGTAATAAGTCTTTTTGAAATATGCAAACCGGTTTATTACACAGGATTAGTGTATAGGCCTACGTTTGAAATATGAAATATAGGGAATCTATTCAATCAATAATTTTTCTTGTAAACAATGTTTCACTCACGCGTATGTTATTGTTTATTACCGTTTACTTTAATGGGACTGATATTAGCCACTTTAAAGATAGTAATGTAGATTTGTTTTAACTTGTTTTTTTTTTTGTGTATGAAGTCGATGCGACCCTGGATCCTCCCCCCAGGGCAAATTGTAGATACGCCACATGGGAGGAGCTTAAAAAAAATTACATTAATGATGAATGTAGAGAAGAAAGCATGTAAATATAAATGTACTTATGGATAAGGACAGGGTTTTTTCCGTGGTCAGTGTACAAAGTGGTACACTAGTTAAAAACAACTTCACACTAAAATTTACACGAGACGGAAGTTCAGACGCAACCATTAGACAAAGAGACTCGCAAGGCTGAAGGACAGTAAGCATAGTACGTGATGTCCTGCGAGGCAAACTGGTATCAAAAGACAAGTGACGGACGTAACTGAGCGATATGAGATGTGGGCACTACAAGCTAGAACGGAACAACTCTTGGAGGCGAGTCGCGGAAACCAAGAAGCAATAAGGTGGCAACCTGATGCTGATGTGCAGGTGATTTTAAATAGACGGTATAAAAACCGGAGAAAAAGGGAGACGATGAAAACTCAGGAGGAGTTGGGGTGGATGGAAGTATGATAGAAATGTGTGGAAGATTGTCAGAAGAAACTGGTAGCGATAGTTAGGAATAGGTGGAGATGCAGAATCTTGAGACGCCGCGCCGAAGCCATATTTTAATAAACATTTCAATGTCTGTATTAACACTTTGATGGGTTTATACTTGGAATAACGTATTGAGTTTCATGGTCTTAACTGGGTGCTTGATGATCTGTAAAACGACTTCAGTGTGCGTCTGCGTGCCGTGTAAGAATAAAATAATTTAGGCAGAGTTGTGTTTTCGAAAGTAGAGCCTGTTTATTGTGTGTATTCATGCAAACGTGACAATAAAAAGATACCAATAAAATTTTCGCCCAAGTTATAGTTGACGGAATAGTTTTGGTTCTTGAGTTTGTAGACTTTCAAAGAGTATACAGGTACGTTTTCTACTAGATTGGGAAAGTATAAATAGATTAAAAAAATTCGAATTTTTTTAGTAGAAAATGATGACAGTACAAGGACAGTAGAAGGTGATGGTGCGAACACTCGGACTGCATGCAAACGGCAGATTACCAGTAGGAGTCTTTGGAACGAGAGATTTTGGTAGGCCGAGGAGGAACAGATCAAGTTGGGCCTCATCTTTGGAGTCAAGGATGGCATGACGAACAAGAAGTCTGTAGAGTGACTGTGTGTGCGTGCGCGCGAAGACATGGTAGCGTTGGGTAAACCTGACGTCTGTGACGTGATTAGAAGACCACTCCGTGTAATCCGTGATGACGACTTTTGATAAGAATGACGGATCTTTGACGTTATGGATACACGTAGGCCTACATCAAATTTATTACGTTGTTTAAAAATTTCTGTGGTGTACGAGAAAATAACTACGAAATCAATGTACGTATGTAATAGTTATTTCGAGTCATATCAGATCTCTTAGTCCATTGATCAACGTAATGAAATGTTTACCATCAAACCCACCAGGAGTGGCAGTATCGTCGTAGTGATGTAGAAACAATGTGCACAGGCAAATATATTAAAAGTGTAATAATTTTATACGACCTTTACTAATAAATTATAATTTTGTGATTTGATTTTATAAAATTTACACAATATGTTAATAATTCTGAAGAAAATGATTCTTTAGGTTTCAAGTTTTTTTTGCGATTCCTGACCGATCCGCATGTTTTTTCACGCGCGAATCAAAAAGATTACAATTTACATAATTTGAAGCATTTAATAGAAGAACGTTGATCAATTTAAAGAAGTGATTATAGTTTAGTGAGACTAACAGCGGTAGCGTCTTACTTGCTGCTGCCATGTTACAGAGAACAGCTCTTGCAACTGTCCAAGTAGATTTTGAATTTTATGATTGTCACGAAACAGAATTTTGGGGGGGGGAGGAACGTGTGCTAAATATAAGTGCAGTGTTAGAAAAATGTAAGGGCAGCATGACCAAACAAACCGTACTGTGTACTCTCAGGCGGTGGATACGAGACGCAGGGAAGGTCGCGGAAGCGTTGACGAAACCGGAAGTGAAACCAAGTTAAAGATGGCGTGATTCATGAAACCGGAAGCGAAACCCCAAATTAAAGACGCGGCGTGATTCGTGAAACAAAAGCGACGACGGTGCGACGATGACAAGACGTCGACTGTTGATCTGAAGAGAGAAATCGCCAAGTGAATTGTTCGTGTTGTTGAACTGTCCCCGTGACAGTGCAGATCGCTGATACGTGCGGAATTATATAATAACAATGATGCGATTATGCAGAAAGTGAATTAGTTAATTAACGTATTGTAGTGGTGTGCAATGTGAAGGTCACAGCACGCCACTCAGCTTTGGTCACGCCATTGCTAACTTGTTAACGCATATGTAGAGGCAAACAACAGCTTCACTATAATATAACCGTACATGCAATAACCAATGTCGCGTGCGCACTACTTTGTCGTGACTCTGTTAAGTAAAATAGAGACATACCCTTACTTAGCTTTGGTCGGCGTTTGTGGTGAAATAATTTCGCATCGTATAGTGTCGTATATACGCGTAGCCTGTATATTGTATAGCATTTCACTAATATATATATATATATATTGTACACACATTGTCACTAGTTTCTGTTAGTATTCTTGATGTAAATTAATGTACTAATTTAACAAAACCATTTATTAAGAAAGTACTTTGTTTTAAATTTTCACAATGCTTTCGAGGACTGGACTGCAGGGGCGTATTTACGAGGGGAGGGAGACGAACGGGAATTAGCCGGGCTGTTAGGCCGTCGGAGGCCATCATCACTGTCGGTAACAATTGGCACGGTGTCCGCCAGTTCGTCTCAGTGTTGAGGTAGAGACTACGGATGTAGAAACAACTACGACAACAATATGAGGATTGGGGAACGAAATAAGATCTTTGAGACGACTAAAATGATAAACTTCTATTGTTTAAGCAACACTTAGTATTATTACAAGGAAAGTGCTTTGATCCTTGGAACACCGCAATGGTCATATATATTACTTGTAAATATATGCATATTATATTCAACTGATGGTCTACTACATAGCTTACACAAGGATAACTGTAGTTTATCCTCCTCTTGTATACAGGTTAATTACTAATAATGTAATGATTATTGTCGATAAGCACCAAATGGAGACAAGGAAAACAGCATCTGTAAAGGTATGGCATGTCGCAAACAAACAGCTGCCCAATGAATTATTCACCGCTTTTTGTTTGTTTAATTTATGGCACGGTAGGTACCTTCAGTGTGGTAATTATGTGGTATACGCAGGATTTTTACGGCGTTCCGTCTTCTTTGATGTCTCACGGACGCCGACACCGCCAAATGTGTTAGCCATTGGATTAAATACCGACAGTTCCCCATTATATGTTTCGATAACTGCGTCCGAATTAATGGCGCCCCTCGTGTAGGTTGCGAAACGGTTTCGGGAAATTATCTCGTTTCATGTAGTTGTACCTGTGTACAACGGAGGGGCCAGTCCGTTAGATTACCACAAGCCGTGGATATGATTCCCTCAACAGACAGACGTCAGGTACATTATTATTAGGCCGGCAGCACACTGGAGCAACATTTTGTTTCGCGACAGAACCTTTTTGGCGCATTGTGTCGCAAAGCCATTAGGATCTATAAAGCGCCACACACTGGCTGCGACATTGTTTAGAGCTGTATCGAGGCCCCTCGCGACCAAAGACGAAGCTCCTTCAATTTATGACTCTGGACAAAACAGATTGCGACATTTTGAACTGCGAATGCGCTGGATTCTAACCATACAAGGCGGGGAGTTTTTACTACACTTACTTAGTCCTACGTGGAAAGTGCGTGCATTGTCCTTACGTTCTGTTCTCTCATATTGTTGTGTATTTACACTATTGCACACCACTGTAACGTCATTTCCGATCTGACGATGAGCTGCGAAGCTTCAAACCGCTAATCGGAATAATTTTTCTATTTTTCTGCTGTGAAACAGTGTTAGAACCATATCACTCAATTTTAATGACTTACAATTAATGTTGAAATATAATCTTATAAGCTTCTAATATAATGCATATCGCATGTGCAAGGAAACAAATTTCAACAAATGTTAAACTTTTTATGTTTGAAAGCTATGTGTTTAACTAGACTGCTTTTTTGTTTAGCTCTGTACGGACACTGATTACAAGAGTACTGCGGTTCTTTTCCGCATTCTTCTCGCTGATGACGCATCATGTCTGATTTACGTTTGTACAGTTTTCCACAATTGCAAACAAATTTTCCTTCTGCAGTCCTCACCACGTTGGGTGAAGACAGTGTCGGTTCATACATCAACACAGGTGCAGAATACAAGTCTTTGCTGTGGTCTGCAGCTTGATATGGAAAATGATGATATAATTGAGGTTTGCGACAAAACAAATATAAGGCATAGTATTAAAAACACAATAATAATAGAGTCTTTTATCTGGAGTAAGGTATATATTTTAAACAAATTTAAAATGGTCTGTGATTGACAAAAATTATTTATTCTAAATTTATTAATGTCTGTAAAATGATTTGAAAGTTTCTTTCCTTAAATGTCTATTTTTACTTGGTCGTTGAATTCCTTTTATGACACCGTTGATCCGTTGCACTGCTCCTCTCGCGGGTTTCACTGTTGAATCTGCTACCCCTCGCTGCCAGCTGAAATCTGCTGCACTGATGACACGTGGACACTCCGCCCACACGCACGCACGCCGATACACCGATAGCGTTTATCTCTTTACTCAGGACTCGATAATGGGTTTTAATTTAAATTAATGTGGTTTCGGTGTATTGTACGTACACCTCCCCGAGTCTTGATGTGTCCTCGCGTTCACACAGATGTATTCCGCTAAATACACCAGACCCTAAGAGGATATCTTGACTCTCGCGAGAATAGCACTATTTAATTAATAATTTAATTATATTATTTGAATTCTAGTACCCAGTAGGATTTTAGCAAACGGGCAACTCGTTGCTAAGATTCCGTACTCGTAACCCTTATATAGAAACGTATACTGATATGAAAAACTCGCACAGAGAGAACGTCTGTTATGGTCGAGCTGATAGGACGAACTGGCTGAAACTTCCTTCGCGGAGACCCAATCTGAATGAAAATAGGGGCCTCTGATTGGTTAAAACCCCTAGCACGTGATTAATGGGTTAAATTGATAGACAGAAGTCCTGAACAAATTTGCTGAAGTCTGCTAAAGCATGTATAGATTTTATCAAAAAGTTGACTTTCAGAAGATAAGGATTCTTTTGAAAGATGAATTCTGTTAAAAAATACATATTAAAAGAATATGTTTCGAGTCTTTGACATACGAAAAATGTAGCGCTAATTTAGAAGCATGAGTTGTCCAAGTCTCAATGAGTACGTTAATTTAAACCAGATTTATTCACGTAAATACGAATAACACGCGCACTCGCGCACTAAATTCGCACTGAACATGACAGAAAATAAATTTATGGTATTTTGACACATAACAGTTAATTCAAAACTTATAGCTATTTTACAAAATTTAAACAAAATCAATTTCCAACATGTCTATAATGTCATAAATTGGTATAAAAGCATGTAGTCCTGGCTACAAATACCCTTTTTGCGATGTTCCATTGCATATTATTATTATTATTAATATTGCTGTTGAGCATAAAATGGAAACAAGCGTAGGTGTAGTTAAAGCTGAAATAGATGCAGAATGATGTCTGTCACGAAACTGTGAACCACATAGTTTTGTAGCTCAAAAACAGCCGACGGGAAATTGTTTTGTCGTAGACAATTTCTCAAGCCTCTCTCCAACCGAAGCGACGCTCAGCAACACGATGTCTCAAAACGGTTCTATCGCGCAACAAAATGTCGCTCCAGTGTGCGGCCGGCCTTAGGGCCTTAGGTTGGTCGTGTTTCTTTTAAAATCAACAAACGGTATTTTCCCAATACATTCTGGGCGTATGGGCGTAACAAGAGTATGTGAAGTGAACTCTAATCCCCCCCCCCCCCGGTACACTAAAAAAATATTTAGAATACTTATTTATAAATACGTATAAAGCCCTCTTTAGAAACCCGTAATAATTACGAAAAATAAGTAACCCATGTTAAGTGTAGGTAACAAGTAAAATTTGATGAATAGTATAAAACAAACAACAAACAAGATAACTGTGGGAACGCGAAGATAGTAGAGTAGCGTGTCCTTGAATGGGAAAAAAAGAGAACGAGGTAAACGACGTAACTCGTATGGCGAAGAAGACTGCAGAAAATCGTGGTGGAGGAGAAGAGATCATCAATACAAAGCAAGTTACACTCGTCGATGGATCGAAGGAATCTGAAAAAAAAAGATTGGACAAAAGTTTGGTAGCATATATATATCCATCATTTTCTATATAAGTAACTCGATGTTTCTTGCAGTAATTATATAATTTGTGATGTTTGCAATTTGTTTCTTCTGCAAGTAGTATAATTTCTTATATTGTTTTTAACACCTGACGCACGTTTCACTGAAAAACTTACTTAATTTACTTAGAAACCTGTGATGATACTGATATTTTTCAGTGAAATCTGCGTCAGGTGTTAAAAAGAATATAAGAAATTATACTACTTCCAGAAGAAACAAATTGAAAACATCACAAATTTTATATATATATATATATATATACGTAGCCTACATTGGATGATTACCGCATTGTACTTGACTTAAAGCTGAGTGCTTTGCCAAGTCCATGGGAAATTTGTTAAGAATAGTATTATTTTAAAAGAGTTCGTGTTTTAAACTATTAATCCATATACATTATTATGAGTTCAGTCCCTTTCGTGTTTACTCGCGAGAACGCTTTTTTGTAGCATTTAAGGTCAAGTTTCGTTAAGATTTTCTTTTTTTATATTCCGTTCATTACACATTAATTTGTATGTAAATTACGAACCGAGGTCGAAACGAATTTCCTGTGAATCCGTGTACTTCTTCCGTGTGTTGTTCTTCCTGTGTTTATCCGTGCAGTTCAGAAATGTTTACGTAAAAATTGAATAACGTCTAAAATAAAGAATACCTCGTAAATAATAAGTATAGCTTTTAAAGTTTTTTATTTAACATTCAACTTCCAAGGGATGGCATGTGGTATCCTGAGTGAAAGAGGAAGCTAGATTTTAGCTCTAAAGTGTAACTCGTTAGGTACAAAATACTGAACTAAGAATGTAAGGGGGGGGTCATCCCAATTAAGGGAGGTCTCTTTAGCTGGAGAGTTACTGTTCGAGGATAAATCTGTCTCGATTGGCGCGACTGAGTTGGTCATCCACAGACTTAGCTAGTTGGGCACTGTCAGTCATACCTAACACATGAAGTTGTGAGCTTGAGGTACGGCCGCAGAGGATAATTACTGAATGAGGGAGAATTCGCACGCGGAAGTGCTACACATCCCGTTCGTGAATTTTCGTGGTTTTCATAATTACGAATAACACGGTTTTTCTTTTTCTTTTTTTTTTAGAGTAGTTTTATTTTTCTTAACGTTAAACATTTCATCCACACGCTAAGGTGATGTATCCTCGGTGGGTCAGTCCTTAGTCAAGCCGTTGAGAATGCCTCGTAGAATTGGCGAAACGCTTCAGCACTACAGTCCAACGTGAGCCCTGGCTTCCGACACCAATCTTCTCTATTGTCATCTCAGCGCAACCCCACACATCCGTTGTTGTTAGATCTTCCAGCACATCGCCCAACCATCTTATCCTAGGTCGGCCCCTCTTTCTGCTTTTATGGACTTGCGCCCTCAGGATTTTCTTTGGCATACGCTCATCATCCATCCGCTCTAGGTAACCTAACCATTGTATTCGGTGAGCCTTTATGAATCGTACAGTGTCCTCATGGTTCAGTAGCTCATCTGTCTCTTGGTTATTTCTCATTCTCTATTCGTCATCTTGTTTAACCGGGCCGTAAACACGGCGTTAAACCTTTCTTTCAAACTTTCTTAGTGTTTCTTGGTCTTTTTTTTGCTGACGTCCATGTCTCGCCTCCACAAGTAACAATCGGTCTTATATAGTTTTTATTTGTGTTACGACTAATTAGTTTGCTTCTCAGTAGCCTGCTGTTAGCATAATATGCCATATTTCCTCTTTGTATCCTGTCGTGTATCGTCGTGTTTATGGGCCCTTCATTATCTGACATGTTGCCCAGTTATCTGAACTTATTGACTGAATCAAATGAGTTACCCTCTGTGCGTAAATTATATAGATTTTCTTCTCCTTTCTGATGCAGAAATTAGCATGTATTTAGTTTTGCTGATATTTGCATTCATCCCATTGCAGCTGATTTTAGGCGAACCCCCCACATGGTGGTAAGAAAATAAAACGTTAATTATGCTGAAACCATCAGTCATCGACATTGCTATTAGCGATGCTGACGAATACTCGGATGTCTTAACCAAGATCGAGACAAGGATGTAGGTTCTCAAATGATGGGGTCACTAACACGCTGGGCAATGGGAAAAGCGCTTGAAAAACTACTTCGGACAGCCGAAGCTCGGCTTAGTTATAAATAAAATATTTTACGCTTGCTTGTTGAACTAATTTGTGAGAACTGAACGGGCGGTTATTGTTAGAAAACGAAAACACGCAGTGGGCCGAAACAAAAGTGTTGTCTGTATGATTCATTAACGTGCAATTATACGCCAGGACAATGCACTTCCTTAATTAACGGCCGCCGGTATGCGGAGACGCGCGCGCGCGCTGTCCTGATCCCGATTGAGCGTCGTCTTTCTGATCACATATTCAGTAACTGTTGTCACTTCCGTATTTGCACCACGATCGTCCTATTGAGGTACGTCCGCGACCATATTTGTCCGTGACTCAGTAAACAAACGTCGCTTTCCGCTTGCCACCTCTGTATGTTTGTAAAATTTTAATGACTTCCAGTGTGAGGGGGTTTGTTTATGTTGGTTTGTTTCCGTTAACTCCTCAAGGTTAAGCATATTGCGATTTAATAAGACAGAATTACGATTTTGTTAAAATTCATTCCCGGCCTGTTTGGCCGTAGCCAGTTCTTTTCTACAAAAACAGACGTTTCGGCAGTGCCATCGACTGACATCATCAGTGTAAAATCGAGTTACGCTAACGTAAGGTGGTAAACGTTAGTAACCACAGTACTGTGGTTAAGGCTGAAAAAGTCCCGTGTTGTGTTCGATTTTACACTGATGATGGCAGTCGATGGCACTCCCGAAGCGTCTGTTTTTGTAGAAAACAATGGACCGCGGCCAAACAACCCGGAAATGAATTTTAACAACTTTGACTGCGACCGTGTAAGCCTACGAAGTACATTAGAATCACGATTGTCTATCGGAAGATGTTCGGCAGGGTTCACACCTTACTAGTGGCGTATCTAGAATTTGGCTTTGGGGGGTCGGCTTCATACAAAAGAAAAAAACGAGTTAAGACTAATCAACATTTCTATCTGTAAAGCGGCTGAAAAACGCATGGTGATATCCCATTAAAGTAAACTGTAATAACACAATAAAAAAACACGTTATTGAAACATTGTTAAAAGATACTTATCGACTGAACTGATTGCGTATATTTCATATTCAAACGTATACCTTAATGGTGTGCAACAAACCTGTTTGTATATTTAAACAAGAGTTACTACTGTAT
This sequence comes from Magicicada septendecula, assembly GCA_034769895.1. Lineage (NCBI taxonomy): Eukaryota > Metazoa > Arthropoda > Insecta > Hemiptera > Cicadidae > Magicicada > Magicicada septendecula. The sequence continues at coordinate 14,775,746 of CM068370.1, forward strand.
TAGCGTACACAGAGGACAAAAATAAAACAAAACAGCGTAAAAGTTAAGAGATTAACAAAATTTGACAACTTTGTCGACCCTCCGGTAGGGCCCGGTCCCGTTCGTCGCGCCCCCCCCCCTTAAATACGCCTTTGGTGTAAGTCGCTTTCCATGAGAGCCATACCGGACTATATTGTCCAATTATACAGTTTGTTTTTCACTATCTATACAAATGTTCCTTTGTGGCTGTGTTGTTTGTTATAGGCTTCTTCTTTTTGCTAGCTGCCCACCTACAAACAGGAGAGGCAAATTTGCAGCGTAGAAAAAATTTTTTGTTTCCTAACGATAATGTGATGTATTTATAGGTACTAATAGTACCTATAATCTCAATATTCTATTGTGGTGTATTCCATGTTCATAACCTGAAGATACAATATATATGATTTATAATGAAGATTTAATTACACACATTCTTAATTTCTATCATTTCGGTCATAGACCATCGTCAGGACATATACACTGTGGACTCGCGGTCTCAGTATTGTAAAACAGTTACTATTTACAAAAAACGAATTCGTAAACTTGATACAAGGCTGATGCAGTTGAAAAATAGACTTGGTCTCCAGGGAAGAAAAATCGGTATGGAGAACCATACTTGACTTGCATGTTCTAATTAATTGTAAAATTATTTTTAACATGTCGGCCTACATTCAGAACAAAACCAACAGCATGCTTTTGGTAAAAACGCTGAGACAGATAATCAAAATACGAATTGTACCTAATTAATATTTTAAAAATGAAGAATTAATTTGATGAAATTATCTTTTATTTAAACAACGCGAAAGAAAGAGAATACCGCCCAGCGTTTGTTATCTGTGAATTTCTGAAAACGAATAATTAATTTGTTTACGTATCCGTGGTGATATAGCATGGAACGATATCAGTTATTAGTCTAATATTTTAAAGTTTTCGGTCGAATAAATGTATAACACCAATACAAAAAATTACCCCCTCCCTCTTTAACTACCTTTTTTATTTATAGGTATTTCATCTATCTTTCTACAGTGGATTATTGTAACCTTGTTTTCAGGATACTTTATTTATCAAAATTAAGTACTTCACTCTTGTTTAAACGTAAAACGTAGCAGTTAAACTACCCCTTCCCCTTAATCGATCTTCACCAAAATCAGTAGGCCTTGAGTCCTCTACAACTCAGGCACATATGCAAAAAATTATTTGATTCTGTTTGAATTTGCGGCATTTATCGTTCGTCATAACAAAAATTCCACACACACACACACACACACACACACACACACACACACACACACACACACACACACACACACACACACACACACACACACACACACACACACACACACACACACACACACACACACACACTAGCGCGCGCGCACGCTTTTCGGAAAATGACTTTTCATCATGTTTTGAGTGTAGTACAATAAGAATCAACCCTTATCTCGAACACAAATTTTTTTGTGATCACCATACTTCCATTTCCTTACGGAACATGAAGTAAAAAATGAATTTTCGTTAAAGTCTTCAATATGTGTTAATAACAGCGACTTCATAATCATTGTTCTCATTAACGAAAATTAGGGAGAGCGTCAGACGATCCTTGACAAACGTCCAGTCTGCCCAAACGCACACGTGCTAGAGCGTCAAACGTGTGAAAATTGCACCGTTCAAATTCCGTTAAATAGCTCACTTGAGTCACAGATCGCCGGCCGTCTGAATCGTAATATTAATGTACAGCTTCCCGACCGTGTCTTGATAGATACAGATTTGATCGTGTTATTCAGAACGAAGGCTGTTACTCAGGAATTCCAAGTTTGTTTTTGTAATTTTAATATCCGTGGTGTATTGGATCTGCGGTGGCAATCCGGTTGCTCTCCGAGACAAGATGTATACTGTATATGTTTCGCAACGAGATTACATTATGGTTCTATTTTCTGCGTCTGTTCTGTATCAGCAAGACGAGGGTCGGTTTCCAGCGCGTCTGTCACGTGCCATATTTGTGTAGTTTGCATTGCGTTTGTGTAAACACAGGCACCGCGCGGTCTTTGCGTACGGAGACGTTTGTACTGTGCGAGTCACATAAATATACGACTGACTCACCGATGAGAACGGTCTGTTGACTTGCGGAATTAATGATGATGTATTGTAGGCTGAGAAAGCCGCTTGATGCCTACAATTGTAGCGACACTCTAACAAAACCGTTTCTGCAGTTTTCAGGGTCATTTCTAATTATCCTTTAGATTGTAACACTTCGTCATAAATTATTCTGTATTGTGTGTTAAGCTTGGTAGAGAGGAACGAGATGCAAAACAGTCAACACTCCAGGCCTGGTCGCTAGGCCTGTATGGCGTGTAGTCCTATATATGTGTAGGTTTTGGAGCGGCGCATGGAGTTGCCACCGAGTTGGTAGCATCTCCATTTTACTCACACACCAGCAGGTAGCATCGAGTTTAGTACCATAGTGTCGTTCTCACATGGTAGGCCTATTTGTTACTGTGACGTTGATGTTCACAAGAAATTTGAAGTGAATTAGTAGTCACTAATACAAGGAATGAAGAGATAAGAAGCGATTTAGATTTCTTTGCAGTTAATGAAAGGATTAAAGAATACAGAAGAAAATGCATTCAACACATCAATAGAATGGACGAAAGTAGAATACCGAAGGTGGCGAATGATTACAACCTTAGAGGCAGAAGAAACGTTGGTAGACCTAAGAAAAAGTGGACTCTGGAATAGGATCAGGCCGCTAAAGGCTAAAACCGTTAAGCAGATGATGATGACTAATACAAGAAACACTAAAAGGTTTGAAATAAATATCTTGAGACGTGTTTATGGCGCGGTTAAAGAAGATGATGGGTGGGCAATAAGAAAAGAAGTAGGAGATAGATGAGCTATCGAATCATAAAGACATTGTAAGATACATTGTAAGGCTTCACCTAGAGCGGCTGGATGATCAGCGTATGCCAAAGAAAATTGGGCGCAGGTCTATAAAAGCAGAAAGAGGGGCCGATCTAGGATAAGACGGTTGGGATGATGTGCTAGAAGGTCTCAGAAGAATGGATTCGAGGAGTTACACTGAGATGGCAATGAACAGAAGACTTTGGATAAGATTGGTCGTTGGAAGCCAGGGCTAACGTTGGGGTGTAGTGCTGAATGAAGAAGAAGAAGAAGAAGAAGAAGATTATTATAGTTATATTTTGAATATAATGCCTTTAAGGGAAAAACATAGAACTCCCGGTAGCTTCTACAACCTTTATATGGTTGAATGAATTATTTCAAATTGGTTTTGGATCATGCAGTTTTTAATTTTTTTTTTCAATAAATATGTTCTTTAATTAATAGATGCAACAACTACACCACACCAGGGATTACACGTCACCATGAAACTGTCCAACAAAAATTCACACGTTGAACTGAGTGCCTGGAGTAAATGTAAATTGATTAGCAGTAGAGGTGTAGCCGATAAACTTATAAAAGGTATTTGGGAACGATTATTTTTGAGGAACGGATATAACAGCGACTGAAAAGTTGAAATACCTGTTCAGATTCAACGATAACTGAAAACTGAAAAGTCGAAATACCCGTTCCGATTACTCGCGACCTCGCGGTTCCGAATCGCGGGGAGCCCCCTACGCAACTAACGAATAAACAAGTAAATGAGTACAAAGTCACAGTTACTGGTGCTGAATACTTGATTCTGCGCATGTACCGATTGCCATACAAATACGAAACGAAGCAAAACAGCGAGGTTCAAAATATCTATGCCAAAGAGACAAAGCTGTTTTTAATAAATGAAAAAAAATTCATACTGATGTTACATTTATTCTCGTGTCATATAATACAGATTATAATAACAAATTATATATTGTACTAGTCACCAACTTGGTAAATTTTGAGAAAACGAATATATATTGTGTTATAACCTGCAGAGTGGCTGATAGGCCATATAGTACTTTTTATTAATGTAATTTCGGAGACGATTTTAACTTCACTGCACATCTCACGTAAATGTTTTTGACATTCTTTGTTGTGCTATTACGTGCACTTTAAATTTCATTGCCTGAGTTTCGCAACTGATTCGTATAACCAAAAGGGAATCAATAATTTCATATTAAATCTATGTCAGTTTGTTTATTCCTAGTGAAAACTTAATTAGTATTCCCAAAGGGAGATTGGCCTATAAATTCTCTTGTTTTTTATTTTATTTTAAACAATAACAGCTTAATAAAGTCACAGTGTGAAGTAATACTGATAATACTTTTAGTTTCAATTTACTTCTTATAACACATTATTTAATACAGGTACATGTATAATAGGTATATAATAACAGGTATTTGTACGTGTTAATTTTTTAGAACGGGTTCGTTCGTACCTGTTGTTTTCAAATACTAGTGTAGCACACCTCTAAGCGTTGCCGTCATCTCTGCACACGCGCTCTTGAAGATTACGGCTGCAAACTGTCGAAAAAACCTTCCGTCGGAATGGCCCTAACGGCGGAAGAAGAAGAGAGCGTGACCTCTTTGTATGGGGTAATATTATATTGTATGGGGTAATATTATATTTTGGTGGTCGGGTGTCGTGGATTCACGTTCTTGCACTTTGTTGTGAAGACCGCTAGCAGAAAATCTCGTATCCGAATCAACGACTCAGGCTGGTAAAGTTTTGTGATCTTTAATCATTCCGAATAAGACTTGTCGTTTCAGGTTTACGGCTTCCGTCGCGTTTGGTGGTCGCGCGTTAAAATTCCTTCCAACCCACAGGCGTTGTCGTTAAGTTTATCAAACCATCATTCCCTGCTGTCGTCTGTGTTTTAGTCACATTTTATAGCGACTATTCAAGTGTTTTGTTTTACTGCGTTAGAAGCGTTTGCTGAACTACTAATGAAGACCGTTTTTTGTGCGTGTTAACTTGTAGAGTCCATTAACTAATGAAGACCGTTTTGTGTGTGTGTGTGTGTGTGTGTGTGTGTGTGTGTGTGTGTGTGTGTGTGTGTGTGTGTGTGTGTGTGTGTGTGTGTGTGTGTGTGTGTGTGTGTGAACACATGTGTTAACTTGTACGCACACACACACTCAGAAGTAGAAAATATAGATAAAAATACTCGTTGGTGTGTGAAGATAATTGGATGGTACTGAATGAAGATGGTGAACGATAAATAGCTCCTTCATCTGGTTTGTTTTATATGCTTGAAGAACTTGGTAAATAAAGTACAGAGGCCAAGTTTTGTGACCATTGTCATTAGTGCAATAAAACTGACAGGAGGTTAAGCGTCTGTGGACAACAGACTGTACAATGATCTCAGGTTTTCAATAAATTACTACGCGAAGAATATATATATATATATATATATATATATATATAGACAGTGGAACTCGCGAATAACGAGAACTCGGATGTGACGAGCAAATGTACGAGGTTTGTTTGGTTTTGTATCTTAGTAATGATAATTAAACTCGCTTTTAACGAGTAGGAACGCATTAGTGACTCGGATATAATCAGCATTTTATCGCGGGCTTGATCATGGAGTAAGTTCTAACAATAGTGCGTTACTATACAGCAGTGTAAACTCGTTTAAAATGATTAACGCAATTTAGTGGAACTAATATTGTAAGTGATGAATTCGTGGAATATTTAAATAAATTACTAAACTGTTTTAATGTCTACAGATACAAGATTACTAAACAGACAAAAAGAAATTCCCTTTTTTAAGGTTAATTAAGTTCTGTGTGCGAAGTATAATTTTAACCATTCCATTTAGAACGAAGAACAAAAGACAAATACATTAGAGTGAATTTTCTTCTAATTTAAAAATAAATATTGTACATGTGGCATGGAAAGTTTTGGGTTTTTGCCAGATAGCTGGTAAAGTTTTTGGTAAGGTTTTACTACACAGTTACTTTTACTATATTTCGCGAATACACTACATGCCAATGTTTAGCAAAGAATGTTTGCGTCTAAAAAATGTTTAAAAGTCTAAATTTCACTTTTAAGCGTAGAATGTAAAACATGTTAAAATTTTATTGTGGAAAGCCTCTTCTATAGTAGACTTTTTTTGTTGTGTGTTCGATAATCACGGTATAAAAATTTAGGCTTACGAGTCGACAACTCGGATGTAACGAGTACATTTGTCCGGTCCCTTGAATCTCGTTATAGGCAAGATTATCAATTATATTACTGTGTGTGAAATGAAGACGTGGCTGCAGTCTACACGATTTTGTCTCCTTTTTGCTATCCAACTTTATGACATTTTTTAGGCATTCGAGGAAACCACATTTTTCGTAAGTAAAGACGAAAGAACTAATCGTGTTAATCCTGATGAGTATTATAAGTGATATGAATATCGAGGACACTGTAGATTGTAGGCAAGGTCATTGTGAACGACGATCTCTGTAAAGAGTACTGTATTGTCGAGGCACGTGAATGATATGGACAAATATTGAATCCTTGTTTTGTTGGTATTCTTGCATATTTCTCTCCATAGTCTGTGTAATAAGACTCTGAAGAGAGTCTTTTAATGTTTAAGCCGGCCGATCGCTGATTGTAATTGAGAGAAGACCTCAATAGTTTTTATAACTCTGCCTGCCTCCCCTTCTCTCTCTCTCTCTCTCTCTCTCTCTCTCTCTCTCTCTCTCTCTCTCTCTCTCTCTCTCTCTCATGCGGGTTATCAAATTAAAGAGAATGTTAAGTAACATGAGAATGTAGAGTTAAGTTTTGTAAATTTTAAAATTTTTGGCCGCCTCGGCCCAGAAAAATGAGGTCAAAAATTTACAAAAACCCTGATAATTCAGCAAGGTGTCTGTAACTCAACCCTAATGTTCCGAATTTTTAGTGTTTATTGTGTGCTTACAGCTGTTATATTGCCAAAGAAACAGTACAGAAATCGGGATTTTTTTGTAATTTTTCCCATAATTGGAAAAATTGCATAATATCGAAATCTCATGCTGATCAATGTTATAATCAGACGTTTCGGCCTCAAAACAGTACTGTAGCAAAGGCCCCCAGTGCAATTATTTGAATAATTATGACTCCGATCGCGAAAGCCTAAAGAACAGATTTCGACTCCCCTACGAGGAGGACCTTTTTAAGAACGTACGACTGTTTGAAGGGTTGAAGAAGAAAATGCCAAAGGCTCTTTGCCACAGTACTGTGGTTTACTGACTCACATCTTGTCAGTCGTCTCAGAAAACTGTTCACTGAATATGGCTTGCAAACGTCTGATAACAACACTGATCACGGCCTTACAGCCCGACCACCCGCCACAAAAGCCTAAGAAACAGTTATAGAAACAGTGGCGGCGATAAGGCCCCCGCAGATCCCGCCGTGCGGGGGGGACCCGACCCTCATGGGGGGCCCCAGTTGGCCCAGTCATGGGACATAACTTGTAACATGAAAAATAAGCGTAAACGAGTTGTAAAACGCTTCTTTGTTGAATTATCAGTTGACCATAGAATTGACGACCCAGTGAAATCATTTGAAGTAAAAGTTTTCAATGCAACACTAGATATTGTAATAGCTCAGCTACAAATGAGATTCGAAGGATTGCGATGCATTGATGATAGGTTTTCATTCCTGACGCCTCAGAATTTAGTAAACTTCTCACAAGAGACAATAGTGGAGAAAAGTAAGGCTCTGGTAAATGTGTATCCTGGTGACCTTTCCACATCACTGCCTGACCAAGTAATATCCTTCAAAGCTCTGATGGCCAATGAAATTGTACACAAGAAAAGAATTCGAGAAATGATGAATTTACTGGTTGAAGAAAACAGCTGCCTTATGAGTTGCCTCCCAGACTTAACTACAGCTTTGCAGCTTTATTTAACCATACCTGTCACAACAGCTACAGCGGAAAGAAGCTTTTCAAAACTTAAATTAATTAAATTAAGTCATACTTAAGAAGTACCATGGCCCAAACTCGGTTGAGTGACTTGGCACTGTTAAGCATTGAGCATGAAGAGACACAGAAAACTAATATCAACGAAGTGATTGAAAAGTTCTTAGCTATTAAAAAAAGAAGACTAGGCTTAGGAAAACAGTGAACTTTGGTTGATCCTCATCTGTAAATATTGTACATTACTTGAGTTCGAGTGTTATTGAATTGGATTAGACTTAAGGAGAACTTGTATAGAGTATATTCAAGAATTTTACAAATTCAGTTACAAACTAATTTAAATGTTTGAAAAAAGCTAGAATGTTACTTTGATATTCGTTTTTAAATAATAAATTTTTAACACTCTGTGTGCGGTACTGTTTCATAGTCTGAATTTAGATCTTTGGCGTAAAAATAAATCATTCTTTTTATTTTGGTTTTTTTATAGTTTGTATAGAACTTTGTCTATTTAGCAACAATGAATTTTAAGAGTTTGTACACGTGTAAAACATCCTTTGCAAATTGCAAACGCTTTGTGATAGACAAGAAAGTATTCACAAACCATTGTTGTGAAACACACGTAAATAGAAACTCATTTGAGTGTTTTCCCCTATTACGTATACAAAATTTAACCATTTTTATAGGGCCCCCTAATTAGTTTCGCGGGGGGCCCCCGTTTCGTTAGCGCCGCCACTGTATAGAAATTTATGTAATAATAAAACAGTGAGCGAGTTGTGCGGCTCAGAGAACTGTGCTAGTTTTAAAATGCATGCAAACTGCTTGTTTGCTATTGTTGTCTCGTGCTGCAATTTAGATAAGGCGTGTGGCGATAGTCGGTTTGAAAACGCTCCGTTGCAACGCAGAATCAATTATAAGCGGGCTGTATTCGATATCTATTGTTATATTACAGTTTTATACTCTCATATCGTGTGGTGTTATTTTTGGTTCGGTTTTTCAATTTTTTTTTTTTTTTAATTAAATCGTGACTTTGTTAACAGTCGCTGTAAGGCGTTTATTTGGCTATTAATATTCCGGCAGTAACCGTGAGGCGGTACGTATTAATAGACAATTGTTAATCGCGGGCGAGCGCGCACACACACAGACTGGCGTTACCTTGAAATGCTATCACGTACTACAGTGTATGATGTATAATGGCCCACAAGGTAATCGGCACCGTGACGTATTTTGTTTAGGCTCACATCACACACTACAACCGGACAATATCAACACCAATAACAACTAATACTAATACTACTACTGCTGCTGCTGCTGCTGCTGCTGCTGCTGCTGCTGCTACTACTACTACTACTACTGCTGCTACTACTACTACTACTACTACTACTACTACTACTACCAGTAGCGTACGTAGACCACTGGAGGCGCGTGGCGGATTTCTGAGCCCCCCCTCCCATAAGACGGATGTTTATACTTCAGTTTAACTTTAAGTACAGTAATACATAGCAAAAACACTTTACTGTTACATATTTATTGTCTAATTACTGTATTGGTACATCTAGGTAGGAAACTTTATAAGAAGTTTGAAATAAATAAGTAATGTTTGAAATAAAAATACATTTTCATATTGTGAATACCAAGATTAAAGAAATAATAGAAGTAGTATTATTTATAGATTGCATTAAATTTATTACAATACTTTATAATACACAATTAACTTATATACAGCAAAATAAATGTATCATTATTGCAAACAATACTTAACAATTTTTTTTCCAAGTCAGTTACCAGTTTCAGTCAAAATAAGGTAAACTTTCTAAAATAGCCGTTTTCTAGTTTTGGCCTAGGAAAATTCCAGTAACTGACCGGATTTTCGCAATCCGAATTATCCACTGTTCGGTAAAAATTCTGATGAGAGATTTTAAATAAATTGTTGGCGCCCTGAAATGTTAAATATTGTTCACTGGTGTAATGTCTTTAAGCGTATGCCTACATGTTATCGCCCGATATTTCACTCCGCCGTTAACGTTTCCCTACCGAGGCAGGCACGGCCTTCTTAAGTCACTGCCGCTGCCGCTGCCGTTCCCGTCCGTGCTGTTTGGGGTTCAATTTGTGACTTCCCACTGCGTAGTGAGGGATTGATGCTACGTACAACTGACTCTTCTTTTTTAGTGTGAATATATTTCTAATAATAAACTTACCTTTATAAGCTTTTTTAAATATCTGTAAACACTATGAGCCAGGGTAGTAAGGTAGATTTCAAAATAATATGAAGAAATCTTTGGAATCGCTCGATTAAATCCTAAACCCTCGTAGTTTGCGTTTCAGGACGTGGCAGTAGAGCATTTGGAAATAAATTAAAAAATTTACCAAAAAAACTTAATTTTCCAAATCTAGAGGCTTACTAAGTGGGATTTTCCCGCTTTACTAAGTGGGGCCCGGGGCGGTCCGCCCCCTGCACACCACCCTTAGTCTGCTGCTGACCACTACTATTACATCTACGTAATAATAATAATATGTTCTTCAGTTCCTGTATCTTTATTAAGGTTTCTTAAAATTTGATGACATAGTTGTCGAACAACACAAACCTCTAGGAACAACAGTGGTTCGAATGTCGCAACTTATATAAGGCATTTTCTTCTTTAGTTAAACTGTCTTACGGAAGGGTTTCTGTCTCTTCGCTTTCTCTCTGGTACTGTTGTTGTGAGTCCCGCGAGATACTGAGATTGTTAACCCCTGAAGACGTCCGTCGTGGGCACAGCCGAAACGTCTGTTTTTGTTCTTGTTGTGAATCTGTTGACTTTTTATACAGTTTTATAAGCTGACGGGGTTGACTTAAGATAGCAACCACAACATGGTCCTAACAGCTCGGCAGTCAGATACCGGCCGTCAAACCCTACTATGTTCTTCATTATAAAATCCAACTACTTGTACGTTCACAGTGTTACATACTTTTACGGTTTATGTGAAAACGGGCACTTCTGAAATACAAGAAAATTACATTAAACGTCAAATTGAGCATGTTAAATAAATCATTCTCAAAACATTTCTTCTTAATCCAAAAAGTATAACTTACGTTTTACCTCCATGTTCCGTAAGGAAATGGAAGTACAGTATGGTGATCTAAAAAAAAATCGTATTCGACATAAGGGCTGATTCTGATTGTACAGCCCTCAAAATGTGAAGAAAAGTCATTTTCCCTAAACTTGTCTGTGTCTGTGTGTAGAATTGTTTCTATGGCGAACGATAACTGCCGCAAATTCAAACAGAATCAAATAATTTTTTGCATGTTTGTCTGAGCTGTAGACGACTCAAGGTCTATTGATTTTGGTGAAGATCGTTTAAGATAAAGGGGTAGTTTACGTGCAACGTTTTACGTTTTAACAAGAGTAAAGTATTTAATTTTGATAAAAATTAAGTATGCTGAAAAGGTCATAATAATCCACTGTAGAAAAGTAGATGAAATATTTATAAAACAAAAGGATAGTTGAAGGGGTGGGGATAATTTTCTATAGGCTAAATGAAAATGATAGTTGAAGGGGAAGGGTGTAATATTTTATGTGTACTACGTTATCGGCAACAAAGAAGTAGTTTGTTGTTAAAATTCCTTCCCGGGCTGTTTGGCCGTGGTCCAATGTTTTCTGCAAAACCAGACGTTTCGGCAATGCCATCGACTGCCATCATCAGTGAAAATCGAGTGTGCTAACGTGTGGTGGTATACGTTGGTTACCACAGTACTGTGTTTAAGGGTGAAGAAAGCAGTAGTTTCTATGGAAATATTACATTTTTTTTTCTTTTATAAAATTGCTAAACTGCTATAATTGTTATTTAGACAAAGCTTTTCGTCATCACTGACATCTTCAGGTCTTAAACAACCTGAAGATGTCAGACCTGTTGTTTAAGACCTGAAGATGTCAGTGATGACGAAAAGCTTTGTCTAAATAACAATTATAGCAGATTAGCAATTTTATAAAAGAAAAGTAAGGATGGCTGCTAATTTAAACAATACGAAGAAGGAAATATTTCATTTCGAAAATGATTTTAACTATAAATCTTAGAAGATGGAAGTCATGTATGCTTCTCCATACCGATATTTTCGGATATTGGTAGGCCTTTTTCGAACGAATGTGTCAGAATGTCGGTGGATTTGTGATTGCCTGTTTTTTTTTTCAGCCCCATACCGATTTAGTCTACGACAATAAGTAGCCAAGATAATACTATTATTATTATTATTATTATTATTATTCAGGCTGTACAGTGTTTACATATTTTCCGGAACCAAAGATTACAAAAGTGATTGAATTCTCATTTAGGCCTACCTTTATTGAATCTATCCAGCTGCAATCTACAGTATTTGGTTGTTTAACATTTTCTTTTTTCCAATGAATGGGGAGTTGGCCCATTGCATTAACCCCCAACCTGGAGGACCAGGCAATTTTTAATCAAGGTTTACTTTCTTTAGCCTTTGATAAACCAATATCCGTCTACAAGGGAGCAGCTGCTGTTTTGGTCCACCCCGGGTATTTTATTTCCCCGGTACCCACCATATCTGGTGAGCATATACCCCTATCCACCACCTGGGGAGGCGCCCGAAGGGAGACTTGCAACTCCACACGGGAGCCAAGATAATATCCTGCGGTGTTAATGGGCGTCTAAAGCCTCGTAGGCTCCTGTGAACCTATCATCCATCACTTCGTTAAACAGCTTAGTTGGTGTAAAAAGCAGCCATTTTTTGTGTTTGTAAAACAAAAGCGTCGTATCGATATTTGACGCTGTAGGTTAAATTATGTTGTAGTCGCGGCACTGGTTCACCGCCCACACTTTGGGAATCGCCGCTGCCTTTTACTGCCGCTGTTTTCTGTAATAATGTTCTGCTTTTTGCTACAAAATGGCGTCTATGCTTAATTTCCCTGGAGCTTTCTGTGTGGGGAAAACAAGCGTTTCTAAGTAACAGTACTTAATAAATACATATTATATATGCTGTGTGGGTAAAGAAAATCGTGGGCTATCCAGTAGAGATAATCACAAGCTATTAGCTTTTTATAACGTACAGTAGTGTACTGTACACAGTACGTGTTCTTTCCTCACCCTGTCTGTCTGTCACGCGCACACACACACACACACACACACACACACACACACACACACACACACACACACACACACACACACACACACACACACACACACACACACACACACACACACACATCACAGACAAATCTCTGTTCTTATTTTATTATTCGGTTTCCTTTAAACTTGGTAATTTTTTTATAATTTTTGAAATTTCGTATATATTTAAATATATTGTCAAGGGATTGTATTTAAACGAATGGAATTTTTTTGGCACAGAATGTGAATATAACGTGAATACGTGAATAGCGTAGTATTTTCGCTTTTAGGAGAAAGAACAAATGATAAAGAAGAAGTGGATGTAGGAAACTAAAAATTTGGGGAAGATATTCAGTTCCAAGTATTTCGGAACCAGTAGGCAATAAGAATGAGAGGAGGGCGGAGATTAATCAGAAATAAAAAGACAGGCCTCAAGGAATTTTCAGATGTAAATGATATGAAAAATCAAAAGAATCATACCATGGATATGATACCATGGATACCAAAATAAAATTACAGCCACCATCAACAAGGTCGATGGTAATATAGTCGGCGAAGGCGTTGTGTTTGACAAGGAAAGAAGAAGAAGGATTGCGAATGTTCGAACAAAAGATTATAAGGATTCAGGGGGCATTCAAAGAAAGTAGAAGATTAATGTAAAAGGTTAAGTAATTGTGAGTCGGAGGAAAGGGGAAAACGTAGTAATGCTAATAAAGGCTCAAAGCATACACTGATGTGAGCATATGTGCACACTTCGACGATAAGGGAAATCACGATTAGAAACCAAGCGGAATGAAAGGAAGAGGCAGAGGTAAGCCGAAACGTCGATAGGATGACCAGGCAATGAGGGAGGTGTAAGATGCGGAACAGGTTATAAACGTACATTTAAATACTGCATTTTATAACAACTAGTCTGTTAATGTTGTTGCTGGCGAGGTCAAGGCAACCACCACTGAAGGAGTACTGTAGCAGATGATGGCGAAACGTTCAGTTAAGACTCGACAGTGTACGGTAGCTAATACCTGCAAAAAAAGTAAGATTAAACTCCAGCTAAAAACAGGTTAGGTTTCCCAGGGTGAAAGGACATTAAAATATCTCATCGGAAGGCAAAGTTGCCTGTTGCCTAAACTGTTTTATATAATGAGTTTTTCCTCTACTAAAAAATAAAATTTAAATACAAATAATTCATAATTTTCGAGTATTTCGTAAATAAAACAACTGATATTTTGAGTTTTTGATTTAGAATTGTAACATTTTCTACCACGACAAATTTTAAATATGAGTTGGATTCATGAAACTTGTATTCGTTTTTAACAGACATATTCATGTCATTTTTTTTTTTAAATTAAATTCTTTATAAATTTTATTGTGTATTAACGATTTAACAAAGTTATTGTATGTCACGCCTAAAAAATAACGTTTTTGGGCTCAGTTGTTTTTAAAATTTTCAGCAATTTTGTTTTTGAATACTACCTGAGATCGATCTGTTGAATATTTCAGGTCATCAACGTTCATTCATTTTAAAAGCCAGACATTGTCGCTGCAATCATGAGTTCCTGTCGTCGCCGAGTCTCTACAGTCAAACAACGTATGGAGACAATAATTTGTTCGCCAGGAATTTTCATATTCCATTTGGAATATTACTTTGTTTTCTTCTTCTTAGTCATCCTCTTCTATCGCGTGTCGAGGTTTTCGAGTTAGCTCTTCATCTCGTCGTGTCCAGTGCCAAAACCCTGGCACGGGTCCAAACTGCTCCTCTGCCTTCTAGAGTCTTATTGATGTTATTCTCCTATTTCGTTCTCTTCCTCTTCTGCCTTCTGGTTTGCCTCCCATGCACGTCTCTGGTACCTTTCCTCATTCATCCTACAGACGTGACCGAACCAACGCAGTTGCGAGCTTTCAATTTTAATATTTAAAGAGAATATCTTCAAATGGAATAGAAACATGAGTGAAATTTTTACTTGACCGTAATTCGAAAATAGAATATTTCCGGACCTATCGTTGTATGACATTTTTTTTTGTATTTTATGTCGAGAACTACCTCTTGAAAGATGTTCTTTCCTCACGAAACACATGTATACCGTTTTAGAATATACAAAAATAGTGAATAGAAAGTATAATCAGTTATACTGAATAGAACAAAAATTTGAAAAACTGACTCTGGAATAGGCTACATAGTTTGAATGACAACAGTGTGTAAACAGTGAACTGTAAATGTTTAGCTACGAAAGTGGTTTAAATAAACTTTGCTACATTGAATTTATTACATTAATATGTTTATTTATTGAATGTTTATTGTTAATAAAAGTATAATGTTCATTAATATAGAAATTATAGCAGTCGAGGCATACATTAGACATTGGCGGCGCTAAGGTTTTTGGGGCCCCCCGCAGAAGCAGGGAAGAGGGGGTGCTTATTCAGTTTTTACTTCCATGTTCCATAAGGAAATGGAAGTATGGTGATGGCGAAAAAAATCGTGTTCGAGATAAGGGCTAATTCTGATTGTAATGCCCTCAAAACATGAAGAAACGTCATTTTTCGAAAAGTGTCTGTGTGTAGAAATTTTTCTATGGCAAACGATAACAGCCGTAAATTCAAACAGAATCAAATAATTTTTTGCTTACATCCCTGAATTGTAGAGGACTCAAGACTATTGATTTTGGTGAAGATCGGTTAAGGGGAAGAGGTAGTTTACCTGCAACGTTTTATGTTTAAAAGGAATAAATTCCAAATGTTTAGTACCAAGCCACGTGTTGTTCAATCAAATATATTGGACTTACCGTCTGCGGCTTCTGAAACAGCGTCTTTATAAAATTTACATGTTTTGGGACTCTTGTCCCATCATCAGAATTTAAAAATAATTGCGTATCATTTAAAGTTGATACACTTGTCAACACTTAAAACATTAAAATCCAATATAAAAACAAATAACTTAAAATAACATGATAATATAATATTTACAACGAGTGCGAAGGTTTACCGATGTACATCGTATGAAGACCGATCGCGTATGAGTACATGTTTTAAGTGTTGACAAGTGTATCAGCTTTAAATGATACGCAATTATTTTTAAATTCTGATGATGGGACAAGCGTCCCGAAACATGTAAATTTGATAAAGACGCTGTTTCAGAAGCCGCAGACGGTAAGTCCAATATATTTGATTGAACGTTTTATGTTTTAACAAGAGTCAAGTATTTTGCTACACTCACTTGTTGCACACACCACTAGTCACTGTGCCACCGATTAGCGCTTTCGAACGTACCCGTTCATCATCAGATCGTAACTGCCACCTGATGGTGAACGGGTACGTTCGAAAGCGCTAATCGGTGTCACAGTGACTAGTGGTGTGTGCAACAAGTGAGTGTAGCAAAATATTTAACCACTAATAAAATTTGTAGTTTAAGAGTAAAGTACTTAATTTTGATAAATAAAGTATCCTGAAAAGAAGATCGTAATAATCCACTGTAGAAACGTAGATGAAATATCTATAAATGAAGAGGGTAGTTGAAGGGGTGGGGGTAATTTTCTATAAATGAAAATAATAGTTGAAGGGCGAGGGAATAATTTTTATTTGTGTCATGTGTACTACGTTATCGGCAACAAAGAAGTAGTTTGTTGTTAAAATTCCTTCCCGGGCTGTTTGGCGTGGTACAATGTTTTCTACAAAACCAGACGTTTCGGCAGGCAAAACCATCATCAGTGCCACCATCGAGTGCGCTAACTTGAGGTGGTATACGTTAGTGACCACAGGACTGTGCATAAGGCTGAAGAAAGAAGTAGGCTAGTTTCTATGGAAATATTTCATTTCGGAAATGATTTTAAATATAAATCTTAGAACATAGAAGTCATGTATGGTTCTTCATACCGATATTTTGATGAGGACATGGGGTAGTCTTATGATAAAAGCATGCAACATACTTTAACACATTTGTTGTGTGTCACGTGTCTGAAATGCTTCAATATCTAACCGGAAAACTACATTGTGTAGTTGCATTACGTACTTTGACGTCATTATTTTGATGTTATTATAAATTTATCTGATTTATAATATTAAGTTATTGCGTTTTCGAATAATTAATCTGTACAGAACATTAACAGATAATCTGTCAATACACATAATTGCTAATTATGATTGTGTTCTTGTGTTATACTTATTTCACGATGCAGATTGCAAGGTGTTTTGTAAATAGGCAAGAACGGGTACATAAGCGATAAGTATATCAGTAAAATGCTGATAACTGATATTATTGTAATTGTTAACAAATACTAATAAATACAGTTTTTAATCTTATCGTTTTTTTTTTAGAAACTCGCTGACCGATATAGGCTATAGAAATTTGATTAAGGAAATATATAGAAATAGTTTTATTTATCGGATTAAATAATGAGAAAATCGGAAACTGATACGGTGTGTGCAAATGTTTGATAGTTGTTGCAAACTGTACATTGTGGTGCGGCAGTATGGGAATTTGAGAACAGTCAGTCGTGTGTATGTCATGTGTGGGCAAAGAACTAGGGTGGGGGTGTCGAGGCCATGGTAGTTGTGCGTTCATGGTGTTACGCTTGTCAAGTGTTATTCGTGCAAAATGGCCATGCTTTGGAAGACAATACGCCGAAATTTCCCTACAAACCGTGGAAACATCCGAGGCCAAGGTCTTACAACAAGGTAAATAACCTCAAACCATTGTAGTAGTAGTAATAATAATAATAAGTTAAGTTATATGCGTTGGTGTGGCGACATTTATGAATGAAGAATGACTGCCTGGAAATGTAATAGCGTATATATATTTATAATTTTAAATGTTGTGTGTGTGCGCGCGCGCGCGCGCGTTGGTGTGGCGACATTTATGAATGAAGAATAACTGACTGGAAATGTAATAGCGTATATATATTTATAATTTTAAATGTGTGTGCGTGTGTGTGTGTGTGCGCGCGCGCGTGCGTGCGTTACATATGTAATGTAGCGGTCGAAGACGGTCCTGGTCATGGGAGAGCGCCTCAGTTCTCAAGTATTTACTCTGGTATATCCATATTATTAGAGCCTGCATTCGCTCATACTTTTGATAATAAAAGAAAAGATAAGATACATTCTAATACTCGGTTATCTTAAAATAAACAAAGATAATTTATAAACAAAGTCACAGTCGTCTTAAAATAAACAATGAAAGTCATAACACGGTCACTGACAACAGACGAATGTATTCGTTTATCAAAATTCATCTTTCCTTGTGTACTGTATGTACATGTTTTTCAATTGTCGCCCATTTGCAATTCACTGATAATGCAGCTCGGTCCCCACGTGAGCACAAAATCCTTCATAATAAATTTTACCTGTTAACCTGGCCTTATTTAGATACAGAACACAATCTGTGGCAGTCCAATGAATGTTTATTATTGATAGAAATATAATGTTCATTAATATAGAAATTATAGCAATCGAGGCATACATTAGACGTGGCGGCGCTAAGGTCTTCGGGGACCCCCCGCGAAGGACGGAAGGGGGCGGCCCTTATTCAGTTTTTTGATGGGGACATGGGGTAGTTTTATAATAAAAGCATGTAACATACTTCAACACATTTGTTGTGTCACGTGTCTGAAATGCTTCAATATCTCTAACCGGTAAACTACATTTTGTAGTTTCTTTAGGTAATTTGACATCATTATTTTGTCTTTACTACGAAAATGTTGCCTGTTAAACTAAACTGTAAACTAAAAGCTAAACTGAACTAACTAAAAGATTTTCTATTATGAGTTCACCATTTTGGGGCTCAAATAAATATGTGTTATGTCTATCACAAAAAGTCAGTAAGAAAAGATCAGCTATGACAATCAATTTCTTATAAAAAGAGGGGCAGTTTGCATGGTCTTCAAATTATGTCGTTTTTCAGTATTAGTAGTAGGAAATTCCTGCTTTATTTTTATACGAATTGGCCTACTTTAAGTCTAGCGCCCCTCACAAACGGGGCCCCCCGCGGCGCGGGGTCTGCGGGGGCTTTATCGCCGCCTCTGACATTAGATCCTGGTGAATCGTCTGTCGCTCCACAACTTCGTCTGTTCCAATACTTGAATCCATCGACCCAATTCCAGTTTCTAATACTAAACCTTGGCAGATCCCACTCCAGCCGATCCTTCAGTCTTCAGCTGGGTCTACTGCTCATGAGTCTCTGGTAAACTGTTAGCTTTATTGGCTGTGTTTCTTTTTCATTCTTCATTTGAATCCAATCCACCTGAAGCTATTTACTTTAATGAGTCTCGCAATATCACGGTACAGCTAAGCATTATGGCATTTATACCAAACGCCACTCTCAACCGCCCCATTATAGATGTCTTATCGCCCTTCTCTCAAAGTAACGCTTTTCTCTTAAAATAATTATTCATTAACTTGGTCTGAGCCATGTGTCTTGACACTGGCGTAACAAATGTTTTGTACATTGTGCACTTAGTCTTAGAAATGACATGCGACTTTAAATGCCTTATCAGTCCACAATGTGTTCATGATTACAATTGTATCCAAGTCACTATTGTTGCCATAAGCTGTCACGGTCGGCGTCATAGTTATTACAACTGCTTTCCGGGCTGTCAGGCCACGGTCCTATGTGGGAAACTGCAAACGTTTCCATTGGTGGGCATCTTCAGTGCCAGAAGGACTGAAAAGTACTGACAGTAAAACCACAGTACTGTGGCTAAGCCTTTTAAAAACCTTTTAATAAAATTCAGTAGCATTTATTTGCACTGTATGTGCGTCAATAGGTGCGCAATTAATCACGTTTGGTCGACCACTGACACTGTAGGAGTGCGCACCTGCTGACGCGTATACAGTGCAAAAGCTATTGAATTTCAACCGATGACGACCTCCTACGAGGGTATTTTAAGATCTGATGATGAAGCATATGCTTCGAAACGCGTCATCAGTGTAAAAAAGACGTCGCAAGGCGGACTGAAAAAGGTTAGTTTGTGTCACATACAAGGTTAGGTTTATTTGCCACATACAATCTTCTAATGTTTGACACAATGTTGCCAGGAGACCGCAGGTATATAAATTAATTTATCTGTTGTACATACCTATGGTTTGGCTTTGAATTGCCAGATTAGTCCGCAACGTTGCAGTTTTTTCTATATTCATCTTCAACCCGACTTTACCGGAGGCTTTCTCGAACGCATCAAAAGCGTTGTACAAGATTCCGCCTTGATCAGGAAATCACATCTGTTTCTTCCGCATACGCTAGTTGCTTGAAAATTTTACCATTATTGGTAATAAACTCCGGTGGTGGTCCACTAATGTTATCAATTTCAGACGTTTCGGTCTTACTTCTGGAGCCCATCTTCAGTGCATAAAACGATTCACACAACTGAAACGATGTTCGTCAGTGATACCATTGTATTATCAATAGTAGGCCCACCTATGTTGTATTACGAGCGACTTAGATGAATTGTAAGTGTTTGAACTAGGAAAGCGGTTTTGTCATTATATTTAATCTTAAAGTTACCATATTTGGTTTTACGCTTAGAAAATTTACATACGGTTAAACGATGATCTTTACTCCTTAATAATTCTGTAGCTGTTGTTAATAATCACAATTCACATTCTCCTTATGAATTTGAACTCTTTTTTTTTAATTGAGTGCTGTAACGTAAAAGTTTAGTAAAGCACTAAACTAATAATACTGTACATTATAGTGTCGTCGTATCTTGTCTGCGAAGACGTACAAGGTCAATGCCACATTTAGTGTTGCGGCTTTGGTTAGTCTCATAAACCTAGAGATAAGAGTAATCTAGAAGTCCTAGTTCTGACGCTTCCAGGGCCGCCGTCAACATTGTTGGAAATACAATCCGGGCTATTGGTCCGTGGTGTGCTAAAGTTATGTTCAAACGTTTCGCTCTCACCTCTGAAGGCCATCTTCAGTGGTAAAACGAATCCAACACTACCGACACGGTGTTCGTCTGTAACCATAATACTGTGCCCAAGAATGTCGGTCACTTTATTGGTTTCTTGGTGGCAATAATAATGTTGGTTACATAATCATTTATGTACTTTTGTTTCGACAAGCACTGCTTGCGTTGCTTGCTCCGAGAATTCGCGTCTGGAGTGACAATGACGACGATGGAGCAGGCGGAATATCGCATTCAGACATACGGTCAGACATACTGACCACACAGAAAAGATATTCTTGTCACGTAGTTAATTGTCCTTAAAAAGAAAAGAAGAAAATAAGACATAATAATACAGTATAATGAACGGTTATTACAAGAAGTATTGATTTAATGTGTTCAGTATTCCCACTGCAATGACGGATTGCCTTCTTAGCAGTACCTAATGTTTTCGCAATCACTGTAATTACTTTAATTAGTGCCTACTGTTCAAACGTTTTCAACATTCCGTGCAGGTTGCAAATCCCCTTAAGGTTTACAACTCCTCGTCTGATTACTGTAATCCGTTAACACAGTTCATGTTGTTATCATTTTGTCACATAACCGAGATTTCTATGAAAAACATTCCTATGAAAACAAATAATAATAATAATAATAATACGATTACTTTGTAAAACAGACGAGCCGCGCGACTGTACCAACACCCAGTCGGAGAAGAAAGAAACTGTACAACAGAAACGCCACCAACTGTGTCAGAC
This sequence comes from Magicicada septendecula, assembly GCA_034769895.1. Lineage (NCBI taxonomy): Eukaryota > Metazoa > Arthropoda > Insecta > Hemiptera > Cicadidae > Magicicada > Magicicada septendecula. The sequence continues at coordinate 14,797,327 of CM068370.1, forward strand.
CCTCTCCCTAAACGGCAGCCCTATCGCGTGGGAACGGACAGTGAAGTATTCTTGACCGGCCACGTCTCCACGGCGTCAAAGCCCGAGGTTCAAGCTGCTGCCCCGCACACCTGGACCTGGACTCTGTCGCTGACAAGGTCAAGACAGCCACTAAATGACTGTAAACCTTAGGATCGTTTTTGAACAGTGAGCCTGAGACGCGTGCATGAATCGAACCCGGAACGTCTAGATTAACAGCCAGGCGCCGTAACCACTAGTCTATTAGGGCCAGATTTGCGTTAAATCAAGAGACGATCTGACGACTTTAGAACCTTGACAACCCACCGGACCGAGGCTGCAAGAAGAGAACGAGGACCGTTAGATTGGTTACCTACAGCACTCACTACATCACGTGCTAAACGGAAAGAGAACCAACTGTAGTCCAAGAAGCAGAAGACACGATGTGTGATTAAAATTGGATGGTACGCGAACATTAACAGAAGGGTTAGGTTGGACAACGTTTCGCCCGCTAAACAATCTGTAGTCGTCTTCAGGTGTAAGCTAACCTGACCTAACCTAGTCTTGTAGATAACTCTCACCAACATATCCGCTAAACAATCTGTAGTCGTCTTCAGGTGTAAGCTAACCTGACCTAACCTAGTCTTGTAGATAACTCTCACCAACATATCCGCTAAACAATCAATCTGTAGTCGTCTTCAGGTGTAAGCTAACCTGACCTAACCTAGTCTTGTAGATAACTCTCACCAACATATCCGCTAAACAATCTGTAGTCGTCTTCAGGTGTAAGCTAACCTGACCTAACCTAGTCTTGTAGATAACTCTCACCAACATATCCGCTAAACAATCAATCTGTAGTCGTCTTCAGGTGTAAGCTAACCTGACCTAACCTAGTCTTGTAGATAACTCTCACCAACATATCCGCTAAACAATCTGTAGTCGTCTTCAGGTGTAAGCTGACCTGACCTAACCTAGTCTTGTAGATAACTCTCACCAACATATCCGCTAAACAATCTGTAGTCGTCTTCAGGTGTAAGCTAACCTGACCTAACCTAGTCTTGTAGATAACTCCAACATATCCGCTAAACAATCTGTAGTCGTCTTCAGGTGTAAGCTAACCTGACCTAACCTAGTCTTGTAGATAACTCTCACCAACATATCCGCTAAACAATCTGTAGTCGTCTTCAGGTGTAAGCTAACCTGACCTAACCTAGTCTTGTAGATAACTCTCACCAACATATCCGCTAAACAATCAATTTGTAGTCGTCTTCAGGTGTAAGCTAACCTGACCTAACCTAGTCTTGTAGATAACTCTCACCAACATATCCGCTAAACAATCTGTAGTCGTCTTCAGGTGTAAGCTGACCTGACCTAACCTAGTCTTGTAGATAACTCTCACCAACATATCAGTAACCACAGTAGCCTACTGCGGCCAAGTACGTCCTCCTCCTCCTCTTTCTTCTTACGTTGTTCTTGTTGTTGCAACACCACAGACGTATAGCATATGGTTTTAAAAACTATTTATACAACAAACGTTTGATACAGCGAAGTGCTGCCCATCAACTAATGCAGATCCCTTTTCTCTATAATATGGGCTTTTCATTTACGCCTGTGTTTATTTCGCAGTGAATTAGTAGCGTTTGGCTGTGCTCGCGTACTATACCTACTATTTTTTTTTTAATAAAGTAAATAAAGAGTACTTATTAATATATAATTTGGACACGTGAACTGACCAGCATTTCATTGTCTGAAATACGTAAATGTAGAACATTTAGAAGAAACATTGTGGCATTTACCTAAGTATGTCGTGTCAGATTCACTCCTTTGTCAAAGGGCTGGGATGTTCCTGTAAGTTGCACACAAGGCTGTCTGCATTAATTGTGTGTAAAAAGTGCAATTCACATCCTGTTGTTGTAAGCAAAAAGCGCGTTCGCATCTTCTCAATGTGTTTTCTGTTCTTTTGGCTGCTTGTGTGCCTAACGAACATGACACACGCATCCCACAGCCACACACACTGAATAGGCCGCCAATACATAGACTATAATTACGACAAAAGTAATTATTTTCGTTTACGAGTATATAAATTATATTGTCAGGGGTACGCTTCACCGAAGCTCCTTTCTGCATTATCCGAGACTGGATTTATTAAATAATATTTCCTCTGTACGCCTTACTATTATAATAGTATACGAGATTCGAACAAAAGTTCGTGCAATTTTCGGATTTTGTGCGCTGTAAACGTCCAGTTAAAAAATTGTTTTTATGTACCTGTCTTAGTTACAATCGCTTAACAGTGTTGTGCTATTGGACGACTACTGTAGGTTTGGGAACTAATTGAGTAAGTTATGTTTTGGAGTATTTGGTGATTTTTTTTTTGCATTCGCAAAGGAAGATTAAAAATATGGAATAAATTTTGCTTAAAGCATTAGGTAAACTTAAAGAATTAGGTAAACTTTTCTGTCGTGGAGAAAGTGTTACACAAGGCTTCCGGGAAGCCTGCTATGCATGAACAAGCAGTTCAAATCTTCAAAGATTGTCGTGAACAAATTGAAGATCACGATAATCATAAGAAGAGTGTAGTTTTTCCATTATTTTTATCATTAGGTGCAATGATAATTAAAAAAAAAAATTATTCTGGCATTTTACATCACACTTGTGTGAAGCTCATTCGTAGGAAGCTGCGAAATGGAAGGGCAGTCACGCCTATAATGCACCAGTTATTGTACTGACGCCGCAACCGCCGTTTGCCCCAACACGACCTTCCTTCTTCCGAATAATGATGGCATCACGAAAGAACAACGTTTCGCGACTGTTGAAAGCGTAAAAAGAAAATCGCTGATCGAGGTAAAGGCTTCACAAAAAAGTGCGTTCGGGAACTATTTTTAAGACTGAAGAAGACGGCGTAATCGTGTTACAACCGATTGATGCTATCTTGAAGGGAGCGTTGTATATGCAGATGGACCATTGCTTAATTTTTCAAATAAACAAAAATTGGGCGAACTTTTTGATAAAAACTCTGTTACTACAGATAATTTTAATTAGTAAAATAGTTTACCTTTTTCTTGTCCGTCTGGTGGCCTTTTCTCTATATTTAATTCTACGCGTTTCGGGACATATGCCCCATCATCAGGAATATCCCTTGGTGAAGTTCGTCGATCATTAAAATATTAAAAACACTTTATATACAATTTTACACATAACAATAAATATAATATAAACATAAAAACACACATAAAATCCCCACCCCAAACTTGAGACACACGCGATATCGGTGGTGCGCACCACGACATGCTATAGGCGACAATAGCATATCGCGTGTGTCTCAAGTTTGGGGATTTCATGTGTGCTTTTTATGTTTATATTATATTTATTGTTATGTGTAAAATTGTATATAAAGTGTTTTTAATATTTTAATGATCGACGAACTTCACCAAGGGATATTCCTGATGATGGGGCATATGTCCCGAAACGCGTAGAATTAAATATAGAGAAAAGGCCACCAGACGGACAAGTAAAAGGTAAACTATTTTACTAATTATATATAAGTGGCCTGGATACCGAAAAACATGGATCTATAATTTTAATGTTTGATATAATTTGTTACTACATTCAGTCTCTGATAATACAGACATTCAGGAAAAACAGTTTTTACATTTCCAAATGAGTGATTGTACTTAAAACTTGGAATAACGTTTTTAGTAATTGTACCTACAGGAAAGTTCTTTTTTACCTTCTTCCGCTAGTAAATAGGTGAATAGGCTGTTCCGATCCCAAAGGATTCGCGTCGGCGTCACCTTCGTAGATCTTCCCATATTTCTTCTTCCTCAGGACACCTGCCTGCTGTCCGGATTCTTTATTTATTCTCCGCAATGCGATCTTGAGTATTAAAAATTTCACTCCTTGCGTGTGTATTCATTGAAGATACGTCCCTTCGCGTACAGCCTTTAACAGATCTCATCTCCACTGTCAGTACTCCACTGAGATGTTTTTTCACTGGAACCAATATTCAGAACGTTACATCAACGCCTTATAAAATTTTAGTTGAGCCTTTGGCGAATTGTTCCGCATATTGTCCTGAAACCTAGCCAAAATTATGATTAACATTAACATGATCTTCGTTCTAAATGATATCGCAACCAAGACAGAGGGAAAGCGGTAGCTGCTCTGTGCTCTCATTAACTAATATTATTTTAGTTCCAATAATAATATTGGATAATAATAATAACTAATTATTTAGTTACGGTAATAATGGATGAATATTGTTATTGTAGTATTTATCTACAAGACAATAGTGTTTGTCTTCTGCATAGAAAGTTCCGTGTTGTGCTTCGAACAGACCTGTTGTAATTGCGACATCGTGCACTAGAGCGCGCGCGTATTCATTGTTTTGCACGATTCCTGATCGTCCTCAAACGGTGTTACATTCTCGTATGTTTTATTATTTACTGTACTTGAATCCCTGCGGTCACACTTAATTTCCATTCACTAATCATCTCACCGATACACTGATCTCAGCAAGTTCCTAATTTTTAACGAAACAAATTGTAAATAATAGTTGTAACAATATTATACAATATTAATAAAATTAATATAATATTAATAATATTATATTATAATCATAATAGTATAATATTATATTAATTTTACCTCTTCATCATTAACTAATTGCCTTTTAACATTAAGCGTAAGGACAGTTGATCACTTAAAAGACAATCAGTTATTTGAAGCCAGTTCAGTTATTTGAAGTAGCCAGCGAATTCAGCATTGTCGCTGACGATATCAACGCAGGCACTGTAGCAGTACAGCAGTTGCAGCCGAAAAGTCTGGCAAAGAAAAACAGTGGAAACGCTAGGAAACATGGAGACAGCAAATCGTAACGGAATCATTATTTGGATGACGTTCGTTAAAAGTAAAATTAGATATTGGCGTGCACACTGAAACAGAGAGAAGAGAGAGAGAGAGAAGAGAGAGAGAGAGAGAGAGAGAGAGAGAGAGAGAGAGAGAGAGAGAGAGAGAGAGAGAGAGAGAGAGAGAGACGGACACACGGACAGAGACAGAGAGACAAAGACAAACAGACAGAGCGGGGAGAGAGAGAGAAGGGATTACACGAAATCGGATATCGGGAAACGATTTTTTATAACAGCGAATTTAGCCAATTCATTGTTTATAAATTAAATAAACAGTAGTTTGTAATTAACATTGTCAACGTCACCGTATGCCGGTTGAACATCTGCTGTGACAATGACACCATAGCTATGGTGCGAATGACGAACTTCGTAATCATCTCATTATTATGGCCAAACGGGCCTGCGTATCAAAAAGATCTTGAAACAAAACGTAAAACATTATCCTTTGTCTACAATTTTCTCACTGTGAGTTTGTCTCCGGTCGAAAATTTAAAAATCCCACGCTTACTACTTTTTTTTTTATCGTACGTGTTATTTTCTCTTTCAAATTTGGAAAACATTTGATTTACAGGAAACTCTAGGAATTTTCTTATTGTGTTGTGATGTGTGTACATTATTGTATTCCATAGAATACATTGTTTCTCTTTGAATCCGTATACGATGCATGTATACATTAAGAAACAAGAGAGAGAAGTGAAAAACTCGACGTTTTCGTAGCGGTAAAAAGAGTTTATACATGTTGCGTGCGCTTGGGAACTCTCCACGCGTTCGGCCCGTAAGAAATACATTAGGCGCGTTGTGACAGCCGTACGTGAATTTCTGATTTCTAAACGTTGATAGTGAAAGTGACGAGGTCTTTTTGAATGGTAAATGGAACTGCAAATAGCCTATAAATTAATCGTGTTTCGTTTTCTTTTAGTTTCTATAAAGTTATTGCATCATCATCATCATCATCATCATCATCATCATCATCATCATCATCATCTTCTTCTTCTTCTTCTTCTTCTTCTTCTTCTTCTTCTTCTTCTTCTTCTTCTTCTTCTTCTTCTTCTTCTTCTTCTTCACAGCATGTCATAGGCAAGGTGGTGTCTGTTCCGCCTTCAAAGATCCTCCAGCCATCTATTCCTGGGTCTACCCACACATCTGTGTCCTATAGATTTGTATTTCCAGACTAGTTTGGCCTGGAATCTGACATTCTTTCTAAGCATTCTTTCCACCGTTGTTTGTAATCTTTTAATATCCAACTCCATCCTTATTTATACAGAAGACCCCACCTACAGTTGTTACAAACATCATCATCATCATCATCATCATCTTCACATCACAGCGTAGGCAAGGTGCTGCCTGTTCCGCCTCCAGCCATCTCTTCCTGGGTCTACCCACACAACTGTGCCCTATAGGTTTATAATTCAAGACTTGTTTGGCCAGACTTGAATCTAACTAACATTCTTTCTAAGTGCTCTTTCCACCGTTATTTATAATGGTTTAGTCTTTTATTAAAGTTAAAAACTTGTAACTCTTCTCTTATGGCCTCATTTCTTATACGGTCAAGTTTAGAACGCTTTTTAACTCCTCTAAGAACGCCATTTCCGAGGCCTGTCTTATTTTACTGTCGTTACCCATACTTCACACCCATAGGACAGTACAGGGACTGCCATTACTTCGTATCTCGATGAAGTCATTGCGACGGCTTTTTTTCATGAAAATTGCTGACAAGTTCTCGACGTTTCTGCGAACTCGGAAGTCGGACAGTGCTGCCTCGGCCACGTGAGCGCCAGCTGGAAACCTTTGATGTAATAACGAGTTGTTAATCGCGCGGCACTTCCCGCCGACGATGTATCCGTGCACCACCAATCAGATTGCACCGTTGGTAAGGTGAGATTACCCCGTTTCCAGTTCACGGTGGCGCGATTGGTATTCATTATTCGCAGCTTACATATCTTGGTACTGTAGTAATGGACAATGGTACCACTCTCAAGAAAAATATAGAGCAGAATTGAAAAGGCAAGAGTAGTGTACACTAGAATGACCAGTTTATTCAAAAGTCACGATTTAACAATAAACACAAAGATGGGACTTTTAGGCTGCCACGTATTCTCGGTCCTCTTCTACGGTATAGAATCTTGAAGCCACAACTAAAAAATTGGAATCTTTCGAAATGTGGCTTTACCGTAGAATACCGAGCATTTCATGGACAGCACATATAACTAATGTTGAAAGATGTTCTTAGAAAGATGAAGAAAGATAGGGAAGTTATTAACACAGTGGAGATAAGAAAGCTTCAGTATCTGGGACATCTCATGAGAAATGAACAGAGGTTTTACTTACTACAGCCGATACTTCAGGGAAAAGTACTTGGAAAGAGAGGAGTTGGGCGATCGAGAATATCATGGTTGGGAAATCTAAGGACATGGTTTGCCTTGAATACAACTGACTTTTTCCCCGTGCAGCAGTACAGAAAGTTAAAATAGTCTGTATGATGTCCAACATCCGAAACGGATAGGAACTATCGGAATAAGAAGAAGAAGAATCGCAGCGTATCACCTTCAATGGAGCCGACCTGTCGTGTTGTCGCCATTCTGCTGTCGGTATAGCCGTTGTTTAATGACGTGCGGAAACATAACAACAACGTTAAGTAGACTCGTGAGAGATAAGCAGTTAACTACCGCTGATAACAAGTGCTTTCTACAGCACGAATTGTCCGTAGTACAAGGTATAGGTCTGAGGGAAATTCTTCGTGTAGCAAGTCGTATTTACATAGTGTTGTTTCACAGCGCACAGCAATGTTTACTGTGTAAGTCGTGTGTAATTAGCATAATTATAGCGTGTGAATAAAGCATTGTCGCTGTGTTCAAGTGAAAATGCTCAAGTTTCAGCAGTATCTTTCTTACAGTATCACTTCCCACATTCAGTTTGTGGACAGTTTATTTCCACTTAATAAATAAAATAGACATTACTGTGAATTATTATCGTTATTTATTATTATTATAATAAATATGGTATTTGGTATGGTATTATTATTATTATTATTATTTTTACGGTCGTGGCGCCGCTACACTGTCGGCGCGTGTTCGATTCTCGCCGGCGCCATCTGATTTAGATACGACCGTTACCCCTCGCAAGGTAATGGCAAATCAGCGAGAGATATCCTGCCTAGTGTAAACCTTCCCCAATTATGCCGTTCGGATCCGGCGTTAAACTTTAGGTGTAATTATTTGTAAAATTCATTTAAACTGTAAAATGAACAATTATTTATGTAAACAAAGTCAGTAAACAAGTTTAATCATAATATAAAAAAAAGAAGAAATAAATAATTGTATATAGTGTAATAGCAAAAATTTTAATAATTAATAGAATTTAAGCATGTAATTTTAACATTTGTTTTCTAGTAATTTTTTCTAGTTAGTTAAAATGTGTGCACAATAATTAATATTTGTTGAAATATAGATTTTTTTTTTGCGAAATCATTTTTATTTTATTTTATTTTTTATTCAGCGTTGCGAAATCTTTAAAGCGAACCCCCTTGTGGGAAGTTTCTCCGGGACAGTAAGGTTGTACACGATATTTCGTCTCGCCCCGTCACATCACTGTTTTAACACAACTTTATTCTCTACAACATGTTCACCGCGTGAGTGTCTTAAATACATTCCCACGTAGGATTAAGTATTCCTACGTAATATTTATAATCACCGACTACAGGACCAGTGATACTACCAACTGTGGCGTCAGTATAATGGCGTGTGTTGTTATTAGTATATTAAAAATATTACTATTATTTTTATTAACATAAAATTATACCAAACAATTACTGAATTATACCAAGTTTTTTAAGGCTTCAGTATAATGTAGTAAGAATTTTATTTAGAGGAGCAGGTGGAAAATTTGCTGTACAAATGTGCGGAAGGGTCCACACTTGGTTTGAGTATTATACCCGACCCACCTCCCTTTCCTCTAACCTTGACACACTACTTCGGGCCAGCCTTAGGGCTCACATCTGATTTGTTAGCCTCCTATATTGTATTATCCAAATCTCTCCTGCGAAGCGTGCCACACAGATCCAGGTATTCGCTTCAACGATGTTATCCGGGGAGATCTCCGTGCATAATATCATCTTGGAACGATCTTCTATGTTGGTCCCGTCTGACACATTGTCCGCAGCTCCCGAAAACTACAGGCACTGTGTAGTAAGAAATAATGTTATTAATGATAATAATAATAATATGCAAACATTAAAAAAAATAATAATAATACAGAAGAGTTAGACTACATCGTATGATGCGTGTCCTGGAACACTTGACCGTTTTTACTTTCCACTTCAGCTGATAAGCGCGCGGTGCTGTGAAGAAAAGTGAAAGTTTTGGAGGTCAGCCGGTAGAGATAATCGTGTACACCGAGTCTGCCGAAAGTAACAGCGTTCCTTTGCCCCTCTTCCGTTTCTCGTTTCCCACCGACTGACTACTCGAGTAATTAAAAAAAAAATGTCAGCAGTAGACGTTAGATTCCATTACGCTTAGAGAGTCTAATCTGTTAGTAACTGGTGGAAGTCGCATCACCGCCCTTTTTACGAATTTTTTTAAAATAATTTATATTACGCAATTTCGGTTGTAATTACCAGCTGGTAGAATATTTTTCAAGGGCGTGAAATATAAATTTACCGTTTTTGGGATGACGTTATATAATTTACAGGTTTTTTTGCGAGGTAGCAGATTCAATTTCGTGTAATTGGGAAAGCCGTCTGCTTCTCATTAGTTACGCGGTTTCCAACCAGAACACGCAACTGTAGTAGAATCATCATCACTAAATAGAGATTCCCTACGACTATCGTCTCCTTTCCTCTCGCAACCAGCTTCTTCGTCATACGATTCGTATTTATTAAATCTACAAGCTAAAATAAACATTAGTCAGTACAAACAAGATAAAACAATAAAATAATGTAAAACTGTCTTACGGACTCCGAAAACAGATTGCAGATGGGTATACATTTGTTAATTCGAATCTGCAAAGACTCTGGATTGCAGGTATCCACACGTAAGATCAAGGTGATGGCTTTTCGTGGAATTGATCCCGTACGGGCAAGAATTGTTATAGATGGTACTGTCCTGGAACAAGTTAGCAATTTTGAATACCTGGGGTGCAGTGTGTCTTATAATGCAAGCAACGACGTTGTGAATAAGTTGCATAAGTTCAACCTTATGTGCGGGACCATTAGGCGAACCCTTAAGTCAGCAAGTAAAGGAACACCCCTAAAATTCTACAAGGTGATGGCTCTTCCCACACTTCTTTATGGGTCTGAGAATTGGACTTTAACGAAAGGCGAGGCCAGTCGCAGCCAAGCGGCTGAAATGAGATTTCTCAGGCACGTGGCAGGGTATACTCTCCATGGTAGTAATACTATGAATAATAATAATGATATGAGTGTACTATATAATAGTGTATACTGAATACTATGAGTATACTCGACACGATTGGTCAGTATCGGCTGATGTGGTGGGAACATCTTTGCCGAATGGATGACTGCCGCTTCCCAAACAACTATGGCACTATAAGCCGAGGGGACGGAGAGGTGTGGGACGTCCGAGGAAGCGCTGGAGTGACCAGCTCTAATCTTTGCCTATTTGAGACCGGAACAAACCATCCTTGGTTTAATCCGTGAAGATGATGGTGATGAAAAACTTTCTTAGCTGTAATACTGTATTTTCATTAACTAAATCAACTTTTTTTTATATATTTATATTACAACTATTTACAAACTATCAAGCAATTTTATTCTAGCAACTATGTTAGCAGTGTGTAGAATGTGCTCTCACTATAGTTTACACTTCGTTCATGTGTAGATATTTCTCTAAACACTTTACTTGCATATACCTGTTCAAACAGTTTCTGTCTGCATTATCAAGAAGTTGTAGCACTTCATTGTTTTGATATTTATAAAGCCTTTGTTCATATTTAGCTGCAGACCATTTGCTCTCATCGGTAACCGTAGACATTTTCAGATCTCGAAGGATGTCATCGTTCGTTACTTACCACGGTGCTTGAACAATAATCCTGCTGCGAAGCATTTTATTTTAAAACGTTTGGATTATTTGGAAGTTGCATTTCTTTGTGCAATCCCAAAGCTGTACATCATAAACCCACACCGGTTTCAAAACTTGTTTGTATATCGCCAACACGCGGATAGACGCCCTGGAAGCACGGCCAATGGTCTGGATAGATACAGGTGGCCTTGGGACAGGGAAATGGCGAGACGCTGTACAAGTCCAATTAAGTAGTAGACGAAGAAGAGAAAGAAGATCACTGTACTCGTTGGAAAGACGTAGCCGTACGATATGAACTGGCGAGTACGCGAATGGGACGGGAAAGATAACCTTAGAAGTCGGAATCCTGCGCCTACAGCAGCAGAACTTGTAAAAGCGTGGTTACCTGACTTGAGAAATTAATCATTGTTGTTTGGTCTACCAGATCCTAGTATAAGCGAGTTTTCAATCAGTTACTTTGTGATAAAAGAACCTCCGGTATACAGTTGACGCTTGACTGCATTGTGTTTAATCAAACAAACCGTAGTATTGACACTGTATTTCAGTGCGTTTTGCATTTTATTAGCGCGTTTCTGAGCCATTAAAAAGTCAACTGCCTTCGTAGACAGCTAAATTACACCCGCTTAATTTGTTGATTACGTCATCTTGCTGGGCTTTATTTTTATCCTCCGTCCTGTTCTCTTGTTTGACGTACGTAAAACTCGCTAATTTGTCCGCAGTTTTAAGGTCTGTGACGCGCGCGCACTTTTACTCTACTTAATCTCGCGCAATAAACAGCACACGTTACACACGTTTATTGAGATCACAATGTGGTATCCGCAGTGCCTGACACACTGCGCTGTCGGCTGTGTTCAAACAATCCTGGTCTATAGTTACAGTCTCTTCTTCTTCTTCAGCACTACAACCCAACGTGAGCCCTGGCTTCCAACACCAATCTTCTCCAAAGTCTCCTGTCCATTGCCATCTCAGCAGTGTAACCTCTCACAACCATTCTTCTGAGTTCTTCTAGCACATCATCCAACCGTCTTATCCTAGATCGGCCCTTCTTTCAGTTTTTATAGATCTGCCTCCTCAGAAATTTCTTTGGCATACGCTGATCATCCATCCGCTCTAGGTGACTCAACTATTGTATTCGTTGAGCCTTTATGAATCTTACAATGTCTTCGTGATTCAATAGGTCATCTATCTACTGGTTATTTCTGATTCTCCATTCTCCATAACCACGTATCAGCATTTTTCTTTCAAACCTTCTTGGCGTTTCTTGTACCTTTTTTTAATCAGCGTCCATGTCTCGTCTGCACAAGCAATATCCGGTCTGATAAGTGTCTTGTATATTTTTATTTTTGTGTTATACGACTCAATTTTGTGTTCATAAATTTGCTTCTCAATAGTCTGCTGTTAGCATTATGTGCCCTATTTCCTAATTGTGTCTAGTCATGTATTGTCATGTTTATAGAGCTTCATTATCCATCATGTTACCTAGGTATCTGAACTTATTAATGGCATCAAATGAGTTACCCTCTATGCATAAATTATATAGATTTCTTCTCCTTTCTGATGCAGAAATCACAGTTACAGCCTGTTGTAATTAACCGTAACTCATTTTATTAATAAAATCTTAACAGAGCGTTTCAATCTAAGTTAATTATGTATAGAAAACGAATAATGTTTTCCTCCGTAATTAGGTACAAGTGCAAAACACGGATAATACAGAATAGAAGTATTGAAGAAAACCTCAGAGTAGAGAGTAGATACTCTCAAGAAATAAAGAGCAGAATTGAAAAGGCAAGAGCAGTGTACACTAGAATGACCAATTTATTCAAAAGTCACGATTTAACAATAAACACAAAGATGACACTTTTACTCTCGGTCCTCTTCTACGGTGTAGAATCTTGGACTCTGACTGAAGCCACAACTAAGAAATTGGAATCTTTCGAAATGTGGCTTTATCGTAGAATACCGAGCATTTCATGGACAGCACATATAACTAATGCTGAAGTTCTTAGAAAGATGAAGAAAGAAAGGGAAGTTATTAACACAGTGAAGATAAGAAAGCTTCAATATCTGGGACATCTCATGAGAAATGAACAGAGATTTTACTTATTGGAGTCCATACTACAGGGAAAAGTACTTGGAAAGAGAGGAGTTGGGCGACCGAGAATATCATGGCTGAGAAATTTAAGGACCTGGTTTGGCATGAATACAACTGACTTATTCCGTACAGCAGTGCAGAAAGTTAAAGTAGCCTGTACGATATCCAACATCCAAAACAGATAGCAACTATCAGAAGAAGAAGAAAGAGTAGATGTATAGACATTTAATACGAGAGGAAGAAACGCAATGATATGGGAAGCTTACACGTGAGAGTACAGTGCGCAAAGAAGACATTTGGATTCGAATGGACGCAACGTAATCCATTGCAAGAGAGTTACAATGGCGTGGTGAGAATGGGCGGAGTAGGGGATATCAGAATGGCCACCTGTGGAAGAAGAGGAGCATACGTGTATACGCTTTAACATAGCAAACATACATCTAGAAAACTGTTCAAGTCTTGGAGAAGGGAAACCGATACGGTATAAGGCTGCGGAGCAATCTCGTGAAGCAGGTTGAAGCCGAAGAAGAATTCATACGGTAACAGGTAGACATGTTGAAAGACCAAGGAATCGATGTGAGTAATTGAAACCAAGACAGGTCGCGGTACGCCTCTCATATTTTTTTTGGAAAGAAGAAGAATAAAATGTAAACGAAAGTTTAAGATTGGAAGCAAAACATTTCCCATGGATCCGTGTCTGCCTGCGAGTGTATTAAGAAGTGGATAATGTTGTTGTGAAGTCCTGGAGATGGAGGGGAGGGAGAAGACAGATGTTAGTTTACAGGACTCTGCGTCCGGCCGTTATAACAGCGCTAAATACGTACACAAACAGTAGACTACCAGTATATTCTTAGAGCATCCCCACGCCTACAGATCATCATTTGCAATAAGCCGTCCGTATATGTATACACACGGGCGCGCCCGCGCGCGCCTGTAGACGCGCGCAAAACTGAGCAGTTTCAGAAAGTAATCTGTTTTGTCGAGTTTGTCACCCTTTAATAAACTCGCGCGCGCGTGTGTGTAGCACATATTAGCATGTGAATATTATTATTATATAATATTATGACTTGTGAATACTGAAATGCTTCTATGTAAACGGGGTTATCGTGAAACGCAACAGAATTACTGCTGTTCGTTATTCACAACGTTTATTGTATCCTGTTTTTAGCACTTTTAAACCATATTTTTAAAAAAAATATTTATTAACATCGCTTATGAACGCATCAGTGGCTTAGGCTTTGGGACGGGGGTCCGGGGTGGGATCGGTTCATACAAAAGGTAAATCAAATTAAGACTAATCAACATTACTATCGTTAAAGTGTGTGATAACATCCTGAAATCAGTCCTATTAATGTAAACGGTAGTAACTATAAAAATACGTTATTGAAACATCGTTAACAGATGAATTGACTGAATTTATTTTCCTATACTTCACGTAGGCTATGCAAATGCTGTGTAATAAACCTGTTTGTACGCTACTACTAGCATTACTACATTAGCGTACACAGCTGAAGAAAATAAAATAAAATAACTGAACAAAATTCGTGAACTTTTTCGACCCTTTGGGGGGGGGGGAGTTCGGTCTGGCTGGTGATTCAGTGGTGGTAGTGATGTTGATGGCGATCAGTGGCGTAACAGCTGGCCAGATGAATTGACTGAATTTATTTTCCTATACTTCACGTAAGTAGGGGTGTTATGGGGGTTCTAACCCACTATCTTCCCCATGAGTGCGAGTGAGAGCGAATGACATGTGCAATGAGTGCGAGTGAGATGGAAGATGACACCACTACCCCCCAATCCATCCCCACCCTCTACCGCGGAAGTGACGTCATACACCCACTTTTGGCGCAAGATTCAAAAATCGTGGTGGTGGGGTATACATCCGGTGCAGTGTGTCGTCGTGTGCATATTTGCGGATGGACCGGGGGGGTAGTGGTGTGTCCCACGTGACCTTGTTGGGCGTGTCGAAGTAGTCGGCCATGTTGTCGGCATTCGGCCATGTTGTCGTCGTCGTCCATTTTGTGGGGTTATGTGTGCGTTGATTGGCGGAGGCGTGGCCGCCGTTCGCTGTTCGCCGTTCGCCGTTCGCCGTTGACGTCGTCGTTGACGTCGTCATCGTCGCTGGGCGGCGGCCTGGCTTGATCGTCGCCCGTCGTGGTGGGGTCGTCGTCCATTTTGTCGGCGGCGGCGGCCATGTTGGAAAAGGTGCGATGTTGTCGGGTTGTGGTAGGAGTGTGCTGGTTAAGGTACGGCCGGGTTGCCGATTCGTGCATGTGTTATAGTGTATGGGTATGTATATGTAAGGGGGTTTTCCGGAAGTTCGGCCATGTTGGAAAAGCGTCGGTGTTGCCAACTGTTGTCGGCTCGGTGTTATAGTGTACGGGTTGAATATATGTGCCGCCATTGTTGCCAACTCGGTGTTATAGTGTACTGGTTTCGTATATATTTACACTGCCACAATTGTCTCGATATCGTCGATGTTGTGTCTATGTGTTAAGTAATTGCATTGTTGCCAACTCAGTCAAGTAGTGTAAGAGTGTGCTGGTTAAGGTTCGGCCACGTTGGCGATTCGAGCGTGTGTTATAGTGTATGGGTTTGGATATATACTGTGTTTTCCGGAAGGGTGTCCACGTTGGAAAAGCGTCGACGTTGTCAACTTGTGCATGTGTGCTGGTTTAGCGTCGGCCACGTTGTCGGCTCGTGCATGTGTTATAGTGTACAGGTTTCAGATATATTTACACTGCCACCATTGTCCGGATATCGTCGATGTGAAGAGGTGAATTGCATTGTTGCCAACTGGAGAACTGTACTGGCATCGGTCACGTTGTCGACTCATGCATGTGTTATAGTGTACGGGTTTCAGATATATTTACACTCCCACCCCATTGTCCGGATGTCGTCGATGTGAAGAGGTGAATTGCATTGTTGCCAACTCGAGAACTGTACTGGCGTTGGTCACGTTGTCAACTTGTGCATGTGTTATAGTGTATGGGTTTAGATATTTACACTGCTGCCGTTCGGATTTACTATTGCGGTGCAAAATTGAATATCATTTCACTTGTAAAAATTGATTATCGTGCATTTGTGCAATTGTTCTGATTGACATTTCACTTATGAAACATGCATGTTGGAAGGAAAAAAGGATAGTTGAAAATAAACAACTAAGCAAAGCAAAATTTACATATATTGTAATCAAACACACATAAAAATATACAATAAACTACACACACACACACACACACACACACACACCACACAATAACAATATATGTAATCGTACGCGACAAATGAAGATGTCCATTCGGTCCTACTGTACAATTTCTACTATGTAAGCTCTATCCTTTTCTCCACGATAAATTAGTTGTAGCGAACACGGTACTCAATTTTTTAATTCCTCATCTTCGAAAACGCCTGCGTATCCCTTTGGTAGATATACACGATATTTTAGTTTAGGGTCTCATTAATCTTGAAGAGTGACGAGTCGGATCGGATATTTTACACCGATTATCAATTCCTTTATTTTTTTATACTCGATTGCGCTAATAGTTGCAAACTTTTCAGTGATTGACACCATTTTAAAATAAAGAATTTATAATAATTTCTGGCACGTCTCTCAACGAATGAACGAATAACGCTCGTGCACAGCGAATATATAGGGAGGTAGTTGTGGAGGTGGAAACCGGAGAGGGGAGAAACCACTCAACGCACAGTAAGCGTTTATTTTTAACCGTGTGAACAGGTCACGAGCTGATTTCTCACGGATCGATGGGTAGGTGGGGAAGAGGGGAGTCGGTTATTTTTTTATACGTCTAGACAGCACTCGTGCTTGTTCGAACATGTCGTCGACGCTAATTTATTTTTAGACAGGTGATGTATTTAACTGTGTGAACAGGATACGACTTGATTTCTCACGGTTCGATGGGTAGGTGAGGAAGAGGGGTGTCGGTTATTTTTATACGACTAGACAGCACATGTGCTTGTTTGAACATGTCGTCGACGCTAATTTATTTTTAGACAGATGATGTAATCGATAGAAAGGTGACGGCTGTTATTTTTTTACGTAAGCGCTAAACAATAATATTAGTAATTTATCAGAAACATATTGATTATTCTAAAATCTGATACAACCCACTCGCGTAAAGCGTGTACTCTAGTATTTGTACATGTTAAAAGGAAACGTGTACTTTACTAATATCGACACAAGATGTTCATCTCAAGGATGTACACGAAAGACATGGTAACAACAAAAAAAAAAAAGCTCCCACACAAAGTCACGGACGCGCACTTAGTTTGGCTTGCGTTCTGTTTCCCACACGCTGTGATAACAGATGGTGTCAGACAGCTTGTGTGTTCTGTTATTTAAAAAAATTTATGTACGACTACGTTCACACGCCGCGATAAACAGATGGCCAGACAGACGGAGCCGATTATATCATCATAACAACTAATGCACACTCATCAACAAAAAAAGTAACAGCTGCCACCCACACACACACACACACACACACACCCACACACACACACACACACACACACACACACACAAAGATGCACACTTAGCTTGGCTTGTGTTCTATTTCACACAATAATTTATGTACGTCGCTAACTTTTCGTTCACACGCAACGATAACATATTTTCTGGAAATAAGCGGTACACGAGACAGGCTTTTCCGTGTATTGAACGTAATCGATTTTAGGACAACTGAAAACTTCTAAATTTATAATAATGAAATGTACTATACGCTTCTCCAGAAATCTTTTTTCTGTAATCCTTTTACGAACATAAAGTTAAAAGGAAACGTGTACTTTACTAATATCGCCACAAGATGTTCGAAGGATGTGTCCCCGTCCGTCCACTCTAATCGATAATAATGCTCCGTTAACCAACGGTTTGTCCTTACGTGATTGTGATTCGAAACGATTGTGTTTACTACAGGTGCAAATATCAAATGCCTGCTGGCATATGCGATGATGTCCATAATGGCTAGTTACTTGCCGAGTTCGTTTCCATCGTCGTCAACAAAACAGTGAAAGTCGTCAAGTTCATTGAAAGCTCTCAGACCAAGGTACATCATGCCATAACCGATCGTAACGATATACCCATAACCGCAATGTCAACCTGCCTATCGTTAACGAAAACATTGCCACGTTCATTGAAAGCTGTCAGACCAAGGTACTGCATGTCATACCACGTTCATTGAAAGCTGTCAGACCAAGGTATTGCATGCCATAACTGATCGTAACGATATATCCATAACCGCAATTTCAACATGCCTATCGTTAACGAAACCATTGCCACGTTCATTGGAAGCTGTTAGACCAAGGTACAGCATGCCATAACCGATCGTAACGATACACCAACAACAGCAATGTCAACCTGTCTATCGTTAACGAAACCATTGCCAAGATCATTGAAATATGTCAGACTAAGGTACTGCATGCCATAACCGATCGTAACGATATACCCATATAACCGTAATATCAACCTGCCTATCGTTAAGGAAACCATTGCCAAGGTCATTGAAAGCTGTCAGACCAAGGTACTGCATGCTATATTGGATCGCAACGATATAACCATAACCACAATATCACCCTGCCTATCGTTAACGAAACCATTGTCAAATTCATGGAAAGCTGTCAGACCAAGTTACTGCATGTCATAAACGATCGTAACGATATACCCATAATAGCAATATCAACCTGCCTATCGTTAATAAAACAATTGCCAAGTTCATTGAAAGCTGTAAGAACAAGATACTGCATGCCATAACCGATCATAACGATATACACATAACCGCAATATCAACCTGCCTATCGTTAACGAAACCATTGCCAAGTTCATTGAAAACTGTCAGCCCAAGGTACTGCATGACATAATTGACCGTAACGATATACCCATAACCGCAATATCAACATGGCTTTCGTTAACGAAACCATTGCCACATTCATTGAAAGCTGACAGACCAAGGTACTGCATAACATAACCGATCGTAACGATATACCCATAACAGCAATATCAACCTGCATATCGTTAAGGAAACCATTGCCACGTTCACTAAAAGCTGTCAGACCAAGGTACAGCATGCCATAACCGATCGTAACGATATACCCATAACCGCAATATCAACCTGCCTATCGTTAACGAAACCATTGCCAAGTTCATTGAAAGCTGTCAGACCAAGGTACTGCATGCCATAACCAATCGTAACGAAAAACCCATAACCGCAATGTCAACCTGCCTACCGTTAACGAAACCATTGTTACGTTCATTGAAAGCTGTCAGACCAAGGTACTGCATGACATAATCGATCGTAACGATATACCCATAACCGCAGTGTCAACCTGTCTATCGTTAACGAAACCATTGACAAGTTCATTGAAATCTGTCAGACTAAGGTACTGCATGGCATAACCGATCGTAACGATATACCCATAACCGCAATCTCAACCTGCCTATCGTTAACGAAATCGTTGCCAAGTTCATTGAAAGCTGTCAGACCAAAGTATTGCATACCATAAGAGATCGTAACGATATACCCATAACCGCAAAGTCAAACTGCCTATCGTTAACGAAACCATTGCCAAGTTCATCGAAAGCTGTCAGACCAAGGTACTGCATGACATAACCGATCGTAACGATATACCCATAACCGCAATGTCAACCTGCCTACCGTTAACGAAACCATTGCCAAGTTCATTGAAACTTGTTAGACCTAGGTACTGCATGCCATAACCGATCGTAACTATATACCCATAACCGCAATATCAACCTTGCTTTCGTTAACGAAACCATTGCCACGTTCATTGAAAGCTGACAGACCAAGGTACTGCATAACATAACCGATCGTAACGATATACCCATAAAAGCAATGCCAAAATGCCTATCGTTAACGAAACCATTGCTACGTTCATTGAAAGCTGTCAGACAAAGGTACTGCATGCCATAACCGTACGTAACGATATACCCATAACCGCAATCTCAACCTGCCTATCGTTAACGAAACCATTGCCACGTTCATTGAAATCTGTCAGACCAAGTTACTGCATGCCATAACCGATCGTAACGATATACCCATAACCGTAATGTCAACCTGCCTATCGTTAACGAAACCATTGCCAAGTTCATTGTAATTTTTCAGACCAAGGTACTGCATGCCATAGCCGATCGTAACGATATAGCCATAATCGCAATATCAACCTGCCTATCGTTAACAAAACCACACCAAGTTCATTGGAAGCTGTCAGACCAAGGTACTGCATGTCATAACCGATCGTAACGATATACCCATAAACGCAATCTCAACTTGCCTATCGTTAACGAAACAATTGCCAAGTCCATTGAAAGCCGCCAGAAAAAGCTACTGCATGCCATAACCGATCGTAACGATATACCCATAACCGCAATGACAACCTTCCTATCGTTAACGAAACCATTGCCACGTTCATTGAAAGCTGTTAGAACAAGGAACTGCATGCCATAACCGATCGTAACGATATAGCAATAATCGCAATCTCAACCTGCCTATCGTTAACGAAACCAATGCCAAGTTCGTTGAAAGCTGTCAGACCAAGGTACTGCATGCCATAACCGATCGTAACGATATACCCATAACCGCAATTTCAACCTGCCTATCGTTAACGAAACAATTGCCAAGTTCATTGAAAGCTGCCAGACCAAGGTACTGCATGCCATAACCGATCGTAACGATATAACTATAACCGCAATCTCAACCAGCCTATCGTTAACGAAATCATTGCCACGTTCATTGAAGGCTCTCAGACTAAGGTACTGCATGCCATAACCGATAGTAACGATATACCCATAACCGCAATTGCAACCTGCCTATCGTTAACGAAACCATTGCCAAGTTCATTGAAAGCTGTCAGACTAAGGTACTACATGCCATAACCGATCGTAACGATATACCCATAACAGCAATGTCAACCTGCCTAACGTTAACGAAACCATTGCCAAGTTCATTGAAAGCTGTCAGACCAAGGTATTGCATGCCATAACCGATCGTAACGATATACCCATAACCGCAATATCAACCGGCCTATCGTTAACGAAACCATTGCCACGTTCATTGAAAACTCTCAGACCAAGGTACTGCATGCCATAACCGATAGTAACGATATACACGTAAACGAAATCTCAACCTGCCTACCGTTAACCAAACCATTGCAAAGTTCATTGAAAGCCGTCAGTTCAAGGTACTGTTTGCCATAAACGATCGTAATGATATACCGATAACCGCAATGTCAACCTGTCTGTCGTTAACGAAACCATTGCCAGTTCATGGAAAGCTGTCAGACCAAGGTATTGCATGCCATAACAGATCGTAACGATATACCCATAACCGCAATATCAACCTGCCTATCGTTAACGAAACCATTGTCACGTTCATTGAAATCTGTCAGACCAAGGTAGTGCATGCTATAACCGATCGTAACGATATACCTATACCCATAACCACAATGTCAACCTGCCTATCGTTAACGAAACCATTGCCACGTTCATTGAAATCTGTCAGACCAAGTTACTGCATGCCATAACCGATCGTAACGGTATACCCATAACCGTAATGTCATCCTGCCTATCGTTAACGAAACCATTGCCAAGTTCATTGAAAGCCGTCACACCAAGCTACTGCATGTCATAACCAATTGTAACGATATGCCAATAACCGCAATGTCAACCTGCCTATCGTTAACGAAACCATTGCTACGTTCATTAAAAGCTGCCAGACGAAGGTACTGTGTGCCATAACCTATCGTAACGATATACCCACAACCGCAATGTCAACGTGCCTATCGTTAAAGATACCATTGCCAATTTCATTGAATGCCGCCAGACCATGTTACTGCATGCCATAACCGATCGTAATGGTATACCCATAACCTCAATGTCATCCTGCCTATCGTTAACGAAACCATTGCCAAGTTCATTGAAAGCCGCCAGACCAAGTTACTGCATGTCATAACCGTTCGTAACGATATACCCATAACCGCAACGTCATCCTGCCTATCGTTAACGAAACCATTGCCAAGTTCATTGAAATCTGTCAGACCAAGGTACTGCTTGCCATAACCGATTTTAACGATATAACCGCAACCGCAATATCAAGCTGCCTAACGTTAACGAAACCATTGCCTAGTTCATTGAAATCTGTCAGACCAAGGTACTGCATGCCATAACCGATCTTACCTATATACCCACAACCGCAATGTCAACCTGCCTATCGTTAAAGAAACAATTGCCATGTTCATTGAAAGCTGTCAGACCAAGGTAGTGCAAGCCATAACCGATCGTAACGATATACAGATAACCGCAATGTGAGCCTGCCTATCGTTAACGAAAACATTGCCATGTTCATTGAAAGCTGTCAGACCAAGTTACTGCATGCCATAACCGATCGTAACGATATACCCATAACTGCAATTTCAACCTGCCTATCTTTAACGAAACCATTGCCACGTTCATTGAAAAGTGTCAGACCAAGATACTGCATGCCATACCGAACGTAACGATATAACCACATCCGCAATGTCAACCTGCCTATCGTTAACGAAACCATTGCCACATTCATTGTAAGTCGTCAGACCAAGGTACTGCATGCCATAGCCGATCGTAACGATATAGCCATAATCGCAATATCAACCTGCCTATCGTTAACAAAACCACACCAAGTTCATTGGAAGCTGTCAGACCAAGTTACTGCATGCCATAACCTATCGTAACGATATACCCATAACCGCAAAGTCAACCTGCCTATCGTTAACGAAACCATTGCCATGCCATAACCGATGGTAACGATATACCCATAACCGCAATGACAGCCTGCCTATCGTTAACGAAACCATTGCAAAGTTCTTTTAAAGCCGTCAGACCAAGGTACTGCGTGTCATAACCGATCGTAACGATATATACATAACCGCAATGTCAACCAGCCTTTCGTTAACGAAACCACGTCAAGTCCATTGAAATCTGTCAGACCAAGGTACTGCATGCCATAACCGATCGTAACGATGTACCCATAACCGCAATATCAACCTGCCTACCGTTAACGAAACCATTGCCACGTTCATTGAAAGATGTTAGAACAAAGTACTGCACGACATAACCGATCGTAACGATATACCCATAACCGCAATGTCAACCTGCCTATCGTAAACGAAACCATTGCCACGTTCATTGAAATCTGTCAGACCAAGGTATAGCATGTCATAACCGATCGTAACGATATAGCCATATCCGCAATGTCAACCTGCTTATCGTTAACGAAACCATTGCTACGTTCATTGAAATCTGTCAGACCAAGGTATTGCATGTCATAACCGATCGTAACGATATACCCATATCCGCAATGTCAACCTGCTTATCGTTAACGAAACCATTGCCACGTTCATTGAAAGCTGTCAGACCAAGGTATTGCATGTCATAACCGATCGTAACGATATACCCATAAACACAATCTCAGCATACCTATCGTTAACGAAACCATTGCCAAGTTCATTGAAAGCTGTCAGACCAAGGTACTACATGGCATAACCGATCGTAACGATATACACATAACAGCAATGTCAACCTGCCTATCGCTAATGAAACCATTGCCTCGTTCATAGAAAGTTGTCAGACCAAGGTACTGCATGTCATAATCGTTCGTAACGATATACCCATAACCGCAACGTCAACCTGCCTATCGTTAACGAAACCATTGCCAAGTTCATTGAAAGCTGTCAGACCGAATTACTGCATGGCATAACCGATCGTAACGATGTACCCATAACCGCAATGTCTACCTGCATATCGTTAAGGAAACCATTGCCACGTTCATTGAATTCTGACAGACCAAGGTACTGCATGTCATAACAGATCGTAATGATATAAACATATCCGAAATGTGAACCTGCTTATCGTTAATGAAACCATTGCCACGTTCATTGAAATCTGTCAGACCAAGGTACTGCATGTCATAACCGATCGTAACGATTTACCCATAACCGCAATCTCCACCTACCAATCGTTAACGAAACCATTGCCAAGTTCATTGAAAGCTGTCAGACCATGGTACTCCATGGTATAACCGATCGTAGCGATAAATACATATCCGAACGATATACCCATAACCGCAATGTCAACCTGTATATCGGTAACGAAACCATTGCTACGTTCATAGAAAGCTGTCCGACCAAGGTACTGCATGCCATAACCGATCGTAACGATATACCCATAACGGCAATGTCAACCTGCCTATCGTTAACGAAACCATTACCAATTTCGTTGAAAGTCGCCAGACCAAGGTAGTGCAAGCTATAACCGATCGTAACGATACACCCATAACCGCAATGTCAACCTGCCTATTGTTAACGAAACCATTGCCAGTTCATGGAAAGCTGTCAGACCAAGGTATTGCATGCCATAACCGATCGTAACGTTATACCCATTACCGCAATGGCAACCTGCCTATCGTTAACGAAACCATTGCCACGTTCAATGAAATCTGTCAGACCAAGGTACTGCATGCCATAACCGATCGTAACGATATACCCATAAACGCAATGTCAACCGGCCTATCTTTAACGAAACGGTTGACACGTTTATTGAAAGCTCTCAGACCAAGGTACTGCTTGTCATAACCGATCGTAACGATATACCCCTAACCTCAATCTCAACCTGTCTATCGTTAACGAAACCATTGCCAATTTCATTGAAAGCCGCCAGACCAAGGTACTGCATGCACTGTCGGACCAAGGTATTTCATGCCATAACCGATCGTAACAATATACCCATAACCGCAATGTAATCCTGCCTATTGTTAACGAAACCATTGCCAAGTTCATTGAAAGCCGCCAGACCAAGGTACTGCATGTACTGTCAGATCAAGGTACTTCATGTCATAACAGATCGTAACGATATACCCATAACAGCAATGTGAACTTGCCTATCGTTAACGAAACTATTTCCACGTTCATTGAAAGCTGACAGACCAAGGTACTGGATGCCATAACCGATCGTAACGATATACCCATAACCGCAATGTCAACCTGCCTATCGTTAACGAAACCATTGCCACGTTCATTGAAAGCCGTCAGAACAAGGTACTGCATGCGATAACCGATCGTAACGATATACCCATAACCGCAACCGAACGCTCGACGACTGTTTTAGTTAACAGTGAACAGTTGTTACGTGCATTTATGCGAGCAGTCGGGGGTTATGAGATTTCGTATACACTATCTTCCACCATGTTAACGGACGGGTGGTGGGTGGTCGTAGTCACGGAGTTGGGGGATGTCGTCCATGTTGATAAAGTCGTCGCCCATGTTGAAAAATTCTTCGACCAATCATCGATGACCTCCGGGCGGCGGTCAGGCGGCGGATGGCGATTACGACTACGACGTCAACGACGACGTCAAAGTCAACGACGACGGCGACGTCAACCAATCCGTCAACAGAAGCGGTGGACCCGATCGCTTCGACTTCGAATTATAATGTCCACAAAAATTTATCGTGCACAATATACAGGTGTCTGTTTATTATTAAAAATTGATTAAAGTTCCTTAGCCGACATAAATCCGTTGTCGTCCGAACGGTGTCGTTCGTTGACGGCGAAGTCAACCAATCCGTCAACAGAAGCGGCGGACCCGATCGCTTCGACTCGTGATATAATGTCCACAAAGATTTATCGCGCACAATATACAGGTGTCTGTTTATTATTAGAAATTGATTAAAGTCCATTAGACTACATAAATCCATCATCGTCCGAACGGTGTCGTTCGTTGACGTTGCCCCCGACTGCTCGCATAAATGCACGTAACAACTGTTCACTGTTAACTAAAACAGTCGTCGAGCGTTCGGTTGCGGTTATGGGTATATCGTTACGATCGGTTATCGCATGCAGTACCTTGTTCTGACGGCTTTCAATGAACGTGGCAATGGTTTCGTTAACGATAGGCAGGTTGACATTGCGGTTATGGGTATATCGTTACGATCGGTTATGGCATCCAGTACCTTGGTCTGTCAGCTTTCAATGAACGTGGAAATAGTTTCGTTAACGATAGGCAAGTTCACATTGCTGTTATGGGTATATCGTTACGATCTGTTATGACATGAAGTACCTTGATCTGACAGTACATGCAGTACCTTGGTCTGGCGGCTTTCAATGAACTTGGCAATGGTTTCGTTAACAATAGGCAGGATTACATTGCGGTTATGGGTATATTGTTACGATCGGTTATGGCATGAAATACCTTGGTCCGACAGTGCATGCAGTACCTTGGTCTGGCGGCTTTCAATGAAATTGGCAATGGTTTCGTTAACGATAGACAGGTTGAGATTGAGGTTAGGGGTATATCGTTACGATCGGTTATGACAAGCAGTACCTTGGTCTGAGAGCTTTCAATAAACGTGTCAACCGTTTCGTTAAAGATAGGCCGGTTGACATTGCGTTTATGGGTATATCGTTACGATCGGTTATGGCATGCAGTACCTTGGTCTGACAGATTTCATTGAACGTGGCAATGGTTTCGTTAACGATAGGCAGGTTGCCATTGCGGTAATGGGTATAACGTTACGATCGGTTATGGCATGCAATACCTTGGTCTGACAGCTTTCCATGAACTGGCAATGGTTTCGTTAACAATAGGCAGGTTGACATTGCGGTTATGGGTGTATCGTTACGATCGGTTATAGCTTGCACTACCTTGGTCTGGCGACTTTCAACGAAATTGGTAATGGTTTCGTTAACGATAGGCAGGTTGACATTGCCGTTATGGGTATATCGTTACGATCGGTTATGGCATGCAGTACCTTGGTCGGACAGCTTTCTATGAACGTAGCAATGGTTTCGTTACCGATAGACAGGTTGACATTGCGGTTATGGGTATATCGTTCGGATATGTATTTATCGCTACGATCGGTTATACCATGGAGTACCATGGTCTGACAGCTTTCAATGAACTTGGCAATGGTTTCGTTAACGATTGGTAGGTGGAGATTGCGGTTATGGGTAAATCGTTACGATCGGTTATGACATGCAGTACCTTGGTCTGACAGATTTCAATGAACGTGGCAATGGTTTCATTAACGATAAGCAGGTTCACATTTCGGATATGTTTATATCATTACGATCTGTTATGACATGCAGTACCTTGGTCTGTCAGAATTCAATGAACGTGGCAATGGTTTCCTTAACGATATGCAGGTAGACATTGCGGTTATGGGTACATCGTTACGATCGGTTATGCCATGCAGTAATTCGGTCTGACAGCTTTCAATGAACTTGGCAATGGTTTCGTTAACGATAGGCAGGTTGACGTTGCGGTTATGGGTATATCGTTACGAACGATTATGACATGCAGTACCTTGGTCTGACAACTTTCTATGAACGAGGCAATGGTTTCATTAGCGATAGGCAGGTTGACATTGCTGTTATGTGTATATCGTTACGATCGGTTATGCCATGTAGTACCTTGGTCTGACAGCTTTCAATGAACTTGGCAATGGTTTCGTTAACGATAGGTATGCTGAGATTGTGTTTATGGGTATATCGTTACGATCGGTTATGACATGCAATACCTTGGTCTGACAGCTTTCAATGAACGTGGCAATGGTTTCGTTAACGATAAGCAGGTTGACATTGCGGATATGGGTATATCGTTACGATCGGTTATGACATGCAATACCTTGGTCTGACAGATTTCAATGAACGTAGCAATGGTTTCGTTAACGATAAGCAGGTTGACATTGCGGATATGGCTATATCGTTACGATCGGTTATGACATGCTATACCTTGGTCTGACAGATTTCAATGAACGTGGCAATGGTTTCGTTTACGATAGGCAGGTTGACATTGCGGTTATGGGTATATCGTTACGATCGGTTATGTCGTGCAGTACTTTGTTCTAACATCTTTCAATGAACGTGGCAATGGTTTCGTTAACGGTAGGCAGGTTGATATTGCGGTTATGGGTACATCGTTACGATCGGTTATGGCATGCAGTACCTTGGTCTGACAGATTTCAATGGACTTGACGTGGTTTCGTTAACGAAAGGCTGGTTGACATTGCGGTTATGTATATATCGTTACGATCGGTTATGACACGCAGTACCTTGGTCTGACGGCTTTAAAAGAACTTTGCAATGGTTTCGTTAACGATAGGCAGGCTGTCATTGCGGTTATGGGTATATCGTTACCATCGGTTATGGCATGGCAATGGTTTCGTTAACGATAGGCAGGTTGACTTTGCGGTTATGGGTATATCGTTACGATAGGTTATGGCATGCAGTAACTTGGTCTGACAGCTTCCAATGAACTTGGTGTGGTTTTGTTAACGATAGGCAGGTTGATATTGCGATTATGGCTATATCGTTACGATCGGCTATGGCATGCAGTACCTTGGTCTGACGACTTACAATGAATGTGGCAATGGTTTCGTTAACGATAGGCAGGTTGACATTGCGGATGTGGTTATATCGTTACGTTCGGTATGGCATGCAGTATCTTGGTCTGACACTTTTCAATGAACGTGGCAATGGTTTCGTTAAAGATAGGCAGGTTGAAATTGCAGTTATGGGTATATCGTTACGATCGGTTATGGCATGCAGTAACTTGGTCTGACAGCTTTCAATGAACATGGCAATGTTTTCGTTAACGATAGGCAGGCTCACATTGCGGTTATCTGTATATCGTTACGATCGGTTATGGCTTGCACTACCTTGGTCTGACAGCTTTCAATGAACATGGCAATTGTTTCTTTAACGATAGGCAGGTTGACATTGCGGTTGTGGGTATATAGGTAAGATCGGTTATGGCATGCAGTACCTTGGTCTGACAGATTTCAATGAACTAGGCAATGGTTTCGTTAACGTTAGGCAGCTTGATATTGCGGTTGCGGTTATATCGTTAAAATCGGTTATGGCAAGCAGTACCTTGGTCTGACAGATTTCAATGAACTTGGCAATGGTTTCGTTAACGATAGGCAGGATGACGTTGCGGTTATGGGTATATCGTTACGAACGGTTATGACATGCAGTAACTTGGTCTGGCGGCTTTCAATGAACTTGGCAATGGTTTCGTTAACGATAGGCAGGATGACATTGAGGTTATGGGTATACCATTACGATCGGTTATGGCATGCAGTAACATGGTCTGGCGGCATTCAATGAAATTGGCAATGGTATCTTTAACGATAGGCACGTTGACATTGCGGTTGTGGGTATATCGTTACGATAGGTTATGGCACACAGTACCTTCGTCTGGCAGCTTTTAATGAACGTAGCAATGGTTTCGTTAACGATAGGCAGGTTGACATTGCGGTTATTGGCATATCGTTACAATTGGTTATGACATGCAGTAGCTTGGTGTGACGGCTTTCAATGAACTTGGCAATGGTTTCGTTAACGATAGGCAGGATGACATTACGGTTATGGGTATACCGTTACGATCGGTTATGGCATGCAGTAACTTGGTCTGACAGATTTCAATGAACGTGGCAATGGTTTCGTTAACGATAGGCAGGTTGACATTGTGGTTATGGGTATAGGTATATCGTTACGATCGGTTATAGCATGCACTACCTTGGTCTGACAGATTTCAATGAACGTGACAATGGTTTCGTTAACGATAGGCAGGTTGATATTGCGGTTATGGGTATATCGTTACGATCTGTTATGGCATGCAATACCTTGGTCTGACAGCTTTCCATGAACTGGCAATGGTTTCGTTAACGACAGACAGGTTGACATTGCGGTTATCGGTATATCATTACGATCGTTTATGGCAAACAGTACCTTGAACTGACGGCTTTCAATGAACTTTGCAATGGTTTGGTTAACGGTAGGCAGGTTGAGATTTCGTTTACGTGTATATCGTTACTATCGGTTATGGCATGCAGTACCTTGGTCTGAGAGTTTTCAATGAACGTGGCAATGGTTTCGTTAACGATAGGCCGGTTGATATTGCGGTTATGGGTATATCGTTACGATCGGTTATGGCATGCAATACCTTGGTCTGACAGCTTTCAATGAACTTGGCAATGGTTTCGTTAACGTTAGGCAGGTTGACATTGCTGTTATGGGTATATCGTTACGATCGGTTATGGCATGTAGTACCTTAGTCTGACAGCTTTCAATGAACTTGGCAATGGTTTCGTTAACGATAGGCAGGTTGCAATTGCGGTTATGGGTATATCGTTACTATCGGTTATGGCATGCAGTACCTTAGTCTGAGAGCCTTCAATGAACGTGGCAATGATTTCGTTAACGATAGGCTGGTTGAGATTGCGGTTATAGTTATATCGTTACGATCGGTTATGGCATGCAGTACCTTGGTCTGGCAGCTTTCAATGAACTTGGCAATTGTTTCGTTAACGATAGGCAGGTTGAAATTGCGGTTATGGGTATATCGTTACGATCGGTTATGGCATGCAGTACCTTGGTCTGACAGCTTTCAACGAACTTGGCATTGGTTTCGTTAACGATAGGCAGGTTGAGATTGCGATTATTGCTATATCGTTACGATCGGTTATGGCATGCAGTTCCTTGTTCTAACAGCTTTCAATGAACGTGGCAATGGTTTCGTTAACGATAGGAAGGTTGTCATTGCGGTTATGGGTATATCGTTACGATCGGTTATGGCATGCAGTAGCTTTTTCTGGCGGCTTTCAATGGACTTGGCAATTGTTTCGTTAACGATAGGCAAGTTGAGATTGCGTTTATGGGTATATCGTTACGATCGGTTATGACATGCAGTACCTTGGTCTGACAGCTTCCAATGAACTTGGTGTGGTTTTGTTAACGATAGGCAGGTTGATATTGCGATTATGGCTATATCGTTACGATCGGCTATGGCATGCAGTACCTTGGTCTGAAAAATTACAATGAACTTGGCAATGGTTTCGTTAACGATAGGCAGGTTGACATTACGGTTATGGGTATATCGTTACGATCGGTTATGGCATGCAGTAACTTGGTCTGACAGATTTCAATGAACGTGGCAATGGTTTCGTTAACGATAGGCAGGTTGAGATTGCGGTTATGGGTATATCGTTACGTACGGTTATGGCATGCAGTACCTTTGTCTGACAGCTTTCAATGAACGTAGCAATGGTTTCGTTAACGATAGGCATTTTGGCATTGCTTTTATGGGTATATCGTTACGATCGGTTATGTTATGCAGTACCTTGGTCTGTCAGCTTTCAATGAACGTGGCAATGGTTTCGTTAACGAAAGCAAGGTTGATATTGCGGTTATGGGTATATAGTTACGATCGGTTATGGCATGCAGTACCTAGGTCTAACAAGTTTCAATGAACTTGGCAATGGTTTCGTTAACGGTAGGCAGGTTGACATTGCGGTTATGGGTATATCGTTACGATCGGTTATGTCATGCAGTACCTTGGTCTGACAGCTTTCGATGAACTTGGCAATGGTTTCGTTAACGATAGGCAGTTTGACTTTGCGGTTATGGGTATATCGTTACGATCTCTTATGGTATGCAATACTTTGGTCTGACAGCTTTCAATGAACTTGGCAACGATTTCGTTAACGATAGGCAGGTTGAGATTGCGGTTATGGGTATATCGTTACGATCGGTTATGCCATGCAGTACCTTAGTCTGACAGATTTCAATGAACTTGTCAATGGTTTCGTTAACGATAGACAGGTTGACACTGCGGTTATGGGTATATCGTTACGATCGATTATGTCATGCAGTACCTTGGTCTGACAGCTTTCAATGAACGTAACAATGGTTTCGTTAACGGTAGGCAGGTTGACATTGCGGTTATGGGTTTTTCGTTACGATTGGTTATGGCATGCAGTACCTTGGTCTGACAGCTTTCAATGAACTTGGCAATGGTTTCGTTAACGATAGGCAGGTTGATATTGCGGTTATGGGTATATCGTTACGATCGGTTATGGCATGCTGTACCTTGGTCTGACAGCTTTTAGTGAACGTGGCAATGGTTTCCTTAACGATATGCAGGTTGATATTGCTGTTATGGGTATATCGTTACGATCGGTTATGTTATGCAGTACCTTGGTCTGTCAGCTTTCAATGAATGTGGCAATGGTTTCGTTAACGAAAGCCATGTTGATATTGCGGTTATGGGTATATCGTTACGGTCAATTATGTCATGCAGTACCTTGGGCTGACAGTTTTCAATGAACTTGGCAATGGTTTCGTTAACGATAGGCAGGTTGATATTGCGGTTATGTGTATATCGTTATGATCGGTTATGGCATGCAGTATCTTGTTCTTACAGCTTTCAATGAACTTGGCAATTGTTTTATTAACGATAGGCAGGTTGATATTGCTATTATGGGTATATCGTTACGATCGTTTATGACATGCAGTAACTTGGTCTGACAGCTTTCCATGAATTTGACAATGGTTTCGTTAACGATAGGCAGGGTGATATTGTGGTTATGGTTATATCGTTGCGATCCAATATAGCATGCAGTACCTTGGTCTGACAGCTTTCAATGACCTTGGCAATGGTTTCCTTAACGATAGGCAGGTTGATATTACGGTTATATGGGTATATCGTTACGATCGGTTATGGCATGCAGTACCTTAGTCTGACATATTTCAATGATCTTGGCAATGGTTTCGTTAACGATAGACAGGTTGACATTGCTGTTGTTGGTGTATCGTTACGATCGGTTATGGCATGCTGTACCTTGGTCTAACAGCTTCCAATGAACGTGGCAATGGTTTCGTTAACGATAGGCATGTTGAAATTGCGGTTATGGATATATCGTTACGATCAGTTATGGCATGCAATACCTTGGTCTGACAGCTTTCAATGAACGTGGTATGACATGCAGTACCTTGGTCTGACAGCTTTCAATGAACGTGGCAATGTTTTCGTTAACGATAGGCAGGTTGACATTGCGGTTATGGGTATATCGTTACGATCGGTTATGGCATGATGTACCTTGGTCTGAGAGCTTTCAATGAACTTGACGACTTTCACTGTTTTGTTGACGACGATGGAAACGAACTCGGCAAGTAACTAGCCATTATGGACATCATCGCATATGCCAGCAGGCATTTGATATTTGCACCTGTAGTAAACACAATCGTTTCGAATCACAATCACGTAAGGACAAACCGTTGGTTAACGGAGCATTATTATCGATTAGAGTGGACGGACGGGGACACATCCTTCGAACATCTTGTGGCGATATTAGTAAAGTACACGTTTCCTTTTAACTTTATGTTCGTAAAAGGATTACAGAAAAAAGATTTCTGGAGAAGCGTATAGTACATTTCATTATTATAAATTTAGAAGTTTTCAGTTGTCCTAAAATCGATTACGTTCAATACACGGAAAAGCCTGTCTCGTGTACCGCTTATTTCCAGAAAATATGTTATCGTTGCGTGTGAACGAAAAGTTAGCGACGTACATAAATTATTGTGTGAAATAGAACACAAGCCAAGCTAAGTGTGCATCTTTGTGTGTGTGTGTGTGTGTGTGTGTGTGTGTGGGTGTGTGTGTGTGTGTGTGTGTGTGGGTGGCAGCTGTTACTTTTTTTGTTGATGAGTGTGCATTAGTTGTTATGATGATATAATCGGCTCCGTCTGTCTGGCCATCTGTTTATCGCGGCGTGTGAACGTAGTCGTACATAAATTTTTTTAAATAACAGAACACACAAGCTGTCTGACACCATCTGTTATCACAGCGTGTGGGAAACAGAACGCAAGCCAAACTAAGTGCGCGTCCGTGACTTTGTGTGGGAGCTTTTTTTTTTTTGTTGTTACCATGTCTTTCGTGTACATCCTTGAGATGAACATCTTGTGTCGATATTAGTAAAGTACACGTTTCCTTTTAACATGTACAAATACTAGAGTACACGCTTTACGCGAGTGGGTTGTATCAGATTTTAGAATAATCAATATGTTTCTGATAAATTACTAATATTATTGTTTAGCGCTTACGTAAAAAAATAACAGCCGTCACCTTTCTATCGATTACATCATATGTCTAAAAATAAATTAGCGTCGACGACATGTTCAAACAAGCACATGTGCTGTCTAGTCGTATAAAAATAACCGACACCCCTCTTCCTCACCTACCCATCGAACCGTGAGAAATCAAGTCGTATCCTGTTCACACAGTTAAATACATCACCTGTCTAAAAATAAATTAGCGTCGACGACATGTTCGAACAAGCACGAGTGCTGTCTAGACGTATAAAAAAATAACCGACTCCCCTCTTCCCCACCTACCCATCGATCCGTGAGAAATCAGCTCGTGACCTGTTCACACGGTTAAAAATAAACGCTTACTGTGCGTTGAGTGGTTTCTCCCCTCTCCGGTTTCCACCTCCACAACTACCTCCCTATATATTCGCTGTGCACGAGCGTTATTCGTTCATTCGTTGAGAGACGTGCCAGAAATTATTATAAATTCTTTATTTTAAAATGGTGTCAATCACTGAAAAGTTTGCAACTATTAGCGCAATCGAGTATAAAAAAATAAAGGAATTGATAATCGGTGTAAAATATCCGATCCGACTCGTCACTCTTCAAGATTAATGAGACCCTAAACTAAAATATCGTGTATATCTACCAAAGGGATACGCAGGCGTTTTCGAAGATGAGGAATTAAAAAATTGAGTACCGTGTTCGCTACAACTAATTTATCGTGGAGAAAAGGATAGAGCTTACATAGTAGAAATTGTACAGTAGGACCGAATGGACATCTTCATTTGTCGCGTACGATTACATATATTGTTATTGTGTGGTGTGTGTGTGTGTGTGTGTGTGTGTGTGTAGTTTATTGTATATTTTTATGTGTGTTTGATTACAATATATGTAAATTTTGCTTTGCTTAGTTGTTTATTTTCAACTATCCTTTTTTCCTTCCAACATGCATGTTTCATAAGTGAAATGTCAATCAGAACAATTGCACAAATGCACGATAATCAATTTTTACAAGTGAAATGATATTCAATTTTGCACCGCAATAGTAAATCCGAACGGCAGCAGTGTAAATATCTAAACCCATACACTATAACACATGCACAAGTTGACAACGTGACCAACGCCAGTACAGTTCTCGAGTTGGCAACAATGCAATTCACCTCTTCACATCGACGACATCCGGACAATGGGGTGGGAGTGTAAATATATCTGAAACCCGTACACTATAACACATGCATGAGTCGACAACGTGACCGATGCCAGTACAGTTCTCCAGTTGGCAACAATGCAATTCACCTCTTCACATCGACGATATCCGGACAATGGTGGCAGTGTAAATATATCTGAAACCTGTACACTATAACACATGCACGAGCCGACAACGTGGCCGACGCTAAACCAGCACACATGCACAAGTTGACAACGTCGACGCTTTTCCAACGTGGACACCCTTCCGGAAAACACAGTATATATCCAAACCCATACACTATAACACACGCTCGAATCGCCAACGTGGCCGAACCTTAACCAGCACACTCTTACACTACTTGACTGAGTTGGCAACAATGCAATTACTTAACACATAGACACAACATCGACGATATCGAGACAATTGTGGCAGTGTAAATATATACGAAACCAGTACACTATAACACCGAGTTGGCAACAATGGCGGCACATATATTCAACCCGTACACTATAACACCGAGCCGACAACAGTTGGCAACACCGACGCTTTTCCAACATGGCCGAACTTCCGGAAAAACCCCTTACATATACATACCCATACACTATAACACATGCACGAATCGGCAACCCGGCCGTACCTTAACCAGCACACTCCTACCACAACCCGACAACATCGCACCTTTTCCAACATGGCCGCCGCCGCCGACAAAATGGACGACGACCCCACCACGACGGGCGACGATCAAGCCAGGCCGCCGCCCAGCGACGATGACGACGTCAACGACGACGTCAACGGCGAACGGCGAACGGCGAACAGCGAACGGCGGCCACGCCTCCGCCAATCAACGCACACATAACCCCACAAAATGGACGACGACGACAACATGGCCGAATGCCGACAACATGGCCGACTACTTCGACACGCCCAACAAGGTCACGTGGGACACACCACTACCCCCCCGGTCCATCCGCAAATATGCACACGACGACACACTGCACCGGATGTATACCCCACCACCACGATTTTTGAATCTTGCGCCAAAAGTGGGTGTATGACGTCACTTCCGCGGTAGAGGGTGGTGATGGATTGGGGGGTAGTGGTGTCATCTTCCATCTCACTCGCACTCATTGCACATGTCATTCGCTCTCACTCGCACTCATGGGGAAGATAGTGGGTTAGAACCCCCATAACACCCCTACTCACGTAGGCTATGCAAATGCTGTGTAATAAACCTGTTTGTACGCTACTACTAGCATTACTACATTAGCGTACACAGCTGAAGAAAATAAAATAAAATAACTGAACAAAATTCGTGAACTTTTTCGACCCTTTGGGGGGGGGGGGAGTTCGGTCTGGCTGGTGATTCAGTGGTGGTAGTGATGTTGATGGCGATCAGTGGCGTAACAGCTGGCCCCGCAGGGCAAGGGGACCGCGTAAAAATTTTCCTTAATTTGTATAAGGATGTGTATAAACCATTGAAGTTGAGTAAAACCAAACTTCACCATATGTATTTAACACCAAAAAAATACATTTTCATTTACTTACGACTGTTATTTTACCAGTACCTAATGATGTGCTTTGTGAGTGTAAATTATTTGCTTAACTGCACAATAGGGCAGTGATTCCAGTTAAGAGTGCACCGAGGCCACAGGCCAGGCCTGCGTCGTTATTTGTTATGAGCTACAAAAGGAAACTAATAAATAGGCCAAAGTACTAGAATTTTGTAAATGTTATGGTACTCTAACATTGGCGGCTTCAAATTTAGTCCTTAGAGGATATAAAGGTAAGATAGGCCAGCCCAGTCGCAGAAAATGTTTGGCTATTATCGATATTTTGAGTAAATACAAAGCAATCTGTTGTTGCAAGAGACATGGCCACTAAGGAAGGAGGATGAGAAAAGATTAGAAGCATTTGAGATGTGGGTTTGGCGAGCAATGGAAAAAGTAAGGTGGGTTGGTAAAGTAAGGAATGATGAAGTCTTAAGAAGAATAGGGGAAGAGAGAAGAATCCTGAAGGTAATAGAAAATAGGAAAAGGAATTGGTTAGGTCATTGTTTAAGAAGACTGCAAAAAAGAAGAGAGGGGGTAGAAGAATGAAGTTAATAGATAGCATCGAAATCAGAGGGTGTTACAAAGAAACGAAAAGTCTGGCATGCGATAGGACAGCTTGGAGAGCTTTTACCATTTGAAGACCTGTCTCAGGGCAGAACACCAAATAAATTGCAAGAGATAGTCAGCTCTCCGAAGAACAGGTAGAAGTATATGAGTCCCAACATTCAAAATTAACTCCCTCAGCTTTTATCTAAAAAAGTAAAAAATATTATTTTGAAACAGATTGAATCTGGTCTGTTTTTCTCCGTAGTAATGGATACTACACAAGACATTAACAGAAATGATTAACTGAATCAAGTAATCAGACATGTCTCAATTTCTGAAGTTGAAACAGGAAGGTAACTAATAGAAATATTTAGAAAGATAGTGTAATAGGAGGATTTATAGAAATAACCGATGAAACTTAACTGTACTTACATTATTATCAACTAATATAATAATAATCAGTGTCTTACTTTCAATTTATTTCAGTTGTTGTAATGCATGTTTATGTAATAATGTATTACAGTTAAATTGAAAAGTCAGTAGTTACTTTATTTTAATTGTCAGAATTATTATTAATATAAATAAAAATTTTAAATATATAACCTTGTCTTGTTTTTCGCTAAATTACCATGTGGTTCTATTTACCACTCTTGTCTGGTTACCATGTGGCTAAATAAAAATGTTTAATAAGTAGTTTCAATTGAGCATTTCTGAACCTATTATGTAGTTTTGTTAAAATCTATTACAATCAGTATATTATATTTTAGTTTGTACATTACGTCCTTTGTATCGATCTTAGATTCAACTTTATGCTTGTATCTTTAAATTGCTAGTTTAATTTGTAAATTGCTAGTTTTTGTGTTGTATGTCTGTAATAAGTATAAGTTGCATATTTTCCCATTAGCTTTAACAAAAAGTAATAATCTTTTTTATTCATTTAGAGAGTCTTTTGCATGTTTGCAGTCTACTGTGGTGGTGCGTCTTCCCCATGCTCTGTATGTGTGTGTTGTGTGAAGTAAATTCCCAGAATTTCAATCAGTCTGTATTAAATGTCTGACCTGTGTGATGTAATGTTGTTGCAGACGTACTCGAGGGATTCACTGTCTAGCCAGAAGTCCAGTGGTCCTCCGCCTCACACAACACTACAAAGGCATGCCAAAGCTAACCGCAGTGTTCTTATACCTAGGTGAGTTACAGCTTATACTCTGTAACTTTATATCACGTGTTCTATATATTTTGGTAGCATGTTCAATAAAAATCAGTTACGGTATAACATCATTTTTCCTGGTGGTTAATATATTAGTGGTAAGTAATATATCGAAGTTTTGTCATATTCATATTAATATTATGTTCAGTTGTGAATAAAACAGTGTAAAGCACATAACATTGTGAATCAATCATAATTATTAAAAGAAAACCGTAACTATTGTAAGGGATGTTTTTTAACTACCTGAGATGATATGAACTCTCATATAAAATTAAGTTAGAGTGTTGGTGTAAGATATGACTTGTGTGAAACATAATCTTCTCTGTATTACTATACTGAATTAACAGTAGATATAATTGTAACACTGAAAACAAAAATATTTGAAACAGTAGAACAGTATGTTATAGACTGAATTTAGGTGTGCTTAGAAAGGACGTGAAGGGAGTGTATGAGGATTGTAAAGTAATATACCTGTTTTATGATTTAAAAAAACAGACAAAGATTTTTGAACAACACTTTTTATTTAATTTGAATTGACCTTTAGTTGCTTTTCTATATACTGTAGTCCTATTTACTTTACTAAATATAATTATTTCACTAACGACTCGGAACCAAAGTTTTTTATGGGTAAAAACGTAAAGTTTTACCTTATAACCTGAACCGGTTTTCGCCTTTTAAAAAGCTTCTGAAGAAACATAAAAAACTTTGTGATCCGAGTCGTTAGTGAAATAATTATATTTAGTTAACTAACGGACACGTCATGGACAACGAAATCCAAGTACTTTACTTTGTATATTAAACATATATCATACTCTTTGAAGAGTTTTTTTTTAAATTTCCGCATCATATACCACATCTGGCAGTTAATTAAGATCAGTAGTCATTGTTTTCTGCAAGTCTTCATCACTGTTGAAATGCTTTCTACTCTGCGAGACCTATAATCATAGGAATAATAAGAAAAAAGTAATCGTAGCAAATAGGAACTGAAGTAAATCTACAGTTTATATGCTGCAAAAACTACGTTTTTTTTGT
Source organism: Magicicada septendecula (assembly GCA_034769895.1). Classification (NCBI taxonomy): domain Eukaryota; kingdom Metazoa; phylum Arthropoda; class Insecta; order Hemiptera; family Cicadidae; genus Magicicada; species Magicicada septendecula. Next base: position 14,836,818 of record CM068370.1, read on the forward strand.
TAACTTTTTTTTAATACAATATTTCTGTTTTAGTACTTTAAATTCTAAAATCTCTTGGTATCCACTGAACTCAATCTTCGCTGTTTGGTAACATGTTTAACATACTTTGATAATCACATCTAGTTGCTCTTGACAGTAGCTTATAGTGTTGAAAGTTGTTTTTATTTTAATATGTCAGATGAACTTCTTACTGATTTTGTTCTGCGAATGAAGTTATTTAGAAACACTTTCACAAGTAGTGACTGTAAAAGGCAGTTCTAATTATCAAACCAGTTTAGCAAAAAAAATGATAAAAATTTGGAAATTAGTCCCAGATGCCAGTTACAGAAAAATATTATTTTCTTGTTAAATCAACAAAGTTAACTTATGACTGTAAACATTTTGTCCATGTGAAGGTAATACAGAGTCTGTCCTCCAACATGTGAGTGATAAATATAAAATCTTATGAAACACATTTGTTGGAATTTTTAGTACATTGATTAACATTGTTAACTCACACCATTGTGAGATAATAGTTATTACTTTTTATTGTTATTTTTTCCAATACATCGAACTTCAATACTGCCTTCTATTATGGTCCGGATTCTGTTACATGTTTACAATTACAGGAAAACCTGACCTAATGTCCACCTTAATGAATGGCCACTTTTCTGAGGAACGGATTTTATTTTCCATAAGATCAATGTAAATTTCTCCTCCAATAAACGGTCACCTCCTACATTGGCCAGCTGTCAGCCCACAATGTGTTCATTGCCTTGTTTAAACGGTCACCTATTGCATGTTCGGTCGTCTGGAATACAATGCAGTAGACAAAATAGTTTCACAATACAGATTTCTAAGAATGTTATTTTTAGTGTTATTTTAAGTGTTTTTAATTATTTTAGTTATTTAATTAATTATTAGTTATTTTAATAATTTTAAGTGTTATTTTTTAGCACAGTAAAAGACTGTTTGTCAGAAGTATCATTTCTTTATCTTGTCCATGTGTTGTAATATAAGTATTTTCAGTTTGTAAACATACTGTAAATAGGAATACAACTGCAAGTACACAATAAAATGATACAGCTGATCTTCCTTACTTAATATACTGTATTGTTACTACCCTCGGCAACCCTTCATTAAATGGCCACATTTTACAGAGATCAAAGGGTGGCCACTTAAGTCAGGTTTTACTATACATAAATCTAGGTCAGACATGTCAGCTCAGATGTATAAACATTGTTAGGCAGAACCACAGAGGTGAGGGTCCGTCATGTCTGGGCAAATTCTTATAGAGTAGTTTATTGTCAGTAGTTTGAGACCTAGGCGAATATCTGACTCCATCCTTATTTATACAGAAGACTCCACCTACAGTTGTTACAATCATCATCATCATCTTCACAACACGGCGTAAGCAAGGTGCTGCGTGTTCTGCCTTCAAAGATCCTCCAGCTATCTCTTCCTGGGTCTACCCACACAGCTGTGTCCTATAGGTTTATATTTCAAGACTTGTTTGGCCAGTCTTGAATCTAACTAACATTCTTTCTAAGTGCTCTTTCCACCATTCTTTATAACGTTTTAGTCTTTCATTAAAGTTAGAAACTTGTAACTCTTCTCTTATGGCCTCATTTCTTATACGGTCAAGTTTAAAACACTTTTTAAAACTCCTCTTAAGAATGCCATTTGCGAGGCCTGTATTTTACTTTTTTGTTTCTTGATTGTTGTACATAAATTGTTGTACACTCAAATGACAGTACAGGGACTGCCATAACTTTGTAAAACTTTAATTTTGTATCTCAATGTACCTTGTGTCTAAAAATACGGTTGATTATCCCACAATAATATAATTATAGTAAAGTAATTACAGCTACAAATATTACATAACACAGTACAGGAACATTTTACTACATGAACTACAAATAATAATTGAAACTACAACGTGCAATTATGCTAATCTATGCATATCAAATTAATCAATTATCCAATTAGATTAAATGTGTCAAAATTGCTTTGTTTACGTGAATCTATTAATTATTCTAATATAATTAATTGTATTCATTAACGATTAGCATAATCACTGAGACTCTTTAGTGTTGTTTAAACAGTGTTGGAAAATTTATCACAAATAATTTAATTAACGTTAGTGTTTCGTTACTGAGGTAGTGACAATAATGAACGCATGAATACTTAACAAATAAATTTTTATTTCTTTTATGAATTTGCTAACTGCTATAATTTTTTTATTGTTCGACTAAGCTTTTCGTCATTACTGACATCTTCAGGTCTTAAACAACAGTCAGGTTGTTTAAGACCTGAAGATGTCAGTAATGACGAAAAGCTTAATCGAACAATAAAAAAATTATAGGAGTTAGCAAATTCATAAAAGAAATAGTAAGGATGGCTGCTAATTTAAACAATACGAAGAATAAAATAAATTTTTATTTATTAAACATTATTCAAATAAACTTTTGAGGCATAAATATAAATTATGACCTGTAAATACAGTTAAGAAAACATACATGAATATAAATCACAATATATATCCGTTTCGTTGCTTGGTGTAAAACAAAACATACAATACAATAGACATACATAAACATAGACATCAAATATTATTTATCCTACACTAATGCGTTCATTTTGCCTCAGATGAATAGTTTTTATATTTAATATTACCATAGTAATTGATCTAAATTCTCAAAGTGTGGTTTCTTTGAAAAGAGACAGAGCAGTAGTTTTTTATTAGAATATTAATAACATGAAGATTTTACTTGAGAGAATGAATATCCATAAATTCCATCGGTGAGAATCCCTGTTCACTGATGATCCATGTAAGTAGAAATTCTGTAGATTTTTGTGTTGTCATCACTTTGCACTCGCGGGTAAGATCCACTCCCGTCAGTGTAATTGTTAATAATGAAAGTTTATAAAGTCTTGTGTTGCATACGTGTGTTCAATATTAGTAGTTGTATGCAGATAATTGTCTGTCGCTGACTTGTTTTGTGCATTATATATGTTTAATGTAGTTGTATCATGACTGTGTGCAAAATTCAGCACGAGTGTTATGATCGCTAATTCACTTATTGTTTCTGAGTTCGCACGACTGAGATAGCGATACCTTAATCATAGTGTGTTCCGATATCGACCACTGTGTTCGTAATTGTCGTGCCAAAGTTCTAATAACGAGTCGTTCGCTCACTTATTAATGTTTAATTTGCATGTCGGAATGCACTTAAAGTTTAAAGTATCAAATTCAAGTTCTAGCGATACTTATATCACTTCACACTTCGCGTTACTGCGGTAGACTTCCGTAACTTAGTGAAATACGATTTACTGATTGAAAAACCGCATGATTGTCTGAGAACTATTGAGTAACCATGAAAACTGCGTAACTGACTGACTTTTGAATAACTGAGTAACTGATAGACTGAAAACTTGATAGACTGAGTGATACTAAGAGACTGAGAGAGTGAGTAATTCTTAACAACTGAGAAACTGAGCATTTACTGAGCGCCCGCATACCTCGTAAACAGTTTTTATTAAGCGTTATCTACCAGAATGCAACTTTCTGTCGAACACGCCTCTGGTCATCATCGATAGGTCTAATATTTCCTTCCACTCTGGATATCTGTGTTTCTCGGCACCCTGATTCGCTATTCTGGTTGTCACCATGACGACAATCCTCTCCGCCTGCTCCTTTGGAAGATGCTAAACTCTGGTTGGTTATCGAACCTCCCCTAACGTACACGGCGAAAGGGCTTCGTACCACTTCTTAGAATCTAGGGCAATTGCTCGCCTGTCTGTCAAACCTTTGTTCTTGTGACTCTCCCAAGGCCTGCTGTTGTTCCTTTACTAACAATACGTATCGCCTGGTTCTTTGTTTGACTTCCCTTCAACTTTTTCTGTCAGTTAACAGCTTCTTGCTCGACATCACCCCAAGATGCCTCCACGGTCCGTCGTCATAAATATCGGTTGTCATCCTAACGTTGCCCCATGCTGTGTGACGCTCTTGACTGTATTCTTTTGGTGTACGCTGTTTTGTCTTCATACTGGGTAAAACCTTTCTAATTCCTTTGTGAGTGAGTATCCTTTTCTTAAAGCTCGCACGCTCCAAATTTAACCCTACAGCATGCGCTCCCTTCAATTTCCACGTATCTGTGCCACTAGACTCTGCTTTTGTTCAGTTTGTTGTGGTGTTGTAAATCTGAGCTGGGCTTGGTCTGTCACCGTCGACCCTATTTCCCTTTTGTTGTGTTATGTTAGGCATACTCTTATTGTCTTGTTGCTGGCGTCGGGTTGACGTGTTGTTAAATTGTTCTTATTTATTGCTCTGGCTTGGTTGGTGACTTGACCTGTGCTAACGTACATCTCGATCATAAAATTATGAAATTAAAAAATTTTTGTTTGCCATAAAAACTATAAATAGTCCCGGAATATTTTTTACACCCTTTTCTAATAAAAAAAAAAATCCCCCCCCCCCCGGGAAGGCGTAACTTAATATTTAAGACTAGGCATGTGACCTAGATGGAAATAAAATGTGCTGAGCCCGTAGTGACAGGTCTTGCAAGAAAACACCTGATCAACAATAACAAGATTTTATTTATGTTTTTTTGAACAATTGTTTTACAATGTTTTTTTTGTTTGATTTTTCTTAATTCTTGACATCCATTCAGAGCTCTCTTAATTACACAAAATATGTCAAAGTATGTAAAGTCACATGGTGGTTTAATTATAACCAGAATATGTGAAATTATTTCCAACAATTGAATAATGGCATGGCAACCTACTGAATTTATTATTTTTATTATAAACTTTTACTTCTGTATTTTACTTTCCAAAAGAATTGTTTGTATAGCATTAGTAATGCAGGAACCATTCATGAACATATGATAATTATAAGTATTTGGAGCAGTCAATCCATGATCATTAGATAATACAATAATAATTAAATCAATAATTAATGATTAAATTCAAAGAACAATTACTTAAGTGTGCAGCAGTACTTTCATCTATCTGTTCCCCATCACTAGGATTAATCACATTAAATTGAAACCAGTGATCACAGTAAACCGAGGTTTAAGTTTGTTACTTAAATATTTAAAAAAAATGTAGTAAATTAGTTGTTAATCAAATATTAAAATATGTCGCATATTTTTTTGTTAAGTTAATTAAGTACAGGAATATTATAGAACTATGATAAATTGAATAGTTAAGCTGAACCAAAAAAATAACTAAAACAACCTTTAAATTTAGAATAAGAGAAAGAATTGGAACGTGCAGGATCATGTGACAGGCAGATGCAAGTACTCTCCGAGTATTACATTTTCTTAAGTTCTGGATATTGTCAAAAAAGAATTTTAAACTCAGTTTTCCCTTTCGCAGTAATAGAATTAAATATTTAGATAACAGAAAGGTAACCCTTGACTGTATGCAAATCAAAACACAAATACTTATAAGTTACTTTTACTTATAACCCAGTCAGTAATGTCCACACTTTAGCATGTCTTCACAAAACATGTTCAGTAATGTTAACTCTGAAACATGAGTCTAATTTCTAACAATAGGTTTTAGCGTGTGAGCATGCGGAGCACTTCGTGTGTGAAGTTTATTAAATAAAGGAAAGTTCCCTCCTGATCTTTTGGATGGCACTAAATATGTTCCTGCATTTTCGGTGGTGTGTGAAGGGTGATGTCGGATGGCGTGACGGCGTTGGGGTATCTTACGCAGGCTCTGCAGATGGGCGAAGATGTAGCGTGCCCATCACGTGGACCCCTTTCCTCTCGACTAAGGCGGAGAAACCTGCGAAAATTTTTACTTGTATATTTGATTCAGATATATATACACATACCACCCAACATTCCTTTGTCAAAGCACTCTGATCACACACGTCACTATAACTTCAATACCGCAAATGCCGGTCAGTAACTCCAGTCAGAATCACCCTTTGGGCTTTTAATTTGAATTTTAAACTTCATTCTGTCGCAAGAAATCATTACACATTACGCTTAAACAATTTTATGGGTTACCTTCCATGTTTAAGTTCACATAATGATTGACTGACGAGCATGTGGTCTCTGCTACTACATTTATAACTATTTCAATTAATAACCAGACTTCATGGAACCACAATTATAAATTCATACTTGCTTTAATTCTTTTACGTTTTTAAATTTTGAACTGTCTATAACATTATTTCTTTATCTTGACTGTAAAATAATTTTACCACATGCTTGTATATTTACCAGCACAAACATGGACCGCCTGAGCCACACGCACACACGATCGTTACATTTCACACACACAAACCCCAATTAAATTAATATTACATATACACTCGCAATACTGGCTCACGTGAAGCTCTTTAATACAATTTATCTAGGCATAGTGGCGTCACAATTCACGCCGTCACAATCCAAGCTGCACCAAAGTTGAACGAGAAAAGAGAACGACGAAGGCCCAGCGCCAACCTATAAAAACTCGGACATTGCTGACCAAATTTCATTGACAAGTGGACGCCACGGCCTGCCAAACGACGTCACCACTCAAGGTCGCAGCGAACAACCTGCATCTCGATATCAAAGCGGGCATTGCAACAGACCGCGACAGTGCACCGAACGCACGGAAAACAAAACCAAACCGGCCGTGGTGCCGTGGTGTTCACCTTTCAATATAACCACGGCACATAATATTATATTACAATGAATCTATTATTTATTGTAATTATGGTAAACTGATATTGTTATCAATATGCAGTGTGCACTACGCATTATATTGCAATGAATCTAATACTTGTTGTAACTATGGTAAATTGATATAATAACTGAACCCTGAGTACAGTGATTGTGATAGTAATAATTTTCTTCTACACTTCCAGTTTTTCGGCACTTTGCCTGTTCCATCTTCAAAGGCTACCTTCTATCACTTCCTCGTTTCTCCTTCTGACAGATTTGTGGAATACATACTGCTATTGTGCTTTCTATATGCACCTTTCGTTTCTGTCAGTAGACTCTCATGTCAACCACAATACTGTCGATTCCCAGTTAGTCTCGTATGTCAGAATTCCATAACCTATCCAGTCTGCCACTCCCCCCCCCCGAAGGAGCAGCCATTTCTGATTCCTCAGATCTTCTTTCTTTGTTTTGGATTAGCATCCAATCATTCTCTAATCCATGTAGCAATACCAGTTTAGCCATGGTCTTGTACAGTAACAGTTTTGTTCCTGTGTGAAACAATTGCCAGGCTGTTTGGTGGTGGTCCAACATTATTAAAATTATAGTAGCTGGTCCATGGCACCAACCCCGTCAACATAAACTATATATAAAACACTCAACAAAGTAACAGACAGACATTTTTTTGGCTGTGCTCACAAGAGCCTTGTTCAGTGTGGCAGTAAAGAGGTAGGGCCTAATAAGCCCCACGAAACATGATTTTGTTCCTCCTAATTTCGTTGTTTTAATATCTTGATTATATTTGCACATTACTTCAGTATTTCTGATACAATAAAATTAAATGTTATTTAAAGAATATAATCTTTCAACGTTATCTAAATTAAATTTTTTTTTTAATCAATATTTAATAATATAAAATTGTGTATAGTTCTTTAAGGAGGAGGGGGGTTTAACTCTCTTATCTCCCTGCGATTGTGCATCTGAATAATTCTAAAAGGAGTTTTTCATTATAGATATTACCCATTAATATAATTAAAACCAGCACAAGTGGTTTGTACTGTGTGTGTATTTTTAATCTCTCTCTCTCTCTCTCTCTCCTTCTCCCTCTCCCTCTCCTTCTCCCCCTCTCACTATCTTTTTCTCTCTTCCTTAATACACACAGGAGTGGTGAAAAATGAAAACAACTGAGATGTCTTACACCACAGAGCTGTTTTCCGATACCAGGATTTGCATGGAGTTTCATGTTCTTTGGATTTCGTACCACTAGTTTATATTGATGCCTGTTAAATACAGTAGGATGTTACAAAGAACTGATAAAAACACACACTATCTGTGAAGAGTTATAATTTGTGTAACCAGAACATTAATACCCCCCCCCCACACACACACACACACACCGCAAAATGTCCCAAGGTTATAATACTACACAAGTGTGTCTGAAGGCTAAGTAGAGTTTGATGAAATGGAATCACCTGTTAATATTTACGTTTAAGTAAACAGCTAAATTGTGATCAGCACAAGGTTAACAGTACGCTAAATTGTAAGTAAAAGTAGCTCAAATATTTGGTTTGGTGCTGCAATAATTTTGGTTGTTAGCAGTATAAACAAGTTTTTAATGTGGAAATATGAAGAACAGAATGTGTTCCACTTTACAGACGACCTGTAAAAAACCCCAAATAGTGGGCCATTTCAGTCTCTTTTGTTTGTTACGGACAATATTTCTTGTTTGTACTATGGTATTTATGTGAAACATTATAAGAAACAGTCAATACCATTTTTATATTTGTTTGTGTCCCTTACACCTCTGAGTAACAATGTGTAAGGTATTAAATATGTTCATGTATGTACCGTCCACCAAGCTGATATGGTTAAGTGTTCAAGCTTATATAAATCGATCGCATGTACTCTTCAAAGTATATTACTCTTCAAAGTATATACTATCTACATGATTTTAGCAGTTATTGCTTTAAATGTTTTTGAGATGTAATATAGTTAAATTAAATTTTATATCATATAAATAATGGTCTCATACTTTTAATATAGTCATGGTTCCAGATTGTATTATTGTTCCCAATTTCTTCCCAACCAATAAGTGCAATATTGGTTGTACTTATACAATCTTTAAAAAGTTTCTTATGTTTTGAATAGGCAAAGAGTAGACAATTTTACCACCACTCGAAAGAAAACCAGGAAACCTGAACAGTTTGAAATCGAACCACTAAACCTGGAAATAGTTAATCGGTTTAAATATTTGGGATGTTGGATGGCAGAAGATAATGAAGAAATAAATGAAATAAGAAAAAGGATACAGGCCGCAAATAGAGCATATGCTTCGTTGATATCTATATTCAAGACCAGGAATATCCACCATCACTCCAAGGTCATGTTATATAAAGTTGTGATTAGAGTGGTGATGGCAGCGAGACTTGGACTCTGAACAAACAAGCCCCTAACATACTCAATACTTTTGAAAGGAGAGTTTTGAGGAGAATTATGGTGCAATCCAAGTCAATGGGATATGGAGAATGTGTCACAATGAGAAACTATACAAGCTGTATAAAGACAATGATCTGGACACCACCACCCGACTGCATAGATTGCAATGGGCAGGACACGTCATTAGGATGGAAGGTGACTGAATACTTAGGAATGTACTGTTTAGTCAAATCGAGGGTAGAAGTCCTGTCGGAAGACCCAAGACACGCTGGATTGACGCAGTGGTGAGAGATGCTGATAATTTACTTAAAATAAGACGATGGATATCGATCGCCAAGGTCAGGGAAAAATGGAGTTGGATGATTATGGAGGAAAAGGTTCAACTTTGAACTGTGACGCCATACATATTATATGTAAAAGTATTAGGACGCCATACATACAATCAACAGTACTCCTATTAGTCCAGGCAAATTAGGAAAAATAGGGGAAATAATTTATAAAGTTTTGAAACTTTGGGAAAACACTCATAGGGGGTGTAGTAGTAAGAAACAGAAAAGTTCCCCCCTCGGGGGTGGGGTGGGGCGTCCTCCCTTCCCTCACCCCAAAAGTCCATTTTTTACCATTTTTTCAATTTTTACGCAAAACGGTTCATTTTTTGAAGAAAACTATTATTACAAAAAATATTCCTCGTGAAATTCTGCACAAAAAAGTTCCTATGAATGTTTTAAGTGAGACGAACCGTTTTCGAGATATTGCAGTTGGAAGAAGATTAAAAATCCATTAGCATGAGTTTGGCCTAATTTTTAACTTCGTTTTGTATTTATTTATTTTTTTCTCTTGTTTCTCCCCAACTATGAAGTTTAAACAACTGTGAAGTTTTCCCTCTTTGTTTAATACCATCCATAGTGTCAACAAATTGTTTTCTCAGCTTTTCTATCACTTGGTATTTTTCCAAATCGCTGAAGGATAGAGCGTTTCCACTCAAGTTAGAAAGACAGTCTTTAATATGGTTCTTCTCCTCCTCCATGATTGGCATTTCTTCCAGTATTATGGTGGAAAGTGCGCGTAATGTTTCGCAGTGAGCCTGAATTGCTCTTGCGTATGCATGGCCATAAAGCATATGGGAAACAGAAGCAGGAGCATACACAGTCTCCAAAAGTTGAGAAAGTCCGCTGTCTTTCATTAGGAAGCCTATTGCTCCTAGAAAAGACATTATCAAGTGAAAGCCTCCTAATCGAATGACTACATTAGAAAACAGCTCACTCTCACCATTAGTTTCCACTGCTACTACATCTCTAGCTTTCATGTAGAGTGGTTGGTCAAACGTCACGAAATTGTTTGCTGCATGGTTTTCTTATTTTCTGTGACTGCATAAGTTAAGGCAGTTAGTATGGTGTTATAATCTGTGGGTGCGTTGTTGATGAATGGAAGCGCTAATACCTGTGATTGAGTATAAGGTTCACTGGATGTGATTTTCTCCATGAAACCCTGCCATGCAGGAATGGAAGGTTGTTGTAAAAATTTCCCCACCATCCAAGCGAAATCATGATTGGAGGGTACTGTTGCTTTAGTGAATGTTCCTTCTGGGTAGACATTTCGCAGAGCAACCTCTTCAATTCCAACTCTATCCTGCCTTCGGAATGTTAGCATACCGATTTTCTGGGCACTTGCTGTTTCCTTAGAACTAGGCATGACAGAGAGTTGTGTTACTTTCTGATTTTCTACACCTCTACCAGGAGTCACACACCTGATTCCACCCATAGCATGGAATGTACCTTTACCCGTCATTGTTGCAATGTGGAAGTCCGCATTATCGAAAGAGAACTGTGAAAACGAATCCTTTGAAATACCTGGTTTCCAGGACTGAACAGCAGAAGCCTCAAATAAAGCCACACTGCTATAGATAGAGCAGAAACCCATACTCGAGACAGTTTCAACAATGTTTTTGGATCCCACTTTGCGAAACAAGTACACTCCGAGACCAAGTTGCAATGGGGAGATGAACGAGCGAGGCCTTGTAGCTGACACAACTGCGTGGGATATTGCTGTACATTTTCTCAAAGAGGATTGTTAACTGCCTTTTTTTTTTGACGCAACCACACCCTTCAAAAATTCTTGTAAAGTTTCAGGAACCATAACTTCAACATTCTCAGTCAAGGCAGTGATATCTGGATAATCAGTAGTACTGTAAGGAGTCATTCGAATATCTTCACGGATGATAGTTGCACCTGCTTCCACTATTCTCATTCACTCATCTTTCTCATTGGCAGCTCGTTCATTGTACCATTGGTTCAACAGTTTGTGACCACCGCCACGAAAGCAAACAACGGGGTTTTTTTTTGGCATTGTGGCAAAGAGGACTCCACCACCGTAGTGTTCAGTCAATCTGTTTTTTAGAGTTTTTATTGTCATTGTATCCCCTTCTGGAAGACATTCATTAATATTCTGCATCAAATCGTGTACTGAAAATTGACATTCCTCTGATGTATCTATAAAATGGTACATTTCTTGGAAAGCAGCATCAAAGTTGGTGTCATGAGGGCGGCCTCTTTTTCGAACAGATGAGGGGTTGGACACAAATTTAGCTTAGCAGTCTTGATGATAACGAGCTTCTGCAGCTACCAAACACAAAACACTGTTGATGCGTTCAGCAACCTTTCTACCTAAGTTATCATTGCGTTGCTCTGCTTTCTCAAGCAGTGTGTCTTTGAGGGTTAAAGAGCGAACTTCATACATTCCTCGACGTTTCTGAAATTTTTTTCTTTCTGCCCCTAAGTCACATTTTTCAGCACATATGAAACATTCTTGTTTGAAATTGAATGTATCAGACGAAGACGATCTTAAACTTCTATCATCTACCGGTACCTGTTCAGCTTTCTGTTTGATGTGTTTCTCAATATTACGCTGCTTATTGTATTCACGTCGACATACCTTATGCACTTAAAATCATTCCTACATTTTGTAAAAAAGTATAAGCCTTATCCTTCCTTTCCTTGCTGACACGTATCAAAGTTTCCAACCCCTTGGTCACTTTTGATGTTTCTCCTTCTGACATAGATTTATTACAAATAAAACAAGTGGTAGGGTCCCACATTATTTTGTTCTCAACCCACAGCAAAAAAACACGACGAAACACAACGAATTGAAAAATACAATTACAAAAACAGAACTGTCCCGCACGAATTGCGTAAGTTCACGACATAAACTCAACTAAACTGGAAACTGGCAAACAGAGGAGAAACGGCAGCGCGAGAGGTAGTGGGGCGGTGAGTGAATGGAAGGGATTGGGAGGGCGGACCTGTTCCTTTCCATTGTTCGGCGCCAGCCCCTTTCCGACCTACACAGGTCGCCTAATCCTGCTTCCTACAATACTGAACCCACTAATCATTTCATCAAGTTGAAAATGTACGAAATATTTCCACGTACCTAACTTACTCTTTTCATTTACATAACTGACTAAGCCAGAAAAGTTGCCTAAATCATACTTTAATAGAATTTTAATCCTCTTCCAACTCCAGTATCTCGAAAACGGTTCGTTTCACATAAAACATGCATAGGATCTTTTTTGTGAAGAATTTTACGAGGAATATTTTTTGTAATAATAGTTCTCTTCAAAAAATGAACCGTTTTGTGTAAAAATTGAAAAAATGGTAAAAAATGGACTTTTGGGGTGGTGAAAGGGGGGACCCCCCCGAGAGGGGAACTTTTCTGTTTCTTACTACTACACTCCCTATTAGTGTTTTCCCAAAGTTTCAAAACTTTATAAATTATTTCCCCCATTTGCTGTTTTTTTGACTAATTTGCCTGGACTATATACAGTATTTGTTTTTATACTGTTACAAAACAGTGCTAATCTAAAGAAGTGCCAGTGTGTTTCGTATAATCTCTACCTTTCAAGACTTTCATGTCAGTTTTTCAGATTCATGTTGTAATATCACAAAAATATAATTAATGTTATGCCTCACGTTGTAAGCTAATTATGTAATATCACAAAAAAATATAATTAATAATTCGAATGTCAGTTGTATCTTGTAGAACCCCAAGTTGTTGGTGCCAAATATGTTAGGTGTGAATATGTATTGTGAATATATTTACTTTTATAACGCTTCACGTGGTAAGCGCCAAATATGTTATGTTCAATCTCTATATTTATAATATAAGTCTTAAATCTTAATTGTAAATCTTACCCTTCTATGTAATTATATCCTGTAGTTCCAAGTTGTTGGTGCTAAGTATGTTAGATTTGTACTTATTGTAACTGAGTATAAATGCTCAATTAGTCTCAGCAATATTCTGAATTGTATGTTTAATGGTATTTATTTATAAATGAGAACACACTTCTTTTGCTGCTCTGAATCATTCAAGTTTTTATTCCTTAATTCTCTTATTATACTGTAATAATTTTCTTTTTTTTCTATTAATTAGTAACAAATTTCCCCTTTTTTAAGGTTCCTGCTCCATCTAGCTCTCGGATGCATGACAACAAATTTTTATCTCAGGGTTATAACCAAAATTACCATCGTCTTCAGTAAAATTATAAATTCATACAACAAGTTTTAACATACATGAAGAAAAATTTTGTGTGTGTGTAGTAATTAATTGTTGTTTGTGTATGATTGTTTGCATGTGAGTTATTGTGATTATACACAAGAAATCAATTCAGATAATTTTACAACCTTAATATTACACTTTACAAATATAAAACTAATAAAACAATGAACATAATTAATGATTAGATTAATTGACGAGAGAAAATAAATTAAAAAAATAATTGTCTATTATATAGCTCATAGTTCATGAATTCTCAACACGGCGCGCTACAGTCCATCTTCAACAACATTGGAATAAACCGAGAGACGCCATCTTGCTTGAGTTGCATTCACACTACTGAACGTTTAATAAAAATTATATGAGTTTTATACTTTTGTTTGTTCAAAATAAGATTGTGTCACTCACTTTGTATATTATAGATTATGTTTTTAAATGTAGTCTCACTAAATGTGTTCGGCATTTTTGTTTGTATTGAAGTGTTGTGTAAAACGTTGATAGTGGTCAAGGTAGCTTTTAGTATGAAAACGATCTCACCAAATTCAAGATGTTGTACTCCATTTTAGGATATTATTTTCAACTTTTCTTCTTCAGGTTGGTCGAATATACATTGTTCGTTAGTTTACTGATATCTCCTATAACTTTACTTGTCTTTTTACTATAATTTTCTTTACTATTGTTTGGATTGGCAATTGATTTAGTTTGTTCTTTTTGCATTGAACGCCCACACTAGAAAGAAAAACCTTTCTTCCTTGTAAAACCAGCTTTAGATTCATTTATAAGAGGTCTTGATTTGTTTGGTGTATTTTTCGGTCTCAGGGCTGTTTTATCCGCCTCCAGTAAATATAAGTTTTTAATATAATTTTACTTTTCCTGATTATTTTTATATAATCCCGTTTGTTTTTATTTCACTTAATTTTATATTGTCACTCACACTAATGAAGTTGATTTTATTGTTATATGGTCACTTTATATAAAATACATGCCATTTTCACCTTTTGGGCCATACTAGGTTCATAACACTATTTTTATCATTGTTTACACTGTGTCATTTGCACTGTTTCATTATTATTATTTATCACTTTTCTATTCACTTGTCTCACCTTGTATGTTTTTTGAATAAACACAATTATGAAAATAATTACCTTGTCTTTACCATAACACTATATATGAGCTAATTACAAATACAGTCTTAGGTTAAAGACCTAGATTGACTTTTAGGCTTGTGTTATACAAATGATTTTGCTTAATTCTAAATACATTTTTTCTTACATACTACATTATTATTTACAATATTATAATAAAATATACAAAATCACTTCCCTAATCTATTGGGTAATTAGTATGTCACAGTCCAGTCTGGTCCTTTATTATATCTGTTTGTAAAGTTATTTACTATGTTTGTTTACAAAGCTAATTCCTGTTTTTAATTTATTCATGCATCTGTAAAATACTTACTTTTTATTCATGGTTTATATTGTTTTAGTTTTTATAATTCTTCCTTATATAATTATTTTTGGTTGTTCTCATTTGATTACTCATTCTTTATTGCATTCCTCATTCAGTTACATAGCATTTATCTATTTGATTAGTTTTACTATAAATTTTGATGATTAAATTGAGTTTCCTTTTTTTAGTTTTTATAATTCTTCCTTATATAATTATTTTTGGTTGTTCTCATTTGATTACTCATTCTTTATTGCATTCCTCATTCAGTTACATAGCATTTATCTATTTGATTAGTTTTACTATAAATTTTGATGATTAAATTGAGTTTCCTTTTTTTGTATTATGTCATTATGCTACAATGTTTATGAAGAAGTAAAAATGTATTTATTTACTTTATGCACTTGCCTTTTTCCTTTCTTGTGGTTATTTTGTTTATGCATCGTTGAAATGAAGTGGCCAACAAGAATTTAATGTGGCCAGGACGTAACAGAAGAAGAAATTGGAAAGTTGTAAAAACTAAGAATGTCATGTAGCATGTGCCTCAGTACTGGGCTATTTGGTGAACAACTGCCAAAATGTTTTCCCAGCATTTTATCACTGAAGATGGTGAGGCAGAAACATCTGGTTTTACCGACATGAGGCCATGGCCTAACAGCCTTGCTGACGTTCATTCTACCAACATCGATGCCGGCTGTGAAAGCCTTAGAGCAATGATTCCATAAATGTCCCAGATTCTAAAAATTTCTCATAATGCATTCTAGAGAATTCTGTAATATTCTAACTTAAGTACTTTGTATATAAAAGAATCAACCATGCTCAGGAAGTTAGTTGTTATTGTTGTTGTCAGGATAATTCACACTGAGTTAGTTCAGAGAGATTGTGTTGCATGGGTCACCAAGAGGACAGTCAGTTCAATTCACCATGTGGATTTATTTTAAGTATTGTATTTATTTTTATAATAGTGATATATATTTGTTTACTTGTGTTACAATGTAATAATATATATTGGTATTTAACAGTATATAATTTTATTGTTATTCCTTTATAAATAACTCGTTGAGTTTCCTGCAGGTCTCCCATGTAATATCTTCAAATAAATAAACTGCGAGTAGGTTTATTTTCACCTGACGCACGTTTCACAGAAATTATTCTGTATCTTCAGAGGTTTGTTTGAATTGTAATTGAATGGTTTGCTTACAATCATTTTATTACAAGCGAAACAATCAGTTACAAAACAAACAAACCTCTGAAGATGCAGAATAATTTCTGTGAAACGTGCTTCAGGTGAATATAAATCTACTTGAAGTGTATTTATTTGAAGATATTATTGTTACGTAAATATATTTATGGGGACAGATATTATCTTCTTTCATTTATTCATCTTGTTATTTGAATTAGCAGTCTCTGTAATTCTAACTTTGTCGTACTTACTTGCTAAACTGCTGCTTGTCATGCTCCAGGTTGTGGTTTAGGACTTGATAATAGTGGAGACCACCATGATAATAGTTAGGAAAAAGCACCATACGCCAATTAAACTCACTTTTATGGTTGACTATCTTAGACGAGCTTCCAGAGTTTCTCGTCTGGAATGTGTAAGGAATGACGTAATAAGGGAAAGAACAAATAGAAAAGAAACTGTAATAGAAGATATAAAACGTAAACAGCTTTCCTGGTATGGACACCTAATGAGAATGAGTGAAGAAAGAATACCTGTGAGTGTGTTGAAATACAGACCTAGTAACAGAAGAAAAAGAGGCAGACCTAGATTAAAATGGATAGAAGGGATCGAAAAGAGTATGGAAGAAAAGAATCTGAAGAATGAAGATACACAGAATAAGTTGATATGGAAACTGAGATGCGGGGTGCGGCAATAGCTGTGGGATCCCCGCCAATATATATTGTAACTAAACTTGTGTTACAAATAAAATTTATGTTTGTGTTTAATAAAAATTAAGGTTTGAGAAAATTTATAAGTTATAAATTTATTTTTTTTATAAGTTATATATTTTAATTATTTAATTAGTTTTTATTATTTAATATTATTTAATTAAAAGTATTAATAATAATTTATTTCCGTGTATTATTTTGCTAGGCTCTGTAAAGAAATATTTGTTCTATTGTGTTAATCAGATTATGTCAAAGCTGGGTCGATTTGTAGTCACTTCTAACTCAGCTCCTTTTTTTTTAAAGTTAAATTAAAAATGAAATAAATTAATTTAATTACTCAAATAATTAAGAAAACTCGTATTTAGAAACAGTAATGCCATTTATTAAAAGTGATGTGATAATCTTATGTGCATCGACTATTGCTGCGGCAGACTCAATTCCCAGGTCGATTGTGTCAACTAACAAAATATATAAAATTAAAATATTGATTAACAAGGTTTTTTGAGCTGTAGAAGTGGTCAGGGAAAGGCAAGTTACAAAATACTATACTTACAATTAATTAATACTTAATTACTATTACGTAAAAGAAAATTATATTTGAAAATAATGTCATTTAAAAATCGAACCAGTTGGCTGCATATGACGTCACGTAGCTGTTGACTCACCGTGGCATTGTACTGTTGGCAAGATGAACTCGAAACATGGCCGCCATCGACTTCGGATTTCATCCAACTATGCCGGCTCCTGGTTTTTTCCTCTCACCAAATGTAATTGTGATATTTTCTTCTGCGATAGTGTAGTTTCTCTGGATTCTTCGATTGTAATGTTCTTTTTCGCTCAGAGAAAGTTTGATGCGGTATTACTAGTGTCGTATTAAGTGTTCGAATCTGGCTAAGTTCGTTGTTCAATGGAATAGTATTAATTTGAAAATTCCAACATGGCGGATGATTCTTGGTGTCTTTGGTGTTTAATTATATGTATCTTTTTACTGGTTCTTCATTTCGTTAATTGGTTGAGTTATTTTTATTAATTTTATGTTTATAACCTCTTCTGTAACTCTTCATAGGGTACTTTCAACTTAGTTCAAATTATTATATTTTTTAGATCTCCCTTCTGCATGTTCCCATCCGTTCTGGTTCACGTTTAACAATCAACTGCTAAATGAAATCGTTATTTAATATAGTAATTCCAGAAATATTTTGGTATCCTATTCCATTGTCTGAAATTAGCTGTTCGTCTTTGTCCGGATCTGATCTCATAGAATTATATGACATTTTTTTCTATTTTATGGCTATAATTTAATTATTTTTTAATTTCATGAAAATTTAAGTACCTAACAATATTCCTGTTCTAATTTTACATAAATCAATATCCAACATGACCTATTTTAGTTTCAATTAAGCTTAAAACTGTCATTTTTTTTGACATTTCTTATAGGCCTTATTATAATTCACATAATTATAAATTAAATGGCTTACAAGTCGTTTTATGTTAACATTGTCCTTAAATAAGATTACTTAATACATCATTATTCTTTGTCTTTAACAATTTGTTGTTACAACAAACCGATACTGATTAATTTACATTTTATTTGTACTGTGTCCTAGGTTAGGCATGTTAGGCATTATATTACACATTTCCAATAAAGTAAATTTTATCCTCCGATTATTACATTTACTATTATATATTTCTGTGATAATTATAATTAAGTATCTTTATTCTAAACTGACTAATCTCTGTTAATTTATACAGTTTTATCTAACTTATCCTTTTGGATTTGATTACATAGTAAAAGTTGAATTTGGCCTAAAAATCAGTTTTGCTTTGCTACTGATATTATAACTAGTTTGCTTCCTTATTATTTCTCTGGTTTACAATTTAAAAGATATTATGATTACTTCCTTGCCTTTCCTACCTTAACAAAACTTTAAGACAAATTAACATTATTTAACTATAACAAAACATCTTATAATCTAACATTTTCGATGACATATAATGAAAGTTCATGTTCCCACATTTATATTATTATGAAAAAATCCTTACGTCTTATATCTAAATACTTTATTACAATTAATAATATTTCAGTCATTTTCTGTCTTTTTGTTTGTTTGATTGTGACTTCACTTTAGCTACCTCCTAGGGAAATTCACAATTTATTATCACTAGTTTTGGAATTTCACTATTATAGTTTATAGTCGATACCACTTTACTTCTCACTGAGGCATTCTTTATCACCTACACTAATGGTAGTCTTTAATCTTTTCTTCTTAATATTCTACTTTCTACACTGGTGTTATATCTATATTTAATTTACATTCTTTATCTATATGTAATGTATCCTGTAACTTGGGTTACTGGGATTAGGGTTTTGTGTCCTTGTTTTGAATCTAATTAAATTGTACCTATCTGTCATAAGATTTGAGAAGTAACCTTCCCTAATACTACACTCTTTGTACAAAGCTTGAATTAGTTGGTCCTTTTATTCTCCTTCAATGAGTATGGTATTGTTTTATGTTTGGATCCTTTGATGTGGTTATCTTAATAATTCATCCATGATTATCTTTCCTTACTGCTCCTTATCTTACTGGGTATATACTGATGATATACTGGGGTTTTAATCGTCATGTGGTTGAACGTATATTGTTTTATATAGATTGTTCATTTTATTTGTACCAAGAGGTTTTTTTTGTCAGCATTTGATTTACTATAATGATCAATTTATTTAATTTATTTTTTAATCATTTTGTTATTACTCACTACAGATTGTTGTTTCTTCCTTTTCTTTTCAAGGTTGTATTAAGTTATGTTCAGGGTGAAAATTCTGTTATGCTACAATATGTATATATAATAGTGGAGACACTGAAAGGCCTCGTCTGGAGTATGACAGGTAGAAGTTCTTTCATTTAGTCGCTTACTTAGAAAAATGTTCTCATATCAGTCTGTGTCCTCAGTTCTGTTGTTTTTCCTATAGCCTACGTTTTGTAGGATAACTATTTTACCTGCCCCCTTAATTAATTCAATAAGCATAAACTGTGAAGTGTGTGTGTGTGTGTGTGTGTGTGTGTGTGTGTGTGTGTGTCTAGTAGTATATTTTATGAGGGCAGATATCAGTATTTGTCACCTTAAGCCTCAACCTTGAAGGCAAGACCTGTTTTTGACAGGTTTTAGTTAATTTTCTTAATTAGTAAAATACTCCCACTTCCAGAGCTGATTTACATATAAACTTTTTTCACCTTAATAGCAAAGTGCGTGTATAGCTTTTGTTAAAAGCCGTGTGACATTAAGTGGTCACACACACACACACACACACACACACACACACACACACACACACACACACACACACACACACACACTTTAGCATACCTGTTTAGATTTGTCATTACTGTCCATTAAATGCTATCACATCAGGTGTGTAACTTGTTACTGCTGTTTGACTTTGTTTTATTAATTTTTCTTTTTGCTAAGTATTAAGTCTGGGTTGAGTTCACTTTAGTAGTAATGTACAGTTACAAGTACATAGTCTTACATACTTACAGATGAAAATAATTTTTAATCGTAATTGTGATATAACTGTAAGAAAGTCGTTGTATTGTTATTAGTTTCTACCTGAAAGGCTGCTGGTAGTTTGAAGGAAAAATACAGTAGTACCCCATTATAATGGACTAATTGGGGTTTTAATGAAAGTCTGGTTTATAACAAATAAATTTTGTAAGGTTGTATACATAATGTAATACAGTACATCAATGAACCTATGGAGATAAGTATAAAACGTGTTTATTTTTATTTTGCATTTGCATAGCCTACAGTACAAAAGGAACGTATAAATTAAAAATTACTGTAATACTGAACTGTATACAAATGTGATTTATTGTATTTTACAGTCTTTACACAATCAAATGTTAAAATGAAGTGTTCATACTTTACTGTATTATTGTCTAGAACAAGAAGGGCCTGGTTCAAGATTATTATTTATTGGTAACTGGTTTGAAAAAATAATTAATTTTCTGTTGTGATTGTTTGTTATTTATTTCTTTTATTAATAACTGACGTAGGTGCCACAAGTGTTCATAGTAAAGAAACAGATTTTTATTGGTTGTTTGTTCAACGTATTGAATAACAAAATTCAAATGCTCTTTCACTTCGCTCACCTTCAGTGTGGGCTGAGTATTGTTTACTACCTCTTCCTCCCGTCCTCTGAAGAGTTTGCTGATCCAGTTACACTGGCAACAATTTTCTCTTCAGACAAGATTTGGAAGTCAGAGTCATCTTGATCTTCTTCAAGCCAGGTCTTCGAATAACTGACAGATGCTGACCCAAATAGAACCGGATGCATGTGTGCCCGTTGTCATAATTTATGGAATTCCAGACAAAGTCGCCCATCTGGCGAGGGCGACCTGAGTCATGTGGTGCAACGATCTTTTCAAATACACATGTACAACCCAAATACACGTCCATTATAAGTGACGTCCGGTTTAATGGGGTCCGTTATAATGAGGTTTTACTGTATTTGGGTTCCAAAACATTTCAATCATGTGTAAATAACGTTTTAGTTACCACACTGTGTTGCTTTATGTGCTTTATATATAGTCTTTTGAAATGGCAATGACATTTAATTACTGATCACGTGTAGTCTAGTCGGTGTTTGAGAATGGCATTAAATGAGGAAACATTTGCGTGGTTGCTGCATTTATGCATTACAGTCGATTAGTATTAACACAACACACAACAAAATTCTATATTTGGTGTTGAGTGTTTTCAGTCGTTTTACACTTTGGGGTGCCATATCTGTGCTAATAGTTTTGTTCCTATGTAACATTAAAATATTTCTTAGTAGTACAAGAACATTGCAATAGTCTTTGCCTTTTGTAGAAAGGTCATTGTTTAGCTTTCTTTGTTGCATGCGGAAACTGTCGCCTACCTTACTTGGGTATAGCTGCAGTAACAATTATAGCCTGTATAATCGAAGCTTGAGGTAATGTATAGGTTTAACAGGCCTTGGTGAAACAAGCTCATGAAGTGGTTGAGCAACTAAGTCAAGTTTCCACACTGTTATGACGGTCTCACTGACTGTTGTGTGGTACTAGAGAAACAAAGTACAGACAATGAAGTCACTAATTACCAGCTTTAATTAATCAGAAATAACAATTTGTAATCAACAAGGTAGTTTTGTACAATAATTCAATTTAGATTTCTCCACCTGCAATAATAATGTCAAGTATTAGAGTTCCGCATTAAATATAATACAGTTATCACTTTCCAGAATACTTTGACAACGACTCGTTCTGCACTAAGGAAATCGCTCAGCGTAACTGACCGACAAAGGCAGCCTCTGTCCCTTATATAAGTAACACACGTGTTCCAGAATAACTTTCAAAACTTACTACAGCATGCAAGCATAATGCATATTTCAAGTGCTCTCCACAACAACCTGGAAGGTACTTGAGTCCGGCCTTGCCCGGACTAGCACCTTCCCGACTAGCAGAGAAATGGGTTTTCTTAATTTTTTTTTTAATTCTAAAAACAGCAACTTTACAAGAGGGTTCCATTGTTACAGTGTAATTATATCAATACACTTGTTATATTATAATGTAATAAAACGTACATTCCTGTAATAAAACACTGTTTTCCTATAATGATTAGGCTAAGGGATAAGTCAAAACACTTACTAACCTATTCATTCAAGGATTGTTAATCAAATTACAATATCAATAGATAGAATGTGAAATTTAAATATAAGAATTCAGGTGTACAGCTGATAAATCAGCAATTGTTCATGTTGATATTGTTTTGTTTTAGGTTTTATTATCCTCATGGCAAACCAAGCAATCAGACACAATTGGAGGTGACATCGGAAGCTATAAGACAAGTTTTCCAAACGTTTCCCAATCAGCAGGCTACCAGGGAGAAGTTTGGCGCCATTACCAAGGTTTGTTTTCTTCATGTACAAATGCTAATAAGTTGATGGAATGCCTCATGTAAAGATAGAATAAGTCTGAACTCGTGCAATATAGAATATGTAAGTTTTGTATAAGAATGTTGAACATTTTACAGTAAAATCCTAGAATTTTCAATATAATCCCTTGTACAATGTGTATTTACAAATTTTATCATGCAACCTGTGAAAACACACACACACACACACACACACACACACACACACACACAGAGTTCTTTTTAAGAACAGTATTTGGTTTCTGTTGTTTTTTATGTTTTTTTTTAATTCACACATTGTACCAAAAGCAAACTGTAATGTAATATGTTTTAAAGGTGTAGAACCTAGGTGATGTGGTGATCAGCATTTAAAGGTAGAGATTTATGACTTTTCATCCATCTTAGGGAGTATCACTGTGACCAGCCTGGTTCTGGATTCACCCAGCTCTAGCAGATACCTGGTGAAGTGATTAAGACAAAGTGCTGTCCACGTTTGTCAGATTTGCACAGTTGTCTTGTAATTACTGCACAGTTATCATAATGTAGCCTGATCTTTGTTGGACCCTACACCCTATCACAGGGCATAAAACGATTACTGTAACTTTGTTTAACGACATTACCTTGGACCTGCCAACTATTTGGATTTTTCCAAGAAACTTCTCATCAACTGCAGTGTTGATTTTCTGAATTATCCTGATGTCAAACTCCATACTTTCAGGCCAGTTTCTAGAATATTTTTTAATGATTTTTAATTGTAAATACAGTTAAAGTGTATTTTGTTGTGTCTTGTAAATGCATCAGATACCATCAAAATTATAGTAGTTTTGTGCATCACTAGAGTACCCTGCATAGAAGTAGTCCCGTCAAGGTCACTCACTTTCACTGCTTCTCCCTGTCACCTCCACGCCCCTCGCCCAGGGTTGTTGCCGGCTGCTACATTGTGTAGCATTTTAGCAGTGTGATATGTAAACAAATTTCATACATTTACCTTATATGGCTCGTATCAAATTTATTTATGCGTATCGCGTAAATGAATTTGTTTTATCAGGAATAATTAGTTGTGGGTAACATAACTCAGTTAAATGCTGGGTGCCAATATTTAAGCTATAAAAATTTCTATGCGTCGGCAGCATATTTTTTGTTGTCGCATAAATATCTACAGAATTTCTATCTTTGCGTTTCTCCTCTTTCTTTGGCTTCTTTTGTTACGATTTGCACTTCTCTGAAACTACGATTTATACTGCGCTGGTTTTTCTTATGTTAGAATCATAGTTTTTAGCAATACACAGTTTAACTTTACGAAGTGCCATTAGGTCAGTTACTTTATGTTTTCCGTACAGTGAACTTACTTATTTAAAGTTTTACTGTTGTCTTCATGGGATCCTACAGACTGACAGTTGTCTGAGAATGCTGACCTTGCCTGCTGTTGTCGCTTCAATTTTTTCATACTCATGGTATTTCCCCTTTTGTAAATGAACCTGTTTTTATTCTCTGCACGGTCGTACCTAAGCCATATGGTTCGGAAGTTCTATTAGGTATATGTACACTTTTGGTATGCAAATTGCGTATACCTAGTCGGCGTGTCTTTTCGGTAAATATTGTTGTCGACACTTTTATGAATGCCTTTGGCTTTGTCATTTTTACACTCCCCTCAAAACTGTGTAGGCCTATGTTTACTGGCCGCGCTACTACCTTTCTTCCATTGCACAAAGATAAATAGGACTGAGCAATTTCTGTAAACAAAATTGTCACTGTTGTGGCAAAAGCCAATCACATTTCAGTTACAATATCCTATTCCAAGTAGGTTGGGTGGACGAGGTGAGGACGAGAAGAATTAGCAACAAACAACATCCAACATATTTATCGTCCTTAGTATTTGTTGACAGACATTTTGTGAGTTTCATGTGCACGGTTGACGTCTTTAGTGTAGACAGTGTATCAGTTTATTTTGATATCCTTATCAGTACCAATTATCCTTATTTTCTTAAGAAATTAAATTCATTTTTGCGTTTATACATACTATTATTTTTATGCTACTTGTGCATGTAACGTTTTATACTATAGTGCTGTTTTTTTTTGTACTTAATTATTAATGACAGCAGCGTAGAAAACAAAAATAAAATATTTTTCGGAGCCACAAATAGTGCGATGTTTCATCAATAATTAAACGGGGCAAGCTTAAGACACAGGATGCGTACGAAAATTCGTTCAAACAAACTATAGCTGACGCGTTGCACTCAATGTTATGTATAAATTATGGAAATTAATTATTAACAATGTATTAATTGTGATGTAATTATTATTAACAATGTAACAATGTATTCTAATGTATGTATCAGAAAGTTTCTCACTGTAAAAAATTACATAAAAAAATACAGTAAAACACAAGTTCACCAGCGAAAATATCTTACATTACACTATCTTACAAAATCAGAACAACTGTGTGATACTCGTAAGGTTTTAACATGTTTTTTACTTTAAATAACGTTAAATTTTATCTATAAAATGTCTGCTGTAGGTATCTATGAACCTTCAAAATGTGTCGTTGTCTTTTCAGTCTTCTATTGTCATTGATTTTAGAATTTTCAACAGTTTAAGTACAAAATATTATTTGAATTGTGATTTTACTGGAAGCCTCATTGACAACAACAAAGTAAATACTTAATTTAAAAATCACTTTGTTATACAGTTTACATTAAGAAGGCCTTCTTACTAGTGTAGCATTGTTCGGAAGAAAGAGAAACTGTTGCTTAGTGGCAACGCTGTAAGTAAGCGGTGTGACCTTGAGGGTACTACTTCCATGCAGTTGACTATACTGAATTTTTATAATCCAGTAAGTGGTAAGAATTGTAAGTGGGTAAGTTTAACTAAAGTGACTTGATCTAGTTGCCATCCCAAATATAGAATTTCAGAAATTCAGATGTTTTGTTATGTGTACTAACTACACCACGCAATGAAAATCCAATTAACTTAATCAAAATGAATACAACAGAATTTTGTTCAAAATTCTTCGGATAAGTGCAGTATTGAAGTCACACAAATCAGTATTGTTAAACACAGAATTTCACATCTGAATATAAAGAAAAAGAAAATAACTTAAAAACAACAGTGGCACCATAGAGTGATTCCAATATTTTGGGGGCCTCTAGTATTTAAAAACAATAAAGTAGTTTTAGTAATTCTATAGACATTCACTGCCATAAAAACAAAGTGGTTATAAATACAAATATTTTAGTAATTCCAGACAATTGTAATGTAGGACTGTGCATTAGATTTTATTCTAGTGTAGTAAATTGGTTTTTATGGTACTTTCAATATCCATATTATAACTTGTGTATGACCATTGTGGGTAGTGTGGAGTAAGATAATACTTGTAAGCTGTTTTTAGGTGAGTTATATTATTAAATTGTTTTGCTTGTAGATTACACAATTTCCGTTCCATAGGGTTGTGTTTTATGAACCTAAAAATCTTGCTAATTATAATTGTAAAGGTTGGGAGCCAGAAGCAGATTTCCAACGGACTGCTTACAACCACACAGGATTTTTTTTGGGGGGGGGATGGGAGGGTGATTAAATTATTTAATACAGGAAATCAATAGGCTTACATACACCAAAACATTTAATTTTTCAAAATGATTAGTAATTATAACTTCCCCTGTAAAAGTATAAAAGTAGTCTTCTTATAAAATAAAATCATAATAAAGACCATTTAGTAAATCATAAAATATTGTGCTATATTTAATGTTGTGTGTAACTAACATTTTGTTTAATATCTGTTTTTATTAAGCCACTGTTGACATTGTGAAGGACCGTGTTTTAATAAGGATTGTTTCCTCAATCGTATTGCTTTAGTTAGTAAGCGACAACTAATCATGATTTACTGTAGTAATTTTGTGCACACAAACTGCAGATGTCACTCAGTCAGCTGATCTGTAATTGAGGAAATACACATCTTAGAATGTATTATTAATTTCTTACTAATACTTAATTGATTTTATAATTTTATTATGTTGTCCTTAATTTATTTTAAATGATCATGCATTAAGTTCGACAGAAGTATTCTGATACAAAGTGCATTTTTAAATAAATGATTTTCAAATACTTTTTACTGAACTAGAAGGTGAAAACAGAGTTTCTAGGACATGACTGATACCGAACTGCTGAAAATGTGTTAAAATGGTATAATAAATTTTCCTGTTTAAAAAGAGGGGCCTCTGGTAACAAACTGCCGGCGGCTACAGGAAGTCCAAATCTACCACTGTTGGGTGGCACCCTATCTTTAAATAAAACATAGTACTTAAAAGTAATAAATACATTAATTTATTTTACATAATTCAGTTTGTACCTCCAGCTAAAACAGTTGATACCTCCTTCAAATATGTTCTAAAATTAATTTAATTCTTCAAGAGTGATAATATAGACTAGGTGTAAACAGTTCTAACAATTGTTAAATCAAAAGATTTAATTAGACAGCAACAAATCTGTCTAGTCCATTCATTTGTCTTGAAATTCTCTTGTACATGTTTTTATACCTATATAATCTTTTATTATGTAAACTAACATGCGATTTAATATGTTTAGTATAATGAACATTGCTATGAATTCTGTATTCATTATTACAGTATCCCATACATTAAATTTTTCAGTCTCCATTACTTTCTGTTGTGCAAATTCTTTAGCCCACCATGCTTGTATCGTACCATTTTCTTGATATACTCTAGAACTTATTATAGAGTTCCTGGAACAAGTTAGAAATTTTGAATACCTGGGGTGCAGTGTGTCTTATAATGCAAGCAATGACATTGTGAATAAGTTGCATAAGTTCACCTTATGTGTGGGACCATTAGATGAACCCTTAAGTCTGCAAGTAAAGGACACGCCTAAAATTCTACAAGGTGATGGCTCTTCCCACACTTCATTATTGGTCTGAGAATTGGACTTTAACAAAAGGCCAGGCCAGTCGCATCCAAGCGGCTGAAATGAGATTTCTCAGGCACGTGGCAGGGTATACTCTCCATGATCATAGAAGAAACACAGATATACAGCAGGAACTGAATATTATGAGTATACTCGACAGGATCGCCCAGTATCGGCTGAATTGGTGGGAACATCTTTGACAAATGGATAACTGTCGCATCCCCAAACAACTCTGGAACTATAAGCCGAGGGCACGGAGAGGTGTGGGACGTCCAAGGAAGTGGTGGAGTGACCAGCTCTAATCTTTGCCTGTTTGAGACCGGAACACACCATCCTTGGTTTAATGCGTGAAGATAATGATGATGATGAACTTGTTATAGAATTGTTTTCCAACATTCTTTGCATATGGCCATAACAGATTATAGTATTTATTGGACATCTTCTACTACGTTCATGTATCCTTAATTTGTTCATTCCTTATTCTTTTCAGCCTTCATTCATGATGCTTCAGCCTCTCTTCAAGTTGTTGCCAGATTCCATGGCCATATAAAACAACACTTTTATTTTATATACCATACTCTATAGATCTTATTTCCTTTCTTTAGATACCGATTTTGACCTTAGGATCAAGTTTACAACTTAGGCTTTTACAGCTTCCTTTCTTTGAAACCATTTTTGTGTACTTTTGTATGTAGTTTCTGCTCACTTTCTTCCTTTCTTTTTATATCACAGCTGTTATTGACTTTTATTTCTAGATGTTCATATTCATCACACAGTACTGTGCATAATGTGATAATCAAATGTGTTATTGTATTTCAAATATCACATAAGAGTGTAGGTTTCAACAAGTAATGTAATGACTCAAAATAAATTTTCTTACAAAATGGTTTTAAAATTCATCTTGAGTGAGTGTTGTTTTATAAATTCTGTTAGCAAAATAGTTACATATTTTTTATTGTCTGCTCACAGGCTTGTGGCTGCCCTCTTTATTGGAAAGCCCCACTGTTTATTGCTTGCGGAGGTGAAAAACTCGGATATGTGGAACTTAACACCTTCCTTGATTACTGGAGAAAGTAAGTTTATGTCGCTAACTTATAGTTAATGTTTGATTATAAGTCATATAACTTTGTTTTACATAATGTTTATGTGTTATGTAAATGGTGTCATACAGAAAAACTGTAAACATAAGATACTTATATTTTAAAATATTAATATTGTTACGATGGTCACATTGGATCGTCGTTGGTACAGTAGACACAGAATAACTGACACAAGTGAAGTTGCTAATTACAAACTTTAATTAGACACAAACAATGGTTATAAAACAACAAAGTCACTCTTATAGAATAAGTTCAGTTAAATTAGTCCAATACACAATAATAAATGTCACTTTATTACCATTCCATACTAACAAACATTATGATCACTTCACCACAATACTTTGATCCGCACTGGACTGTTGCCATTTCTAAACTAACTAGGCCGCTTTGAAATCCAGTATTTTTACCTCCACTGTCATGCATTGTAGTCAGATAGCGAGCATGTATGCCGGTCAAGTAAAATGTCTGGAAGGGGCATTGTCTCATATGAACTAGGAGAGAACTGTTTGCTGTAATAAGTCTTGTTTATATTTATTCCTATGCATTGTTCTGCAACTTACTGTAGATCCCAAATAATTGAAGTTTTCTTCCATTTAAAAATAGTAATTACCAATGTTGATGCTAGATGACATGTTTCATCTACAACTTTTACTACAGAAATGTATGAAATTTTGGTTTCAAATGGTATATGTGAAGACCAATTTTCTCAGAGGCCTTATCTATTAAGAAAAAGGATGCTTTCATAGTTCTTGATTCTCTTCAGAGTATCAGAATCATCAGAGTAGCTCAATAGCTCAATTTGTTAGTAGTTGTACTAAATAGAAAATATTATGGAATATTGGTATTAGTATTAATTAATGTATTAGTGTACTAGGATTAATGTTAATGTATTAATATTTGTGCATGTGTGTGTGTAATGCTGTTGTCAAAGTGTGAAATATACCAGACATGTAAATTGTATTTTTGTAGGAATTAAGACCCCCCTCTCTCTCTCTCTCTCTCTCTCTCTCTCTCTCTCTCTCTCTCTCTCTCTCTCTCTCTCTCTCTCTCTCTCTCTCTCTCTCTCTCTCTCTCTCTCTCTCTCTCTCTCTCCTCTGATTGTGTAACCTCCTGCAGTCCTCCTGGCCCAGAGATCCTGAGGGAGATCGGTTTTCCTCCAGAATTTTTTACAAGAGCATGCTTTATTATTATGGGTTGAATGTAGGTTAGCTGCTGATACTTGGCAAATAAATACACATAAACTCAGAACTTTTAAATACGACTAAAAAATCAGCAACTTGTTAATGTAAGTCAGTTTTCACTACAATCAGATACTACTTACATGCCTGTAAAATTAACGCATAAATTCAATATCAATAGTTCAACATGCTGAATAAATATCATTTGTACAAGTACATATACAAATATTCAAACACTTTTTGCTACAGTTTATTTCTTGATGTATATAATATAGTTAATATTTATAATAAATTTCCCTCAAGACGTTTTTCTTTATTTGGAACATGTTTCAGGACCTCCAGTTTTCCCTTCCTCAGCCTTCTTAACTTTGAATGTTGTGGACTACTTGTGTGTTAGTTGGTTGTTGTTGTGGTTTCCTGTTTGTTTTTGGAAAACAGGAAACCGTAACAACAACCAACCAACACATAAGTACTCCACACGATTCAAAATTAAGAAGGCTGAGGATGGGAACACTGGAGGTCCCAAAACATATTCCAAATAAAGAAAAACGTCTTGAGATAAATTTATTATAAATATTAAAAATAATATACAAATATATATGTGAACTGCTATAAAGTTAATACATAGTAACATATTATAAAAATTTATAAATCTTTCATCAGTTTTAAATTAAGGTGAGTAATGTTATTATTTGTTTTAATGTTTACAATACTTAAATAAATAAATGTTCTGTACTTGAAACTGTCAGTACTATATAGTTTTCATACCAATAGTATGGTAATTATTAGTTTTATTTATATGTTATTGATAGTTCTTCAGTTTAATACTATATATACGTTTTGTTACAGTCTTTGTACATCCTGTCATGACCCTGATTCAAAGTTTATTAGAATTTTAACAAGAAGTACTTCACAGAATTATATACTACCTGAAGATCTGATGCCTTTAGTGCAGGACGTGGTCGATACCCATCCTGGGCTGACATTCCTCAAGGAGGCTGCTGAGTTCCACTCCAGATATGTACACACGGTAAGCATTACATACTTACATAACTTATTATGTACTCTTCATTTTAAGACTTTATAAAAATTTAGGCAGTTGTTGATAAACTATGTAACCTGTATTCATGTAAACCCAGCCTTCACTATTTAAATTTGTTTATGGTTGTCAAATATTGAGAACATTTCGTACATCAGTAAAATTTAAGTGTATGTATTCGGAAACACTATCAAAGAGTTTAAGTGTACAAATTATATCAGTCATTATACAAAATAGCAGAAATGATTTAGGAGGGGCAAGGTATGCTGCCTATGAGAGGCACACAGTATACAAGGATACATGCTGGCTTACTAAACTCTTCCAACCAAGTCCTCCTTGTCTACTGTTATTACAGACATAAAATAAACCTAAAAAAATAAAGATTTTATAGAATTTTAAATTATAATTTACGATTCAAAAAGTTAGGATTTCTTAATAAAATTTTAGTGTATTATGTAATTATATTTTCTCTATTCTCCTATTGGAAATTCTTTCAATATTATTAGGTGTTTGTAAACCTACTTGAAGCTTTTTTTTTGCAAAGAAGAATATTGAAATACCGTAGTATGACTGTTATGTTGAATTTATTATTGAAAAAAGTTAAATAACAAAGTTAAAGAGCTGAATACACTCATTTATGTAAATGGACAGCATAATACATATAAATACTGACCATCTGAAATACTGACAATGTGAAACAAATGTATTCCTTTACAACTCCTAAAAAGACTAAAACAAGAACAAAAGAAAATCAACAAATATGTATTCTCGAAGTGTCTCTTATTCAAATTAAAAACAGCATTAACATTAAAAACAAAGCAGAAAGAGGAAGAAAACTTGAGTTTCTGTGGGCAAAACTTCTATATATAGTAAAATGCTAAAATTGGAATGTCTGTATCACATCCAAACACACCGAGTTTGCCAAATTTCATTGTTAGAACAACAAACTACTAGAATGGTTTATTTTAGTAAGGTTTGTAGTTGAGCAAAAAGATACAGTTGTTGTTTGCATATTTTCGTTAACTGTGCGTGGGAACACAATGTGTTATATACAACTAGATGTAGTAGAGTAATGTATAAACTTCCAGTAGTGATGTTTGATAATTTACAGCCGGTACTGGATATCGTCACTACTGTGTAGTAAAAACATAGGATGTTTGTGTGGAAAGTAAAAGTGATTAGCTGATTATACTTAGTTCCGTTACAGTTAAATAGTAGTGTTATTATTTAGTGTTCTGCCGTAAGGCAGGTCTTCAATTGGTAAAAGCTCTCCAAGCTGTCCTATCACATGCCAGTCTAATTCTTTTCTTCGTAACACTCTCTGATTTTAATGCTATCTATCAACTACATTCTTCTACGCCCTCTTCTTTCTTCTCCTTCTATGACACCCTCCATGGCAGTTGTAAGCAAGCAGTCTCTTCTTAAACAATGAGCTAACCAATTCCTTTTCCTATTTTCTATTACCTTCAGCATTCTTCCCTCTTCTCCTGTTGTTCTTAAAACTTCATCATTCCTTACTTTATCAACCCTCCTCACTTCTTCCATTGCTCGCCAAACCCACATCTCAAATGCTTCTAATCTTTTCTCATCCTCTTTCCTCAGTGTCCATGTCTGCACCATATAAAACAACGCTCCACACATAACATTTGCCCAACCTTTTTTGATCTCTACTGCCTTTGGTATTTTTCCTCGATGCATAATAGTAGTGTAAAACATTTAAATTGTTAAGAATGAATGTTAAGAAAACCTGAATGTTCAGGGAGATAAGAAAATGGGTCCCAAAATTATCAAAGTTACAACAACAGTAATTTGTTTCCAAGGAGCAACAGCGAACAGGAAAATAGATGTGTGTGTGTGTTGGTCAACTTATAAAATAAATAAAAAGATGACCCTGTGGAGAAAAGGAAAGACCGAAAAGCTCCTGTTCACCATGATATAAACTTTGCACTTTACCTGCAGCAGTTGCTTCTAATTTCACTGCTTTTTGTTTGAATATAACTGTCACATGCCATTCTTTACCTTGACCTCTTTCAGATCAGTTTTTTAGGTCTTCCTCATTCTTTAATTTGTAAATGTAAAGTACAGTAGAACCCCATTAATATGCTCGTCAAGGGACTGTGGTTTAAACTCTTAATAAGCGGGACAGCGCTATAGACGGGAAATGATTTGTGAGATGGGAAAACAATTTGGACACCACTTCATAGGAAACAATTACAGTACTGTGTTTTATTATTACTGTATTATTATTACTGTATTACAGTATTATTATTATTATTATTTACAGTACTGTACTTATTACAGTACTGTATTTATAATTACAGTATTGTTCATTAGTTACAATGCAAAATGCAAGTTCTAGCTCATTTCCTATTAAAAAAGTCTTTGATTGATGTTTGTCGAGTGTGTGTACTACTGTTATGAATGATTACATTTTCTATGCAGTTTAAGTAGCTATTCACGTCACTTGATACGCCGCCAGGAGTAACAGTGATATTGTATTTTCGGAGCAGATTTATTGCTCCGAGAGCTTCATTTTGTGTGGGGACATTTTCCTCCAGAGATTCAATTTCCTCATCACTGTCGTTATCTTGGACGGTAGCGGCAGCATGATCCACAATCATGTCGTCGACATCGCGGATTTCTGATGTCACTACACCATTGTCAACTGATACAAAATCTTCCAAGTTAACATCTCCTAACATCTCCCGTACAGGAGCCCAATTCTCATCATTATCAATTGTGACAGGGGCATTTGTTTCACCGGGTGTTACACCATGTTTCTAAGAAATTAAAAAAAGAAAATTAACCCCCTGTCGAAACAAAAAAAGTTTTATATAGAAGCTCGATAATAGCCTAATCTAACAACATTTAGAATCTTACCTTAAAAAAGCCTGCTTTATTGAAGGAATTGGTGATGGTCTGCGCATCGATCCCTTCCCATGCAGCGGAGATGAAATTCATTGCGTCCAATAAGGTAATGTGGTTTTCGGCTCCACTGTCGATGCACTGCAGATATCGTAGAACAACACGCTTTCGATAAAAATGCTTGAGCACTTTTATGATCCCCTGGTCCATTGGTTGGCGTTTACTGGTTGCGTTGGGAGGCAGGAACGCTAGTTCTACATTTTTCAGATTCACATTTTTCGGGTGAGCTGGACAGTTATCGACAAAAAGCAGGATTTTGCGTTCGGTTTTTACCATTTTTTGGTCTAAGTCTTTGAGCCAAGTGACAAACAAGTCACCAGTCATCCAGGCACATGCTTGATTTTTGTATTCACAAGGCAGTTGTTTAATGTTTTTAAAACATCGGGGTCTAGGTGACTTCCCCAACATTAACAGTGGTAACTTTTCAGATCCATCGGCATTTGCAGCAACAAGCACAGTTACCCTTTCTTTGCTTAATTTGCCACCATGACATTTCTCCCCTTTGAACACATATGACTTGTACATTAGCTTAAAGAATAAGCCACATTCATCCGCGTTAAACACATCGCGCGGCGCGTAATTATTAATGAGCCTAGGTAGCATTTGCCAGTAATTTACATCACTGTCACTAACTGACACTGATTCACCACTGATTTGCCGATACACTATGCCATGCCTTTGCTTGAATCTATCAAGCCAACCATTCGAAGCAGAAAAGTCTGTGTTTAATTTGCCTGCTATTTCTTGTGCTTTCTCTTGTATGATTGGGCCACTTAATGGAATTGAAGCATCACGGGATTGGTGAATCCATTCAATAACAATTTCCTCGACATCTTCATATTTCCCAGATCTCACTTTCTTACGTTTGCAACCACCCTTCGCTGCATCGCTAATAGCATCCCTATTTTTTATTATTTTCTTAAGCTGGATGAAGGGATTGCCACAGATTTAGAAAAATCCTTTTGATTCAGCGTAGAATTTTCGTTGTACTTACAGAGGATTTATAATTTTTCACTTATAGAAAGAGATTTCCGTTTTGCCATTTTTCCACTAATCACAACTGCACTGCCAAGAATTCAAAGAATGACTAATAAGAAAGGACAGAAATGTACTGTACTGACAGGGAGACTTTTGAGTGTTAAATTCCTTTCATGCAAAGGAAAGTACCGTTAGGTACAATTCCCGACACTGCTGGCCGGAGGGTTTCTTCAGATAGAGGGTGGAATTCCTTTCGTCTACTCGGGGTGTAATGACCTTCAGTACAGTCAGAGCAACAATTTCTTCACCACGCTTTTAAAGCATCTCAAATACAGTACTGTTTCACAATTTATACGGAATTTTTCCTCATTTTCGACCGGGAAAAAAGCGCTATAAGCGGGACTTGGAAGCGTTATAAGAGGTTAAAATTTAAGGGGTATGTATATGAAATGTCCAGGGGCCGTATAAAAAGAGCGTAATGGACGGGATAGTGTTATAAGTGTTATAAGTTATAAGTACAGTAATATGAGGTTTTACTGTATATTTGAAAAAAAATTTGTCTTATGATACATCCCCTAAATTTAATAGCCTTAGATTCTATTTCTTGTGGTGACCTCTGTTTATCCTCTGACCATTGACACGTTTAAATTTGTTTTTCTTTTAGCTCAACCAGTTCTTGTTTTCAGGACAGGTTTTCTCATCTTTCCTCAATATCCACTCATACTTTCATAAACAATATATTCCATGCCAGTAAATTTATAGAAACTTTCCTTACATAAGTATCTATATGCTTATTTTTTATCACATTTTTTCTGTCTATAAATGGATGTTCTGTGAAGATAGGGTTTTTTTTACCTCTACCGAACAAGCATTGTACTCCCTAGGCTTCAGTTGTAATGGTACAGAATGAAGGGGTCTATAATCTAAAGTATTTTTTCATAACCAAAGTATATTTTGTTAACCGACTGTAGCTCCGTGTAAGGCACAGCATGTTACCGGAATGCAGACTATCAACGAGGGTGCGTATTCACGCATATGCGTGCACGCCTGGGCCAACTTTCCCAACGTAAAAGACACGTACATACATTCCAGCGCCGAACCTGTGATGGGAACAAAGCAATACAGAATAAACGATGACGGCGACGCCTAATGCCTGGCGGGTAGGCAACCAAGCGCACACACAGTCAGTCGTCACAGAGCAGTGCAGTTGGACACCATTACTTAAACAGTGCAGACGTAATTTCACAGTAGCCTCGGAAAAACTTTGGTAGACCGAAAAAGTTAAAAGTAGGTCTACCAAAGAGTGTATTGTAATAAAACAACAGTAAACAGTAGTTCAACCGGAGGAACAGTTTATAAAAAGAGTGGAGTGAATGAAAACTGGGAGTTAAGTGAAGAAGATGGAGCAGACATAGTGTGAAATACCGGGGACTTCCTACAGTTAAGTAAAAGTGAAATTTATAATAATTGGCCAAAAGTTTATAGTAAACAGTAAATTAATAATGAGCTCAATAACGGGGGTTTATTCAAATACGTAAAGTGAGTGAGAGCGTGTGCGTGTGAGGGAAATATGGAATAAAAGGGGAGAAAGAAACTTTACTGGTTTGTATAATCTATAGAATTTATAATCTTGTAACCCTATTAACCAAAATATTGGAAAAGTAAAGAAGTTAATTATTATAGTAAATAAAACAATGTTTGAATCGTCATAAATATGTGTTAGTTGTAAGTTATTACATCATTACCATTTCCTAGTGTTCTGTGCTGAAAAATTCGTCTAACGTTTCTGGGAATCTTCTGAATTGGGGGGAAATTCAGATGGCAAAATTGTCCAGTTTTAATTAAGGTAATGTATAAAGGTTTCCATATCTGTCCTGCAGAGATATTGGTGGCGACTCTGAACTTCTGATGGAATTTATAAAAGGGTAAGTAGCAAAAAAAAGATCGCAAGGTAAGGTTCTGGCAGTATTATTTTATTTATTTATTTATAATTTGGATGTAACTTCACACAGTACGTACTACCTAGTTGTACTTTGATTTCTTTATTATCTGTCCTAATATGTACTCAAATTTCCTTCATGTTCCATCTTATAACTATTGTATGTTGTAAATTACAACTGGCTCATGTATCAGTACTGGGAAGTTTTGTTTTTAAGAACAGTGGTTTTTGTTTACATCAGGTGAAACAGGTGTATTACTGACTATAGGAAATCAGTTTGTAGGACGTATTATTGACATGTACCATTGACAATGGAAATATGAAAGTGAAATCTATTTATATTAGTTATGACTTTGATTACTTATTGAAACAAGTATCTCGATGTGATCTCTTTATTATAGAAATTATTAACTGCAAAGGTTAAATTGTCCTTTTGTTGGCAGGAACGGCACTGTGTAATTTATTTGACAAGTGCCAAGGTAAAACGGAGAAAATATAATTGAGTGTTATGTGTATTGTTTGATATAGATTACAACCTTCAAGTTGAAAATGGACACAAAAGAAACGTAACCTAATATAGAAGGGTCAGAAAGTGTTGTAGTCTGTAGAACAACGTAGGAAATGTATCAGTAATTAATCATTAGAAAAATCTGTATATGTTGGGAAGCCATATTAACTGTAATGACCTGTTTTCAAACAAAACTGTGCCAAGTAAACGATACAGTACTGTGCCTTCATTACCGTTTAGTGGTTGAGACGGTTTAGTAATATTTATGGTCTATTTTAATCACACACCGTATTTCTTCCGTCGTGTGACTTCGTTTTGCATTTTGATTTGCTTTACGCGTTTCGAGACATATGTCTTGTCGTCAGAAAAAAATAAAAAAAAAATAAATAAAAATTCACTCTTAGCGAAGTCGTTACATATTAAAATACAAATATTTGAAAACGCTTACACACATACCCACTTTACTTGAGTGCGCACTCGAGTCGGACCGATCGGACACTGATTATCAATAGCTATTGTGTAGACAGGTTTATTGCGGTATCGTAGAGCGGGTTTGATTTAAAATTTAAATGATCGTTTAGCACGAAGTCACGACTGTGTACGTCATTGTACCCCCTATATATCTCAAATTCTTCCAAGGCATTCATGTAAGTGCCTTTATTACAAAAATGCATGGGTTTCAAGTTGGAAACAAAGCTTGTATATTTATGATTTACGTTTATCAAATGACGTGCATAGTTGGATTTTATGTTTGATGGTGTTGTCTGACCCTTCAAATTGTGCTTAGGTGTATGTTCAATAAAACGTTTTTGGAGACCCCTTCCCGTCTGGCCGATATAGAAGCATTCACAATCGTCGCACGATAATTTATACACCCCCATTTTCTTTTCTAAAGGGATAGGTATTTTATTACGGAATACGTTCATAAGATTATTGTTGGTTTTAAATATTACAGTTCTATTGTTATTATTTAACACACTAGTTAAAATTTTTGGCATTATGTTGGTGTACGTCGTTGAAATAAAAATGGTTTTTGTGTCTTTTTCTATACGAGGTTTAGATAGCCTGTGCTTTTGTTTCCTGAGGAGGTTGTCAATCAAGGAACTATTGTAGCCATTGGCTTGAGCTATGTATTTTATTGTGTTTAGTTCATCATTAAAATCCTCGTCATCAAGAGGTACTGTTAAAAGTCTGTGTATTAAGTAATTAAAGGCTGCCATTTTTTGCGAAAAGGGGTGATGTGAGTCGACAGGTATGGTTACATCGGTGGTTGTTGGTTTCCTATAGATATTGAATTTCAGTTTATCAATGTGTTTAGTAACTGTTAAGTCCAAAAAGTTTAATTTATTATTTGTTTCAGTCTCAAGAGTGAACTGAATGTTACTATTTATATTATTCATAAAGTTTTTAAAATTTTCGATCTGTCGTAAAGTACCTTTATATATTATAAATGTGTCGTCAACATAACGTGCATAAAATATGATGTTATTTTTGTGAATGTTGTTAGAAAACATAAATGTGTTTTCATAGAAATTCAAATAAATGTCAGCAAGCAAACCAGACAGCGGCGAGCCCATTGCTAAACCATCACGTTGACTGTAAAATTGGTCATTGAAAGTAAAATAATTTTGTCCCAAAATGACTTCAAGTAGGCTCATTAGCTCTTCTATCAGTTGGGCGTTTAATTTGTTACTTTCAAACAAGTTATTCCTTAGAATCTGCAGCGTTTCCGTAACTGGTATGTTAGTATACAAGTTGATAATGTCAAAGGAGGCCAATTTATAATTAGGGGGTAACTTAACATTCTTAACCTTATCTATAAAGTCAGTGAGATTTGCAATAGTGTGGTTGTTTTTTATATCTATACTGTCCCTAATGACTTTTACAAGTTTTTTGGCTGCACGAAATCCTGGTGCTGTAGTAAAATTAACAAGGGGTCTAATTGGTACGTTGCATTTATGAATTTTTGGTAGACCTGTAAACATCGGTGCTTTAGCATTGCAGGGTTTTAAGTAGCGACGTGTACGTTCATTGAATAAATTTACGCATTTATTAATATAATTAATAGGGAGGAATGAAAAGCCCCCTAGATGAAAAAGACTACAAAGACGAACTAAACACGACAAAATATCTAGCAGAATCTAACGGGTATGGCTGAACAATAGTCAGTAAACTCCTACACAAAACACAAAACAAACAACAGACAAAGACAGAAAACAACAAATTCATAACACTAACATACATCAACAAACAAACTGAAAAAATAGCCCACAAATTCAAAAAAGCAGGATACAGAATCGCTTACAAAACTACTAACAAAACAGAACACACATTATCAAAACACACACACAAAGCACAAAACAAATTCGATCTACCCGGTATTTACAAAACTAAATTGCTCAAATTGCAACAAATTCTACATAGGCCAGACAGGACGTAGCTTCAAACAGAGATGCATTGAACACACAAAGGCACTCCACTCCACTACAGAATCCACCTTTGCAAACCACCTCATTGAAGCAAACCACACATACAAAAACATCAACAATAACATGAACATTCTACACGTACACACAAAAGGCCGAAAACTAGACACTCTAGAACAATTGGAAATATACAAACACACGAAAACAAATAAAAACGACATCCTAAATGAACAAACACAATTCAAATTGCACGCATTATTCGAACATATCTCACCCCACACACACAACATCGATCTTTCGAACTTCGATTCCGTCGCGCACAACAGGACGGACAGCGCTACCAGCGGCAACCTCTGAAGAAGCCTTTTAAAGGTGAAAACTGGTTCAGGTTGTAAGGTAAAACTTTATGTTTTTACTTATAAAAAACTTTGTGTTCCGAGTCGTTAATATAATAGTTGTATATAGTTAAGTAACGGATACGTCATGGACAACAAAATACAAGCTTTGTTTCCAACTTGAAACCCATGCATTTTTGTAATAAAGGCACTTACATGAACGCCTTGGAAGAATTTGAGATATATAGGGGGTACAATGACGTACACAGTCGTGACTTCGTGCTAAACGATCATTTAAATTTTAGATCAAACCCGCTCTACGATACCGCAATAAACCTGTCTACACAATAGCTATTGATAATCAGTGTCCGATCGGTCTGACTCGAGTGCGCACTCAAGTAAAGCGGGTATGTGTGTAATCATTTTGCCAAACATTATGCCACTGACGTGTTATAATATTATTATATACACACCACCAAAATCAGTAAAATTCCATTTTCAAATCAACGAATAAGGCCTTTTCGAAATATTAAAATTTCATCCTCAGTTCGTATACTGTAATGTTCCTGTTATGATAACAGGAATATGATTACATTTACAGAATAACATCATAACAGGAACATTACAGTATACGAACTGAGGATGAAATTTTAATATTTCGAAAAGGCCTTATTCGTTGATTTGAAAATGGAATTTTACTGATTTTGGTGGTGTGTATATAATAATATGTGTGTAATCGTTTTCAAATATTTGTATTTTAATATGTAACGACCTCGCTAAGAGTGAATTTTTATTTTATTTATTTCTGATGACGAGACATATGTCTCGAAATGCGTAAAGCAAATCAAAACGCAAAACGAAGTCACACGACGGAAGAAATAAGGTAAATATTGTACAGATTTTGTCAATAAGTGACTTGGATACCTATTCAAACATGTCTTTCGTGAATTTTTTGGTGTAGGCTTTGTGAGGATCAGTCAAAAATATAACACAAATTTTAACTTATTTGTGTCAACATTTGACAGTGTTTATTGTCATCATCAGGACCTGTGTATGAATACAAAAGAAATGTCAAACACAACAGAACAATTATTTGAGTGAACGTGTGTGTGCGTGTGTGTGTGTGTGCTCGCATGAGCGCGCGTATGTGTGTATCCTTGTATATGTGATTGAGTTGAGATAGTTTGTTTTACATCTTCAAATGTTTTTTTTAAAGGCAACAAGAAAATTATAATATCACA
The DNA here is from genome assembly GCA_034769895.1 of Magicicada septendecula. Classification (NCBI taxonomy): domain Eukaryota; kingdom Metazoa; phylum Arthropoda; class Insecta; order Hemiptera; family Cicadidae; genus Magicicada; species Magicicada septendecula. The sequence continues at coordinate 14,878,305 of CM068370.1, forward strand.
ACGTAATTTATACAATATTACAATTTAAATTACCCATAATGTAATGGTATTTGTAATTAATTATAAAAGCAGTAGTCAACAATTAAATATTAGAATTGGTACAGACAATGTTTATACATATACCAGTCAACATACACTATAGTAAAATATATTATAGCTAAATACAGAATATAGGGATGTTCAATTATGTAATTAGGATACACACATACACACGCACACGCACTCACATACACAAACACATTCACTAAAATAATTGTTCTGTTGTGTTTGACATTTCTTTTGTATTTGTTAACAATCCTGATGATGACAATAAACACTGTCAAAACGTCAAGACAAATAAGTTAAAATTTGTGTTATATTTTTGACCGATCCTCACAAACTCTTCACCAAAAAAAAAATTGTCAATCTCTTAATTATTAGTCTCTTTTATTATTTTTTCGGTTGTGTTTTTCAGCTAGTAACTCTTTTTTGAATATACAAACATGTTTATTACACACCATTAGCGAATACATTTGAAATATGAAATATAGAAAAATCAATTCAGTCTAAAAGTATCTTCTCAACAATGCTTCATAATGGCTATTTTTATTGTGTTATTACCGTTTACATTAATGAGATTGATTTAAGGATGTTACCACATGTTTTTCAGCCACTTTAAAAAAATACTAATGTTAATTAGTTTTAACTTGTTTTTTTCTTTTGCATGAAGCCAAATTTATCTAATGTTAATTCTAAATATGCCACTGCACACATATGTGTACTTTGCATCCTAAACGAAAAAACATTGTAAAAAACAAAAGTATCATGGTGTGTATTTAAAAAATAATGATAATAAAAGGACAAACTTGGTAGACCAGTGAATGGAACTTGGCTCTAATTTAGAGGTTTTGAATGTGAATCCTATAGCATTACCAACAAATTTAGATGGCTTTTTCAGTCCTGTGTTGATGAGACTATGGAAGTTAGTGTAGTGTAACTTGAAGGGTAATAATAAGCAGAAAGTGTAGTACTGGTTCATTGCCTTTCTTTTGTGTTGACCCTGCCTCTCGTAATCAATTTTGGAAATACAAAAAAGAGTCTACAATTGTGCTCTGATTGAACAGTTACTCGGCGCTTGGTAGAACATTTTATTAATATTTAAATTTAATAAATTCAAGAGTCTGTTATTATTTATTAATAAAATAAATATGTCTGCATCATTATGTGATGTGTTGTAGGTAATATCACGGATTTACTACTGCGTGAATCAGTCTTGGAGTGGGCAGATCACGTTACCAGAATTACGCAAGTCAGATTTCCTACAAGTCGTCCAGCTGTTGGAGACAGAGGACGACATTAACCAAGTGACGCAGTATTTCAGTTACGAACACTTTTACGTCATTTACTGCAAGTTCTGGGAACTGGATAGAGATCACGATCTGTTCATTGACAAGAACGATCTGGCTCGACACAGTGACCATGGTAACAGAGTTTTCTAGAAATTCTGGTTTTATTTTACTTTATTTTTGTTTTTATAAACAAGCAGTCATTGGAAAATAACATTATTTTCAGTTTTGGTGGTGCTGCTAACTTTCCATAATGTTTTGCTTTCTGTTAATCATATAATAAATGTAACCAACATGCTGACTTTAACTTAGTATGATACTTTGGCTGTAACCATGGAATAAGTTAGATGATGTCTGAAGAATGGTTAGTGGCTTCTTAGTGAGTTCTGGTAAATGCTTTCTAAAACTTTAAAACTTGACAACATTTGTTTAGATGTTGTGTGAATTTTGTTCATTCAAAACGTGTGTGTGTGTGTGTGTGTGTGTGTGCACGCGTGCACGCGTGTTATCAATAAAACTAATGAGTTTCTTCTACAACTATAAGAATCGTTTTACCTAACACACTTTTTACAGAATTACTATCTACGTCATAGTCTTCTTGCTACAGATGGTCACTTTCAAGATTTGCTCAGTACCAATATTCTTGTCCCTTTTTTATCTGTTCTATCATTTGATTATCCATTGTACCTGTTCAGTAAAGATTATGATTAGATAACAATTTCCCTGTTACAAATTATCAAACGAAAAAATTAGGAAACTCAGAAATATGAGTGAGGTTTCTTACTTTTCAGGAATCGACACATGAATACATAGAAGGCATAGAGGGCAAATATGAATTAGTGGGTCAAAGAAGTATTGACTATCCTAGAAAGAATTGGTTTCAGCAACAAGAAATGTGAAGGGGGAACAAACTAAATATTGGTTTTAATACCAATGATGACGCAGACAGAAATTGTATAAAACTTGGATTAGATAAAACAGTTTTTTTTTACTTGCAGAAGAAACTAATTACATCACTAACTTGTAAAATTGTGACATGACTACAGGAAACTCTGGGGATCCAATCAACAACTGTGTCATTTTATTACTTCTTTGTCATTTAGATTCTTTGGTTTGTTAGATTAGCTTTCAGTATTGTATTTTGTGTTAACAGTTGGTTTCTATATATAGTGAAACCATGATATAACGCTCTTCTGCGGACCGACCAAAAAGCGCTTTATATCGAGGGTCGCTTTATATAAAGGTTTCAAGTTTAACTTGAGAAATGTAAAGAAATTTCTACGAAAAATTTGTTTACGTCATATGTAGTGTCTTGGTGACACTTGGCAACCTAAACTTCGTAATTATTAGAGTTAGTCTTGGATGAATTCTTCTAAGAATTCCTATAAAGCTGATCTCCTTGCAAACCACGTTATGTAAAAAAAAAATAATATTATATGTTGTAAATCACAGAGAATCTGTTATTCTAAAACCTTTGAGAACTAAATTTAGGAATGAGAATATGAAAAATGAAGAAAAAACTTGTCAACATTTATTCAGTATTTTTTAAGTACAATAAATAAACAGTGTACAGAGAATAACAAAAGTGCCTTGAGCTTTATTCCACAGGCTGTAGAAGAGGAAGGTTTTGAGATACTTTAAAAAGTTAAGATTGGGTGGGTAAAAAAAAACGTACGTGATTTGATGTGAAACATAAAACATATATAACGATGTGATTGTGCCACCTGTGTTGCAGTGCGTACCTTGCACCACTGTTTACGACGGCCCTGGACTTTGAAACAAATGATTTGGACTTCCAAAAATTCCTTTCTGTCCACTGGCAAAAAGTGCGTTACATCAAGGGTGGATACCGAAACGGGGGTGCAATATCAAGGTTTATTTTACTTTGTTTTTATGGGAAATTTGCTGGGACCATGAAAAATGAGCATTACATCAAGGGTCGCTTTATATCGTAGGGGCGTTATATCGAGGTTCCATTGTAATTGTTATACGGCATGTTATCTTCATTTCCATATTTATTGACATCAGTAACATCTTTTGCAGTGTGTAACTTTCTATATTCATGTAGGCTTTAGTGGTATAAATTGCAGGTAGTCTAATCAAATTGTGTTTAGTGGTTAAGGTGTTTTGTGAAGTCAGTTGGTTCGGTTTTCCTCTGGTGTAGTTTATAGTACACTTGTCTGTTACAAATTATTTGTTAATACAAATGACACATACAACTATTTTATTAATCATAGTTATTTTTATTTAGTGTCTTCTAGTTATAAATTTCATTGTTCATAGGAGAGCCATTTTGTATTGTATTCATAAAAAATTTGTTTGAAAGTACTAGAAGTATCGAGATAGTATTTCTAATTTACTGGTGTCATCAGATGTATTTCCCAGTTCTTTGTTGCACTTATACAAATCAACATTTGGTTTTGTGATAATATGTCGAAAATTATCACAGCTGTTGAAATCTTCTCATGTCAACAAAAGACCTTTCATAGAAGAAAAAAAAGTTTTTCTCCAGTATCAGAGTTATCTCCAGTATATTGAGGTAGTACTTCTAATTTACTGGTGTCATCAGATGTGTTCCCCTAGTTCTTTGTTGTATTTATATAAATTAACATTTGGTTTTATGATAATATGTCAATAATTATCACAGCTGTCAAAATTTTCTCATGTCGACAAAAGACTTTTCATAGAAGAAAAAAAAAGTTTTTCTCCAGTATCAGTGTGTTCCTGTTTATCATATTCATATTCTGTTATAGAAAGGCATATTACCAATCATGTCTTTAAAGTTATCATAATGTAATCTTTTTATGTGCAGACTGATAAATTGGCCACGTTTTTGTTATGATTTCCTTTTTATTTTTATGCTCTAGCATTTCTATTATGTTTAGTGTGTATACGTGTTATAAGCTGTTTCTGAAAGAGACAATAATTTTCTGTAAGTTGGATCACTTCTGTGCAAGCAAGATGTCACTTCTGTGCTGGATATTTTGCTGAACCAAAAATATAAGGCAGATTAAATTTTCTGAAACAATACACACGTATATTTTGCCTGTTTCTCTCTTACCAAGATTGTAAATGTGAAAGGTAAACTTCTCTGCAATCTATCCCAGGGGTCTCCAAACTACGGCCTGCGAAGGGCCACTGTCCGGCCCACAGCAACCCAGCCGATGCTGCATGCAGTTTTTAAATAGATCGACAAAATATTTCAAATATTATAACATTTTACTAAATAACTAAACAAGAAATAAGTATAAAATCAAAGTACAGGGCTAACTTGTCAGACGAACACTTGGAATCCATTCTAGTGGTAGGAACATCAAAATATGACCCAAAATGGACAGTCATTATATGTCAGAAGCAACTCCACACATCCCATACGTACATAAGAAAGCCAAAAAATAATACATAAGAAATATCTTTGAACGTTATTTTTTCCTTACTTTTATTTACATTATTTTGAATAAATGAATTTGTTTTCTGTGGATAAGTCTGCTTAATTTTAATTTAAATATCTATTTTATTAACTTGATTATTTAGTAAACTTAAAACAAAATAAGTTTACTATATATATTGTTGGCCCGCCTTGCAAGATTTTTCGATTTGGTCCTCAAGTGAAAAAGTTTGGAGACCCCTGATCTATGCCATTCCAGGGTCACAATCTTGTTTCAAGACTGTCTTGTAAACACTGTTTACATTAGTTAAGTAGTGGTAGTTAAGTTGTGTTTAATTTCTCTGTAACATGGAGACAGTGTCTTTTTTTATAAAACGTTTGTTAAGTATTAGATATTTTATTATTTGTCAGAAACATTATTTTAAAAAAATTTTACAGCAAGGGAACAAATCTTATATGAGGTGCAGAATACATTTCATATTTGAAATTATTAAATATTTTATACTCCAGAAACAATTTATTCTGTTTCTTCTTCTTCTTCTCAGTTTCAGCAGTAAGGGAATTTGCCAGTGTCACTTCTTTCTAGTTTGTCAGTACCTTCAGTTTGAGAAACAGTAAAGTAGCTTTTACCTGTTAAATCAGAATTAGTAGGAATAGAAGAATATAATTCACCAGTGACTTTTCATGTGAGAAAGTGATTTGTTGGATCAATTTCATGTAAAGATATCATGTAAACTGTATACTCACAAAACTGTACTCATGTTTCAATAGTCTTCCTAGAAAACACTTAAGTTTCCCCAACAAACTGCAGAAGCCAGGTTTTAAGAAACAACGGTGTGATTAATTTTCAATAAAATTTGAAAACAAATGTTCAATTTGAAGTATAGTTGTAAAACAGAAATAATACTCTCACTCCCTGACTTTTTGCTTGACACTCGTTAAGCATTTCAGTTGGATTTTTAGTTTCATTTCATTTTGATAAAGTTTAATCAAGCTTATAACAATGCTGTAAGAATTATTTTTTAACATTGATTAAGATTAGATGCTGCTTGTGACAAGTACAGAAATAATATAAGTTTTTAAAAGGTTCTAATTGCTTATGGCAGCTGTTTTAATATAGACCATGAAACGCATTGCTTAGGTATAATTTTTTGTTGTTGTTTTATTTTGATTAAGGTGTTTTTTAAATATATTAATTTTATTTCGTTTGGCCACAATGCTTAACATCGCTTTTTTATTTCACAGATATTATTTTTTATTTGTTTTGACAGAATTCAAAGCGCTTATACGCAGAGCATCGTTGACAGCGAATAAACGTATCTTGACATGTACGTACTATATACATGTTGCTGCTTGCAGGACAAAGGTGGATGGGTTGCTTTTTTAAAATGTATTTTTGCCTTTTCATGTCTGATGGTGGTTTGTGTATGTGTATACAAATGTCAGATTCTAAAGTTTTATTGCAACTGCTGTGTAAAGTGCACCACTCATATTTATTTGCAATTGTAATGCTACATCATTCGAGTATATAGGTCAGGCTTAAAGATTTTACTGTTTCACTTGTAAATATTAAATAACATGTGCATTCCAATTAGTGCTGTTCCATTTGTCTGCTGTTCAGTACCTTCTCAATTTACTGTAAAATTCAATTCGTTCTTGTTTACTAAAAGTATTCTAGAAACTATTATGGTTATCTTCTGTTTGAAACTCCATTCCAGAAACCGGTAGATGATTGTATTTTGAAATTGTCACATCGTCCTGATCACTTTTTGGCCTTTGTCTTAAACAGTTCTTTGCATTTGTCCATGAAGTTCACTGCACTCTTCTTAAACAGCATGCTCAAGCTGTACTCACTCTTTGCACCTGATTCCACTTTTCATTTTTATATAATTCAGTATGAAAGACCAGTCGTAATTTTTGGAACCATTACAATTGTCTCTTTGACACAAATAAAGAATTCTTAGATTTCGTTGTCCATGACGTGTCCATTGATTAACTAAATATAATTATATCATTACCAACTTGGAACACAAAGTTTTTTATTGGTAAAAACGTAAAAGTTTTTACCTTATAGACTGAACCAGTTTTTGCTTATTATAAGCTCTGTCAGAGGCTGCCATTGGGAGCGCTGTCTGTTTTGTTCTTGGTGACGGTGTAAACGGTACAAACACATAAAAACGCGCCATCCTAAACGAACAGACACAGTTCAAATCGCACGTATTATTCGAACATATCACATCCCACACACACAACATCGATCCTTCAAAAGTCGACACCGTTCGCCAAGAATAAGACGGACAGTGCTCCCTGTACCAGCCTCTGACAAAGCTTATAATAAGCGAAAACTGGTTCAGGCTATAAGGTAAAACTTTTACGTTTTTACCAATAAAAAACTTTGTGTTCCGAGTCGGTACTGATATAATTATATTTAACAAATAAAGAAACTCATTTGTAGATTTTGCTATGAATATTCAGCTCTAATTTGAAACATACACTTGTATAGATGATATCTAAAAAATAGTAGACTTCAAACTTTTGTATTATTTTATTTTTTACAGTGAATGATTTTGAATTTAGTTAATGTACTTAATGTGAATATTTACATATCCTTTTTACGTTTGTGTATCTAATACAACATACTATTGGTTATTTCATCTTGTGTCTTAATTTATTATTTTTTTCATTTATACTTTTTGAGCCATATGTCCCGTTTTCAGAAAATTTCACTTTGTACACAACATACAATACTAACAATTTTTCTGTAATATGTGTTTATCTTGGTAGAAAGCATACCAACTTTTATATATACTTCAAATGCATATTGTCTATCACCAGTATAATTACAGTGCCTCTTATTTTGGATGTTTGTCATCATATCATACAAAGAGTTGGACTGGAGATGTAACTGATCATTTAGTATCAGCAAACGTCTTTATTTTTAAAGTCTTGTATGTCTAATTATTTAGCAAAATTCGTACTTTTTAAAGTCTTGTATGTCTAATTATTTAGCAAAATTCGTATTTGTTACTTTTTTTTGTTGAACTGCAGAGGCTTGGAATTCATGTCTAAATCAGTTCAGTTATGGTTATTAGATATTATGTAAAGTACAGTATTACTTTGTATTTTAGCGATGGTTTTTTTCAGATTTTTTCTAATTCATTTAATAAAGAGACAACTGATTTGTTGTGTATAAATACTATCAATCATCACAAATTATTATAAAAAATTAACGTATTACTTCTTCGTTTAAGAAATAGATTACAACATATTGGTTTGTTTTGTTAACTACTTGTACACCACGAGTCCAGCTTAGTTTGATTATTCACAACCTTGTTCAAACATTAATTGTTTTCAAACTTTTTTATAGTTATGATTGCCAGCACTATAGGTTGTCAAGCTGATTTTTCTTTTCTGGTTCTGTAACAAATGTTCTATAACCTAGTCCCGATGGAATGATACTATTATTGCTGAAGTATTATGTTTCTACTAACGAAAACATTTGTTATATGTCATTGTCAAATATATGTTCACAGTTGACATATTTATGATATTTATGTTTTACATACTGCTATTTAAGGTCAATTATTGATTATAACAGTGTTTGTCATGTCCATATTTCTGGCACTGAAAGTAAGATCTCTCTTAAGCAAGCTGCAGATTAGTGAAGGTATTTTATTTGAAAACAGAAGATTGTTGTATAATAGATTTTGTTAACTATTTCACAGACATTAAGTACTGTACTTCAGTTAAAAACATTACTGTCAATAAATGCTGTAACAGGTGTCTTGCTCAATTAAGATTTTTGATATGAAATAATATCACACTTGAAGTTATGATTTTATTCAAGTTACTGGTTAATTTTAATTTGTTCCTGTATGTGCAGTAGTTACGTAAATGAACTTATTACAATAATTATTTATTAAATAATATTTTTGTTTAATATACTTTGTTTAAAATAATTGTATATGGTAAAGTCCCGATTATCCACAGAATTGGGTGTCACGATCACTACAGATAATCCACAATGTACACAAAAAAGGGCAGAAAGTAATGAAAATTGTTTATTAACCTTAGCTGTCTATTTAAAGTAAAACAATACAGCAATACACTGTTAAAACGTTCACCAAGGGACCTTGTGAAAACTGTGTATTGAGCGGGGCTTACCAAGTGTAACTGAGCGTACTGAGCAATACATTCATACTGAAACTGTGTAACTAATAAACATAAACTAATACTCATATGTTTTCTATAAAGTTTAAATACTAATTGACACGAAATAACATTTTGTCAGAAGAAGTTGTACTGATAAAGTGTCTTATATGTATGTATCTTCAATGTGTCACGTACACTGGGTATTTCTGAAGTTACTACGTACATACGTACAAAAGATATATAGTCCTATACAAAATCCAAGTGAACATCTCCCATGTTTTTGTGCGCAACAGGGATTAGATTCAGGAATAAATTACCACAAATGTATGAATTACAATACATGTTAGTGAAGTTGCTGAACTGTTGGCAAACATCAGAGGTGGTGTTCAACGTCAGTATCCAATTTTTCACATCCGTTATCTAAGCTAGTAGAGTTCAGCGGCTTTCAATAATACTGCGTAAACATACAGACAAACATAACTAACTGAGAAAATTAAATGTTCACACAGTCGCAGTAAAGTACATATGCGTAGATAACTCATGGTAGCCAACTGCCAAGCCACAAACATTACTGTACCTGTCAGTTAGCTTTATTGTGTACCTTCGGACATACCTTTACATAACTTAAATTATTATTTTGGTACAGTATTGCTAATGGTAGTTAATAAAATGGTGTATTATGCTTTAGAACTTGAAAGCATTTAATGTAAACCAAAATTGATTCTGTAAAAGAAGACAGACAGATAACGTGTGTAATCACAGTAAAGGTTAGTGGAACAGAAACTTTATTATTCAGCTGAAATTTGTTTCTGTTTATTACAAAAAATCCTCGGATTCCTGCAGATAATGCTCAGGACAGATAAACCGCTCGTGGATAATTGGGAGTTTAATGTATATTGAAATTAAACATTTTTTGTTAAATTTAAGTTTATCGCAAAATTGTGTACTTTTATTATTAAAAAAAAAACATTGGTTTTTATCTCATGTGAATTCTGAAAAGTATATTTGTTATACTAAACTGAAAAGCTGAGATATAGAGAGAAAAAGATCACGTATCCTTTCTCCCCATAAGGACCATAAGCAGCTTGATTAAAAAGAGACCTTACAGTAATAATTTAGATTGCATTTAGAGTACATTTGATTTGTATTTAAGTTTTCAGATTTAGAGTAGTTTTTGTTTGTTTGTTTGTGTCTTTGGTACGACTACTACATTTCTTCTGTACACTTTCTTCTGTGCTTGATCGAATCTATTGGATTGTGACCATGAAGGAACTTTCTTTCTGTAGCATGATATTTGTAATTGTGGTTTTACCCGCAAAAATTATTCTTGATTATAACTGTTTTATTCTATTTTTTTGTCTGGAGTTTCTGATTTATGATAATAGGTGAGTATATGTATTTTCTGATAATGGTGATGGTTACCATGTACTGCAATCTGTATTAAGTGGTTACTGATAAAAGTGTTACAAGAAATGTTTTTGATGTACCATTATATTGGTCATTTTTAGTGACATACTGAGTTATTGCTGTTTAATGAAGTTACTAATGAACAATGTTCTAGCACATTTACTGGTATACACAGATTATCATCCATATTACTTGTTGTGTACTTAGTGAAATTTTCTAAACATTCAAGTAACAGTTTACTCATCATGTTGTTAATACCACTTACTGACGTATACCACATTGATATTTCATATTTTGTCAGTATGTGGTAAAATATTTCTTTATTACCAAAACATATTTTAATATTAATTCACTTCTTATCATAAAGGTGTTTAAGTGTTATTCATTAGTGACTTGACAAGTAATCAATGTACATCAAAGGCAAACACAGTAGTCGTATAATAAAAACATTTTTTATTTTCATATATATTTTTATCCAGCCATATAAATTTTTATGCTTTTTTATGCTTTCCTGTGAGTTCTCACAAATTCACTTTTACAGACCACGCTTCAGTTTATTTAAAAATTTTCAACTGGCCGTGCTTTAGCACTTGAAAGCATTTAATATAAACCAAAATTGATTCTGTAAAAGAAGACAAACAGATAAAGTGTGTGTACTCACAGTAAAGTGTAAAAACCAACAAGAAATCTTTTTCATTAGTGAAATAAACTTGTATTTAATCAGTTCATATTTTTATTGATTTTATCGCAACTGTAGCATTGTAGATACTAGATGACAGTTGCTTTAGTTTGTTTATTTTTACATCGTTTCAGCACTGTCAACAAGACTGATAGATCGGATATTTTCTGGCACTGTGACACGAGGAAAAACCAGCAGCGGCCAGCAGTCGCAGCTGAATGGCAGTCCTGATGCGAAGATGAGTTATACAGAGTTTGTGTGGTTCCTCCTGGCTGAAGAAGACAAACAGCATCCTAGAGCAATTGAATATTGGTTTAGGTGTGTTACTACTAAAACTGTATGGTGCGCGCGTGTGTGTGTGTGGTTCACAATAGAGTGAATTACTTTTCATATACAGAGTGGGCCAAAAGTAGGTGTACAATTTATAGTATATTTTTGATGGGATAATGGTAATAAATTAATAATGTTGATTTAAAGTATTAAATAGTGGCTTATTTTATTATTATTATTTATAACATTTAAATGGATTTCATGTACATATCATTAATGGTTCTTCCAAGATATTGGCATTGTGACAATACTGAGTTGCTTAGTTGTTTAACACTGTTTCGATGTCTTTAAGTACTCATAATGTCCTCCATTAATGTTGCAACATGCTTCCAACCTATCTGAAACACTTGGACATTTCGTTAAGCATGATTTCACAGAATTGCATCTGCTGGTCTGGTTCATCCTCCAGAACAATCTTTGTAGTGTAACTGTTTTGAGAGATATGGATTTAAATTAAGTTTATGCATTAAGCACCAAAATTGAATGGCTGGGCTATGGAAGGTGAAAGGATGACAGAGATTGGCTTAGAGAATTGCAGACTGGAGACCAGTAGGAAGAACCGTTAGAGGTAGACCGAAAAAGAGATGGTTGGATGATGTGGAGGATCATTTGAGATGTATGAACGTGAGGGGATGGAGATGGGTGTGTAATAAGAGGGTGGAATGGAAGAAAGTCATTGAGCAGGCTAAAACCCACACTGGGTTGTAACGCTAGGAAAAGGAAAGGAAGGACTAACCACCAAAATGATGTTTTCGGTGAGCATACTTTTCTGAACCCCCCCATTGTAGGGACTTTTTTGACTCTCCTCTGTAGTAGAAGTCCTAGGACATCCAGGATTTTGGTGTATTAACCACTAAATCTGTTGAAAATTTGTCTCTGATGCAATGAATTGTCAGGCGTGTTTGTGTGGGAGTATTAAATTCTTCTAACCTATGCTGTGCATGGGCTCAGCGTTTTCAGTTTTCCAGTACTGGTTCAGAGTTCACTTTCTTTGCTCTTTACTTAAGTTACCTGCCGTCATTCACAACACCCGTAAAGAAAAAAATAATTATTACATTACTGTATATCTACTTTTCGCCCACCCATTACAGTTAAGAATGTTGTTATTTTTGGTTGTTCAATACATTTTAAACAACTTGTGATCTTAGATACAGAAATATTAATCTCTATTATACTACTAAAATGTTTCCTCGATACAAAATTCAAGTAAAAAAAATTGCTTTTACAAATATCTTTTTAAACCATTTTCAGTACAAAAGTAAAGTTGCATTAAACATAATTCAAGTACAGCTTGAAAGTGTTTAAATTAAATAACATGGCTTTATTACATTGGGGCACCAGAACACTGATGGAGAGCAATTCATAAGCAAGAACATCTTTCTAATTAAACAATTATTCTTAATGACCGTAATCAATAAGTGATAAAAGGTTTTCCGAGTTACAGTCGTTGAATAGATACAATTTTGAAAACATTTTCACCATTGTTTCAACAGTTTTTATTGTCGTCAGGATAACTGTAGGTGACAATAAAAATTGTCGAAAGCCAGCACAGATGTTTTAAAAATTTCATCTATTCATTGACTGAAAGTCACAAAACCTTTAGTCATCTGAGTCATCTAATTACACAAGAATAATTTGAAAATTTGTTTTCGTAAGTAGCTTTATTATAAAATATTCAGTAAAAAGTTATCTTAACCCTTTAATAGTTTTGATGAGATAATATTTCAGTTGATTTGTTCAAAAAAAGTGCCGCTGATGAGATAATACTTTGCTGTGATATTTCCAACATTATTTTGTTTTCTGACAAAAGATCCCAACATGGTTACGTGTAACAGTGATTCCACACTTTGTCGCTATCATGTGCTGTATTTCGAGTCATTCCTCTTTGCTTTATATATAATCAAGTGCCATCTTGGATCAGGTAGTATGTCACCGAACCAGACAACAATGATTGTTCCAGTTTCTGTCTGTTTGTGTTTGCAGCTGTGTTAGTTTATTTTGTATGTTTTTCAAAACACTATTTTTGCAAATAGTGTTAATAAAGAGTTGTAGGGAGAAAATCAGCTTTTTTACATTGACTGGAACCCATGACATAAAAAATTCAGTATTTGAAAAGTCATATAATAGTGATTTTTCCTTTGTTATACGCCTTAATTATATTTTTTTAATATTATTTTTACAATAACAAGATGGAATACATACACTTTAAAGAACAAATTGATTATTTTTAGGGCAAATTGTGGTCAATTAAATGAACCGTTAATGGGTTAAACATAATCTAATCTTATATTGTTTTAATTTATTTGTAAATGTATGTTTTGTTTTAATAAAATTCTTTGTTTTATTATATGTGAAGATTTTAATAGTGAAAATTATCCTTCTTTGTGTACATATGAAACAGCTCTTAGTGACAACAACTCTGTGTATGCATAGGTGTATGGATTTAGATGGTGATGGATACCTTTCAATGTATGAACTGGAATACTTCTACGACGAACAGTTGCAAAGAATGAGTGCCATAGGTATTGAGTGTTTACCATTTGAAGACTGCCTGTGTCAGGTATGAATGTCATTTGTTATACATCTGTTAGACAAGTTATTATACATAATATATTAGACATTCATGTATTTATCTAGACTAGGATGAAAATAATGAATTGTCTTTTTAGGCATACCGTGTCATTCTCTGTGCCTCCAATCACTGTAATTTTATATTTTGTTATGTTTGTATATGATCACAGTCAGGGGTGGATTAGAAACGTGTGGTGCTCTATGTTGCCATTAGACTGATCTCCCCCCCACGGTTCAAAATTCAACCTTTCACTTATTATTTACACTGATAACGCATACACAATTTCAAAAGACAAAAATTTTTTTATTAAACACTCAAATTATAAAACATATTTAGCTGAATAGTGATTACAACGAGCTTAGTAGTACTTAAGCATAGCAAATACTAATCGACCCATTTTTTTCTTGATTTTGCCTTAACGAAGTCTTTTATAATTTCTTCTAAATCAATTCAAGTATCTCATTTTCAATATTGAACCTTGCTAACGATGATAGTCTCTCATCTCCTGTAGTTGAAATCAACATATCTTTAATGCAGTTGAATACAGAAAATGATCCTTCAGATTCGTAGTTAGCTGCTGGAATCGTCAAAAGCAGACAATAAACAATGTATATATTCAGAAATACATCAGTCGTTTTACAGTCAATATACCAGTTTAATACTTTGAGCGGACAAACTGTAGTGTCATAGAATCTATCATCTTCATTTGAACGATTTGAAAAAACCCTCTTTATTGCAATTTTACTCATGGCAAAGATTGCTTCAATTCTATTAGAAAATCGTTATTCAAATCATTTGACTATTTCTTTTATGAATTTGCTAACTGCTATAATTTTTTATTGTTCGACTAAGCTTTTCGTCATTACTGACATCTTCAGGTCTTAAACAACGTCTATCAACTGTACGTTGTAGGCTTTTATACTTAGGCCCCTCCCCTTATGTCATCGCCCCTCCTATTGGTTCTAGCTGCTACCGCTCTTCATGGGAACTTTGTCTACCTTTTTCCGTTAGGCATTTTTCTAACGTCCGTCAAATTGTTTTAAGAATCTCCCGTTAATTTCTTCATTCTTGACTTATAATTTTTTTGTAACCTTTTACATTTCGTCATTTTTTAGTGTGTTATTCTTATTATTTTAATTTATTTTTGTTTATTGTTTAATATATAATAAAATATTTCTTCATTTGTAAAATCTACTTTTATATTCATTAATTTATTTTTATCTTCTTTTTTAACTTTAAGTATTTCTAGTTCTTCTATTAATTTTCTTTTTTGCGGATTGTTTTCTATTTTGATTATTTCCATATTTTCATTGGGATTTATGAATTTATGGCCTGATTCGTTGAAATGTCTTGCATATTGTGAATTCGTTACTCTAACCCCTTCTCCTTTTGCGTGTTCATTCATTCTAATTTTAAATTTTTTTCCAGTTTCTCCCAGATATATCTTATTACATTCCCCACATTTTAATTTGTATACGCCGCTTTTTTCTGTTAATGGAATTTCTTCTGTTTTATCATTTTTATATATTCGAATACATTTTTCGTTTTCTTTATTCCTATCTGTATTTCATATTTTTCGAAACATTTTTGTAACATTTTTGTTTGATATCCTATGTATGTTATTGCTCCTTTATATTTCTTTTCTTCATTTGTTTTTTCTTTTTTGTTATTTTCTATTTCTTTATTTTCCTCTATTTTCTTAACTATTCTATTAATTATTTTAGGGTTGTAATTATTATTTTTTGCTATTTGTTGTATTTTCTTTAATTCTTTTTGTTTGAGTTCTTCATTTTCTAGATAATTTATAGCTCTATAGCAAAATGAATTTCATGCTGCCATTTTATAATTGACTGGATGATATGATTCTTGTGGAATTATTAAATCTGAGTATGTTTCTTTCCTATATATATCGAATTTAAGTTTGTTATCTTCAATTTTTATATTGATATCCAGGAAATTAATTTCTAATCCTCCAATTTCTTCTTGAAATTTTATTGTTTTTTCTATGTTATTTAGTTGTTCCGTAAATTTTTTAAATTCATTTACTTCACCTTCCCAAACTATTAGTATGTCATTGGGAAGGTGAAGTAAATGAATTTAAAAGTTTACGGAACAACTAAATAACATAGAAAAAAACAATAAAATTTCAAGAAGAAATTGGAGGATTAGAAATTAATTTCCTGGATATCAATATAAAAATTGAAGATAACAAACTTAAATTCGATATATATAGGAAAGAAACATACTCAGATTTAATAATTCCACAAGAATCATATCATCCAGTCAACTATAAAATGGCAGCATGAAATTCATTTTGCTATAGAGCTATAAATTATCTAGAAAATGAAGAACTCAAACAAAAAGAATTAAAGAAAATACAACAAATAGCAAAAAATAATAATTACAACCCTAAAATAATTAATAGAATAGTTAAGAAAATAGAGGAAAATAAAGAAATAGAAAATAACAAAAAAGAAAAAACAAATGAAGAAAAGAAATATAAAGGAGCAATAACATACATAGGATATCAAACAAAAATGTTTCGAAAAATATGAAATACAGATAGGAATAAAGAAAACGAAAAATGTATTCGAATATATAAAAAATGATAAAACAGAAGAAATTCCATTAACAGAAAAAAGCGGCGTATACAAATTAAAATGTGGGGAATGTAATAAGATATATCTGGGAGAAACTGGAAGAAAATTTAAAATTAGAATGAATGAACACGCAAAAGGAGAAGGGGTTAGAGTAACGAACTCACTATATGCAAGACATTTCAACGAATCAGGCCATAAATTCATAAATCCCAATGAAAATATGGAAATAATCAAAATAGAAAACAATCCGCAAAAAAGAAAATTAATAGAAGAACTAGAAATACTTAAAGTTAAAAAAGAAGATAAAAATAAATTAATGAATATAAAAGTAGATTTTACAAATGAAGAAATATTTTATTATATATTAAACAATAAACAAAAATAAATTAAAATAATAAGAATAACACACTAAAAAATGACGAAATGTAAAAGGTTACAAAAAAATTATAAGTCAAGAATGAAGAAATTAACGGGAGATTCTTAAAACAATTTGACGGACGTTAGAAAAATGCCTAACGGAAAAAGGTAGACAAAGTTCCCGTGAAGAGCGGTAGCAGCTAGAACCAATAGGAGGGGCGATGACATAAGGGGAGGGGCCTAAAGTATAAAAGCCTACAACGTACAGTTGATAGACGTTGTTTAAGACCTGAAGATGTCAGTAATGACAAAAAGCTTAGTCGAACAATAAAAAATTATAGCAGTTAGCAAATTCATAAAAGAAATAGTAAGGATGGCTGCTAATTTAAACAATACGAAGAACAAATCATTTGAGTTCAACTTCCATAAGAGCTTTTGCTTGATTTTCCAACTCGACACTCTCCATGGTTAATAACTGCGTAAGAAAACAACAATTGCATAATGTGATCATAAGCTTTGCTTCGCTTAGTGAATTCATCTGGACAGTGCCACCTCTGATAGCTGAGACCCTGGTGCCCGGTGCTGCAGCATACTGTAGCGTTATGGATATTCCGCCACTGATCACATTTATGTGGTCGCATTTGTATCATAGTCTAGATCTCTCTTTCACACCTCCTCTGCTTATCTCCTTCCATAAGCATGAAACACATAGTTTCTGCACCACTACTACAGGTTTACATTTAGTTAAACAGTTTAATCCTCTGTCTCTGTTTCATCTGCCAGTCTGTGTACATAGTCTAGATCTCTCTTCCTTCCATAAGCATGAAACACATATATAATTACCTTAAATCCACTTTAGCGATACAAAGTTTCGTCAATGATGACGCGTTTCGGGACTAAGTCCCATCCTCAGATACACTTAATTAATAAACTAAAACATTAAAATCGTGACCATGATACTGGTCAAGTCAAAATAAAATAAAATAAGTTACAAATCGCATGTAATAAGTTTTACTAACCACGGTCGGAGCTCCCGCATGCGTTCACCCACAACCGCGATCGTCACGCGACTGGTCAAAGATTAAGACAAACTGATTGCAGTGTCGAACAGGTAATTTGACGCAAAATTTATCTAGTCATTTAATAAACTGTTTTTGGTGGTACTATCTTTTAAAGCTTTATAAATTTCAAATTCTTCCAGACTATCCATCCGTCTACCCTTTTTACAAAAATGCAACGCTGTTAAATTTTCTTCGAAGCTCATATATTTATGTCCGCTTGATATTAAATGTTGTGCAAAGTTGGACTTAGTATTACTTGGCTTAGGAATATGTTCTAAAAATCTTTTATAAAAACATCTGCCAGATTGACCGATATAGAACGCATCTCAATCATCACATTTTATTTTATATACACCACATTTCTTTTTTAATGGTAATTTGTTTTTGTTTTTGAAATAATTTCCTAAATTATTATTTGTTTTAAATGATAAAATATAGTTATTATCTTTGAGAACGGGTCTTAAAATATTGGGCATAATACCTGTGAAATTAGCCGAAAGATATTTATAATTTTTGTTATTTGCTTTTATACAGTTTGAATTTTTATTTTCTAAACGTTTCCTATGCTTATTTATTATTTTGTCAACTATTGTAGATTTATACCCGTTATTTATTACTATTTGTTTGATAGTGCTAACCTCATTCAAGTAGTCCTCCTTTTCGAGGGGAACATTTAAAAGTCTGTTGACAAGACTGTTAAACACTGCCATTTTTTGTGTAACGGGATGATGTGAATCATAGTGTATTACTGTGTCAGTACTAGTGTGTTTTCTAAAGATTTTGTATTTTAAATTATTCCCGTTATGTAATACAGTGAGGTCTAAAAAATTGATACTTTTGTTGTTTTCTATCTCCATAGTAAATTTTAATTTGTTATGAATTTTGTTTAGGTAATTTTTAAATAATTCTATTTGTCTGGCATTCCCGTTAAAAATAATAAAGGTATCATCTACATATCTGGAATAGTGGATGATTTTATTGGCGAAATAATTATCTTTTAAAATTTTTGTATTTTCTAAATGGTTTAGATATAGGTCCGCCAGGATGCCAGAAAGTGGAGATCCATGGCAAGTCCTTCATTCTGTTTATAATATGCATCTTCAAATGAAAATAGTTATGATGAAGAATGGTTTTTAGTATCATCATCAGTTGGTCAACTTTCTGTATTTCTAAAGAACCTTTATTCATTAAATTACGTCTGAGTAAAGTTAATGTTTCATCAATAGGCACATTAGTGTATAAATCTACTATGTCGAATGATACTAGTTTGTGGTTTGGTGTAATTGTAACATGGTTTATATTTTTGATAAAATCCTTATAGCTTTTTACACTCCGATTATTATCTAAGTTGGTGTGCTCTCTGATGATTTTTACTAAGGTTTTAGCTATTTTATAACCGGGGGGCAGTTGTAAAATTAACTAATGGTCTAATTGGAGTGTTCTGTTTATGTACTTTCGGAAGACCCCTTAAACAAGGCACACTAGCATTTATTGGTTTTAGTGAGGATTGTGTGCGTTTATCAAATATTTGCGTGCATTTATTTATTGTTTTATTCAGTTCTAAAGTGTACTTCTTAGTGGGGTCGGATGTCAACTTAGTAATATTGTTGTCATTTATAAAGTTGTATACTTTTTGTGTGTATTCATCAAGTTTCAGCATGGCTATAGAATTTCCCTTATCTACCTTGGTTATGTAAATATTATTATTAGAAAGTTTTTTATTTAGTTGTATAGCTATACGTTGTTCATGTTGTGCTTTAGTGTAATTAACTTTATTTTGTATATGCTTATTGTTCTTGTTTTTAATGATTTTATTAAACTTATTATTTACTAATACTCTTATTTCATTTTGTTTACCTGGGTCAGGAATGTTTTTTATCACTGACTCGGCTTCAATTATTTCTTTAATTAAGTTATGTTTATGTTTATTATTAAGGTTGGGGGGAAAATTGTAATTTAGACCTTTGCTGATAAGTTTTGTTTCTGCGTCAGTTGAAGTGACGTCAGTTGTATTTATTATTCTAGGATAGAAATTGTGCGTGCTTTCGATGTTATCTTTATATTTACTGTTACTTAACTGGCTGATTTTAATTGCCTGTTTATGTTTGTGAAGTCTAATCTTATTTGTAACGTATTTGTTAATTTGCTCTATGATACTATCGATCAAAGCAGGATGTACCATGTTATGTAATTCCAATTGAGATTTATACATAGCCAAATTCAATGATATTTTTTTGCTATATAGAAATTTAATTTCTTCTCTGATTCTAAACGTGCTAGCATATTGTTCGGTTTTTCTGGCTAGTCTGGAGGAATTATTAATCTTAATTTTAGCATAATTTGGGACTAAATTTTGTCGTAAACAGGTTTTATTAAATTTTATATGTAAATTAGTTTTGAATAATTTAAGTTTAAGATTTTGATATTTATACGTGATATTTGCCTTGTATGGCTCCATTTCAATTACTTATTTTTTTTGCGTACCGTATCACTTATTAAATGATTATATAATTACCTTAAATCCACTTTAGCGATACAAAGTTTCGTCAATGATGACGGGTTTCGGGACTAAGTCCCATCCTCAGATACACTTAATTAATAAATAATAAACTAAAACATTAAAATCGCGACCATGATACTGGTCAAGTCAAAATAAAATAAAATAAGTTACAAATCGCATGTAATAAGTTTTACTAACCACGGTCGGAGCTCCCGCATGCGTTCACCCACAACCGCGATCGTCACGCGACTGGTCAAAGATTAAGACAAACTGATTGCAGTGTCGAACAGGTAATTTGACGCAAAATTTATCTGGTCATTTAATAAACTGTTTTTGGTGGTACTATCTTTTAAAGCTTTATAAATTTCAAATTCTTCCAGACTATCCATCCGTCTACCCTTTTTACAAAAATGCAACGCTGTTAAATTTTCTTCGAAGCTCGTATATTTATGTCCGCTTGATATTAAATGTTGTGCAAAGTTGGACTTAGTATTACTTGGCTTAGGAATATGTTCTAAAAATCTTTTATAAAAACATCTGCCAGATTGACCGATATAGAACGCATCACAATCATCACATTTTATATACACCACATTTCTTTTTTAATGGTAATTTGTTTTTGTTTTTGAAATAATTTCCTAAATTATTATTTGTTTTAAATGATAAAATATAGTTATTATATTTGAGAACGGGTCTTAATATTATTTCAAAATAAGTAATTGAAATGAAACACATAGTTTCTGCACCACTACTACAGGTTTACATTTAGTTAAACAGTTTAATCCTCTGTCTCTGTTTCATCTGTCAGTCTTTGTACATAGTCTAGATCCCTCTTCCTTCCATAAGCATGAAACACATACGAGGACATCCAGAAAGTAAGAATACAACACTTGTTAAAAATCGAAAAATGAAGATATTTTAATGAAATTTACAGGGTATGTGCCAAAATATGTTATCATTTCTCCACATAATCGCCCTTGAGGTCAATGCACTTTGAAGCCTGGGCACCAGCTTTTGTATACCCTCGTCGTATACCTTCCGCTCCACCTCCTTAAGCCACTTTTTCACAGTCTCCATGACCTCTTCATCATTCGAAAATCGCTGTCCACCCAAGAACTCCTTCAATTTGGTGAAAAGATGGTAATCCGAGGGTGCCAGGTCCGGGGAGTAGGGTGGGTGAGTCACAATGTCCCATCCAAACGGCACGAGCAGGTCCTGAGTGAGCCGGGCGGTATGGGGTCTGGCGTTGTCATGAAGGAGTGACACACCACGAGTCAGCATTCCCCTCCTTTTGTCTTTGATTTTTTTTTTCAACTTCTTTAGGGTCTCACAATATGCAGCAGCATTGATGGTGATCCCTTTGGGCATGAAATCGACCAACAAGATCCCGTTCCGGTCCCAAAAGACGGATGCCATGATTTTCCTCTGTGAGACTGTCCTTTTGACTCAGGAGTATAGTGGCACACCCACGTTTCGTCCCCAGTTACAATTGAGTCGAGAAAGGATTCACTCTCAGTTTGAAAACGTTCAAGAAATTCGCGTGCGGCCGAAAATTCGCGATTTTCGAATCTCACACCTGCGGTATGTGGAGCAAATGGGGGACAAACTGGTTGACGTGTTAAGCTGCTGCGACGACATTTTGTAACGGACTGAGGCGCTCAATGTCTCATTTTGACCGTTAAGAACCCGTCTACACGTCACGGGTGCCAACTTTGAAAAAACAATTTCCCTATGTCCTACACAGCCCTTGTATTCTTATTTTCTGGATGTCCCTCGTAGTTTCTGCACCACTACTACAGGTTTACATTTAGTTAAACAGTTTAATCCTCTGTCTCTGTTTCATCTGCCAGCCTCTGTATATACTTAAAACAGGTTAATTACCTTCTGTCGCGCTTCTTAATATCCAAATACTGGATCACTCGAGTTTCGACAACTAACGTGTCATCATCAGATCCTCATGAATATAGTTAAAACTACATTTGTCGATGTTTACACATCTCGTCGAACAATAAAAACAACACATACATAGCACAAAAATATTAAATAATTTAACACACAGTAAAAACAAAATAAAACAGAATGAAACGCAATACACGCGGCCGGCTGTGATAATATTATTAATTACAAATACAAATACATAAAATTATTATTATTCTTACCTTAACGAATCTCTTCTCTCAGCCCAGGGTCTCGTCACACGAACGTTAGAATGCAAGCATGATTTAGGTTATTTCAAGAACTGACGCAACTCGCATTTTGTGAAGAGAATAAAAATTTTTTAATATATAATTATTTTCATTTTTTGGTATTGTTTTCTAATCATGACATATTCTTTCCCAAAATCAAGACAAATTAAAAGTTCATTAAATATTAGTGACACATCTTATATTAACACATTTTAATATTCATCTTATACTTACATAAAACAGCCCAGTCTGCCCATTCTCACATGCATACCATTAATTTATCCCAACCCCCGTGTATACAAAAAATAATGATGATAATTTTTTCAATTTGGTAACATTACGTATGAAGCGTCCTCTTCTGACCACCACCTGGCGCGTCTCTCAAAGTCTTTCATTTTCTTGACGTTGATATGTTTATAATATTGCTTTAATAACTTTCGATATTCACTGTTCAGCACTGATTACACTGTTATACATATTTTTTGGAGAATCACATGGATGTTTTGTCGGCCGACTTAAAAATATGAAGATTTGCCCGGGCAGAAGACTGATAGGTGCCACGCGTGGCCTATATTGTTAGTCGACTGGGAAGAGAGTTATCAACGCGCCTCCCTCCAAATGTTCGGTCAGAGCGGAAATTTCAATGCCTTATGATCGCATCGTCTGTCACTGTTCATTCAACACATGGGTTTTTCGTGTATTTGACGTCGACGATATTGAGTGTGCACTGGTCGACGTCACAAATATGGGCTGGACTTAAACTTATTTCCGTCGTCTCGGACCATGTGCTAACAAAACTTTCGCCTCCCAGCCATGTTGAGTGTGCTTCTTGGCGTGGGTCTGCGCACCTGCTGGATGTGGCGCGTTTGTGCGTGAGTGTCACACAATCGCAAAGTTCTAAGAATTGTCGACCCGCACATTCCTTTACAATTGTTTCACCACAGTTCCTTTGTTCAAACAACGCTTCATATTGCCATGGGGCGGACCACACAGATGGAAATGAATTTAACATATTTAATATTTAGAATAAAACCCAACTTTTAATAAAATAAAAACCCCTTCCTTTTCGCCCCGTTACAATACCCCCCCCCCCCCAATGAGAGGTCTTCTGCCGAAACAGAAGAAATCTCATTGCTAAAACCCCTAAGAGGACCAGTGAGGATATGGTGCCAACAAACCCCCGTTAGTTCTTATACATCATGGGTAAACAACCCCCTGGCTCGGCGACTATGGCCGCATCTGAACGAGATCACTGGACTTCTCTATTTGAGATCCCAACACCATAAAATCGAACAGACACGCACCACAGCGCACCTAACCGTTTAACATGCCACCCCAAAATCCAAACCCCTGGTCTTATACCATGCCAGATCCTCAACCGATATGTTCCCCCTTATCATGCACACTGGGCTGCCTTTAGCAGTTACTGGGCTTGTACACACACTTATAACTACATCCTAGCAAAATTTTCATTTTTACATTCAAAATTTATTTAAGTTGAAATTACTTTCTTCAACATCAAAAAAAAATAAAATTCTTTTATCTGAATTGATTAATTCTCTTCGTTACTATTGATAATTCGAAAAACAAATAAATTGAACTTTTACTTAAAACATCCTTATCCTAACAGTTGCTTATACATATATCCTAAACAATATAATTCAATAACACTATTAATACACACAAACAATAATATAATCAAAATTCAAAACATCAATTAGATGGCAGGCACAAAATCAATTTTTTTTTTCAAAAAAATTAAAATTTATTAAAATATACTTTTTTTCAATATTAAAAAAAAAATTTTTTTAATTATTTAAATCAATCAGGAAACAAAAGTGGCATCATTTCATTCCCAAAACTGGTCTAGTATATAACATCACCCATCAGCTGATCAAACTGGGTCAAGTCAACAACCTTGACCTACACAGGTTATACATAGGCTACATCATAAAATACATTAATCACCTTTAAAATTTTTACCTTCAAACATAATAAAACACAATGAAATATGACATTTAAAATTAATACAGTCTTATTATAATTAACAATAAAATTGATATTTAAATTAATCCAAAATCACACATTTTACCACTTTACTTTATTCTCAAATTCTATTACATTTATGTCACTTGTTTCAATTAAAATTCTATATTTTTACCATGACTCTCTTTTTTTACTATTCTCAATCTCCATTAATCTGGGTGATTTAATTATTTATACTAACTTGATTTACCACTTGGCATTTATATATTTATCATCTTTACCCCTTCTGACTCTAACACTCATTAACAGCTTTAACTAATATGACACCCATCTCTATCAAAACATCTATCAAACCTTTCTAAACCCAACTTACTACTCAACTCATATCGCATCATTCTACTCTTATATAAAAAAAATACTATCTACCCCTTTGTACTCAGGATGTGTGTTTCCCCCCCAAAAAAAACTCATTCCCTTAATCTGGTTCCTGGACTTTATCCCTAAGGCAACCCTTTCCGGCGCTAAACGGTCCCTTCCCGTCCCAACCCTTTTGTTGCGGACTCCTACCACACTACCCCCTCTTACAAAATTCCCATCTCTAATTACCATTCTCATTACAACACTTCAACTACAACAAAATATCTCCATTTACTTATTACATCAATATATCAATCAATACTCTACATATATTCCCCATAGCTACTGTGTCACCATCAATACTTCTCAAATTCTACATTACATTATTCATAACAATATTTATTCATCTCTACTACCACTTTAAACTCAACTTGGACTGATCTACATGTCCTAACAAAATATTAATCACCCAACATCTCCCATCTACTATCTTTTACAAATCATTTAAAATTCTCAACTATATCAAATTATTTTCATCATTTAAATCAAAATCTTTTAACACATTAAAATCATCATATTCAATCATTAGTTACATTGGAAATTTGCAAACATTTATAAGTGACATTCTACAGCGGATCAGCTGATTTTCTTAGCAAGGTGAATGACCTTACTACAAACACATTTCAAAATTATACGCATCACCCATTTTATCAATCCTTATCTCTAACACAATAAAATAATACATTTATAAGACAGAATAAACACAGCATAATAAACATACGAACACCTATTTATCAAATCATCATACAATTATTTAATTAGAGCAAGAGCGAGTTATCATCTTTAAGTTACAAAATTTTAATTCGTTGCTCCCCTGAGCAACCACCCAGCCACACACACTATTGTTTTTTCTGTTGGACTGTGGCGCCCATGTGCTTCCACAAGGACGGCATAGGAGGAGGAATTTTACATCTCCGTGCCCTTGCTTCAGCGGTACATTTGAAAGATTTAGACATCAACATATCTTTTGTTACATAATTACACACCCTTAATGCGGGTCTACCACCTGGCCTTGCTGTTCCTCCTCGAACAGAGTGGCAGCCGCTGTTCCATAGTTTCCGGGATTTCCCCTAATGTCACCCCCCATCAATTTCTAATATAAACCAATTTCAAGTCAGCTATGGTCAAGGTTCTTAATTTATGGCCATAGCTGACCGCTAGCCAAAACCACGATTAGTGCTGGTAAGGCAGTCATCGCCCGAAAAGTCGGGGAAATCAACTCTACTTTCAGGCATGTTATCATCACCATTTAACTGCACGGCACGGCAGTCTATCAAGATACAATATAAAGTTGTATAAAAGGGTGTGCCGTGCATTTTACGCCATTTTGGCCTCCGATGGAGGTAACACTCTCTATTACCCCCAGCACTTTCCACTATCTACTGTGGCACATGCCACCACAGCGATAGCACACTAATAATTAAACTAAATCTTTCTACAATAGCAGTCCCTACATTCCATTATTATATCACTTCTATAAACACCACTCTACCCCCCAAAATTACCCACACATCTTGTACAATACATTACATAACATAATAAACAAATAGACATTTACCCTGATCGTTAATTTGTATAGAAACTTATAAACATTATTATTGAAATTTTTCATTAACTCTTTTATATATCATCATTTCATTATTTATCCCTGTCTGGAATTAGATTCCCCAAAATTTCAAATTTATTATTAACATTTATTTTACATCATATTTCAGTTATTATTACCTTTTAAATTATAGTTTCCATTTAGTACAATTATCTCAAATTATTTTCATTATCGAATTTAAAATTCTTTTCAACGCCTGTAAACATTTTACTCTATCCAATTGTTATTATAAATTTTATACTTACAGTACATTATTCACCTACTGACATAAACACAAAATATACACACCACACACACCAATACCTCATTAATTATTCAGTTTTATCACACTTCATTTCCAAAATCAGCCAGTCAGAACCATAAATCAAGATATTTAAAATGTCCATCTATTAAGTTTATGTTCAGCCTCCATCATCAAAAATTAGTCTGGGTTTCACATAACAGTTTTCAATTTTATTTACACACATCGTATGGCTACCTTGTGTGTAAGAACCATAAAATTTTAGTTTATTTGTTTTACCGCTATAATCATACATAGGGTCACTTCCCATTATAATTATTTTATCATAAACCAAGTCAACGCTGTTTATTTCTGTCCAGTCTCCATTAGTAATTATATTCATTATCAAGTCAGTTATTTTCTCATTATAAGTTAAATTATTATTATTTAAACAGGTATTCTCAAAATAATTCTCACTCTCTATTTTAACAGGTAAGTATTTCATATCATTTATTTTTACCACTCCTAACATCTCTTTCCACTCATTATAATTTCTCTTCAACTGATATAATTCTATCTCTTTATCAACACACAATTCTCTATCTAAATCTCTCTCATCATAACACCATCTCACACTTTCAACACCATTCCACACAGAGGGTACTAACTTATACAAAAAGGGGAAGCAACTTAAATCTTCCACTAACAAGGGACTCTTGCCCTTCAACAATAACATTTTTGAACACCTTGGTTCATCATAGATACGGGGAAAATTTACCCTCTGCCCTACATACTCATCTAATCTCTCTTGCCATTCTTTCTCTAATTCATCAACACTAATTACTACTCCGTTACAATCTATTACTCTCTCTCTCTCTCTCACTTACTATCTCACTATCTGTTTTCAACGTCTCACTCTCTGATACTACATTCTTAATTACACTATCGTTTTCAACATCATTTTTATCACTTGTTACTTTATTCTCCAATACTACATTTTTATACATTTGATTTTCTACTGACTCTACCATTTTCTCTATACTCTGTTCTAATCTGTTAAAGCTAGTTTCTATTTTCTCATTGGTATTCTCAAAACGTTTATTAATTTCATTAATTTGGTTTTTTAATTCATCAAATTTATTATTTTTTATCTCTAATTTCTCATTTACACTACTTTTAATTTCTTGGATTTCATTTTTCTGTTCATTAAATTTTTCGTCATTACTATCAAATCGTTTACTGAGAAGGTTAAATAAGTCATTCATGGACATCTCTTTTTCTTTTGTTTTAATTGTTACGGGAGTGGAATTCGCTCCCGGCGCACTAATTACAGATTCTTCTACATTACAGTCACCTACTGATAGTGACTCTGAATACCTGAGTTGGTATTTATGTGACTTTCTGTTTGACTGTCAGAGAAGCTGACTTCGTTATTTATACTCTCATTATTATCCATTATTTGTTATTTTATAAGACTTGTTACTTTACTCTAATTAATTTAATTCCTCATAACACAATTTCAATCTTACGTATACAATGCGTAAATTACATACCTCTACTTCACTACTCTAACCCCAAATCACGCCTGCATCTTTTGTAGGTGTGGAATTTTAATTATTCAAATTCGTCCCTGTCGTAGCGCCAATTGTGATAATATTATTAATTACAAATACAAATACATAAAATTATTATTATTCTTACCTTAACGAATCTCTTCTCTCAGCCCAGGGTCTCGTCACACGAACGTTAGAATGCAAGCATGATTTAGGTTATTTCAAGAACTGACGCAACTCGCATTTTGTGAAGAGAATAAAAATTTTTTAATATATAATTATTTTCATTTTTTGGTATTGTTTTCTAATCATGACATATTCTTTCCCAAAATCAAGACAAATTAAAAGTTCATTAAATATTAGTGACACATCTTATATTAACACATTTTAATATTCATCTTATACTTACATAAAACAGCCCAGTCTGCCCATTCTCACATTCATACCATTAATTTATCCCAACCCCCGTGTATACAAAAAAATAATGATGATAATTTTTTCAATTTGGTAACATTACGTATGAAGCGTCCTCTTCTGACCACCACCTGGCGCGTCTCTCAAAGTCTTTCATTTTCTTGACGTTGATATGTTTATAATATTGCTTTAATAACTTTCGATATTCACTGTTCAGCACTGATTACACTGTTATACATATTTTTTGGAGAATCACTTAAAAAATATGAAGATTTGCCCGGGCAGAAGACTGATAGGTGCCACGCGTGGCCTATATTGTTAGTCGACTGGGAAGAGAGTTATCAACGCGCCTCCCTCCAAATGTTCGGTCAGAGCGGAAATTTCAATGCCTTATGATCGCATCGTCTGTCACTGTTCATTCAACACATGGGTTTTTCGTGTATTTGACGTCGACGATATTGAGTGTGCACTGGTCGACGTCACAAATATGGGCTGGACTTAAACTTATTTCCGTCGTCTCGGACCATGTGCTAACAAAACTTTCGCCTCCCAGCCATGTTGAGTTTGCTTCTTGGCGTGGGTCTGCGCACCTGCTGGATGTGGCGCGTTTGTGCGTGAGTGTCACACAATCGCAAAGTTCTAAGAATTGTCGACCCGCACATTCCTTTACAATTGTTTCACCACAGTTCCTTTGTTCGAACAACGCTTCATATTGCCATGGGACGGACCACACAGATGGAAATGAGTTTAACATATTTAATATTTAGAATAAAACCCAACTTTTAATAAAATAAAAACCCCTTCCTTTTTGCCCCGTTACACGGCGCGAACCTAGTAGCCATAGAAACATAGTAGTTTTAACTATATTCATGAGGATCTGATGATGACACATTAGTTGTCGAAACTCGAGTAATCCAGTGTTTGGATTTTAAGAAGCGCAACAGAAGGTAATTAACCTGTTTTAAGTCTTAACCGCTTCTGGAGGCAAATAAAATGTTTAAACTCTGTACATAGTCTAGATCCCTCTTCCTTCCATAAGCATGAAACACATAGTTTCTGCACCACTACTACAGGTTTACATTTAGTTAAACAGTTTAATCCTCTGTCTCTGTTTCATCTGCCAGTCTTTGTACTACTTCATTCAAATTCCTTCCACACCACTTTATATCTTCATATAAACTTACATCTACACCATACCATTCATAGTTATTTTGTATTTTTAATTACAATGAGGACCGTCCTTTATAAATTACGCACAGTGTCAAGAATAGAATTAGTATATCAGAGCATTTAAGAATAAGCCTACATTAGCATGCTGTAACTGTCCACGTTAACTGTGTGTATGAATGGGTATTTCTTCTTCTGCTTCATGTCATGGCATGTCAGGGCTGTTTCAGAAGCCCTTGAACCTTCTTTTCCTGAGTCTACCTACAGATCTATATAGGCTTATACTTCCATACTTGATTGGCCAGCCTTGAACTGATATTCTTACTAAATGTTTCTTCCTATTATTTTATTTTATTTGTAATAATTTGTATACACTTTGTAGCATCTGCTTTGTTTTCTGTTCTGTAGATGTTAGACATGATCCGTCCAACAGTGCCGGGTAAGATATCACTAAGTGATCTGAAGAGATGTAAGATGACACCAATATTCTTTGACACATTCTTCAATCTTGAGAAATACCTCGACCACGAGCACCGAGATCCATTCGCATCACAGAGGGATCATGATACTGAGGTATGTATAAGTGTCATAATTATTACATTTTGTTGCCTTTCAAGGTTGTAAGTTTTGAGTTTATATATTTATATTTCTACTGTTATTTACTTATTGTTAGTAATATCAGTATAATGTAAGCAAATGAATACATATATATATTTCTTTTGTTTTTGCATCAAGGAGTCTGAACAAAATGAGGTATGTACTGTGTATTGTCTATATATATAAATCGTGGGGTTATTGGTAAAGTTACCCAAGTCAACTGGGATAAATTTATGGAAAACTGAAGTCAAAGGTTTGTTAAGTGCATTGATAAATCATTAAATTATTAAACTGATTTTTAAGGTTAATTTTTATTATTAGTAGAGTTACTGATTGATTACACACCTTTTGGTGGAAAACGTAAAGAAACATAGAAATTAATTAATAGATAAAATAAAATGTCTTTTTTGAAAATACCATTGGACTTGGGTAGTTTTACCACTAACCCCTTGGAATACAGGTTTATAATGTTTTATGGTATTTATTTATTATATTTGTAATAATTAATGTGTTCTTAATGTCATAACCCCATTAATTCCTGTTACGATTATGTTTTTCGGAACATAAATTTCTTTTCAAATCCTCCTGTCTATCTTGTTGGATATTTTTTATTAGGCTGTTACAGCTTTTTGATGTTGCATATCGTAAGATTTGTTTTGAAATCTTTCCATCATTTATTTGACTAGCATACCCTTACTTATTGTGTCCCTGCTAGAGTTATTTCTTATTGTGATTTAAGGTCCCACTCTTCCTAATTCAGTATAGTATTTCTCTATTATTTCCCATATTTTGGTCGCACATAAGAGATTGCTCTTTATCAACATTCCATATACAGTAGAGCATCGATTATCTGAACCTCTCAGGATGAGGGCCCGTTCAGATAATCGATATTTTGGATAATAGACCGTAAATTGAAAACATTATTTCTGTTTACAAAAACAAAGGTTTTTATTACAAAATCGTTTCTAACATAGCCTACTGTTATGTATAAGGCTAATAATTATTGAATTAAAACTGAGTGTACGGTAATTAATAAAAACCAAAAGTTAATTTAAACAAAATTAGAGATTAATGACAAATACTGTGCCATAAAATTAATTAAAAATTAAAAGGTTTTTTATGTTCAATAAATATCCAATACGCCTACACGTGTCCAATACATTACTGTACAGTACAGTACATAATTGTACTTTTTATTGAGTTCGGATAATAGATCGTTCAGTTAATGGATGTTCAGGTAATCGATGCTCTACTGACTTTTTAATTTACTTCTATAGTTACATCTATATTTCATGTAAAATAATCTTCAGAGAAGCTACAATTGTTCTTACTTGTATAATATTCTTCCTTAATTGCCATCAATTTCGGTATTATCTGTACAGTAGGTATTTAATAATTTTAATTTGGGAATATGAGTTTTGATATAGGGTGTAGTAGCCCTGTACCCCAGTGGATGTGGTGTATGATTATTGATCTAGAGGTCATGGGTTTCTCTTACCGTGCAGCACCATAAAACCAAGATACACTTTTCAGCTCCTTGTTCGACTCAGCCTATGAAAACGAATATATGGGATAAGATCCTGTGGCAATAATGGGCAGGCAATATTGTCCATAGTACCTTTGTTACCATAATACCACACTAAGATTGGTACCAAAATGTGATTGTCCCTAATACTTCCCAAAATTTACTAACAGCAAAGCAGTCATCTACTCCAGCAAATCAATAAACGTTATATGGATTTCTTTATTGGATGTAAGTAACCTTTGTCACAGTATTCGGCTTGGGAATGTGCAAGAATCGCCTACTCAAAATTGTTTGATCTTCCTCTGTAAGTAAAACTCAGAATATTCCAAATACACAGTAGGTAAAAGAATATAGCAAAAAAGTGAGCCATTTTGTATAGAACTTTGTGTGCATACACAGAGTTGATATAGGCAGGCAAGTGGAGAGCTTTCCAGTCTCCTTCATATGTCCCAGTAAAACTCAGACATGTTGTTGCGTGGAACATCTCAGAGAAAACAGTATGCCCATTTTTGTGCGTGTGGCCAGGCAATCATTAACTTTTAGTCACTATGAAAGTAGCCACAGTGTCCTTCCGTGGAAGATATGAATTAAAACCAGGTTGTAACAATTATTATTTACTTTAATATAATTCACCATTCAATTTATTTCACTTTGTATTTGTTTACAATCATAGCTGTGTTTTCGTCCCTTTTGGACGCCATCTTTAGTTAATGCCAACTGTATAATCCCACACTTACCTTTGTCCAGGGTTCGATTGGATGAGTTGTAGAGCAGAGTGGTTGTTTGCAATAAATAATTAGTCTAGCCCAGTATTTTCAGTTTAACATTCTATATCTTTATTAATTCATTAAACCATCATCAATAAATTTAGCTTCATCTGTTCCCAAACATTACAACTTCATTTACTTCCCTTCATAAAATAAACAAACATTTTATTTATCTCATACGTATATGTTAATTATACCATACTACATTGATTGAGATATTGAGATACAAACTTAAGTTTATCTACCGCAAACCAGCGCTTCACTCACACACACATATACACACCCCATTTACTTAGGAGATCTCCATTATTAAATTAATAATCTTAATTTAAAAGAATGACATTGAAAAAAAAATGGTGGGCCCTTGTTACAAATTTTGTTTTACCCTCCTCAGTGTTACTTAGCTGTAATTGCATCCCCAAAACAGTCCAGCCTCCTTACGTCTTTTCAATCACTCCGCACATTTCTGTTTTTTCGCCACAATTTTGAAACTGTTAATCAAAACACCATTGTTGTTTCAATTTATATTATTTAAATAACTGCTTCTTTTTTATATTTACATTTTCTTTATTCGGGCGCACTGAACTTTTGTAGTTTTGTCTTAGCGTGTACGAAATGTGCGAGCACACGGCCCACGTCCGCCATCGTTAGGTGTTAGATGACGACTGATGTTACACCAAGCGATGACAGACTGCTGACGCCTGACACTCCCAAATTCCAAAGTGACGTAAACAAAGGTTTGGCCATTTACGTGATCTCAGCGGTGCATGGTTCAGAGTTCATGCGGTTAAAAATAACTGTTTCCAGCAGCTTATTCCGTTGACCTTGACACTAATACGTTCACGTATGTTGTTTCCTCATAACACTCTCAAATACAATTTATTGTTTAAAATTATTACAAAATATCCCTGGGTGGGTCTAACTGTACTGTTACAAGGTCTGTATATGTCTTTATAGATTGCTGATCAACATTTAACTGATTCCATTTCTTCTTCTTCTTGTTTTTCCATAGCTTATTTAAATCTTCTATTCTCTAGTAATATTGACAATAAAAGAGTGGTGAAATGGTCTTTGCCTAATTTATGTTCCCCTCTTAACCAGCATGTCCGATGATTGGCATTTAGAAAAATGCTACGCCAGTCAGACTTTTTATTGTGCACAGAAGGAAGTCTATACATAGCATAGGTAAGGAGGAAACTTCATTGCAGTTCCTGTTGTAGTACTTTTGTCTAACAGAAGAGATCTTAGATACAGTCAAGTTATTGAAGCAGTAACTTAGTTATAAATGATTATGTCATAGTCAAGTTATTACCCAGTTACTAAGTCAGTTTGTTTTTACTTTGTATTCAGAAATAATAAATTTGTTAATGTGTACTTTTTGTATTGTCAGATGTCAGACTGGGACAGGTACGCTGCGGAAGAATA
This sequence comes from Magicicada septendecula, assembly GCA_034769895.1. Taxonomy (NCBI): domain Eukaryota; kingdom Metazoa; phylum Arthropoda; class Insecta; order Hemiptera; family Cicadidae; genus Magicicada; species Magicicada septendecula. The sequence continues at coordinate 14,912,539 of CM068370.1, forward strand.
TGAATTGCTTGTCGCAGAGGAAGGTGGAAATGATAACCAAGAAGAAATGTAAGTTTCTGTAATAATTAAGACCCACAGGTTTTCGTATAATCACTACAAATTTTAATAAAGTTGAATACAGTAAGGTGTTAACACTAGTTGTCATACAGTGTGTAAACCTTGCATAAGAAACACTAAGTTTACATTATCACAGTTTTCCGGGCTGTTAGACCGTGTGGTCTCAGTCATCTATGTTTACTTCCATACATTTTGTCCGTACCAATGATGGATATCTTCAGTTGCGTGGGAACACAGATCACAACACCTGCAAACAAATACAAAAAAGTACGAACAGTGGCGTGCAAACCCAGATGACAAACTCCCACGAACAAGCATAATTTGTTCGCAGGTGTTCCCTCGTCACTGCTTGTATTAATTCGCAGGTGTTGTGTTCCTAGCCCACTGAAGATGTCCATCATTGGTATCAAAAACGTCTGGAAGTAAGGATAGACAGTTGAGACCACGACCTAACGGCCTGGAAAATTGTGATAATGTGAACACAGGCCGTGAAAGCTTACACTCATTTATCAAACACTGTGTTTGTTTGTAATTTTAGCTAAATGTTAGAGTGATGAAGTCCTGTGTAAATACTGTACTTATATTATTTTTAAATTACTTCAACGTTGAAAATTTTGATAGGTTATGCATGTCTTCAACATTGTCTTGTTATTTTGAATTTTTTATGCCTCCATACATTAAGAATTTCCTTGCTGAAAATATGAAAGAGACTAAATAATTACAGCTCAGTTGTCATCAGTTGCAGATGTTGTGTTTTTATACCATAATGGTTATACAACCATTCCTAATTGTGACTAATTAACTGTATGTAAGGAAAGTCAGATAAGCAATGTTGTTAAGAAATATTTATTGTCATCAATCAATATCGTGAAAGAAATATTTATTATAGATTATTCTGTTTGTATGTATATATATACTGTTAATGATTTCGAGGTTCGGTCATTAATTGTTTGATATTTTGTTGGACACTCTGTCAGAGTATCAAATTACGCCTACGCCTGCTTGATGGAGCCTTATTATGCCTTGCTTGGAGGAATTATTATGTTCATGCGACTTGTTCCACGAGTTATAAATAAAAATTTACCACACTTCCTTTTAAATTCCTTTAATATGTCTGGAACAAATGAACCAACAACATCCTTTCACAAGTCCCATTCTCTTGATTCAATTACGGGCAAAATGGAGGATTGATGAGAACGTAAAAACCAAAAGGGTTTCCCACGGCCTGTAGTGGGTCAAATTGGAAGGTTTTTTATTTTTTATTAATCTTGGTTTTGATTTTGTTAAAAGTGTACAATTCATTTCATATATGGGGGCCACCACAGTTTAATTTTATATTAACATAGATCACCCATTCAATCACTTTTAAATTGCCAGACTTCACCTGTAAGGAGCCTCTAGTACAGCAATGCAACATACACACAGTCAGTCAAAACAATTGCCAGACGCATTGCACAATCACATAGCAGCAGCCTTGTGACACAGTCTACAGTGTGTCATCAGAGTGTGCAGTTTGGTATCAGAGAGTAAGCAGCAGCAGATAATAGAATTGTGAATTTAAAACAGGGGCCTCGGGTTTACAAGATAGGCTGTTAAAACAAATTTGGCCTATCTTAGAAAGTGTGAAACAGTCATTAAAAAGTAACAGTGTACAAACAAAAAGTTTGCAGCAGTTCGTCCCAAGGAGTACCGGCCGGTGCATCTCGAAGGGGTTAGCTCTTCTCAAAATTTAAAAAATGTGGCAGTAAAAGTGAATCAATCTTTTTAAAACAGTGGCAGTGATGCGGGAATAACTACAGAACAACAACATCCATATTTGTTATTTTTTTGTTTATTTTTCGGGACGATTACAAACTTAACACGGGGCGGCCACGAGGTCACGGATGAACGTGTTGCAGGCGGGGATTTTATATAATGCATTATATTAATCAATTAGGGTAACGGGGGTTGTTTTTAAGAATGTGAGAGTGTGTGAGCAGCTGGGCTATCTTCTTAGACGTAAGTAATATTATGTAAGGCTATTAAATAAGATGTATAAACAAGAGTTACCCAACCTCTAAAAACATGTAAGACAATTTATTTGGAAAACAAATTTATAAAATCGCACTATTTGATTATTAAACAAAATTAATTTCTCTTCAAAAATGTATTGTGTAAATTATTCACGTAACCTTAAAAATTGTGCTTGTATCCCAAAGTACGTATGAGACCCTGGACCCAAGAACTCGCAAACGGTAAGTGTAAGTTTTTTATTATGGTATGGTTTATTAAGCTATTTAAATGGTAATAAATAAGTAATTTCACAGTTGTCGCAGCCGAAAGGGACAGTTTTTATAAGTTAAAAATTTGATGTAAAAACCATACCTACGATTAAGATACAAGCGCAATTGAGAGGTTAAGTGAAAGACGTAAAGTTACGTAAAATAAGAAAAAAATACTTGTTCAGATAATAAATAAATTGCATATTTAAAAGTATAATAATGGAAAATACAGAGAACGGAGTCGATTTGTCCGACTCGACTGTGATAAATGAAACAGCTGAAGCTGACGAATCAGCTGTGATGAGTAGTCCTGAAATACATTCAACACCGAATGTAGGTCAAGACGATAAAAATATGAATGTAAATAACACAAATGAAAAAGATAATACAGAGGACTCGGGGATTCAAGCAACCCCGACCTCAACAAAATACAATAAGGGGAATGACGACCTAATGAGTATTATACTTAATCAATTAGAAAAAATGAATAATAAATTAGATAGTCGTTTTGACAATAATGACATAAAATTAGACAGACAAAATAATCGTTTTGATGAAATTAAGACCGAATTCAATTGCAAATTTGATGCACTCAAATTTGAGATTGATGAGGTAAAAACAAAATGTGAAAATAGTTGTAATGAGTTGAAACGAGATATTGAGAGAGTAGTAGAGTCAGTAGGAGAACAGAGCAAAAGTAAAAATAATAATGACAGTAAGAAATTAACAAGTGATGACAATAATGTTGAAAATGAGAATATAATTAAAAATGTGGTAGTAGAGAGTAAGATAAATAGTAACAATAATATTGAGAAGGGTAATGTGACTGAAAAGGTGGTATCAGAAAGTGATACGTTGAAAATAGATAGTGAAACAGCGAGTGAGAGAGAGAAAGTTATATGTAATAACGAAGTTGTAATTAGTGTTGTTGAATTAGAAAAAGAATGGAAAGAAAGAGTAGATGAATGTGTAGAGCAGAGGGTAGATTTTCCCCTTATTTGTGATGAACCAGAGTGTTCAAAAGTGTTATTTTTGGGCAAGAGACCCTTATTAGTGAAAGATTTGAGTTGTTTATTTTTGTTGAATAATTTTGAACCCTCTGCATGGAATGAGAGAGAAAGTGTGATATGGCATTATGATGAGAGAGATTTAAATGGAGAGTTGTGTGTTGACAAAGAGATAGAATTATATAAACTAATGAGAGACTATAATGAGTTGAAAGAGATGTTAGTTGACATGAAACACTTACCCGTTAAAATAGAGAGTGAAGATTGTTTTGATAATACATGTTTAAATAATAATAATTTATTTTATGAAGAAAAAATAACTGACTCGATAACGAATATTACTGATGGAGACCTAACCAATGTACTTGATGTTGACTTGTTTAATGATTATGTGGATACAATAAATGAGTTTAGTTTGTATGGTCACAACACACAAAACAGTCATTTGTGTGGTAATAAAACTGAACGATGTTATGTGAAACCCCGTCTAATTTTTGACGATGGAGGTTGAGCCTTAAGTTCACAATTGGACAATTTCAAATATGTCAATATATGGTAATGACCTAGCTGATTTTAGATATTGAAGTGCGATATAACTGAATAATTATTGACGAAGAATTGTAAATACATGTGTAGTGAAATTAATTGTATGCATTATAAAATGTTAGATAAACAAGGTATGTATGTAGCCGAAATTGTGATGAAAAAAATAATATTAATATTTTGCATCTTAAAACAAAACAATACATTAAATCCTGTAATTAAATATAACTAAACCACTATAATAAACCTATGGTTAAATAATTATAAATAACTATGAATAACGTAAAACAGTAAGTGGTAGCGGATAGGTGTTCCTCACTTGTCCCAGTGGGGTTCGTCTATTTCAGGGACGCGCCCCTGCCCACGCGAGCCTTGGTTTTCTCCATTTACCCTTATTTTCGGAGGAAGCTTTGTCCTTACCTTTAGTCCTAGTTCGTGACCCTGTAATAATCCTTATCCCTTTTATCTTCCCGATTTCCCTAACCCTCCCCTTAGAGTAAACATATAAACGATAATACGGTACATGTAACATATAACCTATTTACAGGTAGTTAAGAAAAAATAACAAGTATAAATATTATAATAAGTAAGTAAATAATTTTGGAAAATATTTTAAAGTAAACTTATGCAACCAAAGGGTTCAATTATTATTTTATGTTAGGTTATGAGTACGGTATATTGGTAGTTGGAATGTGATTGTGGAGGAATTTAAAGAGAGATTAGAACCAATGATGTAAGGTTTGTAAAACTTACTGAAATATTAAGAAAAACTGAAACATTTAATCACGTAGAATCATTTTGAAACTGTAATCAAAGTCATGGAAACTGTTTTAAATAAATGTATAATTTAAAAGGGTCAATTTTATTAATGAATTAAAAATATATCCGATCCGAATTGGAATAAAAATGTAAGAGACAAATATGTTATCTAAAAGACTTATAAAACTTGAAAAGTGTAGTAAGCAGATATGTCAGTATATGTTGCAACCAAAGTGTTTAGTCTATGATAGCTGAAACTGAGAATGTTTATAACTGTTGTTTATGAAAACGAGTCTAGCACACAACTGTGTTCATGTAAACAGTAAGCAGGTGTGTTGGAGTGGTATGTGGTGACTAATGCCTACAGACATACTTGGTGACCATAACAAAACCCTATTGTGACACAAAAGAAGTAAAGCAAATTTGTTTGTTAAAATAATAATGAGGTAATAGTGTGTGTGGCTGGGAGGTGACGCAAAGGAGTCACGAATTTAAAATTTTATGACAAAGTTTTTGCTTATTCAAGGTTTAATCCAATCAAAAAAGGCTTGTGCTCTGTCCACATAATTATATGCTCAGACTAGTAATATAAGGTTCATACTATAATTTTAAAGGTATCATTTTATTGTTGGGTGTTAGATATAGTTGTTGATAAAATGTATTTTCATTATGTGTGTATTTTTTTTAAGCCAATAATTAGACGCCTGGCAGGCCATCGACACAATAGAAGTAAGTGTTGATAATGTATTACATGTAATTGTTCAATTTTGAAAGGTATTCATGGTGTTTTAATTATGTCAGGAGATCAGCTGATCAGCAATAATGTCACTGGTATATTATTTATAAATGTTTTAAGCAATGGATGTATTACAGATATTACAAATAATTTGCTACAATGAGAAATAAAATAACAATAATTTATGCAAGTTAATAAAAGATAATTCATGGGTGATAAATGTTTTATGGGACAAGTAGACCTGTCCAAATTGAATGAAAAGTTGAATTTGAAATGATGGAGATGAATATAATGTAATGTTGTTTTTGAGTTGATGTGATATAACAGAATTTTGTGAAATATAGATGTTGACACAGTTGTAATGGAGACTTTATGTAGAGTTTTGAATGATATATATTTATGTTTATAATTAATGAGGTTATTTTGTGTATTTGTAGTGAGGTTATGAGATTGAGATTTTTGGGGATGGCAATTTTGTATTAGGGGGTAGTGTATTTGGGGAGTCCGCAACAAGGGTTGGGACGGGATAGGAATAGATTTTAGTGAGGAGGGGCCGCCTTAGGTAGAATCCGGGCCGCCAAATAAGGGAATTGAGTTTTTTGGGTAGGGGAAACACGTATCCTATGTACAAAGGGTTAGAGAGTATTTTTTTTATATATAAAGAGAAGGTAGCGATTTGTGTTAAATGGTAAGTTGGGGTTTAGAGTGTCCTGATTAGTAGATATTTTTGATAGAGATGGGTGTCATGGTAATTGAAGTTGATTAATATTAGAGTCAGAGGGAGAAAGTTTATATATGTATACAGATCTAGTAATACAGTAAATGAGAATGAATAATTTACATCACCTACAGTAGATTAACGTAAGATTGTTGAACATAAAGAGAGATTCATGATAAAGATTATACCATTGTTTATTTTTTTCAACCAGTGACAGAATTTTGATAGAATGTGAAAATGATGTAAAGTCAAGAATTGTTTGTTTTAAATAATTTAAATGTCAATCTGTTTATTATCTATATTAATATTTTGTTTGTTTTAAATATTTTGTGTTATTACGTTTTGTATTTCAAGTTAGGATATTGCAAATGTTCAATGTGTGTTCAGAACTTATATATAAGATATGTAGGTCAAGGATCTTGGACTTGACCTAGTTACGATCAGCTGATGAGGTCATACACCTACTAAGCTGGTATAGTAGGAATCCAATTTTAATTTGTTTGTTTGATTAATTCAAATCAATATTTGAATAATTTTAATAAATGTTATTTAATAAATAAATGTAATAAAATTTTTTTAATGAATAAATTTAAAATTTTTTTGAATTTTAAAATTTTTGAAAATTTTAATTTTTTATTGAAAAAAAAAAAAAAAACTTGATTTCCGCCTGCCAGCGAATGAATATGTTAGATAATTATTCTTTTATTATGTGTGCATTAACCATGTTTATTTTATTGTATTGCATTGTATTGGTAGAATATAAGTGGTTCTCATGTTAGAGTAAGGATGTGTTTATATTATTAGAAATGTCTAGGTTGTCATTTGAAACAAAAAATTAGAAAAAACAAGGAAGAGAATTTTTTGGTAAAAGATTTTTTTTTGAATTTTAAATTTTTTAAATTTATAAAAAATTTTAAAAGAAAATTTTTATTTTTAATGTGTTAGGGTATCATGTAACGTGAGTGTGTGTGAGCCCAGTATCTGCTAAAGGCAGCCCAGCTTGAAAAAAAGGGGATACATATCGGCGGAGGAGCTGGGATAATTTTAGCCAGGGATTGAGGATTTTTGGGGGTAGCGTGTTAAAAGGCGAGGTGCGCGGTGGTGCGAGTCTGATCGATTTCTCGGTGTTGGGATCTCTTACGGAGAAGTCCAGTGATCTCGTTCAGACGAGTCCATGGTCGCTGAGCCAGGGGGGTCGTGTACCCATGAGATTAAGAACAAGGGGGTTGTTGGCACCAGTTCCTCACCGGTCCTCTTCGGGGTTTATCGATGAGATTTCTTCTGTCGTGGACAGCAGAATTCTCATCGAGGGGGTATTGTAGTGGGTCAAATTGGAAGGGTTTTTATTTTTTATTAATCTTGGTTTTGATTTTGTTAAAAGTGTACAATTCATTTCATATATGGGGGCCACCACAGTTTAATTTTATATTAACATAGATCACCCATTCAATCACTTTTAAATTGCCAGACTTCACCTGTAAGGAGCCTCTAGTACAGCAATGCAACATACACACAGTCAGTCAAAACAATTGCCAGACGCATTGCACAATCACATAGCAGCAGCCTTGTGATACAGTCTACAGTGTGTCATCAGAGTGTGCAGTTTGGTATCAGAGAGTAAGCAGCAGCAGATAATAGAATTGTGAATTTAAAACAGGGGCCTCGGGTTTACAAGATAGGCCGTTAAAACAAATTTGGCCTATCTTAGAAAGTGTGAAACAGTCATTAAAAAGTAACAGTGTACAAACAAAAAGTTTGCAGCAGTTCGTCCCAAGGAGTACCGGCCGGTGCATCTCGAAGGGGTTAGCTCTTCTCAAAATTTAAAAAATGTGGCAGTAAAAGTGAATCAATCTTTTTAAAACAGTGGCAGTGATGCGGGAATAACTACAGAACAACAACATCCATATTTGTTATTTTTTTGTTTATTTTTCGGGACGATTACAAACTTAACACGGGGCGGCCACGAGGTCACGGATGAACGTGTTGCAGGCGGGGATTTTATATAATGCATTATATTAATCAATTAGGGTAACGGGGGTTGTTTTTAAGAATGTGAGAGTGTGTGAGCAGCTGGGCTATCTTCTTAGACGTAAGTAATATTATGTAAGGCTATTAAATAAGATGTATAAACAAGAGTTACCCAACCTCTAAAAACATGTAAGACAATTTATTTGGAAAACAAATTTATAAAATCGCACTATTTGATTATTAAACAAAATTAATTTCTCTTCAAAAATGTATTGTGTAAATTATTCACGTAACCTTAAAAATTGTGCTTGTATCCCAAAGTACGTATGAGACCCTGGACCCAAGAACTCGCAAACGGTAAGTGTAAGTTTTTTATTATGGTATGGTTTACTAAGCTATTTAAATGGTAATAAATAAGTAATTTCACAGGCCCTAACACAACACGCCCGTACACACGGTCACTCGTTTCAGTTTCACAAAGTTAAAGTAATTCATGCAGAAAGTAATCACTTTAAACGGCAATTCTTAGAAATGCTAACAATAGAGAAGAATAAACACCTTTCAGTTAACAAGAAAACGGACGTACAAAGTCTTAGCAAGTGTTATTCTAATCTTATTCACTCTTTTTAAAATAGACAATAGTTTACAGGTATAGGAATACTGAACAACTTTCTAGTTAGGTACTATTAAAATTTTATATCGCTGGCAGTCTGTCAGATAACTACATAACGCTAACACTATACAAATGTAATGTGTTATATGTGTATAAGTATGGAACTGTGATAAGTGTTCAGTGTAATGTGGTTGCTGTAGCTCATCTCACAGTTAATGTAAGTAAATAGTTATAGTAATGTATGACTTTACACACACCTATACACACTTACAAACAATATAATTGTAGTAAGACTATATTTTAATGTTGTAGGCGTGATTATGAGAAGAATAAATCTCGAAACGTCGCAAAACTGAGTTTTCAAATTAATGACCGAACCTCGAAATCATTAACAGTATAATAATACGGTCGATAATTAACATTCCTATATATATATTGTCACCGGACAAAAGGCTTGCCGCATGACAACTGGCGCCAATCGTACACTCTAGTTATTTTGGTGGCCCTAAAAAGGACCGAGTGGCGAGAACGGTGATGTTGGTAGTGCCGCGCTGAGATGTTCGGTGGCTGCGCCCGCTGTTCGTGGCGTACTGCAGTCCTCCTCTTCTTCCGGCACCGGTTGTAGAGTCGGCTGCCAGCCCAGCGAAATCCATCGCTGGCGCGGAACTGGAGGGTGAAGACGCAAGAACGCCGGTTCTATTCTTCGGCCGTTCCTTCCGGCTGACTCCGCGCCGATGTCGTCCGATAGAGGAGAGGAGATGAAGTGCGTCCGATGGCGTGGCGATGAAGAGTGCGCAAAATTTTCTGCCGGCTCGGGTTTTATTGACTAACCGGGATCGCTGATGCGCTAGCTCCGAACACGTAGTTGGTCTCGTCTCGGCGGCTGCTGATGCCGGATTGGCTCGCTCCGAGCACGTAGTTGGTCACGTCTCGGCCGCTGGTAACGGAGAGCAGATGTTCGCATACCGCTGCCGTCACAACTCCCCCGGGTCTTGAATGCTCTCCGGTAGCCAGCCTACTGCTCTTCTCCAGATGTTGTGGAGGTGTCTGTTGGGCGCCATGTTGATTGGTGTGCCGGCTGGTAGCTCGCTGGCGTGGCTGGATCTTGCATCCGCAAGATGATCGCTGCCCCACGTTGGGCGCCACTTGTCACCGGACAAAAGGCTTGCCGCATGACAACTGGCGCCAATCGTACACTCTAGTTATTTTGGTGGCCCTAAAAAGGACAGAGTGGCGAGAACGGTGATGTTGGTAGTGCCGCGCTGAGATGTTCGGCGGCTGCGCCCGCTGTTCGTGGCATACTGCAGTCCTCCTCTTCTTCCGGCACCGGTTGTAGAGTCGGCTGCCGGCCCAGCGAAATCCATCGCTGGCGCGGAACTGGAGGGCGAAGACGCAAGAACGCCGGTTCTATTCTTCGGCCGTTCCTTCCGGCTGACTCCGCGCCGATGTCGTCCGAGAGAGGAGAGGAGATGAAGTGCGTCCGATGGCGTGGCGATGAAGAGTGCGCAAAATTTTCTGCCGGCTCGGGTTTTATTGACTAACCGGGATCGCTGATTCGCTAGCTCCGAACACGTAGTTGGTCTCGTCTCGGCGGCTGCTGATGCCGGATTGGCTCGCTCCGAGCACGTAGTTGGTCACGTCTCGGCCGCTGGTAACGGAGAGCAGATGTTCGCATACCGCTGCCGTCACAATATATATATAACTTATACTCTAATTTCAAATAGGCGATAGTTATTTACAGTGTAAACATTTTCAGTACTTTTAAAAGTATCTTCTTCTTCTTCTTCTCTTCAATTGGCAGTCCCTTTGGGAAACCCTTTTGGTTTTTACGTTCTCATCAATCCTCCATTTTGCCCGTAATTGAATCAAGAGAATGGGACTTGTGAAAGGATGTTGTCGGTTCATTTGTTCCAGACATATTAAAGGAATTTAAAAGGAAGTGTGGTAAATTTTTATTTATAACTCGTGGAACAAGTCGCATGAACATAATAATTCCTCCAAGCAAGGCATAATAAGGCTCCATCAAGGCAGGCAGGCGTAATTTGATACTCTGACAGAGTGTCCAACAAAATATCAAACAAAGAAGCTTAAATCCATTAGTTACATTAGATTGTATTTAAAGATCATATTTGTTTTTAAATGTCATACCAAAAATTATATCAAACCAGCAAAATTTCTGATATCATAATTGTAGAAAAGACAACAGAAGTCTTAGATATTGCCACATACACTGTTAGTGGTCATGGATAGACACAGATAACATAATTTAAAAAAAAAATGGATAGTGGAACAAACTTACAAAAATAAAAAATAAATTACTTATAACTTTTTGATTTTTTTTCAAAAAACTCTCATATTCCTGCGGTTATGTACTATGGAAGAATGTGTTTGGAGTCTAATGAGAGAATTGGTACTAAGGAATTAGTTTTATGTAACATATTAGTGCAACATATTACATTGTGTTTAGGCAGATGTCTGGATTAAGTTAAATGTTGATGGGACAATCCATATTTTCTTAGTTAAGAAAAATTGGTTATGCAGGAAATTATCTGATTATTTTTCCAGTTAAACAGAAATAAAAATCCTAATTTTGTTTTACAGAATGTTGTATCCAAAGTACCATATTCTTTTCCATCAGTTATCAGTAGGGAATACCCATGTATACATCCTGTTATAATTGCAGGATTTCCTTGAGAGAACTATAAGGCATTTTACACTACTTGGACATTCAGAAAAATGTGTATTTTTACTGCGTACCAGTCTAAAGATAGTTAACATATTTTTGTCTATCAAAACAGAACTATCTGTGTTGGAAACATTTAAAACAGCATGAAAACTAGCATGAAAATAGATGAAATTAAAGTAGCATGAGAAATGTTTAAAATATAATTTTAAACGATACCTTATTTTCTCTTATACTAATTAAATTTTTAACTAACACTGACAACAAATACGTCTTATTCTGTATACTGTACTGACTTTATATTCAGTTATATTTGAGACTATTACTATTGTTGATTGTTTTACTTATTGTATAGAAGTAACTTTTTAAATTAAATGTTAGGTAATTTGAATATATATGAATGTACATGGAAATAGTAACATCATAAACTCTATTAGACTGATGTGTTTCATAAAGTAAGGTACTATTGTGTAAATTACATCAGTGATAACTTTTTTTTTACGAAAAGTCTCTTTGATTGATATGTAGAAAGTGTGTGTGTGTGTGTGTGTGTGTGTGTGTGTGTGTGTGTGTGTGTGTGTGTGTGTGTGTGTGTGTGTGTGTGTGTGTGTGTGTGTGTGTGAATTTCTGTCATACAAGATATGACAGTTTGATCAAACATTTATACCAGTGGCGCAACTGCCGGACCTGCAATGTGGAGGGACCTGCAGACTAGGGGGGTCCACACAAACATTTCCTTTAATTTTTTACGAATGGGTAAAACCATTAAACTTAAGTAAAACTAAATTTCCCTGTAATGTATTTATCGTCAAAAACAAATATACTCATTTTTTACGGTTATTTTACAGTATCTAATAATGTATTTCAAGAGTATAAATTACTGGGTTAACTGCACAATAGAGTGATGATTCCAGTTAAGAATGTACTGAGGTCAGTTAAGAACTGCATTTCAAGTAATGTTTTGAAAAACAAAAATCATATTTTTGTAAAGTAAAGTGCCTTTATATCAGAGTATTTTTCTTTATTTCCAATGGCGATATTAGTCTATACTAAAAATTATTTGAAATTATAAAGATATAAGCAGATGACAAAGTTGTAATGGTGACATAGATTTTTGGTTTGTTTAAAAATATGAGATTAGTTGTTAAGGTAAAGAATATAATAAAAAATAATTTAATATAAATAGTCACTGTCTTTATGAATTTAAATTTAATAAAATTTGTAATTTTTTCAGGATGTATATAAGTTCAATAAATGAAAAATTATAATTGGTTACTAGTGGCATGTCTGATAATCACTATTTGTTTACGTTGATCAAAGATGTAAAAGATACCAAATAACAAATCAAACTAGTAATTGACACAAAAGTTATATATTTTATTAACTGAGTATACATCATACAAGAAAGAGTTGTTCTGTTCATGCTATATAAATTTTAGCAGTTGCCTTAGCTATAAGGGAGGGGGTTAGTACTCAAGACGGAACAATGGCATGAAATAAGTAAGGTTAGTAGGGGGGGGGGGGCACAAAGGATTTCTGCAAGGGTCCCAGACAAAAGTTATACTACTGATTTATGCCTCATTTTCACAGTCGTGGACATTGAAGAAACATTCATTTGGTGATGTTAGCATTCTTAGCTTCCCTATGCAGTGACTAACTTCTCCAACGTGTGGTGTTTCATTTCTGTCAGCATCCAGTTTGTGTTGCTCTTACAGATTTAGTTAAAGCCCAGTTGCACTGTGTACTTCATTGTCTATAATTAATTATAATGACTGTGAAGTTACCAAAAACCAAGAAGGTGTGAAGCATGCTGTGAAGATAGTCCCAATTTAAAAAGGGGCCAGAAATTTTTATGAAGGATTATAAAATATGCAACTGGGTTGTAAGGCAAGTGGCTGCATTTAGTGATATTGTATAAAGTTGTTTAAATTATTTCTAGCGTTTACTGTGTCGATAATATTTGTACTTTTATTTTGGAAGATATGTAACATGTCTCATAGTAACTCTGCTATGAGACATGTCGTATAGAAATTCTGCTAATTATTTATTGAATTTTGTTACCCATATGGTTGGCATACACAGTTTCTAAAGTTATAACATTTTTTACAGCTTCTGAGTTCAGCATTTTCCAGTCTCTCCGATCTTTTGAAAAAAAGTCCTTAGCAGTTCATTGTGTTTGAATTCTTTTGTACCCTCCTTCAGAATTTCACCATTTTCAGAGTTACTTTTAAGGGTGAATGGAGGTTACCATTCTCATTCAAGTGAACTAATTTAAACACCTCACTACTGGCACCAGAGATTAATTACCTAAAAGAAATAACATTGGAAGCTGAAATAAGATTTTTTATCTGGGATTAAAGATTTTCATGAGAAGACTAAGTTATTTTTATAAGAAATGGAGATATTTGAAGAGAAACAATGCCCAAAATTGATAAAAAAATTCTAAACTGCAGGGAAAGAGATCTGTAGGCATAGTGGTGGCAATCGAAAGGATGGAACAGTCAAATTGGCCAAGCTCTGACATGGGAAAGAAGGAGTTAATTACATAATAAAGAAGTTTATTTGTATTGTTGTGTCTCGTTATCTACAGTCCAGTCCCAGTAATTCAAAGCAAGAAGTACTTAATTTCAAATATTTATCGGGTTCATTAAATTAAGTATTGGATATGCTCTCAGATTCATTGGATTTTAAATATGAACTATGAAATTTAGTTATATATAAACAAATATTAATATATTCTCTCAAATATGAATATAATTTTGTTAAATATAAATACAGCTTGTAGCATATTCTGTTGAGCTGGGGAATTGCAAGGTCACTGCATTTTTCCCATCCATTATAAGTCATATCTTTATAAGACAGAAAATTCGCAACTGGGTGATTATTCATGATCATGTTATATGATAACAGAAGTCACAGCAATACCAGAAACATTTTTCCACCCACACATTCTGAGCAGTATACTTTTTTATTTTATAAACTATTTTGGATTAACTTAAAATCAAAATCTTCATTAACTTACCATAAGATGTTAAATAAGTGCTGAGAGAGGTTTAAAATCAAACATAAATCAAAGAATTCAAGTCATCCTTTACAGTTTAGGAAAAGTTCGTTTTCTTGTAATTAACCAGTTAAGATTAATATAATAATTTATAATGTATATATAAATATTGTAAGTGTCCATATATATATATATATATATATATATATACATACATACATGTGCATGTACAGAATGTGTGTGTGTGTGCTGCGCACGCGCGCCTATAGTGAGTAACAATGGGTTTTACTTGTTCTCTCTCATATGTTTGTTTATCTCTTTCTGATCTGTTTATTCCTATTTACAGAGGCATCGATGATGAGATTTAGTTTCACAGTAAGTATCTCTGACGGGCATGTGTTTGTGTTTTGTTTGCAGTGTAGTCAATGCATGATATCGATGTGCTGCTGATATATAAAACATGAGGAAAACAGTGTTGTCACAACTGCTTGTTTTTATTGCTCGCTGATTGCATTTCTCTATGCAGCGACTTATTTTCATTCATGATACAAACGTCCACCAGAAAAATTGCATTTGTTAATACTTGTTGTAAGTCTCATTAATTATCAGTTTGACTGTTAACGTTTTGTCTGCCAGACATTTCTGTACAGTAGTTAAAAGTGTAGGACTTAAACTCTGTAAACTAGAACACCAGTATTTTGTACGATTTTTTAAGTAGTTGGTATGAAAATTTACATAACAGTCTGGGTTGATTTCAGCATGTACGACATCCATGTGATTTTAATTTCCTTTATTTTGAAATTAAATTAAATATTTAATTAAGAAAGTTGTGTTATTGATTATAATCACAAACATAATTATTAGTGTTGCACACCACTATAGAAAAATTATTCCAATTGGCACTTTCAAGGTTCTCAGCTCATCGTCAGATCGGAAATAACCTTATTTATAAATAAGGTATAAATCGAAAATAATAAATAAGGTCTGATAAATAATAAATAATTTCCGATCTGACGAGCTGAGAAGCTTGAAAGCGCTAATTGGAATAATTTTTCTATAGTGGTGTGCAACAGTGATAATTCTGTTTGTAAATTAAATATTTTTAATTCTTGACACAGATATCTGTGTTCATTATTGTCTTGTCCATTTTTATTATCAGTCTTAG
This sequence comes from Magicicada septendecula, assembly GCA_034769895.1. Classification (NCBI taxonomy): domain Eukaryota; kingdom Metazoa; phylum Arthropoda; class Insecta; order Hemiptera; family Cicadidae; genus Magicicada; species Magicicada septendecula. The sequence continues at coordinate 14,928,050 of CM068370.1, forward strand.
AAATTCTATTTGATTCATGGTCTGGATTTATCCCTTGTATTACTCCCATATATATTATCTGTTTTACTCCCATGTATCAAACAGACATTACATTTTGAAACTTACAAATTGTCTCTTTTTTAACTTTATTATATAGGATCTTATGACGGTACCATTTATATAATTAGTGAATTTCTGTAGGTGTTTTACTGGATCAGAATTATCTAAGTGCAGTATAGTGTATCCTAAGTACTGTTATTTAAATTTTCCCAACTTCTTCAGTCCTTTAGCCGTCAATTGTAATTTCAGGTTTTGTATTTTGCCTAAAATACCATTACTTTATTTTTACTTATAGAAAACTTCAAGTTAAATTGTATAGCTATCTTATTTAATTCATATGGTTATTTAAAACTATACTGTTCCATTCATTTCTAGACGAATTTGTACTTAAAATTGAATAAAGAAAAAGAATAATGTAAGGTGTTACATTTGTTGCTTTTCTCTACCTTCAGTTATGAGCAAGAATATTTCTGCACAAAAATGTACCAGTTGTTTGAAGAAGTAATGCAATATCAAACATAAAAGTAATTAAACTGATGAAGTTTAGATAACAATAATATAAAACAGATTCCCTTCAATGTTATGTAAGCAGTCCCATAAAATGCTGGCAGACAAAACATTAAAAGCTTATAAGTTTGTTTCTGTTTGTCATTATTTTTGTACACGTTTAATTATGCTTGGAGTATGATTACAAAGCATATACAGCAAGTGTTAATTCTAGTGTGTCCAATATTTTATCATAGAAAATCTTTTACTTCAGTGGAATTTAAATAGTATCAGCTGATGGGCTTGCAAAGTTATCATTCCGGTGCACCAGACATGGTTGTTTAGTAGAAACTGCAGAAGCATGAATAGTACCTATTTACATTACTGTTAGTTCACACGAGTGTTGACCATCAGTAATATATCAAAAATAAATTAATTTTTTTGTAATAAAATAATTACCTGATCTAAAACTTTGTTGTTTAATTCATGACACGTTGATAAAGATCTTTGTCATTAGCATTTTGAAGTTGTTAATATATGTCAAAACAATACTGTATTGAAACTAATTATATTAATTGATGTACATAATTAGTTATAAAATTAGAATTATGTTTATGTGTATTAATGAAATTAATATAAATGCAGTGTTGTTTTTACATTTGTTTTTATTTTTAAAATAGTAAAGGAAAGCATTGTGTCATTCATTAAAACTATTTTTATTTTTTTTAGTGCTTATTAGAATACAAATTTTTGAAATACAGATTCCTACCATGCGTTGTGCAGGAATGTTGTCACATATGCTTTCTAGTTTTAGGCATCAGTAATGTTTTGGTTCATAATATGAAACATACGAGCATGATTTTTAATTTTCCTAGTATACTTTTATGCATTACTTTTCATATATAGATTTATGGTTTTTATAAACATCAGTTCCATCCATATTAGCATAAGTAGGAAATATCTTGGGGGAGGAGCTTAAATCAGAGTTATCTTTGTACGACAATTCGTTTTATCAGTTTAGTTTTCGTCTGCTTATTTTATTAAGTAACTATATTATGCAATTAATGTAAGGAGAAAATTGCATACGTGAATTTCACTTTTAATTTTTTTTTTATAATTCTGTATTTTTTGTAATTCATGGGGGTTCTTGTAGCCTCTCCCACCCTCTTCCAACTTCTGCCCCTCCCTAATTATGTTGATGTACATCCAGGATGTAACAATCTTTCTTTCAAAGTCTTAGCAATTACCTGATCATGGCATAATTTGTCAATAAAATGCTGACACTACTGTAGCATGATCTAATCGATCTACACAGGATCAAAAACTACAGTAGAACTTGGCTAATTCGAACGTGCATAATTCGAATTCGTGGATGATTCGAACTTTTACTGTGGTCCCTTGAATATCCTATGCAAACCATGCAAAAACATCGTCTGTAATTCGAACTTTTTTTGGTTAATTCGAAATAAAAATTTTGCTCAAACTACAAAAAATCGCCTGCTGTATGGGCTAGACCACGTAACAATAGAGACACGACTGCAAACAGACAAGCAGGCATCGCCCTTTGTGAACAGATGCTTGTCCTTTGTGTCAAATTCGTGGAATTGCCGTCAGTATCTGGCGATGACACATGACTGGCTCGTGTAACGGTACCGTCCGCCATTGTCCCTGGTTCCACGCCTCGTCAGTCAGCCACCCTTACTGTTGCTTTCAGTTCAGTCTGCCTGCATTCATGGAAGTGTTAAGTCTTTTTGAGTTTCTACTGTGCGAGCTGTGTCCTGTAGTGAGAGACTGTTCCTTTCTTTATACAGTACTGTATATACGGACTGGTGTGTTTTAGTGACGCTTATTGTGCAGTTTTATTGTGTTGTGTGTTCATCATGGCCGTTTCAAAACCAACTCGGACCCAATACAAATCATTGACATTTGCTGAAAAAGTTGCCGTTATACGGAAAGTGGAAAAGGGACAAAAAAAGAAATCTGAAATTGCCAAGGAATTCGCGATACCGCCAAATACGCTGTCAACGTATCTAAAAAAATAAAGAGAAGATTTTGAATAGTGTGTGTAAAGCCAGCGACAAAGATAAGAAAAGAGCGCGAGGACCAGAAAATCCTGACGTGGATGAATATGTAGTGAAGTGGTTTAAGCAAGCAAGGGACAAAAAAATTCCAGTCAGTGGGCCCCTCATCAGAGCCAAAGCTGAGGAATTCGCATCTAGCTTAGGGAAAAATGATTTTAAGGCCAGCACTGGTTGGCTCGATGGTTTTAAAGAAAGGAATTTCTTTCAAAACTGTTTGTGGGGAAAATGGATCTGTTGACGTTGAAGCTGCAAATTCATGGAAAGACGATTTGTTGCAAATGATTTCTGATAGAGACACTAAAGACATTTTTAACGTAGACGAGACGGGCTTATTCTTCAAATGCACCCCCGACAAAACACTTGCTTTTAAAGGAAAAAGTTGTAGTGGCGGCAAACACAGCAAGGAGCGCATAACACTTTTAATCGGAGCAAACATGGATGGCTCGGAAAAACTGCCTTTGCTGATGATAGGGAAGTCAGCCAACCCACGTTGTTTCAAAAATGTAAAAACGAAACCAGTTGAATACAAATCAAACAATAAAGCTTGGATGACAGGTGAAATTTTCGAAAGATGGCTTTTGAAAATCAACAGGAAATTTTGAAATCAAAACAGAAGAATCGTCTTGTTTATTGACAACTGTACAGCGCACAACACTATTCCTCTGATGGAAAATGTAAAGGATGTGTTTTCCCTCCAAACATGACTTCAGTAGTTCAACCTATGGACCAAGGTGTAATAAAAAATGTTAAGCATTTTTACAGGAGGCTTGTGGTCCAAAACATTCTGACAGGTGCTTATTTAGATGAGCACGAAAATATCAAGATTAACATCCTTCAAGCTGCCCGCATGTGCAACAGTGCTTGGGACTAAGTTACGCAAAAAACAATTGCTAATTGTTTTCGTAAAGGTGGTTTCTGCCACATTGAAGGTGAAGAGGAGAATAAAGCTGCTAGAGAAGTCGTACCCACTACGGATAACTGGGAAGATGTTGGACATGATGCAGGCATTCGTTACGAAGAGTTTGTAAACATGGATGAAGACTTGGCGGTGTGCGGTGAACAGACAGATGCGGAGATCGTGGCTGATATTATGAACATAAGAAATGATGGTACATCTTCAGATGAAGAAGGGGACCAGCTAGAGCTTCCAGAGATACCGATTCCAACGGCTTCACAGGGATCAAATTACATTCAAGACTTGAGACGGTTTGTTGAAGGACAGCAGAACGTAAGTGACGCTATTTTCCAAGCACTTAATAAACTTGAAAAGTTTACTACAACTCAGTGTATTAACTGCAAAATGCAATCAAAAGTTTCTAGCTTTTTTAAAAAACTGTGAATGCTATATTTTGTACTGAAACATGTTTATACGTTTGTAATACATATGTATAAGGAAATTGTTTAATAAAATAACATATTGCTTTACTGAATTTCGGTTTTTGATTTGATTTTTCTACCCTTATTAAAAGTTTTCCTAATTCGAATTTTTGGATAATTCAAATTTTTTACTGGTCCCTTCAGCTTCGAATTAGCCAAGTTGTACTGTATAAACAATTATCCTCTATAAGTGTATTCATTCATGCCATTCAGTGGTGCTACATGCCATGTGAGCCTTGGTCTCCTGAGTTGACCTCTTCCATGTCTGTTCCAACCACTAATATATAATTCTCCTAATATCTGTCTCTCTACCATATTTTTTTATTTTTCCGCTGGGTTTTCCCCCCTATCAATGTCTATACACCTTTTTTGGGAACTGTCTTCCATGGTTTTTGGTAGGCACGGAGTGTTGCAGTACATACACTACAACACTTACACATATACATATTTGCGGACACTACAATTTTATTTGGTCTGCGAGTTACTGTATATTGTATAGCTCACAGTTGGGTCTGCGCCAACCCAATGTGTGAATTACCCCCACTTTCAAGTATAGCTAAGTTATTTAGAGAGAAGAGAGGGGAGACAATGCTATAACGCTCACTCACTGTCTCACTTCCATATCATTTCCCTCTCTGTCACACATATGCTTCCGTTGTCCTCGCCAGTCTTGTTGCAGCCGAAACACTGTACAAGATTGGTGTGCACATGTGTGAAATAATTGAAAATTTTGGTAGCCTCGCAACTAGGTGTTTGTGCACTGCACATCTCTAAGCCACTGTTCAATTTCTATCGTCAGGTTTCTACCTTATCCTATTCTTTCATTCACCAAATTGAGTGTCATACATAGTATGGTCCACTCAAAAACGACCATAATGTTGCAGAATTTCCCTGTTAAATTCCAATCCTTGCAGCCATAGGGTATTATAGTCTGTTTTGTGTAGCTGAATCTTTGTGGGATTGCCAGTACACATTGTGGGATTTCATAATGGTCATGATTGAAAACAAGGTGCAGTTTCCTGAGCCAACCTCCTGGGTTCTTCTTATTTTTGCTTGCTGGAAGAGTGATAGAGCTGTAGTAATGTCTTCACAATAAGGAATATTTAAAGTAGAAGACTATCATATAAGAAGTTTCAAGGCTAACTCATAAGATGGCTTTCAGTATTAGCATGCCATTGAGCAGTAAAAAGTTCTCATACAGTACAGCACTGCCATCAGTTGAGCAGGAATAATTAGTAACTGTATCAGTGTTCGTTAATAAGGACAAGCTACATTCTGAACTTGTTATCCTATGTTTGCGTATAGACATGACGCTGTTTTATGGAAAAAATTTGTGATGGTATTGTTTCCGTATTTAACAGTGTGTGTGCGTGCGTGCGTGTGTGTGTGTGTGTGTGTGTGTGTGTGAGATCATGCAGAACTGTTTTAGTTTCAATTATTTTAATAATTATAGAGAAAGCAAGCGAATTATATTATTTAAACAACAGACCTATAAACAAAGAAAGAATTAATAAGAAAAACAAAAAATATAAGATCATAAAGTAGTGTATAGGCAAATACTTACATAAGGTTGAGAATCATGGATAATAGGTAGGCCTATTCAAGTAAGGTGAGAGAAATATTAGCATGGTAGGAATTAAGCGCCTAAGAAGAGTGGTAGAAATAACTACAGAGGGTTAAGATTAGAAATGATGGAATAAGTGAAGAACTAAAAATAGAACCTATAGAAGAATTTATCAAATGAAGACAATTCGCACAATGGGACAAATGGGGCCAGTTACAAAGAATGAAGAGCATATTACCAGTTAAGGGGATATGTGAAGCATAATACAACAAAAAGAGATAGGAAGATCAGAAAACCACGAGACAGTCCATTGTCTAATCTCGAAGAATTAATTAATAACATGGTTGGATGCAAAGAAGGTTGTGGGAAAAAACTGGAAATTTGTATGAAGAATAAAGTAATTATTCTTTATTAAATAAACACTTACGTACTCTGGGTAAGAAGGGAATTATGTAATTATACAGTTTCATTATTTAATTAAAATTCCAGTTTAAAGTAATTAATATTAATAACTGCCCAAAATAGTACATTACATTTCTGTAGTGCATGGTATATTTTTCCTTTGCAGATTGACACCATAGTTACTATTATATGTTGTATACGTATTTGGATAGAATTATATATTTATGGAATCAATTTGATTTGATTCTGTGAATTCTTTTGCAATGTTTATAATTAAAGAAACGAGTTTTATCAACAATTGAATGAGAATTGATAAATCTTGTTTTCCTTATTAGGCATCAGTTTTCAGCATGCGAAATTAGTTTTGGAAGAAAATCATTTCAGTAATTTGGAATTATGAGATTCTGAAAAATTGTATTAAAAAAAACTTTTTTTTTAATTCATCAATCATAGATTGATTTTGAAATTATAGAAATTGATTCTGATTTTGCATGCTATGCGTATTTCATATGCTATTTTTTTGTTTGCTGTTATGAGTTATGAAGAGATTTTGTTTCTTTAGTGCTAGTGAAAAAAATCTTGACATATATGGTAAAATTAGTAAGCTGTTGAAGTTTGTGCATGAAGTATATTTTTATTAATGCGTTTTCTATTAATATGTGTACATACACTTGCCATTTGTGTTCATATAATGTATAAGTGAAAACAACTGTTTTATTTCTAGTCCATGTAAACTTTAAGTTATTGTGTGTGTGTGTGTGTGTGTGTGTGTGTGTGTGTGTGTGTGTGTGTGTGTGTGTGTGTGTGTGTGTGTGTGTGTGTGTGTGTGAACACTTTGCTACAGTCTATTTATTGATCCATATATAATTTATTTAATATTTATAAATTCTTTACCTCAAGATTTTTTATTCCCTTATTTGGTGCATGTTTCGGGAAGTGCATTGTTCCCTTCCTCAGCCTTCCCGATTTTATATCTTGTGGAGTATTTGTGTTTTGGTTTATGGGAACATTTACACATTTGCAAACAGAAAGCATACTAATTCCTGAAGAAATACAAATGAATACAAAACATGACACAATTTTTGAAACACTCAACATCTAAAATACTCAAAAAGCTAATATATACACCACAATCACACGTGATAACACCAGTATAAAATACCAAAAACCAACAGGAAACCATAACAACAACCAACCAAAATTCAAATACTCCGCAAGATATAAAATCAGGAAGGCCGAGGCTGGGAACAATATACTTCCCGAAACATGTACCAAGTAAGGGAATAAAAGATCTTGAGGTAAAGAATTTATTTATTTATTTATATAAATAAATGTATTGTGTGTGTGTGTGTATGTGTGTGTGTGTGTGTGTGTGTGTGCACGCGCATGTGTGAGAAATGCCACTGGTTTGAAACACACTAGAATACCGATTGTCTGAGGTAATGTGTATGATTGCTACCTTGTATAAATGACAACAAAAAAAAAGGGTAGTTGCGGTTATTTTTGATTAAACATTATTTTTAGTCTCTCTTCATACCTTACAGAATTTAGGGCTGCATAAACAAAAATTGCACCTTTGCACCAATTTTTTTGTCACCTAATTGTAAATGTAACATTTACACTAGTTCTAAAAATGAAAATGTTGGTTTTGTGATTGTAATTATAATATGGATATTTTACATTAAAGTTACAAATGTAATCATAAAAAGTTTTGTATGATAAACATTAAAAATGTTTCTTTTGTTTTATAATTGGCATTTAAAATAAAAATTAGAACAGTTTACAGTCTGAAAAGTTGCAAAAAGAAAATGGTTTGGCTCATTTAAATGAAGCAAATAGTACTGTATTCATAACTAAACTTTTATAGGGTATTAGCAAAATAGCATACATCATTTGTAGGTATGCACTGAGTACTGCAAAGCCTGGGTAATCAGGTCTCTTCTAATGTATTTCAGTGTTGCATGTTGTGGTAGTCACATGCAGGATTCTGTGTGTGTTTGATGTGCCACAGTAAATATTTGCAAACAATATTTATATTTTTAACCGTTTATAGATAACAATATTAAAAAATTGTCAGTTAAAAATTATATATTCGTTGAAAGTTGAGTCAGAAATACCCCTTATTTTCTTTTGAGCATGTTGCATTTAGTGTATATGGCTCTGATTTTCACAAAATATCAAGATTAGTTGTAGATCCAAGGAAGAATTGCGGGAGGGGTGAGTAATAATTATGAAAACGGCCACATCTGTTAATGAATAAATAAATAACAATAGGTCCCATGTGTACCACTGAAGTACTGTAGCTTAGGAGTCATGTTAATGAATAAAACATGAAATTATAAAGATCAAAAAGAAAGCTAAGCTCTATTACAGATTAAAGAAGAAGTAAATGTTTTCAACAGAACGCTCTTTCTTTCAATACAGTTATGCAATCCTCACTCCTCCCCCAGTTTAAAAAATCTTTAGACCTGAATTTAATTTGGTTCTGATTTTGAATACAGTTTTGTATATTTTAAAATAATATACATTATTATTTTGTACATTATTTTAAAATATAAAATTAAAATTGCTAGTAGAATTATAAACAATCTTTCTCATTGTAGAGTTGTGAAAATTATTTTGTATGATTTAGGGGGGGGGGGATTTCCCTAATTGTTTAATCTAATGCATTAAATTGAAGTGAGCTTATCTAAGACTTTGAAAAAGTTTAAGTTTTGTATAGATGCTAGTACAGTAAACCTCGTTTATCCGGCCCTCGTTGATCCGGATCTCCAGATAATCCAGATCAGATTTGTAGACAGTTTTTTTATTTAATGTTCACATTAGATAATAATTTTTAACTATGATAGCAAGAACGTAACTATAAGTACGACAAATATTCACTTTTTAGTTTGATTCAATGTACAGTTCCTGCATAGATTGTACAATAAATTATGGTAATACAGTAAAATGCTTTTTGTTGAGTTTAAGAAAGCTTTACTAGAGTGTCACAGGGGCGTTGACGTGGATTGACTCACCAGCTATAAATAGCGCTGGGAGAGAGCGTTGACCTTGATCCCTACCCATCACTTCCCCTCCCTTAATCTCCTCAGTTTTCCTACTGTTTTCAAACGGCACTTGTCATTTTGTTTATCGTGTGTGGTTCAACCGGATTGTTTTTGTTTAACTTTATTGCTACAATTTATAATTTTAATTTTAACTTTGATTACTGGTTACATATTTAATTTTATGTACACATATTGTTTTTGTTTTTTATCAAAGTGTTTGGGACTGTATTGCAGTGTACAAGTTTAAAATGGCATTGAAGCGAAAGAAGGTCGTGGTTTCAATGGATAAAAAGTTAGACGCTATTAATCGAATTGATAAAGGAGAATCATTGAAGAAAATAGCTGCTGAATTGGGAGTTGGAACTTCAACAGTGTCCGACTGGAAGAAGCAAAGAAAAGAAATTGAAGATTTTTGTTGTAAAATGATATGTAAAGACAGTTTGGAAGGCAGAGGAACGGCAAAAAAAGCAAAAAATAAAACATTAGACGACGCACTATTCATGTGGTACAATGCTCAGCTGGAACGTGGTTTGCCTATATCTGGACCGATCTTGGCCCAAAAGCTTTGAGCTTAAACAAAAAGTTACCGAATCCTGACCTAAAATTCACTGCTAGCCAGGGGTGGCTAGAGCGTTGGAAAAACCGACACGGTATTCGCCAACTTACTCTGACTGGAGAGAGCTTGTCTAGTGATGTTGCTGGTGCTGAAAAATTTAAAAAGGACTTCGAACAATTTGTTTTATCTGAGGAATTGGCACCCGATCAAATTTATAATGCTGACAAAACTGGGCTTTTTTACCGGATACTTCCGAGCAAAACGTTAGCATCAAAGCTTGAAGATTCGGCTAAGGGCTACAAGAAAAGCAAAGATAGGCTAACTGCTATGGCTTGTAGCAATGCATTAGGGAAACATAAGTTTCCTCTTGTCATTGTAGGGAAATCCAAGAATCCCTGAGCGCTAAAAAATGTGAACCACAATTCGTTGCCAGTGGTTTACCGACCACAAGAAAGTGCGTGGATGGACAGTTTTTTATTTAAGAACTGGTTTTTTGATAACTTTGTTCCTGAGGTTTGAAAATTCCTGAAAGAAAATAGTTTACCAGAAAAAGCAGTTTTACTGATCGACAGTGCTCCGTCTCATCCAGGAGAACAAGAACTCGTGAGTGGAGGAATTAAAGTGAAATTTCTTCCACCAAACGTAACCCCACTGCTGCAGCCTATGGACCAGGGAGTCCTTGAAAACATCAAAAGAGTACCGAAAAGAACTGCTTGGTAAAATAATTGAAGAGGAAGGGGAAAAAAGTGTGATTGATTTGCTGAAATCAATCAATATCAAAGACGTTATTTACATGGTTGCTGACGCTTGGGATTGCATCACAAAAAGCTCTTTGAAAAAGTCATGGAAAAAACTGTGGCCAGCTATTTGTGCTACAAACAAAATGGCAAGCGATGATTTGGTGCAAGTGGCTTCAGACGACCTTCTGCAAATGTTAGGAACAATAAGTGGGTGCTCAGATGTTGATATGGAAGACGTCAGTGAGTGGCTGAAAGACAACAATGATGGTGGCTACGGCACTATGGCGGAAGAAGAAATTGTAGCGGCATGCACATCTACAGCAGACAGTGAGGAAGAAGATGACGTGGACGAGGAGGGAGCGATCACACCGCAACAGCGGACGACACATGCAGATGCTGCGCACCAGCTGACAAACATCATGGCGTACTTGGAGCGTCAGCCCGACACCACTCCAGCTGAACTATTAATGATAAAGCGTTTGCGTGACCGTGCTTCATTCAAACGCCACACGTGTTTCAAACAGAAGACAGTGGACCAATTCTTTGTTAAGAAATGATGTGAAAAGTTATTTTTATATTTTTTAATGTCTTGTAAACAATACTATATAATTTTGTTACAAAACATAGTTTTTTATCGTAATAAACGGTAAGTCTGCTTATTTAAGGATTTTGTTTTGCTTATTACCCATATTACCCGGATTATCCGTATTTTCGATTGTCCGGATTGCCTTTGGTCCCAGTTAGTCCGAATAAATGAGGTTGTACTGTACTCAGTTTGTAAGTCTGTTATAAAGGGAAGTGTTTAGTAATAATATGAAGTAATTCCCCAGTTTTATTGATAAGAATTAAGAAGTACAAGCTTTGTCTAAAAAAGTAAAATAAAGTACATAAAACTCAGTTCTTTAAAACCCCTAAGCCATGGGTGATTTCTTACGGGTAAATCGTCTGACCAAACTGTCTGCATTGTAATTTTTTTTTTGTACCTTGACGTTTCGATCCCTGGAATCTGGAATCATCCTCAGTGGCTAAACAACTTCAGTGATGGTTGAAAGACCGTGTTGGAAGACCAAAAGACCCTGTTGTGTTAGGTCAGTCACAGTTGTTGCTTCTGAGGACAATCCCAGATTTCAGGGATCGAAACGTCTAGCTACAAGTAAAATTACGATGGAGGCAGTCTGGTGAAACCCAGTTGTGTAAACTATGATATCAAACTTTATGATATCATCACTTTCTTCCTGAGTGTTTGATCGTGGTTCATTGTTGTTTTCTACAGCCAGGCATTTTGGCTACATCTCTTCATTAGTGGCTGTATCTTCAGTTGGCTTCATCTTTCTTCAGGACTCTACCGCAAATGTAGCCAAAATACCTGCTTGAAGACATGACAGTGGACCATGACCTAGTGTCTGAAACAAAACAAAACCAAAATTGGAATTTAAATTTTAGCTTCAAAAATGAAAAAAGGTGAAAATAAAAATTTACATGTTTTGGCAATATCTATTTTATTATTTTTACAAACGCTTCTTGCTACAGTCAGTTTCCTGATATATAAATTATTTATGATTTACTATTATTTTACAATCAAGATTTATTCTTTCCTTACTTGGAACATGTTTTCGGGAATTAGATTTTATTCCTGTCCTCAGCCATCTTAGTTTCTGATCGTGTGGAATATTTGTGTCCCAGTTGGTTGTTGCTATGGCTTCCTGTTGGCTTTTGGTAATTTATATTGGCATTATTAAATTTTCTACATCCCACCCACACACAATAATACCAATTTAAATTACCAAAAGCCAACAGGAAGCCATAGCAACAGCCAACAAGGACACAAATATTCCACAAGATCAGAAACTAAGATGGCTGAGGATTGTAAAAAAATATGTTCCGAGTAAGGAAACAATAAAGCTTGATTGTAAAATAGTAGTAAGTCTTAAATAATTTATTATTTTAGTACAGTTGATATTCAGGTTAACAGTAAACATGAAATTACGTACATGTCTTGGTGTTACGTATGACAGCATGTGCTGTTTGGTTTTATTGGATGCAGCAACTGTAACTTGTTTGTCTTTGGCAAATATAACAAAAGTTATACAATTGAATTATCACTTTAAAAATGTGTCACACTGATATTATATGTAAGTTCGTAAGCTGTTATTGCATTGTGTTTTACATGTACAGATTGTATGATGACAGGGACGATGAAGAAGACATGCTGTCTCCGAACCTGGACCATATATTGAGCACGCAGTTTACCAGCAACAGTGTGTGCGGCAGCGACGGCAGTGATACGAAACGTCACAATGGCTTATTACCAGATGCAGGCGGTCACGATTGGTCTCAGCCCAGTCTAACTGTTACGTACTACGATGATGACGACGACGATGACGAGGAGAACAGTCCGTCGTCTTCGTCCTCCGATTCTGCAGACTACGCAGCTGACAGTGATGAGTGTTCTTTCTAGTGTATAAAGTTAGTGTAGATTAACAACAGCATATACTGTACAATTGTTATTGTTAGTGTGTGTATTTTTCATACGTTGAGATAACCGAGAAGAAACGTTGTTATGAAAAGATAGGTGACATGAATCCATAGGTCACTAAACGTAGTAAAATGTAGATTACTCGATAAAGTACTTATTTTTCTAATGAGTGGAAGCACTTAGCGGTAAGACAAATATGTGTGTTGTTTACTTGCAAGGTAGTTTAATTTACTGAAAAGTGTTTTAGTAAATAAAATGAATCATGAGAAAAGGTAAATAACTTGTGAAAACATAATAATAAACGTAGCCCCTTTCGTATTTTGATAAGATAATAATAATAATAATTACTTTTCCTTAATACTTGTAGTAAACATTATTCGGTTAGTAATAAATCTTTTATTTCTTTCCTTTCCGAACTTTATTCATCATAGAGTAGTGCAAAAGGTGACAGAAAAAATTATTGGATTTAAAATTTCATATAGCTTCTTACTTCTCATTTTAGATATTATATTCAGGTATCACAGTTTTCGATTGTGGGTAAATTTTATATGTAGTTAGCATTTAAACAAAAAACTTTTGACAAAATAAATAAAGTATTTTTTTAAAATAAATGAAATGTAGAATATATACTTTCATGGTGCAACCAATAAAGGTATTTATTTTTGTCATTTAGATAGAAACACATTGTGCAGCATTAATTGCACCATGTAGTATCTAAACGCAATATGCATGTACAGCTTTTTTAATATGAATTTTCTAAAATTAATATAGCGATTTTTGTAACTGAAAATCTATCTTTTCATAACATGAGATGAGTTTGTACCATGTTTTGTGAATGAATGTGAGAGTGTGTGTGTGTGTGTGTTTTGTGCACCTCACTTATTGTTGCTGAAAGCATGTATACTTAAGTTCAGATTAGTATTAAATGTAGTCAAGATAAACTGGTACTAAACATATCTTCTAACGTAACCCAAAGATGTATTACAAGGTTTCATATTATTATTGTTATTGTTATATTATTATTATTATTATTATTATTCTAGTTAAGTAAAAGTATGTTTGGTTGTATTCTATTATAAAATACGAATGTATATATACATATTACAATTGAGTTACTGTTGTCGTTCTCTATGATCTTTGATCACATTTCTTTTTTAAAATGAACGTTTTAAAGTTTGTTTATATGAAATATTCTTAGTGTGTTTATTAGTATTTATATTGTAATTGAAACCCTTTACTATTATTATTATTAAATAAATATAAAGAAACTGTATTATTATTATTATTATTATTATTTACTTGTAGTTATAGTAAATACTGATTGTGTATAACGAAACTGTGGTGCGCCTTTTGTTATAATAAATTTTGTTCATTTTTAAATATCACTGAAATTTTATTGTAGGTAGTTCCTTATGTATTTAAAAATTTTATAAGCGCGGCATTGTGAATGATGCCTCCATTATTTGTTTAAATGATATCAAGCCTTTAGAGATTAATCCTGAAAATGGTCCACACTTGAACGTCTTATGTATGAATTCTTGGATTTTGTTGTCCATGACATGTCCGAGTGTCGCTAAGAATTTATAAACACTATTCCGATGTGGACCACTAGTATTTTAGATAAAAAGTGTTTTTAAAATGTTTACTTTAATACATGAGCTATCTTTTGCTCATTTTGAGCTTCATCAAAGGTGGCTCACAATGAGCAAATGCTAGCTCAAGTAATTTCAATAACGTATTTTTTTTTAACTTTATCTAAAATACTAGTGTGCCGCATTGGAATAGTGTTTATATGTCATTAAATGGCTCAATTTCAAACGTTACTACTCTTCCTGTTATGTGTAGGAATTTTATAATAAAAACCATGGACATGTAATCACAAATTTATTTTAAAAAGGAGTAGTTTACTATTTTGTATTGCAATTTTTTCATTTAAAATTGGTATTGTTGTAAAAGAACTGAAAAGAAACTTTGTCAATTTGAAAGTAAACTTGAAACAACTATGAGAAAATATTTTTAGTTTCTAGAAAGTGTGTTAATGTAAAAAACTGACAGATCAGAACAGATGTGTCTGGAAAATGAAGAAGGTACATTGTTCAGAATTTGATACTGCTAAAGCATTTAGTCCTTCCTTTCTCAAGTAAAAGTCTTTTTACATGGCTGGTTTTTTTTTACCACCAAAAACCACTTGATTTTGAAACCATTATGTTGTTAGCATATGTTTAACTTGCATATTTGTGCCTTTTTTGAATGTTTTTATAAATAAGTTAGAATGAACGTATTTTTGCGCTAAACTTGTGCTACAATTTTTTGACAGTTAAAAACTGTAAATGATACTCAGAATTTTAATATCACATAATGAATAATTTATCAAACATTAGAAAGAAATTATCAAATCTTACAAACATTTTTGTCTTCGGTTTATATAAGTGATTGCTAATATTATTTTATTGATAATTCAGAGTTCTGTAAACTATCATTTTTGGGTTCTTTTTATTAACAAAGATGAAAGAAATATGTTTTATTTATTACTGTACAATAAATTATACTGCAAAAAATTGTGTCCAATTATAGAAATACATTATTACATTAATTATAACATTATGTTATTTAACACGTTATAAATCGGTAATTACTTTTACAAATACATTAGCTGTAACTGTTTACAAAATCAAGGGCATCACTGTAATGTGTGTCTCTTCTGATTTTAGGAATATTCTGCACACTATTTTATATTCTTCAATGTACATGTTGAATTTTTAAAATAGATTTTATTTTTACTTCTGTGCACGTTACAATGTAAATTATTGAGGCAGATCTATTATAAATTATAATAATTATATACAATTTAATTAAATTAAACAATTAATTATAATTATGTACAACTAATTATAAACAACTTGTAAAAATTATAATATAAACTTGTTAATTAAAAATATAAATTATGGTTTAGATAGACTCTACATATAATAAAATTAAAAATAAATGTCAGCATAAGAAACCGTAAGTATTTACTGCTTTTAAACAAAATTCACAAGGACACTTCTTTAGATTCTTATCATTTACATAAATCTATTCCTATTTTGATCCGTTTCACTTTAATAAGAACTTTATAGCCAAATACTCTAAGTTTTTCACTTCCACTATGTCTTTTTCCCTTTTATTTTATATGTGTGATATAAATCAGCACAAATAAAACAAATCACAACTCAGATAAAGTTGAGTTGTATCACAAATCAAAACAAATAAAGTTGTACAATGCCTGTCTAGAAAGTATCCATCTGTGTAAGATTTTGAAAAAAAGTCGTTTACCTAATGCAGTGGGATCGTAGTTGCCTTTGAAAAAGTACTCATTTTAAAACTTCATGCACTTGTCCCAGTGTTTCTATCACTTCTCAACACAGTTTGTAAAGTCCTCCTTCATAGTCACCATCAACTCCCCTATCACGTTCTTCCAAACCACATCTGCCGTCTGAAATCTCCTCTCTTTCTGCAGTGATTTTAGTTTTTGGCCCCAGAAGTTGGAGGGGGAAATTCATAAATGTTGATAGCTGAGTAACTTGTGTAATGTGTTATTTTGCCAAGAAATCCTGTACTAGGTAGGTTCGTGTGCATTACATCCTGCCAGTCACACCATGTTTTGTTTACTCCTCGCTGTATCGCTCAGCCTGTGAAGAATGACTGTGGTGTGCCTTGTAATTATTATCTAACCTGGAGGAGCATGCTCAGTGATGGACCATACCTTCATTGTCAAAAAAACAATCAACAGTGCTCACTTCTACGGATTCCATGCCCCCCCCCCCCATTGAGGGCCTGTTAATAATTCAAATGGTTTCGTACTCAGTCATCCAGTGACTGTGAATTCAAGGGTTACACAAAAAAACCCAGTTTACTTAATGGTGTCTCACTGCCTAACGAGGGATTCAGTGGGAGCCTGATTGTTCTTTCATGCAAGTAAGGTCTCCTTTGATTTTATGAAGGCCACATGGCATGTTATCCAATTTATTCAAAGCGGTTGGATACTTTGTGGACAGACCACGTATATCACTGTAAATAGTTTTCATATTGTCATGGAGAGTATTGATTTGATAGCATTTTACTACTACAGATTTTCAACTGCATATATTATATTACTAATAACAGTAGTCACTATTTTTGTTAGCAGTGACATATGCATCTATAATGTGTACAGACGTGTATTGCTGAGATCCATTTCGCCTTCTTGAGCATCACCAACACTGAGGTAGCAGTAATAATTTAACACTGTAGTAGGCCCTTGTTTAACAAACCATTTTTTTAAGCAAACTTCCTATCTAACAGAATTCTGTTATATTGTATTTTGAGTTCTCACAGAAACATAGTTAATGTAGCAACTGGATCACTGTATCAGGTTCTTGTGAGCCATTGATTACTTATGATACATGTTTATTCAAATTTTGTTTTCTCAGGTAAACATGGCGATTTACTGTCGACAGTCTTTCTTACGTGAAACCCTGCAGTCTGTCTGGTGTGTAAAAATAATATGGATTAGGAATAACAAAAGTTCTAAATTAGTTACAATACATGTATAGTCCTCAGATTACTATGAATAAATAATTATTTCTTTTTATTTTTATTTTTCAATTTATATCTGCCATCTGAGGACCACATGCCAATTTCAATTCTTTATTCCTTGTTCTTTTCTTTTTCTCCAATATTCTTTCATCTTTTCACTATGTCTCTTCTTCCTGTCTTCACTCTACTTTGAACCTGCGTTTTTCTCTCTTACCCTGGCTCCTTCCATTTTTAACACTTTTACCCGAAAAACTTCTCTCTTTCAATTGCTTCTTCTGCGCTTATATTATTTTTTTCTAAACCTTTTTTGAACTCTTCAGTCCAACTTGGGGTGGACTTCTTTCCTCACAGATATTTGAAGATCTGTTTTGTTAACCTATTGTCATCCGTTCAAATAAATGTCCAAAAATTACTAGTCTTCTTTTTCTCACTTTTTCTGTTATATTTTCTATACTGTGACATATTTAATTATTACTTCTTAATTTTCAACCTTCTGAAGTTTTTTTCGTGGACCTAATATGTTCCTAATAATTCGTCTTTCCAATATTTCTAGTTTGTCTAAATTATAATTCAGTGCTAGACATTCACTTGCATATAGACATTCTGGCCTCACTGCTGTACTGTGATGCCTTATTTTCGCATTTTTAGATATGCACTTTCTATTGTAAATATCTTTAGTTATACTGTATGCTCTTTCCATTTTATGAATATCTTTTCACATTAGTTTTTAAAGTTTTTTTAAATTTTATATCTTTTAATATTCACCTCTGTTTAAATTGTCACTTACGTACATTATGACTTGGATTACAATGTAATTATTATTTTGTAAGTAGGTAACCAGGTATTAAAATGAATCAGTTTCAGTATTGACTAGTTGTAATTTGGTCATATTTTGTACAGAACATTGATAATAATATGACCTTCCCCCAATTAAGCCCTATTAAGTTTATAATATTATTTTTTAAAGATTAAGTTGGCCTTTATCAAGATGGAAAATGGTCCTCAGCTAAAGTACAGAAAGTCATTAGTAAAAAATTGTAAGTAGAACGAAGAATAATATTTTTTTTTACTGTTTGTGTAAATTTGAAATGATTTGATGCGTGACTGACAACTGGCAACCAGCCTGTTTTTTTCATGAAAAAACAATGTGTGTGTGTGTGTGTGTGTGTGTGTGTGTGTGCGTGTGTGTGTGCGTGCAGAATAGTTTTTTTTAAAATAAAAACTAATGCTTATGATTTATTTATTATTTATTAAATCCTTAAATTTGTAGTGACCGTCAATTAATGAATTTTTCCAGTGAAGAGTTTGTGAGGATTGACACAAATAAGTTAAAATTTGTGTTCTATTTTTTACTGATCCTCACAAACACTTCACCAGAAAAATTCATTTATTATTTATATTGCAAAAAGCGCACTTTCTTCTGAAAACAAATTATTTCTAAGCCAAAAGTATGTTTTGTATTTATTGTAACGACAATGCAGAACTTAAAATAGATCTTGAGAATTGTTTGAATTAAGTTTTCAGCTGTTTTTAAAAATAGGTAATAACTTGCAAAACTTGTAAATTACAAAATAATAAATTAAAAACTAAGAAGCACCCACCATTATCCATAGATAGTGAGTTTTGTAGATAAATAAATAATATATACATGTAACAAACAAACATATTAAACAAACGAGAGCTTTATGTATTTAAAGAGACAATTATTTTTGCCTTAATAGACACAATTAATAAAGGAAAATAGTTCTTCCAAGAATTGAGTAAAAATGAAATTAATAATAATGATAACAATAAATGAGAAGTATGGTGTAATCAAGTTACATTACAAATAAATTAATACATACCATAATATATTAGGGTAAAGTATTTTTAGCCTTGTAGAGCATTCAACCTGTAGACTGTTATCAGTATATGATGATAATGGGGTACAGTAGAACTCCATTTATCCGAACTAATGAGTCACAGACATAATTCAGATATGCAGAAATTCGGATAATTGGGACAAACATAAGAAAAAGGTTATGTTGTGAAAGAAAACGCAAAAATTGCTCAAAAATCACTTTTGTTTATTTTTATTACATGAGTTTTTAATAAAAACCAGGTCACACATGTTTTGCAAAATGTTCACTTTACTACAAAAAAATTAAAAATAATACTCATATATAATTATAATTTTAGGCGAGCAGTAGGGTAGAAAACATTGTACTGATCAGTATGTAAACTATGATGCATAGCTAACACAGTCTTATATATATTTCATTTGCTTACGGTGTTTTATTGTTAGCATGGCAACTGCAATTTGAATAAACTTTTTTTTAGAAATTAATTTTTTTTAATTTCCTGATAATGATTCGGATAATTGGCGATTCGGATAACTGGAGTTCGCATAAATGGAGTTCTACTGTACTTTCAAGTTGTTTACATATTGACGAATTGTTTCACTACAAAGACCTATTTTTTGCTGATTAAGAAGAAACTTTTTTTTGTGTTTCATTAAGCTAAATATACACAAGTCATAGCTTTTAGCATGATACATACGCAAATAATGTTAATTTAGTGTATTTCAGAATCTGTATCAATAGTAACAGCTTGTTGTTTAATTTGAAGTTTAGGATGACAAAACGATTGTTAAGGTTAAGGTGAAGCGAGTTTGGTTTAGACAAGATTTTATTACAGATGTAATTTATTGGACTTTTCATATATACATTTAAACATTTGTTGTATGTTTTTAGTCAGTATTCTTTCTCAGTATAGCAACACATTTATTAGTAAAAAAACGTGCTATGAAAATGAATGGTATCTCAAGGCAGATAAATCAAAATGCAGATGTAGTATAAGGTGAAACTGAAAGAAAAGTCTTGATAGTATTTTGTGCAGCAGACCCATTGACTTTTATTTATACAGTAGTACTTTACCAGAATTTGTGTATTATCTAAGTTGGGACAGTCGAGGGAACAGCAGAAAATTATTGTTAGTTGAGAAATCATAAAATTTTAAGAATGTGTTGAATGTGGATACATGTGCACTTTGTGTGTGTGTGTGTGTGTGTGTGTGTGTGTGTGTGTGTGTGTGTGTGTGTGTGTGTGTGTGTGCTGCGTGCGTGCGTGCGTGCATGGATAGAGATACTGGTAAGCTTTATTAAATATAACACTTTGATTCTTGCACAGGGTAAACATTACTACACAGTGTTTTTGTTTAAAGTATTGTATTATAAAATAAGATGTTAAAAATTATTAATTAGCAGTTTTGTATTTATTTAGAGACTTTAAGGCTTGTTAATTGTTATAATTTAAAATTTTTGTCTTATGAAATGCTGATAGAACTGTTGAACAGTTTTTGTTCTGTGTTGATTTCTAACCTGAATTACTTGTTATGACTTTACATAAATCAAAAATTCTGAAAAATTGATTATTGAAAGTAAATTCTAGTAATTCTGACAGTTTTCAGTTTTCTCTGATAAAATTATAACTGTTAACGAATACTTCCAGTTGTAAAACATTATGTACAATCTGAAGTTCATTTCATATGATTGTTTTATACCTATCACTTGAACTACACTGGTGGCAAACGCTTGGTATAATCTCGTTTGAGTCAGGAATACCAGTACAGTGGTAAAACATTTCTTTAGTTTATATAACGTGTCCCCTTTATGTCATAGAAATGATCATGACAAGCGTGAAAAAAAAATTGTCACTTGCAGACTTGTGTTTGGATTTTCTGATAGCAGCACTTTTTTCAGTTGACAACAGCGTTTTATTTATGTTATTATTATTAAAACCAAATTTATCGTCAGCAGTCATGCTAACACTGAGGTTGAATTCTTCAGTCTCAGATTTACCATATTTGTTTTGTGCTTCACAGAATGGGCAAAACATTTGGTACTAGTTTTCTTAGTACAGTATAGTTTTCAAATGAAACAAGTTGTTGGTATTAATAAAGTGCCACTATAGCTTGTATAGATTAATTGTTTATACTCAGAGTAGAAGGATACAAGGGTTTCATTATTATAGGACTACACTGAAGATTACAACAGAAAATAAAAAATATTTGTTTAGTCCAGAAAAAGGTTAAACATAAAAAAAGTTATGAAAGAAACGTGAAAGTCAAGGAACTTTGTTGTCTGTAACTGGAAAAGTAGCGCTCACTTTATCTTTAAGCAATCTCTTCTAGAAACAAAAGACTGTGTAACTGAAAATGTGCAATTCGCTGTCTGACTACTCTGACTACATCTATTGTATTAATTTCATTGGTTAGCTGTTTAAACAAATGAACAGTATTGTTTTCCAGTTATAAAATTCAGTAGCATAAATTGTTAACCTTAAAATAGTTAACATCAAACTGAAACTTCTCTGGGGCATTATCAAAAATTAGTTACTTTGTACTGGCTAATATTGCTTTTCTATTTGTATGTGTAATCTTCCTCTTAAGTTTATGATTATCTACTGTTTTCACATTTATTCGGGATACTAAGGTGTTCTTCTTTTGGTTTTAATTTGCCTTCTTTAATATCTTTCCACATATACTTTAAATATATTTATTAGTTCCTTATTTTTTCATGTTGGTAGTGTGCAGTCTTCTAGAGCCTTTTCATTCACTTATTGTAGAACTCTAGTAGTGTGCCTTTGCTTGTACGTGACCATTCTTATTTAAGCATCTAAGTGATTTTGGTAACAGTCTTCATAATTCCATTGTTGCTGTAGGTTGTTTCTGAACACACAACAGTGGATAAGGTGTTATGTGTCTCCACCATAATCAAGTCCTAAAAAACCTGTAGCAATACCGAGATTGGGATCATTACGTGCACTCATATGGTAACACTTGTACTGCCAAAGGCTTTCCAGAATACAACTGGTTGCATTTGTTTTGTTCCATTATTGCTGAATGTATTGTTCCACTTTGTATAATTCTCTAACACTGTATTATTTCACAAATTTGTGTGGACACATTTTTGTCTTTAAGAATTCAATAAGTTATTGAATTAAAAAAAAATTGTATTGTTGGTTTGTTAATATAGAGTGTATTTAAATAGTTGAAAAAATGTGGATGGTAAATGATTAATCATTAAACATAACCAGTCAATAAATATAATGTCATGAAATTACAGGGAGGGTATGATACATATTTAGTATGATACAATATAGCTGTTGTCTTCGTCCATGATTAGTGCCTGTTTTGCCTTTCATCGAGTCTGGTGACTTTGTCTACATGCGGTTCTGTATAACACAAAACCACCAGTGGATGATTAGATGGAACTGTTCAGTGTAGTGACAGAGAAGGCAACAACTATGTACATATTTTCTTTAGCATTTACGTGAAGATACAAACCTAGTCATTTGATATTTAGTACCAGTCGCACACCTGACAGTTCAATAGTAGACAATATAATCAAACCGTCATCACACACTTGTTTAGTATTAATGCACCTTTCTCTCTTTCTGTTCCTTCCGTGTCTGTTTTTAAGTTTGTACACATATAATTGCATGAAAGATTTGTATGATGTCTTAGTGTAAATTATTTAATTACTATTTATTATATTGTTACGTCCTAATTTATTGTTTCCCACTGTTTAATACTATTGTTAATCACACTACCACTACACAGATAATATTATTATTATTACTATTATTATAAAATTTGTCACAATATTTTGTCATAATTATAGAAAAGAGATTTTGGTGTTATCGCTAACCGACATATGAATGAATTTTGACAGTTGTGTGTAGTTAATTTATGTATAGTTAGACAAAGTTTTTTGTTATATATGTTTGTAATTAATTAAATTGAATTTACTAAATATGGATAAAAATAAAATTGTTTTATATAGAAGTACACAGTATGTAAACGCAAGCAAGCAGCGCTATTGTGTTGTATGTGTTGTGTAAATATAGTTGTGGAGATTTTTTAGAAATAAAAATATTTGTATATCATTAATTTGAATAATAACGGGTCCTTTATTGTTCTTTGTAATCCTTTGAACACTCTTAATGAAGATAAAAATAAATTATTTTTAGCGGAGGCCAGTTGGGGTGATTAGAGTGTATTAGTTTGCGGAGTGGTGTAGTTGGTGTTTAGCAGTGGATGACTTAATCTCAGAATGATGATGATAATGAAGAAGGTGAAGATGATGACAATAATAGTGCTGATGATGATGATTTCATCATCAGCAATAGAAAATAGTTAAGTTATGAAATTAAAAGTCACGGTAAATGTACAAGGTTTGAATGTTGCTACCTTTTTCTTTTTTTTTAATAGGGGAAAGTCATTATGGTCGTCAGTGGGGCACAGACCCACCCACCTACCACTAGACCCTAGTGGGACTTTATTTTCCCTCCAGCCCATATATCTGTGCAAGTGTACAAGGGTAGGATGAAAAGTTCCTGGCCTGACACAGACACAGCGCTATTATTTTAGCGCTGTGCTCATTATTTTTATAGTGTTGTATGATTTCATCCTTTGTATGTCTAGTTTCCATGATTTCAAGTTAATGAGTTGTTTATTATTAGTGCCACAGTCCACTGCTATAAGCACCTGGAGCATAATTAGATAGACTGGAAATTCGTCTGTGATTAATTTTGTTTTCATAGATTTAACTGCAACTGATATAAAAAAGGAGTTGTATTCAAGTTGGGGGACTCTTATCCACCAAATACAATGGTTGAGTGCTGCGTTGCTGTATTTAAATGGGTCGGACAAACACAACTGACGATCCACATGTTGGACATCCAATTGAAGTGACTGTGCCAGCAAAAATAGGAAAAAAAATGCATAAAATCATTTTGGTAGACCATAGGAATGAAAATAAATGAGATAACTCAGACTGTCGGTATATCAACAGAACCTGTGCGCAATACTTACACGAACATCTGTATATGAAAAAGCTGTGCGCTAGATGGGTGCTGTGTTTGCTGACACTTGACCAAAAAAATTGTCGAAAGGAGGTTTCATCTAACTGTTGCAATGGTTAAAATCAAAGAAGTTCGAATTGCTTCCTCAGGCACCGTACTCAGCCTATTTAGCCCCGAGTGACTATTTATCTCTTTCCTGACTCGGGGGGGGGGAAAAGATTTTTAATTGTAGTACTTGTAAACAGTTGGTTACTCACCATCTTGTGACTTCTTTAAACTTCCAATAACAACGTGTTTCAAGGATAAATCCTCTCATCATCAGGTTATAAAAACACCAATTCTTCCAGAGAACTCGTCAAAAAATCAAAAATTATCAAGCATTACAAAGCACTTCACGCCACGTCGCGACCTGGTGCGCACCACTGCACACGATTTACTTACAACAATCAAGTCAGTGATGCTGTAAATGGCTATTTTGAGGATCTCAACAAATTGGCTCCCCAGTCTAGCATAACCACTTTAGAATATCGTTGGAAATAGTGATTGAGCTAAACAGAGTTTATGTTGAGAAATTAACGCAGTTTATCCCAGAAAAGTGTTGTTTTCCTATTTAGGCCTGGAACTTTTTCACCCTATGTACCAGCTATTGCCATCTCACATATCCTGTTTGCAAGAGGTCTCTAACATCCTATTCTCCTCATTGTAGATCTCTTTTTGCCATTGCGTCATATGTGTCCTCTTTCCGTGATGTCCTGAGTCTACGTCTTTTTCCTTCTTCTGTGTGGAACAAAGTTTAGCAACCAATGAATGTCAGACATTTATTCCACATGTCCGTACTGTACGAAGCATGTCATATTAAATATGACAAATTTTGTGGTGTCTTCATTTCCAATGCAGTGGAGCCAGGATGCTCCAGAAGTCTGTCTCCATTGGTTGGAACCTTCAGGATTTTCTGTGATTTATCTCTTAAATTTCAGAGGCATATGTGACTGTACTCTATAAAATGACAGAGAAAATCTTAGTTTTTCAGGTTACTTTTTCACTCCCCAGATCAGAGAATTCAGCAGCCCTGTCACCACCTTTAGTTAATGTTATACCAAGTTATTTAAATGACTTTTATATTTTTTTGTATAGTAGCCTATGTACATCTAGTGGCATATCGACCCCTTACGACAACCAGCTATTTGGATTTTTCAAAATTAATATCAAGGCCGCAAAATGAATTCCAAATTTTGAAATTTCAACAAAACCTTTGTATGCCTAACTGTCAAGTCAAGTGTCATCTAGTGTCACACAAATGAAACCAGTAACCACTAAATTGTTTGAAAAACTTGAATACTCTGTGTGAAAATCAGTCAGGCGGTAATGTTGGTCTCTCCACTGTATATCATACGCGTACACAGTTGATCTTGTAATGGTGAACAGCCACAAATGTTTTTTAGTAAAATGCACTAATTTACTGACTACAGATGAAGAGATGGATTGGCGGAGGAGAGACAGCAGCTTACATAAAGTCAGACATCTCCCTTCTATTGTGTGGGTACTTAATTATGTGTAATAGTACTGATCAAAAAAATTATGTATTTTTAAGTTTACTTTTATTTGAGCATAATTGATTAATGCAGCATTAACAAGATTGCAGACATGGTAAAACAATGAAGACAGACAATTTAATTACTAATAATATTGTATTTAAAGGTTTGTATTGGATTTCATAGGGAAATACTAAGTACTGAAGCAGAGGGAAATGACATTACAATGATGTTCATATCCATGGAAACACAAGACCTTATAAATTTTTCATTTCAGAAAAGGTAATGAAATACAGTTTTCTTTCATAAATTTTGTTTGTTTTAAAATCCTTTGGAATGCACTAAAGCCATATTTATTGTCTGTACGCAAACACCAGCAGTACAGATTATTATGTCAACGACTGATGCTTTGGAATAAACAATAATGGCAAAATTCAATGTTAGAAAGTATGCGGAACGTATTGAAATCAACACGGAAGGAGACGTGATAATTTGGTGGCTTCCGTGGGATTTTTCCCAGTCCAAGCTAGGAAACAGATTTTCTGGTAATATGTTGTTTACAAATAGTGTAGAATATATTATAAAGTGATTATAAACTAGGACTTTGTTTACGATACAAGCATGGAGCATCATCTGTAAAATATATTGGGGTGTAAGACAATAGAATTATTTTATTTGAGTATATAGGAATTTGGGTCAATACATCATAGTTACATCCATCATCTGGCTTTTAGCCAAAACAGCAACAAACAAAAATCATTTAAAATGCATTATTTATAGCAGCAGTTTCAAAACTATGCTCCAAAGAGCAGTTGGTGCTCCATGAAGAAATTGAAAAAAAAATGTAACAAAATATAGATCCTAACTAAATGCAGAGGCCAGATGTTTGGTTGCAGCTATTCTAAATGAACACTTTGAATATCAACAGAACAATATTAAAATAAGAACTAAATAAGAAAAATTTGGTGTATTATTAAAAGCCACTAAATGTTTGAAGACATTTGAAACTGTCTGGTATAATATTCTACCATCTGTCAAAATACCAAGCCCATCCCCAGGCTTAACATTCAGAGTGTAGCAAAGGTAAAGTAATTCATTTTATATGAAATAATTTCAACAGTTGCTAAGCCCTGCCTGTTTACATTCACCCCATGTTTTTCTAAGGCTTTCACGGCTGGTGTCAGTTATATTTGAAGTATGTACCGGGCTGTTTGGCCGTGGTCCAGGGTTTACAAACAAACCAAACGTTTCAGCAGCACCACTGGCTGCCATCTTCAGTGGAATTCGAGTCTACCCAACATGGGTTGTCAAACCTCAGGCCCACAGTACTGTGGCAAAGGCTAGAGATCTAGAGGGTATCATCGTGGGACATCACTAGCTTTCACCACAGTACTGTGAGCCTGACGTTTGACAACCCGCGTTATAACGTCTCTTCGTTATAATATCGGGAACCTGGTTAAATGGCTCAGGTCAATTAAACAGGCTGCCATAATCTTAACAAAATCATAAATAACCGAAAAGTAAACAAATGTTAAATAGGATCCCGTGAATTGAGGGATATTGACAGGGGTTTTGTAGATTTATTCACTCACCTTTTTGGACCATGACATCTCTTTATTACATAAATTTAGCAATGAGTATATTAAAAGTTAAAAGATTTGCACCTCTTGTACAAATAGAATTAGAGTAATTTAGTAACGAGTTAACATAGTTTTTTACTGCCCTCAGATCCGAGTAGTTCGTTTCAGTGTATGATATTAAAATTATAATCTTTATTCTTGTGCCATCTGAAAATTTGGCTTATTTAACTTTTTAAAAAAAAAAAGCATTAAACTTAACGCATATTATTACTAAACATGAAATTACAGTTTTATGGTAATTAAATCAGTCTTTCTTGTTTTACTTTACTTTCTTTTTTTGTTTTATTATTAAGTGTCTATCATGTATTATTCTAATTCAAGTTTTGAACCACGGAAGCTAAACCTCCGTGTCACCTGTGTGTATCATCTTCGGCGAATCGGTGCTTCTCTCAGTTGTGCAGAGTGTCTTGTAGTTTTTTTGAAGATCCGGTTTCTGTTGTTAGTTTTGTATCCGGTGATGGTGAAGTTCTGAAGTCATTTTAGTCATGGTGGGTCCTGGTTCTCTCGTTCTCAATAACTTGTAGTAATCGTTCGTGGTTTTGGATGATTTGCACAAAAGTTTTATTCACTTGTATTCACGTCACATGTTGGTTTAGTTCTTGAGTTTCACATTATGATTTTACCACATTTCTAATTACATACATTTTATCGTTAAAATTTTTAGAGATGTCATAGACGCGCAATTCTCATCCACACTCACTCGTTTACTACATATTTACTTTATTACATATTTACTGTAATTGCACTGTTAGACTATATTCGCGGTTCACATGGCTTTAAATGTGTACTGGGTGCCGCTACGTCTCAACTGGCGAGTTTATTAACTTTTAAAAGTATTATTATTGTACCGCATCACGGCTGTATGCTGTTTACGGTCCGAGCGCTCCATTTCAAGTGTGTTTTGTTTAGGGGAGAGAGTAGTAATCTCGCGTCGTTTACTATTCAGCATAAAAGTAGTTCCATATTCCGATTAATATCTATCCGTTTATTCTCTGACATATTTAATTATACTATGATATCTTTTACTTTTTTGGTTTAGTATTGTACACCGTTGTTTTTTATCAAGTTGCAATTTAATACTATTATTAGTCTTATTCACGGGTAATTTTGCGTGTTGGTGCCGGTTTCGACAGGTTAAAGCAGGGTTAATTATTAAGGGGTGTTTTCTCAATTTTATTCTCGAATTCTTTTTTGGTTTTAAACTATTTATTTTGGTTATTATTTTGGTATTACTTTATCATTTTCTTTAGGGGTTTATTTTTTGTTTTAATGTGAGATTTTAAATTAAAAAAAAATTCCTTTTATTATTATTTTTTTTATAAAAATCGTCACAGCTTTGTTGGGTAGACTCGAATTCCACTGAAGATGGCAGCCAATGGTGCTGGTGAAATGTTTTGTTTGTTTGTAAACCCTGGACCACGGCCAAACAGCCCATTAAATACTTCAACTATAAATCCCCATGTTTGTTTATATTCAGGGAAGTTCATTTTGAAACTTATTGACTTTGTGTATACTAATTTGAAGTTATTTATTAATTTTAATATATTTGTACTGTTTATAAACTATACAAATTATGTATGGCCTGATATTTTGCTTTGGAAAAAAAATTTTAAGATTTTCAGGAATTTTTTCTCATAATTACTGAACATGTCTTGTGCTCATTTAGCTTCAATTACAAAATAATAAAAAATGACAAAACTCAAAAAGTTTATTCAGAAGAGCATTAAATGTAAAAAGCACGCTGAAATTAATTTAGTAAATTATTATGAGAGTTTAAATACAAAAATTAAAATAAATAAATAAACTGGTTATCACACTAGATGGAACATGAACAATATTAAGGTGTTAGTATTCAAAGAGTTAAACCATATTTAGCCATTTTGTGCAAATCTAAACATTTGGTTGAGATCCGGTCCGAGTGGACCTAAAAAATGTTGATGTCGGCACATGTGTACCAAAAAATGTTCTATTAGGAAGAATGATGTTTGTGGTGCTATTGCCAGGATGCAGAATAATGACGATGGTGGACTGTATAATACATTTATTAAGTTTCTGTTGTACACTTAAATCATGGGTTGAGAATGGCTAAGTCTGAACAGATTTTAATTTTGAATAAACAGAGTCGTTAAGAACGCTACATGTTAGATGAGGCGCAAATGTGTGGCACTCAGATTAAAATGTTAAGGCCTAAGGCCTAGACGAATGTTGTATGAATTGTCGTAAGACTTGAGGCGCGAGTATGTGTCACTCAAGCTACATGAAATAGAATTAGCAATGTATTGCAAGTATGCAATATATGTTGTGGCCTAAGGCCTACAATGATTGTCTGATGACAAGAAAAATGATGATGACAGAACAAGCGAGCAAACGTAATGACGTCTGCCGCCTGCCGTAGTTCGGACAACTGTGTCGTTTGTAAAAACATGATAAGCACAATTTGGAAACGTACAGATTAGCCAACCTACGAATGCGAAAATTACCACATTACTGTCCATAACTGCCCGCAAAAAATCAAGGATTTTTTAATACATTTTAATAGCTTATTATAGAAAAATACAGAGTTCTTAATAATAAAGTCAATCTCAAAAAGTTGTATTGAACCTTGAGTTTGAAATCTTAGATAACAGTTATGACATTAACTGTTTAGAGATAAGCTTGAGTGATGATAAGAGTTGAGCAGGCCAAAGTCGGCTTGCAACCTGATTATACATGAGTATAAATGCAAGATTAGCAATGTATTGCCAATATATATTGTATGTATACAATAGTAAACAATATAAGACATGAAAAATACATGGTTTGACAATGTCTAATGATGAATAATCGGTGACTCATCACATGATGGGCCCGATAAATTGTAACATTTATGCAAGTCATGATGGTTATCTTGAGCCAGATAAGGCCAGTAGACCTATACAATAGTATTGAATACAATGAACAAACAAAATTATTATAAAATTATACATGTAAAGACATAAATTTAGCATGACGCCTTATAGTTTGCACGATGCATGCTATACCTGATGTTTCAGGAATATACAATAAATTGTTATGTGAAAACAAGCTATACATAGTTGAATGATTGCAAGCACAAAGTGTAATGACATGTATGTCATAATTAAAGCATGAATAATAGTTGTGCAATACATGATCACAAAATACAATATAAAAATATAGGCGTGGCGTATGGTTATAGACAGTAGATGCGGATAAAACAATGCGTTTTACATAGATACAAGTTATACATAATAAATACAATAGAAATCGGTTTAGATAATTATAAAATGTAATACATGTGTTGAACAATTGTGAGAAATAAATTCATAGAGTAACAAAATGTTTACATAAAAACAATAGTAAGCAAAGACATGAGGCATAAATCAAATGTTGCATATACGAAAATACAAAATAATAATTAAAGCTTTGCATATTAAATAAACTGACACTTGCTTGAGTAAAATAAACAGTTTCTGAATCAAAAATATACAAATTAAAGCTTATGCTAAAAACAAAGGTGGTTATAACTAACAAAGTCTTCTTTGAACATCTGATTTATGTATTTTTGACAAATATATACAAAGGAAAATAAACCCTTTTTTTACTGTTCGTCCCTAGTAGGGACCAAACATAATTTATGGATTGGTCTGCGATAGGTGCCAGTAGGCGTGCGAACGTCAACTTCTCTAATTAAGTTGTCTGGGCCGGGAAATGTGGCGGTAATTACACCAAATTTCCACGCTAATGGAGGTAAGTTATCCTCAATCAGTAAAACCAGGTCACCAATGGAAACGTTATCCTTGGCGAATTTCCATTTGTGACGTTGTTGTAATTGATGTAAGTAGTCGCGAGACCAAGCTTTCCAAATGACTTGGACAAACGTCTGGAGAAGTTGCCAACGTCCAAGACGAGAGATGGGAATGTGAGATAAGTCTGGATCAGGTATCGCCGTTAATGGTGCGCAAATCAAAAAATGGCCATGTGTAAGTGGCACCGGATCATTTACATCCAATGAAACGGCGAATAATGGACGTGAGTTTAGACATGCCTCTATCTGAGACAAAACTGTCGACAACTCCTCGAAGGTGAGTATAGACTTGCCTACCACGCAACGCAAATGATACTTTAAACTCTTTATACCGCTCTCCCAAAGACCACCAAAATGAGGTGATGAGGGCGGAATAAATGACCATGTAATACCCTGAGAGGTCGTAAAGGATTGGATTGATGAGGTGGCATCCTTATTATGCCAAAGATTGTAAAGGTCATGCAAAACATTGCGGGCCTTCCTAAAGTTCGTGCCATTATCAGAATATAACTGGCTGGGTATGCCCCTTCGGGACATGAAACGACGTAAGGCAGCTATAAACGCGTTGGCTGTAAGGTCGGAAACCAATTCCAAATGAATGGTCCTGGTTGCTAAGCAGATGAACAAAGACACATACGATTTTGACAGAGTCCTAGATTTCTGCCCGCCATGACGAATCATGAAGGGACCACCATAATCAACTGTGCAGAATAGAAACAGCCGCGAAGGAGTGACTCTGGGAGATGGCAAAATACCAAGCCTCTGAACCTGATGTTTGGCACTAAACCTGAGACACTTGACGCATCTACGAATGATGGAGCGAATGACTATCTTGACGTTAATGATCCACCAACGTTGACGAAGTGA
Organism: Magicicada septendecula; assembly: GCA_034769895.1. NCBI lineage: Eukaryota > Metazoa > Arthropoda > Insecta > Hemiptera > Cicadidae > Magicicada > Magicicada septendecula. Next base: position 14,960,061 of record CM068370.1, read on the forward strand.
GTGATGCACGAGTTGAGCACCAGCGTGGAGTAGACGAATGTGTTCGCGTTCAATAATAAGGCGAGTAATATGAGCCGATGGATGCAAGACAATAGGATGCTTATTGTCATAAGGTAGTTGTGACTGCTGTAATCGTCCACCGATGCGTATTACGCCAGACTCATCAAGAAACGGGTCCAGAGAAGACAACTTGCTCCTGATATAAACAGAAGACCCATTACGAAGACAATTAAGCTCAGCAGCGAAGTGGATCGACTGGGATTGTTTTATGAAAAAATTAAGAGTGGAATGAATTTCAACGGGGGTAAGAGCGCCCGAAAATTTCTCAGCCCTGGAGAGTCTAATATTTTGATGAATCGAAAGCAGTAAGCGTATACACGAGTCAGACGGTGCAACGAAGAAAAGTCCTTTGAAAGATCAATGGCTAAGGTAGACATTAGAGAATGTTTGGGGGTTTGTTTCTCCTCCGCAGTAAATTCAGAAGATGACAGATTAGAAGGTAAAAAGGGTGGAAAAAGATTGGACTTGGAAGATTGAGACAAACAAGCAGTAGCATAGGACTCACCCAACTGGGGATTGTCAGACTTAAATGGTAGCGAAACAACGAACCTACCCTCCTCATTGCGATGAGTAGACTTAATGAAATGCTCCTCACAAGCTGTATCGTTACTAATGGGTGCATTATCAGGGATAGTTTCGGTCTCCCAAAATTTCTCGAGAGATGCCAGAATTTGACTCGTTGTTCCTAGCCAGGAACGAAACAGCAGGACCCTTATAACGGCAGTGTTTGGGCAGATTGCCGGCTAGAATATAGCCTAACTTTGTTTCTTGTATAATAGGGAAATGAGAACCGCGTACATGTTTGTTAGGTAAAATTAAATCTAAGTAAAATTGCGCTCCTAAAAGTATATCGATATCAGCTGATATGTTGAAATGCGGATCGGCAAGGAAAACGTTATCTGGGACATTAAACTGATTTATGTCAAAAGATTGTGCTGGCAATTTATGGGTTAATGCAGATAAGACCGCGCATGTTGCTTGGAAACTAAATCCTTGATAGCGTGAAATAATGCGTATAGACGCTAAATTAGTGGCACAACAAGCGGTATTATTTATACCTGTAATCGGTATGTTAGATTCAGTCAAGTTAAGCCGTAATTTATTAGCAAATGATTCCGTACAAAAATTTATTTGTGACCCCGCATCCAATAGAACTCTTGCGGGTTGTCTATTGACAGCCCGGTCAATGACAAACACAATTGCTGTTGATAAAAGAACATTGTTTGTAGATTGTAATTTAAGTGAACAGTAGTTGCTGCTGCTGGCAGAAACTGGTTTTGACACATTATTTATGTGTAGCAATGTATGGTGTCGTTTTGAACAGATCTTACATGATTGTTTGATCTTACAATTTGATGAAAAATGATCTGGTCTTAAACAATTTGTACAGAGTTTATGATTTAATATAAATTGCCCTCGTTCTCATGTGCTTAATGCACGAAATTTGTCACACATGTAAATTGGATGACTAGATTTACAGCATAAGCATAAATAATTGTTTGAAGCTGAGTGATAACTTTTAAATGCAGTGCTGCCAGCAGAGTTTCGTGATTTATGTTTGTCAGATTTATTGAATCTTAAAGTTGACTTGTTGAGCTGCTGTCCGGCATCGATAGGCAGTGTATTTTCTAGCAACTGTCTACGTGCGTTTAAAAACTGAGTGAAGCTTTGAAAGTTAGGAAGATTATCGGGGTCTATAGACTCCTTCCATAATTTAAACGTGGTATGATCCAGTTTTGCTGACAATAATTGTACAGTGATAAGCTCGAATGAATCCACTGACAGTTGCATGGCCGCCAGTGAATTAACGGAAGACGTTATTGTATTTATGAATTCTGCCAGACTTTGGACAGAGTCCTTAATTGTTGACTTTACTTCAAGCAAATTTTGAATATAATACTTAGCTAGTATGAATTTGTTGTCATATCTAGCGGACAGCAAACTCAATGCTATCGAATAGTTTTCGTTACAAATCGGTAATGCCTTAATTAAATCTAGCGGCTCATTTTTCAGAGACGAATATAAATAATGTAATTTCTGCACTGATGTTAAATCAGATCTGGCGTGCACCAAGTCCAGAAATATTGAATAAAAGTGCTGTCATTCTAATATATTACCTGTGAAGCAGGACAGACTTATCGGTTTTAATTGTATGTTGCTTGTTAATATGGGAGATACAGTCTGAACGTTGAAGCTTTCTATCAACTGCAAGATATTGGCTTCTGTTGAATATAACAGCTCTTCAACCTCAATTCGGTCTTCTTGAGCAGCGTTTATGTCTTTAGAAATGAGTTCAATTTTGGACCGAACCTCATCATATTTTGTTGCCAAACATTTTAGACTTTCGAGTCTAACTGTTAAAAAATGTTTTGTGTTAGTGTTTTTATCAAAGTTAATGATAGCCAAATTAATTCGCACTATGGCAGACTTTATGCTGCCTCTCTTTCTGACGAACACTTTGAGGCCTTCTTCAGCCATTGTACGCACCTGTTAATGATGTGGTACCTGGTATGCGATGTCCTGGAGCGTCGAGGCTGTGGAGAAGATGGCAAACACACAGACCGGAGAGATGACTGCTTAAACTGGAGTGTAGATGCTAGCACATGGATGTTCTTGCAGTGATGTCGTCACGAGGCTCAATGTGTAATCGAGGCGATGAAGCGAGGCGATGAAGAAATGCTGACTGAGTCCCGAGACGGTCGGATCAGCGAATATGCTGAATCGCCCTTGATGGCCAGAAATTGGGGCAGAAAAATGATGAAAACCGCTATAATAAGTAATAAGTTGCAAAAGGTGAATGACGAATCCAGGCACAGAGCGACCAAAAAAATGTTGAGGTCCGGTCCGAGTGGACCTAAAAAATGTTGATGTCGGCACGTGTGTACCAAAAAATGTTCTATTAGGAAGAATGATGTTTGTGGTGCTATTGCCAGGATGCAGAATAATGACGATAGTGGACTGTATAATACATTTATTAAGTTTCTGTTGTACACTTAAATCATGGTGTTGAGATTGGCTAAGTCTGAACAGATTTTAATTTTGAATAAACAGAGTCGTTAAGAACGCTACATGTTAGATGAGGCGCAAATGTGCGGCACTCAGATTAAAATGTTAAGGCCTAAGGCCTAGACGAATGTAGTATGAATTGTCGTAAGACTTGAGGCGCGAGTATGTGTCACTCAAGCTACATGAAATAGAATTAGCAATGTATTGCAAGTATGCAATATATGTTGTGGCCTAAGGCCTACAATGATTGTCTGATGACAAGAAAAATGATGATGACAGAACAAGCGAGCAAACGTAATGACGTCTGCCGCCTGCCGTAGTTCGGACAACTGTGTCGTTTGTAAAAACATGATAAGCACAATTTGGAAACGTACAGATTAGCCAACCTATGAATGCGAAAATTACCACAATACTGTCCAACATTCCTATCCCTTTTTCATGATAAAGCATATTCCTGGATTTTTATGCTTTATTATTCTGTTTTGATGGCAATTTGAAGAAGTTACCCAGGGAACAGAATATTGCAGGAAGTAAGGAAGCAAACACTATTGTGTAATAGTGCTACTTTGTAAACATACAATTTATGGAATATAAGATGATCAGATCACAATACCAAAATTAAATTTTAATGAAACATGGTGTTAACTTATGCTAGTGTCCTCTTAAATGTAGTGTTGTAACCTTAAACGTAGTAGTAGGCTACTTTCTGTAAAAGTATTTGATAAATCTAAAAGTGGGGGATATGATGATTCTGTCTGTGAAAGAGAAACTGGAGAATGAGTTTCAGTTACACAATACCCTCTGCAATCAAAATAAAGCAAAGGTTGTGAAAGCCAGAAAAATTCAATGTTTTTTTGGGGGTATATTTGGGGAGAATGCCAGTGACAAAATTTTGACTGGGGTAATGATAGATGATTTAAGAAGAGGAGAGAAGTGGTGATACTTTGCTGTTGGTTATGATTGAGGCATTTGAAGTTACAGGAATAGGTAACTGGGGAATGTTAGCAAGAAGAAAGGACGACAATTGGAGGCATGTTAAAAAAGAAGCCAAAGACCACTCAGGGTTGCAGATTGAGGATAAATTTTCCTGGTTTCTCTGTACCAAAGAAATATAAAACATAATTCTGTAGTAGTGTAGCTTATCTTGTCTAGTTGAATGTTGAACCCTAAATTTAGTGCTTGTAATAAATTTCATATATGGTGCAGATCTGGTTGATCGTTGTTTCCAAAAATGTGGAAGCTATATGAGTTCTTTTGTAAATTTGTAAAACTATTAATTTCCATCAATTCCTAGAGAATCAGTTTTGCTGAAGAGTAATAAGTAGTGTGATAATTGATGATTGAAGAAGTACAGAAACAAATTCTAAATTAAATACAACTATTTCACTAACGACTCTGAACACAAAACTACTAACAAAACAGAACACACACTATCAAAACACACACACAAAGCACAAAACAAATTCGATCTACCTGGTGTTTACAAACTAAATTGCTCAAATTCTAAATAGGCCACACAGGACGTAGCTTCAAACAAAGATACATTGAACACGCAAAGGTACTCCACTCCACTACAGAATCCATCTTTTCAAACCACCTCATTGAAGCAAACCACACATACAAAAACATCGACAATAACATGAACATTCTACACGTACACACAAAAGGCCAAAAACTACACTCTAGAACAATTGGAAATATACAAACACATGAAAACAAATAAAAACGACATCCTAAACGAACAGACACAATTCAAATCACACGCATTATTCGAACATATCTCACCCCACACACACAACATTGATCTTTTGAAAATCGATTCCGTCGCCCACAACAAGACGGACAGCACTACCAGCAGCAACCTCTGAAGAAGCTTTTTAAAAGTGAAAACCGGTTCAGGTTGTAAGGTAAAACTTTATGTTTTTACTCATAAAAAACTTTGTGTTCTGAGTCGTTAGTGAAATAGTTGTATTTAGTTAAGTAACGGACATGTCATGGACAACGAAATCCAAGAAATTCTAAATTAACAACATTTATTGAAAATTCTAAAATAATGTGGTAGCAGCAAAGTTGAAGAGGTAATTTTCTTAGTTTGCAATACTGCAAACACTAATAATTTGGAAAATGAAATTTAAGAGAGGAAAGCTGGAATGTAGAAGACACTTGTAATGCCCATTATCCCTATTGTAAGTAGAAGTGTTCTATTCCAATAGAAACATTTTTTAACTCATGTAAAGATGCATTTCATGACAACTGTCACATCACCGGTAAGAAAAAAATATCGGTATGGAGAACCATACATGACTTCCATGTTCTAAGATTTATATTTAAAATCATATTCGAAATGAAATATTTCCATAGAAACTACTTCTTTCTACTTATTGCTTCAGCCTTAACCACAGTACTGTGGTCACTAACGTATACCACCTCACGTTTTCGCACTCGATTTTCACTGATGATGGCAGCCGATGGCACTGTCGAAAAGTCTGGTTTTGCAGAAAACATTGGACTACGGCTAAACAGCCCGGGAAGGAATTTTAACAAAGAACTACTTCTTTGTTGCCAATAACGTAGTACACATATAAAAAATTCTCCCCTCCCCCCTCAACTATAATTTTCATTAATAGAAAATTACCCCCAACCTGTTCATTTATTACCTAACCTCTTCATTTATAGATATTTCATCTACGTTTCTACAGTGGATTATTATGAGCTTCTTATCAGGATACTTTATTTATCAAAATTAAGTACTTTACTCTTGTTAAAACATAAAACGTTGCAGGTACTCTACCCCTTTCTCTTAACCGATCTTCACCAAAATCAATAGACCTTGAGTCCTCTACAATTCAGGGATGCATGGAAAAAAATATTTGATTCTGTTTGAATGTGTGGCAGTTAATCGTTCATCATGAAAACATTTCTCTTGTTACAAGATAACATGTTGCAGGTAAACTACCCCTTTCCCTTAACCGATCTTCACCAAAATCAACAGACCTTGAGTTCTCTACAACTCAGGAAAGTGTGCAAAAAATTATTTGATTCTCTTTGAATTTTCAGCAGTTATCGTTCGTCATAAAAAAATTACCCTTTTTAAAACATAAAACGTTGCTGATAAACTACTCCTTACCCTTAACCGATCTTCAACAAAATCAATAGACCATGAGTTCTCTTTAGTTCAAAAAGGAATGCAAAAACGTAGTTGATCTGTTTGAATTTACGGCAGTTATCGTTCGTCATATAAAAAATTATACCCTTGTTAAAACATAAAATGTTGCAGGTAAACTACCCCTTTCCCTTAACCGATCTTCACCAACACCAATAGGTATTGAGAACTCTACAATACAGGGCTGTATGCAAAACATCATTTGATTCTGTTTGAATTTGCGGCTGTTATCGTTTGCCATAGAAAAAAATTACCCTTGATAAAAACCTGATGCAGGTAAACTACCCTTTTCCCTTAACCGATCTTCACGAAAAACAATAGCTCTTGAGTACTCTACAAATCAGGACTGTATGCAAAAAATTATTTGATTCTGTTTGAATTTGCAGCTGTTATCGTTTTCCATAGAAAATACCCTTGTTAAAACATAAAATGTTGCAGGTAAACTACCCCTTTCCCTTAACCGATCTTCACCAAAAACAATAGGCCTTGAGAACTCTACAATTTAAGGCTGCATGCAAATAATCATTTGATTCTGTTTGAATTTGTGGCTGTTATCGTTTGCCATAGAAAATACCCTTGTTAAAACATAAAACATTGCAGGTAAACTACCCCTTTCCCTTAACCGATCTTCAACAAAATCAACAGACCTTGAGTTCTGTATAATTCAAAAAGGTATGCAGAAGAGTAGTTGATTCTGTTTTAATGTACGGCAGTTATCGTTCGTCATAAAAAAAAATTACCCTTGTTAAAACATAAAATGTTGCTGGTAAACTACCCTATTCCCTTAACCGATCTTCACCAAAACCAACAGGTCTTGAGAACTCTACAATTCTGGGCTGTATGCAAAACATTATTTGATTCTGTTTGAATTTGCAGCTATTATCGTTTACCATAGAAAAAATTACCCTTGATAAAAAAACCGTTGCAGGTAAACTACCCCTTTCCCTTAACCGATCTTCACCAAAAACAATAGGTCTTGAGTACTCTACAGTTCAGGGCTGTATGCAAAACATTATTTGATTCTGTTTGAATTTGTGGCTCTTATCATTTGCCATAGAAAATACCCTTGTTAAAATATAAAACGTTGCAGGTAAACTACCCCATTCCCTTAACCGATCTTCAACAAAATCAACAGACCTTGAGTTCTGTATAATTCAAAAAGGTATGCAAAAGAGTAGTTGATTCTGTTTTAATTTACGGCAGTTATCGTTCGTCATAGAAAAAATTACCCATGTTAAAACATAAAATGTTGCTGGTAAACTACCCTATTCCCTTAACCGATCTTCACCAAAACCAACAGGTCTTGAGAACTCTACAATTCTGGGCTGTATGGAAAACATTATTTGATTCTGTTTGAATTTCCGGCTGTTATCGTTACCATAGAAAAAAATTACCCTTGATTTAAAAAAAAAAACCGTTGCTGGTAAACTACCCCTTTCCCTTAACCGATCTTCACCAAAAACAATAGGTCTTGAGTACTCTACAAACCAGAGCTGTATGCAAAAAATTATTTGATTCTGTTTGAATTTGCGGCTGTTATCGTTTGCCATAGAAAAAAATCACACACACTCACACACACACACTTTTCGTAAAATGACTTTTTTCATGTTTTGAGTGTAGTACAATCAGAATCTGCAATAATCTCGAACACTATTTTTTTTGCCATCACCATACTTCCATTTCCTTAAGGAACATGGAAGTAAAACACTTGTAATTTCTACAATATTATAATAGAGACTCGGTGTTTTTATACTATATATTGTAGTTGGCTTATATATTATGGATTATATGCATAGACTGCTGGAGAAATGAAGGTTGGACAGGACGGGTAAGTCTCTGAGGAGATTAAGAGAAAAAGTGAACATTAAGAGGGAAAGAGGACATTGAGCTTTATTGAAAAGAAAAAAATTGATTGATAATGATATGGAGTTTATATTTCTCCATAATATACTGAATCTTTCTATAAATAAAAAGTTAAAAAAATTTCACATTCTTGGTAGGTCTGCCTGTTGCATGAAAAGTTGGAATGGTCGTAACATGGTTTTTATGCCAAACTGACAGCGTGGTATGTAGATGTAATAAATGGTTATGTCATGGTTGTGTTGTTATTATTATGTACTTTTGTGAATTTATGTGGTGCCAGATATAACTAATCAAACAGAGCAGTTTAATCACATTTGATTGCAATAAAGGAGTACTGGCCACCAGTGATAGATACATGACTACCTTGATATCAGTACTACACTTTGAAGTACAACTAAGTTTGATTAGGTTTTGTTAGATTGTAATCATATTTAATTAAAAGTATTTGGAAATTCCAGATTTTATATTTAGAAATGGGATCAGTGAATTTAATAGGTGGGAGTAGTTATTTGGGCATTACCAATAATGGCTCCACTGAAGTAGTTAGTAGGAGTTCAAACAGACAAGGCTGCCAGTATGAACCATACAGCACAGTGTGTCCAACACTACTCTTTAACTACGTATTGTTATTCTAAGTACTCATTTTTACAGGGTAGATCAACCTGAGTGCAGGAAAACATCATGATTTTGTTGTCCTGTCCAGAAATTGGTGCTAGGATAGTAGGCAAGCACTATAACCACTCTCGTACTAAACCCTTTAAAAAACGTATCAAAGCAAAAACTTGTGTGTGTGAGTGTGTGCGTTTGTGTGTAAAACCTTTTATCAATTAAAATTGACAGCCATTACTTTAAATGGCCAGAGGTGTATTTACAGGGGGATAAATGGGACTGGATCCCCCCAGAGGGTCAAAAATGTTGTTAATCTGTTAATTTTTAGGTTGTTTTGTTTTTTCAACTGTGTATGCTAATATAGTAGTAGCTCTTTTTTAAATATACAAACAGGTTTATTACACAGCCTTAGTGTATACGTTTGGAATATGAAATGTAGGAAAATCAATTCAGTCAATAAGTATCGTTTAACATTGTTTTAGTAAACTGTATTTTTATTGTGTTATTACCATTTACTTGAATGGGACTGAGATGTTAATAAGCCACTTTAAAGATAGTAATGTTGATTAATCTTGAATTATGTTTTCTTTTGTATGAAGCTGACCTGATCCCGGACCCCATCACCCAAAGCCAAATTCTAGATACACCACTGTAAATGGGTACCAATAAGTACTTTTAATTGTTACCCCATTATTTGATCAATAACGATTTCTTAAGCAGTAATGTTTGTCTTATTTGTTGACGAGGTAACATTTCAAAATGCTTATTGGCAACCATGTGAAGTGGTGAACTGAAAATTGTCTCCCTTTGTTAAAAATCAACCTATATGACTGGTGGGGAGCTACTCCAGATATGAGTGACTGTATTTATACTACTATGCAAAGAAAGTGCATGCTGGTAATCATCCAGGAGATTATAGAGTTCAGCAACCCTGTGAGTTATGAAATGATGTCTCTAAAGTTTTATATAAATCATTCCTACCTATCGCTATAATTTCTTCAAAACTGGTGTTAACATATTGTTTCTAATCAAAAATTATATGACTTTAACATTGTTTTTTACTTTTTCTGTCACAGGAAGCAACGCATGCACTTTGATTGCTCTATTGGTTGCTCTTAAATGTTACACTCACGATATTAAAATATATTTGTTTAGTGACGTCACTGTTGGTGAAGAAGTGATAGATGTTTTGGCAGACAGCATAGTGGAAGGTACAACTTTGTAGCTTGTGTGTGAATATTAAACTGTAACTACTGTGTATACATATATGGTTTTTTCACTATGTAGTTACTATAGAGGTAATATTTCTGAGCAAGGAAAAATGTATACTTACCTTCATAAGGTAAGTATGAATATAAGAAAAGGTAAGAAGAAAAAAGAATACTTCTTCAACTATCACTATGAGTTCTGTTTTTGAGGTTTGTACTACTCTGAGTGTTTGTGAAAATGACACAGATGGAATAAATCAACTAATTCATGTCAGGATGAATCTGTGACATGCTGTAAGAATGATTATTTTAGAAGTGATTCATAACTCAATAGCTTGAATATTTTAAAATTAATATTTAACTAACTGTTTTTTATGACAATTATTAATTTTTCATAAAAGTTACTTTAAAACAAAAAAAGTACTATGTAATGCAGTTTTAAATTTGTAATGTAATGTATTTTTAGATAATGTTTTTAATTACATTTTACCTATGCTCGATTCAGCTTGTATTTATATGCAAGCTTCATCAGGCATGTTATGATGCTATTTATAGCATATCGAATGAAGCTTATGTCTGAGTTGACTCAGGCATAGGTAAACTTTTATTTAAAAAATGATTACCTAAGAATAAAATCCAAGAATAAAAAATGATGTTTTGAAGTTATGTAGTGCATGATACTAAGACTCATCATGGGCAGCAAAATCCAAGAATTTAGTAAATAATTTTTTGTAAACTTTGAAATAGTCAGAATACTTTGAATTACTGGAATAGTTTATTAAATAATTGAAAACTGTTACCAACTATATGGTGCTAATAATCAGTTTTAAATTACACTGTAGGCTCAAAAGTTCAGACCTAAAAAATCCAGAACCTCGAAAATCCGGATCTGACAAAAATCTAATATAATTTTTTTAAAGAGTCTGAACTGAGTGTAGTTTGAACACTCACAATAAGCACAGCATTGTGGCTAGAGACAAGAAGGGTAATGAGTAACATTACCCATCCACATTCACTCCATTCAAGGATGAGTGCAGCGGGTGCTTGTCTGCAGCTGTCACATGCTCAGTCAGTCACTTCAGAGTCTTTTGCATGATTGCATTTTGTCCAGTGTTGTGGATGTCTATACGTTTATATAAATGTACATGTTTATATAAAACGTATAGGCTTATACGTTTGTTTACATGGTTAATTTCAATACACCATAAATATTTGTTTGAGTACCGATACTTTAGCGTTGTTCGGAATGGATCTGTTAGTAAAGCTAGTGGAAAGTGAAAACGTGTGTTTTTGACACGTGAGACTAAGTTAGAAGTTTTGAAAAGATTATCTAAAGGTGAAAGTAGGGAATCTCTTTCTAAAATCTACAATGTGGGTCTTCATTAAAGCACAAAAAGACAAACTGGAAAATTTAATTCTGAAGAACGGTCAAAAAAAAGAAAAACATTACAGACGGCCAATAACACAGCTTTGGAAGATGCCATTTATTACATATGGTTTTACTCAGAAAAGAAGCTGGGTGAAGCATTTCACCCCTATGCTGTGTGAAAAGGCCCTACAACTCAATAAATCCTCCACCGATTTCAAAGCTAGTGGAGGGTGGTTACATAATTTCCAAAAACAGCACAGGATCTGAGAATTAGAAATTCAAGGAGAAAAGTTATCTTTGGATCATGGTGCTGTCCAAACATTCAAACTAAAATTTCTTGATACAGTTTAAAGAATGGTCCAATTTTCCATAATCCTCCCCCCGAGCCCCAAAGTCAATCCCCCTCCCAAATTACTGGATCTGCCCCTGGCTGAAGATGTCATTTGCTTTTAAATAAGTGAAGATATAAATGGTTGATATTTTCAGAACTGTCACTCAAGATTTCTCTACAAACTGGAAGAAGTTTAGTAAAAGACTCTCTTGTTGCAGTGAGGGGCAGTCTACAAGTAGGTGACTGACAGTGATTGTGTATGACATAATGTATATTACGAGTTCCCCAAAAGGCAAGAGTGAGTTAGTTGGGTGTGGTTAATTCATAAAAAAAAGCAATGGTTGACAAAGTTTCTGTTTGGAACAAGCAGAACTTGAAACAAATAGTAAAGCTTATTATAATTCTTTCTTTACAGAAGAATCACATTTTATTGCTGGTATTTGTTACGATCAAGCATTTGACAGTTCTGAAAAATCAGTATTATTAGAACAGCAGTGTATACTAACAAAAAATACCAGTATATACAGTAAACAAATATGCATACTGTTTTTTTATAAGTCTTAATTTTTGTTGTACCATATACATTGTTTGCTCTCCTGTATTTATAAATACTATTATTTTTAGAACAATATTGCAATATAGTTGCAATTATTGTTTCCCCATCTAATATAGGTCTACATCTTATAATACTAAGTTTTAAATTAAAGTTTCGTAAACATTTGGTGTACAGAACAGAATCGTTTATTTATCAGGTAATGAGCTGCACGCTGAACTAATGGAAAAAGGATCCTTAGCGGACATAAACATGACTGTTCCTGAAGCAATTTCAGCACTTGGTCATAAAATCAAATCTATCAAGGAGTGGGTAAAGCATGCAATTGAACTATATTTAAGAGACATTAATGTAATTATTTATGTACAGATTTATTAGAATTTTGCATGTTGCTCTGTTTATTATAAATAATTCACACTTATATACAGAGTTTACATGAGGATATTCAACAATAATGGTTTTAGAAAAAAAAGTTCTTGACACATCACAAAATTATTTGTATATGGAAAAATTGTTTTGGCAGTGGTTGTCAGGAAAGTTAAGGGGAATCTTGACTTGTTACGTTTTGCCTCTGGGTGTTAGCTTCACATCTCATTTCAAATACTTGATGTTTGTGTAGTGTACTTTTCTATGTCCTTTATTATTTGTGGTTACTTAACTTAAATAACTTGTTTAAGTTATTGGTTTAAGCTTGTCCTCTTGTTTTAAGTTAAATAACTTGTATTTCATCTTCCAAATATTATCCTGTTGTCTCCTTTGTTATTACTCATATGCAAGTTATCCATCTAATTCTAAGACTCACTTCTGTACTCTGAAATGGGTGAGTTGTTCAATAACAAAAGTTGTTTCATCGTGGAACTACATATTTATAGAGTTTATTTTGGTTTTTCCAAAAGGCATTTGTTTTACATTTGCAATTCAGTCTACGTATGTGTTGTATATTATTTTTATGCTAGGTATCAATTTGTCCTAGATAAAGATTATGGAGCGGTTGTGGCATAGTGGCTAGCGTGTAGCGCTGCTATGCTGTTGGCGCGGGTTCAATTCGCCAGGGCCATCTGATTTAGATATGATCGTTCTCCGTCACAAGGTGATGGCAAACCAGCGAGAGGTATCTTGCCTAGTATAAACATTCCCCAACTATGCCGTTCGGATCTGGCGTTGAACTGTAGGGCCCATATACTTGTGAGAGACTCCGTAACACACACCACAGGTATATGCGTGGAGGGTCCAAACCAGTCAAAAGACTGAAGGACCCAGTAGATAAAGATTACATTTATATTTACTTTTTTCACCACTAGAGTAGCTTAGGAAGCCCAAGCAGAGTTTACTACCACCTTGATCGTATTACATACAAGGAAGGCAGTGTGGCCAATTTTTTTTTTTTTGTAATTCATTAGGATTTCCTAGGACAGATCATAACTATTGACTCATGGAATCATGAACATTCCCCTAAATTCCATGAAGACCAACTTTGACAATGGTGTCAAAATATTTGTTCTTTATAAAAACATTTCTTCTAAACTATTGATGTTGGTCTTAATGTTTGCATTGGCCCTTAGTGACTTTATGTGGTATAATAATCAAAATACATTGTCAAAAGAGAACAATGCAGTGATACAGAATAAACACTGGTTATAAGTGTGATAAATAACCACTAACAAGTATAGTATACAAATTATTTTACACAGTATATAAACATTTATATGTTTATAAAATATTTTATATAATATCATTAAAATAACTGGACAAAGTATACATACAGCAGGATAGCTGGCTGTTTCTTTATCAACATGTCAGTGTTGGAACAGTATTTACTGCTGAGTAACTTTATAATTCTTGTATTTATGACCTGAATTGAGTGTTGAAATACTGAATGAAGCAGATAAAAAACGTTAACATCTCTGAAGTTGCACACCACTATAAATAAAAATTCCCGATTAACGCTTTCAAGCTTCACAGCTCATGAGATCAGACATATATTTCCGATTGGGTAGTTGTGTTGTGTGCTACACATGCGTGAAAGACATACAGTGAAGAAAACTAAAAATTGTTTAAGTGCAAAAGCTGCAACACTGATAACATATTTTGTGCTATTTAATAGGTGTCTGCTTACATACACGTGCATTTGCAGGTAAAATTTGTTAAACGTGTTTAAAAATAAACCATTTTCCTATAAAATGAAGTCTCTAGATGTTTAGAATCAAAACTAAACACATGAGTTTATTTCAGAACTATACAAACTATATTTCAGAACTATGAGTTTATTTCAGAACTATATTTCAGGGTACTTCTTTGCAAACTTGGATTAAGCTATTCCTGGTTGCAGGATCTCTTCCAACTTTACCATTATGATCAAGTTGGCAAGGATTAGTTACCAATGTCTGTGCCAGTTTTCTTTGCCTTTTCAATGCCATATCTCTCTCTTTTAATATACAAGAATTGTTCAATAGAAACAGGTTTGATCTGCGCAGCCGTGACTTCGTTGCCATGACAACGGAATTCATTTGTTTATGTTGTCTGTTTAAGTACTAGTGGGTCAAAAAACGGCATCTATGATAGAAAATCAATCCAAAGATAATCTGGATGCCGTTATTCAGTTTTTGGCCACTGAGGTTCATCAGCCAATGGAAATTTATACGAGAATGAAAGCTGTGTATGGTGACTATAGTTATTCTCATACGGCAGTGGTTGAATGGTGCAATAAATTTTGACAAGGAAGAGAATCCACTACAGATTTGGCCCATCCCGGACCTGCATGTGTTGCAGCATCAGATGAAAATGTGAGACAGCTGGAAACTGTTTTACATGCAAATAGGTACATCAAAGTTAGATAACTTTCTCAAATGTTGAGCATCAGTGTGGGAACTGTTCATTTCATCATTCATAGTCTTGGCTACCACAAAGTTGCTGCTCAGTGGATTCCACGACTGCTTACTGATGAGCAGAAAAATTTATGTTCGGCCTTATCATTACAGCATTTGATGTACTAACAGGTATCAAAGTAATACCTTTCTACACCAAATGGTTGTTGGTGATGAGTCTTCATGTTATCACTACAAACCGGAATCCAAACGTCAGAGTATGCAGTGGAAGCATGCACATTCTCCGAAGGCAAAAAAATGTTGGTGTCCCAACCTTCAGCAGGAAAAGTAATGGTGACCATACTTTTTTAATATCAGGGTGTGCTGCTCTTAGATTTTAAAGAACCTGGTGTCAACATCAATGCTGAGCGATATGCAGTCAGCTTAAAATGCTTATGGGTCAGCATCAAGAATAAACTTCCCAGGAAGCTCACAAATGGTGCCATTCTTCTGCATGATAATGCTCGACCCCATGTAGCCCAGACGATTCAAGATCTGCTTCGTCGTATTAAGTGGGAAGTCTTAAAACATCCATCTTACAGTCCCAACTTGTCTCCATGCGATTATCATGTTTTTGCCCCATTAAGGAAATTACTAAAAGGACGGCAGTTCAAATTGGATGCTGAGGTAGAGTTTGTTGTTAGCAAATGGTTCCGCAAACAGCCACAAAAAGTTTACCAGCAGGGAATCTACACATTAGTGGCACAGTGGGACTCGTACCTTAACGTTAATGGAGACTTCTTCTAAAATCATTGAATAAAAAATGCTTTTAAAGTCTCTAAACCTGTTTCTATTGAACAATCCTCATATATACATATTATAACATATTTTGACAGTCTAGTACTTTATTAGTATTTGTGTCATACATTGAGCACTCAAATCTTCCTGTATTCCAGTTTTTATAATTGACAAATATATTTGTTTGTCATAAAATGTTTCCATTATCACTCATTAAATTTCTTTTGAATATAATTTCAGAAGCCTGGAGTTGCTTATCCATAATCCTTCAACTACCCAATCTTTTTATTGGGTATTTTTATTTGTAGTGGTGTGCAACAATGTTATTTCTGTTTGTGATTATAACCACTAACACAACTTTATTAATTAAATATCTGAAGTTGAAAGTAATGTTTCTTACAGGATATATGAAAGTTATTTATAAAGGTATTGTATTTGGAACATTAGTAGATAATAACTGTATTAATGTTTTATTCCAAGAATATACAAATTATACTGGTTTTGTTTGCAAAAACAAAATTTTCAATGGTAATTTACAATAAAATATAAAAATAAGACAAATTGGTTTTAAGTAGTAAATTCAAAATTAGATGCAATATAGGCTTTTGTGCATGTGTGTTGCAAGTATTTTTGTTACTAGAGGTGAAATTTTATGTACATTTAAGTAAGGATATGTTTCTAGAAAAGCATTGTCTACATGATGGACATGGGTGAATCCCTGTACGAAGAGTTACACCAGACTCTGAAAGAATGGCATCGCAACCCACCATCTCGAGTCGGATCTGATCTCTATGTGATTCTGATTGCTCAGAATAGATCTATACTCATGATATTTCAAAGTGCTTCAGACAAGGTAATTTATATTTTTTAAACTCTTCATAAGTTTGTTCACAGACAAAACACTCACTGGCCAGGACAAATTTGAGCATGTTATGTAGAAATATAAGCTTTTATTTTTAATATTCAGTTTACATGTACCTACTCTAAGACTAATAAGCTACTTCATTTTTCATTACTTCATGAATGATGCTGCCCACAAATCTCATACAGGACTAGTACCAAGCACCATTTCCGTTGGTACACTAAACCTTTAAAATAAATGAATTATTTTTTTACTTCCATGTTCCGTAAGGAAATGGAAGTATGGTGATCACAAAAAAAATCATGTTTGAGATAAGTGCTGATTCTGATTGTACTAGCTTCAAAACATGAAGAAAAGTCATTTTCTGAAAAATGTGTGTGTGTAGAATTTTTTCTATGGCGAAGATAACTGTCACAAATTCAAACAATTTTTTACATGTATGCCTGAGTTGTAGAGGACTCTAGGCTTATTGATTTTGGTGAAGATCAGTTAAGGGGGAGGGGTAGTTTTGATAAATAAAGTATCCTCAAAAGAAGATCATAATAATTCACTGTAGAAAGGTAGATGAAATATCTATAAATGAAAAGGGTAGTTGAAGTGGGAGGGGGTAATTTTTTGAAAACTACCTTTTTGATATTGGGTAAAGTACTTCATTTTGAAGGATTAGAAATAATGGAACTGTTACTCAATAAAACTGTAAGTATCAAAAATGGAGGTTGTTCAGTTTGGGGAGAGTGGTAGTTTACTGGCAATGTTTTGTGTTTTAACAAGAGTAAAGTACTTAATTTTAATAAACAAGTGCCCTGAAAATAAAGTCATATTAATCCACTATAAAATGGTAAATGAGATAATTATAAATGTAGTGGGTAGTTTAAAGGGGAGGGGGCGATTCTTTGAAAATTGCTGTGCTGAAATCAAGTAAAGTACGAATATTTAATTTAGAAGGATAAGATACCTTAGAAATTACATATGACAAAAATTTACTCTATGAAAGTAGAATCACCATTAATGGTGGGATCAGTTGAGGAGGAGGGATGATTATCTGTGTAGTTCAGTTTCTATATAAGAACAAAGTACCTAATTTTTATAAATAAAGTGAAACATTTTATTTGCCTCCAGAAACGGTTGAGACTATAAAACAGGTTAATTACCTTCTGTCACGTTTCTTTGAATCCAATTGCGGGATTACTCGAGTTTCGATCAAAACTGTGTCATCATCAGATCTTATATACAAATATGGTTAAAACTCCATTTTTCGATGTTTGTACATCACGTCAGATAATAAAAACAACACGTACACGGTATAAAACATTAAATAAAATAAAACACAATAAATATAAATATAAAACAAAACGTAATAACACACAAAACATGCGGCCGTCACGAACCTGTCACGTGATGTACAAACATCGAAAAATGGAGTTTTAACCATATTTGTATATAAGATCTGATGATGACACAGTTGTGATCGAAACTCGAGTAATCCCGCAATTGGATTCAAAGAAACGTGACAGAAGGTAATTAACCTGTTTTATAGTAAATAAAGTGACTCAAAAATAACATTATATTAAATGACTACCAAATAATAACAAAAGTATCTATGAATAGTGAAAATAGTTTGAGGGTGGGGGATTTTTTTATAAAAATTATTGAACCGAATTCAAGTAAATGATTTTAAATATAAATCTTAGAACATCGAAGTCATGTGTGGTTCTCCATACCAATATTTTATAATTAATGATTACTTTTATTTACAAAAAGAAATAACAAAAATGTGTGTATTGATTATTATTTCAGGTTACACTGATAGATTCTCATCAACATGTACCACATGGCGCTGTAATCGCTCAGGTACCGATGAAAGCTTTGGAAAGTCTCTGTCAGTGGTATTACAAAAAACTTGTCCACTATGCTAAAGGTAGTCCAGACTGCTATGAACTCAGTTACTTATATTTTAAAAGGTATGTATTATTACTACAGACACCCTAATTAAGAGCAATAGACTTTGTGCACTTTATTTAAATAAGTGGTATTACATATTACTTGGGTCTGTACTTTAATATTCTGTATTTTTGTATGTACTTTCTATATTTTAAGAGTGTTTATAATTATCACTCTTATGTAAACCACTTTCCTTGTCATGCAACTTGGTTTCTGAGTTAACACCTTATAAAATTCTTCTCCAAAGGAGTATCAAGGGGCCAATGGTAAAACTATGCAAGTCCAAGAAGTTTTAGTGATGTTTCAAGATGTTCAAAAACAACATTTTTTATGCATTTCTCTTCTTTTCTTAATATTTTGACAGCAATGTAATCAGTAATAAAACTCAGTTATGTAATATCTTGAAATAAATATACTGCTAGTACGTTTGTTTTCACCTGACCCATGTTTCACAGAAATTATTCTGTATCTTCAGAGGTTTGTTTGAATTGTACGTAAAAGTTTCGCTTACAATATAGTTGTAAGCGAAACTATGTTGAAAGCGTTACATGGGAAACCTGCAGGAAACTCAACAAGTTACTTACAAAAGAATAATAAAATTCAATTAATAATATAAATTAAGGTTTAAAATCAGTTTTTTGATTTAGCATTGCACTTGAAAACCTTTAATTTCAGTTTTCCATAAATTCACATGAGTGGACATGGGTAGATTTACCAATAACCCTATGGTATGTATTTTTAAAGTTTGTGTTCTTTAGTATTTCTCTACAGTAAAATCAATCCCAAAAATTTTAGTATAGTTCAAAATTTATGAAGATCCTATGGTTGGTGAAGTTCACATATAAAATGAATTGTTAATTAACTTGCACTTTAAATGTATACTCTATATAGTAACACACTGACAAAATTCAATAATCAACTCAGGTTCCAGTGTCGTTGAAAACAAAATTGAAACACAAATAAAATAAACAGAATTATCACTGCTGCACACCACTATAGAAAAATTATTCTGATTACCACGGAAATCCGATCTGACGATGAGCTGAGAAGCTTGAAAGCGCTAATTGGAAAATTTTTTCTATAGTGGTGTGCAACAGTGATAATTCTGTTTGTGATTATAACACAACTTTCTTAATTAAACAAATAAAATAGCTAAAAATGTTGAATTAATATTGTATGTATGTGTGTGTGTGTGTGTGTAAGCACACACACATATGCTTACTGTTTCTATAGGGAAGATATCATTAAAAAGGGGAACTTAGTGGAACTCAATAATTTTTTTTTTAATAAAGGAAGAGTTCTGCTAATAAGCAGGAAATGTAAAATGTTTTTCTACTGCAGACAAAGTGTTGAGAAGTCAATGATTCATGGTAGTGTTTCATGTTTGTTAACTGTGAGAAATCATTCATCCCATGCATGCGGTTAATGCGCTATGTCATTTTTCTACTGTGAAAACTTGCCTTCAAACAACTATACTGTGTGTTATATCTGTGTAAATTATTATATTGGTGTCGACAGTTTTCTCAGTAGTCAATAACTTGGAACAATGATGTAACAGACTCGGCTACAGTTTTTTTTAAATCTTTGGTTAACATTAATTAATTTAATCAATCACAGACTAGAGCAACAGCCATATTTCTGATGATCTGAATAGTTCATTCATGAACATCATATTCGGTTCTAGTAATGGATGGAAATTTTGAAAGCAGTAATCTTTAAATCAGTAATTCATAAATAAATCTTCCTTTTCTCTGATCTTTAAATGTTAATATTATTGATCCAAAACAAGAATCATAAATGGTGCTCTAACACTTTGGTGCTTCAGAGGAATCGGACTTCACAGAATTCAGATTAATAATAAGTAACATTACAACCTCAGAGGTACTGTTCATAACATCATGTATACGGACACATAACCTGCCTTGGTAGCTAGGTACCATTGCACTCGTAAGGGTAGGCAGAGAGCAAAGATTTTATTTGATTCAATTTTATTTGTAGTACTAAATACTGTGGAATTGTAAAGAAACACAAACCCAAATAGTATACTGGTTAAAAAAAAGTACTTACATTCAGTATTAAGAAAATAACACACAAAAACATATGAAAATGACATACTAAACAAACAGACACAATTCAAATCACACGCATTATCCGAACATATCACACTCCACACACACAATATCGATCTTTCAAAAGTCGATACCGTCGGCAACAACAAACGGACAGTGCTCCCAGCAGCAGCCTCTGAAGTTTTTTAAAAACGAAAACCAGTTCAGGCTATAATGTAAAACTTTTACGTTGTTACCCATAAAAAACTTTGTGTTCTGAGTCGGTAGTGAAATAATTATATTTAGTAAAATTATATATGATTATTAACTATATGTTACTGATTTGTGTAATCTGTAGACTGGTTAAAAACCAGTGGTACCATAGTGAGAATTTTAAGAGTGACCAAATTCCCTAATATTTTTTTTCACAACATGGTAGCTTGTCAGCTGCAAATGTGAATGTCATGTTATATTGTGTCATCACAATTAATTTCATTCAGTAGCTGGTCCAGGGATGTTTTCAGTGGCGGGATGAGAGGAACATTTCTGAGGGAGTTACCATAAATTATACAAAGGCATTGCATCTGTTAATAAATGAATGAAACAATTCATCTGTAGAAAATGAATCTGTATTACAAATGTCAAAAGAAGAAATTGTTATGGTGTGGTTTATGGTATTATGAATTTTTTGAAAATAAAGTTATTAGTTTTTTACATTTATTTTATTATCCTATTTCTGAGGCTAATTGGGGAATTGGGAGTAAATAGTAGATTCCTCTGTACAGGTTACCAATCTCGTAGCAGAGTAGACAAATGGTGGGGCCGCCACCTTACGGCCTTTTGTCCTGCCGGTTTTTCTGTTGGGGTTGTCTCCCTTAGCCGATAGGTTCCGGTTATTTATGGGCGCCGGAAATTCGCCCCTCACCCTCTTATTTCTGCTACATAATAACGTACATCCATTGCACGCCATGCATTTCTCAGGGGTCACGTGACTCATGTCTTCGTGGACATAGAAGTAGGATTTGCTGGCAGAGCTTTTAAATTCAGTGAGGATTTCTCAGGGTTTTAAATGCTATACAGACATTAATTTTACAAACCTTATTAATTTTATACAACAATGGCTGTCCCCGCACTTATATTTGGCAGCAAAACATGGGTAACGACAAAGGCAAAAGAAAATCGAATTCAGGCACAGGAAATGAGATTCTTAAGATGAGTTAGTTAAGGGCTGTAGTCGAATAGACAGAATAAGAAATGAAACGATTAGACAAGAACTTCAGGTATTCAACTTAAATGAAAAGATACAATAGTTAAGGGGTATAGTCGATTAGACAGAATAAGAAATGAAACGATTAGACAAGAACTTCAGGTATTCAACTTAAATGAAAAGATACAGTTTAATAGAAACAAGTGGCAAGAACATTTACAAAGAATGCAACAATACAGGATTCCAGTAAAAGCTAGAAAATACAAAGCCAGAGGAAGAAGAAATTTAGGTAGACCAAGGAAAAGGTGGGAACCGTAACAGGCAGAATGCCTAAAACATAAGTGAAGAAGAAGAAGAAGAAGAAGAAGAAGAAGAAGATTAATTTTATTTTGATAGGATTGTAAACATTTTACATTGTAAACAGATTTATTACAACATTAATGAATATTTAAATATTATTAGGCATTCCAGACAATACTTGTAGATTTGATCTGTAAATAATGTATTATTCTTTTACTTCTGTTTACAGGAGTAAAAGCCATCCAACGTTAACAGACAAATTGAAAGGAACCTGCTGGACTTGAACGTTAACACAATGTCAGCGGAACTAAGTCTGTGCGGCTGGCCACCACTAATAATAAATGAAAGATTAAATTTTATTATTACAGTGTATATTTTAGTTTTTTTTTAACTTAAATTTGTCCAGAATAAATTTCAGAATTAGATTGTTTAATATCAAACAGTGATCAGATATGGAACATTTAAAATTTAGTCAACATATTAAGTACTGTACTGATAACACATAAAGAAATGCAGAATTCAAACTACTTACATTGTTATGTATAAACAAATTAAAATAACCCCAAAGGCCATTACCTGTTTAAGTGTTTAAATGAAAATATAAAATCTTATAACAGTGGTAAACATATAGGCCTATTGTACTGGTAGTACAAAAAGCTATCACTACATAAAAGAAAAAATTACAGTATTTATAAAATGTTTTAATTTGTTTATGGAATAGAATAATAACATAGTATGAAAAACTTGTCACCAAATAATGAAGTGTTATGCAAATTGTTAGGTGAACAAATTTTAAGAACTACAAGAGAACAACCGTAAATAGCAAGTAATAATGTGGCTTAGGCTGCGGTTACGTTGCATCAGAATTTGTGGTCATGCGAATTCGTGAGAACTCGCTAGTAATGATTTGTAGGAAATCGTAAGAATACCATGGAAACACCTTTTTTCCAAAATCGTATGAGTGTTGTAAATCACTGGCGACTGAGAATGGTTTCTTGCTATGAGATGATCTACAACTTCCAGAGGTGGCAAAACCCCAACACACAGACTGCATAGCAGGACATGTGTCGGCTCAGCGGTGCAGTGTGAGTCTGTACACGCGGACAACACATGCACGCGCTTACCAGACTGCGTATTGAAGTCAATGCAAGGCGCGCTTGCACTGACTTCCAACACGCAGACTGCAACTCAGGACATGTGTCAGCTAAACGGGTGTGTGTGAGTGTGATGCCCATATCCTAAGCATGACAGTCAGTCTAGCAAAAATTCCATTACCTGGAGTATTTCACAGTGGGTAAAGGAGCCACAAGCTGAATTTAACTGCAGAGATACTGACAGGGCACATCTGTTATCGTTGCTGGTTTGAATTAAACCAAATAATATTAATTTTCATTATCATACAATTTCTGTATCTGGGCAACCGTAATTACATAACATCTCGAATTTCTGTTAGAGTATGTAACTAGACGAGATTCGTATGGGTTAAAAACCACACATTGTTGGCGTCACTTTGTAACACATCATGTTACAAATAATTATCTTCGTCTTTATTGGGTTACAAATTTATAACCATCCACATTTAATTATTTCTTACTCTCCTCTTAATCTCAATTGTGTAGTAGAATTTATTTTGAAGAAAGGTTTTGCGTTAGCTGATTCGATTTGTCAATCGATTCATAATATAAGAATTACCTACTTCTTCGTTTCGCCCAGCTGATGTTATTCTTCACAAGTGTTCCTTCTTCTATACCTGAAATTCTTCTAACTTACTTATTTTTATAAATAAAACGCAATTAATTGATAATTAATTTCATTTAATGCAAATTGAGCAATTAATCGACACTTGGGTCGATATTGTGATTCCTGGCTCGACTCCTCAATCTCAGGTCGATTGCAAACAAATGTTATTTAAATAAAATTAATGTAAGAATGATTTGGGTTCTTTGAACTGTTACTAAAAATTCAGAAAGGAAATTTTTCTTAAAAGTACAATACTTACAAATAAATTCTTAGTTATTAACACATAAATATTTGATTTTTTGTTAGGAGATATACAACCATAATTAAACGTTTATTTGACTAAAGCTTAAAGATGACGTCAGCCCGTCTTCATTTGAACGGCACGATCAGGTTGAGAAAATGGCTGCCATGTCATACCTCAAATTTTATGTTCATGGTTTTTGTCACTTTCCCTTAAATAAATGGTTAATCACTTTTCTTCGTTGTATTGTAATTGAAACGGTGTTGTGAGTTTATTATAGTGTGGTATTATGTTAACAGTGCTTAGGTTTGATAGTTCTGCTCACCAAAATTGACGTAGGAATGTTCATTTTCAAATCATACTTTACGTGTTCTTTTGCGTTCTTGATTTAAGGAATTATTATATCTTCAAATTAATATGAGTATTGTTTTTTCTTATTTTTCGGCTGGTTTCTTCTCAACATATATATTTTTTTATTTCACTTAGATCTGATACTTTGACAGTTTAGTTTTTCGCTGTACAGAGCTGACCCGCTCGTCTTTATGTCTAACAATCAACTCTCCCCATTTCTTCATCATTCAAATGGATTTGACCAGTTTTTGTCAAATTCTGATTGGTTCATTGGGATGAACTCTGAGTCATGGGACTGTGTTTGTTCAAAATAAAGTGCTCCTTCACCTCCCAGTCTAATTTACTCTCTAGTTATTATATAATTTTACTTAATTTAGTCTACTTAGTTAAATTCCTTATTTTATTCTGAACAATTTGATACTAGACATGATATCATTAGCCTCAATATTAAGTGATTTACCACTTTTACAAAAGACTCTGCTTATAGGCTTTTTTAGTCATTTGACTTATATAGAATTACTAGCAAAATACCCGTGCTTCGCTATGGAGTTTCATATTGTACGTAATGAAAATCTTATTTAATTAGTAAAGTTCAATTAAAGTAGGTTTCTTATAAATAAATAATTAAAACCTCTTATGTATTTTATTTAAAATAAACATTAAACATTTTTGTTATATGAAGTTGTGTTGAGTATGAAAACATTTCAGATTTTTCTTCAATTTATGAACTTGTAATGAATAACTAATCATCGGATCATTAAAGAACTTCTTTGTACACAAAGTTTTTAGTTTTTCCTTCTGGCTGAAGAATAACCAGACTGTCAGGAGTGCTAACTCTTGAACAGGCAACGTACAACTGGCCATGAGAGAAACAGTCTTCCCTCAGATCTACGCCAGCCATTTTCAAAGTCTGTCCTTGAGCTTTGTTGATTGTCATTGCAAAACAGACTTTGATGGGAAATTGTAGTCTTTTAAACTGAAAATGGTAGTCTGACGGGATCATAGGAATGCGAGGTATGAAAACTGTTTCTCCAGAACTACAGCCAGTGAATATAGTTGCCTCAACAACGTTCTTATGTAAAGATTTTACCTGCAGTCTGGTACTGTTGCAAAGTTTCGGTGGTATTAAGTTCCACAGCAGCATAATGGGAGCCCCAACTTTTAGGTGAAGGTTATGTGGGGGTATTCCTGGAGGGTTGAGCATGTGGAGGTACTCTACTGGATAATGCACAGCGTCTTCTACCTCTAAACTACGGAATCTACCGACTGATATTTTACAACATCGGCTGGAAGTTTTTCTAACAATAAGTTGCTAATGATTGCTGCTGTCTCATTTCTTGGGGTTAGAATAGCTCTTTCTTTGAGCCAAGATGAGTCACTTATATTCATTAAGTCTGGGTATATTTTATCTGTCAAAGTCTTAAGGTCTTTTACAACTTCACATAGGTTGTTTGGAATGTTAACTTTTCCATCTTCCTCTTTTAACTTTCCATCGCCAATCTGTAACAGTAAGCTTGAAAACTCTTCCGCTTTAAAATCACCTTTAAGATGCACCCACATGTTTTTTCTTAAGGAACGAACTTGAACTTTGGGCCAGAGGTAAGACGACTTCAGGCAGGCTTTAACTTCATCTGCTCGTGTTCCCCAAGGCACAACAGGTAAAGTCTGTCTAAAGTCTCCGGCCAGTAGTACTGTTATTCCACCCATCAGGTTTTAACTGCTACGAATGTCCTGTAAAGTTCTGTCTAAGGCTTCTATCCCTCGTTTGTGAGCCATGGTGCATTCATCCCAAACTATCAACTTGCACTCTTTCAAGACCTTGGCTGTGTCACTTTGTTTTGAAATGTTGCAGAGTGGAGTCTGGGAGATGTTTAAATTCAGAGGCAGTTTAAAGGCAGAGTGAGCTGTTTTACCTCCATCCAGCAATGTAGCTGCTATACCTGAAGAAGCAACAGAGATGGCAATCTTTCTGTCTTTCCTAATGCTGGCAAGAAGTAGGTTTAGTAGGAACGTTTTTCCAGTGCCATCAGGTGCATCGAGAAAAAACAGCTGACCGAGTCCATCATCAATGTTGGCAATGAGCTCATTGTAAGCATTCTTCTGATCCGCATTAAGTTTAGGAAAGTTCTTAGCAACCATATCAGAAAGCTGAACTGTATTGTAGGAGAGCTCTTTCAGGTACTCACGATTGACTGTAATAATGTTTGTGTCTTGAGTTGGTGGAGGTAAACCGAAGTCTTGGAGAGATTGGTTTGACATAGAAAAGATCATATTTTCAAGACATAGTAGGCATTTATTATAAACTGTGTCCTTGCAAAGTTCAATCTCTAAACCATGACTTTCAATCTCAATCTGCCTTCTTATGTCCTCTGATAGACTTTCTTTGTGTTTTTCCCAAAGTGCTAAGGGATCTGCAACTTGGCAAAACACCAATATTACAGCAAACAGCTCTCGGATCTTGTGAGGCGAATCTGAAATGGAAGCTCTTGCAGGGTTAGATCCCATTGCATGTCGTCTTCCAACAACCCTAATGCTCTACAGGCAGACTGATACGTAGGATGAACTATACCAGATACCTTTTTAAGATCATTGAAACACATTGGTCCTTGAATCTTGTGTAGCAGGAGACGCAGATAGAAACACTCGACATTGTTAGGATGTACAGTATATACCCTCCCAAGTACATGATCTTTTTTTACTCCTGGATGTCCTGGATGCCTTTTCCGTGCTTTCTTCTGCAAAACTGGTTATTTTTGAAGACATAGTATGTTGGGACCTCACAGTAAAGAAGGCCTCTGGCAAAGGAATCGGTTTTGCAGAGTTCGAAAAATGCTGTTAATGTGGTTTTTGGTGGATGTTGGATTTTGTCCAGAAGGTTGTCAGAAGTGAAAAATACCCTCTGGCCGTTCTCAAGGTGGACTGCTAACTGCACTACTGGTGGGAACCTTTCATGAATAGGAAAACAGCAAATACGCCAAGCCACTTCGGAAGTGCTGATGTAGCGACCTGATTCGTACTTAGAAACTTCATCCCACTCATTCTCCAACCTAAACACTGCCTGATCACTGCCTTTGTTCACATATTTACAAATATACTTTATCGACACGACAGATTGCACAGTTCAACATTTATGTGGGCTAAGAAAGAGCGGGAAAGAACAGAATTGTACGGTACCACCCATTGGTTGTCAAGATCAACTCCTTTAATGTTGATTGAGAAACAACCATCAGCAGGAGACCATCGGCGATACTGGGGGTAACCGTCATCCGCAGTTTGAGTTTATGTTGCTAAAGGCCGCGGATATCTCTTGGTGCCGTTTACCATGCAGGGCGAGTTTCTGTTAACATTTCCACAAGGGCCATGAATCATTGTGGACTTAACAATGTCATGAAGGGCAGGATTGACTTCAGGATCAGGGATCTCTGCACTTATCACACTGTCGATTTGATGGGGAATGATCCTATCCTGCAGCCAGAGCAGTATGTGCACGTGCGGTAAACCTCTTTTTTGCCATTCCACAGTTAACATGTAACACCTTGTTGGACCGAAAACATTGCCTTTTGTCAAGACATGCATCATTTTCTTTACTTTGAGGTGAAATATTCTGGCAATAATATCGTGTCTGTCTTGAGGCTTTTGTCATGCACTTAATGCTTCTTGTATTTCGGTCCATTTAGGGTTACATGTAAATGTGATGAACAGATCAGGACGGCCGTACTTGCGTACATATGTCATGGCGTCCTGAGTCCGCTCGTGCATGTAACGGGGTCCACCTGTAAAGCTGGAAGGTAAAACAACCATTTTGCCTATATTATTGGCTTGCCCATCATTTTTGCACATGGAGTCCTGCAGATGCACATAGTATTCGGTCCGCAGTTACTCTGATTGTTCCTTACGAAGTTGAGTCTCTCTGTCTCAATTTTGGCGTACATGTCAACCAAAAATTGATTCAGGAGACTGCGATAAAGTAACAAATAATTTTGCTGGCCATCTCTCTCCATTATGCGGAATGAGTAAAATTCTGAAGCTGAAACAGTTTTTTTTAGAGGGACTTTAGTGTTTGGGTCGCACTGTGGAATGGCAATGGAGTAACCATCTTCCCCACGACAGAACATAAGTGGATACTGCAAAGCGTCATAAGATCGATGAGTTTCACTTATGCGCTGTAACTTAGAGTCTCTGCTGTGGAGAATGATGTCCCTCTTTGCAAACTCCTGGCCTACGATCACTAAAGCCACCTCGCTTGTTGTGGGTGCATTGAACTGACCCCTATGTCCATCTACGGGCTTTCTGTCTGCATGGATTACTACTTTGAACTCCTGGCTTTCTGGAACACTTTCCAATGCTGTTTTGAAATCGTTTATGTAAGAATTGTGATTGTGAAGCACTTTTTGAAGTTTGGCAACTAACCAAGGCTTTACGTTTGGAAAATTGTTACATCTAGTGTTTGTCTCCTTTTCGTCGTCTCCAAGGAAATATATTTGTAAAAATGAGGGATTGTTTGGAGGTGAAGACAACAAACTCCCTATCCTGTGGTAGACTTGACCTTGTACTTTAAAAGTAGGCGTGAAGTTCCCTTCTTTTATTTCTTTGGCTCCGAAAGATGTCATTTGGAAACAAGCATTATATTTTTTTATGTTTACCAAAAAGTGTTCAGACTCTGGATGTTCACTTGTGAGAAGGCTGTGGAGAGGTTCTGGTAGTTCTTTAATGAGAGGAAGGTGGACTTTTCCGTTGCTACAACATAACCCAGGACTTTCCTCTTTCCACTTTTTAGCATTACACCATTTACACTGTATAAAATCACCAATAGATAAAATCTTGTCATTGTTGTAGTCAGTATTACAGTCATATTTAAAGCCCAACAAAGATTTTATCTTCCAGGGAATAAGTGACCTCTTTTCATTGTATTTTCTCACCGCTTCTCTGTTTACTTGTGGATGTTTTTCTGTGTATTTGGAAACAGATGCTCGGTGTACTTCAGGATTTATTTTATTATAGTTTTTAACTGCTGTGATATGACCTTCAGGGTTTTTTCGTTGTACTTTTTAACTGCCTTTCTATTTACTTCAGGATTATTCTCTGAATACTTTTTGACAGCTTCTCTGTGCCTTTTTCTTTTGCTGGAGTCACTGAACCTGGCACGACGTTTCCTTCCTCGTCGCTTCATACAGGAAGGAGCTACTTCACTTTCATGAGAGTGGTCCTGGGTTTCTGGTTCTGTTACTTTGTCAGGCACTGGAGGAGGGCTGTGAGAAGCAGTTGTTGGTAACAGTACGTCTACCGGAAGTAATGTAGGTGGCGTCTGCATTAGGGACGATTTTTGGTCATAAGGTGTTGGCATTTCATCTACTGGAATGATTGGCTCAAAGTGTGCCGACATCATGGGGCCTGAACACTTCATTCTTATAACTGGCTTCCCTTCGTCGGGCCCCCCAAATCTCATGATCAATGTGCCATCTCGATATACTTGAATATCATATGGGTAAAGTTCACCAGCAGCCATGATTTCACTGCAAGTAGCATATGTGGTGCGAAGAGACATATGAGATTGGTATTGTATCTTAGTTCTGTAATTTATGGTCCCACACGGCATCATAGTAAAGGGCTTGAACCGTCGGCAGTTGTTGGAAATGTGTTGCACGACAGTGGCCCGCAAATCATTAGCTTGTGAGTCAGTATCGTACATGAGGCATGATAATGAGTAAAAGAAACATGATCCATCACCTGTCATGGAAACTATTCGATGAGGCACCACTACACCATCGATGGATATGTGTTCCATTGTACCTTAAGAAAAAGAATAACCGAATAATTGCATAATTGCATATGTATGCAATGTTAATTGCATAATTAACAAGTAAAAATATTAACACTCACCTTGGTATGAATATAACTGCCTGTAGAAAAAAATACACTAAAAAATATACTGGGAAGTATACTTCCCATAGCCCATTAAAGGGTTAAACGAGTTTTACGGAAAATGTGACCGAGTCCAATCGATTTCTGGTATCAAAATACCCTTAAGGTCCAACTTTCGAGAAAATCGTTCAATACATTTATTGCTCGCTTAATAGTATAGGATTAGATAGATTGTACAAATTCTCAACTCTTAGTTTGTTTATTTACATTCATAGCAACAGCTATTTATTATTTATTTCGAGAAAATCGTTAGAGCCGTTTCCGAGAAAAAAAGGACATACATTTATTAATTAATTGAACTTCGAAATTTTCTCGACTATAAGAACCTGCAAACAATGAAGTTTTTTTCAATTTAAAACAATTATTAAAAACTCAGGACTAAATGCATTTGGGGTTTCCAGTAAACTGAGATGTCAACCACTTCATTTACCAAGTATGCAATTCCCGCAATAAATTTCAGTATTTGGTTTTTTGCCACTTAGGAGTGAAAGTTTTTAAAACCATTTCTTAGTGAGCACCTAAGACCTATGATGAAGCTATGTTCAAAGTTTCATTGATATCCATTCAGTGGTTTCAGAGATATCGTGATCAGTGAGTCAGTCAGTGGTATTTGGCTTTTATACATATAGCCCATTAAAGAGTTAAACGAATTTTGTGGAAAATGTGACCGAGTCCAATCGATTTCTGGTATCAAAATACCCTTAAGTACCAACTTTCGAGAAAATCATTCAATACAATTATTGCTCGCTTAATAGTATAGGATTAGATAGATTGTACAAATTCTCAACTCTTAGTTTGTTTATTTACATTCATAGCAACAGCTATTTATTATTTATTTCGAGAAAATCGTTAGAGCCGTTTCCGAGAAAAAAAGGACATAGATTTATTAATTAATTGAACTTCAAAATTTTCTCGACTATAAGAACCTACAAACAGCGAAGTTTTTTTCAATTTAAAACAATGATTAAAAAGTCAGGACTAAATGTATTTGGGGTTTCCAGTAAACTGAGATGTCAACCACTTCATTTACCAAGTATGCAATTCCCGCGATAAATTTCAGTATTTGGTTTTTTGCCCCTTAGGAGTGAAAGTTTTTAAAACCGTTTCTTAGTGAGCTATGTTCAAAGTTTCATTGATATCCATTTAGTGGTTTCAGAGATATCGTGATCAGTGAGTCAGTCAGTGGTATTTGGCTTATATAGATATTGTAACATAACAAAATGTTACCTAACCTAAACGTATACTATCAGGTTTAATAAGTACATAACAATAATGTAAATAGGGAATATAGTGATAAGAATAACCAAGAAGAGAGAAATCATGGAAGAAGAATGAAGCAGAAGTGCCACATGAAACAGTAAACCCAAATACTGTTTGACACTACAACCAGACAATGACTAACTCAAACTGATGGACAGAGTAAATGTACTTTAAGCTGTCAAGCGAGTCAGTGGATAATGTAAACAGAATATGATATGTTAATAAAAAGTGAGTCAATAAGAATATGAATAATGTAAAATCAGAGTCAGCATTTGGCTGGGTATTAATTAAATATGATTAGTAATTATTAACGCCAAAAAGCTAAAATTAGCAATGGCCACAAAATGAAAATAAAACTATGTGTCAATCTCAAATATACCTATGACGAGAAAGAAAAAACATTTGTAAGAGGGAAGCTTGTACAAATAAGGTACCTCAGCAAATTAACGAATTGTGAAATAATGAAAACTTTTAAAGGCAGAATTCCGGTATGAGCGATATGTCTTAACAAGGCCTAGACCAAACAATAATCAGTGAGATGATTATTGGGAGGTAACATGAGTGTAGATTAAATGCACAGAACAATTGTTATGCTCAAACATAGCAGAAAACCACTATTAAAATAATATGTTTAATAATTCAATTGTTAGTTAGTAGAATAGAGCGAGTTAGTGTAAAACGAAATGTCATAGCAGTAAGGATTGTTCATTACCATGTATAAAGATAAGTTTTATCCATAATGTTCAGTAAAATGTCAGTACAGAGTTAATAGTGTTCTCACATAAACGTTTGAGTAACAAAATGCTATGTGAACACAAACAATATTAATCAAAGTGTAAAATCGTCGATTCAGGTAAACAGACGACAGTGCGGAGTAGTGTACCTGAACATTGTTTATGTAGCAATGTCAGTAAAAGTGAAATTAACTCGGTATCAAGTGATATCAAATTAAAGAGGACAAAATTATCTTTAATTTGATGGTAATATCGCCCCAATCGCAACTGTATTAAGTGCGTGAAAGGTGTTAGCATCATTTACGAAATATGCATCAGAAATCTGGATACTAATAACAACAATATCGACAAGCTGTCAATCATTTCAGAGCTTGGCGGTGGGAAACCGTTATTAACGGCCAAAATGACAATACGTCATATTCATCACACCTGCAAGAGCCAATCACAAAATTAGTTAGTAATTAACATTTTTGCCTAAAGCCGATCGAGGAGTAGAGTATATAAGAGGATGTCACCGATTCTCGACAGACACTTATCAACTTCATCGAGCGTGGAACGTGCGCCAGCCATCTCAACATTTTTGTTAACTGATAGCGTCATCATCATCACACGTCAAAGGAAACAATTCGACAACAACCTACAACTACTTGAAATTATTCTACAGAGAACCATAGTGATTATGTGCAGTATTATTTCAATTTTGTGCGGGAAAATAATGAACAGAAGCAATTAAATAATGTTATTTATGATCCATTAAGTTAGAAGCGGATCGGAATTCTCTGTTCTTGTGCGTGTGCAGTGAATAACGATAATCATTATAATCAGATTATCAAGGTGATAAATGAGTTTTAATTAAATAATTAAAACCAAAAGGTAACAGTGCAACCATTATTCATTTTCACTACAAGCGCCATAACCTGTACGTTTTTATACACTGATCTGTACTGACGCAAAACACAGAAACATTTCAAGATTACACCATGTCTCAATTTATTTGATGAATTTCTCATTAATAATTAAGCTGAATGTTAGTTATAAGTGTTCTCAATTTATAAACTTTGTAATTCATAAATCAAGCGTGACGAACGCACAACCTATCAAATAGGTTATTTTTATTTGTTTACTTTATAAAAGTAACGTTAAAACATTATTAATCAATATTATATCAGAAAATCATTAGCTATTGTGTAGGCATGACTTTCTTTTTCGTGTCTCAAAGAACTCATATCTGAGATTTTAATAATATTAATGTTAAAAATAACAATTATCTGGACTTAGCCAGATTAACCACTTATGCTCTGAGCAAGCCTTATAGGGTATATAATGACTTATTTACAATTGTACATCATTGTATGTTTTTAATTATATTTGTTTTGAATTCTCTATCAAGGGTATGAATAAAACCCCATTATTAACAGCATAACTCGACTTGATTTATTTCTAACTGATAGTTAAATATTTTATTTAGAAAACTCAAACAACCTTCAGTTGTGTTTAAATATTTTGGAATAGCATTGCCATAAAGGTCATAAACAATTAATTTAAATTTTAAATTATTAATTGATTTTATTCATGGGTTTTACCGTGGATTTTCCCAAAATAAATTCGTGTGGCGCCCACTATCAAACAAGGCAACTTAACCTTGCAACTAAAGTGAGTTGGTGTTTGTAAACTGAGTTGACAGCTTATTGAACTTCTAGAAAACACGACCAGGTACGTGAAAGTATATTGTATTTATTCTATTGTCCAGACATTACTAGACGTAACGTACTTAGACTATCAGCGACCTGGAGGAGAAGTTTCACAGTCAGTATCAACAAGATGATCATCATCATCGAGCGACCAACTATTGTACTTTACTTTTAAACCTAAGCAAAATTAGTATTTAATTATTATCAACCCAATTATTTTATTTGTTTCATATAAGGGAATTCTTTTCAGACAATTATAATTATACAATTGTAAGCACACTTTGAGTAACCTCGAATGTTATATTTCAAATCGCTTTACAAAATTAGTAACCTTCAACAACTACAAGCATTAATACATTTCAAAATAATATTCTAAACATAAACATAATACTAAATAACAACCGTAAATCTTTCATTGTATTACAAATTGGCGCACCAACTAGTGTGGCTTAAAAATATTAAACAAAAATATTTTTTATATCGATAAACAGCCCGGTAGACACAAAAGAATAAACATGCCGCACACCCATCAATATGATACGAGATATAAGAACGGTCGGGTAGGAGAAATACAACGGGATACAGAGACCTATGAAGCACAACCCACGCACGAGATAGAAGTCATTACCATCAATAATATCGAAACTCGTACCGAAGAAACACCCCAGGTAGAACCGAAGTAGAAGTGAGAGTCGACAACCAACCCAGACAAGCTGAAGGAGTCGCGCAATCAGGAGAAACAGCCTTCCAAGAATGGATAAGGAAAATGTTGGAAGATAACCAGAAGAAGATGGAAGAAACATTGAACAGAAATAATGACTCGATGAATAAAAATACGGAATCAATCAACAAAAACATGGAAGCCTTAAAGGAAGATGGTAGGAAATCCCGGGAAGAGAATCAAAGGAATATCGAGTTATTAAATAAAAATATAGAGTCAATGAAGGAGGATCATCGTGACTTAAATAAAAATATAGAGTCTATTAGTAAAAATATGGAGTCACTGAAAGAAGACTTGAATAGAAGGATAGATAATACCCATAAATCCATGGACATATTAAACAGTAAAATAGATGACAACAGTAGAGCCATCAGAGAAGAATTGAACGCCACATTAAATAAGATTAGCCAGAAAATGGATGAAATGAATAAGAAATATACGGGAGAATTGGATCAGACAACAAGAGGAGAATTACCAAACGACAACAACTCAGAAACCGAAGAAGTGCCCAATAAGGAAACCGTAGAAGAATTACAACCTGAAGATGAGGTCAAACAAACCGAGAATGAAGATTTAGAACCCAATAATCTACAAATGAATGAGAATCAAATGGAGGTAGAAGAGTTAGTAGCCGAGAATGAAGGCTTAGAACAAAATAATCTACCCATGTGTGATGAGCGAGTGGAGACAAGAGAACTACCCAGAAATAAAACCACCGAACTAGTGAATTCGAAAATTAAAATTCATGAAGAAAGGAACAAAATAATTGAGAAAACGGAAGAAAAGGAGGCGAAGATAAAAGGAATAAGACGCTCTACGAAGACAAGGATTACAAAGGAAATATTAGAGATGACTAGGAGTGGATTAATTAACTTCGTGGACAACCCAATTATTCGTCATAGAGCAAGAATCAACGGTAAGAAGTATGAACAGGACTTCTTAAAAATATTAAAAGTAAATCACCATAAAACCGTGGGTAAAAACTTAAATAAGAATACAAATAAATTAAATATACCCACAAATGAAATACACCAGACAAGGTCAATTGATTCCTTAATGAATAACCGACCATTAAACTATTTAATTAATAATCCAGATGACGGAACGATTAAGACAAGGTTACATGCCAGTGACTATGTTATGACGGAGAAGGTTATAAACAATGAGGTATTTAAAGTGAATACTCCTAGAAGAAAGATGCTTCACAAGAAGAAGGAAAATTATCAAGAACAACTGGACCAGATCATTGAAGGGTATAAAAGAACTGCGGAAGGAATAAAAGAACGCCCAACGAATAAAAGAATTGCGGAAGGAGAAAAACCAATCAATGGAAAAATCCAACCAGGAAACTAATGACGGTCAACCCGAATTAGAAGAGGTACCGGACGCCAATAATAACAAAGACCAGGAGTACACTGGACACATGGATACCAAAAATGATGAGAGGAAGAAGGCAAGGAAACGGGGAGCCAACGACTATCTGGTAGCCGCCAAATGGAAGAACCGCATGATAGGAATAGAGTGGAAAAGCACAAAATAACCCCATGTATGTAAACCATAAAAATGATTACTATTAAGAGCAGATAAAATATAGTGGTAGGCGACATTTATCACCAGAATATTTAGAGTATAAAAGGAAAAAATATGTTTTAAAAACGATTACTAGAAACAGACTCATTTAGTGATTAAAAGAATCACATATTAGGCCCAAATGATTGAAGGTAATTAATTTACTATAACAAACTTATTTGTCCTATTGAGTTACAAAAGTGTGTAGGATTAAGATACAGGCCAAACTATTTGTTACTTGTTAAAAAGGAACCAAATCTATCACACCAGAGGATAGAAAGATATGTATTGTAAACTAAATGATTTAATGAGAGAAAAGACATCTATTACGTCATACAGAGCCAGTAGTGGCATATAACTAAAATTACTATACTATAATTAGAAAAAAAAAAGTTTATCCAAATGAATACTATATGTAACTAAATGTTTATCAAATGATTATTGGGTACCTCTTATAAAACTAAAATATTAATTAAAGTCATCCAGAATAAAGGTTCACCCAACTAACCTTTGAAGGAGTAGAGAGGCAGAAGATCAAAGAGAGTATAAAGAAAGAAGGATATTATTATGGAAAGTAAAGAGAGAGAAAAAAAAAGTTTATTAATTGAACCATGTAACCCCAAGAATGTCTATAAAATTAGATATTGATATGTTATTATATTGTCACATTAAATTGTAATTATCAAATATTGTACATCACCAGATATGTCAGAGAACATCTAACAAAAAACCAGTCAGTATATGAATAGTGTAGATCCTGATAATTCAGGATAAGTATAAATGATTAAGAAAAAAAAAAACTTGTAAACTAATGTGAGAATAAAATATTGTAGACTCTATATGTGAAAAACAACTGCATAAGTATATAAGCAGCAAAATAAGTGTGTAATCTTAAGAATACTCAAGTGAACCAAAGCAAATTGTCACCTAGTATAAACAGTAACAATACGGCTGATAAAAGCATAGCTGAGAATGTCAAGTCTGAAAAGAAATAATTACCTGTAAAAAAGAAAGCATGTTAACAAGTATAAAGATGGAAATGTGATATAAATGAAAACCTCTGATACCTTGAATATTATATTAAAGATATTATATTATTGAAAATGAATGATATGTGTTATATTTTATGAGTTGTGATAGTGCAACTATTGCCTGGTGCAATGTTTATTTTTTTCTCAGACAGAGAAGAGTAATGCCTCTGAATCTGAGTATGTGTATTGAGGAACGGCAGAGAATGTAAGCCACAGTGAGCCACTCTGATTCCGAACCCACTACAAAAGTTAGGGAGTTATATTGTATTAATGTATCAAGGACTATTATGAAAGAATCTGTGAGGTATAAATTATAATAACCATTAAGATAATCACGAATGTAAAGATATGTAATAAGAAAGAAGAATGTGAATAAGACAGGAAATTGTTAATTTAAGAAATGAGATCTATTGTAGTTAAATGACTTAAAAAGTAAGCGACTTGAAAATACTAGTAAGTTAAGAATTATATCACTAGACAAAAAATCAAGCTAGAGTAACACACTAATAGTATGTTAAAAAATCCAAGAGTACAGAAAAAAAACCATAGAAATATACTAAGAAACTGACATGAAATGATAATTTTATAAAAAATAAATTTTTTCTCAAATGATCAATTTTGAGGAGGGAGTATATGTAACATAACAAAATGTTACCTAACCTAAACGTATACTATCAGGTTTAATAAGTACATAACAATAATGTAAATAGGGAATATAGTGATAAGAATAACCAAGAAGAGAGAAATCATGGAAGAAGAATGAAGCAGAAGTGCCACATGAAACAGTAAACCCAAATACTGTTTGACACTACAACCAGACAATGACTAACACAAACTGATGGACAGAGTAAATGTACTTTAAGCTGTCAAGCGAGTCAGTGGATAATGTAAACAGAATATGATATGTTAATAAAAAGTGAGTCAATAAGAATATGAATAATGTAAAATCAGAGTCAGCATTTGGCTGGGTATTAATTAAATATGATTAGTAATTATTAACGCCAAAAAGCTAAAATTAGCAATGGCCACAAAATGAAAATAAAACTATGTGTCAATCTCAAATATACCTATGACGAGAAAGAAAAAACATTTGTAAGAGGGAAGCTTGTACAAATAAGGTACCTCAGCAAATTAACGAATTGTGAAATAATGAAAGCTTTTAAAGGCAGAATTCCGGTATGAGCGATATGTCTTAACAAGGCCTAGACCAAACAATAATCAGTGAGATGATTATTGGGAGGTAACATGAGTAACATGAGGTAACATTAATGTAACATGAGGTAACATTAAATGCACAGAACAATTGTTATGCTCAAACATAGCAGAAAACCACTATTAAAATAATATGTTTAATAATTCAATTGTTAGTTAGTAGAATAGAGCGAGTTAGTGTAAAACGAAATGTCATAGCAGTAAGGATTGTTCATTACCATGTATAAAGATAAGTTTTATCCATAATGTTCAGTAAAATGTCAGTACAGAGTTAATAGTGTTCTCACATAAACGTTTGAGTAACAAAATGCTATGTGAACACAAACAATATTAATCAAAGTGTAAAATCATCGATTCAGGTAAACAGACGACAGTGCGGAGTAGTGTACCTGAACATTGTTTATGTAGCAATGTCAGTAAAAGTGAAATTAACTCGGTATCAAGTGATATCAAATTAAAGAGGACAAAATTATCTTTAATTTGATGGTAATATCGCCCCAATCGCAACTGTATTAAGTGCGTGAAAGGTGTTAGCATCATTTACGAAATATGCATCAGAAATCTGGATACTAATAACAACAATATCGACAAGCTGTCAATCATTTCAGAGCTTGGCGGTGGGAAACCGTTATTAACGGCCAAAATGACAATACGTCATATTCATCACACCTGCAAGAGCCAATCACAAAATTAGTTAGTAATTAACATTTTTGCCTAAAGCCGATCGAGGAGTAGAGTATATAAGAGGATGTAACCGATTCTCGACAGACACTTATCAACTTCATCGAGCGCGGAACGTGCGCCAGCCATCTCAACATTTTTATTAACTGATAGCGTCATCATCATCACACGTCAAAGGAAACAATTCGACAACAACCTACAACTACTTGAAATTATTCTACAGAGAACCATAGTGATTATGTGCAGTATTATTTCAATTTTGTGCGGGAAAATAATGAACAGAAGCAATTAAATAATGTTATTTATGATCCATTAAGTTAGAAGCGGATCGGAATTCTCTGTTCTTGTGCGTGTGCAGTGAATAACGATAATCATTATAATCAGATTATCAAGGTGATAAATGAGTTTTAATTAAATAATTAAAACCAAAAGGTAACAGTGCAACCATTATTCATTTTCACTACAAGCGCCATAACCTGTACGTTTTTATACACTGATCTGTACTGACGCAAAACACAGAAACATTTCAAGATTACACCATGTCTCAATTTATTTGATGAATTTCTCATTAATAATTAAGCTGAATGTTAGTTATAAGTGTTCTCAATTTATAAACTTTGTAATTCATAAATCAAGCGTGACGAA
The DNA here is from genome assembly GCA_034769895.1 of Magicicada septendecula. Lineage (NCBI taxonomy): Eukaryota > Metazoa > Arthropoda > Insecta > Hemiptera > Cicadidae > Magicicada > Magicicada septendecula. The sequence continues at coordinate 14,999,981 of CM068370.1, forward strand.
CGCACAACCTATCAAATAGGTTATTTTTATTTGTTTACTTTATAAAAGTAACGTTAAAACATTATTAATCAATATTATATCAGAAAATCATTAGCTATTGTGTAGGCATGACTTTCTTTTTCGTGTCTCAAAGAACTCATATCTGAGATTTTAATAATATTAATGTTAAAAATAACAATTATCTGGACTTAGCCAGATTAACCACTTATGCTCTGAGCAAGCCTTATAGGGTATATAATGACTTATTTACAATTGTACATCATTGTATGTTTTTAATTATATTTGTTTTGAATTCTCTATCAAGGGTATGAATAAAACCCCATTATTAACAGCATAACTCGACTTGATTTATTTCTAACTGATAGTTAAATATTTTATTTAGAAAACTCAAACAACCTTCAGTTGTGTTTAAATATTTTGGAATAGCATTGCCATAAAGGTCATAAACAATTAATTTAAATTTTAAATTATTAATTGATTTTATTCATGGGTTTTACACGGGATTTTCCCAAAATAAATTCGTGTGGCGCCCACTATCAAACAAGGCAACTTAACCTTGCAACTAAAGTGAGTTGGTGTTTGTAAACTGAGTTGACAGCTTATTGAACTTCTAGAAAACATGACCAGGTACGTGAAAGTATATTGTATTTATTCTATTGTCCAGACATTACTAGACGTAACGTACTTAGACTATCAGCGACCTGGAGGAGAAGTTTCACAGTCAGTATCAACAAGACGATCATCATCATCGAGCGACCAACTATTGTACTTTACTTTTAAACCTAAGCAAAATTAGTATTTAATTATTATCAACCCAATTATTTTATTTGTTTCATATAAGGGAATTCTTTTCAGACAATTATAATTATACAATTGTAAGCACACTTTGAGTAACCTCGAATGTTATATTTCAAATCGCTTTACAAAATTAGTAACCTTCAACAACTACAAGCATTAATACATTTCAAAATAATATTCTAAACATAAACATAATACTAAATAACAACCGTAAATCTTTCATTGTATTACAATATAGATTCTAAATTTCTTTAATTGTCTACTAAGTTGTAGTTATTATATAAAAAGAAAACATTGAATTAACAATTCTTGCTCATTTCATTACTTAACAGTGGATTGATCATGTATTAGGTAATTTGACCATTACTTTTAATGTTTGATCTTTTTTAGGCCATAGTTCTTTAATACAATTGAACCGGTCTAAAATTATCGTGTAAACCCCTTGATTACTTCCAAAAAATATGATTACAATTGTAATAGATAACCTATTTGTTCATTTTACAATATTGCATGGATTTACATTATTTTATCCCCTTGTTTACTATTTATTTACAATAGTTATGGGTTTTGATATTGGCCTATGTACTGGTATTAGTTTCATGAACAAGTTTACAATCATTTCTAATTACAGTTACCCTTTCTGACTGATTTACTAAGAACCCTTTAACAGTTAAGTTTTTACATTAATAACCCTTAATAACTATGAGAACCAACTTAATGTTATATAACAATAGATTAACAGAACAAATCATATCTTATCCTATTAGTGTACTTTCAGGCCTACATGGCTCTAAGTTTGTTTGAACATACAAGTAGCTAAAACACAAATCTTACTAAAACTATACTATTAATTAACATTAAATAAGAATATTTTATTCAGTTCACATTGTTTTTATATCATTTCATTCATTATTGTTTTGTTCTCACTTATGGCATCCCCTTACCTTGTACACAGTTATTGGCCTATAGGTTTTGGGGACTTGTAATATAAATTCCCATTGTAACACTAGTTTCTCACATGCTTTATATTTGCATTTTACTGGTGATATTGAAGGAAAAGGAAAAACACTTAGTTTCTTGTGTTATCACTAGTTAACATTTCACTGATGTGGTTTTGTTTGTCACACAATTAGATAAATGTGTTCCAATGATTCCAATTTTAGTTACATAGTCTTATTTCTAACACTTTTCCTTAACCTAAGGTACATTGTTTCATTCTTTAATAGTATTGTACTTTTTGTTATTTTACAATGGGTTTACTCTTATTTCTATTTTATTTTGTTTATTTTGTAAGTATTTTCTTTATATAATGGGAATGAACGTCACGTTACAAGTAACATCAAACTTTTTCTGCTGACAAAATTTATAGTACGGTATGTCTAATAAATTTTGGAGTCATTTAAAAAATTTGCTGAGTAGTAGTACTACCAGTACTAATAGTAGGCCAAAGAAATTCAAAATTAGAACCGAAATGAAGGGTCAACAAAATGAAAAGCGTAAAAGGAATCGAGTTCAAATCAACATCTACTACGTACTGCGAACAAACGCATACAACTAAAGTAAAGACAAACATGAATAAGCAGGACAAACAGAAAAAATGGGACCTAAAACATTACTCGTCATAATTTCATAATCAAAACTCATTCTAATTTCTATGTATTAAATTTATTACCATACCATAATTTGTTACAAATACATATATTCAAAAAATGGACGAGTAATGTTTCTACAGGTCCTGTTTTTTCTGTTTGTCCTGCTTAGTCACGTTTGTCTTTACTTTAGTATGCGTTTGTTCCCAGTACGTAGTAGATGTTGATTTGAACTCAGATTCCTTTATAGGCTTTTCATTTTGTTGAACCTTCATTTTGGTTCTAATTTTGAATTTCTTTGGCCTACTATTAGTACTGGTAGTACTACTACTCAGCAAATTTTTTAAAGGACTCCAAAATTTATTAGACATACCGTACTGTAAATTTTGTTCAGCAGAAAAATTTTGATGTTACTCTAACAGAAATTCGAGATGTTATGTAATTACGGTTGCCCAGATACAGAAATTGTATGATAATGAAAATAATATAAAGAAATTTTTTTTGAAACTATACATTTTCTTAATTTCAAAAAATTTCTGTATCCGGGCAACGGTCTACATGTAAAATTAAATTTCACAAAATATAATTCAGCGTTCTACAACTGCCATTCAAAATAGAGTGTAATATTAAATTTCACAAAATAAAATTTAGAGTTTTAAAACTGCCATTCCTGTATTTCGGAACTAAATTATAAGTAAAGACCATGTCAAAAGCTTGGGCAAGGATCAAAAACATTCTAAGCAGTACAGCACATGTGGCCACATGGGCGGGTTAGAAGGTTTTTTATTCTTGCCCACGTTTTAGACATGGTATATACTTCTAATTTAGTCCGAAATACAGAAATAGCAGTTTTAAAACTCTAAATTTTATTTTGTGAACTTTAATAGTACACTATTTTGAATGTTCATCACTTCTTAGTTTACACACATAATAATTAATATCGGTGTTACTTTCACTGTAAACTTACTTGTTTTATTCACTCAGACGACGTTTCGGAGTGGTGTTCTCCTTCTTCAGTGAGTTTGGATACGGAATGTGCCAAGTTGTCGGTAATTTTATGTTAATGATTTTTAGTTAACAGGTTGTGTGTGGGGGTGGAGGTGGAGGGAATTGGCGCAGAAGTTTGAATGGTTGTATGTGTTGTTTATTATTGTGTCAAATAGTGTGTTTGATTTAAATTGTAAATGGCCATTGAGTATGTTGTTTGGTTGTCTTTTGTTGTGTTTGTATATTTCAAATTGTTCTGTGGTGTTAAGTTTACGACTTTTGGGTAGATAGTGTAAAATTTCAAGGTTGTTTTTTATATTGGTGTAACTGTGGTTTTCTGCTGGATGTGTGTATGATGTTCCCCTGACCTCAGAAAAAGTGTAGTTTTGAACGACGGAGTTAGGTAAGCCAATAGAGCCCATCCAAATTGATTTCAGCTACAAAGTAGGGATAGTTAGGGAAAATAATATTTATAGGGAATAATTTATAATAAAAAATCAATAAGCCAGATCGTAATAAGAGAAAATAATGAAGAAAAGACTCAGAAGAAATGAAGTAGAAGATACAGAATTGAACATAAAACTGAACAAGAAGCAGGAGAAATTGAGAAGAAAATGATACAATACAATTGATAATTTCATCAAACTTAGAATCACGTTTTATAAAATGATCAATTTTGGTGGAAGGGCATTATATAACATCGCCAAATTCAGATCATATTTGATATCTATAAGTATGTAAGAAATGCTAAAAAGTAATATATTTTAATAAATAAATAATGAAGAGAATAAAAATATAAAATGTAATTAAGAAAGAAGGAGGAAGTATGGTAAACCACAAGTGATTATTAAATAAAATTACAGACTAGACTGACAGACAAACGACTTTGACCCAACCCCAGAGATTGGCCAGATAAAAACCAAAATAAAATGAAACAAGATGGAAGTGAAGGAGAAGAAAAATGAAAATAAAAATGGAACAAACCAACTATAAAGGAAATAAAGTGAAACAAGGTGATAAAACACAGACAAATAGTATAGAATAGGGAAGGGAGAAATGATACAATCAAATATCATAAAGGAAACGAAACCAGTAAATAACCAATTTAAAAAATAAATATTATTATTGACTAAGTGACAAATGTAATTAATAATTAATAAAACCCACTAAATAAAAATACACTAACCCAAGAATTAGAAGTATATGTGAGTAAGAAATCTAGAAAGACATGAACTTATTAAGTATAAATAATATTTGTAAAGAAAGAGAGAGATAGTGAGAAATAAACTGAAAATAACTAAGTGACACAGAAAAGTAATGATAGGGATTACCCACTAATACACACTTAAAATAAAAAGTTTAAGAAGTGCCAATAGTGAAAGTGTAAAAACCCCAAATAATGAGTAAATCAGTGATAAACACTAATTAGTTAAAAGTGAAGGTGATGAATAAAAAAGGATATTGTAAATGATAGTATGATAAAAAAAATAGTGATAGATAAGAAAACACTTAGTAAATCAATGGTAAAGCACTAAATGATTTAAGAGTGAAATTATAAGAATTGTATTGTTAATAGTAATTAAAAATAGTATTTAGATTAGATATAAATGAAGGATACGATGTTATTCAGGGGAGAAAGCCCATGTAAGGTAAACAGTTAGTGTTACCATGGATTGGAGGGAGAGATTATTAAAGAAATAAGAAATTAAAAACGCAATCAATAAACACCCCATGTTATAAGGGATAATAGATTAAGTATGTTTAAAAGGAGTGATGATGTTTCTCACCCAAAATACTAGTAAAAGAATGAAATGTATTGTAAACCAACATTACCTAATAACTGGTAAAGATTGTTCATTTAAATTTATGAATAGGATATAGCTGAAGGAAGTATACAGTCCATAGGCCTAGTTGTTATATTTTATGTAGTAAAGAATAGTAAATAATAGTCATATTGTTGACAATGGCAAGTTAAATAAATAAGAAGGGAAATCAATACAGAAATAATAAACACTGGAAAATCAGTTAGAAAATAATTGACAAGCCAAGATGTAGAAAATAATATTGACACATAATCAGTACAAAAAACAAATTCAAGACACAGTAACCAATAAACGAAGCAATTATAATAACAAAACAAAACACTTTAGAGTAAAATGAGATATAATTGGTATAAATAAATAAATATAATCAATGGCTACTTAGGCCTATGAAATGCCTAACTGTAAAAAACAAATAAATACAAATTGTATGAAATCAACAAAGAAATTAATAAATCCATAGCGAATAACCAACCAAGGATAATTTGTAAATCTTATTAAAGGAAAAATGTTAGACTAAGGACTTAAATTAAAAGAGAAATATAGTTAAAAAATATTAAAATAATTGTACAAACATTAATATTTTGAAGAACCCAACCTTATGGGATATCAAAATAATCTTTGAAAGGATATAATAACAGTAGTGATAATATTTAATATGTAGGGAAGAAGACAGAAGAATAAAAGCAATCAGAAGATATACAGCTATTTTGAATAAAAATTCAAATTTGATAACAATGGTTATAAGACCAGATTAACCAATCAGAATTAATTTGTAACCATGACAACAGACGTTGGTTACGAATTTTCTGTTAGATCTTATTACTCGTAATGTGACGCTCTTGCAGAATAGAAGCCAAATCTTGAACGATCAAAATTATAATTTAAAACTCAAAATAGTAAACAAAATTACCACCAATGAACAAGAAGGAAGCAGACGATGACTGAAACCAATTAACTGATGTCGAAGACCAATTAAATAAAAAAGTAACGAATAAATTGCCACGATTAATTTGAAAAAGATGCCAGACGCCCTAGACAATTGAAAATTGAATATGATTGCAGCCCAATTCCTTTTTACCAGACCAACTGAGTACACCCAGTCTACTGATGTGTTAAGTATCATTTAAATTACCCAAATTTCCGAATAAACTCACTTTAAATATTTCTCACAGTAATCTGAACTCTCACTAAACTGCGTATAATTTCTTTCAAAGATTAAATAAAAAACTAAGACACTGAAAATTGTCAACTTGTAAAGTTAACCTGTTGTTAGTTTACGATATTTTGAAACACTTTTACTACACCCCAAGAACAAGTTATAGCTACACATTGTATTATTTAAGTATAAATAATGTAAGGTAGTGTATTTTTATTGTTGTAATCATTAATAATCCTTTTAATGTAATCACAAGAATCCAAGACAATTGAACGAAAACATTTGTATATAACTTTGACAGACGCCATCATTGTTTGTCTGTTACGTTCAAAATCGATTTGTCACACCCTAGAGAAATTGTCTCATATTATTTACCGGTGCAAATGTACAAAACAAAATATAATTTGTGTTAAACTGAATAATTAGTAATCACCAGATAATAAATAAGTACTGAGTGTAACCACTGTGTTTTAATTTCATTAGGAAGGTGTATTATAATTTGTGTACATTTTAGCGAACAGCTAATATTGACGGCAAGCGCTCACGTAGTCAACTCAACGAACTACTGGCCCGATTAAGAAGGTCAAGTCGAGGCGGGAATAAATTGAATTCTCCCCACCGCCTGAGCCGCGCTTGCCATATCATCATAAGATTTTTTTAATTGTTTTAATTAAACAATTTGGCGCCACCCGGGATTTACACACCCCTAGTGAACAACAGGTAAGGACTTCGATACCTGGTTATTCGTACGTTTGCAACGGAGACAATCAGCGTAAGTTACGTTCCAAAGCGACGATGGATTGACAAGACACGTTACACCCATTACACTCTGAGACTTACATTTCGTAGAGAGAACGACGAGCAAGAGTGCTTCTACAAGTGTTATAACACTTTGTAAAAAAGGAATTTGAGTGGTACATCTTTCAAAATGTACTGTTTAGTCGTATTGAATTAGAAATCGAAATCAAATCTTACATATGTAGACTTGTCATTCAGAGAGTTGGCTAATATTTTCAACTGTAGTCGTTTCCTACTCACGTGTATTACACTGTTCCTGCTTTATCCCAACTACAACGTGTGGAACTGTTTCATGTCTGATTACTTTAACTATATTACTGTATTATTGTCTCAGTAAAGTCAGCGTCTACTGATTAAGTAATTTAAATTATTCAGTAAGCATATGCAAATTAGTAAGCCTGTGCTTACATGATATTTACTCATGATCCTTACAATCATATTGTGTATGATTCTTACTCGTGCAACATGTTTATGAAGAGCTCTTTTTGGCATTATAGGTGGAATGTATATGAGTGAAATTCTATAAGGCAAGGATCATTTTTACTTGTCCTTGTGACACTGAGTAAATTATGTATTTGCAAAATCCCCATAAGTTGCGTATTATCGTTCCTCCAGAAAAACCCCCTGCCTGTAAAGAAAAGAATGAGGAAAACCAAAATTATGCTACTTGTTCCTAAGTTTTTAACCCCCCCCCCAGAAGAAAAATCCTGGATGCGCCTCTGTGTTAGAGAAGTCCTTTTTGAAACACAGGTTAATAGTCTACAGAATATTTTGGGCTACCAAGTTACAAGAAAATAGCTTTTCACTTTGTCTATTGAAAGTGAATTTTGTTGTTACTAAGAAACACATGTTCCCAGTGGCGGCGCTAACGTAACGGGGGCCCCCCCGCGAAACTAATTAGGGGGCCCTATAAAAATGGTTAAATTTTGTATACGTAATAGGGGAAAACACTCAAATGAGTTTCTATTTACGTGTGTTTCACAACAATGGTTTGTGAATACTTTCTCGTCTATCACAAAGCGTTTGCAATTTGCAAAGGATGTTTTACACGTGTACAAACTCTTAAAATTCATTGTTGCTAAATAGACAAAGTTCTATACAAACTATAAAAAAACCAAAATAAAAAGAATGCTTTATTTTTACGTCAAAGATCTAAATTCAGACTATGAAACAGTACCGCACACAGAGTGTTAAAAATTTATTATTTAAAAACGAATATCAAAGTAACATTCTAGCTTTTTTCAAACATTTAAATTAGTTTGTACCTGAATATGTAAAATTCTTGAATATACTCTATACAAGTTCTCCTTAAGTCTAATCCAATTCAATAACACTCGAACTCAAGTAATGTACAATATTTACAGATGAGGATCAACCAAAGTTCACTGTTTTCCTAAGCCTAGTCTTCTTTTTTTAATAGCTAAGAACTTTTCAACCACTTCGTTGATATTAGTTTTCTGTGTCTCTTCATGCTCAATGCTTAACAGTGCCAAGTCACTCAACCGAGTTTGGGCCATGGTACTTCTTAAGTATGACTTAAATTAATTAATTTAAGTTTTGAAAAGCTTCTTTCCGCTGTAGCTGTTGTGACAGGTATGGTTAAATAAAGCTGCAAAGCTGTAGTTAAGCCTGGGAGGCAACTCATAAGGCAGCTGTTTTCTTCAACCAGTAAATTCATCATTTCTCGAATTCTTTTCTTGTGTACAATTTCATTGGCCATCAGAGCTTTGAAGGATATTACTTGGTCAGGCAGTGATGTGGAAAGGTCACCAGGATACACATTTACCAGAGCCTTATTTTTCTCCACTATTGTCTCTTGTGAGAAGTTTACTAAATTCTGAGGCGTCAGGAATGAAAACCTATCATCAATGCAACGCAATCCTTCGAATCTCATTTGTAGCTGAGCTATTACAATATCTAGTGTTGCATTGAAAACTTTTACTTCAAATGATTTCACTGGGTCGTCAATTCTATGGTCAACTGATAATTCAACAAAGAAGCGTTTTACAACTCGTTTACGCTTATTTTTCATGTTACAAGTTATGTCCCATGACTGGGCCAACTGGGGCCCCCCATGAGGGTCGGGGCCCCCCCGTGCAGCGGGGTCTGTGGGGGCCTTATCGCCGCCACTGCATGTACCTCATGCAGACCAATGTAATTATTCAGTACATGGGGACTCAATTGGCTCTTTGTATTTTATTATTTAGCAATGCATTCAGGAAATTTATATCAAGAGCTACATTTTTATTACTCTGTGGTTAAACTGAATAGTAAACTGATAAAATAACTTGCTTTTAAAAGATAATAATATGATATTACTAGTAGTCAATGCAAATGTTCTCTACCAAAATAAGCTACAGTGAACCATATAAATTGAAACAGATACTGTGTTTTTTTTTTTTAATTACTAATAGCTAGGGTTGATCAAAAACGTTTGTGATGTGGATAAGGCCTGAATTTGGCACCCCTTTAGAAAACATAAAATGTGTGTTTTTATATAAAAAATTTTGCCAGACTAAGATTTATTACATTTTTGTTAAATCGAATTTGCAAAGACTCTGGATTACAAATATCCACACCTAAGACCAAGGTGATGGCTTTTCATGAAACTGATCCTGTGCGGGTAAAAGTTGTTATAGATGGTACTGTCCTGGAACAAGTCAGCAATTTTGAATACCTGGGCTACAGTGTGTCTTATAATACAAGCAACGACGTTGTGAATAAGTTGCATAAGTTCAACCTTATGTGCGGGACCATAAGGCGAACCCTTAAGTCAACAAGTAAAGAAACACGCCTAAAATTGTACAAGGTGATAGCCCTTCCCACATTTGTTTATGGGTCTGAGAATTGGACTTTAATGAAAGGCAAGTCCAGTCGCGTCCAAGCAGCTGAAATCAGATTTCTTAGACACGTGGCAGGTTATACTCTCCATGGTCTAGAAGAAACACATATATACGGCACGAACTGAATATTATGAGTATGCTTGACAGGATTGCCCAATACCTTTGGTTGAATTTGTGGGAAAATCTTTCCGAATGAATGACTGCCACATCCCCAAACAAATATGGAACTATAAGCCGAGGGGACGGAGAGGTGTGGGACGTCCGAGGAAGCGCTGGGGTGACCAGCTGTAATCTTTGCCTGTTTGAGATCGGAACAAACCATCCTTGGTTTAATCCTAGCAAATGATGATTTTGAATTTCGTACACAAGCTTGTTATTAACAAATTGTATGATGTGGGACAAGTCCAAAGGAGCACAAGGTGGCAACGAGATAGCATTAGGCATATTAAAATGGGCTCAACATATCATCACAGCTTCAGTAGTCGAAGAGATAACTATATTGCCAGATAACGGTTGTGGCCAGAACAAAAACATTATGCATGGACATGCATTAAAAGAAAATCCACATATTAAAGCCATTAATAAAAATTTTCTATTCAACGGACACACTCATATGGAGGCAGATGGGATGCATGGAATCATTGAAAGGAGAAAGAAAAAAATGGCACCTATGACAATTTTAACACCCTGGGACTGGCAGCAGTTCGACACCAGTGCTCCAGAAACATTATAGTGTCTTTTTTACCTTTTTTTTTATAATCATAATATAATATTAATGTTATCTTGACAGTAATCATTGTAATTTAGGCCTATTTCTTTATTGCTGTTAATAAAAGTGATTTTATTAAATTTTTTGATAAATCAGATCAAAATTATTGTATTTTTTTATTTTATTTTGGAGATACTGTTTTCATTATAGAGAAAATTTACGCACTTTTTTCAGAGGCACAAACATATTTCCATTTTTAAATATTTACAGAGGGGTAAACTCAAAAAAAGTATTTGGCAATTCAAAATTTCCCAAATTGAGAAACTTAAAAGCAAAAACCATGGTGGAATACATTCAATGGAGGGTGCTGTTGAGAAAACAGTGAAAGAAGAAACTTCAAACAGCTGTACTCGAAAATTTTCCATTTATGACATGGTGTCTTATGCCTCTCAGGTACAGATTTGAGAAGAAACTCCTGCCACAGGTCCTGGGCCCATTATATAGAAATGAGGCGTGGAGTATCTTGATATAATCGTGTGAAATATATATTATAATTTCAATGAGTAAACAACGGAAATATGCATAAAACTGAGGCTGGCTCTAAGACATTGGATATGTCGCGAGAATGTACAGTAGAAAATAACAAAAACATGGAAGGCAGAAGACCATGAGATCAAAAGGCCGCCCAAGGAAAACATGGGAAAATTTGCCGCGGATGCGAAAGAGACGATGGGAAGTCAGTCCTTCGCTATCAATAGAGTGAGGCATAGGGTCACCGTAGAGGAAACCAAGGCTCGATTTCGGGCTGTTCCGCCATAGGACGAGGGAGAGGTCTGTTATTTGAGTAGTACGTTTAAAATAATTCCTTTCTGCAACCAGAATCTTCCTTCCTGAGGACCCACGTCTCACAACCATAAAGCAATGTCGAGACAGTATTTTTTATAAAACTTCATGAAGTAGTCCGTCCTAGCTTTCTTCCCCAAAGCAATATAAATTGTAGCGCAGATTCTTCTGAATCTTGCAATTTCTACTAATAGAAGAGTTTATGATGTCCGGGGTATTGGACAGTAGCCGATTACTTGGATATGTCATTTTCTAGACGTTTCGGTGGATGTAGAGTGTCAAGTGGATGTTTATTAAATTTGGCACCATCGACAATTAGGACAGTTTTTTTTTTTTAAATTCTGAAAAGACAAAAACATCTACGTCGACAGAATTATCTATTACTAGAACAACTCGGCCGAGAATCAGTGCGCTTGAAGAAATGAAAAAAGACGAAGCATTTGGATTGATGATCAAACGCAGCGTAGCATGCCGTTAAGATACCATCATGAAGTATTTTTACTTATATTCAGGACGAAAAAAGAGATAAATCAGAAACATTTGGAGTCAGTAGAGGATGGTTTGATAGGTTTAAGAAACGTTAAATTTTCACATCATTAAAATAATAGGTTACGCAGATAGCGCGGATTATCAGACTGCGTTGGAATTTCCTATGAAATTAAAAACGATCGGTGCATATGGATGATATGGGATTATTGTAGATGTTAAACAAAATGAATTAAAATATAAATAAACAAAAGTAAAACAACAAAGAAAAAAGAATAAAACCAGTAGTAAACAATAATAATTGAAAAAATCGACTCCGTACAGTGCTGTTTCGTATAACTCTTTGTGATCGTGGAACGTATCTGGAGCGGTATCGCTGTTGTTGGTTATAAGGTTGAACCACGTCCTCGTGCTTGTGAAAGTCACTCCGCATAAGGAAATGAACATTCCATAAAATAAGTAAGGAGAGCAGTTGATTAAGTATCTGCCGCAATTGATTGTGATGTCGAAAATAAACTTAATGAATTAAACATGTATGTGGGAGAATCCATAGAACCTTAAAATACAAAACTAGAAAGATACTAAGCTTAATTTTTATAAGACTATGGCTGTACTGGTGGCGCTGTATGGGAGTGAGGCACGGGTACTTTCACAGAGAGACAGAGGGAAGGTTACATCAGCAGAAATGAAATGTCTCAGGTTGGTCAAAGGGTGCACGTTACAAGACGGAATAAGTAATGCACAGATAAGGCGAGAATTACAAATTTTTAAATTACAGGATAGAATTACGGAATACAAGGCCAACTGGTGTAAGCATTTGGGAAGAATGCAGCATGATCGGCTTCCGAAAGTTGCCTTGAAATCTTGAATTATAAACCCACAGGGTATCGTAGTGTGGGGCGTCCGAGTACGAGATGGTTTCCGGAACGGGCAGTGCAGCCTAATCCGTGAAGTGGAGATAATGATGATGATGGTGAATTAAGGAAAGCAACAACAACTTCGTAGCTTGTAAAACACGGCACACGAATCGTCTGTTCCTTTATAGTTTTCTATGTTCGGTTTTCAGTCATGTCTCAAGGCAAACGTATTTTTAGCTACGAAAATTATTATTTAAAAGTAAACGCACAATGAATATGCAAGAAAGACAGTTTGCACCGCGCCGTGCTGAAAACACGTAGTCACGATTTTCGAATTATGGAATTACGTAATGGTAAACAGAAAATTAAAACTAACGGTGTGCGCGCAGTGTTGTGTGCACGAACGTACGCAATAATGGTAAGGCACGGTTACAATACAGAGAAACGCGAATTAATTGCCTCTGTTCGCATTTTTTTCTCAGTTCCAATGAGATCTAATTGCTTGACGTGTTCCAACGGAAATTCCTTTCCAAGAACACATCCGGCTTTTGCCAGCTGTGACCCAAAGAATCTTATTGTTCTCAGCGATAGAGCCACGGTCTCGATGCCAGTCGTCTACTAAATCAATCAGTCACCTGTCATACGTGCTACATCTCGTTTATTGCATCTGTGCGTTTGACGTTACTGTTACTTTGTGTTTACACGTGTATACCTAGCATTTACACTGCGACGTCAATTTTTGTAATACACTTTTGGTACTGGTACCCGCATTCATTTTCGATATTTCGATTATGCGATTATTGACATCGATATGTATGATATCGCGTATAATTTTAATTGGCTAATAGAAATAGTGAAAATTTATTTGTGTATGTTATAAAATAGTTTATTGACGATTGCAATCGTGTTTCATCGTCATAATTTTTACGAAAAATATTCCTAGCAATAATAAAACTCTGATGTGTGCCTGTGACGCCAAAAGTTGGCGTTGCTAGGATAACATGCAAATTAAAATCAGACACATGGAAACCAATATGTCTAAAAAATAATACTCGTTTTTTGTGAAATTCCCATAAAAAAAACAACTAGAAGTAAGGCGGGGTGGCCCAAGGGCCTGTTACTATACATGTCTCCCTTTTTTGTGACAGAACTCGATTTCAACTAATACGTACTCGGGCTTTGTGCAGATCACTGGAAAAGCAACCAACTCCAAGGAAAGAAGGATGTTATATATATCCCAATTTTTGTTTGTTTCCCACAATATTTGAGATTTTACTGAATAACATAAGAATATTGACCATCTAACGAATAACAAATCTTGTTTTCGTTTGTTAATACATTGTTTTTCGTTTTAATCGTACTATTCAGAAACAACTGAATTTTTCACTTTTTACTGTTAAAAATACATTATGTTATTTGCTTTTAATGTTTCTCTCTTTCAAGCATTGTATGGGCCATTAAATGTCGTATTTTTCCCAACCATGGCTTTTATTTCTTTAAACAGTAAGCTAAAAGCAAACAACCATTATTACGTAACATAACAAATGAAAACAACACGTATTTTCGCTTTACCTTATGAAATAAAATAATTTACAATTGTACACTTCTTCTTCACATCGCAGTAGGCCTATATCGATACAATCGCATATTCAAAACATCGAAAATGTAGTACGGTTACGGACATTGGGACAGTTCCATGAGACAAATAAGTCTTTTTGAAATAACACCATGTCCCATGTTTTATGATTATCGGAACAACGTTAGTTAGTAAAACTGGAATTGTTGACGATGACGACGATAACGATTATAACACGCGTTAACAATTAAATATTTGTTGATATCGAATCGTCCTACTTCATGTCTGTAATTAACTTTTAAGTGTTTTGCTATGATAATTATTTATTGTTTAGTACTTCTTACTGGTAACTGTTAAACATTTTTGGTAAGATTGTGTGAAATTTCAGTGACCTGACTCTTAATAGTTTGTACAAAATTCTAGTTAAAATCGCGCGTTTATAATTTCTTGTAGGTGGAAAAGTGACAATGCCACCTTAATTTCTTTTCACTATAATATTTGTCGCTCTCATTCACGTTATTTATTCATTAAGTTCGAGGCAATATGATTCACTGTCGTCTTAGAAAGCTCTTGCATGTTTGAGTAATAATGACAATAATAATAATATAGGCCTGATAGTTCATTTTTTACCGCCTAAGCAGTTTACGAGTTAGGCTGCTTCATGTGAACCGTTCGGCATACAAGGGAGATATTGTGGCCAGGACTACGCTTCAGCCATCCATTATTACCCCTGTATGTTATCCCAGTATTCATTTCCACAGGATGAGTCGAGGGGCTGAAAAACATGCTTGATTTTATGGTGCGCCCGGGCACCTAACGCGAGACCTCTAGACAAGAAATAATAACAACAATAATACTAGTAATAGACCCTTAAATATCCTATGAGATGCACGGTAGGCCGGCAGCCTGAGAGGAAAGTTATGTGATGGTGCTTATTTCCACAATGCATCGACATGGGGACTGAAAAACCATCTTAATTTATTGTTTTGCCCGGGAATCGAACTCAGGACTGTTAGACGAGCCAAACGCGTTGCTCACTGGTTAACTAAGTCTCACATGCAAAATTAATTAAGAGTTTAAAAGTTCCTCACAACAATAACGCGTTTTATTGATTGTTAAAATCCCTCCTATTCGCGAATTGGCACACGAATATGAAGGTAAAAAATAAATCAATAAATAAAAATGTAGTGGAACGCAGAAACTTACGGAATGACCGTAGAGTGAACTGACTAACCTCGTTGGAGAACAAAACTTTATAATAAAGTTATATTGATGATAATTTAGTATTACGCATACGCGTGTTATGTAATTACAATAATTATTAAGACATATATTCATGCACACTTTAAAAATTCATTATCAGTCAGTGTACCTTAGGAAGAATATTAAATTATTTTATAAACGGGCAGGAATCGTTTGAGTAAACGCTTTAATTCACATTTCCTCCGTCTAAGAACGTAACAATTATTAGATTCCCACGAAAATGACTAGTGAGTGGATTTTATATTCGTGTGCGCGCGGGATATGTGTAGGTAGGAAGAAAATGATAAAGGTGTTTTGAATTAGCAGCAGCGGGAGTAGAGTTGCCGGTGGTGGGAGTATAGAGTTGAGGTTATACATTGCTATGCGTCTTGTACGCTGGGTTAATGTGTTACAGTAGCCTGTAATCTGCGCGCGTAGAATATTGAAACGGCCGTGGGAAACTTTGGAACAGATGTTTACAGCGCCCTCTTCTTCCCACAAATCTAATCTCACGTACACTACCATTTCCAAGACTTTACACGATTTTCTACTATTTTATGTAACTTTACTGATTATATTCACCACTATTTCGTCGTCGTCATCGTGGATCCCACCGAACGACCGTTTTCAACCTTCTACAAGTAAAAATTTAAGAGTCCTGTGTTCCGAGAATACTAAGTCGTTCGCTTTCGGTTTTGTTTTTTATTAAACGATAATAACAACACAGCACCTCCGTGTTTGACATTCAAAAAACGGACGTTTCCACGTTTGGGAGGCGCTGCTGCTGCCGTGGGACAAAACGAATCCACCTACAAACTGATTTACAGTGGGAAACTGGTCAAACTGAACAAATATGTGTCTCATATACGCTACAGTTCTGTATTTCGTTTCCCCCGGCTTTGATAATTCTGCAAATTACCGTACCCCCTGCATAAAGCAAAATTCTCTGTCGTCTTGGAACTGAGATGAACGGAAATATGTCTGCAGTCATTGGACGTTTTCGAATTAATATACTTTATTTATCGGTATATATCCAATCTCGTATAACGAACAGATATAATCGGATATATACTCGGTATATATCCGATCGGAACAGTGTAAGTTACATTGTTACCAGAAATACATTTTTTCTTAAATCTTCTTGTGGGTATACTTGCGGTGACCACATTTTCTCAGTTGGAATCCGGGACATATGACACTTGTTGTGGTTATGGGGGGGGATTAGCTTAGGGGGGGAGGTATGAGGCTAATAATGTTGAAAATATGTATTCTTTTAGTGGAGGTTATATTTGGCTATATACATTATATTATGTATACACATATACGTTACGTATATACGTTGTATTTGGTAATTAGTATATATATGGTTTAATTATTAACAAAGTGATTTGAAATTCGGCATGGAAGTTTAGGTACATTAGTGCTATGAATGTATGAAATTTCATTCATTTATATCCTTTTGTTTTCAAAATAACATTAATTTGTTTAAATCGCCTGTTGCTAACTTTACGAGCCATTTGCATAAAAAAGTATTTATCGCATATAATTTTTGTAAGTTCAGTTTTATTTGAAATTTTATCCTGAACAATTTCAATTAAAACTTTTTTTTGATCCGATTATTAGCAGCGGAGATATTTTGAACAAACCACAAAAAACAAAATTTTCATAAATTTGTTAATAAAAAATATGTTTGCGACCGGTTTGGTATTCTAAAACTTAAAGGTGTACATACTTTCATGTATAAACTGTTTTCCGTGTATTAACGTACGAAGAGTAAACTTCAGCAGATCATGGATCACGGCTGCTATGTTTACATAAATTAAGCACAAATTTCGCTTTAAAACGATAATATATTTTAATGTCTAAATCCAGGACTTTATAACGATTTTTCGGGACACCGGGACCTAGGTCCGAAATCCGGGTCCCGGAAACCTACTTTGTCAGTTGAGGGAATTACCTTAGGTCCGACTTCATCGGTCATGTCCACAACACGGAACAGGCAAGGCGCTTCCTATTCCTCCTTCAAAGATCCTCCAGCCATCTCATCCTGGGTCTACCCACACACATGTATCCTGTAGGTTTATATTTCCAACCTTGTTTGGCCAGTCTGGTATCTGACATTTTTTCCAAGTGTTATTTCCACAGTTGTTTGCAACCTTTTAATTTTTCATTCAAGTTAAACACTTGTAACTCTTCTCTCATGGCCTCATTTCGTATACGGTCAAGTTAAGAACACCTTTTAACTCCTCTTAAGAACGCCATTTCCTCCGAGGCCTGTATTTTACTGTCTTGTTTCTTGGTTGTGTCCATAATTCACACTGATAGGACAGCACAGGGACTGCCACAACTGTATCTATATTTTGTTGATTGTCCCACAGATCGTCTGGAAGTTACCAAACTTATTTACCTAAATCGTCTAGGTCCTATTTATTTACATGAACTGCTCACTCTTTTATAAAAGAATTTCTTTCTCTCCATTTTAATCACACTTCGTACACCTCATTGTGTAGGACTTTTTTCTTACACAATATGTTTATCTTACACCATATTTTTCTTTATGCAAGTATTTATTTATTACTGATTACTGCGTATCTGCCTTTCGCAGGCGCTCTTAGAAATTTTACATCTTCACAGCAGAAGTAAAATTATTTATGAAAAATTATAGTTTTCTTTAAATCTTCAATATAAAATTGTTCAGTAACTTAAAAATATTTATAAAATAAAGCATTACCATGACAAATAAAACATAAAAACCATATTCTCTTGTCTCTCGATTCGTTATACCCAGCGGCGTATTTACGGGGGGGGGGGTGAACGGGACCGGATATCCTCCAGAGGATCGAAATAGTTGATTATTTTTTCAGCTGTGTACACTAATATAGTACGTAGTTACTATTTTTTAAATATACAAACTACAACATCTGTGGGGTGTTATGCTATTACGCTACTGAATTAACTAATCTGTGATTGCCGAGCCCTACGTTCTTTGAGAGCCAAATACAACAATCTGCCACGTGTTGGGCAGCCAAATACAAGATTTTCTTTGTATTGGGAGTTTTTGATAATTGTAATGCTAACAATAATGGATTAATTAATCTGTGATTAAGTAATTATTGAATATATTAATTTGCATAATGAGCTCGTGTAATCAATAAATAACACGTTAATTACTTTACGTTAGCATAACTATTGCATGGAGACTCTAGTTGTTGCATTAATAAAGAAAATAAAATAAACTACCTTAAATCACTCAAATGCTATTACTTTCTCGTTCTGAGGTAATTTGACAATGATGAACGCATATTGATAAAATAAACACTTATTTATTAACATATATCATTCATTAAATTCAATATATAAAATATGGATGATTCCCTGTAAATACATACATTCATAAACTCATGAAAAGAACATAAAAGAACACATGTTTATACATCAAATTACAAGGTAAATCCAATACGTTGTTTGCTGAAAAACATACACATACATATATAATGTAATCGATATATAGAAACACAAATATTCAAACAATAAATCCTATACTAATGCGTTCATCGTATGCCTCAGATGGATGGCGTTAAATTATGTTTATCATGTTTAATTTAAATGCTCAGGGGTGTTTCTTGAAAAAGAGACAGGACAGTAAAGTTTCTTATGATAAGAATAGCATAAAGATTACTTGTTTAGGTGAATTTATCCGATATTTCCATCGGCGTAACTCCTCTCTGCTGGATCATGTGTGGGAAGCTGTGGTCACTGACACTTAACACACGCGAAACAGATTCACTCGCGCTGTGTGTTCGTATTAAAGTTCATCGTTAACTATGGTGTATATATATATGTCTGTCTATTGTTCAACGTTTGATATGTTCATTACTGTTAGTGTTTTGATGCCGCGGTGTAATTGTTCCACATGATATTGAATCGCACCGCAACACTGTATAATGTTATTATTTCGCCGTCCGGTATTACATCAACGAAAGTTCTACGCGTCGATTATTGATGTAAGTGTGACTGGTTAGTTCAATTCTGAATTAGAGTATAATAAATAATTCTATAATTGTTAAGCACTGGCGTATGTCGCATGTTTTTAGACACTGAAATTACACTATTACCGGATACGCGCCAATATCGAAATGTCTAAGTCTCTTAGTTATATGACGCGTGGCAAAATTTCAAAGTCCCACTGCCGTCCGTATGTTAATCGAACTTTGACGACCGACTGTTGAAAATTATAAAGACTGTTCTACTGACCGACTGACTGCTCAAAGTATATGAGTAAAAATTTATGAAAAGACTGTTCAAAGTATATGGTTGAAAAATTATGAGAGACTGTCCTCCCGCGTGCTCTGCAAGCAGTTTTTATCAAACATCGTGTACCACAATGCACCGTACTGGAAAACACGCCTCAAGTTGAACATGATAGGATGGAAGATCTCCTACCCTTAAGCCAGAGTGTCGTTCTTCACTTCCCATTCGACGTTCCCGTTGCTATGCTGGCGACGGTCCTCTCCACCAGGTCTCTGGGTAGATGCTGGGTTGTGATTGGATATCCTGTCTCCCCACGGGTTCGCGTCGAAAGCCTCCGTACTCTTTTCCTAGAACAGGAGAAATTTCATGCTCGTCTATCATGCCATTGTCTAAGCGTACTCCGGGTCTCGCTGCAGTTCTCACGAAAACAATGTGTCGTCTCTTGTTATTGTTCGCTGTGTTTGACCCTTTTTTTCTGAACGCTATCCTGGCGCAGCGTGACGTCGTTTCCAAAACGGCACACCTACTGCCTGTCGTAAATATCCGTTGTCGCCAGTAAGTCGTTCCCCTGCTGTTTACAAGTTCGATTCTATTATTTTAGGTATCGATGTCCGTCCTCGTATAGGGTATATACTATTGTGTGACTTACACTCTTTTTATTCTTTACTAGTACTCTACAAATTAACCCGGCAGTGTGTCCGTCACAGTTTCTCCTCTAAATTGGTACTTGACACAGTTTCCATTATCTGACATTTGCAGGCTGTAAATCTCGTGTTTTAGTCGAGTCTGTCACGGCCAACCCTGTTCCTATTGTACAACTATGTGAAACGTACTTGCATTGTCTGAAGTAAACCTTCACTTGACACTTCTACACACATTTCTTTATTTATTGCTCGTGGGCTGAGTAGGTGTGTCATGCTGAATGTAACGTCTTTTCAGTCACACTAAAATTTTTTAAATTTTTGGTTGTTACAAAACAGTTTTTATTACACAGCATCAGCGTTTACGTCTGAAATAACGAAATATAAGAAAATCAGTTTAGTCAATAAGTATCTTGAAAACAGTGTTTCAGTAACGCCTGTTATTACCGTTTACATTAATGGGAGTGATTCCAGTATGTTATCGGACGTTTAAACCCACTTTAAAGACATGTTGATTAAGTCTTAACTTGTTTTTTCCTTTCTATGGAACCGACTCACCTCGAACCCCCTCCCTTTACCAAGACCAAATTCTAGATACGTCATTGCACACTCTCCGTCCTTTCGGCTTATGATTCCATAATATTGTTTGGGTGTTCGGGACACTGTTAGCGCTCCTAGCGACTTAAACTACTAAACAGTGGTTGCTTTTACGTTTCTGAGAGCTGCATGCTGTGCGGTATGGCATTCTACTTAGGTACCGGCAAACCGTCACACTCTTGGTTAGATTCTTATATGTTTGAGTATTTCTAGTCCTGGTAGGCTCTCAGGTGACATTCCAAAAAATAAGGGAGTTAGGCAGGGATGCTGTGTTTCCCTTTCCCCAACCTTGTAAAATATATTCATTGACGACATGTTGAGAACATGGAAATCCAGAGTGACTTCGCGAATACAGCTTAACAAATCAATTTGTATAAGTTCCTTGCTATATGGGGATGTCATAGTTCTTATTCAAGAAAATGAGGATGATTTACAAAGAGCAATGTTTCAATTACAAGAAGTGGCAAGAGAGTACTCACTGAAAATTTCAGTAAGAAAGAGCAAAACCATGGCCTTTAAAGGTGAATATCCAGTGAGGACTAAGATAGTTATAAACAACATCACTTTAGAACAAGTGAGCCGTTTCAAATGTCTCGGCTGTGCAGTAAGCTATGAATCTGAATATGATATAAGAGAGAAAATAAATAAATTTAGGAATATTTATGGTACGATTCATAGAAATCTAGAAATAAAACAAGATACAGCACAAAGATGAAATTTTATAAGAGAATTGCAATACCTACGTTGATTTATGCGAGTGAGGGGTGGGTTATGGGAAAAAGGAATTCGGCAAGATTCAGAGTGCTGAAATGCAGTTTCTTCGAAATACTTTAAATTATACATTGCAAGATAGAATAAAGAATGAGGATATCAGAGAAGAATTCGAAGTAAAGGATATAAATGAAATTATTTCAATTTACAGAAGACAATGGTGGGATCATCTGTAAAGAATGACAGAGGATCGATTGCCGAAAGCGGCACTGAACTATAAAGTCATTGGTAGAAGAGATGTGGGTCGTCCGACGATGAGATGGGTGCCGGAACAGGTTTATATAACCTAATCCTTGAAAAGGAGAAGAAGTATTTCTAACTGTAGTCTAATGAAGAAAAGAAGGCTAGATAATGAAAGAGTAGTTATGAAATCCTGAATAAATGTTAAGATTTATGACATTATGGCCCACTTATAGTTAGTGCACCGAAACATTTTTTCGAATGACCGCCTTGGGAGCGGAGCGGTCAGTCAGCTGTTAAAACAGAGCACAGAACTGGACGCGAAGTGATATTAACGACTTTGATAAAATCAAGTCATCAGCATCATTTTGACTGAAACACAGGTGACAAATGCGCCGCTGATTTCCAAAGGATGAGGGATAAGAAAGCAAGTGAAAAAGTTTTTGGTGACAACAACAATGTTGGTTACGTAATTTTTTATTTACTTTAGCCCGATTTTCTTTGCGGAAGCACTGCTTTCGTAGCCTTGCTCTGAGGATTCACCTCTGGTAATAGGCTAAGTATGTAAAAACTTAGCAGTCACTAACTTTATGTAAATTCAGTGTTTCAAAATATGGCTTATGTTCTGAATTAAGTAGGCCTACATCATCACGGAAATACATACACACGCACGAACCAAACAGGAACGATTATATCTGTAATCGCCGACGAAATCATCCGTGTTTGCCAATTAAACAGGTTGTAATCAATTGAAAAGCGATTTGAAAGAATTATACGAGGGAATAAATTAAACTCGTTTCCGTGATTTGGTAAACACCGCTTGTGTTGTTGACTGTTGACTTAACCGGCTGCAGCTGCTTGAGGCGACCGCTCATCTTCAGGTTCCCACAGAATACCGAGTGTACTTAAATGTGACCTACATCAAGCGAGGGAAAGTGATTTTGCTATTGAAAACAATATTTTGGACGAATCAGACCTTTTTAGGCATTCAAAACGCCTTCACACACACGCGCGCGCGCGCGCACGCACAGAGAGAGAGAGAGAGAGAGAGAGAGAGAGAGAGAGAGAGATCCATAAAAGCAGTGGTGGCGACAACATTCTTAAAATTAAATTAGCCTATATTTATTATTTTTATTATTCCGGCTGTACAATGTTTACACATTTTCCGGAACCAAAGATTACAGAAGTCATTGAATTCACATCTTCCATTGCTGCTTGTCATCCAAAGATCTTCTTCAGTTCCTCGTTCCCTCAATTACAGTCTGAATTTCTGAGGTGGTCTTCCTATTTTCCGTCTTCCTGGTGGGGTCCATTCCATAACTCTCCTTGGCAATCTTTCCTGTGCCATTCTTTTCGTGTGTCCATTGTAATTTTGTTGTTTGGATAAAATCAATTAAATGTTTCACATTCAGTCTGTCCTTAATGACTTAATTTCTAATTTTCTCACGTCTGGATACTCTTGCCGAACGTCTCCAAAAGTCCATCTCTGCTGTCATTAATTTTGTTTTTGTGTATTTATTAGTAGTCCAAGCTTCTGAGACGTAAGTCATGATACTTCAATGGTTTAAAACAATGGTTTTAAATATTTTGGTTTTAGTTTCTGCTGTAATTTGCTTATCCCACAGGATTCCATGTAATGTAGATATAGCCATGTTTCCCAAATGAATTCTGGATTGTATTTCTTTCTCTTGCTTCCCGTAATTTTCACCCTTAAATACTTATATTCCTCTGTATATGAAATCTTCCCCACGTCTTCCTCCAATATCAAGTCTTGAAGAAGGTCACCTATTGCCATGTGTTTTGTTTTATTCATATTTACCTTTAGTCATATATTTAATTTCATTTTTTAAAGGTCCATAAAATTTTATTTTATCTCCTTTTGAATTTTATTTTTATTGCCCAGATTATCTGACGTCTCTTTGGTGTTATTTATCGTTATTATGACGTCTTGTTTTAGTGATTTAGCAATCAATGATATTTATAATTTAATAAAGCCAAACACGTTGTCAGTAGACACTGTTTTTTTCCAAGCACAGAAGGATTCAGTTTCGTTTACACGTAACACGGAAAAATGCTTTCCTAAATACATTCAAAAATCCTATTATGTAAAAACAATATTATTGTCAGATTCCCTTCCGACAAAACACTCAAATCTTCGTTTATGTACCTCGTAAGCATAAAGATTTGGAGATCTTACGGTAAAAATCGATTTAATTTTTGCATTAACAAGTTGTCCCCACTCGGTATGAAAATAAGTCCTAGGCCTCTGCGAAGAGAAAACAGTAAACGATAGCACACGAATTGCAGGTTCGAAAGGACGGGCATGGCCAGGTCGTCAGTTTGAAGTACGCACTGAGAAGTACGCAACTGTCTGCTTCCATTTGTAACCAATGAAAATGTTATGAAGAAAGATACGCGAAGAAACCTGTCCTTAATATGAGGTCTATTTTTAGATTGCAAGATCAAGACAACGGCTAATTGAGGTATACAAGGAGCTGAAGCAAAAATCCGCTGGAATGGGACTCAATGTAAATATAAAAAACTAAATACACGCTGATTACTGCATCAGAAAGGAGAAGAAATCTACATAATATATGCATAGGGGATAATTCATTTGATGCAGTTAAGTTCAGATACCTGGGTAACACGGTGGATAATGAAATGTCCAGAAACACGACAATTCATGACAGGATACAAATAGGAAACGGGAATATTATGCCAACAGCAGACTATTGAGAAGCAAACTCATTAGTCGCAACATAAAAATAAAAATATATAAGACACTGATGAGACCGGTTATGAGACACTTATGGAGGCGAGACATGGACGCTGATAAAAAATGAACAAGAAACACCTTGAAGGTTTGGAAAAAAGATCGTAGGACGTGTTTATGGCTCGGTTAAAGAAGATGACGAATGAAGAATAAGAAATAACCAAGAGACAGATGAGCTATTGAAACATGAGGACATTGTAAGATTCATAAAGGCTCAACAAATACAATGGTTAGGTTACCTAGAGCGGATGGATGGCGCAAAGCAGAAAGAGGGGCCGACCTATAAGATGGTTGGATGTTGTGCTAGAAGATCTCAGAAGAATGGATGTGAGCGGTTACATTAAGATGGGAATGGACAGGAGACTTTGGAGAAGGTTGGTTTTGGAAGCCAGGGCTCACGTTGGGCTGTAGTGCTGAAAAAGAAGAAGAAGAAGAAGAAGAAGAAGAAGAAGAAGAAGAAGAAGAAGAAGAAGAAGAAGAAGAAGAAGATTTAGGTTGCAAAGAACAAGTTTCTCTGTACTAGTAACAAAATTACCATCGAACACTGAAAGTTGAGATTTTGAATTCTTTAGATAATAGGAGCCGCAGAAGAAAAGAGTGAAGACAACGGTATTGGAGCTTGAGTACAATGTATGGAGGTGAAGGACACCCGAATATCTTTATATTTTACCTCAGGACGGAGTAAAGGGTGAAACCGGAAGACCTTAAGTGGATCGTGTGGTACCTTCTGACCTTACAAAGAAACCTAAGAATCCTACGCTGCCTGTAGAATCCAGATGACGACCAAATGATGATGGTCGGAGCTGAAATGTCAGCATCGCGTGACCGAAAGCTGGAAAGTCTGGTGGAGTATTTGGCAAACCAATGGCGAGATCAGCTTCAACAGGCCAATCTCCGACTAAGTATGTATCGCCTTCGACAAATATTTTTAAATCGCCTTATCGTTTTTTAAAAATACGTCCGATTACAAAAAAAAAAAATTGTTAGACGTATAATTTCCTTTAGTAGCAGCTGCCTTGATATAAAGGAATAATTATAACCCGATCCTCTTTACGCACTGAACTGAAATTTATACCTCTTCGGAGTTTGTATCCATCCTATTACCCGATGTATTCCTATGCGTAGTCCGTTGTAAACTTTCTTTCTGTCAACCTTCATCTGCCCTATTTTGCTTGTAACTTTTGTGGCTTTCGTTAATAATAACAACGCTGTTTTTCTGTTAAACACACGTCTTTTTATTAATGATAATGTGATGTATTTATAATATACACACACTTATTGCTTACTAATGGTACCTATAAACTCGATCTGCTATTGTGATGTATTCATTGTTCATAAGCTAAAGAGTAAAGATACCATACATATGATTTATAATAAAGTGGCTCAACAGTAGCCACACACATAAATCAACAGTCTTGTGAATATGGTCCAATACAGCAACATTTAACCGTATTGAAAACATGCAATGATGAAATAAGATCTAATAAATATGAACAATACCGAATATACAAACATGTAAAAGAAGAAGGCCATGAAAATCTATTGAACATCATGACGGACTTCAAAAATCGTATCACATTTGAGATATTGCGGCAAAATGAAAATCAGCATGGAGTAATTAGCTGATATATATAGACCTGAATATAAACATAAACACTCCGCAACAAAATCAGTTCTCGAGAAACTTTGGACACAAACGTACGTTGCACGATCATTAATCAGTGTTTACGAATCGTTTTTTGTAAATTGTAACTGTTTTACGATATTGTGACCGCGAGTGCACAGTGTATATGTCCTGACGATGGTCTATGACCGAAATCGATCGAAATTAAGAATGTGAGTAATTAAAACTTTATTATAAATCATATGTACGGTATCTTTAGGTTATGAACAATGAATAAACCACAATAGAAGATTAACACGTCTTTTTGTTTCTTTTAAAACCAAACGACACGACTCTCAGTCGATACACTGAGGATTCCTCATCGTAGTATGGACGAGACCTTCGGTGTTCAGTAGACGCGTGTTCAACCGATGTGTTGTAACTTCGTGTCCTGTATTTACTGTCCACTCCCCAGTCGATACACTGAGGATTCCTCATCGTAGTATGGACGAGACCTTCGGTGTTCAGTAGACGCGTGTTCAACCGATGTGTTGTAACTTCGTGTCCTGTATTTACTGTCCACTCCCCAGTCGATACTTTGAGGATTCCTCATCGTAGTATGGACGAGACCTTCGGTGTTCAGTAGACGCGTGTTCAACCGATGTGTTGTAACTTCGTGTCCTGTATTTACTGTCCACTCCCCAGTCGATACACTGAGGATTCCTCATCGTAGTATGGACGAGACCTTCGGTGTTCAGTAGACGCGTGTTCAACCGATGTGTTGTAACTTCGTGTCCTGTATTTACTGTCCACTCCCCAGAGGCTCTCGCGTCCTGCTTCCCAGACGCTTCTCTTGTTTCATCACCACGCTGCAAGGATTTCTCCAGGATTGCTGCCGCTCTCAAGTTGCTAAACATTATTATTGTTAGTCTGAATTTCTTCTATCCAGGTGATAGGTGGTCTTTCTCTTTTCCTTCTTCCTGGTGGGGTCCAGTCCATAATTCTCCTTGGCAATCTTTGCTGTAACATTCTTTTCGTGTGTCCATACCATTGTAATTTTTTGTTTGGAGAAAATCAACAATTGAATATTTCACATTCAGTGTGTCCTTAATAACTTCATTTCTAATTTTCTCACGTCTGGACACACTTGTCGAACGTTTCCAAAAGTGCATCTCTGTTGTCAATAATTTTGTTCCTGTGTGTTTATTAGTAGTCCATACTTCTGAGCCGTAAGTCATGATACTTCTAACAATGGTTTTAAATATTTTGGTTTTAATGAATAACTGAACTTTTGAGCCTTATTATAACTGCATCACGAATCGGCTCCTATGGGGCATAAACCATGCTGCAGATTTTCATCTAAAGACAGTTTGTGAAAATAGGTTGCCCAAATATTTGTTTTTTTCATTTCCTGTACACTAGACACTCCCCTTCTGATAGCCAGTCCATAATAATTTTGTAATTAATCTATTTGAGAATCTGTCAATCTATTCCCCCCCCCCCCAGAACCTTACCGTCATCTAATTTTTTCCTTTCATATCTTTTTTTTTTAATGTTCTTAGTCTTGTCCTCATCCTTTTTTACATATGTCCAATGCACTCAAAATTTTCTACTGTTATATCATCACCATGAGGCTTGTCGTCAATTACTTTCTGGAACCCCTTGTTATCACCATCACCCAAATATTTAACATACCGAACTCCACGATTCACTGAATTTCGAAAGATTTCTACTGCCCCGATAACCTCCATCCCACCACTTGACCCCTCGTAATTTTAACATGATAGTGTTTTTAGGCTGGGGGTCATTCCACAAAATGCGTGATGCGTCATCGAAAAATGTGACGCTTCCACACTTTCGATTCCCCACAGTCTAGAAATCTTTTGTTTACAAAACATTGTCATGCTTCGATGTTTCGGTTTCGTCGAAATTCTTTATGCGCGCGCGTGTGTGTAGGGGAGAGAGAGAGAGAGAGAGAGAGAGAGAGAGAGAGAGAGAGAGAGAGAGAGAGAGAGATTTTAATTTGCGACGAGTGACGTTCACGTGCGCCTCACACAGCAGCGTCCTCCGCGGCACGGCATAACAGACGGCGAACTGTGTAAAATCAGTGGTTCCCAAAGTGGGGTCCGCGACAATGTTTCGGGCGGGTCCGCGGACACTTTTAAGAAAAAATACCGTAATTTTCTCCGATTTTTATTGTCTAAAATCTAAATTTTAGAATCTTAAAACAATTAGTAGAAGATTCCAGTATTTTTTTGTACAAATGTATTCTTTATTTCCACCTAAGGTAACACATTCCTGGCAGTATTTAGACATTACTGCTACGTCCAGAACTTTTCCAGTGTTTACACTTGTGACACTGATCACACCGTTCAGCGAGGTATGACCACGTTTTTGCCACGTACCATCAATGGCGACTGCCAGATCAGTGTCCCCGAAATTTTCTGAAATAGCTTCAAACGTAGCCCTCATCATACTTTCTTGTGTAAATTTTTGTACTGCTGAACATAACTCTTTTCTGTAAGCCTCACATTTTTGAACAGGAGAGGGCCGCTCAAGTAAAGAACAAAGTACATTACCAGCAGTAAGGCCCTTACCTATTGTTCGCATGGCATACATAAATTTCATATTAATGTCAAACTTTCCACTAGGAGTGAGGTTAGAATTATTAAATAATAACTTTTTATGACAAACAGAACATTTCATTTTAACACTCACCGCTAAACCATGTTTGTGTACGTCCAAATTTCAAATTCCATACAATTTTCGCTCCCACAAAATTTACACCCAACAAAACTTCGTATTGCTTCATTTAACAAGTCTACATTACAAATACAGTTACCATTACCTGTAAACTTATAGTCATCATAGGCATTCACAGAAAAGTTTTTTGAAGACGAACTTTTTACTTCACTTGAGGGCTTTTCTTTAGGTGTAGTCGTAGGCTGTACACCAGAAAATGAACTAGGGGTGTCTTCTGTCACCAAAACATTTGGTTGTATGTATCTGTTGCCCCTAAACTTTCTTTTAACTTTATATGAAACCTTCTACCGTGGCATTTTTATAATCTAGAAAGGTTTACACTAGAAACACAAACAAACAAAACAATCTTTACCACAACGAACACACAAATTCATATAACCTCCAAAACACAAACTATACAAAAGCAAAACAATATTACTACCAGCTGAACAACAATGTAGAATTATTTCCTATACTACTGCCAATGTTAGAAAATAAAATTTCCCTGCGCTATATTACAACTGTACCGTGTAAAGTGATCGAACGCCAGTCACCTCTTACGTCACACCGAAACATCAAACACCACTCCATATAATATTTTATTTTAAGCATTTGTACTCAAAATTTCCCCAAAATTTTTATATATTCTGATAAAGGAGACTTTAGAGGAGAAGAAAAAATAAAAAATAAAAAACGAAAAAAAAATGTTTTGAGCCTCCTGCTCCCCTTGGCCAGTAAAGTTCAGAAGAGACCTAGGGAAACGTCTACAAAACATATCAAGACAAAATGGAATATGAGAAAGTTATCTGTAAACATCAAGAAGAGTAGAAATCAAAAGCGATCGGTTTCATCAACGGATGCGTAGTCTTTAGACGGAGTGAAGTTTACCAAATCGATCAATCTTACCAACACGATTCAGTTATGAAATGATCAACTGCGAACAAACTTGACACTCATTGCTATGCGAATGTGAATTTTTTCTTCAGTTCATTAAACGTTTCTATTTTAAATACGTGACCTGAGAACCGTTAACAGACCGAAAGGGGCAGTCATTGCCAATTACGCGACTGGCAGTGTGTCAACGTTCCCGCGGCTTAATTTGCACCTTGCCAGCCAGCCTTGTTACCGTTCCGATGCTCTGGAAACATGGGAACTTCTTGATTCCTTACGTCATCTGCTACGTACAGTGCATCGCCTGTTTGATGAATTGAAAGATCACGTCACGGCCGGATTTAGAGTTAGTGGGCCCCCTTCAACTACCGGGGGTTCTGGGGGATATAGAATAGTAAACCAGAGGGTTCGGGTCCCTACCCCGGAAAATTTTGAAAAATATATGTTGCAGAACTGCAAATAAAATCATTGTTAAGCGTACAAATTAATAAAATCTCAATGTACAGTGGCATTTTATAATCTAAGAAAATAATAATAAAAGATATTAACTGATGACTCATTGGACACTTGGTGAAACATATTAATACAAAGGTTTTTAAAAATGTATAAACACTTGGTACGTTTCACAGATTTTATTTAACTCTGACAGCTGTTTCGACTTCTTAAGCCATTGTCAAAGAGATGAGTGAAGACTAAACAGAGGATGTAAGAGGGTGGTTGACATCTGTTTAGGGGGTGTATTGGAACATGTGTGAGGTGTGAAGATGGAGAAAGGGGGTTGCAGGAGCTAAGGGAAGGTCAACTGTCTGTAAAAACTAAATAAAAGTTGAATGCAAAATATAAAATTAACTAAACTAATATAATCTGAATGCAAAATATAAAAGTAACTAAACTAAATGTCAGTTTTAAATAAAGGGGATACACAGAATTCAGTTTGTTCATTTGTTAAATTTTTGTTATTTTTTTATTGCTTTTTTAATTTCTAGAATTTCTAACAAATCAATATTTTTACTCTTTTGTATGTTGTGCAGTAGTGTTATGCTTTTTGTATCTATGAAGTGATTGTGTTGTAAGCAATGATATGGCCGTGCTCTGAAACATTGCATTTCTGAACATAAGAAGGTGATTTTTAACCAATACAGCCAATACAGGTTTTACGGATCCTACTACCTTTCATTGTTTCCTCTTTATGGTTGTGGCCATACTAATACTAACCCCTCCTTATGGTTGTGGCCATACTAATACTAACCCCTCTTTATGGTTGTGGCCATACTAATACTAACCCCTCCTTATGGTTGTGGGCATACTAATACTAACCCCTCTTTATGGCTGTGGCCATACTAATACTAACCCCTCCTTATGGTTGTGGCCATACTAATACTAACCCCTCCTTATGGTTGTGGCCATACTAATACTAACCCCTCCTTATGGTTGTGGCACTTACTAAAATTATATAACGTCAACAGAATACGTTCTTTCAAGTCTGTTTCAAAGCCTTTGCCAGTTTCACCCGTTTTTTTCTTTAAATACTAAAAAGCTTTCATTAATCATTAAGTTGTTGGCTCTTCCTGCTTCACCTTCAGAAATAAAGTCATATCTGATTATTTAACTCAATTGATCTTTTCTGTTAATGTCTTGTGTAGTATCCATTATTATAGAAAAAATTCAGCAGGTTCAATCTGTTTCAAAATTATATTTTTAATTTTTTTAGATAAAAGCTGAACGAGTTTATTTTGAATTTTGGGACTCAATTTACATGTTCCTATTCTTCGGACCGCTAATTATCTGAAGCAACAATAGAAGATATTTACTCAGAAGATCAATAATCGCCAAAAAATGTGTCCGTTAATGGACTGGCCTATCTTCTCTTTATAGCCTCTAAAGGCTAAATTTTAATCTGTCAATGTCAGAGTAACATTAACAACGCGATCCAATACTTCAGCCATCTATTAGTTCCCTTTCGTAGCTCATAACTACGCAGGCCTGGCCGGTAGCCTCGGTGCATTCTTAAATGGACTTGACTGCTCAATTATGTATTTAACCAAATAATGTGTACTCTCAAAATACATCATTACGTATCGATAAAATAACTGTAAAAAAATAAATGTATTTGTTTTTTATGTTAAATGCGTACGGGGAAATTTGGTTTTACTTAAGTTCAATGGTTTATACCCATTCTAAAAAAAAATGAAGGGAAAGTTTGGGCGGCGCCCTAGTCCTGCGGGGCTGGCTGTTACCCCACTGGTTGAAGAGATAAGTCTGCGGACTGTTACAAAGAACTTTGGATGAGGGGGAATATTTACACATGCTAGAACGCTACTGACAACAACAGTGGTGCCAATGTAGGGAAAATGTCTCTAAATCCAGGGTATCTGATTATCACATTAGCGACAAAAATTTATATTTAAGTTTAGCGACTTTTCTACGGCAGATTCAGGTAATTTTGGGAAAGATCTGGAGGATTTTTTGATACATCAGACTGTGTTGAAGTTAGTTACGAACATTGTGGCCTGCATTTAATGCTAATTTATCTACAATCATAATTTGACTAATAATATTCTATTGTAATAATTTTTTGTTTTTTATAATTAATGATGAATTCTACATCATTATGTACTAGTTTGTTAGTACATAGAGTAACATAGTTTACACAGAATACATAGTTTGTTAGTCGACAGAGTAAGAGAAGATACCCATCTGGGAGCAAACATACACGGGGAAAAAGTGGACATGCTTAGGTTCGCAGATGACATAGCAGTGACTGCAGAGAGCAACGAAGATCTATAAAAGATTCTTGACACACTGGATCAAGTAGTGAAGAATGAATTCAATATGAAAATAAATGAACAAAAGACCAAAGTCCTAGTCTGCAATCGGAAGGAAGAAGATCCAGTCAGAATAATTCTTGGAAAAAATGTTCTCCAGTCAATTAAAGAATATACTATCTAGGAATTGAAATCACAAGTGATGGACGTAGCAGTAATGAAATTATAAGCAGAATTAACCAGGTTAAAATTGCTTTCAACAAACAGGAAAGCATCTTTACTTCAAACACTATCAGCCTAAAAATTCTAGTAAGACATACGTGTGGAGTGTTGGCCTATACGGGAGTGAATCTTGGACAATTGTAGAAAGTGACAAGAAAAGACTCCAAGTATTTGAGACCTGGTGCTACAGAAGAATATTCAAGATAAACTGGAGGGAGAAGTTAACGAATGAGGAAGTCTTTAGAAGAGCTCAGGAGGAGAAGAGCTTTCTACGACATTAAAAGGCAGAAGAGCTACGTTTATAGGGCATATACTACGACACAATGGGTTGGTTATGAGAATAATAGAAGAAACAATTGAAGGGAAGAATCACAGAGGTTGACCCCGTTTAGACTACATGAAACAGCTTATGGTCGATATGAACCGCACATCATATTGTGAGTTGAAAAGAAAAGCAGAGAAGCGTGAAGAATGGCGAGCTGCTGCCAACCAGCCTATGGGCTGCTAACATAGAGGAGAAGAGAAGATGTACTAGTTTAGCGTTTTGTACGCTGAGTTTTTCCTTAAGTAACGAAAGAATTACCCACATTTAAATTGTATTGTATGCGGTGAGATTACATGGTTAGTTGTTTGCTGTCTCACTGCCACACACCCGTGACCAACGTATTACTAATCCCTGTACAAGACGCGTACATGTGCATGAGCGAAATGGAAAATAATTTTTTTAGTCTCCCAAGGAAGAGTCTCTATGTTCCTAAACTTTATAAACTGTAAGAGTTATAATAAGAACATGATTCAAATGCAAGTTTATAACTCTGTTTCTATGCTTTTATAATATGCAAGAGTCAAAATATCATACTAGGAATATCCATCAATGCTGTAAGCCTATATATACATTTATAAATAAATGTAAGCCTATATAAATAAATACATTTATTGAATGTAGGAGGATTTTTACTTGAAATGGAGTCTTTTTTTGGTGGCATTTAGCGATTTTTAGCGTGATCGAGTTGGCAACACTGGACATCAAATACGGACCTGGTTAAGTCCCAGCCGGTGATGAAGTTGTTGGATGATGAAGGAAGAAATATACATGGCAGCATTAGTGGGTGTTGTTGAGATTTGTTGTTGATGTTTTCTGCTCTTTATTAATTTTATTATGTAGGCTATACATTTGTATAGATATTATACATAGTATATATTACTTTGTTATATTGTAGCTATATTTTCCTATATTTTGTTATATATTATAGCTTTGTTGTTAATGTTTAACCTGATAATTTAGTATTTAAGAATTTACTTCTTTTTCTG
The DNA here is from genome assembly GCA_034769895.1 of Magicicada septendecula. Lineage (NCBI taxonomy): Eukaryota > Metazoa > Arthropoda > Insecta > Hemiptera > Cicadidae > Magicicada > Magicicada septendecula. The sequence continues at coordinate 15,034,435 of CM068370.1, forward strand.
TACAAATATGTGCTAGACGTGGGAATTCATCTTGGCAACAAAAAAACTATACCCTACAGTATATAGCGTATGTTGCGATGTGCAGGTGTCGCATAGAATAAGTAGTCGAGATATAGTGTATAGTAATGAAGTGGCTTTATTAATGATGCTAGTATTTTATAACAGTCTTCTGAGCTTTTAATACAGTTTATAAAAAAATAATTACTCTGTTTCTATTGACCTTTGTAGCGAAACTAAAATTTTCCTTCTATACAATGACATAAATTAATAATATAAAAGTGCTTTTTGTCTTAATTACTATAACGTCTTTATTGATCTGATATAGTCTTTCTTTTAAATCATTTTCTTTGTTTTATTTGCATAATTAATACAGGTTTACTTCCATTTAATGTCGACTGCAGATCCTTCAGACGACGGGTTGGCCCTAGATGATCCTGTATCTGGATGAGTACGTTGGTTGATATAGGGCCCTGTCCGGCCCTGAGGTCGCAAGATAATCGGATATCTTGAGCTTTCGCGGAACACCAATTATATTATTATTGTTCGCAGTAATTCTAGGAAATTGTTAACTCGTTAGTCGCTATTAGCAGACCGATCGTTATGCACCACGCAGTGCTTACACGGTATCGATTCCCAAGAGACTGATCTATTCGCTTTACGATAATACCCTCGATCGAACTCTAGTAATCCGATTGGTTCTTCGGTAACCCCTACTCATGATTTTTCTACAGATAACCAATATTCTTGTTCAAGAAAGCTTCCGAACAGAAGAATTTTTGTTCAAAAAACCTGATAATTTTTACGACCCAAATTATAGCCACACAACCTTTTTACTTAGAATATGCATACACTTAATCACTGATTTTTAAAACAACTATTCTCATCAGTTAGGTCTTTTTATTACGAACATTCTGACATAAGTCTCATATAAAAGTTTCCCATATCCTGAAAGTTATTTAAATCAACGTGTTTTTTTGTGAATATCGCGTAAAACAATTACGTAGCCTCGCACCCGCGACCAAGCATTGTTTCGCACCATTTCACAGTATCAAAATTGTTTCATAAGCCTATAAAAACTTAAAACTAATATTTTTAACGATGTTGTTTTATCAACTAATACGTATTGTTCAAACCTGCAATCTCTACTTATTCACACACTGCTTGCTATCATACTTATACTTATTCTTTATGTGCATCATATACTTTTAACTCTACCACATTACATATGCAATTAGAATGTCCATTGCAATATAGAATATTACAATAATTAGAATATTGATTGAGTTTCAAAGAATGGAGCGGGCAAAAGTGTTTTCGTTATAGAGAAAAGGAGACGAGAACAGATGCAAATAAATACAGAGGAATAAGCTTGCTGGACTCAACGTATAAAATACATACAAGAATTCTCAATCAGGGATTAATAGTCATTACAGATGCATTACTTCATGAAGAGCAAATGGGTTTTAGAAAGGATAGTTCGACTGTGGATGCATTGTTTGTATTACGACAGATAATAGAGAAAGGGCGGGAGTATAACCAGGGAACGCATATCGCTTTTGTTGATCTGGAAAAAATTTAGACCGCCAAAAGTTATGGAATATTATCTATAGAAGAGGATATCCACAGCATTTAATAAATTCAGTCAAGATCCTTCACAAAAGTACATCTGTAGTTCTGGATCTGAATGGCAGGCCCTCAGATGACATCCCAATAAATAAGGGAGTTAGGCAGGGATGCTGTGTTTCCCTAATCTTGTTTAATATATCCATTGACGACATGATGAGAACATGGAAATCCAGAGTGACTTCGGGAATACAGCTTAACAAATCAATTTTGATGGGTTCCCTGCTATATGCGGATGACATAGTTCTCATTCAAGAAAATGAGGATGGTTTACAAATAGTTGTGTTTCAATTACAAGAAGTGGCAAGAGTGTACTCGCTCACAGTTTCGGCAAGAAAGACTAAAACCATGGCCTTTAAAGGTAAATATCCAGTGAGGGCTAAAATAGTTATAAACAGCAGCACTTTAGAACAAGTGAGCCGTTTCAAATATCTTGGCTGTGCAGTAAGCTATAAATTTGAATATGATATAAGAGAGAGGATAAATAAATTTAGGAAACTTATGGTACGATTCATAGAAATCTTAGAAATAAAACAAGACCACAGCAGAAGGATTAAATTTGTAAGACAATTACAATACTCACGTTGATTTATGCAAGTGAGGCGTTGGTCATGACAAAAAAGGAATGCGGCAAGTTTCAGAGTGCTGAAATGCAGTTTCTTCGAACCACTTTAAATTATACATTACAAGAAAGAATAAGGAATGAGGATATCAGAGCAGAACTCGAAGTAAAGGACATAAATGAAATTATTTCAATTTACGTAAGACAATGGTGGGATCATCTGCAAAGGATGACAAAGGATCGATTGCCGAAAGCGGCACTGAACTATAAAGCCATTTGTAGAGGAGACGTGGGTCGTCCGAGGATGAGACGGGTGCCGGAACAGGTTTATATAATCTAATCCTTGTAGAGGAGAAGAAGAAGAAGAAGATTGCGTTTCATATACAGTAGCCTACGTATACTGCGTACGTAGCATATTATGCGAAGGTGTATTTGTGAATACCTTACATAAGATAGTTAACAAATTACATAAACATTTTAACGATTTCTGTGAAAACATCTCTCGTAGTAAATACTTTAGTTAAGTGGTTCCAGCTATTTTACGAAACAAATAAACGACCTTTGACAAAGACGTCGTGGCGGTGGTGCGGTGGAAAGACATCCGGTCGGAATGTGAACTTTAGGAAGAGGTTATGGGTACGTGTATGTGTGCGTCGGGTCAAACTTGTTCAGTGACTCATAGAGGAGGTAGAAGAGTATTCGAAAAATTCAAACAACGTTCACAGAGGAAAACGTAGGACCAGATCTATTTATCAAAACGCGGCCTAAAAGTACAATACGTTAGGTTCATGACAGGACGGAACGCAACAACCTACTATCCGTAAATACGTTTTACAAAAATCTTCAGATACCTTGAAACGTACTACACATAATGTATACATAATTTAATTCGTTACAGAACAAATTCAAGTAAAAATTGCACGAAGGGTATTCACCCAATATTTTAAATTTTAATATATTACTAAATTATTAAATTAAACATATATACATACATATCCGGCACTACAGTCCAGGATGGACCTTGGATTCCCTGATGATCTGTCTCCAGATAGTCCGATCATGTGCCCACGAGCCGTCACTCATCCTAGTCAGGTTTTCTTCCATGTAGTCTTGATCGTTTTCTTGGCCTGCCTCGTCTTCTGCGCCCATCTACATGCCAATTCATTGATTCATTATCCTTGGGGGAGTCTTTGGTTGTCCATTCTATCCACATGCCCTATCCATCTGATTCTTCTGTACTTTATAAATCGGACGATATCTCCCTGTTGTAGAATAGAGTCTATTTTATTGATTAGATCTGATCCTCCATTTTCCACTATAACTTTCTGCTCCGAAGATTCTTCTAATAATTTTCCTTTCAAAGTGCTCACAGCCTTCTCGTCAACTGTTCTTAACGCCCAGGTTTTGGAACCGTATGCCACTACAGGCCTAATCATTGCTTTTTATTTTTTTAGTTTAGTCTCTCGGGTGAGAAGACTAGATCTTAATAATTTTACTAGACCAAAGTAAGCTCTATTCCCCGCCATTATTCTCTTAGTTATTTCATTGGATACTTTGCTTTCATTAGTAACATAAGCTCCAAGGTACGTAAACTTATTTACTCCTTCAACAGTGTAATCGTTTATGGTCAGGTTTATTGGCGTTGCGGATACTTTCATATACTTTTTTGATTACATTTACTTTAAGACCCATTTTTCTTCCGTCCCTCTATAGTTCTCCAAAACCTACTTCCAGTATATACACATTTCTCTCAATAAGTGCAATGTCATCCGCATACGCGAAGTCTTGCCTTGTCCTGTTAATGATTATATCCTCTGGATATAAATTTTTAATTGTTTTGTACAGTGCCAGATTAAATAGAACAGCCGACAATGCATCACTCTGTCTAACTCCTGTCTTGATTGGGAATGCTTATCTTGTTTATCCTCCTAGCATGAAAATTAAACATTAAAAATAATTTAATATTAAACACGCGCACACCCGCGCGAGCACAAGCACGCACACACACGAAATTGTGTATCCTTTCAGAATTTTATATAGCAGCCGTTTACTTTGAAACAGTTTGGAAGGAGGAAACAATTTTAAAAATTCAACCGATCATATTTAAAGATTTATACGCGTTTTGGTGTTGTAAAATAATTTCTTTATGGAACAACAACATAATATAGACGAAGAATAATAAGTGCCGTCGACTGCCATCATCAGTGAAAATCGAGTGCGCTAACGTGAGGTGGTATACGTTAGTGACCACAGTACTGTGGTTAAGGCTGAAGAAAGAAGTAGTTTCTATGGAAATATTTCATTTCGAAAATGATTTTAAATATAAATCTTAGAACATGGAAGTCACGTATGGTTCTCCATACCGATATTTTCATATTATTACAGTGTTTTAGTACGAGCGCAAAAGGCGAAGAAAGAGCATTTATTATTGAATGCATACAACTTTACAAAACCGTATCAGATTTATGGAATGTCAAGTCGAATGAATACAAAAATAGACAGGAGAAAAATAAGTCGTATGAGATGTTGTTCAACAAATATAAAGAGAGACTGCCATAGGGGAAGTTCAATTCCGTGAGAACCAACTATAGAAAAGAAGTGAAAAGAATTAATGGGTCAAGAAAAAACAGTGTGGACAGTGGCATGTTTCCATAACCATGGCTCTAATACTCTGAGGTCAAATCGCACTCGTGAACTTCAAGTCTTAGAAAGAACTGCCGGTAGCAAGGTATCAAAGTGTGATGGACAGACGTTGACTTGGTGGAATCTCGGTGCAACCAACTCAAGTAATACGTCAAATGTTGGACCATCAGCTCGTAAAAAATTGTGTAATCATTTGGCTCGTTCAACCTCAACTCTCTTATCGAGTTTTCATGCGTTAATGTTTGCCACTCTTTACACCAATTCTTCAGCCACCTTATTCCTACAGCAAAGTAGAACAATAACAACAGCACCAGAATCTTGGTCGTTGAATATCAAACTAGTTGTCGAACTCGTTACAAACTAATTGTGCAGTAATATTAATTTCGGATTGATCTGTCTAGGAGGATCTTCAATATTTTTGGACCATATTATTATGCAATAATATTGATCGTCTAGGGGTCGCTTAAAGCATTCACCTTTTTAAAAATTGGTTTGTACAGTTTGTAACTGGCCGAACACAAGCGCTCGAAGAACCCCGTCCAGTGAAGATCCCAACTCATTTTAAATTTTAAACCCTCTGAATATACTGATACAGTGAGTGAAACGTGTGTCATGTTAATTAGAACTATTAAAAAATAATACAATTTATTTGCAGTAGTTATTACAAGTTGATAATAAAAGTATAAATTATATAGATACAAAAAATCGTGCAATTTTTGGATTTCGAATGTTATAAATGTCCGATTAAAAAATTGTTTTTATTTGACGTTTGTACCCATCTTAGTGACAATCGTCCTCAATTTTAACGCTGTTGGACGAATGGTTTAGACAGCTAATTGAGTAAGATATGTTTTGGAGTATTTGGCAATTTTTTGACATTCTACAACGCAAGTCTGAAAAACATGGAGTAAATTTTGTGTAAAGAAATAGATAAACTGTTCTGTCGTAGGGAAAGTGTTGCTGTAGAAGACTTCTGGCAGGCCTGCTATTCATGGACAAGCAGTTCAGAAGCTTCAAAGATTGTCGTCTACAAATTGAAGATCATGATTATCGTACGATTCCTTTAGAGGACTTGAATCATCGGCTAAGAGTATGGGCCCTGTTATAAATGAAAATAAAACAAAGTTGGAAAGCAACAATGATAATATTTCAAATATACTAATAGATGGCTATAATTTTGAAAGAGTAAAAGGCTTCGTATATCTGGGAACGTATGTCGATGATGAGAATAACTGCACAAAAGAAATTGAAAGAAGAATTCTGGCTGCTAATAGAAGCTGTTACGGGCTGAATAAACATTTTAAATTAAGACTATTAACCACAGAAACTAAAGCCACGCTTTATGAGACATTGTTAAGGCACTGTATTGATATGTCTTTGAGTGCTGGTACTCAAGAAAATTGATGAACAGAGACTGGCTGTGTTTGAAAGGAAGATAGTGAGAAGGATTTATGGGCCAATTAAGCAGAACGGAGTCTGGAGAAAGATAAATAATAATGAATTATATGCTAAGTACAATGAAATTATAGTCGTCCGATTTGCCCAAATTAATAAAGTAAGATGGGCAGGACACATTCAGAGAATGGATGACGAACGTACGGCAAAAATAATGATGAAGCACAAGCCAATAGGAAAAAGAAAGATTGGAAGTCCGAAGAACAGATGGTTGGATCAGGTCGGCAGTGATGCGAGGAAGTTGGGGTCATTGAATTGGTGGCGGATGGCTGAGGACAGGAATAAGTGGAGACTTTTTCTTTTGGAGGCCAAGGCTTGATCTGGGCTGTAGAGCCAAGGATGAGTTATCATATGAATAGTGTAGTTTTGTTTTCCAAAATTTTTATCATTAGATGCAACGATAAATTAAAAAAAACATTCACACACGTCTGGCATTTGTGTGAAGCTACTCTTAGGAAGCGCCCAAATTTACGTTTATGGAAGGGCAGTCACACCGATAATGCACCAGTCATTGCTTCTTCAAGAATTTTAGGCAAACAAAACATTGTACTGACGCCGCAACCGCCGTCTTCGCTCCAATACGATCTTTCTTCTTCTGAAAGCACCACGAAAGGACAACGTATCGCGACTATTGAAGGTGTAAAAATAATCGCTAAGCGAGCTGAAGACTACAGAAAAAAGTGCGTTCGAGAGCTATTATTAAGACTGAAAGAAAGCATAATCCTGCTATAACCGATTGCTGCTATGTTGAAGGGGGCATTGTAAGTGTAGATGAACCAATACTGGATTTTTCAAATAAATAAATATTGCGCGAACTTTTTGATCATAGTACAAAATAATATAAAAGTATGCAAACATTGTTTAACAGGATCATATTGTAGCGTATTAGATCTTATGTAGTTTATATTGAATAATATAATATTAAAATATTCAATATTTAATATTAAAACGGTTTAGTATAATATCATAATATTACGTAGCTTATATATAGTAGTTCGTGTATAGTAAAGAAATTCCTAATATTCATACAAGTATAATAAAATGGGAACATAGAAGAAACGTTGATTGTAAAATTTTTGAATCTATAAAAATTTAGTCTCGGTTAATTTGCGGGTACACACGCGCGTGTACGTTACCGGTTTACATTAGATATGTAACATTTTCATATACTATCATCAACGAACGGTCACGGTCTAGTAGGTAGGTGGACACGTTATAGCGTAGGGTCTGGAAGATTAAAAAAAAAAAAAAAGAAAAAAAATAGAGAGAGAAGAACATAATCTATTCAGCGAGTGTAATGTAATGTGGCAATCAAAGGGGCCGCGCTTTGGTAACCGGCCAGCAAATACTCTCATGGATTCCATACATACAGTTATGAATCTGGTTTATCGTTTTTCCTTCTTCTTTTCTCTCTCTCACTCCACATTTTTTGCTTCGAAACATTAAATTAAAACATAAACATTTCGACAATCGGCGCTGTTGTGAGCTTATCGTGTGTCGGTTTGTATATGGAATTTATTGGCTCTGAATGCCATACATTTCTGTATAGCGCTAATCGTTTGTGCACGGTGTGAAGATAAATTCAGAATGTCAAATTATTTCAAGTCCACAGAGGGTTAAGTAATCTATATCTTATCTATAATCTATAATCTATATCTTAAGCTTTGAATAAAATTGGGCTATACCGTTTTCTTACAACATTGTATTCTTTCAGTGTTGATTCCATTAAAAGGCTTCCCCATGCCCCGTCATTGAAGTGTCTATGGCTGTCGATCAGATTACGACAGAGGACACCTGTTTTTACATTTTCATTACGAAAAGACGAAACACTGAAAAATCACAGTGGTTAAGAAAAATTCCAACAGATCTCTCGAAATTGAAGCATCCGATTGTATGTGTAAAACATTTCGTGAAGAAGATGTGATATTGACAGATACGTGTTACCTGTTAAAGCTTAAAGAAGAAGCTTTCATCATCATCTTCACGGATTAAAGCAAGAATGGTTTTCCGGTCACAAATAGGCAAAGGTTAGAGCCGGTCACTCCAGCGGTTCCTCGGACGTCCCACTCCTCTCCGTCCCCTCGGCTTGTAGTTCCAGAGTTCTTTGAGGATGCGGCAAAGATGTTCCCACCAATTCAGCCGATACTGGGCGAATCTGTCGAGTATACTCATAATATTCAGTTCCTGCCGTATATCTGTGTTTCTTCTGTGATCATGGAGAGTATACCCTACTACGTGCCTAAGAAATCTCATTTCAGCCGCTTGGATGCGACTGGCCTGGCCTTTCGTTAAAGTCCAATTCTCAGACCCATAATAAAATGTGGGAAGAGCCATCGCCTTGTAGAATTTTAGGCGTGTTCGTATACTTGCTGACTTAAGGGTTCGCCTAATGGTCTCGCACATAAGGTTGAACTTATCCAACTTATTCAACACGTCTTTGCATGCATTATAAGACACACTGTAGCCGAGGTATTCAAAATTGCTAACTTGTTCCAGGACAGTGCCATCTAAAACAATGTTTGCCCGTACGGGATCAGTTCAACGAAAAGCCGTCACCTTGGTCTTACGTGTGGATATTTGCAATCCAGAGTCTGCAGTTCGATTTAACAAAATATGTATCCCCATTTGCAATCTGTTTTCAAAGTCCGACAGAATAGCCTGATCGTCCGCAAACAACAAAGTGTCAATTGTAGAGTGACCAGTCAAGAGGCTTTGCCATGTATTTTCCCAAACGCTCCACATTATTCAAGTACATCTCAATTGGCCAATTGATACAGAATAGGAAAGTTTAGAAGATGCTATAAAAGACAGTTTCATAAGTCATGAATGCCGGTATTGTATGCAAATAGAGAATAAGCGGTTTCTTTAATATTTTTTATGGCTTCTTTATGCTAAAACGACAATTTTATAGAGCAAAATAATGTTGAATAGTAAATTTTACTATTAAATAGTAGAGTTTTTTATTTTTGTCAGTTATTTTTAAATTATGTTTTGGAGGAAACTCTATCAAATATTCATGTTCATATTGTTATTATTGTTGAAGATATTGTTATTACATTGTCGCTAAGCTGTTATCATTGGTTAGGCTACATTGCACGGCAAACACTAGTACAGTGCTTATGTTGAGATATTGAAGTATGTTGGGACCATTCGTCATGCCAGGATGGTTGATTGTTGCAGAGTGTTGTATGCAGCACTGCATAGGCAAGCTGCTGACTGTTCCGCCTTCAAAAATCCTCCAACCATCACTTCCTGGGTCAACCCACACACACCTGTGGCCTGTAGGTTTGTATCTCCAGACTTCTTCAGCCAGTCTGGAATCTGATATTCTTTCTAAGTGTTCTTTTTACCGTTGTTGTAATCTTTTAATTTTTCATTCAAGTTAAAAATTTGTAATTCTTCATTTATGACTTCATTCTTTATACGGACAAGTTTACAACACCTTTTAACTCCTCTTAAGAACTGCATTTCCTAGGCCTGTCTGGCACCCCCCCCCCAAGTGCGGTAAGGGAACGAACATGGACGTCAACAATCTTTTTCAGAAAGTGTAAAGAATACATGTAACAGGCTATAATAAGAAACAAAACCATGCCGAATACGGTAAACGTGGAACTGCAGAGATACACAACGAATTGGGAAGAACACAACTGAACAGGGTAGATGGAAAACTGACAAGGAATTTGAATAATCTCTTAATTTTTAGGCTGTTTTATTATTTGTTCACCTGTGTACGCCAATATAGTAGTAAATCTTTTTCAAATATACAAAGAGGTTTATTACACAGGATTAGCGCACCTATATTTTTGAAATATAAAATGCATGAAAGTCAATTCATTGACCTCGGAAGATGTTACTTACTTACTTTACTTTATCCAATTCCCGCTCTCGGCAGTTCAGCCATTCGGCGGCGAGCCTCCCAGTACAGACAAGATAAAGTTCGCGTTTGCAGGTTCGCCAGTTCAGGACAGACAGGCAGGTGTTGTCCATCCATCATTCCTCCATTGCACAGCGGGCAGATGTTGGAATTCACCAGGCCGAATCGGTGTAAATGGGCTTGGAGGTAGTCGTGGCCAGTGCATAGTCTGAACTCCGCGACCGCAGTCGATCTCTTGAGGGTTCGTGAAATTGGTGTTGTAAGAAGAGACTCCCACTTTTCGCCTCTGCCGGCTTCTGTATGTATTTGTTTCAGGTAGTTCAATCTGATATTTCGCCGATGATAAGGTAGTGGGGGTGTCAGGTTGCTGCATTAGGGCTCCATTTTTTGCAAGCTTGTCCGCTTCTTCATTTCCGTTAAGAAGATGTCATTTCACCTCGGAAGATGTTAATGAAATGGCCGAAGAATCAAGGCGAATAGATATCAAACTCTAAAACATTTTCAAACTGTGTATCATTTTTGACGTATAAAATTTTTCTCGATTACTTTTATTTTTCTTTATTAAAACTGTAGTTATTATTTTTAAACATAAAATGGCAATAAATATCTTGTAAACAATGTTTCAAAAGCATGCATTTTTATTGTGTTATTACCGCGTACTTTATTGTGTTATTACGATTTCACGAGCTTATCACACGAGGTGACTAGACACGTCACCTCATATCAGTCTCATAATTTCGGTGATTTCTAAATCTTTTTTTTTTTTAGGCGATTTAATTACGGCTGGCGCCGCCTCTCGCATCCTAGCTTCCACTGGCGCCGGTCTAAACAGTCCTATTCTGTAAGTCCTCTTGTATTCTCTTGTATTCATTGTATCTTCGACGTCCATTTTCCATGAATGTTTAGCTCTTCCTTTTTTTCTTCTAGAGGGTGGAGTCCATTCCCATACCTTCCTTGGCCATCTCTCATCCGACATCCTTTTTAGGTGTCCAAACCAATTCAGTCTTCTTGCTTCTATTGTTTCTATAATGTCGAAATCGATTCCCATCGCTTGTCTTATCTCTACATTTCTCATTCTATCTAGTCTTGTTAGTCTACAGCATCCTCCGCCAGTAATCCATCTCCATAGCTCTTATTATGGATTTATTTCTTTTATTAATTTCCCACAGTTCTGCTCCATATAGGCCTATACTTTCGACTATAGTTTTATATATTCTGATTTTATTGCTTTTTGTTTTTCGTGGACTCCAAAGCAGACCGTTTAATTGTTTTGTTGCTGTCTTAGCTTGTCCTATTCTTACTTTTATTTCTTGGTTGCTGTCACCATCCGATGTCATTGTTACACCCAAATACTTGAAGTTTTTAATATTTTTTATCACTTTTGTTCCTAGTTCTAGGTCTTGACCTTCACCTCCTACTATAAGGTACTCAGTTTTTGAGGTATTTATTCATTTATTTCGCATATTCTTCTGCTAGTTTCCCAAGCATATAACTTGTATCAATTTCGTCCTCTGCAATTATAGCCTGATCGTCTGCAAAGTGTATTGTAAACATCTTGTCATTTCCAACTGGTACACCATATTATGGCATTTTTTTAAAAATCTGATCTTGTTTTAATCTCATCATTTCTGTTATTATTGGGTAACTCCGTAGCTAATAATGCACCTCCGTTGCCCTAAACGTATCTGCGGTTTTATCACTTTTCTTCCCATACCTGTGAACCGTATACAGCAATATTCTCAGTCGTGGATTTGTAAGATTATCTTTTTACGTGTTTGGTAATGTTGCTGTTGCGAAGTACTGAGAGTGCATTCGTCAAATAACCACTCTTCCTTTGCCAACCCGTCGATTTGTTTACTGCGGGCTTCCTTCTTCAGCAGATATGAAGAATCTCAAGATACGTGCGGCTTTAGCACTGGGTGACATTGCGCTGTCTCCTATTTCTATGCCTTCATCAGTGTCACCGACAATTTAGTATTCGGTTTATTCATACAGCTGATGTCAAGGCCGTACTTTCTCATATAACGAGCATGCTCTTTGGGTGGTAGAAAATTAAAGGAATGAAGATTATCATTTCCTATTTCCATTCTCATATTCGCGCATTTTCTCCTCCGTACCCCAAGGGTTCCATTTAAATATATCGTGGGGTTAATGGTAAAGATATCGAACTCCACTTAGGTGAATTTACGGAAAACTGAAATTAAAGGTTTTCAAGTGCAATGATAAATCATAGAATTATTAAACTGATTTTCAAGGTTAATTTTTATTATTAATATAGCTTACATTATCATCATCACCACTCCAAGGACTAGGCCTTAGACTTGTTCCTGAACCCATCTCCTCCTCGGTCTACCGACATCTCTCTTCCCAGTTGGGTGATAACCCAAGGCAGCCACAGGTAGACGGATATCAGGCATGCGATTCAAGTGTTCACACCATCTCCTTCTGTGGTCTTCAATATTTTGGTTCAATGATGCGATGTTTAAATCGCGTCTAATATCCTCGTTCCTTCTCTGATCCAAGAGAGAACGACCTTGCGTCCCTCTTAGAAATTTCATTTCGGCTGCCTCAATCCTCTGTACAAACCTTTTGCCAAGTAAAGATATCGAAGTCCACTTAGGTGAATTTACGGAAAACTGAAATTAAAGGTTTTCAAGGGCAATGATAAATCATAGAATTATTAAACTGATTTTCAAGGTTAATTTTTATTATTATTATAGCTTACATCATCATCATGACCACTCCAAGGACTAGGCCTTAGACTTGTTCCGGAACCCATCTCCTCCTCGGTCTACCGACATCTCTTTTCCCAGTTGGGTGATAACCCAAGGCAGCCACAGTAGACGGATATCAGGCATGCGATTCAAGTGTTCACACCATCTCGTTCTGTGGTCTTCAATATTTTGGTTCAATGATGTGATGTTTAAAGCGCGTCTATTATCCTCGTTCCTTCTCTGATCCAAGAGAGAACGACCTTGCGTCCCTCTTAGAAATTTCATTTCGGCTGCCTCAATCCTCTGTACAAACCTTTTGCCAAGAGTCCATGTCTCACTGGCACACAGGAATGTCGGGACAGCCACAGTTTTATAAAATTTTATTCGGATATCCTTCCGTATTTTATTTTTCAGGTACCTATGAATCGTTCCACACATGTAATAGAGTTTGTTATTGATTAAATAGGTTTTGAAAAATTAAAAGAAAATATAAATTATTTGAAAAAAATATGTTTTTTGAAACATCATTGGAATCGGGTAGTTTTACCACTAACCCCCACGATATATTAAACAGCGTTGGAGCCAAGCAGCAAGCTTGTCGAAAGCGATTCCTGTTTAATAAATGTTAAACAAATTAATTAAAAATTTGCGTAATTAATCGTTAATTAATTTACTTTCCCTTATTGCTAAGAAATTTATGTTTGTCACATTTAACGGTATTCTTAGAGTGTTGAAAACTTTAACCTAATTTTCAACACTGTCTTCCGATTTAATAAAACTGTTTTTTTTTTTATGTTCCACAGAAAATTCAGAAGCTAGTAGTAATCTACAAAACTTTTAACTCTATGTAGCGAGCAACATAGAGCGAGCAAAAAAAAAAAGACAACGATGAAAACGAATAGATTCTACTTCACATACAATGCAATAGGACGGACTGTTTGGTAGAAGGAATTTGTAGGCAGAGTAGGTAGTGTGTGTGTATAAGACAATAAGCAGAATTGTGGAATGTTGATACTGTCTGAGACGTATTCAGTTGAGGTATAGCGAATGCATTGGATATGGTACGAATGGAGCCCGGGTGGCTTACTGTTCAGCGAACCATTGTATTCGAATCCGTCTCAGGGTGGATAGTTGTGTGGTGTGTGGTGTGTATTCAATACGCAGACGACTCTTGGTCGAACAAACACAGAATTATAAAATAAAATCGTTGCATCAAATCTGCGATGATTTACCCAGTAACCACCAGGGGCGTATTTATGGGGGGGACGACGGGACCGGACCCCCCCCGAGGGTAGAAAAAAGTTGACGAATTTTGTTAATCTTGTTAATTTTGTTAAGCAGTAGTTTCTTTCTTTCGGCGACTAGAGGCTCTTGATCACCACGTACCCACTTCCTTCTTTAACTCCCTCCATGTGCTCCTACCTGGGCATTCCCCTCCCACTTTCTTTAGGTTATTTAAAATCAGTGCTCGTTTGCATTATATTACCATTATGCATCCTGTATTTACTCAAAGTTATAAATGCAAAATTACTACACAGTCTAATACTTTATTATTATATATCATGCCTATCTCACGTTCTCTCTTTTGAATGCTGTATTTTGATGCTGTTCAGCCCGCGACCTGTTACCTGTGGCTGTATTCAATATGGAGACACATTTCAGACTGCTTTACTGTTTTCTTTAAGAATTTTTCAGTGAAGGGTTTGTGAGGACCGGTCAAAAATATAACACAAATTTTAACTTATTAGTGTCGACGTTTCGACAATGTTTATTGTCATCATCAGGACAATTGTTGCTGACGCCAATCACGAAAACTGTGATTTTGTGTATTTGGCGTCAGCAAAAAATTGTCCCGATCCGATGATAACAATAAACATTGTCGAAACGTCGACACTAATAAATTAAAATTTGTGTTATATTTTTGACCGATCCTCACAAACCCTTCACTGAAAAATTCATTGACTGACTGACGGTCACTACGAATTTAAGGTTTTCTTTAAGGGTTTTTGCTTATTATCAGTGGCTCTTCGACACAGAAGTCTTGTGAATACCTCTAGTCTTAACAAATATCTCAATTTGTTTATATTTACTCGATAGGGTTATAAATGTCAATCGCAGGGGGGGACGAATGATACCCGCCCCAAAGGGTCGAAAAAAGCTTACGAATTTTATTAATCTCAATTTTATTAATCTCTTAACTTTTAGACTGTTTTTTTTTTTAGCGGTTTACGCTAATACAGTAATAGCTCTTTTTTTAAAAATACAAACAGGTTTATTACACACCATTTGCGTATACGTTTGTAATATGAAATATGAGAAAATTACCGTAATTCAGTCAGTAAGTGTCTTCTAAACAATGGGTTTAGTAATGCGTAATTCGATTATGTTACTATCGTTTACTTTAATGGAATTTATTTCAGGATGTTATCACACGTTTAAAGATAGTAATGTTAATTAGTTTTAACTTGTTTTTTCTTTTGTATGAAGCCGAGGCGACTCGACCGTACCGCCTCAAGACCAAATTCTAGATACGCCACTGGTAACCACTGGCCTTTAAAAAATTAAAAGCGATCTACGGAAGACTTATACAGTGTCTGGGCAAACTATTATTAGACCACGACAAAAAGAAAACTCAAAAATTATCAGTTCTTTGGTATTTTTAATAAACATTAAAAAAAAATGATAGAGATTGAGAATTTTGTTGTGTAAAGTTGAGTAACAAAAAAAAAATTAACAAAATTTTATTTTTCTTATATTTAAGTTTTTGTCTATGTTTTTCTTATATATGTTTTAATATGTTTAACCCTGATAACACTTCCGTTTTTTCTGGCCATACTTTTAATGCAGTTTTATATACAGAATTTTTATGGTCCCAGTGTTGATTATTTTGTAAAAACGTTATTTTTTATTAGTGATATTTATTTATACTTATATATTATAATATATTATCTGTTATATACATTTATATTATTTATTTATATATTATGTATAACTATTTATTTACTTTCTATTTCTAATTTTAAAAGGTCTAATGCGTTCTCAACTGGATCGAGGCCCAAGGATCTCACAACTGACACAACGTCATATTTGATTTGGCCATGACAAAAAAATAAAATAAAATAATAATAAAGTGGAAAATTATCAGTTCTTTGATATTTTTATTAAAGATAAAAATATTAATGGGATTGAGAATTTTATTTTTTTATATAAACTTGAATAATTTAAAACAAATAAAGTTTAATTTTTAAGTTTTCCTCATTATTTTAACCTAACGCGTTTTTGGTTTTCCTGGACATACTTATAATGGGTCATGGCGACTATTGTGGATGTCAAACGTGGAGTAATTATATATCATTGACTATCTTAAAATTGGAGGGGGGGATAATGGAGACAATACGCAAACCTACTGCATCTTTTAAACGATGAAATGAAGAAACAACGGTCACATTTAGCGAAGAAGAAAGTGCTGTTTCACGTGCATCATATTACACGTCAGTTGTTGCGATGGCTAAATTTAAAATTGGAGTTTGAATTCCTTCCTCGCCCATCGTATCCTATTTAGCCCCGAGTGACATCCACCTCTTTCCTAACCTCGAAAATTGGCTCGCTGGAAAAAGTTTTATTGATAAGTGTCAAGTTAGCGATGCTGTAAATGGCTACTTTGAGTATCTCGACTAAACAGCTTATCCTCGCCTGGCATGACCGCTTTAGAACATCGTTTGAAAAAAATGTATAGAGCTAAATAGAGATTATGTTGAGAAATAAATGCAAATTAATCCAGAAAAGTGTTGTTTTCTTATTCAGGCCCGGAACGTTTCATCCTACCCTCGTACACAGAGGCCACATTTTATAAATTCTTTGCGTCTCAGAGTTTTTGGCGTAAACTACCGTTCGTTTTCTGGCGCGTACGAAACTGTTTTTTTGTTGTTTTTTTTTTAAGTGTAGTTATTTACCAAACGTTGAGTGGTTTTTCTCAGGGGCAAGAGGTTGGGGCCTAAACCGCCATTCCCGGTAGCTCCCTCCTGTTGTCGTCCTCCCCCTGAGTCACAAGTCGCGAGGGGATGTAACTGTCCCTTTGGCTGGATTGGGGCTGTTGGAACGGGCCAAACATGTGTGCTGTGCGAACGGCGCCAGGGTCGCTTTCCCTGATTAGTAGCACAAAAGTGCAGTGAACCCTAGTAGCGGGTGAACCAGGGTTTCCGCGTCCCTGGTGGAGTAGCTACACGGTGTGTAGTGAACCCAAGTAGCGCCGTGTTTCGGGAACCAGGATTCTCTTTCCTGGCAAGTAACCTAAAGACGACCCGTTCTTTGGGAAGCTGAAAGAAACATCCGCTACGGGCGGGCAGGCAAGACGTGCGTGACCCGTGGCGACCCCTGCGTGTGGCCTCACGGTTGACTGTCACCGCCAATTGCGGGTGGCCTCCCATGGGACCGAGACCCAACCCAGACATGCAATGCTTTCAAGCGCAGGGGGTACCTCGACATCGGCACTGTTGGTTGGGAAATGTGCGTGTCACCCACGTGAACGGCGAGGGAGGGCCCTTAGCCCAGTAGCGTACAGCGAACGGGAGCCAGGGTGGTCAGTCCCTGGTCAGTAGCTGTGTTGGAACTCTCATGCCAGTCCGTGATGTCCTCTTAAAGGATAGTTGAACCTAGTAGTTTCGGGCTCGGACCACTCGTTCTCCCCTCACAACGGACTGGCGTTCGTTGAGTTGGTGGAGTTCTGCGTTGGTTCGAGCAAGAGGGGGAGGTACGGAATTCTGCCTCCACTTCGCCCGGGGGATAGGATTCTCCTATCGCACCGGAAGATGGAGGAAAAGTCGGAGGGGGGGGAGATCCCTCGGGATCGAACTCGGTGGTCGGGCCCGCGACCATTCTGGGCATCGGGGGTCGTCGTATTGATCAGCGACGTACTCAAAAATGGTACCACGGGATCGTGAACCAGCCCTGCCGGGGGCCCCCCGGTGTTCACGTGTTGAGGAATGATTTCATGGGGGCTGTTGGTTTCACATGCTGATGGTAGATTAAGACACCCCCCAAATCTTTCTGGGAGAGTATAGTGTGATGCCACACTATCATTTTCCAAATCTGCGGGTCTCTTGCCGTCGAACTGTCGTTATTACAAAAAAAATCTCCAACTTTATTTGATTGATTTACAGGTATTGAAATTCATTTTATTTCTATAATTATTTATATGCCTTATTTAAATAGCCTTCACGCAGTTGGCTTAGCCATTTAAGTGATCGCTAAAACTCCCTGCAGTGCACATACGCCACTGATACACGCCACATTTCTGTTAATTACAAGTATTACCTCCATGCTGCGTAGTATTTCAGTAATTAATAATCGCAGTTGGTAAATATGTCAATAATCTCTCGAAATGTTTACACCTAATATTAGGCATTTTAGAGTATTTTATTAGAATATACGACGTTTGATCAAAAAGTTTGTGCAATTTTACAATTTCCACCGCTACAAGTGTCCGATTAAAAAACCGTTTTTGTGTGATGTTGGTAGACGTGTTAGTGAGAATCGTCTAAAATTTTACCCCTATTTTATCTATAGTAGATTTCACAGCTGACTGAGTAAGTCGTGCTTAGGTGTATTAGGCGAGGTTTTGCCATTCTAGAATGTAACATTGAAGAACATGGATTAAATTTTATGTAAACTGTGAGATAAACTGCTCTGTCCTGGTAAACGTGTTCAGAAGGCTTCTGGAGAGACTACGTAAACGAGTTTCAAACACCGTGAATTGAAGATCGTGGTTGTCATCTGAAGATTATGTTTTTGTGTTCCGCGAAATTTCATCGCTAGGCGCAGTGGTAAATAGAGAGTACTATTTGGACATTTTACGCCATTTGTATGAAGCTATTCGTAGAAAACGGCCAGATTTACGGAAGAATACTTTATGAAAATTCCAACCCGATAATTCGCCTGGACGCAAGTCATTGCTTGTTAAGAATGTTCTCAGGGTAGGCAAAAGAAAACGTCATAACGATGACACGGCAACTGCCGTATTCACCAGAAGTGTCCCAACGCGATCTTTCCTCCTCCCAGTAGTGATAATTTCCACGAAAGGATAACGTTTTGCGACCGATGAAGACGTAAAATGAAAATCGCAAGCGAGCTCAAGGCTGTACCAAAAAGTGGATGCTTAAAACATTTTGAAGACTGCAAAGCGGCTAGCTTAATCGTGTTACATTCGACTGAGACTACTTTGAAGTGGACAGTATAAGTGTCGATGGACGAAGACATAATTTTTACAATAAACAAGAGCTCATAAACGTTTTGATCAGACCTCGTGTAGTTGGAGTAGTGACGTATAACATTTAATAAAACAGCTTCTGGCATCGTCCTCGCTGTTATGCTCAAACTTTGAAACATTCGTCTCTGATAATATTACGTTATCGAAGTAATGTTTCTGCTAGAGTAATTATATTGTTTCAGAAGTAATAAAGTGTAGAATTTACGCGGAATGCATGCCATTTATAAGCAGAAAAAACTTTTTAACAATCGAATAATATTTTTATATTCTCAAAGTAAGAAACAATCGTTCCGAATTCAGAGAATTCTTTGTGAAACACATACTTTATACCGACACTAAATTTCACGGTGTGTAAAATACTTCTTTTATTTCTCACGTGTTGTTGTTTCTAGTACAAAGCTGTTTTATTGTTCTGGGAAAGACATTTGGAGTCGAAATGTCAGCAGCGAGCGGTCGAAATGTCATGTCGGTACGAAGCAAATGTTGTCCAAAAAACTCGATTTGGTATCTTGTCCGCGGCCGTAGGTCTGTTATTCAAGAATTCCAGTGATTGTAAACATTTTTTAAATATACTCGTCCGTGTCTAGGAATCGACTAATTTTGTTACTGTAGCGTCCTAACATATGAAATTTCTCTGGATCGTATTAGAATGTACAATAGAACAACACAACAAATAATTATTGTATATAGCAGATGGTGTTTGTAAGGAATATGCTTAGATGAGGAAAATAACAACCTTTCGATTTTGATCAATCACGGACATTTTATTTATTGTACATATTTTATTTGGTACTGTCCTGAAACAAGTTAGCAATTTTGAATACCTGGGCCTTACTAAAATTCCAGAAAGTCAGTCACCAGGAAATGCTGCAGCTCCACGTGCAGCTTCATTCTATCTTCATTCAACTAACATATATTTCAAGCGGAATCGGCGATTTCTTAAAAAAAAAAAACAATTAAACCTGTTACGTAAATTTCCTTTCTTTTTGTTAATTTTAGTTTTAAACAGTTTTTTTTGTGGAAAAAATTTCACACAGATCAAATTTAATTGAGTGAGTTTTAACTTGAGAAATTTAAAAAAATAAGAATGTAACATCACGACTTTGAACTGTAATTCCGCTTTCTGCATATTATTTAGATTAGGGCCTATATTAAATAAATTGTGAATTGCAGTTACTGTAATTAAGCCTGACTTAAGCTGAATATTACTTGGGCGTATACATCAATGTGTCCTCTAATTATATTGTGTGCGACGAGTACCGTAAACAGCTTTCTATATTATCCGACAAATCTCCAGCCCCGCGTTTTCCGGATGTCGGAGGTTTTATTGTAATGCTCCTTTCTTTTTTATGGGTGGGGTGGGGGGAGGTTCTTCATCCAAAGAAAACACATTAACTAACTACATTAACGTACTGGAGAATAAACAATTTTGAAAATGTATAAATTTGAAGACAGATGCCTATAAAAAATGTATGAATACGATGGACTTGATTTCAACTAAAATTTGTATCCTGACAATCTTCTTCTTCACGGAGTAGGCACATTGCCTGTTCCGTCTTCACACTATATCTCTCCATCTCACTCTCGGTCTTCCTACGTCTCTTGTACCAAAGGGTCTATATCGAAACTCAACCTTAGGCAGTCGTCCATCCTCCATTCTGTCCACATGCTATAACCATTCCCTGCGATAAGTCTGGTATACGAGACATAATGGTATTTAGTCTGGTTAAAGCCTGACAACTGGAGTACATAGTTTAGGTTGTTTAATTTTTAACATTTTTCCGGACACTTAGTTGAAAGATTTTCATAAATATTTTGTTTTAAGGTATTTATTAATTTGAATTCCACATTCTTTTCGTAAAACAGTATAATTAACTATTTTTAAACTATTTTCCGAACGGTTGTATCTTCTTCTTCTTCTTTTTCTTCAGCGGCGCAACAACCCATTACTGAGTCCAGGCTCCTTTAATAGCCTCCGCCAGTTGTCCCGGTCAAGTGCAGCTGCTCTCCAGTTCCGGGTCCCAAAGATATGGCGCGTATCATAATTCACACCGTCTTCCCAACGTAATTTGGGTCTACCAACTCTCCTGGTGCCATAGATCTGTTCTGTGAGTGCCTTTCTGGGCACTTCATTCTCCCCCATTCTGATCACATGTCCAGCCCACCTGAGTCTACCAAGTTTTATAATTTTCACAATATCTGGTTTATTCAGAAGAGTGTTCAGTTCTTGGTTGGTCCTTTTCGTTCTTTCACCTCCCACACATATTGGACCAAAAATGCTGCGGAGGATTTTGTATTCATGAACCAGCAGGCTTCAATCAGACTTTCTAGAAATGGTCCAGGCCTCAGAAACATAGGTGAGAACTGGGCAGATCAGTGTTTTATACAGAAGCAGCTTGATGCTCGTGGCAATTGTTCTGCTCTGAAACAGAGGTCTGAGACCAAAGAAGCAGCTATTAGCTGAGGTGATTCTTCGCTTTATTTCTTCTGTTGTTCCCCATCGGAGTTAACTTGGTATCCTAAATAAACAAAGTTGTTGACTTTTTCGAAGAAATAGATACCAATTTGGATGCGCTCTCGTTCTGTAGCTTCCTGCTCTGTGAACGGTTATACGGACTATTAAAACTGTTGGTGTTGAAATAAAAATTCATATAATTACTATCACAAAAGCAGTGCTGTCCTTAATAAGAACAAAATGGTCTCGAAATAGAACGTTTAAGTCAGCATAAACAAAAACAAAAGAATATGTACGGTAACAAATGTGGTAGTATACTTTAACTTACGCAACTAAGTAAACAAGTACGTTACGGTTACGTGATTAGTTACGCAACTAAGTAAACAAGTACGTTACGGTTACCTGATTAGTTACGCAACTAAGTAAACAAGTACGTTACGGTTACCTGATTAGTTACGCAACTAAGTAAACAAGTACGTTACGGTTACCTGATTAGTTACGCAACTTAATTCTAGTCTTACGACTCAGTATACAATTAAACAAACGAATAATTAAATAACAAATATACAGTATAACAAATAATTATTTAATTACACGAATCATTGAGAGGCATGGTGAGTTCAATAAAGAAATTCAAGTAGCTTTCGTTGACTTTCAGAAGGAATTTGATAGAGTAGACAGAAGTTTATTGTGGCAAATATTATAGAAGAACGGGGATACCCACAACGACTTGTAAGAACTATACAAGGCATATATAACGGAACAAGAATAGCTGTTCAAAATAATTGTAGGATATCTCAACAAATGTCTGTCAATCAAGGTGATAGTCAAGGGCGCAGCGTTACATCTCCTACTCTTCTTAACATTTATATTGACGATCTGGTAAGGAAATGGAAACATCTTGTGAACCATGGACGTATATAAGGGGGGGTTTAGGGGGTTCAAACCCCCCATCGAAAAAATAAATTTACACTAGATAGAATGAATTTGTTCACAGAAAAACTTCATTCTTTTGAGTATTAAACATTTCTTGAGATTTTGGGATATCTTATCCCAATTAACAACTTACCTGCTGTAAATATTGATTTAGGAAGCAAAACAGTTAAGTCCAAGTGACATAATTGTTCCAAGAGTGACTGGAAGACAAACCAAGCGCAGTAATGTACCAGGGGACTTGGCTGAAGTTTACTATCGACGAAACATATTTTACCCATTTAGCGAACACGTAATCACCGAGCTTGATGCTCGCTTTAAACCTCACGAGGAAACAATTGCAGGAATTCAACTGCTTCTACCTGAC
Organism: Magicicada septendecula; assembly: GCA_034769895.1. Taxonomy (NCBI): domain Eukaryota; kingdom Metazoa; phylum Arthropoda; class Insecta; order Hemiptera; family Cicadidae; genus Magicicada; species Magicicada septendecula. The sequence goes on from CM068370.1 coordinate 15,057,326, forward strand.
CGGACCAAAAACGATGAAAAAACAAAAGAAATTTTAAAGAAAATTGGACAAATATTCCTTAATGAAGATGAAGAGAAACGCTTGTTAAGTGAGTATGAGCTGTGGTACAACCACTGGTGCGCACTGGAAAAACCCACCACCGCTTTAGAAGCTATGGATCAGTGTGATGAACTTTTCTTTCGAATCATTAAAAAACTGCTTCAGATCTTAGCCACGCTCCCAGTATCAACTGCGATGCCTAAACGAACCTTTTCTACCCTTAAAAGGCTGAAAACCTACCTAAGGAATAAAATGGGAGATGAGAGACTTATTGGCCTCGCTCTCATGAGCATTCACCGGGATGTGGTGGTGGGGAACTGGAACCCAACGAAATTGTAAATAGGTTAGCTGAAAGAAGAAAGAGGTTGAACCTAATTATGTAAAACTAAAATACCTTAATAAATTCTTCAATGACATAATTTGTTATTTCTTAAAACAGCCTAAAACCATAACAAAATACTCGTATACTCGGGGAGAGAGAGGAGAATTGACAATTTGGTTGGCTATCACCCCCCCCCCCCCCCATAGAAAAGCTATAGATACGCTCGTGTTGTGAACCCTGCTATTAAGTTATCACGAGAAAAATACTGAATGTACTGTCGTTTGTATTTGCTCGTACTTCAGAATACATAATCTGATTTGCAGAATCTGTTTTAAGCTTCATCAGATTTGCAAACAATACAATATGAAAGTGTCCACTATTAAAAACAAAGGTGATAGCATTTCGAGGCAAGGAGACAATAAGAACAAAAATAATGATTAATGGTCGAATTTTAAACAGGTGAGCCACTTTAATTATTTGGGAAATGATATTGGCTATGACAGGAATTATGACATTGATGTTAAGTTACGTAAGTTCCAGACGACCTGTGGGACAATCAACCGTACTTTTAGAAACATGGTACGTCTAATTGTAAAGTTAAAGCTCTATAAAGTTATGGCAGTCCCTCTACTGTCCTAGGAGTGTGAATTACGGCAACAACCAAGAAACAAGATAGTAAAATACAGGCCTCGGAAATGGCGTTTCTTAAGAGGAGTTCAAAGGTGTTCTAAACTCGACCTTATAAAGAATGAGGCCATAAGAGAAGAGTTACAAGTTTTTAACTTGAATGACAAATTAAAAGATTACAAACAACGATGGAAAGAATGCTTAAAAAGATGTCAGATTCCAGACTGGCCAAACAAGTCTGGAAATACAAACCTATAGGAAACAGATGTGTGGGCAGACCCAGGAAGAGATGGGTGGAGGATCTACGAACAGGGAGCACCTTGCCTATGGCGTTTTGTAAAGATGGTGATGAATTAAATAACTGATAGAAAATTAATCGTCACTAAAGCCGGCAGAATGTTTGACGCAACGGACACCGAAGACAGGGTACCAAAGTTAGAATATATAAGTCGTTAATAAGACCGATAATGTCGTATGAAACAGACATAAGAAGAGCGACAACGTAAACAAAACTAACAGCAGACGTATCACAAATGAGGGCATTAAAGACGAATAGACAAAAGACCTTACGAGACTGGAAGAAAAGAGGAATATAAGAGAAAGACGCAGAGTGAGCAACAAAGGCTTGAATATGCAAGGCCTTATCCCTTCAGATTTTCGCTATTCTCTTTTCGTTCGGCACATATTCCTTGAAAGTGGCAAAGAATTTCCACTATATTGATGATACAGAGTGGAAATTAAGAGTGAATCCAGAAATAAAAACAAATAATAAAACAAACTTGAATACAACGCTGTTTGCGGAAGATGAGGCAATGATAACAATGACCGCAAGCTCCAGAAACTGATTCGCGAGCTTCGGAAACCGAACCAGAGGTCCATATGGGAGTTACAACAAGTCTGTTTGAATTACAACATGAAAATATTATCTGAGCAGGAGGCAAAATCTGAGGCTTTTGTGTGCGCTTAGCCCGCACGACTATAGTCATAACAGAAGTATAAAGCAGTTGTCACATTTCCCTGTCTTGGTTGCGACGTCACCTAAGGCATGGATTATGATGTTGGTCCAGTTACAGTCAATGTATGGAATAATTCGTCAAGCGTTGTCAAGGAAAACGACGAAAGAAACACGTCTAAAATTGTGTAAGGGAACGGCTGTTCCAGTGTGACACTTGGGTTCCGGTGAAGGAACGTCTTAGTACGAGTAGAATGCAGGCAGCGGAGATGAGATTCTTGCGATCTGTTAAAGACTGCACAACGAAGGGATAGTTTTTACAATAAAGGTATACGCAAAGAGTTGAAAAAATTTTAATATTCAAGGCCGTATTGCGGAAAACAAATAAAGAATAGGTTGCTGGATGACAAGCCGCTCAAGGAAGATTGGCAATACAAGCCTCTTGGACAAAGAAGTAAAGAAAGATCTAGCAAGCGTTGTGGATGTAATTCGTTTGGAACCGGAACAGACGATTTGCCTACTCGTTGACGGAAGAAGAAAAAGAAGAAATGGAGGAGGAAGAAGTAGAAAAAGAAAAAGAAAAGGAGGAGGAGGAGGAGAAGGAGAAGGAAGAGAAAGAAGAAGAAGAAGAGGAAGAAGAAATGGAAGAGGAAGAGGAATAATAATAAGAAGAAGAAGACGAAGACGAAGAAAAAAAGGAGGAGAAGGAGGAGGAGGAAGAAGAAGAAAATGAGGAGGAAGAAGAAAAAGAAAAGAAAAGGAGGAGGAGGAGGAGGAAGAAGAAGAAGAAGAAGAAGGAGGAGGAGGAGGAGGAGGAGGAGGAGGAGGAGGAAGAAGAAGAAGAAGAAGAAGAAGAAGAAGAAGAAGAAGAAGAAGAAGAAGAAGAAGAAGAAGAAGAAGAAGAAGAAGAAGAAGAAGAAGAAGAAGAAGAAGAAGAAGATTCACGGTATTGTTCATTTCAGTATTTTAGGCAATTTTTCCGGGAAGCCAGAAGGTTTGGCACAGCTTGATAAACCAAAAGGAACTGGTAGGATGAACAGTCGTAGATGAGGAATCTCAACACAGCGGGGTGAACTTTAAAACACAATGCACAGAAAAGAAACCGATAGAGTCATCAGCTTCATTAGATACAGTGTGTAGGTGGACCTAACGTGTTGTGCAGACCCTACATCGACTTTTAAAATCTTATCGTCGACCATCTTGTCTTAGGTCTTTGGACGCGTTCCGCTTCAATGGAAGTTTCACAATTCGGCGGCGATCCTCAGGTTTGCAGCGTTACAACATCCTTGATATGCGGCTATCGTCCATTCCGTACCCAATCTTTCTACGTACTTTCTCTTCCAGCGGCTCCATACGACTTCCTTTCTTATTCTATGCTTTTGTATATCTTTTAATCCTTTCGATAAATTCAATATCCATTGTTCGAAGTCTCTACTCTTCGATGCCCTTGTTTCACTCCCTTATCGCGCTATTATATCGTGGGGTTACTGGTAAAGTTATCCAAGTCCAGTTAGATGATATTCGGAAAATTGAAATTAAACGGTTTTAAGTATACTATAAATCATAACATTAATAGACTGATTTTCAATGATAATTATTATTATTAATAGTGTTCTTTATTGATTACATAGCTTCTGGAAATTGAAAACTAAAACAGAAATTAATAAAAAACTTAAAATGTCTCTTTTGAAACAAATTTGGACTTGGCTTAAACCCCTCGATATAAGCGTGACTTTTTCTCCAATATGGCTTTAATTTTTTAATACATTTGAAGTTACTTCACACGTGACATTATACTCTTGTTACTTTTATTGATAAGAGTTCTTTTGCTGGGAGGGAGTAGCCCTAAGTCGGGCAAAATTAAATGAACACTACTTCCTGAACATATTTTTATGTTGCGGGTGATCATACGACTTACTGAACCAGATATTTTACTTAGATAAAATAATAACAAAGTACTAAGGAAAGATGTCAGGTAATGGCTCATTGTGGGTAAAGAGGTGGTTTTCGAAAGACAATATTTTTAATCATCGACTATAAAAATATTAATTATAGTTGACTCTAGTCAGTAAAAGGTTTGGTTTCAACATCTGAGAACAGGTAAGAAGGAGGATGCTGTGATAATTACGTACAGAGAGGAGAACAGCTATTATTTATTAGCCAATTTATTATCTGCATACCGTTCACCGTTCCCAGCAGTTACACTTTCCCACGTAAATACGGTTTACGATAAGGTAAGCCACTGCCATCACTGTCGACACAGTTAAATGGATTTAGTTAGTTTTAGATTGTAACGAATAATTACACTGTCGTTAACTATGTTTGTGTTCAGCAAATCTTCGCCAGTAATCCGAATCTTCGTCGGTAATACGAACAGCGTTGTAATATGTGTTTTTATTAAATATTTAATACTCGTCAAAAAATACTGCTGTAGTACTGTACTTTTACTGTCTGCCTTCGTTGACACTTGTGTTAGACACGTTTCCGACCAAATTGTATTCCGTCTTCAGCAGTAAGGTAATCGTGGGGTCCGTCCAATATTTACATCATCATCATCGTCACCGTCGTCGTCGTCGTCGTCGTCCTCCTCCTCCTCCTCCTCCTCCTCCTCATCATCATCATCATCATCACCATCACCACCACAACTCCAAGGACTAGGCCTTAGACCTGTTCCGGAACCCATCTCCTCTTTGGTCTACCGAGATCTCTCTTCCCAGTAGGGTGATAACCCAAGGCAGCCACAGGTACACGGATATCAGGCATGCGATTCAAGTGTTCACACCATCTCCTTCTGTAGTCTTCAATTTTCTGGTGCAATATACAATGTTTAAATCGCGTCTAATATCCTCGTTCCTTCTCCGATCCAAGAGAGAACAGCCTTGCGTTCCCCTTAGAAATTTCATTTTGGCCGCCTGAATCCTCTGCACTTCTCTTTTACCAAGAGTCCATGTCTCACTAGCATGCAGGTGTGTGGGGACAGCCACAGTTTTATAAAATTTCATTCGAGTACAGTATCCTTCCGTGTCTTATTTTTAAGGTACCTATGAATCGTTCCACAGATGCGTCTAAATTTTGTTAGCTTTCTATCCCAATCAATATCTGGTCCAGATGAAATATTACAACCCAAGTAATTAAAATGACTAACCTGATCCGAAATCTAATTGCTCACGACTATCATAGTTCTTATACCTGCCCTGCCCTGCCCTGAAATGCTATCGTTTTAGATTTTGTAGCAGAGATCTGAAGCCCATAGTCTTGTATGATACTATTGTACGTAAACATATCGACCGCTGTAACTGGTCATCTGTTTTCTGTATCATTACCTTGTCTCCAATGTTTACTGTTAACGTTAATTAAAAGGCATTTACACATTTGTATATGGTGGGCTCGAACCGCACGATCAGATCGGTCCCCACCAACGAGATCACATGACAGGGTACCGTACGATATTATATAATGGGTTTAATCAGAATTATTGTTTATTTATTTCAAAACACGTACGTTTTGCATTACGTACGTGGTATAGTTTAGTTGGATCGACCTCTGAATCGTGCAAAATTCATTTTATTGGATTTACACACGTAGTAGCCTACTATTTCACCAACTTTTTGTTTTTTACAACTGAAAATATCCTATTCGTACAGTATTTTAGTTTTACAAATTATAGTGCTGAAGGCGTACGATTTGTAGCGACGATATAAATAGCTAAGCATACCCATATATTTATTGCTTTATCATACTAAATTCGTTGTTATAATTTCCACTCTATTATTTACATTATAAATTAGTGCAGGCGCAGCTGCGGAGGAATGGGGATACAGATTAGAGACTGTTATTTGTTTACACTGAGTTCTGCTTATGATCAAGACGCGGCTGATTCGCAGTTTATAGGATTTTTTTACCGAAATGCCCCTGGATACAAACTCGCAAAACATCTAGACAAACAACACACGCAACTATACAACAACATTGCAGTAAAAAACAACACAGAACTAGTAACAAAAATAAAAGACATACACATCCCACATAATGTCACATTAGCCTCCTTTGACATTAAAAAGCTGTACACAAACATCCCCATCTCCGAAACAATCACCATCCTACAAAACAAACTTTAACAGAACAACACACCAGACGAACTTATCAACGAAATAACAGAAACTCTGAACATAATCACAAAACAAAACTACTTCACATATAACAATAAATTTTACACACAGAATGACGGTCTACCCATGGGCTCCCCCATATCCAGCATATTAGCAGAGATCTTCCTCCAACACTTAGAAACAACAAAAATCCTCACAAACAATGACAGACACTCACAAAAAATACTATATTGGCACACATACGTTGAAGAGATCTTAATACTATACAGGGGAAACAAAAGACAATGTGAACAGTTACTAACCTACATAAACAAAATACACAAAAACGAACACAACAGTAGCATAAACTTCCTAGACCTCTCCATCACAAAATTTGAACACAGGCACAAATTCAGTATATACAGAAAACCGACTACAACTAACACACACTAATACACAACTCCTCCAATCACCCAATACAACACAAACTAGCTGCCTTCAGAACTATGATACATAGACTTAACAACATCAGACTAGATTAAAAAGACTACAAAGACGAACTAAACACGTTAAAATATCTAGCAGAATCCAACGGATACAACAGAACAATAGTCAATAAACTCCTACACAAAACAAACAACAGACAAAGACAGAAAACATCAAATTCATAACACTAACACACATCAATAACCACACTGAAAAAAATACCTCACAAATTCAATAAAGCAGGATACAGAATCGCATTAAAAAACTACAAACAAAATAGAACACACACTATCAAAACACACACACAAAGCACAAAACAAATTTGATCTACCTGGTGTTTACAAACTGAACTGGTCAGATTGCAACAAATTCTGCATAGGCCAGACAGGACGTAGCTTCAAACAAAGATACAATGAACACACAATGGCACCTCATTGCGCCTGGACGCACGTCATTGCTTGTTAAGGCTAAGCAACTGCCGTGGTCACCAGATGTGTCCCAACGGGATCTTTCATCCTCTCAATAGTGATAGTTTCCACGAAAGGGCATCGTTTCGGGACCGTTGAAGACGTAAAACTCTAAGCGAGCTCAAGGCAAGACTGCAAAACGGCTAGCTTAATCGTGTTACATTCGACTGTGACTACTTTGAAGGGGAGCAGTATAAGTCTTGATGAATGAAGGCATAATTTTTAAAATAAACAAGAACTGCATGAATTTTTTGATCATACCTCGTAAGTTGGAGAGATTATACACAGAGAATGAGAGATGGCGATGTAACTTGTTTGCAGAAGAATTAACAAGATAAATTCGACAACGACAGCGAAGTAGGTCAGTGGTAGAGGAGAGCTTGCTTTGCACAACATTCAGTAGTCATACTGTGTCGTGGGTTCGACTGGAGATCGAGCCAATTCAATTAGTTTACGAGGTCTTTAAATTAAGTAATGAGACTATTACAGTAAAACCTTTTGTCTACAGTCAAACTCTATATAGACTGTATCGCCTTCAAAACAGTTCCCTTGGGAAGCCACACAGCGCTTTCCACTCTTCATAGCAGTGCTGGATCTCAGAAACTGGAATCTCCTTCAACTGGTCGGTTACATTTTTTAAAATTTTGTCTATTGTCCCAAAATGGTGTCCTTTGAGAAGTTTTTTCAATCTCGGGAAGAGAAAGTAGTCACAGGGACTCAAATCACGTTAAAAATTCCCGGCCATCTGACAATGCTTTAAACCATCTGAAAACCTGTGCTCTTGACAAAGCTTCATCTCCATACGCCTTTCTCAATTTTTTGAAAGTTTCAGTAGCATTATGCTCGAGTTTAACACAAAACTTGATTGCACAACGTTTGTTCGCAATTGATGTCACTCATTTTTTTAACACACAACAAAAATTCACTTCACGAAAAGCTTGTTTACGTTTCACGTAGCAATAATAGGCAATAAATATTAACACTAAATATCAATCAACTGTTTATCTAACCATCTTTGTTAATGGAAACCTTACAGTGTTGCCGTATTGACTGCTACATGATTAGTCTCATTATTTAATTTATAGACCTCGTATACTTCGACACTGTATCCTCGAGGTAGTCGGGACCTTAGTCAGTGACAACGCGACATTTTCACACACACACACACACACACACACACACACACACACCTACTTGCACTGTATGTAGTTGAATGTAGATTTGGTCCTCCCTGGCGGCGCGGCGGTGTGATATGAGATGTACCACGGTTAGAGGTCGCAATCGGGTCATGGAACTAATGCTTTAGGGAAGATGATATTGATGAAATTTGATAAAGAAGTTAAGAAGGCACAGGAAGGTATGAAATAACGCGTAGAATACAAAGCGCTAGGAATGTTGAAGGACAAGATCATTATGAAGAGCAAGTGGAACACAGGATTCGTATCTTTGTTCTTCTACTGTTAAATAACGTTTAGCTAACGATGAAGAAGATTCATGTATTTAAAGTAATTTGAAGAATATTAAAAATAATATGAAAATTGGTTTTGTGCGTGTGTCTCTGTGTGTAATATTCTTCTTCTTTCCCCACGATCATTAGGCTCTTTCTTCTGTTGTGACTCTCTGACCGACCCATCGTTTTTCCGTCCTGTCAATATTTCTTGTTCCTATCGGTTTATACAATAGGATTTGTTCTAGCAGGAATTCGTTCTTCATCATCCTTAAAACCCTCTCTACATTGTTGAGTCTTTTTATTTAAATTATATTAAGGTATTGCAAAAAATGGCATGGTGGATAAGCTACATAAGTGTAACTGTATGGGACTCGCGCCTGATTCACTTGGGCTGTTTTAGTTTTAACTGTTCGCTTACAATTTCAAATTATTGAGCGCCACATTTCTTTTAGAAATGTTTTGGTTTGCGCATACCGACTCAGTTGCTTTGCGTTTATCGTTTCGTTAAATCTAGACAGTAGCCGGTTCCAATTTTATAAACGGGCACACTGGGCAAGTTACCCAGCGGCGTAACGTCCGTGCAAGGAAACAATGAGAAAACTAATAACTAAATTACCTTAAATTGTCCGCCTTGTGACTTCTTGTAATTTTTCGACTATGACGCGTTTCAGAGCTTATGGTCCATCATCAGATATTGACTAAAATAAAACTATCACTCTTGCCGAGGTCGTTACATAATATAAAATGTCAAAATTTGCATACGAACTGCACGCGGGAGTAGGGTGTTCAAGTTCAATTTGTCAGTGAGCGGTCGCTACTTTATCATAGTCCCGGCGAGCAGCTTCAAGGCCGTATCGTACAAGTTGCTGAAGCTGCTCGCCGGACAATTTAAGGTAATTTAGTTATTAATTCGCACATGTGACTTGGATACCGCATTCAACATGAATGTTAAATGAGATAACGCCCTTAACCTAAAAAATAACTAAACTTACAGAAAATGTGATAAATACGAAAGATACGAGTAAATACTAGAATAGTAGTAATAGAATAATAAGAGAATTGTCTTCTATAATTCCCAAATTTAGAGGTCGCCATGAGAATTTATTTGACTTTTCCCGTTTACAAATTGAACGGTAGAATGAAGATTTTCGTTCTAAAGAGGATACAATATAAAAAACGTCAACAATGGATGAGGAAAATCTAAAACTTTTAAAATTGTTGCGCATGCAAAGCGACATTACGTTAAAAACGGATTTTACCGATATTGCTATAGCCAAGGTCAGAAAGGTGCTCATTTTGTATATTAAACTATTTTTATTTAATTTAATATATTTTTATATTAGTCCTAACTTAAAAGTATTAACTGATGTAGTGATAAAGATATGTAAAAAATTATATATAACATGATAAGATAGAAATAATTAGAATTGCGAGTCTTTTGGAAAAGGAAGGGAGGGAGGTTTGTTATACCGCAGAAAATTAAGTTTATATTGTCGATATTACGTGAACAATAAAAGTTTATTATTTTACGGTTGCCGGTTGCAGTCCGGGGCTCGGCGCGGCGGACAGATAGACAGACAGACAGAGAGAAGATGGACGGGATGTCTCGCGCCCTGGTTTGTTTGCATTGTCCAGGAAGGAGCCCAATGAACGCCAGGTTCTAACAGTGCAGCTCGGCACAAGGAGTTAAGTTGCGGTCCACGAATACACGATGTGGCGTGTATGCCATGGGGACATCTCTCGAGTAAATTGCTCCAGCCAGTCGCCAGGCCTGAAACGCATCTCCGTGGCTCCCTTAAGACGTCGCCCGCAACTGCTTAGAGGCACCGTGTTGTGGTAGATAGGCTCGACTGCCCGGAGGCGAGTTGTCCGCACGAATGGCTTTGCCACTTCAGTCGCCCGCAACTGCTTAGAGGCACCGTATTGTGGTAGATAGGCTCGACTGCCCGGAGGCGAGTCGTCCGCACGAATGGGTTGCCACTTCAGGGCGGGTGGCTCCTGCAAGTCGTCCGCACGAATGGGTTGCCACTTCAGGGCGGATGGCTCCTGCAAGTCGTCCGCACGAATGGGTTTGCCACTTCAGGGCGGATGCTCCTGCAATTAGGCGTTGTGGGTCCATCGGTAGGTAATGGAAAGGCTCTCCGAAAGGAGGGTCAAAGGAAAAATCCCTCCCGAACCAAAACTGGCATACCATTGTTGTTATTGTAAGGTCTGAAAGGTCCTGGTGCGGAGGGCTCTGTTGATGACAAACGCGGGCCTCGCCGTAGCTCCTGACCTAATTACTTTGTTTTTATTCGTCCGATTTTGTAACCAAGACCTCGGCTTTTTGTCTTGGACAGTTCACCTTCATTGGTCTCAGTCTATTCAATTTTATCTTTGTAATCATTCATACCTCTGACTCGTAAGCCTCGTATCGCTTGATTGACTCCTGGAATTTTATATTTCCCGCATTTCGTTATCTTACTTTGCATGGAATATACGTAAATCAAACAAGCTAGGCTTATTCCATTTTATTGAACGTTTTAGACCGAATGGGTTTTTAAATATACAAGTGCCATTAACATCTTGTGAAGTGAAAAAACCTCATTTGCAAGTATAACAGTATCTATATTCATTACTGTGTTCAGTAAGTGCAGGTGTAAAAGGATTTTTGACAAACCGTATGAATTAAAAACAATTTTTCTTCTTCTTCTTATCTGGCGTTACAGCCTTTGGTGGGTTTTAGCCTCCTCAACAATACTCCTCCATGCTTTCCTGTTCTCCGCCCTTCCTCTCCACCCATTGATTCCTACGCTGGCAAGATCTTCTATTGCGCCATCCAACCATCTCATCCTTGGTCTGCCCCTACGTCTAGTAGTATATAATCTGCTCTTCAGCGTTCGTTTTTTGCATTCTTTCTTCAGACATTCTTCCACATTCGTCCCAGCCACCACAACCTCTGTGATTTGATGAATTTCACTATGTCTTTTCCATGTACGAGAGCCTGTAGTTCATTTTTATTGCGTATTCTCGAACTACCTTCTTCTTTTACTGGGCCATAAATTTTATGCAATATTTTGTTCTCGAATGCTTTTAAAGCAGTTTTGTCATTCTCTGTCAAAGTCCACACCTCAGATTCTTATGTAACAACTGGTCGCACAAGAGAATAATATACATTAAGATTTATACCTCTTGTAACAAGACTGTTTTTAAAGATGTTAATGTTTGCAAAGTAGGCTCTATTTCCTGCTTGTATCCTTTCTCTTATACTCATGCTAATGTTATTATCATTTGATACCAAAGCACCTAGATAACTAAAGCAGGACAGTTCTTTGAAATACTTCCCAATCACACTGAAATCTCTAAGAGCCCATCTGGTCTCTGAGTTGGACATTACCATGTATTTTGGCTTGTTTACATTTACCACAAGACCAATTTTCATTAGCCTCCTCAACAATACTCCTCCATGCTTCCCTGTTCTCCGCCCTCTGATTCCCATGCTGGCAATCTATTAACGCCCATGGAGGCTTCTATTAATGCATAAATGTCTTTGAGGTTAATAACTTTTCTTGCTACTATTGCAATGTCCCTGTATATGCACATATTTGAGAAGATTTCATAAATTACGAACACTGAGTAATTTTTAAAAGATGAATTCTGATTGAATCCGGGCAACTGGAGTATGTAATTTAGGCTGGTTAATTTTGCTGGACGCTTACAGGGGCGTCCACCAAACGGCCGAAAAAGTTGACGAATTCTTTTTAAGAGAAAAATAATCTCTTAATTTTTAGGCTGTTTTATTTTATGTTTTCAGCTGTGTACGCTAATGTAGTAGAAGCTTTTCTTTTTAAATATAGACTACAAACAGGTTTATTACACAGCAATAGGGTATACGATTGAAGTGTGAAATATAGGCTAATCGATTCAGTCAATAAGTATTTTGTAAACAATGTTTCAATAACGAGTATTTCTAACGTGTTATTACCGTTTGCTTTAATGGGACTGATTTCAGGATGTTATCACGCTTTTTACAGCAACTTTAAAGATAATAGTGATGATTACTCTTAACTTGTTTCTTCTTTTGTATGAAGGCGACCCGGCCCCGGATCCCTCTCCACCAGCCAAATTCTAGATACGCCACTGGACGCTTAGTTGAACGGTTTTCATAATTATTTTGTTTTAAGGTATTTATTGGAGCGGTCGTGGCGTAGTTGCTACCGTGTGGCGCTGCTACGCTGTCGGCGCGGGTCCGAGTCCCGCCGGGGCCATCTGGTTTAGATACGACCATTCCTCCTCGCAAGGCGATGGCAAACCAGCGAGAGGTATCCTGCCTAGTATAAACCCTCCCCAACTATGCCGTTTGGATCCGGCGTTAAACTGTAGGTCCCATATAACTGTGAGACTCCGTAACACACGCACCACGGGTATATGCGGGGAGGGTACAAACCAGTCGATAGACTGAAGGACCCGATCAAGGTATTTATTAATTTGGATTTAATGTTGTTTCTGTAAAACTGTAAAAAGAAGTTTTTTCTTTAACAAGTAGGAGATTGGCATTATTATAGATTTGCGAAACATTTGGTGTTAAACAGTTCATATAGTTAAATCCAAACCATTAATGACTTTAATAAGAAAAACGAAACAAAAAATTACAGTTGAAGTTATGGAATTTATAATTTATTCCTTGCATGCATTTCAATAATAAAATGGCTAGCGTTGTTAACATGCAACAATGAATAGTATAACGAATTGCTGTGAAAATAATATATCAGATAGCTGTGCTTTCTCTAGAATCACACTCCACGTAATTGGTTCATCGTAAAATGAGACAGCATTTAAAACTGAATTTCTACTGACTAGACGTATTTAAGGTTAAAAGAAAACAATTACTTTGTATACAATTATAGTTTTTCGATAATGTAAATAGAAATTCTTGGATTTCGTTGTCCATGACGTGTCCGTTGATTAACTAATATATTACTACCGACTCGGAACACAAAGTTTTTTAGTGGTAAAGTCGTAAACGTTTTACCTTGTAGCCTGAACCAGTTTTCGCTTATTATAAGCTTCGTCAGAGGATGTCACTGGGAGCGCTGTCCGTCTTGTTCTTGGTGACGGTGTCGACTTTTGAAGGATCGATGTTGTGCGTGTGGGGTGTGATATGTTCGAATAATACGTGTTATATGAATTGTGTTTGTTCGTTTAGAATGTCGTTTTTATGTGTTTGTATGTTTCCAGTTGTTCACGAGTGTCTAGTTTTCGGCCTTTTGTGTGTACGTGTAGAATATCCATGTTTTTGTCGATGTTTCTGTATGTGTGGTTTGCAAAGGTGGATTCGGTAGTGGAGTGTAGTGCCTTTGTGTGTTCAGTGTATCTTTGTGTGAAGCAACGTCCTGTCTGGCCTATGTAGAATTTACTGCAATCTGAGCAATTCGTATTATTTGAACATATCACACCCCACATACACAACATCGATCCTACAAAAGTCGACGCCGTCGCCAAGAACAAGACGGACAGCGCTCCCAGTGTCAGCCTCTGACGAAGCTTAAAATATGCGAAAACAGGTTCAGGCTGTAAGGTAAAACTTTTACGTTTTTACCAATAAAAAACTTTGTGCTCCGAGTCGGTACTGATATAATTATACCTCTTTTAGTTAAAAAGAAAATTGCGTTTTTCGATTATTTGACAGCCATTTTATAAATAGCTGTCGAAATTCCTTTAGAAATATCCAAATTTATTCTACTCCTTTCACGTATAAATTGCAAAGAGAACAACAATTTCAAAACTTTTTTTACAAAAGCTGTGTATGGTACTATCAACAGTTCGCCTTTGCTACCGAACAAGGAATGTGGTGTCGAGTGCCATTCCACTGCACGCATCACTGTAATACTGTACTACACATTTAAAATACGTTTAACACAGTTTTGGTGTGACTTGACTGTCTCTCACGAGGTATTTCTTGTAACGAATAAAAAAAACACACTTTAACAAAATATTCAATACATTATACTTACGTACGCACGTTCAGTGTAATACACACATAAAATTACATCTAAATACGTTTGAACAATGTTTTCTGAACCAGTAATACGTACCTCACCAACACAAGCACGCAGTATCATTGAGTAGACCCCCCGCTCTTCAGGTGTCTCGGCAGCAAAACTGGTATGCGTACTATAACTGTGTACCTTAGGAGATCAGTGGCTGTGGCAATTTGGAGGTCACGAGCAATTCCATACAATCATGGTGCATTTATCGGCATCCAGTGAAAGTCAGTACCTAGGATAACATTCTTTGGGATTACTAGGTGGCTGGACACACACACAGACTACCTTATGGTGCTGACCTTCTTTGTCCCTCAAGTTTGCAGCCGCCTATCCTGCATAGATCTCTTAAATTACATTTTTTGTACTTTCTTAAATTAAATTAAATTTTTGTACTTTGGTGGTACAAAAAGGAGCAAGTAACATCAAGTGTAAGGAGCCATTAGCATGAATTGTATTATTCGTTTGCTTGTTTGTTTTTTTTATTTATAAATTATCAATTGTAAGGAGACGTTTGGGGACATAAAACAATCGGGTGTAGTCAGAGAAATCAACTCACCCCGTCACATGGAGCCGTAACGTTTGTAAGATTATTGTAAGGAGACGTTTGGGGACATAAAACAATCGGGTGTAGTCAGAGAAATCAACTCACCCCGTCACATGGAGCCGCAACGTTTGTAAGATTATTGTAAGGAGACGTTTGGGGACATAAAACAATCGGGTGTAGTCAGAGAAATCAACTCACCCCGTCACATGGAGCCGTAACGTTTGTAAGATTATTGTAAGGAGACGTTTGGGGACATAAAACAATCGGGTGTAGTCAGAGAAATCAACTCACCCCGTCACATGGAGCCGTAACGTTTGTAAGATTATTGTAAGGAGACGTTTGGGGACATAAAACAATCGGGTGTAGTCAGAGAAATCAACTCACCCCGTCACATGGAGCCGTAACGTTTGTAGGATTATTGTAAGGAGACGTTTGGGGACATAAAACAATCGGGTGTAGTCAGAGAAATCAACTCACCGTGTCACATGGAGCCGCAACGTTTGTAAGATTATTGTAAGGAGACGTTTGGGGACATAAAACAATCGGGTGTAGTCAGAGAAATTAACTCACCCCGTCACATGGAGCCGCAACGTTTGTAAGATTATTGTAAGGAGACGTTTGGGGACATAAAACAATCGGGTGTAGTCAGAGAAATCAACTCACCCCGTCACATGGAGCCGCAACGTTTGTAAGATTATTGTAAGGAGACGTTTGGGGACATAAAACAATCGGGTGTAGTCAGAGAAATCAACTCACCCCGTCACATGGAGCCGTAACGTTTGTAAGATTATTGTAAGGAGACGTTTGGGGACATAAAACAATCGGGTGTAGTCAGAGAAATCAACTCACCCCGTCACATGGAGCCGTAACGTTTGTAAGATTATTGTAAGGAGACGTTTGGGGACATAAAACAATCGGGTGTAGTCAGAGAAATCAACTCACCCCGTCTCATGGAGCCGTAACGTTTGTAAGATTATTGTAAGGAGACGTTTGGGGACATAAAACAATCGGGTGTAGTCAGAGAAATCAACTCACCCCGTCACATGGAGCCGCAACGTTTGTAAGATTATTATAAGGAGACGTTTGGGGACATAAAACAATCGGGTGTAGTCAGAGAAATTAACTCACCCCGTCACATGGAGCCGTAACGTTTGTAAGATTATTGTAAGGAGACGTTTGGGGACATAAAACAATCGGGTGTAGTCAGAGAAATCAACTCACCCCGTCACATGGAGCCGTAACGTTTGTAAGATTATTGTAAGGAGACGTTTGGGGACATAAAACAATCGGGTGTAGTCAGAGAAATCAACTCACCCCGTCACATGGAGCCGTAACGTTTGTAAGATTATTGTAAGGAGACGTTTGGGGACATAAAACAATCGGGTGTAGTCAGAGAAATCAACTCACCCCGTCACATGGAGCCGTAACGTTTGTAAGATTATTGTAAGGAGACGTTTGGGGACATAAAACAATCGGGTGCAGTCAGAGAAATCAACTCACCCCGTCACATGGAGCCGTAACGTTTGTAAGATTATTGTAAGGAGACGTTTGGGGACATAAAACAATCGGGTGTAGTCAGAGAAATCAACTCACCCCGTCACATGGAGCCGCAACGTTTGTAAGATTATTGTAAGGAGACGTTTGGGGACATAAAACAATCGGGTGTAGTCAGAGAAATCAACTCACCCCGTCACATGGAGCCGCAACGTTTGTAAGATTATTGTAAGGAGACGTTTGGGGACATAAAACAATCGGGTGTAGTCAGAGAAATCAACTCACCCCGTCACATGGAGCCGTAACGTTTGTAAGATTATTGTAAGGAGACGTTTGGGGACATAAAACAATCGGGTGTAGTCAGAGAAATCAACTCACCCCGTCACATGGAGCCGTAACGTTTGTAAGATTATTGTAAGGAGACGTTTGGGGACATAAAACAATCGGGTGTAGTCAGAGAAATCAACTCACCCCGTCACATGGAGCCGTAACGTTTGTAAGATTATTGTAAGGAGACGTTTGGGGACATAAAACAATCGGGTGTAGTCAGAGAAATCAACTCACCCCGTCACATGGAGCCGTAACGTTTGTAAGATTATTGTAAGGAGACGTTTGGGGACATAAAACAATCGGGTGTAGTCAGAGAAATCAACTCACCCCGTCACATGGAGCCGCAACGTTTGTAAGATTATTGTAAGGAGACGTTTGGGGACATAAAACAATCGGGTGTAGTCAGAGAAATCAACTCACCCCGTCACATGGAGTCGTAACGTTTGTAAGATTATTGTAAGGAGACGTTTGGGGACATAAAACAATCGGGTGTAGTCAGAGAAATCAACTCACCCCGTCACATGGAGCCGTAACGTTTGTAAGATTATTGTAAGGAGACGTTTGGGGACATAAAACAGTCGGGTGTAGTCAGAGAAATCAACTCACCCCGTCACATGGAGCCGTAACGTTTGTAAGATTAATTTTTTGTTTAAATCGTCATCATCATCTTCACAACACGGCACAGGCAAGGTGTTGCCTGTTCCACCTTCAAATATCCTCCGCTATCTCTCTTGGGTCTAACCACTCACCTGTGTCATATACGTTTGTATTTCCAGACTTGTTTGACCTGTCTGGAATCCGACATTCTTTCTAAGTGTTTTTCCACCGTTGTTTGTAGTCTTTTAACTTTTCATTAAAAGCTTATAACTCTCCTCCCCTATACGGTCAAGTTTAGAACACCCTTTAACTGCTCTTAAGAACGTCACTTCCAAGGGCTGTATTTTACTGTGTTGGTTCTTGGTTGTTGCCCATAGGACACCCATAGGATAATACAGGCACTGTCATTACTTTGTAGAACTTTAATTTTGTATTTGGATGTAGCTTATTTCTTAAAATACAGTTGATTGTCCTACAGATCGTCTGGAACTTATCTAACTCAACAATAGTGACATCATTCAGTTTATTAGATACACTGTGAGCTAAAATGTTTCATACACGAAATTGACGAATACGAATAATATATTAACACTAAGAATTTTAATACATTTTTTGTAGAGCATAAACAAATAACGGCATCATTATGATGAAAGGCTACAATATTATGACATCCCATGCCTTGTGTGTGTGTGTGTGTGTGTGTAAGTGAGCTATAGGATCTGACAAAAGAGAAAGAAAAAAGAGTGTAAACAATTACGATAAGGATACACATAATCGGATGTTTGCGGGACACACATGCAGCGTTCGGAAATATGTAAAAATAATGGCGAAGTTGCAACTATGAAAGTGAGTGCGAAACACGATTATAGAACAAAATGGGAAGCGATTGCTTGAGGAAATTCAAAAATGATATTCAAAAATGAAATTAAGAATTTTGGGGATATCCAAAAATGATATTCGAATTCAATCAAAATAATGTTGTCTACTGGACTACCCAAAGAGAAGGCGGCAGGGCAAACTCCGTTATAAGCGTAAGCAGAAGTAGTAACAGGGAGTGTTGTCGAGGTGCGCCGATGGTCAACAGAATGTAGAGATTATCCCAATTAGGAGGGTAGTCCAATTAGGAGGGTAGTCCAAGGGTAGGGTCGAGATGCGCCGATTCAAAGTGTTTCAAGTTTTAATTTATTTTTGAACAATATGGACCCACTTTAATAAATAGTTGGGCTTTTAAGTCAATACAAAACAAGAAAAAGAGTAAAATGTATAAAAACATAATATTTTTAGTTTCTACACTTTTACTAAAATTAGTTAGTTTACCCTCAAGCTTTACTTTTACTGTGATATAATATACCTTTTAGCGAAATATAATACTGTGATACCTTTTACCGAAATATAATATTTATTACACTCTTTAGTATTTTTCTATATATTCTTTTTTGAAAATAAATAAATATATTGCCTGTAAATAAAATATATATTAAGATGTTAGTTCTTCTGTTGGTTCATATCTATTTTGACACAAGCTCTGGAAATACTTGCGGAATGCGCTAACTGTGAGGGCGCTTCGTTTCCGATCCTTTACCTGACCCCTTTGACCACCGGCGCACCTCGACCACTACCCTTCGAGAGTCCCTTATAACCCCCTTAATAATTTCTTGACCATCTCGACCCTACCCGTAACAGGTTTAGGCCTGTAATACGTGAAGCAAGAAGAAAAAGGAAAACAAAGAGAAACGGTTTCAGGTAAACCAAGCAGACCAAATACGCAGAGAGAAAAGGTGGACAGTGATAATGAGGGAGAGAGACTTTGAAAATGACTTATGAGATTTTTTAACAAAGGAGGAAATTGTAAATCGAAAAACAACGGAGAACGGTGAACGCCGATTGATTATGACGTTTTAGATGCACATGTTTCAATCTCAGAGCTACGTGTGTCCAGAAGCTCAAAGACTGAACGAAAGAATCGACAAAAAATACCCGCGGTAAACAGACGTTATGCGGGAAAGAAGAGGAATGAAGTAGGATATAGGCCTACTACACGAAGCGCGGCGGTAGAAAACAGAGACAGCACCGAGAAAGTTGAAAAATTATATACATACGTTATATAATCCATATATAGGATGCGCTGCGCAATCTCATGACATGCAAGAGACAGGCAACAACTAGCAGGTAACGTATGTGTGTAGTGACTCAGACAGAGAGAGGAAGAGTGAGAGAGTGAGAGAGTGTATATGTGTGTGTAGTACAGAAACTAGCGTGGGAAAATGTCGGAGCAAGTATGAAAATGATGGCGAGACGGTACTACGGCCTTGTGAAATGACACTGGCATAGATTGTGTGTACAGTTTGTGACTCATTTTATGCAAATTATTTGGCAGTCGGCAGTATTTGCGAGGAGTAACCTCAAGGTCACTCCGAGAGAGCTCCAGTTATAAATGCCCACAGTTTCGCGATAGACATGCTGCTACCCATCCTTTGTTTTTGGCACATTTCCGTCATTCATCTTTTTTATCGCGTGACTGAAGTACGTAGAAGGTATCTTCTTTTTGTCTTTGTTCTTCTTCGGGAAGCGAACAGATTTGTGTACCTCACGTTTTTCAACCTCTCGTTTGATCAATGTCGTACGAGGAAAAAAACTGCTTGCGCGTGGAACCGTATACCAAAACACGTGATTTACAACGAATGAACGAAAATTATTCAGTCATCAATTGATACGGCACCTGTAAGATGACACATAAACAACTATATGACTTGGGTGTCCGTTTCCCATTGGCATATATAGAATTTGGGCTTAAGGGGGGGTCAAGGGTCCGGTCGAGTCGGGTTCATACAAAACAAAAAACAAGTTAAGGCTAATCAACATTACTATTACTATGTTTAAAGTGGCTGAAAAATGCGTGATAACATCGTAAAATCAGTCCCATTAAAGTAAACTATAATAACACAATAAAAATACGCGTTAATGAAACATTTTTAGAAAATACTTACTGACTGAATTGCTTTTTCTGTATTTCATATTTCAAACGTACGTTCAAATTCTGTGTAATAAACCTGTTTGTATATTTAATAAAGAGTTACTAGCTGAAAACCACAGATGAAAAACTAATAAAAGAGCTTGAAAATTAAGACATTAACAAAATTCGTCAACTCTTTTGACCTTCTGAGGAGGGTCCGATTCCGTTCGCCCCCCCCCCCCCCCCCGAAACACGCCCGTGACATTTCCAGACGCTTTTTAGTGATAAGACTTTTCCTGCAGACTTTGTGGTGGTCAGTTCGTTGGTAGTAACCACATAAGTTGGAGTCTAAGACACTCCCTCCCCTTATTATGCAGGAGTCTTCTGACTTTTTGGTTTGTTTGTGCCTCAGTTCTGGAAATTCTAGCCGGTTTCTCCAGGATCCATCATCAGCGACGTGAAGTGGATTTATTTATTTCGTTTAATCTTAAAGTTACACTGCCGACTGTAGAGATATTCTATCAACAACGACTTGTATTTGATTTTCTTTAGGAATTGTATTAGTCCACAAGTGTATGGTTAATTTACTCGTAGTTAATGTTATTTACATTTTCTTTGTTCCTCAACAAAAAAGTACGTTGTACCTCACATAACAGCGTGTACGTAGACCGGCTGAAGATTGTGTTGGGCATTAATTCTGTAATGGGGGGGGGGGGAGTAGACTCAGTTCTGGAAACCCAGCTTCACATAGTCTGATAAGAAAGTTATTATTTTCATAACGTATTTAGTGTTTATATAATTTTGCGTTCTTTATAATACATAATATGTAAAATTATATAGTCAAGGCTTGGCTATGATCAAAATTCTGTTAGGTAAGTTAGGTAGGTTAGGTAAAGTTAGGTAAGTTCCCGATGGTCTGTGGAACAATCAACCGTATTTATAGAAACGATGTACGTCGAGATACAAAATTAAAGTTCTACAAATTTATGGCGGTCCCTGTACTGTCCTGTGGGTCTGAATTACGGATGACAACCAAGAAACAAGACAGTAAAATATAGGCCTCGGAGACGGCAGTTTTAAGTGGAGTTAAAAGGTGTTTTAAACTTAACCGTATCAGAAATGAGACCGTAAGGGAAGAGTTACAAGTTGCTAACTTGAATGAAAAATTAAAAGAGCACAAACAACGGTGGAAAGAACACTTAGAAGAAAGAGTGTCAGATTCCACACTGGCCAAACAAGTCTGGAAGAACAAATCTAGAGATAGGACACAGTTGTGTGGGTAGACCCAGAAGTAGATGGCTGGTGGATTTTTGAAGGCGGAACAGGCACAGCTTGCCTATGCCGTGTAGTGAAGATGATGATGACGATGATGATTAAGACAAGGCTTTGGTTAGTACCGTCACTGAAGACGTAACCGTTCTTATTTAGGCCTACATTTGCAGTATGGAATGAACGGGTATATTTACAGGTCGACTGTACTGTAAATACGGATTAGCAGCATTAACCGAAACATGCCGGTTGCCGAAACATTTTGAATTAATACGATATGAGAAAACACGCTTTTGGTACTTTGACAAAACTAATTTTTATTATTATTATTATCGAACTCTGACAATCGCGAACGTTGACAACCAGCGAGCTGTTTCCAAAGAGTTACATGAACAACTGGATACAATAAAGGTTTGCAATACAATTTTTTTCGTGTGACTCTCTGAATAACCTCTATGAAATTAAAGCAGCCACCTACTCAGGTATGTGGTGGTTGGTGTTAAATTTTGATAATAAAGTACAGCATCGATTATCCGAACATCATTTAACCGAACGATCTATTATCCGAACTCAATAAAAAGTACAATTACGTACTGTACTGAACAGTAATGTATTGGACGCGTGTAGGCGTACTGGATATTTATTGAAGATAAAAAATTGTATACTACAAATTATTACAGTACTATACAGTAATAAATAAACACTGTAGCTGTACAGCCGTACAGCCTATGAAGACGGCGAGAATGATACTAATACAAAACCACCGACGACAGCAAAGCTTTTGACGCAATTGAGACTATTCTGAAGTGGGCCGAAACAGAAGACGAGATAGATTGTATTCAGATTATGAATCTTAAACGACTTCAGTCTTTAGCAGTGAGAAAACGGGGTATCGCTTTGAAGCAGACAGTGATAGGACAAGTCTTCAAAAAATGTAATTCCATTGTATTGTATGTTTTGTTTTGTTTTCTAATTTTTAATTCATTTTAAAATACAGTGTTTGTCATTAAACTCTAATTTTGTTTAAATTAACTTTTCGTTTTTATTAATTACACTCAGTTTTAATTCAATGATTTTTAGCCTTAGTAATACATTACAGTACAGTATACAGGTTGCTGTAATTATATAGCAGTATGTTAGAAATGATTTTGTAATAAAAATCTTTGTTTTTGTAAAGGGAAATAATGTTTTCAATTTACGATCTCTTATCCGAAATATCGATTATCTGAACGGACCCTGGTCCCGTGAGGTTCGGATAATCGATGGTCTACTGTAGTCTCAAACATTATCAGACATTTACGTCTGCATCAAACAAAATCAAAAATAACACTTTATATATTAAGCATAATGTGTGTGTGTGTGTGTGTGTGTGTGTGTGTGTGTGTGTGTGTGTGTGTGTGTGTGTGCGTGTGTGTGTGTGTGTGTGTCGATTGGGCCAAATACACTTGGTCGTCTTCTAGGCAGCGATCGAAATAAAAACACTTGTATCTCTGTCGACACCTTGTTTTTTTTATCGTCATCACAAATAATTTTTCACAAGTAAATATACAATACAGAAAACGATATTCATTAAAACCAAAATATTTAAAACCATTGTTAGAAGTATCATGACTTACTGCTCAGAAGTTTGGACTACTAATAAACGCACAAGAACAAAGTTAATGACAGCAGAGGTGGACTTTTGGAGACGTTCGGCAAGAGTATCCAGACGTGAGAAAATTAGAAATGAAGTCATTAAGGACAGAATGAATGTGAAAAATTCAATTGTTGATTTTATCCTAACAAAAAAATTACAATGGTATGGACACACGAAAAGAATGACACAGGAAAGATTGGCACGGAGAGTTATGGAATGGATCCCACCAGGAAGAAGGGAAAGAGGAAGACTACCTATCACCTGGATAGAAGAAATTCAGACTATATTGAGGGAACGAGAAATTAGAGAAGATCTTTGGATGGACAAGCAGCAGTGGAAGATGAGAATTCAATCACTTCTGTAATCTTTGGTTTCGAAAAATGTGTAAACATTGTACAGCCGGAATAATAATAATAAAACGATATTCAAAACTGTGATATCTATTATAGACTCAACGGTAATTTAAACAAACGAAAACCTAAAACCCAAGTACAATATTGTTCCACAAATTTGGTATCAAATACACATTCTGTAACTTGATTCGCTAAATCTCATAATCGAGACTGACTCTATAACTCGCTTAACCAACTCACAATAAATACTGACTCGTTCTCCGTTTACCACCGTCTTATGTAGGTTGGTAATGACGTCATTCACCAGCCTTTGTTACTTACTATATAAGACGAGAACATTCTAGACGCTTATTCTGAAATCTCGTAGAACTAACTATGTTTACCTATCAATGCAAGAACATTCTAGTGTCTGTACATAAATTGTATTTAATGTAAATACACGTGAGTACGTACTTAACCTACGTGAGGAACATAAACTACGTACTATTTTAAATAGTTTTAATAATATCAATCACAATATTACTTAATATGTTCATAATATTACTTTGAATGTGGGTTGGGGATTCCCTAGTATACAAAAACTTTACGGGTATCCTATTTTTCAACCCGAATATAAGTTGGAAATGAGTTTGGAAGGGTATCTATGACGTAGCCTGTACAACAAAACTCGTACGTGACACAGACTCATGACGTGTAAGCGTGCGAACACACTTACGTGACAATAAGGTTTGAAATTATAATTTTTCAAAGAAAGTGTTGAGATACCGTAACGATGGGGCAATTTTGTACTCAGCAGGTAAGTGACGATGCCGGTGAAAGCATCTCAAAATTATGCAGTGTAGAAAATTCACCCATTAGCAATGCGGGTGTCTCTAATTGTCAGTGAACGTCGTATTTTATCTATCAGGAAAGCAACGAGTTGGAAGTCCGTGATGGATCGGTGCCATGGAAGCAAAATGATGTGAAGAATCTCCGTGCACTGTCGGACTAATTCTCTTTGGCACGGAAATATAATCTGCTGACAGTAATTTAGACTAGTTATCATAGTGCATAGTTACCGTGTTGTGCACATACCGTGGTGCAGTTTCTGTAGTCGTCGTCGACTACGTTTCAGATTGAACAACTATTTGTATTTAACGATGTTTACTTTTTCTGTTACTATGCTTAATATTGTTTCCTCGTAGTTTCCAGAACCAACAGAACATTTTGGTTTATTAGTAAAGTGGTTCTGAATCCGAAAAAGTACATTATATTTCTTTATACTACCGTATTCAAACATTCCAGTACACACATGGAAAGCCATTTGCTTTGATTATTTTGTTTTATTACGTTAAGAGGAAACATGAGAAAATAATTTAACTTCCATAACTAATTTAACGTAACACTGATTAATATTGTGCATGAGTTTGGGCGAAAAAATTGAGTTTGGAGTATACAATTTTGTACTATCAAACGTGGAAAAAACGGGAAAATTATTTCACAATTTAATAATAATTAGCAGAGTTCCTGAATGAACAATAGGCAAAGGCAACGTTCGTGGATAATATTGGCACACGTGTATCGTTTAAATCTTCACCCTCTCTCTTCCTTGTCCTAAACGACAGGATCAGACTTGATAATTGAATCTTTGAAATAATGGCATGGGTCGCCAATCGCAATTACAGAATACAACTTCCACTGCCTACCAGATGTGAATTTACTAGTATTTTAACACTTTTAGTTAAATAATAAGATAGAGAAACATGGTCCAGTTATAACGTTTGACGATTGAATATTGTAGTGGACGTCGAAACGAAGAGAATAGTACCTGTCTTGTGGTTCTAGGGCTACCCGTAGGCTTTCTATGATCGACAGAAGTTTTATCACCGGATTTTCGTTGTCCATTTTATACGAGGGCCTCTGGTTCATAGCACATGGGACAACGCTAGCGTTTGAAGATTGCATGTTGTAGAAAACGTCGAAGCGAAGAGAACAGTACCTGTCCTGTGGTTCTAGGGCTACCCATAGGCTTTCTATGCTCGAAAGAATTTTTGTCACGGGATTTCGTTGTCCATTTTATACGAGGGCCTCTGGTTCATAGCACATGGGACAACACTAACTTTTGAAGATCGCATGTTGTAGAAAACGTCGAAGCGAAGAGAACAGTACCTGTCCTGTGGTTCTAGGGCTACCCATAGGCTTTCTATGCTCGAAAGAATTTTTGTCACGGGATTTCGTTGTCCATTTTATACGAGGGCCTTTCATAGCACATGGGACAACGCTAACTTTTGAAGATTGCATGTTGTAGAAAACGTCGAAGCGAAGAGAACAGTACCTGTCCTGTGGTTCTAGGGCTACCCATAGGCTTTCTATGCTCGAAAGAATTTTTGTCACAGGATTTCGATGTCCATTTCATACGAGGGCCTCTGGTTCATAGCACATGGGACAATGCTAACTTTTGACGATTGAATATTCTAGGGGACGTCGAAGCGAAGACTACTTACTTACTAGCCAACGCCCACCCTTGGCTGTCGGGCCATTAGGCGGCGCGCTGACCAGTAGAGACGTGAGAGCCTTGCCGTACCATCTTCGTCTTGGACTTCCGTGTGTGAGATCAAGGCTGGACATGCAATTAGGTGATCCGCATTCATGGAAGCGTATCCACAGAGAACACATTCAGGAGACGACAACACGCCAATGCGGTGCAGGTGGGAGGCCAGGTAGACATGACCGGTTGTAGTTCTAAAAAGAGCAACACTAGTTGCTCGGGGTAGAGTTCTGTTGATGGGGCCGTCCGTAACCAATGTTGCCCATCTTTTTCCCACACAGGCTCTTAATTGTTTTTCTTTTAGCCATAGGCTTATTGAGGAATTTATTCGTGCTTTCACGTCGAAGCGAAGAGAACAGTATCTATCCTGTGGTTCTAGGGCTACCCGTATGCTTTTTATGCTCGAAAGCAGTTTTATCACCGGACAATCAAGGCCCATTTTATATGAGGGCCTCTGGTTCATAGCAACGTACGGGCCTCTTGTAAATCCTTACGTTTGAATTCGAAATAAGATATGGAAACGTTCGAATAGCCCATATGTCGTTTCTAACTCCATCTCCATCATCATCAACGTCTTCCCACAGACTAGACCAGTGCTTTAAACCTTTGTTTTGGCCCTCCCACACGAATCCTTTGCGGGCCTCCGTACTACCCTTATTTAATTTATCCCAACTGTTCCCTCTTTAATATAGATGTGGCGGCTATCCTCCTTGTACCTCTCCCTCTAGCTGTGGCAGCTACTGAAATTATACAACGTAAAGAGAATACGTTGTCTTCAAGACTGTTTAAAATCTCTTCTTCTAAGTCTAGACCAGTTTCATCTATTTCTATAAATCCTAACAACTTTCATTAAATTTTAAGTTGGTGGGCCTTCCTGCTTCATCTTCTGAAATTGAGACATATCTAATTAGTTGACCCAGTTGATCTTTTTCTGTTAATAATTTGTGTAGCATCTATTATTACAAAGAAACTGAGCAGATTTAATCTGCTTCAAAATAATATTTTCAACTTTTTTAGATAAAAGGTGAATGAGTTCATTTTGAATTTTGCGAAGATATACTTCTCCCTGTTCATCGGACCACACATTATCTCTTGCAACAATGGATCGTACTTACTCAAAAGCTTGAGAATTGCCAAAACGTTTCCTCTATTGGGCTGGCCTGTCTTCTCTTTACCGATTCTAAAGGCTAAATTTGAAGCACCCAATATCAGAGTAATATTTACAACCCGATCCAGCACTTTGGCATATTTATTAGTTTCCTTTCGTAGCTCATAATGAATAAGGACGCAGGCATGGCCAGTGGCCTCAGTGCATTCTTAACTGGAACCACTACTCTATTGAACAGTTAACCGAACTCTCAAAGTAAATCATTAGGTACTGGTAAAATAACACTAAAAGAATAAATGTAGGCCTATTTGTTTTTGATGTTAAATGGATACGGAGAAATTTGGTTTTACTTAAGTTCAATGGTTTACACACATTATTAAAATATTAAGGGAAAGTTTGCTTGGCCCCCTAGTCCTGCGGAGCCGGCTGTTACGCCACTGGCCTACTAGATAGCTCACACCGCCAGAGAGACTCAGTCTGCATTTAACACACGTAGCGATGAGCTGCTCTGTGGGCGTCAGGGTTGTTGTCTGTATACACATGATCGTGTTGTCGCTGACTGAGTTCCGTTTACCCATCTAAAGCGAGTTCTCTCACGCTGAACTACCTCGCTGTTATCATTCCTAGTTATGATAAAAATAATCATCATCATCTTTAAGGATTAAAATATCGGTATGGAGAACCATACATGACTGCCATATTCTAAGATTTATATTTAAATCTTAATATCGCCTGCCAAGCGCGATATATTTTCTCTTATACATGATGTACATTAAAATGAAAAAATTTTAATTTTATTGCCTGGCAACAAAATTATTTTATTTTTAACAATTACCATTGTTTCAAAAAGTTTAAATAAATTTTCAAGTACTTTACTCTTGTTAAAACGTATAAGGTTGCAGGTAAACTACCCCTTCCCCTTAACCGATCTTCACCAAAATCGAAAGTCATTGAGACCTCTACAATTCAGGGACGTATGCAAAAAATTATTTGATTCTGTTTGAATTTGCGGCTGTTATCGTTTGCCATAGAAAATACGCTTGATAAAAAAACGTTGCAGGTAAACTACCCCTTCCCCTTAACCGATCTTCACCAAAAACAATAGGTCTTGAGTACTCTACAAATCAGGACTGTATGCAAAACATTATTTGATTCTGTTTGAATTTGCGGCTGTTATCGTTTGCCATAGAAAATACCCTTGTTAAAAAAACGTTGCAGGTAAACTACCCCTTTCCCTCAACCGATCTTCACCAAAAACAATAGGTCTTGAGAAATCTACAATTCAGGGCTGTATGTGAAACATTATTTGATTCTGTTTGAATTTGCGGCTGTTATCGTTTGCAAAAAAAAAAAAATTTCCCTTGATAAAAAAAACCGTTGCAGGTAAACTACCCCTTCCCCTCAACCGATCTTCACCAAAAACAATAGGTCGCGAGTACTCTACAAATCAGGGCTGTATGCAAAAAATTATTTGATTCTGTTTGAATTTGCGGCAGTTGTCGTTTGCCATAGAAAATACGCATGATAAAAAACGTTGCTGGTAAACTACCCCTTCCCCTCAACCGATCTTCACCAAAAACAATAGGTCTTGAGTACTCTACAAATCAGGGCTGTATGCAGAAAATTATTTGATTCTGTTTGAATTTGCGGCTGTTATCGTTTGCCATAGAAAATACCCTTGTTAAAAAAACGTTGTAGGTAAACTACCCCTTTCCCTTAACCGATCTTCACCAAAAACAAAAGGTATTGAGAACTCTACAATTTAGGGCTGTATGCAAATAATCTTTTCATTCTGTTTGAATTTGCGGCTGTTATCGTTTGCCATAGGAAATACCCTTGTTAAAACATAAAACGTTACAGGTAAACTACCCCTTTCCCTTAACCGATCTTCACCAAAAACAATAGGTCTTGAGAACTCTACAATTCAGGGCTGTATGCGAAACATTATTTGATTCTGTTTGAATTTGCGGCTGTTATCGTTTGCCAAACAAACAAAATTACCCTTGCTAAAAAAAAACCGTTGCAGGTAAACTACCCCTTTCCCTCAACCGATCTTCACCAAAAACAATAGGTCGCGAGAACTCTGCAAAACCGGGCTGTATGCAAAAAATTATTTGATTCTGTTTGAATTTGCGGCAGTTATCGTTTGCCATAGAAAAAAAATCTACAGACAGACAGACAGACAGACAGACAGACAGACAGACAGACAGACAGACAGACAGACAGACAGACAGACAGACAGACACACAGACACTTTTCGGAAAACGACTTTTTTTCATGTTTTGAGTGTAGTAGAATCAGAATCTGCAATAATCTCGAACACGATTTTTTTTGCCATCACCATACTTCCATTCCTTAAGGAATATGGAAGTAAATATCGGTATGGAGAACCATATGGTCTCACTCCAGCGCTTCCTCAGACGTCCCACACCTCTCCGTCCCCTCGGCTTATAGTTCCATAGTTGTCTGGGGACGCGGCAGTCATCCATTTGGCAAAGATGTTCCCACCAATTCAGCCGATACTGGGCGATCCTGTCCAGTATACTCATAATAATCAGTTCCTGCCGTATATCTGTGTTTCTTCTATGATCATGGAGAGTATGCCCTGCCACGTGCCTGAGAAATATCATTTCAGCCGCTTGGATGCGACTGGTGTAGCCTTCCGTTAAAATCCAATTCTCAAACTCATAAAGAAGTGTGGGAAGGGCCATCACCTTGTAGAATTTTAGGCGTGTTGCTTTACTTGCTGGCTTAAGGGTTCGCCTAATGGTCTCGCACATAAGGTTGAACTTATGCAACTTATTCACAACGTCGTTGGTTGCGTTATAAGAGACACCGTAGCCCAGGTATCCAAAACTACTCACTTGTTCCAGGACACTACTATCTGTCACAATGTTTGCCCTTACGGGATCAGTTCCACGTAAAGCTATCACTTGGTCTTACGTGTGGATATTTGCAATCCAGAGTCTTTGCAGATTCGATTTAACAAATGTATACTCATCAGCAATCTGTTTTCAGAGTCCGACAGAATAGCCTGATCGTCCGCAAACAACAAAGAGTCAATTGTAGAGTGAACAACCATAAAATGTTCAGGAAGAGACATCTGCCAGTTTTAGCTATGATAATAAATGACTTATGTTTCTTTAGTTTCCTTCAGCGCTTCCTCGTTACATGTTTCTAGGGTTTCTTTCTGCTCGGTTCTGTGGAAACTTTTCTCTATTTTTCTGGTTTCCTAACTGCCGAACGTATTCTTAGGCTACGGCCTGAGTGGCCGCTCTAGCACAGCGTTTTGCGGAGCGTCGCGTGCAGCGTTCCTAACAATAACATTGCTACAAATGAACCTGTCCTGAGTCGCGTAGGCGGAGAGTGAAGCGGGCGGCGTGCTATTTTGTGTTTGGTGTAGCGTGCAGCGTCGATCTCAATCCAGTTTGTCTTCAAAGAGCGTTTGGAGAGCGTGCAAGATGTCGTTTGAAGAAATTATCGTCCAAATTCAAAACAAACCTATATTATGGATGTCAGCTGACCCGAATTATAAAAATCGGCTAATTAAGGCAAAATTGTGGAGGGAACTAGCAACGAAACTCGGCATAGAAGGTAAGCTTTTATTTATTTATATTGTACACTCCTTACTTTATTTTTTATTTTTACACTCATAAAGTATATCCTCTTTAATACAGTATTTAAACACAGTTATTTGTAAAATTAAAATATGATGATACGTATAATTTGCAAAACACAACCCCATATTTTAACTAAATTTCTTATTTTCATCTTTACTCATCCCCTAAAAATATTAATTTCTAATCTTCTTAATACCATCAGTGATAACACAAAATGCTTGTCTTTGTAAATATAATGTTTTACTAGCCGATATACGTTAGGCTGAGCCTGTTCTTTTAAGTTATGTGAGATAGTTTATGCATCATGTGAGCAGCCCCCGATTTCAGGTATCTTGCACCCTGGGCAAAGCATTCTTATAGCCGCCCCTTTCATTTTTTACTTTTCTCCCCCCCCCCCCACCACACCAAGATATTGTTGAATGTGTAAATTTTGGTTTTTTCCCCAAGTATAAACCATTAGTACCGATCAATGTAACTAGAATAATAAGGTAGGCCACTCCGGCCAATTACGCTCCCATTGGTTGCTTCGCTCTGACGTCGACTGGTGGAAGAAATACGCGCGAGTCTTGATTTACCATGCAATCTTACCTGAGACAATGTCCTACTTAGCATCTCTCTGCTGTTTACACGAAATATTAACAATAATTGTAATGAGCTATTCATATAGAAAAAGGATTAAACAACAAGATTAAGTGGTTTGTGGCAAAAAATAATGGTAAAATCTATTTCTACATTTAATAGAAAAGTAAGCAAGTCTGTCCACATATAACATTGACAAAATGGCACAAGATGTAAAATTAAGTCGGAAAGGAGGCGATATTGTATATATAAATATCATTTTTTATTATTCGTTAATTTTATATTAATAGAATTATTTCGACTGTTATTAATTTACTTAGAAACCTCTGATGATACTGATATTTTTCAGTGAAACGTGCGTTAGGTGTTAAAAAGAATATACGAAATTATACTACTTGCAGAAGAAACAAATTGAAAACATCACAAATTATATATATATATATATATATATATATATATATATATATATATGTATGTATAATATGGACAGACTTGCTTACTTTTCTATTAAATGTAGAAATAGATTTTACCACTATTTTTTGCCGCAAACCATTTAATCTTGTTGTTTAATCCTTTTTCTATATGAATAGCTCATTACAATTATTGTTAATATTTCGTGTAAACAGCAGAGAGATGCTAAGTAGGACATTGTCTCAGGTAAGATTGCATGGTAAATCAAGACTCGCGCGTATTTCTTCCACCAGTCGACGTCACGCGCCAACAACAGTTGATCGCTAGTTTATCGCGGGAAGCCGGATTGGCCCCCCCTGAGTACCGATAGCATTTCAATATTCAGTAAACGAAGTGAATGCGATAACATTGAAAGCGTATACTGAAAGGAAACATCAAACATGAAAGAGGAAATGACTATTAATTTTTTTTTTACCGCAGTGTAAACAAGTTTGTTGTCATAAGAGTTGCAAGTTACTGATATTGAGTAACGGTATCAGGCGACATCCGTTATTAATAGTTTTTAGTTGTTTAAAAATGTCTTTTGTATTGTGATTTATGTGTAGATAATGAAACAAACTAATAAGTGAAGTTAATCTTTTCGAAATATTTTTGTATTGTAAGTTATTATGTCCTTAGCTATCTGAGCAAAAAATAACAAATTTCAGATCCATGTTTAGGCTTTCTAAAGTAATTTTTTTATAATTATTGGTCATACTCATATAGCCTATATAACATTCCATTTTCTTTTAGAATTTATTTTTTCGTTTTATATTCAAGGTATTGCTAAATTACTTTACCTTTACTGTATAATCACTAATGAAAAGCGAGATAAACCAGTTTACTCACCTTATGTGACAGGAACAAATTTTTTATAAATTTTTTGTGATGTAGAACAGTGTTAGAATTTTATGAGCAGATCACAGCTTCTACGCTGAACACCGTTTACTGTAAACTAGTATTGATTTATGCAACTGTCCTACATTCAGTATTTAATCTTTTCTATATTCAGTTCATTTTGAGCTAAATTAACTCAGTAATTGACTTTTGCTGACTGACTTATAATTACGTAAATTTTCGAGGCTCATATTGTTTGAAATAAACGGGTCGAACCCGACTCTGCTCACAAATCGAAGGAATTCAAAAATTTCTTTTTACTTACACCTCCTCCCTTTATGGAATTATGTTAAACTTTAGAGACATTTGAGAAGTATGTTATAATGTAGAGAGAGAGAGAGAGTGTGTTAAATAGTAATAAGCATTTTGGTTGATTTGGGTGGTATATTATGTTATTTTGGTGTATTCTCCGTGGTACGCTTCTGGGGCCCAGCAGCAGGAAGTGTGCTACAATTTTATTTTGTTTGTAATAATTTTAGTTTACATACATTCTATGTCTCTATTTATTCATTTTTATGGAAAGAATTCGAGGAAACATTAATTTTTTAGCAGTTTCTTTGAAAAATTTTATTTCGTGTAATTTATCGTTATTCTCAAGTGTAACCTCCTAGTAGACTAGGGTGACGTTTGTTTATATTCGATCCTGGACATTGGTCCATATTTAAACTAATTCTTTTCAAATCATTTAATTATTAACATTAGGAATACAAAAGTGTATTTGTGTTTATTGTTTATTTATGATTCTTTTCAGACATCATTC
The DNA here is from genome assembly GCA_034769895.1 of Magicicada septendecula. Lineage (NCBI taxonomy): Eukaryota > Metazoa > Arthropoda > Insecta > Hemiptera > Cicadidae > Magicicada > Magicicada septendecula. Next base: position 15,090,900 of record CM068370.1, read on the forward strand.
AAAATCAATGACATTCTCCTATATACTTTCGTTCGTAATTTGCGAACATTTTTGTTTTTCATTCTTTCGTTGTAAGTACTCGTTGCAATTATGATTAAAACAAATTAAATTACAGAAAGAACTTTTGGTTCTGAGGAATAAAATAGAAGAAGTTTTCGCCGTTAGTTTGTATTTATTATATTTTGTTTTTAATAATTGTTTACATAATAATTTTAGTTTACATTCTGTTTTCCCAAAAATAGTCTGAAAATTGATTTCGTATGTTCCTCGCTGCCAGAGTAGAACTGTTGTTTCTTCTGTTTAGATGATTACCAGACGATGTTCCCATAGCTGTACTTGCAATTACAGCGCAGTCAGTATCAACATTTCCCTCAAGATCCCGTATGACATTGTGTAGAATACATGTAGTTTTTATAATAAGGCAAGCATGTTCAACATTGGTTTCAATTGGTTTGCCTAAAATCCGCCACTTTGCATATAAAATACCAAAGGCACATTCAACACATTTTCGTGCACGAGAAAGACGTTTATTAAAATTTTCATTTTTTGTGTCCAAGTTTCTTGACGGAAAAGGTCGCATTATGTTAGTTTTCAGAGGATAGGCTTCGTCAGCTACCAAGACATAAGGTAATAGTATTTCTGTTCCTGGTATATTGCAGGCTGGGGGTACATCTAGTTGTCCATTTTCTAGAAATGCATTTAATCTTGAAAAATGAAAAGTCCCTCCATCGCTTTGTTTACCTTTTCCTCCAACTTCAATGGTAATAAATTTTTTATTTGCATCTGCTACACCTTGTAATATTATTGAGAAATATTGCTTGTAATTGTAAAAATCCGATCCAGAATTTGCTGGACATTTAATTCTGCAGTGTTTGCCATCCAGTGAGCCAATACAGTTTGGAAATTGCCACAATCTATAATAGTCGTCCGCTATTTTCATGAAGTCCGTTTGAGTTGGATGTGGCATATGTATATTAACCAATTCCAGCCATAAGGCCGAACAAGTTGAATATACAACATCTCCTATTGTTGTTTTTCCCATGCGAAAACTGAACGCCAGTGCTCGAAAAGATATACCCGTAGCGAGGTATCTGTAATAAAAAAATGACATTATTAGGTGGAATGGTAATTTTACAATTATCCATTCTACATATTATCCATATATATTTTACATATCCGTTTTATGCCTGTGTAAATTTTCTTATGAAGTGAAAAAGTTTTTTTAATGTAAAAGTTTTTTTATCTTTAAATCAATTTTATTGGATGTTTTAAGTTATTTTTTTAAAGTTATCCACGGTTAAAAAATGACGTTAATTTTTTTCCCCAACGTGAATTTAATTTATGTTTAAATTTACATTGTTTCAAATAAGTGAAATATGGATTAACTTTCGAAATTCCATTAAGTCTCATATATTGTTTTGTCTTTATTGCAGAAGATGTATTGAAGAAAAAGTGGAAGCACTTAAAGGATCAGTATAGAAAAGAGCTGAAGAAGAAACCCGACTCAAGATCTGGAGCCGAAGCTAACGATTGTGTATCATCTTGGAAATATTTCCAAAGCATGGAGTTTATGAGGCATGAAGTAATGCCAGCCCCATCTAGTGGAAATTTAAATCCAGTGGAAGTTGAGGGAAACGTGGATATTTCAAACGAAGAAGATTCTACTGATGTGGATATTGACATGGTCGACTCAGTCGCAGCATCTCCGGCATCACAACAATCCCCGGCGCCTTCTACGTATCAGCCAACGCCTATCTCGAGAAAAAAAGGCAACATGAGAGAAGAGATGCTAGAGATCGAAAAAAAAAATTAAACTTATGGAGAAACGGCTTAACCAAAGCAACGAAGAGGAAAATCTGAGAAACGATGCGGACTATTTGTTCCTCAGGAGCATATTACCAAGCATGAAGAAATTGTCCGAATACCAGAAACTACGTTTTCGCGGAAAAATAAATGACTGGCTATTGGAAGCTCTAACCCCGAGTCAGAATTCAAATTCTTTCTATGTCAATCAGCCATACTATGCCCAACCAGGAAATGGCGATACCAGAAGTTATTTCCCACAACCGAACACTGGTAACACTAGTTCTAGCTATGCACAGAACGACTTTGAAAACTAAAATACACACTGTAAAAATATGCAAACATTAAATATTTTTAATAAAAACATGCTAAAAAAATATGACTTATATTTTTACTTACCTCAACGTCACAATTAATTTTTCTGTGGGAGTTATAATATCTGATATATGAAAGTTAGTACTTGCTACTTTCAAACGTGGTTCAATTTTTTTCAAAATGTAATCAAAAGATGATATGGACATTCTTGTATATTCGCGAAATTTTTCATTATTCAACCTCAAACTTGCATATAAAGTAGAAAATTCTCCAAACTTTTTTCTTTGTTTCACAATATCACTCGGACCTTCCTTGAAATTAAATTTTAAAAATGAATTTTCTTCTAAATACATATCGATAAAATCATATGAAGACATGATGAAGCAACAGCTTGAAATATGAACGTGCCGTACAAACGATCGTTGTTTACTGAGGCCAGTAGAGCGCACACCCCACCCCACCCGCTTAACACGCTACACGCCCTGCAAAACGCTGTTTAACTCAGGCCGGTACATGAGCGTGCAGTTACTACCTGCTTCACACGCTACACGCCCCGCAAAACGCTATTTCACTCAGGCCTCAGGCTTAGTGTCTGCTTATTGAAGTGAAAATAAACAGTTTTCTATTCTTCTCGTCTAGTTCAAGTTGTGTACTTTTTTTAATTCGTCTACTTTTTTCCTTCATTATCGGTGTTTACTCCGACTGACCATGATTTACTCGGAAGCTCGTAAGGATTATTTTTGGCGCACTGCTGGTGTCTCTGAGTTCGGCGGCAGGCCTTCACTCATTCAGATCCGCTTTACTACTTTCGTTGATTAATGAAATGGCTGAGCTATCTTCTCTTCTTCGTCTCTCATCCGTCTCCCTTTTAATAGCTCGTGTCTCAATCGTACCGTCTCATTGGATGATGTGTTATACAAATAATTGTATCCTCATCATCATCATCACTCCAAGGACTAGGCCTTAGACCTGTTCCGGAACCCATCTCCTCCTCGGTCTAACCGACATCTCTCTTCCCAGTAGGTGATAACCCAAGGTAGCCACAGGCAGGCGGATATCAGGCATGCGATTCAAGTGTTCATACCATCTCCTTCTGTGGGCTTCAGTCTTCTGGTGCAATCATACAATGTTTAAATCGCGTCTAATATCCTCGTTCCGTCTCCGGTCCATGAGACAACAACCTTGCGTCCCTCTTAGAAATTTCATTTCGGCTGCCTGAATCCTCTGCACATCCCTTTTACCAAGAATCCATGTCTCACTAACATACAGGAATGTGGGGACAGCCACAGCTTTATAAAATTTCATTCGGGTATCCTTCCATGTTTTATTTTCAGGTACCTATCAATCGTTCCTCAAATGAAAGAATTATATATCTCAACGAATATTTAGCGGAACACAGTGACGGACCCAGTGAGTGAGGTGTTGTCGCGCGCCCATCCTCAGAAAAAAATTATTAGTCGTCGCTGAAACGTCAAATTGAAAATATTTTATTCAGGTGTAATATATAACCAATCAGGTTTTGCCATGAGAGAGATAACAAAACACTAATCACAGTAACTGATACTTTATAGTCATCATCTTCACGACACGACGTAGGCAAGGTTCTTCCTGTTCCGCCTTCAAAAATCCTGCAGTCATCTCTTCCTGGGTCTACACACACACAGTCCAATAGGTTTCAATAGGTTTGTATTTCCAGATCTGTTTGGCCAGTCTGGAATCTGACATTCTTTCTAAGTGGTCTTTCCACCGGATAAGGCCTTGCATATTCAAGCCTTTGTTGCTCACTCTGCGTCTGTTTCTATTATTCCTCTTTTCTTCCAATTTCGTAAGGTCTTTCGTCTATTCGTCTTTAATGCCCTCATTTCTGATACATCTGCTGTTGTTTTGTTTACGTTGTCGCTCTTCTTATGTCTGTTGCATGCAACATTGTCGGCCTTATTAACGACTTATATATTCTAACTCTGGTATCCAGTCTTCGGTGTCTGTTGCGTCAAACATTCTCCCGGCTTTAGTGACAATTAATTTTCTATCAGTTATAAGCTGCCTGTTCCGCCTTCAAATATCTTCCAGCCATCTACCATCCTTCTTGTGTCTACCCACACATCTGTGTCCTAAGGTTTGTATTTCCAGACTTGTTTGGCCAGTCTGGAATCTGACATTCTTTTTAAGTGTTCTTTCCGCCGTTGATTGCAATCTTTTAATTTGTCATATAAATTAAGAACTTGTAGCTCTTCTCTTATGGCCTCATTTCCTCAATCCATCTGCAGCCACTTGGTCGAGTTTGGAACACCTTTCAACTCCTCTTAAGGAACGCCATTCCGAGGCGTGTATTTTACTGTCTTGCTTTTTGGTTGTTGTCCATAATTCACACCCGTAGGACAGTACAGGGACTATGAATATTGGGTATATTTCTACGAATATTGATTGGACTTATACATTTCCTTAGAACGTAGGGAATAATATAGTGTAATAAAAAACACTTCAATTGACTGTGAAGGGGAGCAACATGTAAATTTAATCGAATTTTCAAAAAATACTCGAGTTAAACATTCGTAAGTGACAGGTGTATTGATAAAACCAGTATTCAGATAAAACCGAGAGAAGGAGGCGTGAGCGCTCAATTAGCGTACAAACGCTACGTCCGATCTACGCTAATGTGCGTGGGTCGAGATTCCGTAATCACTGGCAAGACGGCATTGACCTGGGTCACAGTCGGTCCACTGAGAAATTCCTTTAACGAGCCAGGATTACCGTGGTGATTAAAACTTAGTGTCTGACTACGCTGGATTTCTCACGCTAAATTAGCATTATTGGCAATGTCATCATTACGTATAATCAACAGTGTATCATCATCATCATCACTAACACGGTTCGATTTCGTTTTGTCGTTACCAGCCTCGAAGTGAATCCTCAAGATAGAAACAATTTTTTTTTACTTCCATAAGGAAATGGAAGTATGGTGATCGCGAAAAAATTGTGTTTGAGATAAGGGCTGATTCTGATGGTGCTACTCTCAAAACATGAAGAAAAGTAATTTTCCAAATAATGTCTCTGTGTGTGTCTGTCTGCGTGTCTATGTGTAGATTTTTTTCTATGGCGAACGATAGCTGGCGCAAATTCAAACTTAATCAACTATTTTTTGCATATGTGCCCGACTTGTAGAGGACTCAAGGCCTATTGATTTTGGTGCAGATCGGTTAAGGGGGAGGGGTAGTTTACCTGCAACGTATTACGTTTTAACAAGAGTAAAGTACTTGGAAATTCATTTAAACTCTTTCAAACAATGGTAATTCTTAAGAATAAAATAATTTTGTTGCCAGGCAACCAGGTTGTTCGGTTAGGAGGGATGGGATAGTTTACCTGCATTGTTTTGTGTTTTAACAAGAGTGAAGTAGCCTACTTAATTTTAATAAAGTGCCCAGAAATTAAAGTCATATTAATCCACTCTAAAATGGTAAAAGAGATAATTATAAATGGAGTAGGTAGTTGAAGGGGGAGAGTGTGTGTTTTTGAAAATTGCTGTGCTGGAATCAAGTAAAGTATGAATATTTAATTTTGAAGGATAAGATACCTTAGAAATTACATATGATAAAACTATTACTCTATGAAAGTGTAAATATCATTAATGGTGGGGATCGGTTGAGGAGGAGGGATGATTATCTGCATAGTTCAGTTTCTTTATAAGAATAAAGTACCTAATTTTTATAGATAAAGTTACTCCAAAATAACATTATATTAAACTACCACCCCATAATAATAAAAATATCTATAAATAGTGAAAATAGTTTGAGGGTGGACTAGCAAGTAAGTACTTGTATTTACTAACTCGCTCAATGTACATCTATCATTAGCAATATCCAGTTTATCTTATGTAGGCGGAGCTTAGTCAGTGACATCGCGACCTCTGTTTGTCAACATATACCACACCTCTCCCCGTGTCGCGACAATTGCTCCCGGACGATTTCCGCTCCCCGTGACGATTGCCTCCCGGACAAAACCCTCCCCATCAATTGCACCCCTGGACAATTGCTCCCTGGACAATTCCTCCCGGACATATTTACATAGAATGGACGACAATAGGTTGACAAAGCAAAACTTCAAATATCTATGGGGGAAGAAGTCAACATCAAGTTGGATTAAAGTAGTTCAAAAGGATTTAGAAAAAAATAATATACACGCAGATGAAGCAATTGAAAGAGAAGTTTTTCGGGCAAAGGTGTTAAAAATGGAGGTAGTCCAGGGTAGGAGAGAGAAAAACGCAGGTTCAAAGTGGACTGAAGACAGGAAGAAGAGACACAGTGAGAAGATGAAAGAATATTGGAAAAAAAGGAAAGAACAAAGAGTAAAGAATTGAAATTGGCATGTGGTCCTTACATGACCGATACGAAAAAAATGATCATTTAACATGATGCTACTGGAAAATAAATAAGACTTTTTTCTAACGACACTTGAAAGGTGTTGTCAAAATACCCACCTGTGGTATATGTGAAGCGCTTCATGCCGATGCGAATCAGAAAATACACGTACTGGATCTTCCACTTTCCCGATAGGCACGAAAATGACCTGAGAAAAATTGAATTAAGAAACAGGTGATCTCATCATGTCCTCAATTGATCCGTCTGTCCAGATGTCTAACAAGTCTGGCGGCCCACCTTCCTCCAGCGTTCCTGCCAACTGCGTATCGTCTGTAACCTCACTTCACCTTTAGTAATTGTTCCAACTTCTATTTCTCTCGTAGTAAAAGTTCAGTTTCCTTTTATGTGTCAACTAATCAATAATAATACATTTTTTAACGAGAGAAGGTGAAAAATTTGTTCTACAAATGTCCGGAAGGGCCCACACTTCCGGGGTCTGTGGGTGGGTTTGAGTAGGTACTATACCCGACCCGCTAAAAAACCACCTCCCTTTCCTCGTCTAGGACACTAAACTGGACACACTACTTCGGGCTAAGCCTATTGTTCTTCAGACCTAGGGCTCACATCTGATTTTTTAGCCTTCTATATTCTATTGTCCACATCTATCTTCTTCACCCGAAGAATCTCTTCTGCGAAGCGTGCCACACAGTTCCAAGTGTCCTACCCTGAAGCATAATTTATAATAATAATAATAGTAAGAAGAAGAAGAAGAAGAAGAAGAAGAAGAAGAAGAAGAAGAAGAAGAAGAAGAAGAAGAAGAAGAAGAAGAAGAAGAAGATAACAACAAAAACAATAATAATAATATTATTATTATTTTAAAGAACTTACGTATTCATCATATAACTTATACTGGATTAAAATACAATAATGTAGGTGAATACAAAAGACCAAACTCCTTTGTATAATCGATGTTTTGTTATACAAGCAGCAGTATCGTACAGAGTCCAACTAGAACAAGCTGAAAATCTGTCAATATTTTAGGCGCTATAACCAAACTTTGAGATTGTTTATCGAAAACAGTAGGCTATCTAGTTGGCCCAAAGGATGGATGTACTTTAGAGCGTCTGTGACAAAGGTGGTCGCTGTGTGGCCGTTTCGCGGTTTCAGTGTGGTCGCGATAAACGATTTTTTCTGCAGTTACGTACTGCTGATTAAGACGAGACAAGGTGTTAAGAAATATTAAGATTTGTATCGTGCTTATACATTACGCAAGACATATAACGTCTTCTGTCGCCGTCCGATGTTACAATTGTAATGTGACGTGTAACAAGTCCTTGTTTGTTAGGCACAATTTGCTTCGGTAAAAAATGTTTGTGTCGTTTGAAGTTCTAATGTTAAGAGATTAAAAACTTTGAAACGACTTAAAATTCTCAGTTTAAATTTGGTTTTATGAATGTACAGGTTTTCCTGTAGTTCACAACAGCGTCTTTGTGTGGCATTTTGGTAAACTGTCACAAAAAATAAAGCTCTCGTTGTAAATATTCTATACTGTGTGAAAAGTGATAGGCCTACGACATAATATATTTTGCTTTTCTCTGGTACAATGACTCAGCTAATGGAGAAAACTAGTGCGGCATGATCTTGGATGGGAAATGCATTTACGGACGAAGTGTGGGACCCCCATTACAAGTGGATTATCCACTAAAAACCCTCCACCGTCTAACGAGCACTAGCCTCGGTCAGTTTATCACATTACTACAGACTAGGTCATTTTGCTGCGCCCAGTAGGCTCACATCTATATTGATGTACTCTGTAGACTCTCTAAGTCTTCCTTCTTCACCCGGCCCTCTGAGAAATGTTCCACATGATTCCAGACGTCCTCCCTTCTTCGCATGTCTCCGTTGATGTTATCTGGATCTATTATTCTTATCTCCGCAACCAGAGACAGCCTTCTCGTGCCCCACCTATCACAGTTGAAAAAGTTGTGCTCCGCGTTGTCCTCTACACCCGGGCAGTGCGGGCAGTCTGCACACTAGGCTTTGCCCATTCTATGGAGTATCCGAGATCGCTCAGAGCCTGCGTCAGTTAGAAACCGACCTCCCCAGTTCACGGCCTCAAGTGTTTCATCGGCATCGTGGTCCAGCGTCCAGTGCGGAGCTTCTCTTGCCGACCTCATCTTTCCGAACGTGCACAGTTCTCCGCTTCTTGGCAAGAAGATCGATAAGGATAACCTCAGCGTTCACCATAACAGCTGGTTCAGAGATGGTGCGGTACGTACTGTCTGGCCGCGATTCGATGATCGAGCATTGTGTAAGGTGGGAGAAGTATGGCCGGGTACTACGTTAGGCTAAGTGGGGGTAAACCAAACGGCTAGTACACATATTTCACCCTACCTCGCTTACAAGCGGCCGCGTGGTGGGGGAGAGCAGCCTCGATCATCCAGTCGTGGCCAGACAGAGGCTACCATCAGAGCTCCCCTCCACTGCACCTGGCCCAGTCCTGCCTGAACCGCCATCAGCAGACGACGCGTGCAGTGTCTGGATCCACTCACGTTTCTCATCAATCTACTTCGCCCCGTGACAGCTTTACCAGGCTTATCCGCTGTATCTGGTGGAAGAATCTTCGTATCGATTAAAACCGCAAGATATTTGGCCACAGGGTTCGTCTCAACGTTCACGTTTCCGACTTAAAGAGGCAAGATGGTTGGAATGGCCTTCTTGGTCAGGATTACTACCTCAGTCTATACTATGTAATTTACGCATAAAGGATAATTCATTTGATGCAGTTAATAATTTCAGATGCCTGGGTAAAATGATAGATAATAAGGGGTACATAAACACGACGATACATGAGTGGATACAAATAGGAAATAGGGCATAGTGTGCCAACAGGAGACTATTGAGAAGCAAACTGCTGTCTTCGATCGTAAGACGTGTTTATGGCCCGGTTGAAGAAGATGGCGAATGGAGAATCAGAATTAACCAGGAGATAGACGAGCTATTGAAGCATAAGGAGATTGTGTGATTCATAAAGGCTCAACGAACACAATGGTTAGGTCACCAAGAGCGTATGCCAAAGAAAATTCTGAGGGCGCAAGTCTATAAAAGCAGAAAGAGGTGCAGACCTAGGACAAGACGGCTGGATAATGTGCTAGAAGACCTTAGACGAATGGATGTGAAGGGTTACGCTAAGATGGCATTGGACAGGAGACTTTGGACGTTGGAAACCACGGCTCACGTTGGGCTGTAGTGCTAAAGAAGAAGAAGAAGAAGAAGAAGAAGAAGAAGAAGAAGAAGAAGAAGAAGAAGAAGAAGAAGAAGACGAAGAAGAAGAAGAAGAAGAAGAAGAAGAAAAAGAAGAAGAAGAAGAAGAAGAAGAAGAAGAAGAAGAAGAAGAAGAAGAAGAAGAAGAAGAAGAAGAAGAAGAAGAAGAGGAAGAGATGTAAAAATGAATGCAATGTTAAATGGCCTCAGTCAGTTTTATATATTATTATTATTATTATTATTAATTATTTTATTATTCTAATAAATGTAAGATTTTAAATAAATCGTTTTTTTTAATATTTAATGTTTAATTAATAGATTATTATTACTGTGTTTGTAAATATTAAGATTTTCCCAGATATTCATATTGTTACCTTTTTGTACGTTTTTAATTAATTTCATATTTTGAATGTCTGGAAATTTATGTTTATTGTTTAAACAGTGTGTGGCTAAATTAGATTTGTAAATATTAGGTTTTAAAAACGCATTGCGATGTTGACCGAATCTCTCGGACAGTTTTTTCTTCGTCTGGCCTACGTAAAATTTATTGCAATCTGGACATTCTATTTTGTACAGTCCATTTTTATTATGAATGTTGAATATAGTTTTAGGTTGTATTTATTTATTTAAATATTATTATTTATTATTTATATTTATTATTATTTACTGTTGTTATTATTATTTATTTATTTTATTAAAATAGAATCCAAGTAAAATCGATTATCCGTTAACGATTTGTAAGCGAACATTAAATTACAATTCAAACAAACCTCTGAAGATACAGAAAAATATCTGTGAAGCGTGCGTCAGGTGAAAATAAATCTACTTGCAGCGTATTTATTTGAAGATATTACATGGGAGACCTGCAGGAAAGTCAACAAGTTACTTACAATAGAATATTATTATATATATTGCAACAGATCAAATTTTATTATACTAATAAGGATATAGTGAGTGTGTAAAAATCACAAACAAATCTATTATGGAGGAGATGAAAAATTATTTATTATACACACAAATATAGTTTTTAAAGATGTATATTGTATTATAAATTGTCATGTATTGATAATAGAAATAATTGTTTGTATTGTTCGATAATATAAACCGATTTTACTTGGTTGCTGCAACGTCCTCCTCTCCTCTCGTCCTCCCGTCCTGGCGTCCTCTTCTTCAGCATCACTCCTTCCTGGTGTCCTCTTCGTCCTGGCGTCCTCTTCGTCTCGTCGTCCTCTTCTACAGCGTCACTCCTTCCTGGTGTCCTCTTCGTCCTGGCATCCTCTTCGTCTTGTCTTCCTCTTCTACGGCAGGCGGCTCCAGCGGCGATTTTTCAATGAGTCTCGTTGTTATTATGTTTGACTGTTAACGTTAATTAGTTTCTTCATAAATTGTTCACTCACAATGATTATAAATTTCACTCGTACAGTTTATTATTAATTTATACTTTATATTTTCTTAATCTCAGGGTTAATATGGTTAATAATTAATGCGGTGCATTAAACGTACACCTTCCACGCAATCTTGAAGTGTCTTTAACGTCCCTAAGCGGATATCTTAAACTAACACGAAACAGCACTATATTATATTATAATTTTTATCTAACTATTTTGCCCACTCGGTTCTTAACGCAAAACTTCGTTAAGAATTACCAAGGTTTATTTTATATATGATATTTCTATGTTCGTAAGAGAACAACTCTCTTCACCGGGCACAACTTCCCCTTGCAGATGCTAAAGCAGAACTGTGTCCATCCTAACTCTACAACGAATGAATCTTACTGAATAAGTGTATTCTGATTGGCTAAGCCCAAGTCACATGATTGATGGAACAAACAGATATAGGCCTACGAATTTCCTGAAAAACTTTGTACAATTTAGCAAAGGCCTGCATGGAAATTATCTACAAATTTTATTACCCTATCATTGATAAGAGTTACAAGTGAGTTTTTCTTCACTTAAAAAAAACATATTTCTAAAATAGTTATGAACCTCAGAGTACACACAAATTGAAGCTATTTACCTAAATACTTCCTTGTCAAAGTTTCACGTCAATCGGTTAACTACCACTGAAGCTATACCGATCACACATTATCACACCCGCACACGCGCACAAATTCACTTAAAAAAATAGATGACAATATAGAACACCTTTTTATGAAGAGTTTGGTATACCCTACATGCTTATCCATTTCTAAATACAAAACTTACGGCTAAAAGACAAAATATTACATAAAACAAATTTAAACAAAAAAATGCTCGTCATCCATGTGCTTTGATACAAACAGCATAGCTTATCATCCTGTGTTCCGTTGCACTATATATATATATATATATATATATATACATATATATATATATATATATAAAAATTAAATAAATGATATCATATTAAAATTGTTAATATTCTTTTGACTAATTTAATTAGTCATCCTCAACTGTATTTTTATATGTGTTATACTTATAAATAAACTATGAAATCACGCAAATATAGGTTTTATTTAGAACATTCACAGATAATAACCCCCCGCCACGACGCGACTAAGTTTACGAAGGTGTACTCGAATTTCCTCGTTCAACACCACCAATTTTACCAAGATGTCCTCGTTTCAGATCTGAAAAATATGGTGGCCCTAGTTTAAATGATTAAAACACGAAACGGAAGTGTTTGCAGTCAGCGTCTGCGCAACAACGATTTCTTCGTTGTTAAAACGTTTTAATCAGCGAACAAGAATCGCTGTCTGCTGAGAAACACATCACCGGTGGAAAAAGCGCAAATGTGCAAAAGCGTGATAACGAATCTAATTATAATACTAATGTTCCGTACACACAGATCGACTAGAGATAGTCAGACAAATCGACAAGTCATGAAAACGAGAGGTGGAAGAAGAAGAAGAAGAAGAAGGTGCGTGTGAGTTCTGTGAACGTAAAAACGCGCTCTCGTCATAAAATATTTTCACATAAACTTTTAAATGAAAAGTTAATATTGCATAGCTGTCATCGTTAAATTTAAGGTTGTTCACCTGTGTTCCCGTCGCGTACATAATAAATACAACACAGCACACGAACCTGTTAAATATAATCATACTTAATAATAGTTATAGACAAAACGCTGTTTTAATAATGTTAAGTGAGAGATGCTGTGTGGGAACCGAACTACAGCCAACTTGATTGCATCCCGACAAACGGCGTGCATTCTTCATACATTTACTGCCTAATGCACACACACACACACACGCACACACGCACACACACGCGCACACACACACACACACACACACACACACACACACACACACACACACACACACACACACACACACACACACACACAGTTTACGTACGTTGTTTCGTTCACATCTCGCACCGTACTTGGCACGAACATTTTATGTCTTGTTGAAATAAAATATAAACTCTTTTCCCATAAATTATTGCACAGAGAGAAGTGTCAAAAGTATGGACATAACTTTTGTAACGGAACTTGAACAAAAACGTTAACAATATTGCATTATTACGAGCTATTCTAATCGAGCAAAACAGTCGGTAAGAAATAAATTTAAAATTGTGTTTTTTGTTTTGTTTTTTAAGTACACTAAAAACTCGTTTATCCAGATTTGATGGGACCGCGCCCGTTTCGGATAAACAAAATTTCGGATAAACCGAAAATTCTATTTAAATAATAATATTTATGTAAGAACAGTAACTTTATTTAATAATAATAATAATAATAATTTAAAAGTTACAGTGAATATGACACAATAAACTATAAAACGGCACCACACTGTAACTTACAGCTTCTACAGTAGGCCTACTGGAACAGTCCTATTCCTTCTTCGTACAGTAATCAATCATAGTTTTTTTACCTAAGCTTTGAAGCTCGTTTGCTGGCTGCCCGATCTCGAGTGGGATCGTTTGTCTACGCTATTAAATATAGATTATAGCGACAGGAAAATGCTTTGCGTATTTTTAAAATTTACTAAAAATTGTTTTGGATAAACCGAATTTTCGGATAAACGCGATTCGGATAAACGAGTTTTTAGTGTATACAGTATTTATCACTTGTTCTGTCTTGCTACAGACCTAAAAGGTTACGATATATAATTAGTTTTACAGTAGATAAGCTACAAATGTGATTATCGTCAATTAACTTATAGAACTGAATCTGAAAAACGAAAATTTGGGGGAACCCCTGACTTTTTTCCTGCAACCAGTCTCTTATACTTGCAAATATATGTTTAGATTTCGTACTTTGTACGAGTATGTATGTAGACCAGATGTGAAGTTGGCGCGTACATATAGTTGACATGTTTCGCTTTTTACAGTTTATTCCGGCTAAAAAAAAGCATGTCCGGATTTTTGTTAGGCTTTTGGCTGACAAATTTGCACGTAGTATTATGTTAAAAGTGTAGCGCATTTTCTATGATTGAAAAAGGTACTAGATCTGAAAAACTGTATGTAGTAGATTTTTTTATTTCCTTTCCTTTCGCTATTTTTAGGCCTCCTATGATTTTACTGTGAATCTCTGTATTATCACGAAAGCCGCAAAATATTGATATTCAGTTTAAAATTTGAGATTTAAGTGTTTTGTTGAAAAATATTAGTCTAGATTTATTTAATAATAAAAGAATGGAGTTACTAAACATATGTCTTATTATGTTTGTATGTGTAATGATAATAAACTTCTCGTATGTATGAAACAAGCTGATGTCGTTTTATTTTTTAATATGTAGTAGGCCTATGTATACGCAAGCACCTGATATCGAACGGACATAATAAATGCTGCTTTATAATGTAAAAAAACTGCTGTCCAGCTTTTTGGGTAGAATAGCATAAATAAAATAATCCGTCTAACTTAACAGATGTGTTTGGTTTTAATGATTTTCGATCTGGCAACCTTAACTACACTTTGTAGTAAGACTATGCGCGCGCGAAATCAGGTGTTGTCAATACACATAATGGCAAAAAGTATTTCAAGTAAGAAACTAAGAAGCTCCTTTGCCATGAAGCTGAAGTGTATGTACAGGCAAGATGTCTGACCTAGGGTCCAAAAATATCTGTAAAAGATTGTCAAATTGGAAAAAAAATATTAAAATAATACAAATATACTTTGTGTATGATATATGACAATTTTTAAGAATTGTCTAAAATTTTTAGAATTTTGTGAACTCATCCAAAAATAACCCATCTAATTGAGTTACATTAGGATTTTATGCTTAATAATTTTTTGGCCTCGGAGACTACCGTTTATCTGTCTATCCAGGTTTTAGGGGAAAACATTGCAATTATTTTTATTTGAAATTTTCTTCAAATCGTATGAAATATTTGGTGATATATTCGCGACGGAAAAAATGACCATTGCGTTTTCCCATGCGACCCGTGGCACAGCGCCAACCCCCTTTTTTTTTAAATACAGTAAAATTATATAAAACAATAATGACACTATTCTTTTTCAAACTATATACTTATTCACTTTCCGCATAATGTAACTGGCGTTGCATTGTTAGTACTAAGTTCTTTTGTTCTTTTTTTTCTAACAAGCATAGTCAAAATTTCGTTTGCGTAAAATTCGAAAAGTTCGACAACCTTCACGGAGTACAGTGTTTACAATACAGGTTAAAAAAACACAACCAACTTAGCAATAACGAACAAAATTTCAGTATCTTTTTATTTGATAAGTCGATCTAACTCGTACGAACAATAATTTTTTTTTGAGGGGAGTCAGTAGTCCGTATGCTGGCAATGTTAAATTCCCATATTTGTAGGAATATGATAAAAATATGATATTTTCTCAGAAACCAAATGAGGTAGAGTCTTAAACTTTTTGTGGGTGTTTTACGATATATTTCACATCTACTGAAGCAGAATTATTTCTTTTTTGTTTTCAAAGCAATATTTATATTTATTTCAATTTTATAACATTTCTTCAAGGAAAATTAGTAAACATTTATTTTCCAACACCCAAACTATACACTTTAGTTCTACAATTTTGCTTCAGTAGGTAGACAACGGTGGCTT
Organism: Magicicada septendecula; assembly: GCA_034769895.1. Lineage (NCBI taxonomy): Eukaryota > Metazoa > Arthropoda > Insecta > Hemiptera > Cicadidae > Magicicada > Magicicada septendecula. The sequence continues at coordinate 15,106,645 of CM068370.1, forward strand.
AATCAGCCCTGACAATTTCAATATCCTAGTTATCACAGTTAGGAGATATGTGTACCTAAGTGTTGAAAAATATGGGTTCAAAGTGTATCAGTGAGAACTAAGGAAATCGCAAGTTCGTGACCAAACGCTATTTGCACGCAGAAAACCAAAACACATGTAGACATATTGTTGGCTTCAGAGTTGCCAGCATGAAGTACAAAATATTCCCTTTTACACAGTGGAAACCACATCATTTTAAGTTCAACCGTTTATAAAACATGTACTATTGAAACGAACTGTGCGCTAAAAATTGTAATGATTTACTGTGTTCAGGCGTATTTTATATTATTTAAAAATGTATTTCTGAGTTTATTTGTATCACAAAACATAGAATTTTGTTCAGAAAAGTGAAAATTTTAATAAAAACGAGCATTTTAACGAACTGAACATTTTTTATTTTTTGCCTTCAGACTCCCCTTAAATTTTTGCAAATAAGTAAAACTACTCTTACTTTTATTTGAAAATTTTGAAAACAGAATAATTTCAAGTTGTTATATTTCACAAAATTTAATTTTGAAACTGACTGCACTATTAAGATAATTTTACATTAACTAGTAGTTAAGGTACCACGGATATTAGATTAACAATTTTGTTTATGCTTTTCATCGCATTAACCAACTTTTGACATTTTTACGTACACAGTGTATCAATTTTATTGTAGGCCTAATGTAACAATGCAAGCATGAAGACAATGGGATTTCTGATGTCTCATTTTAAAGGCGCCACGTGAAATTACGTACTTGCATTCAAAATATAGATAGCGTCTGTTTCTTTTTAATATTTACTGTGACATTTCTAAAGGGTTTGCCACAGTACTGTAGTTTACTGACGCACATCTTGTCAGTCGTTTCAGAAACCTTTCACTGAAGACGGTCTTCAGAGGTGAGGCCGAAACGTCTGATTATAACATCAACATCGATCAGCAGAGAATTTTAGCAGACCACGGCGTTACTGCCCGGATAATAATTTGAATAAATATAGATATTATATTTGTTAAATTGGACTTGAACGAAAGTCCATGCCAGTCGCATCCAAGCGGCTAAATGAGATTTCTCAGGCACGTGGCAGGGTATACTCTCCATGATCATAGAAGAAACACAGATATACGGCAGGAACTGAATATTATGAGTATACCCGACTGAATCGTCCAGTATCGGCTGAATTGGTGGGAACATCTTTGCCGAATGGATGACTGCCGCATCCCCAAACAACTATGGAACTATAAGCCGAGGGGACGTCCGAGGAAGCGCTGGCCTCTGACCAGCTCTAATCTTTGCTTATTTGAGACCGGAACAAACCATCCTTTGTTTAATCCGTGAAGTTGATGATAATGATGATGATGATATTTATTGAAATAATTTTTTGTCTTTAAATCAAAATCTTAAAAAAACACAAATTGTAGTATTGTTACGACGACGAGTGAGACTGATCGTCGTAATAATATATTTTTTTATTTTACAATTAAAATAATTTGTTCACAAGTACAGTATGTTTATGTCACTGTACAGTATAATTTGACTACTAAAATTTACAAAAAACATTATTATCGAAACCTTTTGCACCATATCATCCTAATGTTCCAATTTACTAAAAACTAATTAAAAAAACAAGAATTTTTGCGCGGCTTCCTGGCTAAATTCTTCATCCCTATTCCTATCTCGGCCTAAATGTAATAAACTAAATTATCTGTCGACTTTACACACACACACACACACACACACACACACACACACACACACACACACACACACACACACACACACACACACACACACACACACACACACACACACACACACACACACACACACACACACACACACACACACACACACACACACACACACACACACACACACACACACACACACACACACACACACACACACAAGGCGTATTTTACCTGTACGTTTCTTTGTGGTTGGTTGAGTTAAAGAAGAAAACACATCTTGCTTCCTGATTCTCAAAAAATAAAAAATAAAATAATAATAATAATAAATCCGTATCTATCATTTTTCGTCTTAAAATTATGATGTTAAACATTATTGTTGTCAATAATTATTGTAAACGTTGTTATCGTTATTGATGCTGAAGCTGAACTAGTAATTGTAATGACAATACTAATAACAACAACAACAACAACAACAACAACAACAACAACAACAACAACAACAACAACAACAACAACAACAAAAATAATAATAATAATAATACGAAGGGGTTGAATAATAATTAATAGAAGGCAAAATGCTAATTGTGATGACATTCGTAATAATAACTTAATTTTTAAGAAATAATGTTATGTTTAATGTGTAAAATAACATTAAAGTAGAATACGAAAATATATTACTGTAATTATTTACGAATATTATTTGTATTGAAGATTTACGTAAACAGTTGTTTACGTTTGGATAATATACGGATAGATTTTAAAAAGTACAAACGTTCCAAATAGCCTACTTGAATTAATATTGAATAATACATTCATTACATCATGTACGTATTATAATGAATGGACAACGTTGTGGCATAAAGTCTCATAAAATATTAATTTCTGGTATTAGTGATTCGTAGAATTAATTATTGTTTTGAAAGTATGCATGCGTTAAGACAGAGATGTGTACATTAGAAATGAAGAAAGCGGAGAAGCATCAACTGAGCGAGCGAAATGGTCTAGTAGAGTTCCCACGGCTGTGACCTTGGATGACGTAATATAACCTCCCTGACCTCTCTACCTGGGAACTAAACATAATACTGTACGTCTTTTTCTTCTGTTGCTTCTTCTTCTTGTTCTGCTGCTGCTTCTTCTTTTTCTTCTTACTTCAGTCAAGTATTGTTTACTACTACGTATACGTGTAGTAATAATTAATTGTAGTTACTTAATCATGTTTTTATTTACAGGTCATCGAACTCGCGGCACCTGTATGCTTCATTCTAAGCGTTCTTTCGTTTACACATCTTTCACAGCCTTGTGAATATTGTCAATACAAACTTGTGCGAACGTACGCGTTTTATAAAATTTAATTAACTAATAACTTAATTAGATTACATTTAAATTAATTTAATAACTCAAAAATAATTACCGTAATAGTAATATTACAATTCATTGAGCAATACCGTACGTACAGCTTATACAGCGCAATACCATACCATAGTGAAGTTAAATACTGGTTACGTTAATGAGAATCGCTACAGCCACAGAAATCAAAAAAATATTAAACGATGATTCTGGGCTATTGTATGGACTGGGCTACAAATTCTGGGCTTTAAATAGTTATTTATTGTATATGAATATTTACCTAAAAATTTAGAACAGGAATTATAGATAAACAATGAAAGTGTTGTTAATTCCAGTGAACGTTGTTAAGTAATACGAAAGTATCCACAGGACATTTACGTAGGTTTGTATATACGGCGCTCGCATGTAAAGGTTTTTTTAAAATTCTTTTTATAATTATTCTATGAATATAACACTACAGCAATCTTTAAAGAAAAATCTAACTACGACTTTTACCATGTTTTAAAAAACCTTACACTTTCTCTTGTTTTTTCCGGAATTCACTGCAAATATTTATTTAAAAAACTAAAATACTTTACTCAAAATAATAATAATATTATTAATAATATTATTACTAATTTTCTGTGCTGTGACATTAAATATTATACCTAATATAATATCTACTATTTTTTATAAATATAAACATCGTTTAACGCGTTTGAAACAGCTTGTAATTATTTATTGTTTACATTTGTTTAAAAATCACGAGTGATTGATAATCTGAAGGTTATTCCTTGTCGCACCAGACGACTTTATCTTCAGCTGCTCTCTTTACCTCTTCGTAGCTCCCATAACCCAAAGTAACAATAGTGAACCTTCTTCACTGCTTAGGATCTTCCATCGTCTTTTTATACAGAATTCCAAGAATTCCAGCTTCGTTTTCCTCTGTCATTGACAGAGGCGTATTTACGCGGGGCGAATGGGACCGAACCCCCCCCCCCCCAGAGATGATCGGAAAAGTTGATCAATTTTGTTAATCTCTTAATTTTTAGACTGTTTTATTTTTTCATCTGTGTACGCTAATATAGTAATAAATCTTTTTTAAATATACAAACAGGTTCATTACACAGCATCAGCGCATACGTTTGAAATATAGAATACAGGAAGATCAATTCAGTCATTATCGTGTTCGAGATAACGGCAGACTCTGATTGTACTACCATCAAAACATGAAAAAAAGTCATTTTTCGAAAATTGTGTGTGTGTGTGTGTGTGTGTGTGTGTGTGTGTGTGTGTCTGTCTGTGTTTTCTGTCTGTGAATTTTTTCTATGGCAAACAATAACAGCCCCAAATTCAAACAGAATCAAGTAATGTTTTGCATAAAGCACTGAATTGTAGAGTACTCAAGGCCTATTGATTTTGGTGAAGATCGGTTAAGGGAAAGGGGTAGTTTACTTGCAACGTTTTACGTTTTAACTAGAGTAAAGTGCTTAATTTTGATAAATAAAGTATCCTGAAAAGAAGGCCATAATAATCCACTGTAGAAAGGTAGATGAAATATCTATAAATGAAAATGGAAAGGGTTGTTGAAAGGGGAGGTAGTAATTTTTTTTTATAAATAATTAAAATGGTAGTTGATGATGGAGGAAGTAAATTTTATAAGTTTTATATGTGTAATACGTTATTGACAACAAAGAAGTAGTTTCTATGGAAACATTTCATTTCACTTTAACAAAATTCTATATTTTTTCATTTTAATTTAAATCATGTATCAGAGAAAATATATCGTTCGTGGCAGGCAAGCATATCTCAATTATGTAATGTTTACATTTCCATTTTATTATTACGATTACCGCAATAAAAAGGCAGGCAAGACACACACACACACACACACACACACACACACACACACACAATTCGCGTTATTTCTGGCCTCACTCATGTTTATTTTCTTACATTTCCACGCTTTTTAAATGGAAAGTGCCGAAACCCACACCAACACAACGCGTGCAAGCCGAAAAAGTGTCCAGCGTGGATAACGATTTGCTTCCTGTGGATCGCTGGGCAGTGTAACTGCACGTGTTTACAGAGGAACGGTTCATAGACAGACTTTTCGTCTTTAGGGAATGAACCCTCTGCAAGATGCTCAGGGTCCATGAGTGACTTCGGAGCGCTTCGGAGGAGGGATGATTATCTGCGTAGTCGGTTTCTTTATAAGAATAAAGTAAGCCTACATAATTTTTATGGATAAAATTACTGAAAATAACATTATATTAAATGACTACCCCATAATAACAAAACTATCTATAAATAGTGAAATTAGTCTGAGGGTGGGTGATATTTTTTTAGAAATTACCAAACCGAATTCAAGTAAATTATTTTAAATATAAATCTTACAACATGGAAGTCATGTATGGTTCTCCGTACCGATTTTTTTCTTTTGCATGAAGCCGACCCGATCCCTCCCCCCCCAAGGCCAAATTCTAGATACACCACTGGCCATTCATATCTCCGAAACAAAAATTTACAGCCACATTTCATATATATCTGGAAACCCACACGCATTAAAATCACGTTATTATGGCCCCAGACGAGATCATATAAAATTATGATTACGTTACCATATTCCTTAGTCAGTATTAGTAGCTCTTCGATTTCTACGTGTAATTTCTCTGTGCCATATTAGATTTTGGTAAATATGCTCGAGTAATCATCGAACCCGAGGGTTCAGTACTGATAGGTGACGAAAGTTTGCTCACTTTTGATAAGTTACATAACACTCCACGCGCCAAACTGCCAATCTTTACAACTTTTACTTAAATGTTTATTAAATTGTTGTACTCTTAAAACTTTTTCTTCGACTGTTCTCTTAACAATTAAATTCCTGATTCGAGAGAAAATTTAATCTTATACAATTAAAACTTATACAAGAGGCCTACATATAAAACGTATACAATATAATTATAAGTTATTCGCATAGCTCGAGGGAGTAATAATTATTATTGTGCAAGGGCGTTTTAACGATTTATGAGGGCGTTATAACGATTTTTTTAGCGTTTTAATTATTATTGTGCAGGGGGGTCGACAGAGTTAACGAATTTTGTTAATCTCTTAATTTTTAGGCGGTTTTATTATTTTTTCAGCTGTGTACGCTGATATAGTAGTAGGTCTTTACAAATAGTAGTTAATATACAAACAACTTTATTACACAGCATTGAGGTATAAGTTTGAAATATGAAATATAGGAAAATCAATTCAGTTAATAAGTAGCTTTTAACAATGTTTCAATAATGCCTATTTTTATTGTGTTATTATTGTTTACTTTAATGGAACTGATTTCATGCGTCAGTTCATGCGTTTTTCAGCCAATTTAAAGATAGAAATGTTGATTAGTCTTAACTTGGTTTTCTTTTGTATGAATCCGAGTCCCCCAAGGCCAAATTCTAGATACGCCACTGTTACTGTGTAAGGTTACATAAACTGTACTTCATTCACACACAAATCCTCCGGTCCTTTTTTTCTCTCGTTCCGTGTTTCCTCTTGTCTTTAGCGATTTCTTGCAGTCAACTTATCCCAGTTTTGGCTTTTCTTGTTCTTATTTTCCTCGATTTTCGTTCCCCATATTTATCTTAAGCACTAAACGAATAGAAGTGGCAGTTTGGAACCTTAATAAAAACAAAGCCCCAGGACTTGCGGTAGCCTGCCCGCATACCGAAGCATGGGGGCGAAACTGTTAATACATGATGTAATTCATATGGTCTGGATAAAAGAAATAATGCCCGATAATATGCCTAGTAGGAGTCTGGAACAACATGCCCAATTTACAAGAAGGGAAATAAACTGGATTGTAACAATTATAGGGGCATAGCGTTATTCAGCGCTGCATACAAAGTACTGACCTCGATAATTAATGAAATGCTTAATCAGTGGGCAGAAAAAGTCTAGGGGAATACCAATGTGGTTTCCTACCGAAAAGAGTTGTTTGTTATCAGACAGATTATAGAAAAGTGTTATGAGCATGATATAGATTTTCACATGGTGTTTGTGCACTTTAGACAGACATTTGATAGTGTGCGAAGGTAAAACTTTATGAGGCCGTGCAGGATTTGGGGATTCCTTTGAAGCTTATAAAGTTAACGAAAGCCAAACCCATGAGATTCACAAAAGCCAAAATTAAGTATGAGAATATGCTAAGTGAATCATTTAATAAGGGAGTTAAGCAAGGTGATGGGTTATCGGCCACCCTCTTTATTATTGCGCTACATTATGCCATTAAAGTCAAGGAACAATATTAAATCCTTGGAACCATTTTTCCAGACAAGGAACCATTAAATCAGCGAGGAACGATATTAAATAAGACAAGCCAAATACGTACTTACACTGACGGTTTTTTGATAATAGCCAGAGCAAGACAACGGCTGGTTGAGGTATACAACGAGCTGAATGCTATAATGGGACTCAGTGTAAATATCAACAGAACTAAATACATTCTGATTTCTACATCAGAGAGGAGAAGAAATTTATATAACTTATGCTTAGAGGATAACTCATTTGATGGTGTTAATAAGTTCAGATAAATGGTTAACATGATAGATAATGAAAGGTCCATAAACACTACAACACATGACAGGATACAAATAGGAAATAGGGCATATTATGCCAACAGCAGACTGTTGAGAAGCAGGTTCATTAGTCGTAACACAAAAATAAAAATATATAAGACACTTATCAGACCGGTTGTTACTTATGGATGCGAGACAGGGACATTGATAAAAAAGGAACAAGAAACATTAAGAAGGTTTGAAAAAAGATCGTAAGACGTGTTTAAGGCTCGGCTAAAGAAGATGACGAATGGAGAATAAGAAATAACCAAGAGACAGATGAGCTATTGAAGCATAAGGACATTGTAAGATTCATAAATGCTTAACAAGTACAATGGTTAGGTCACCTAGAGCGGATGAATGATCAGCGTATGCCAATGAAAATCCCGAGGGCGCGAGTCAATAAAAACAGAAAGAGGGGATGACCTAGGATACGATGGTTGGATGATGTGCTAGAAAATCTCAGAAGAATGGATGTTAGGAGTTACACTTAGATTGCAATGGACAGGAGACTTTGGAATAGATTGGTGTTGGAAGCCGGGACTGTCGTTGGGCTGTAGTGCTAAAGAAGAATAATATTTATCTCACGGTCTTCTTAGCATCTGCCAGACATGTTCCAACGAACTCAGTTGTCTTTCTTTCATAAATCCAAGAGTAGACCGTTTCCCAGGACTAACGATTTCCCGTCTACCTTTACGTCTAACTCGTTCATTTCTCCTCAGATACTTCTACTCAACACCATGTATTTTGTTATTCTATTTTTCAATCAATATCCAGCAGTCCTGTCATAGATCTTGAGCTATATACCGACAACATAAGACATTTAGTATAGGTACATTATCTTAAATATTTTCCATTTGCTTTTGTGACTTATCTCTTATTTATAAAACTACCATTCATGGAGCAGTACAGTTTTTGTCTAGTATTTGATGATTTGCGTTTCTTTTCTTGCACTGTTACTCCTAGGTACTAAAAACGTTCTTATAAAAGCGTAGAAATTGGAGACTTATCATATCGCTCCAAGATACTGAAAATCCCTCAAATAGTTATGAAGGAAACGTTTATGAAGAGGTAATCAAGTCAATTAGACGGACGTAATCGTAATTTGTAGAACCTAAAAAAAAGATCGCAAGATCAGTGTGGGTCGGTGTACAAGTGTACAAGCTAGAGATTACTGGGGATTTTCTGCACTGAGAAACAGAGAAATCCGAGAGTCGTAAAGGGTCGTAGAAAAATGAAACTGTTAGAAGGAGAAACTATAATGAATTAATATGTAGTAGACTATAAAGAGAGTTCGAATAGTGTTAAATATAGCGGATCGCGCTAGGAAATATTGACATCATGTTTGAAACCAATGGATCTTGAAGGTAAGGTCATTACTGAGAACCGTGAATAAGAAAATACAAGTTATTAGAATCCAGTACAAAGTGTATTTTGATAAGAAAATTATAAATGATTGTTGAATAAATTACGAAAGAAACAGTTCTAGTCTAGCAGTTAAAAAGTCTCGCATCGGTGCAAGAGACACCCGTTCGAGTCCCGGCAGCAATATTTCTACGTTATATGTTGTGAAACTAGTCGATTCCCACCTTAAAAGGCCTGCTAAACCAAGACCCCCCCCCCCACTCGCCTGCTCGTATACACACACACAAAGGCAATAAATGAAGGAAATATCGTTCAATGAAATTATTGTTTATATTTTTATATAAGATCGCTATTCGGCCAGAAAAATTTGCGAAATCGTACAACTTTGCGTGGAGTAACAAGATATAACGTGCGCGCGCGCGCGCGTGTGTGTTTTAAATTGAAACCAGTCGTAAAAGTGTTTTAAATAAATTATAATAATTCTAGGAATGTGAAAAAACACCGCCATAAAGTAGGTAAGAAATAAGTAATGACGTAATATTTTATTTTTAAACGACGACACGATAATTACGATAAAATTGGCACAACTGTAATTAAATCGTATGGGAAGTGAGTGAACGAACGTCTTGGAATTGAGAGGTTATGTGGCGTGAGAACGGATCTGCGGATCCTCTCTCTGTCGTGTATTTACAAACTATTAAACATCGTCATTTTGTGTTTCTTTTTTGCATCGCTCACATTCTTGTGAAATATTTCTTTTCAACACACATATCCTAATGGTGAAAGAATTATTTTTGTATCTAACATTATTCCTTGAAGCTGATTTTGGTTATAGAAACTAGACCATTTGCTTTTAACGACGAATAATTATAATCCATGATGTAAACCTTTCCTACGGAAAAATGTATGCGGTGTAATATCATGGAACTAGCAGTAGTGGCTATTGTAATTCATCATCATCATCATCATCATCATTATCTATTCCACAGGATTAGGTTCTAATGCCTGTTCCGGCCCCAAACGGCTCACTCGTCCTGTTCAACCCCCTGTTTGTTGTAATTATCTAAGCAAATATTGAGCTCATCATTATTTGTATTGCTTTGGTGGCTTAATTCTTTTGAGCGATTTAATGTTTTTCGAAAAGATTTTGTCCAACAATCTGACGTAGTCTACATCCATTTATTTTAAAAATTTGTTTTCTTTCGATTAGAGGACATAAGTCGATTGTGTAGAACCGCGGGATCGTGACTGTGTATTTGAAAGCTACACGTGAACTATGAGAATATCAGCGTAGACTCGATACTTGTAACCGAATAGGACTGAAACAGGCATTCTAAGTAATTTATTATTTAATACAATGTTGGATCAAGCTATAAAAAACCTGAACAGAATTTAAAGCAGTACAAGGTGGGTTATTGAAGAATGAATGGTAGCGGAGTTGTGTTACACAGAAGACATGGCGATCTATGAAGGAACAGAACAAAAACTAGGAAGTGCAAGAAATAACCGTTGAAGAAGCTAAATACGAAAATATATACTATTTAACGAAAGTTATGGATACAGTAAATACAGGAAAAAATTAAGCTAGACATGAATGAGATAGAGCAAATGAACGGATTTAAATATCTGGGAGGGACGGTGAGCAGTAAGAGGGACAGAGAACGAAATACACGAGCGTTCAGCAAATACAAGAAGGCTGTTGAACGCAGTACAGTAAACAGGAGAAAGCATTGATAATTATTCGTGTAATTCGTCGCCATTGATAAGCAAGACTAAGGAGTAAATTTATTAGTAGGGAAATTCAGTTTCTAAACAAGATACAAAGAAACACAAAGAGAGATAGAAATAAGGTATTCGACCCCGGACCCCCTCCCCAAGGCCAAATTCTAGATACGGGACTGTATGTGCAACAGTTGTGATGTAGCTATCGAAACAGTAGGGTATGTACTAACAAATTATTATTATTTTTTTCGTATCGGCCATCTAAGGACCACATGCCAATTTCAATTCTTTACTCTTTGCTCTTTCCTTTTTTCCAATATTCTTTCATCGTCTCACTGTGTCTCTTCTTTCTGTCTTCAGTCCACTTAGAACCTCCGTTTTTCTCTCTCCTACCCTGGACTCCCTCCATTTTTAACATTTTGCACGAAAAACTTCTCCTTCAATTGCTTCTTCTGCATGTATATTATTTTTTTCCAAATCCTTTTGGATTTCTTTAATCCAACTTGATGTTGACTTCTTCCCCCACACATATTTGAAGATTTGCTTTGTCAACCTATTATTGTTCATTCTATATAAATGTCCAAAAAATAATAGTCTTTTTTTTCTCATTGTTTCTGTTATATTTTCTATACTTTGATATATTTTATTTCAACATTACTTCTTAATTTCCAACCTTCTGAAGTTTTTCGTTGGCCTAATATTTTCCTAATAATTCGTCTTTCCAATGTTTCTAGTTTGTCTAAATTATAATTCAATGCTAGACATTCACTTGCATATAGGCATTCTGGCTTCACTACTGTACTGTAATGCCTTATTTTCGCATTTTTAGATACGCACTTTTTATTGTAAATATCTTTAGTTATACCATACGCCCTTTCCATCTTATGAAGCCTTTCTTCTATAGCAGATTTTTCCAAGCCATTCTCTTGAATTATCTCTCCTAGATATTTAAATTTTCGAGCCCTCTCTATTCGACCAGTATCTGTTAACAGGAATTTTGGCGCGTTTTTAATGTTTTTTAACAAATTATTTTTATTCTTAGAAACATTCGAATATTTGAGTACTTGTTTTATGTAATATCTTTATTGTAGGCTATTCTGCTAGGTTAGTATGTTTTGGTTGCCGTTGGAATGTTTTGTGAATGGCCTACACCTCATAAAGGTAGAAAAATCTTATTGATAAAAAAAATGTACAGAAAGTTATTCAGTCCAGTGAATGTTTTGTCAATATACGGTCACTGAGGAAATCGGAAACACAGGCTTCCTTTATGACTTCGTTTATAATGCTGCGTAATTCTCACACCATTTTATACGCATAGGCTGAGGCGCGCACACACACAGGAAAGTTATAAAATGAGTTACATGGAAAAGAACTTAACAGACACTACCGACCGAGACCGATTTTGAAGTTGTTCTGTTTCGATTTGTTTTTGGAGAGACATTGTTTGGTACACAATGTGTGAAATAAAAATCGAAAGTATGACATGTTAAAGAAATTTTCATTTCGCAGGTCTCGCTTGATCGACGCAGGTTTGTATTGTTACAAAGCAGTAATTTGTGTCACGTGGGATAAATGTGTGCAGACAAGACACCGACACAGTGTCATATTTCACAAGTATCATAAATGTCACGAAACACTTTAACCGCTTTGTGCGTTATCTGTTTCACACACGCGCGCTCGCGCAGAACGCACAATATTGTCATGTTGTCGTGCTTAGATGTTTTTATATACTAAATTATAATTTAAAATGTTTTCCACATGTCCACTAATGTCCTACACGTACGTGTTTTATGTAGCTATTGATTTATAAAATACTACTTAATTCTTCTTTCCTCTTTTTTTGTAATATATATATATTCAGACGTGCGCTAGTTTATAATACCTGAATTATATAATACGTGTCTATACGAGGGAGATGTGGAATTCCGGCCTAATATGGAAGGGGGGGCAGATAGACCAATAGCGATACCAATTTATTCAATCTATATTCCCCTCGCAGACCAAAACACATGCAGACCACGGTTTTACAACAACTGTAACCCTTGAACAACAAAAAATGGTTTGTCTTTGTCCTGAAGCCACGTGTTGACAGCATTATTGTTTGCAAAAATGTGTTCCTATCAAGTCCATTTTCAATTTTGTAGTACAGATACAAGTCCGACTGAGCTATACTATTATCAGATAGGGAGTGCGGCTGGGCGAGGGTCAGGCTCACTCACAAACACGCAGCCCGCACACACACAAGCGCAGGGGATTAGGACCTGCCGGATTCTCGCCTCATTAGTCATCTAGTGGAACGGTCCTAACCCCCTGCGCTTGTGTGTGTGCGGGCTGCGTGTTTGTGAGCGGGCCTGACCCTCGCCCAGCCGCACTCCCTAGTTGATAATACTATAGGTCCGGAGAATAAGGGGGTGGTCAATCACTTCATAGCCTAGCTGGTCCAATGCCTGCATTGTGGTAAGCGCCTTGTGACATAGAGCGTTGTCCTGAAGAAACATGATGCTTTTCGCCAGCTTTTCCCGCCATGTCTTTCGGATGGCTCATGGCTGCATGCAATTTATCCAGAACATCGCAGTGGACCCTTGCTGAACACAATCGATGTGGACGATTCCTTCCGCGTCCTAAAACAAAATCGCGGATTTTTTGCTGTCGAAATTTCTTGTGACTTCGTGAACTCGTGTGTGGCCACTGCATGGTGACTTCTGCTTGGTTTCTGGACTTCGTTAACCCATACTATCATGTAATTCATCGTGAATCTCCTTGGCATTCATGCCCTTAGAAAAAAAGTACTTGATATCTGTTCTCTTTTGCTACCAGGTAAATTCCATATTTTGCTGCGCCATCACTCTACACAACAACAGTATCGTTGCGCCATCACTCAACAATAGAAACAGTATTTACACCATAGTGTTTAAATTGCATTGAAGTACTACAAAAATCACTTTATCACATACTCCAATTGTACTAATGTATCTGCCCCCTTTCCATGTTAGACCGGAAACTATTCAAACCCCTCTTGTATTATTTAGTAATTATATTATATTATATAAATATTCATATGTACATATTGTAACGTAACAAAATTGTAGTTACATATAAATAATACACAATACGTCGAATAAGAGTGTACCACGAACATGTTTGAGCAAAAATGAGAAAGAATAACTAAAGTATAAAGCCAAGTGTGTATCCATATACAAATAACGTCGAAGCAAGCCAACGCAGGAGAAGGAAGAACTACAGTATAATAAAAGCATCATCAAAGTGATAGGAGGAGAATAGAAGATAAAAGACCAAACCAATACGTTAGCAACAAAGGCCCAATAGATCATATAAGTGAGGGGACATATCATCTATTATCATAAAAGTGAGGGGACATATCAATAATAGATCATACAAATAAGTGGACATATTAACTAAGGAAAATAAATATGAACTGTGACAAATGAATATGAATATGATATAAATTATCATAAAAGTGAGGGAACAACAAATACCCTGTAAGTGATGAAAAATAAATATGAAAAATAAGAAACCTGATAACTAGAAGAGGAGATGTAAATATTAAGAAGAAGAAGAAGAAGAAGAAGAAGAAGAAGAAGAAGAAGAAGAAGGAAGAAGAAGAAGAAGAAGAAGAAGAAGAAGAAGAAGAAGAAGAAGAAGAAGAAGAAGAAGAAGAAGAAAAAATGTATAATAAATAATGAAGAATATGTAACAAAAACAAGACAACAACATTCCCAGTGTAAGGAAGGCACCACGACCAGAAAGATGATAAGACAAGCGTAATGACTGCCAGATTAGTAATTATAATATCCTCCAACAAGGAAGAATATAATGAAGACAAGATGACTAAGAATCAAGTGTTGACAACTTAATAAGTAGCCACAAACAATGATAGTGAATATCTTATGTGAGTGCATCGATACATAATAAAATAACACTACCCCAAGTAAGCACCACAGACAATAAACGTGTAATGTTTATGGAAGAGGAAGATAAAGAAGTGTTAACAAGTAGAACCAGTGATTACCAAGTAAACTACACAAAAATTTAGTGTACGATTTATGAACCAAGATTGTAACAAAATACAAACATAGTAAGACCACCAATATACTGAGATTAAAAAGATAAATAATTGCTCAAAAACCACTGAAACAGAGTATAAAATCCTTGATAATATATATGCCTAAATATCATAATGACAAAGGACAAAATATATATATATATAATGTGATAACTAATGTATTGTAAATAAGACGATTTATTATAGAGAGACAAGACAATTTGCCCAAACCAAAATACAAACACATAATGTGTGTAACATAAATAAGTAAAAAAATTAAGTATTGATGTATAAACAGATAGTATAAAATGTGTATAAAATAGTGAGAACATTGTAATAGACAATAGTAATAACATATCATAATAAGATTATAATAATTAAGCAGAATGTTGAACAGATTAGGATGTATATTGTTGTCAAATCAGTAAGAGACACATAACCTCATTTGAGCAGGACCTACAACATAAAACCACACATAATAATTAGAAAAAGCAATCAAAAGTAATTGTTCAAAGCAACAACCAAAATAAGACAGATGAATAAACACAGTATAAGCTGAGAAACACAATTATATAATTTAAATTATTGAAACAAACAATAGCCAGATCAGCCAAAACACAAGGTGACTACCAGAGTTACACAAAATACACTATTAAAACTTGATAATAGAGAGGAAAATAATTTACCAGTAGTAAGTAGAATACTCAATTCCTCTATGGGTATACTTAACAATCATTAAATGTATAAATTAATATCAAAATAATGATAAACAAATATACTTGACCGGTAGGACTAGATGCAAATAACCATCCTACTGAAATTTAGAGATATTTAAACCAACAGAAAGGTAGTACACACACTAGACAGACAATGTACAAGGTCTAGGTACACTTTAATAGATAAATGTACATGCATAAGTACAAACAATAGCAAAATAAGAATATCAAAGTAACGGAATTGTGACATGGTGTATTTAAGCCATACTATATGACTAAATGAAGCACCATATACAGAAATAAAGCTCCAACAAAGGTGTACAAACATGTGAAGTACCATTTGAATACCGGAGATGTACCTTATGATAAGATAATATGTTAGAATAAGTAAATACAAGTGCAAGGACATGTATAGCTTACACGCCAAAAATGCATTTTACTAAAATTGTAAATATTTTAATATTTAGAATTAATTGGTAAGAGAAATGGACTCTGAACACCTAAATATAAGTATTAGAATAAAATTACATAAAAGTAAAGTGGAAAAGACTTAATTATATTAAGAACCACAATAAGTGAATTTTCGGGAAGTGAGCTAGGTTATTTATGAACGGATTTGTAGCTTGTTTGGACTTTATAGAAAGACCCAAGTATCCGCAGAATAATGGTACCAATAGTTTATTAATTAGACAAGTCATAAGAAACTTATGAATAATAACAAATTTTCTATCATTTCCAAAAAGGATTGAACGCGTCACAGCTTACTCTCAAACCCAAAAACTGACGTCAAAAAATAAAATTTTTAATGTTACTAAAGCGTTTGGGGTTGAGATTAAAGAATTTTCAACCAATGGGAAGAGCGAATTTTAGGAGACGCCAGAAACAACTTCGACGAGAAGCATCAATTGTTCTTCGACCATCAAAGCGAATGGAACGCACATCAGTCAGTGACAAGATTTTTGAATTTGTGCGCGTCCCTCAGTATAGTCAAGCATTGTAAACTAACCTAAGTAAACCACCATTACGTGTGACAGTGCAACGAGTGATGTGATAAATAATAACCATCGCCAGTGTATAATAAGGGCGATGAGGAGTGTTAAATGCAGGGAGTACTATTTATTAACAATATTTAAAAAAAATGAAACCTAATAATTACCGATTGATGAATTTTATGTTGACACTACTCTAGTCAAGCACGGGTTGTACATGACTAAATTAGTACACAATTGTCAATTAATAGGCATATGAGTAAAGGTTCTCGATTTTATTAATTGTATTGATTAAATAAAACATTATTGATATTTTTAAAGAAAATAATAAACGAATCCAATATGATAACAAATGTCGAAAATAACAATAGTGAATATAGACGCTAACTTGACTACGTCGATTGCTGAATCAAGTCATTTATAAATTCGAGAACAATCATTGCCGTTAATAAGCAATGCAATCACTTTAAATATATGTTATGTATAGTTTTAAGATTTGTTATACTATAAATTAAATATTTTAGTAACTCACTTTGAGCAACAGGTTATTCAAACCTATACGTAACAAACGTTCAATACTAACACTGAGTCCTGTTTTAAATTTATAATCATTTGAAGAGACTCAATTAATAAGAATTTATGTCTTAAATAAATTGCATTTCATTGTTAATACTTAACCAAATAATATTATTTTGACACGTAGCGTTTATGAACGTGCATCACACCTATCTGAATAGCTAATAATTTTATTCCAGTTGTACCATAATACGATAATTTCTGATATCGTATTTAAAATTATTTTCTTGATGTTTAATTATTCTGTATAAAATAATACCGCTATGTTTCAACATCTTTGTAACTTGTATCATGTCAATTAAAAGAACACACGAATTTTGGTAATTATAACCAAAATGAACCAAATAAGGTTAGCAATAATATTGTATACCATATCAATGTTACCAGCCCTGAGCTGAAAGACTCTCATCAATTAATTAACTTGTTTTTTAACAATTATTTATTGTTTTAAAAGGATTTCAATTTGAATTAACTTAACGTTAATAAAGTAATAGTTCTCTTACCTGTGGATCAGTCTTATTATTTTTTCAAAATAGGCACCAGAAAAGTTTATTTAAAGATCAATTCTTTCCTAAGGTGGCAGCACGATAATCGAGCGGCCAGTATTTGAATTTCAATTCAGTATAAAATATAAAAATTATTTTATTTACTGTACACATACTAATACACAAGTGACATATTCTGCAATTTGTGTTGTGACATTTCAGTGATACGGGGCATATATTGGAAGACTGGGGACATTCACCGATGGTAAGTGAAAAGGTAAACCTACCAGAGTGCATCGAGAGAATTTTAACATTCCTTTTAAACAACTTGATAATAATTAAAATCATAAGAACACTAAGAATCATTACAAAGTAACGAACCCAACGCGGGGCTTGATTGATTGAAAAAGAACTAAATATATTTAAATTGTTTTATTATAACGTGACGCTCCAGCGCGGGGTTTGATCCTAAGAGAAAAATAAATACACTAATAAAAATTTCGTTTTATTATAACGTGACACCCATCGCGGTGCATGATTAACAACATTTAATAAAACGTTGT
This sequence comes from Magicicada septendecula, assembly GCA_034769895.1. Lineage (NCBI taxonomy): Eukaryota > Metazoa > Arthropoda > Insecta > Hemiptera > Cicadidae > Magicicada > Magicicada septendecula. The sequence continues at coordinate 15,124,762 of CM068370.1, forward strand.
AATTGTTATATAACAACGTGGATTGAAGATAACAAGATTAACACACATAAAAATTGTAATGATCGAAATTTTAAAAAAATTTTAATTCCTCGATCAAGTGACACGTTCCCACACTCAAGTCGACGGACACAAGCCCAGGTCGTAAATAATGACGAATCGAGGGCACGTCAAACCCGACGACAGAGCGAAGACAAAGAAAAAATGTCTGAGCACTGCACACAATGAGTATTTCAAGGCGTCACTGACAGCTAGCCGTTTGTCAAAATTTACAGCACCCAACAATCTGAAACAAAGACTTCGTCCAGCTGCCGAGTTACACGGAATCGAGATGGAACGCCTGCTGTGGAAGCAAAGTGTAACTGCTCAATTATGAAAGGCTTTACTATGTTACAAAGGAAGTACAGAGCAATTTTAACGGAGAGATAGACAATAGACGTAACTCAGTGAATACTGCCAGTGTACCCTGCACAGCGTGAAAACACATTCTTGACAGTTTACTGAAATTTACGACTGAAAAGTAGAATTTCACCGAAATGAAGACAACGAAGGGTTGATAATCGGCGGAACGAACGTCGTGGAACTTAGACAATTAACCAAGACCTGGAGTCTGTTAACAAAAGCTCAGTCAGAACCTTAGGGAAAGTCTAAACAAAGGATAACAGAAGGCCATGAAATTGTCCTAATTTCTTAGAATCTGTGCTACGCTCGTCACATGAAACACTCCGGGGATGACGACGACCAACCAGCATCAAGCATCTTCTAAGAGAGCTCGTGGAGAGAGTAGGAAGGGTTCGGCCGACGAATCGTGAAACAGTGGATGAGATCTACAGAAGGGTAGGAATTTGTACGACCAATCAAGAGCCCTAGAAGGCGTAGAGATCGAAACTTAGACTTATGGGTAAGATGTTCCAATAAAACTGTTTGGCGAAGACGCGGAGCGGGCAGTCAAGTAGTTAATCGAGAGTCAGTAATTTTCAATCGGGCAGTCAAGTAGTTAATCGAGAGTCAGTAATTTTCAATCGGATAGTCAAGTATTCAATCGAGTAGTCAAGTCGTTCAATCGAACAGTTAGTCGCAGTTAACAGTCAGTCGGTAGTCAAGAGTATGTAGTTAATAGTAGCAGTTGGTAGTCGCAATTAATAGTCAGAAGTTAGTGCGTACGATAGACAGACGATTGATTATGTCGACCGACCGGATTCACTAATTTGTAAATTCATAAGTGAACAAAGACATCGGTATAGTCACACTTATACACAATTCTGTGCGGAAATATAAACTATGAGTGCGTACGGGACTTGAAATCTCAACTGACGCGCACATAATAATATACTAATTAACATTTAAAGTAGAACAGTGAGTGTCACCTCAAACATTCTCACATCATAACGTATCACCATGTTGAACAATTAGTTGAATAAACTATACCAAACAATTAAGCACGCAGTACGCGATACACCCAAAATAGACGGCACAGTTAACCATGTACACAAATATGGCAAACTTTCAGAACAATTCAAGTTAATGACAACATTAACACCTCACTATTTGAACTCCGGACACTCGACATCAGCGGGTTACCACAATACCATACACATGACGGGAGTGGAGATTTAGTGGAGTGAAGTGAAATTATCAGTGCTCTGCGTAACAGTGATTATGATCTTCGACGAATCATCTAGAAAGTGTCTTCTCACGACGACGGAATTGGATAAACACTCTCAAAGATAAGCTTTATGTCTACTTAATCTTAGTAGTATATACTACACTACTGTTCTGTTGCCTCTTTTCAAAGAACTAACCCCAAGAGAATAATTACATATGAGTCATATGAATCATAAAATCTATAAAATAACACTAACGTAATTCGTTATCTGAGAAATAATGAACGCATTTTAGGTAGGAATAAGTATAATTGTTGATTGTTTATTATTCGTGTATGTTTTATATATGTGCATTATTTACTGCATTTGAATGTACCATGTGTTTATGTTTCAGGAAACATCGTATAAATTGAATAATTGTATTTATATCATGTGCTTTAATATGTATGTAATTTGCAGGATATAGTTACTTACTTTAGTAAGATGTGTAATAAATAAGTAGGTAATTTACAGTATTCATGCGGTCATTATTGAAATTTCACCTTTGTTATTGATGTATTTTCATTCTAAGTATTACACTAAAAATCTCATAACTTATGCTAAACATCAATGGATACAATAAACTCGACCATTGAAACGTCTGATTAATAGACTCATAAAATCGTATTTAATCAGACACTGTGTTGAGTCAAATCTGACGAATAGAAATAATTTTAGATATATCAATTTTAACGTATTACATAAATCTTTAATTAATATGATTCATAATTGTTGAGTAATTAATCCGCGCAGATAATTAGCACAGATTAATATTCACTAGATGTAAATGGTTTACACAATTAATTACCACAGATGTAAATTATATTTACACCACTAAATGTAAATGGCTGCACAACGCTTGGCATTAAATGTAAATGGCATCCAGCTTTAGGGCGAGATACATATGAGAAAGTGATAAACTCACATAAAATACCACTAGTCCCATTTACTAAATGTAAATCATTTATATCACGATTAGCATAATAAATAAACCCCATTTATGCTGACTATAAATGGCGCCCAACGTGGGGCAAAAGAGAGCAGACAGTAGTATTTAGACTAATTACAATAATATAGTACGTAAGACATTATTAAATAAGTGTAAGGTTAGCTTGACTGGTAAATGATAACGCGAAGCAAGGCTAAAATGGCTAGCGGTAGTTCTGATAGCATGGACTTTGACGTTAACAACCAGTTGGGCGCACCCGACACCAACGAAGAAAACTCATCAGTCACCGAACCAAATATGACGGAGGAGACGTCAGAGGTCAGAGCGCGGGGACAGGAGTCACAGCAACCACAAGAGTCCCAGCAATCACATGAAGAGGCATCGCTACGTTCATTGTTGATGGACTTCATGCGCATGAATAATGAAAGCTTCAAGATGATGAATCAGAAATTCGATCAGAAATTCGATCAACATAAAGAAGAAATTAAAGAAGAAATCAACCAGAAATTCAATCAAATTAATGAAAATTTTAATAATTATAAAGAAGAAATTACGCAACATATGAATGAGCAGTTCAAGCTGTTTCGTACAGAAATACGTGAATACAAGGATACCTGGAAAGTGGATGGAAACGAAGTCCAGAAGAAGCAAGAAGAAGTGATGAATGAGAATTACGAAGACGTACGGAAAGTACAAGACACTGATAACACTGTTGATTTTACGGATGTATCAGCTACTAAGAAATTATCAACTATTCGATCTAACGTAAGTTCAAGAAACAAATGGATTAAGAAGAAAAATGACTTTGTTCCTTTGTATATGAGGAAGTGGGAAGAGGAGTATCCAGACGTGGATAAAGATAGTAAAATTTTACTACCACCAGGTAGAACGCATAAAAGGTACAAATTAAGAAACGCGAGAATAGATACGGCATCAGTGAATTCTATGATGAAGTATCCAGCTTGTGAAATAAGCATAGATCGGCGAAGTAGTCGAGCTGCATCAATAAGAAGCATGAAGGGAAAGTTTAAAGTTGAAACAAATACCGCATGTTATAAGGCTAAAAGCAAATTTACACAAGCCATGGATGACATGAAACGGAAGGACCTACAAGATCCGTATGCATGTTCATCATGGACAAGAAACGTCATGAGGAAGAGGAGAAGAAAAATCTCTACTAGACGACTTAAAAATGTTGTAAAGGATCGTGGTAGTACTGGAGGAAGAGTCCAAGCACTCGGGGTAAGATCTCTTAGGAACCTAAGAAACAAAATTTTATTATGTAAACACACGAGTAGTAAACTGACTGTCGAACAACGGAATTGTATACAGGCTTGGAAACCGCGGCAAAAGCAGAACGGCGCGTGTTTACTTAGTGAAAGCTACTGGAAAAAGCGGCAAAAACTACTCACTGTATATGTGAGCAATGGAAATACGGTTGCGAAGGGTTGTCTAAGCCAAGGGAGGCAGTTTAAAGCGTGCTGGCCTGAGGCAGACCGACAAAAAGGAAAGTGGGACACACCTCTCACTCACTCACATAGAACGAGACGGAGAATGGTCATAAATCTTAGGCGCGCAAGTGCAGCACATTGTAGCGGAATAACGGGGACGGCCAACCAGCCATTGGAAAAAATATGTTACACAAAACCCAAGGTCAAACACCTTAATGTTTACAAACAAAAACGCGTGCGTTAGTAACAGCACGATAGTGACGGGACATAAAAGTATGTCATCACAAATGTAAATTAAGAATGAATAAATGAAAACGTATTAAGAAGACGATTTTAAGAATGTTTGAAAATGTAATGATGAAATTAGATAGTACTGAATAAAATACATTAAATACATTGGTTGTATGGGAATACATAAACCAAAGAAAGTAATTAAAGATGAATATTGATGAATGAAGAGTAGAAGATTAATGAATGAAATTAAAACAAAGCCACGTATGAGCTTGTAGAACATACGGCAAATCAAAGTGCATTAAAAGGTATCATGAGCCAGCGAACGGAAGTATAGATAACACGAGTGGTAGCGACGACTCCCGGCGACCAGCAGAAGACATAGTTTAGGTAATTTGCTCGCGCGGCCAGTCCAGCTAACCAAATAATGATATGCATTTTACTTGTTGTGTTTAGTCTGTATTTCAATGCTAACTGTGTTTGTGATCAGCACATAATTGTCATTCGTTATGTTAATTAGACGTATAAATATCAACATATACAGAAAGTGATTTGTGAAATGTACCATGTGTCAGAAGGACAGTGTAATACTATGACACAGGATACCAAAGACGTTAATAATTACGAATAATAACTTGTTAAAATGTAGAGACTCGAATAATTTGTTTATGTAAATAATAATTCAAAATGGACGATTGTTTTATAACTTTAAGAGTATGCATCACGAAGTATGCTGATTCCTTAACTATTTAATTAATATGTATGTTTCTTTTACCAATGTAATCATTTATAACATGTTACGAATTGACCATATGTATATATTTGTTAGTATCAACTGTATTCTAGAGACAGTAATGACAAGTTTAAAAGTATTTTATTGCTATATAGGTCATCGACATAAGATCGATTAATATAATGGGTAGCTAATCTACAGCTTATCTAATACATTGTGTATAAAGAATAACGAGACAAACTGTCAAATGGACAAACGTCCATGTCTTAAATTCAATTATTTACTCGAAATCGTATTGTACAGTCCGCATATGGACAGACAAAGTGTAAAAATGCGTTCATTCACTCAGATGTGCGGCAATAAATTCATATGACCATATAAAACATTAAGATGGGGAATAACAATTAATTGCTTCCTATGAGAGATAGATGTCAGTCAACCATGTCCATTCCGAAGCAGACATCCACGACTGGGACAGAGCGCAGAAATTGGATCAGATGTCTCCCGAAGTCCAACATCCAATCCAATTTGGGGACAATGTAATGATCGAAATTTTAAAAAAATTTTAATTCCTCGATCAAGTGACACGTTCCCACACTCAAGTCGACGGACACAAGCCCAGGTCGTAAATAATGACGAATCGAGGGCACGTCAAACCCGACGACAGAGCGAAGACAAAGAAAAAATGTCTGAGCACTGCACACAATGAGTATTTCAAGGCGTCACTGACAGCTAGCCGTTTGTCAAAATTTACAGCACCCAACAATCTGAAACAAAGACTTCGTCCAGCTGCCGAGTTACACGGAATCGAGATGGAACGCCTGCTGTGGAAGCAAAGTGTAACTGCTCAATTATGAAAGGCTTTACTATGTTACAAAGGAAGTACAGAGCAATTTTAACGGAGAGATAGACAATAGACGTAACTCAGTGAATACTGCCAGTGTACCCTGCACAGCGTGAAAACACATTCTTGACAGTTTACTGAAATTTACGACTGAAAAGTAGAATTTCACCGAAATGAAGACAACGAAGGGTTGATAATCGGCGGAACGAACGTCGTGGAACTTAGACAATTAACCAAGACCTGGAGTCTGTTAACAAAAGCTCAGTCAGAACCTTAGGGAAAGTCTAAACAAAGGATAACAGAAGGCCATGAAATTGTCCTAATTTCTTAGAATCTGTGCTACGCTCGTCACATGAAACACTCCGGGGATGACGACGACCAACCAGCATCAAGCATCTTCTAAGAGAGCTCGTGGAGAGAGTAGGAAGGGTTCGGCCGACGAATCGTGAAACAGTGGATGAGATCTACAGAAGGGTAGGAATTTGTACGACCAATCAAGAGCCCTAGAAGGCGTAGAGATCGAAACTTAGACTTATGGGTAAGATGTTCCAATAAAACTGTTTGGCGAAGACGCGGAGCGGGCAGTCAAGTAGTTAATCGAGAGTCAGTAATTTTCAATCGGGCAGTCAAGTAGTTAATCGAGAGTCAGTAATTTTCAATCGGATAGTCAAGTATTCAATCGAGTAGTCAAGTCGTTCAATCGAACAGTTAGTCGCAGTTAACAGTCAGTCGGTAGTCAAGAGTATGTAGTTAATAGTAGCAGTTGGTAGTCGCAATTAATAGTCAGAAGTTAGTGCGTACGATAGACAGACGATTGATTATGTCGACCGACCGGATTCACTAATTTGTAAATTCATAAGTGAACAAAGACATCGGTATAGTCACACTTATACACAATTCTGTGCGGAAATATAAACTATGAGTGCGTACGGGACTTGAAATCTCAACTGACGCGCACATAATAATATACTAATTAACATTTAAAGTAGAACAGTGAGTGTCACCTCAAACATTCTCACATCATAACGTATCACCATGTTGAACAATTAGTTGAATAAACTATACCAAACAATTAAGCACGCAGTACGCGATACACCCAAAATAGACGGCACAGTTAACCATGTACACAAATATGGCAAACTTTCAGAACAATTCAAGTTAATGACAACATTAACACCTCACTATTTGAACTCCGGACACTCGACATCAGCGGGTTACCACAATACCATACACATGACGGGAGTGGAGATTTAGTGGAGTGAAGTGAAATTATCAGTGCTCTGCGTAACAGTGATTATGATCTTCGACGAATCATCTAGAAAGTGTCTTCTCACGACGACGGAATTGGATAAACACTCTCAAAGATAAGCTTTATGTCTACTTAATCTTAGTAGTATATACTACACTACTGTTCTGTTGCCTCTTTTCAAAGAACTAACCCCAAGAGAATAATTACATATGAGTCATATGAATCATAAAATCTATAAAATAACACTAACGTAATTCGTTATCTGAGAAATAATGAACGCATTTTAGGTAGGAATAAGTATAATTGTTGATTGTTTATTATTCGTGTATGTTTTATATATGTGCATTATTTACTGCATTTGAATGTACCATGTGTTTATGTTTCAGGAAACATCGTATAAATTGAATAATTGTATTTATATCATGTGCTTTAATATGTATGTAATTTGCAGGATATAGTTACTTACTTCAGTAAGATGTGTAATAAATAAGTAGTTAATTTACAGTATTCATGCGTTCATTATTGAAATTTCACCTTTGTTATTGATGTATTTTCATTCTAAGTATTACACTAAAAATCTCATAACTTATGCTAAACATCAATGGATACAATAAACTCGACCATTGAAACGTCTGATTAATAGACTCATAAAATCGTATTTAATCAGACACTGTGTTGAGTCAAATCTGACGAATAGAAATAATTTTAGATATATCAATTTTAACGTATTACATAAATCTTTAATTAATATGATTCATAATTGTTGAGTAATTAATCCGCGCAGATAATTAGCACAGATTAATATTCACTAGATGTAAATGGTTTACACAATTAATTACCACAGATGTAAATTATATTTACACCACTAAATGTAAATGGCTGCACAACGCTTGGCATTAAATGTAAATGGCATCCAGCTTTAGGGCGAGATACATATGAGAAAGTGATAAACTCACATAAAATACCACTAGTCCCATTTACTAAATGTAAATCATTTATATCACGATTAGCATAATAAATAAACCCCATTTATGCTGACTATAAAATACACTATAGACAGATAGTGTGTTTTATTATAATATACATGTACGTATTATTTCATATTTTAATGTAACATATTTTGAATTTTCAAGAAGCGAGCATTCATTTTATCGGTTGTCTTATGTACAATAGGATAACACGTACGTAAAAATTAACTCAACAGTATCAAAATTTAGCAGAAGAAAGCACTGATGATGTTACATCATCATCAGACCACGTTCTATTGATTGTACAAAAGAAAATCCAATAAAATAAATGCTTGCAATATGTTGTAAACATATTATAAACAAAGTGAAAATATAACGTATACTATTATATTATGTTATGTAAACAAGAATTTGAGTCTACAGATAAACAGTGTGAAGATGATGATGATGATAATAATAATAATAATTTTTTAAAGGAGGAGAAAATGCATCATGCACCGTCATCCGCCCCTGGTGTGTTGGACTTTAACCGACTAATATTCCCGCCCACCGCCACAAACCTCGCGTAATTTAAATGTAATTCGTAATTCGACGTGGCGCCTCTGTTAAGCCTGTCAACAAACTCATTTTCCATACTTCCAGTGAGCTCAGACTATATTAAATCTTGTTCCTTCTTCTTTAGCAGCACCCCTTCAATGTCGGCGGGGACACGAACCCACAGGCGAGCCTCAGTTCCACGATTTTCCCGGTATTATTTCGACCATTCTGATTGCAAGATTTTGCCTCTGTGCCATCCACCTGTTAGACTGAAAAAGTGCGATAAGCATCGCCCACAGACTTTCCCAGCCTCTGAAGATAAGCGTTAAATTAGGCATGGCCAGTGAGGTATTAATTAACTTCTCCATCCATTCGGCAAGGTTTGTGATCAGTCTCGTAATCCATCTTCCACAGGTCTCAATTCCAACTTCGGCTTTCCTTGTGTGTGTGTGTGTGCTGCAAGAAGATCAATAGGACTAATCCTTGCAACCACAAAAACAGGTCGTTCCGACACTGTACAGTAAGAGCTTGCTTCCCTGAGAGGGTGTAGTGTGGCCATTCTTTTCCTGCTGAAGTGCGTCAGCCCAAATCTCGCTGTTACACAATAATAATAATAGTAATAATAACAACAATAACAAGTAGTCGATGAGTTATATATATAATATTTGTTGCATAGCTTTAATTTTAAATCGTAGGAAGTTTCTGTAATTGTATATGGCAGCAAATCTCGATTCCCTACCGATATGAGCTGAAAGAGAAACGATGCACGATTGTTACAGACCTTTTTGCTTCGCGTCTTACAATTGTATAAAGGTCTTAGAAGAAAAGAGAATAAGGGCTGCGAAGGGAGAAAGTCGAAAATTCTCCTGACAGAATGTAAATAAATCTTTGTAAGACCGACAGACCTATAACGTGGAACTGGTCAACGTGGACGAAAGTCCTTGATGAATAGATTTCGTCTCCATCTTCCTGTAATATCATTTTGAAACGAGTGTAAATATAATTAAATATAGTTAAATCATAATCATAATCTTCACATCACGGAATAGGCAAAGTGCTGCCTGTTCCTCCTTGAAAAAGATCCTCCAGCCATCTCTTCCTGGGTCTACCCACACACCTGTGTCCTATAGGTTTATATTTCCAGACTTGCATCTTACATTCTTTCTAAGTGTTCCTTCCACCGTTCTTTGTATTCTTTTATTCAAGCGAAAAACTTGTAATTCTTCTCTTAACGACCTCGTTCTTCAAACGATCAAATTTAGAACACTTTTTAACTCCTCTTAAAAACGCCATTTCCGAGGTCTGTGTTTTACTTTCTGCTTTCTTGTTTCTTGGTTGTAGTATTGTGTCGTTAAGTACAATATACAAAAATAAAGTGCTTTAGCAAAACATGGGTAAGAAATCATACTTTTAACGCAGAAAAGTATGGAAAGCTTTTTTTTTTAGGTCACTGGTATAGAGGAGCTATTTTATGAAAGTGGGACTTGGGACAGCGGTGGAAGGTCAAGAGAAGAGAAGACCCGGCTTGAAGCTGTAGAAATGTAGATTTGGCGAAAAATGACACGCCGTAATTGGAGTGAAAGGAAAACGGATTTAGAGATGTTACAGGTAATGTAGCAGACAAGGAAGTTACCGGTACTCAACAGTGTCATAAAACACCACGAGTTCATGACGAATATTCTGAAAGGTAAAGTCTTTACGTGGAAGATTTATGGAATAGCATTTAGCAAGATGTCAAGTGCTATTTTTGTGGTATTCACTACAGATTTTAAAATTACAGTAATTTAATTACACGGGTATCAACTAATCGTCGATAATGAACAGTAACTATTCATAATACCTGTCAATTCTGCAGTAGGCCCACGTGTCTTTTTTCTCTGTTTTTACAAATCAGGTGTGTGTGGTCTTTGTAACGAGGAAGCAGTGTGAAACACAGTATTTTTTTTAATTATTTTTCAAAAATAGTGGTCTTTGTTGCTGTTTATAGCTAGTCTCATCCTCCTAAACTTAATGGCTGGATTTTGTCCTTAAAAAAGAGAGAGAGGAAGGGAGGGAGAGTGAGAGAGAGATTGTATTTACGAGGTGTACTTACGAGGGGGACAAACGGGACCGGACCCTCCCCCCAGGAGTCGAAAAGGTTGACGATTTTGTTAATCTCTTAATTTTTAGGCTGTTTTATTATCTTTTCAGCTGTGCACGCTCTTACAGTATTAACTATTTTTCAAATATACAAACAGGTTTATTACACAGCATTAGGGTATACATTTGAATTAACAAATATAGGAAAATCAATTGAGGCAATAAGTATCCTGTAAACAATGTTTCAATAACGGGTATTTTTATTGCGTTATTACCGTTTACGTTAATGGGACTGTTTTCAGGATGTTATCACGCGTTTTTCAGCCACTTTAAAGACAGTAATGTTGATTAGTTTTAACTTGTATTTTCTTTTGTATGAAGCTGACCCGACTTCGGACCCCCCCCCCCCAGAGCCAAATTCTAGATACTTCACTGCTTCGAGGATGAAGAGAAAGAATGCCACGGAATGACGGCATCAGAAATGCTGTAAAAATTGGGAACCAGGATTTGGGAATAAAGGAACAGACTTACATTAAAAGTAACTGTAACGAAAATGGTAAGAATGGTACAGATAAAGGCCACAGTTTCTGCATAAGAGAACCAACCACATTCGTCGCAATAAATAAGTTATACTCTGAAATTTAAGTTGGAAGAAGAGAGTTTGTGTTTCTTTATAATTATAACTCTCGCTGGCAATGTGGTAAACTTTCTTGTAGATAATTACATATCTATACGGTAACAATTATATGCTTCACCCCCACCCCCGGGGGCTAGGTTCACAAGGGTAGGTGGGTGGGTGGCTACGTTATAATTAAAACATGGCATACGGTCGAAATATGTTTCGGCATAGGCTATGACACGTAACGGATAATAACGGCGTTTCAAGCAAACTAGATGTTAAACTAGTTTCGTTTGTATAAATCAGTTAAACCCAAAGTAAGGTACGCTATGGCCTACGGCAAGACCGGTATTCAATTTTTTTTAACATGATAATGTTTTTAGGCTGGGGGTCATTCCACAAAATTCGTGATGCAAAATGTGTAACGTCATCGAAAAATGTAACGCTCCAGGTGATGTGAACACTATATTTTTTCCACACTTTCGATTCCTCACAGTCTAGAAATCTTCGGTCTCTGTCGTTTTAACATTATATTAAAATTTATTCTATTTTTATATTAGAAATCCGTACGAACATCGCTGAACAGGAGAGGCTGCAGTTTATGCACATTATACGTTTCAAAAGCCTAAAAACATTATCATGCTTCGATGTTTCGGTTTCGTCGAAATTCTTCTTTCTTTCTTTTTTTTATGAGCACTATCGCTTTTGGATTCAGTTTGTGCTATTGAGTTTCGAAAATTACGAAAACATTTAATAAGAAAAATGCGCTATATGAAATTTTCTTTGCGGACAACACCAAAGATCGTACGTCTGAAGGAACACGACGACTTAAGAGTAGAAGGCCAGAGTGTGACAAGTAGTGACTTTAAGCAGAGTACAACAGGATGTGAATAGAGGTGGGCCGATATACCTATAACAGGTATTTTGGAACGATATTTTTTGTGGAATGGATATAACAGTGACTGAAAATTTGTAATATCTGTTCCGATTCAACGATAACTGAAAATTCGAAATACCCGTTCCGATTACTCGCGGCCTCGCGGTTCCGAGTCGCGGGAGCCCCCTACGCAACTAACGAATAAACGAGTACACGAGTACACGAGTACAAAGTCACTTTTTGGTTCTGAATACTGCATTCCGCGCACGTTCCGATTGCCATACAAGTACGAAACGAAGCAAAACAGCGAGGTTCAGAATATCTCTATGCCAAAGAGACGAAGCTGTTTTTAATAAATGATAAAAATTCATACTGATGTTACATTTATTCTCGTGCGTTATGCAGATATATAGTCCTAATATAGATTATAATAAGAAATTATATACTGTATTATATTAGTCACCAACTTAGTAGTTTTTGAAAAACAAATTATATTGTGTTATAATTTACAGAGTGGCTGATAGGCTTTTTGTTAATGTAGTTCCGGAGATGATTTTAACTTCACTGCACATCTCACGTAACTTTTTTCGGCATTCTTTGTCATGCTATTACGTGCACTCTAAATTTCATTGCCTGAGTTTCGCAACTGACTTGTCTAACCAAAATGGAATCAATAATTTAATATAAAATCTATGTCAGTTTGTTTACTCCTAGTGAAAACTTAAATTAGTATTCCCAAAGGGAGATAGGCCTATAAATTCTCTTGTTTCTTATTTTCTTTTAAACAATAACAGCTTTATAAAGTCACAGTGTAGAGTAACACTGTTAATACTTTTAGTTTCAATTTATTTCTTGTAACAAATTATATAATACAGACATAAAATATAATAGGTATATAATAACAGGTATTTGTAGGTGTTATTTTTTTGGAACGGTTTCGTTTGTACCTGTTATTTTCAAATACTAGTTTAGCATATCTCTATACTGCACGCCTCGAAGCCACCACAGTACAGTGTAATTCCAGACGATAAGATTAAATTATTCACTCTGATTCCATAATTTGCATATACTCGTTTATGCTTATCGCATACGTTGATCGACTGTTGCAATCGCTCGCAAGATATTCACGGAATGCTTTGAATGTCATTTCCTTATACAGCCATATGTTGATTTCTTTGTTAGGTATTTGCTGTATCACAGAGGTTCCTTGATGCGCCTCGTTTCACGTCCTTTTTTAGCCGTTTTCAGCGATTTCCACTGGCCGCGTTTAATTGGTTTTGCCATATTTTACCACTGTCTCTGACGTGGTGTATTCCACGTAATCCGACTTGCCGACGATATATTAACGTCTTTTTCTTTAAATAGCACAAGTCCTATATTTGTATGTCATAAGGTAGGTTATAATAAAACTTGTTATCTTCTTCTAAAATGTTATCTTCCTTTGCAACTAGCAATTCTATCAGTACCTACTCCAGTAGGGGGAAAATAAGGGTTCTGGCTCACAAAGGAATGCCGCCTTTCTTAAAAAACACTAAAAAAAACACTAAAAAACATGATCTCAGAGATGACGCCGCCACAGCTGGACCCGCAGCATCCCGATGGACCACAGCACCGCGAATTTCCGCGAATAAATTTGTTTATTTTTTTAATTTTATTTTTTTAATTTTTTTAATTAAATTGATTTGGTGGGATGATGTTCAATGGACCACCAGCATCCGTGAATATACTTTTTTATTTTTTTAAGAAAGCTGATTTGCATATCAGTGGGTGGTGTTGGGTGGGAGGTTTTTTTATTTCATATCAGTGGGTGGGGGGTGGTTCCAACTCGAAGCATTATAGTGTATACTAAAATATATGTTCAGGTGTACCAACCTGTGCATGAGTTCAAATTTGTTGTGTGTTATAATGTATATTAAATCTATATGATCAGGTGTACCAACCTCTGTAGTATTATTATAGTGTATAGATATTTTATATGAGCAGGGTTGTCAACATTTTCTGCGGTGGGGGGGGGGGAATTCAAATATGTGTTATATAGTGTATATATTAAAATATATGATCAGGGTTACCAATCTTAAATTATTGTGTGCATGTATAGAGCAGATCTGCCAACATTTCTTTCTCTTCTGTGGTGGGAAATTCAAACTATATATGATCATAATTGTTACTCTCTCTCTCTCTCTCTCACACGGTGTGTATGTCTCTCTCTCTCTCTCTCGTTGTCAAACGTTATGCTCACCGGCATTATAGTGTATATTAAAATATATGATTAGGTGTACCAACCTTTACATGAGTTCAAATTTGTCGTGTGTTATAATGTATATTAAATCTATATGATCAGATGTACCAACCTCTGTATTATTCGTCCTCTCTCTCTCCCTCCCTCTCTCTCTCTCACACGTTGTGTATGTCTCTCTCGTTGTCAAACGTTATGCTCAAACTGTGGTCAGTACCGAGCGCATGTATATGAAATTAGAAAGTTTATTCGACAGATATTAACGTCCTCTCTCTCTCTCTCTCTCTCACTCTCATTTGTTTCAACTGTGTCAACAAATAGTAACGTCCTCTCTCTCTCTCTCTCTCTCTCTCTCTCTCTCTCTCTCTCACTCTCACTTGTTTCAACTGTGTCAACAAATAGTAACGTCCTCTCTCTCTCTCTCTCTCTCTCTCTCTCTCTCTCTCTCTCTCTCTCTCTCTCTCTCTCTCTCTCACTCTCACACGTTTCAACTATGCAAGGTTCCATACCCTTTCTCCTGTCTCCCTCTCGTACATTGAGTAGTCGGTGTGATGAATAAATAATTTTAGCCCTCTCTCGTTGTCAAAACGTCGTCTTCATTTTCAATGTATTAAATAATTAATTAATAGTTTTATAATGCAGTCAGTGTGATTGATCCTTGTTAGAAATATATATATATTTGGCGTCAATGAACTACTTACCTGTTATGTTGTTACAGATGACAAATCCATACGTTAACGGCTTAGCAATCTGGTACAATACTTCTGTTTTACGGTTGCAGTTTACACACATAGGTTCAGTAGTGTATAGCGAAATAAATTAAAATTATACACACACATGAAAACGGCGGCTGAAATTCATACAAATCTTCTGATGTAACAGTTCACAAAAAATAAATTAATTGTACACATGTTCAGAGGTGTAGAGTGAAATAAAATAAAGTCATAATTTGTTTAATGATTAAATATATTTTAACATTCACAATTAAATAAATACATTAGAAATTGATATTTTTCGAAAGTTTATATATAATTGTGTGTCGTACTTGTAGAAGAAGCAACCTGCAACATAACAATACAACAACAACATTAAAATCATGTTAAATATCACACACACAGATGCACACGCAACGCGCGCACATACAGACGCATACGCAACGTAATCAGACACACACACACACACACATACATACGCATACGCACACATACGCAACGCGCCCACACACAGACGCAAACGCAACGTAATCATACACATACATACAACGTGTACATGTAGGGCCAATAAACAGATAACAGATTTAAATATGCTATAGTCATTGTAAGACGTTACAATCATTGAAGTGTTTAATAAGTAAATTGTATGTATGTATATATCACTGAATAATAATCGTTCTAGTGTTAACGTTTGCTGCAACAGGTAAAGCAGTTTACAAATAATTACATATAGGTTCAGAGGCGTATAATGAAATAAATTAATGTGTCGTACTTGTAGAAGAAGCAACAACAACATTAAAATCATGTTAAATATCACACACACACACACACACACACACACACACACACACACACACACACACACACACACACACACACACACACACACACACACACACACACACACACACACACACACACACACACACACACACGCATACGTAACGTAATCACACACATACATACATACAACGTACACATGTTTGGGTTACACCACACGTGCACGCACACACACACACACACACAGACGTACACGCACACATACGCAACACGTGCACACACACACACACACGCACACGCACACGCACACACATACAGACAACGTGCATACGAATCATGTACATGTAGGTCCAATAAAACAGATAACAGATAACAGATTTAAATATGCTATAGTCATTTTATGTATGTATATATCACTGAATAATAATAATATAATCGTTCTAGTGTTATCGTTTGCTGCAACAGGTAACGCAGTTTACAAATAATTACATATAGGTTCAGAGGCGTATAGTGAAATAAATTAAAAAAATTGTTTATTAAAAGTAGTTTGTCACCTTAACGAGATACAATTTCCACATGCGCTGTCTGGTTCTTCATCCCTCGAAACACAAGATGTAGGTCGCTGGGATTTATATGACGGAGTTCTTCATCTGTAAAGACGTCAGCATACCTCTTAGGTAGATATACACGATAGCGGCGCTCACAATCTTCCAACGTTACAAGCACAGACTTCCCATATCGCGTGTCCACATGCAACATGTTAACGATCGGATACTGTTTGTCCACTGTTAATTCTGCACAACGTTTGTACTCAATAGCAGAAACTGCGTTGAATTTTGTGATAAACGACATTATTATTAGAAGTGAAGACGTCTGTATCAAGCGAGGTGGAACCATACAATGTCAGAATATTCGCTACAAAGAAGACTAGTGAAAGGAATGGTGTGGCCATCAGGAAAGTTCACTTTCATCGCCTGAAGCTTTGCATGTACATACACACAGGCAGAATTAGCGCTGTTACAAAATATATATATTAGGAAAGTCCACAGAAATAGTTATCGCCAGATCCGTTCTAAATAAGTTAATGTCTTTTCAAATAGTATTCTCTGCACTACAGTCAAACATACGCACACACAGTGATAAAAAAATTGTGTATTAAAAGTAGTTTGTTACCTTAACAAGTACTGTTATCCTACGCCGTTTTTCCTCATGCCACGAAACACGAGATGTAGATCGCTGGGGTTTTATAAATTGTTTATTAAGTCTTTTAGAAATGGTCTTATACTTGAGCTTGGCCTGTTGACTATTGCTTTTAATTTTGTAATTTCTACAGGTGTTAACCGTTTCGGAGAAAAAAACCATTTATGGAGAAGATCCTCCTCCTCTTGTTTTGATATGGTATTTATTCTATGATCCATCCTTCTTGTTCCTATAATAATAACAGTACCTGCTTCATTATCATATACATTATGTGCTATATATAAATATATACATAAGGCTTTCAACACACACATCATAAATCCATAACAGGAAAGGTATTATAACAAATATTACGAAAACAAGTACGTATGGTCACGTACATAGATCAACGTTTAAACAAACAGATTAATACCTGAATAAATTTTTTTTTTTTTTTAAACAGGACAGCGTATTATCTATATAACGTTCTGTTTCAGATAAGAATAGTTTGAATATAAAATGAAAGGGTACGTTGTATTTTGTTATGAGAAAATGCATTTCTAAATTTCGTTACATTTGACAAAAGATCTTATTGATCAGACGTATGAGTAATTATATTAATCCTTATGTAGAAAATACGCACGCATTCGTAAAATATAGCACTCAGGTGTAGGGCAATTAATCCTTTTTGTATTGAACGTATTTAAGTAGGTCTACTCGTGATATCAGTAAATTCTGTCTAAATGTATAGTACATAAACGTACCCAGTAATCGCTTCTTGAGTTACTCGATTGATGTTCATGTTAAACGATTGATGACTCATGTAATAATACAGATTAACCTCGTATAATAATAATGACAGGACAGTGTATTTAGAACACTTAAAATTGGAAATCTACAAACACATCAAAAATATCTGTCAAACAAAAACACCGTTCTTGACAACAGTAACTGACCTAAGCACATGTGCTTCATTAGGCAACAGACCAAAAAATCAAATAGACGACTATAAGCACAATTTAAATAAAATCTGAATATTCAATAAAATTATGTTTTTTTTTTTTACTTAGTAACATATGCAAATCTTTTACTTACCTCTTAAATGTTGTTGTTGTTGTTATACACAATAGTCGATTGTACGATGAGTGTCTCATACAAATGAGAAATAGTGACATGTCGTCTTGTGTGTATATATATATCATACGGCGGTAGCGTACACGTTTGAAAGTTGATACACATTAAATTCTCTCTCTCTCTCACACACATTACAGAGACTGATATTAATTGCATGTATGTTCAGAGGTTTGGTGTCTAAATCGATGCATTTTACTTTCACTTTCTAATTTGACACATGGCTTACTTCCATACATAAATAGCTATCGTCTACGAGTGTTGCTAAACGAAATTAAAAAATGTTGTAATGCATAACGTCCTATGAAATAAATATGGTATGTTTTTAGGACAGCCAAAAGCATGAAAGTATTATTTAAATCTGTATGGAAGTCATATATAAATATCGAGTCAGCGCGACACAACGTAACATGATTCATGTCAACGTCGTATGTATGTGTGTGCGTGTGCGTCTATGTGTTCGTGTGTGTACGTGTTTGGTTACGTTGCGTATGCGTCTGTGTGCGTGCACGTCGGATGTGTGATTACGTATGCGTCTGCATTATCGTTATTTTGACTGAGCTATGTTAACTCCACACATGGAAATGTAAAAGCGTCTGAGGGCAAAGTTATGCAAGAGGTTGTTGACGAGAACCAAACACACTTGGATCAGCCAGTAGTGTTTAGGTCATCAGTACATGACGCAACGGTAGTGATAGGTCCAACAAGAATCAGATGTTTTGTATACGTTCTAGGTGAAAAACTACTGGGGATGTCTCTGACTTTAGTTGGAAATAAATAACATTACAGATATTGATATGGTACTATGAGGAGCCTATACGTGAATACTATACATCAGACTGATTGTATCCGTCATTAGCAATCTAACGTTACGACGGCAGTGTGTACGTATGCGTCTGTGTGTGTTCGCGTGTGCGTGTTTGGTTACGTTGTGTACGTGTGCGCTCGTTGCGTGTGTACGTGTGTGCGTGTTTGGTTACGTTGCGTATGTATGTGTGTGTGTGTGGTTACGTTACGTATGCGTGTGCGTCTTAATGTGAACAATTTTACGTTTAAATAAAATCTGTACATACAATAAAATTATGTTTCAGTATTAATGATATAAATATTACTGTTTTATTAATTTAAAATACTGTATATATATATATAACCTAGGAACTTCGCAGGTGAAGAAATTAATTTCTATTTTTCATCTGTAACGACATGCGTGTATAATTTTAATTTATTTCACTATACACCTTCGCCACCGCTGCTACCACAGTCGTCAGTAATAAAAAAAGAAGAAGAAGAAAGATCAGTTAGGAAACGCATCAGTACTCGTTCGAAACGATTAACATCAGTCCCAATGGACCACAGCATCCGTGAATTTCCGTGAATAAAAAAAAAAAAAAAAAAAAAAAACGTAAAACGTTCTACTTACGTTTCATGTTAGGTTAAAAAATACAGTCCACGTACGTTTCACGTTTACGTTAGGTTAAGATGCAGTCTACTTACGTTTCACGTTAGGTTAAAAAATGCAAACACACACACACACGTGTTAGTTTGCAACCTAACGCGTGTGTATGTTATTTAAATAATAATTTAAATAATATACACGTGTGTGTGTGTGTTTGCATTTTTTAACCTAACGTGAAACGTAAGTAGACTGCATCTTAACCTAACGTAAACGTGAAACGTACGTGGACTGCATTTTTAACCTAACAGTGAAACGTAAGTAGACTGCATCTTAACCTAACGTAAACGTGAAACGTACGTGGACTGTATTTTTTAACCTAACATGAAACGTAAGTAGAACGTTTTACGTTTTTTTTTTTTTTTTTTTTTTTTATTCACGGAAATTCACGGATGCTGTGGTCCATTGGGACTGATGTTAATCGTTTCGAACGAGTACTGATGCGTTTCCTAACTGATCTTTCTTCTTCTTCTTTTTTTATTACTGACGACTGTGGTAGCAGCGGTGGCGAAGGTGTATAGTGAAATAAATTAAAATTATACACGCATGTCGTTACAGATGAAAAATAGAAATTAATTTCTTCACCTGCGAAGTTCCTAGGTTATATATATATATACAGTATTTTAAATTAATAAAACAGTAATATTTATATCATTAATACTGAAACATAATTTTATTGTATGTACAGATTTTATTTAAACGTAAAATTGTTCACATTAAGACGCACACGCATACGTAACGTAACCACACACACACACATACATACGCAACGTAACCAAACACGCACACACGTACACACGCAACGAGCGCACACGTACACAACGTAACCAAACACGCACACGCGAACACACACAGACGCATACGTACACACTGCCGTCGTAACGTTAGATTGCTAATGACGGATACAATCAGTCTGATGTATAGTATTCACGTATAGGCTCCTCATAGTACCATATCAATATCTGTAATGTTATTTATTTCCAACTAAAGTCAGAGACATCCCCAGTAGTTTTTCACCTAGAACGTATACAAAACATCTGATTCTTGTTGGACCTATCACTACCGTTGCGTCATGTACTGATGACCTAAACACTACTGGCTGATCCAAGTGTGTTTGGTTCTCGTCAACAACCTCTTGCATAACTTTGCCCTCAGACGCTTTTACATTTCCATGTGTGGAGTTAACATAGCTCAGTCAAAATAACGATAATGCAGACGCATACGTAATCACACATCCGACGTGCACGCACACAGACGCATACGCAACGTAACCAAACACGTACACACACGAACACATAGACGCACACGCACACACATACATACGACGTTGACATGAATCATGTTACGTTGTGTCGCGCTGACTCGATATTTATATATGACTTCCATACAGATTTAAATAATACTTTCATGCTTTTGGCTGTCCTAAAAACATACCATATTTATTTCATAGGACGTTATGTATTACAACATTTTTTAATTTCGTTTAGCAACACTCGTAGACGATAGCTATTTATGTATGGAAGTAAGCCATGTGTCAAATTAGAAAGTGAAAGTAAAATGCATCGATTTAGACACCAAACCTCTGAACATACATGCAATTAATATCAGTCTCTGTAATGTGTGTGAGAGAGAGAGAGAATTTAATGTGTATCAACTTTCAAACGTGTACGCTACCGCCGTATGATATATATATACACACAAGACGACATGTCACTATTTCTCATTTGTATGAGACACTCATCGTACAATCGACTATTGTGTATAACAACAACAACAACATTTAAGAGGTAAGTAAAAGATTTGCATATGTTACTAAGTAAAAAAAAAAAACAATTTTATTGAATATTCAGATTTTATTTAAATTGTGCTTATCGTCTATTTGATTTTTTGGTCTGTTGCCTAATGAAGCACATGTGCTTAGGTCAGTTACTGTTGTCAAGAACGGTGTTTTTGTTTGACAGATATTTTTGATGTGTTTGTAGATTTCCAATTTTAAGTGTTCTAAATACACTGTCCTGTCATTATTATTATACGAGGTTAATCTGTATTATTACATGAGTCATCAATCGTTTAACATGAACATCAATCGAGTAACTCAAGAAGCGATTACTGGGTACGTTTATGTACTATACATTTAGACAGAATTTACTGATATCACGAGTAGACCTACTTAAATACGTTCAATACAAAAAGGATTAATTGCCCTACACCTGAGTGCTATATTTTACGAATGCGTGCGTATTTTCTACATAAGGATTAATATAATTACTCATACGTCTGATCAATAAGATCTTTTGTCAAATGTAACGAAATTTAGAAATGCATTTTCTCATAACAAAATACAACGTACCCTTTCATTTTATATTCAAACTATTCTTATCTGAAACAGAACGTTATATAGATAATACGCTGTCCTGTTTAAAAAAAAAAAAAAATTTATTCAGGTATTAATCTGTTTGTTTAAACGTTGATCTATGTACGTGACCATACGTACTTGTTTTCGTAATATTTGTTATAATACCTTTCCTGTTATGGATTTATGATGTGTGTGTTGAAAGCCTTATGTATATATTTATATATAGCACATAATGTATATGATAATGAAGCAGGTACTGTTATTATTATAGGAACAAGAAGGATGGATCATAGAATAAATACCATATCAAAACAAGAGGAGGAGGATCTTCTCCATAAATGGTTTTTTTCTCCGAAACGGTTAACACCTGTAGAAATTACAAAATTAAAAGCAATAGTCAACAGGCCAAGCTCAAGTATAAGACCATTTCTAAAAGACTTAATAAACAATTTATAAAACCCCAGCGATCTACATCTCGTGTTTCGTGGCATGAGGAAAAACGGCGTAGGATAACAGTACTTGTTAAGGTAACAAACTACTTTTAATACACAATTTTTTTATCACTGTGTGTGCGTATGTTTGACTGTAGTGCAGAGAATACTATTTGAAAAGACATTAACTTATTTAGAACGGATCTGGCGATAACTATTTCTGTGGACTTTCCTAATATATATATTTTGTAACAGCGCTAATTCTGCCTGTGTGTATGTACATGCAAAGCTTCAGGCGATGAAAGTGAACTTTCCTGATGGCCACACCATTCCTTTCACTAGTCTTCTTTGTAGCGAATATTCTGACATTGTATGGTTCCACCTCGCTTGATACAGACGTCTTCACTTCTAATAATAATGTCGTTTATCACAAAATTCAACGCAGTTTCTGCTATTGAGTACAAACGTTGTGCAGAATTAACAGTGGACAAACAGTATCCGATCGTTAACATGTTGCATGTGGACACGCGATATGGGAAGTCTGTGCTTGTAACGTTGGAAGATTGTGAGCGCCGCTATCGTGTATATCTACCTAAGAGGTATGCTGACGTCTTTACAGATGAAGAACTCCGTCATATAAATCCCAGCGACCTACATCTTGTGTTTCGAGGGATGAAGAACCAGACAGCGCATGTGGAAATTGTATCTCGTTAAGGTGACAAACTACTTTTAATAAACAATTTTTTTAATTTATTTCACTATACGCCTCTGAACCTATATGTAATTATTTGTAAACTGCGTTACCTGTTGCAGCAAACGATAACACTAGAACGATTATATTATTATCATTCAGTGATATATACATACATACAATGACTATAGCATATTTAAATCTGTTATCTGTTATCTGTTTTATTGGACCTACATGTACATGATTCGTATGCACGTTGTCTGTATGTGTGTGCGTGTGCGTGTGCGTGTGTGTGTGTGTGTGCACGTGTTGCGTATGTGTGCGTGTACGTCTGTGTGTGTGTGTGTGTGTGTGTGCGTGCACGTGTGGTGTAACCCAAACATGTGTACGTTGTATGTATGTATGTGTGTGATTACGTTACGTATGCGTGTGCGTGTGTGTGTGTGTGTGTGTGTGTGTGTGTGTGATATTTAACATGATTTTAATGTTGTTGTTGCTTCTTCTACAAGTACGACACATTAATTTATTTCATTATACGCCTCTGAACCTATATGTAATTATTTGTAAACTGCTTTACCTGTTGCAGCAAACGTTAACACTAGAACGATTATTATTCAGTGATATATACATACATACAATTTACTTATTAAACACTTCAATGATTGTAACGTCTTACAATGACTATAGCATATTTAAATCTGTTATCTGTTTATTGGCCCTACATGTACACGTTGTATGTATGTGTATGATTACGTTGCGTTTGCGTCTGTGTGTGGGCGCGTTGCGTATGTGTGCGTATGCGTATGTATGTGTGTGTGTGTGTGTGTGTCTGATTACGTTGCGTATGCGTCTGTATGTGCGCGCGTTGCGTGTGCATCTGTGTGTGTGATATTTAACATGATTTTAATGTTGTTGTTGTATTGTTATGTTGCAGGTTGCTTCTTCTACAAGTACGACACACAATTATATATAAACTTTCGAAAAATATCAATTTCTAATGTATTTATTTAATTGTGAATGTTAAAATATATTTAATCATTAAACAAATTATGACTTTATTTTATTTCACTCTACACCTCTGAACATGTGTACAATTAATTTATTTTTTGTGAACTGTTACATCAGAAGATTTGTATGAATTTCAGCCGCCGTTTTCATGTGTGTGTATAATTTTAATTTATTTCGCTATACACTACTGAACCTATGTGTGTAAACTGCAACCGTAAAACAGAAGTATTGTACCAGATTGCTAAGCCGTTAACGTATGGATTTGTCATCTGTAACAACATAACAGGTAAGTAGTTCATTGACGCCAAATATATATATATTTCTAACAAGGATCAATCACACTGACTGCATTATAAAACTATTAATTAATTATTTAATACATTGAAAATGAAGACGACGTTTTGACAACGAGAGAGGGCTAAAATTATTTATTCATCACACCGACTACTCAATGTACGAGAGGGAGACAGGAGAAAGGGTATGGAACCTTGCATAGTTGAAACGTGTGAGAGTGAGAGAGAGAGAGAGAGAGAGAGAGAGAGAGAGAGAGAGAGAGAGAGAGAGAGAGAGAGAGAGAGAGAGAGAGAGAGGACGTTACTATTTGTTGACACAGTTGAAACAAGTGAGAGTGAGAGAGAGAGAGAGAGAGAGAGAGAGGACGTTAATATTTGTCGAATAAACTTTCTAATTTCATATACATGCGCTCGGTACTGACCACAGTTTGAGCATAATGTTTGACAACGAGAGAGACATACACAACGTGTGAGAGAGAGAGAGGGAGGGAGAGAGAGAGGACGAATAATACAGAGGTTGGTACATCTGATCATATAGATTTAATATACATTATAACACACGACAAATTTGAACTCATGTAAAGGTTGGTACACCTAATCATATATTTTAATATACACTATAATGCCGGTGAGCATAACGTTTGACAACGAGAGAGAGAGAGAGACATACACACCGTGTGAGAGAGAGAGAGAGAGAGAGTAACAATTATGATCATATATAGTTTGAATTTCCCACCACAGAAGAGAAAGAAATGTTGGCAGATCTGCTCTATACATGCACACAATAATTTAAGATTGGTAACCCTGATCATATATTTTAATATATACACTATATAACACATATTTGAATTCCCCCCCCCCCCACCGCAGAAAATGTTGACAACCCTGCTCATATAAAATATCTATACACTATAATAATACTACAGAGGATGGTACACCTGATCATATAGATTTAATATACATTATAACACACAACAAATTTGAACTCATGCACAGGTTGGTACACCTGATCATATATTTTAGTATACACTATAATGCTTCGAGTTGGAACCACCCCCCACCCACTGATATGAAATAAAAAAACCTCCCACCCAACACCACCCACTGATATGCAAATCAGCTTTCTTAAAAAAATAAAAATGTATATTCACGGATGCTGGTGGTCCATTGAACATCATCCCACCAAATCAATTTAATTAAAAAAATTAAAAAAATAAAATTAAAAAAATAAACAAATTTATTCGCGGAAATTCGCGGTGCTGTGGTCCATCGGGATGCTGCGGGTCCAGCGGTGGCGGCGTCATCTCTGAGATAATGTTTTTTAGTGTTTTTTAAGAAAGGCGGCATTCCTTTGTGAGCCAGAACCCTTATTTTTCCCCTACTTACTCCGCATTCTATTGCCGCCTCTTAAGTAACTCAGTTCAACTCCACTGCGCTCAAGTACGCTCCGCTCCGCTTCACTCCGCATCTGGTGGCCACCTAGCCTAAGAATTCGAGCAGTTTCGGTCTGCGACCAGACGAAGGCGGATTTCGGAGACCTCATCGAATCCGTCGCATTCTGACAAATCACGAAGACGCCGAAAAGGAACGGAGCATTCTTGATTGGAACTGTCCCAGCTTACATTAATTATGCTTATTATAGTTAGATGGTTGTATTTGTAACTAAGATAGTTATAACCGTAAGTTATGAAACTAAAATTTAATAAGAGTTCAGATCCTTATGTGTAACTGGTACAATAGTTGCTTAAACATTTTTACATTTATTTACATTAAAAGAAGGACAAAAATATGTAAATTCATAAACTGCCACAACAGTGGAAAAGTTTCTATCGAGTAATGTTTGGCGATACGTTACCAATCTCCGATAATACAATCCGTTATCTATCATTTTGAATTATATTTCTACTGAGTACACATATTTATATTTGTATAAGAATTGTTTACATTTGTATTTCTTTACACGATTCGAATATGTTTATTTTTTCGTAGTAAAACAGTTTGTAACCGATCCGTGCCAGTCCTTCAGTATCACTGTTTTCAGGCTGTGGTGGTAATCTGAGCTGGATTTACCTAACCCGTGATCTAAAGAAAACGGTTAATCTACTACTACTACTACTACTACTACTACTACTACTACTACTACTACTACTCCACGGCGCTACAGCTGGCCTCCTGAACGACGTTTCTCCACTCCTCTCTATCCTGTGCCACTCTTCACCATCTTCTGACCCCCTAGTCTTCTTAAGTCTTCATCTACATCGTCCACCCATCTTGTTCTTGGCCTCCCTCTTGCTCTTCTTCCTCCTGGTCCTCCAGTGAATACTTTTTCCACTGTCCTATCCTCTGTCACTTTTTATGTTTTACGTTATCCTGTATCCACCGTAACCTAACCCAACCTAATTCTACCTTGTTTGATTTCTGCGACGATGTCCGATTCCTTGTATAGATCGTACAATTCGGCATTTGTCCTCGTACACCGCATTCCGGCATCTAGTACACCTCCTCAGAATCTTTCTTTCCCATCTTATGATCATATATTCTTGGGCCGAGATCATGGTCCAGGCTTCTGAAGAATACAATTCTAATGGACGCAGAAATTCTAGAAATGTTTCTGGACAGGATAGGTAGCAAAGAAAAGTAGCACCTATTTCCCATGTCTAGTTTGTGTTGAATTTCCGTTGCCATCTGATTTTTTGAAGTCGGTAGGGACCCAAGATATCTAAAACTATCTACCCTCTCAAATTCACTGCCATTAACCTTTAATTTTTGGAATTATTCCTTCTGAGACATTCTTCTTCAACGGCATATATTTTGTCTTCTGGCTGTTCACTTGTAGCCCTAGATTGGTCGATGCCTGCACCAGAGAGGTCCACAAGAAAATGGTTACGGTTCTAAAACAACGAATGTATTTAAAAAATAATTTATATACGTTTTATCATCTATGTTAGGCATTCTGAGTATTTATTGTTATGAAAATACTCCTGTAAATAGAAATCTGTTATCTCAATGTAAAATGCACGTTTAGTTGACAATTAATTGTCATTATAATTTACATGTATAGCGCGTTCTCTACAAGTAGATAAGTTCACTTTGCTTCCAGCTGTAATACTATTACCTTAGTTACCCTTAGTTACCATATGGGTCCCGGACTTATTATTTCTTTTCTCGGGTTATTTTTGAGTGCAAAACTTCTTTTAGGCGTGAGAACCTTGAAAAAATTAACTATGGTTAAAAATTTCTTACTGAGCGCATGGATATCGATTATCTGTGATCATACACGTAGGCCTACAGACTGTTAGGTTTGTGCTTTGCGTCTTGCGTCTCATAAAAGTTTCTATGTCTCGTATATTTTAATTAACATAAAGTGGTAAAATAATATGATTGGTATAATAATTACAACAATAAATATTATTTGTTGTTTTTACACAAAAATATATGTTTTGTATGTAATTTGTTTTACAATGTTTCAACAGTATTTTTAACTGTCGTGTTCAGAAATAGTCAGTTAGCACAATACAATGTATGTAAACAATAATATATTGCCATAACTTTTATTCACCTTTAATACTGACCAACTGTATTCAGGACAGCGAGCATAAACTACAGAAATCAATTTACATACTAAATCAAATAGTAGATGAACATGGCTTTCAAATACCAACGGAGAAGAGTAAAACAATGGCATTCACAGGGTAGCAATCGGTAAGAACTAAGATGGTTATAGACGGAAAGATTATGGGTAACAAGTCCATCATTTCAATTACTTGGGATGTTACGTTACATATGGGACAGAAATTGATCTGGATGTAAAATTAAACAAACATTTAGGAATATCTGTTTAACAATTCACAGATACCTTAAAAATAAGATAAAGAAGGAAACAAGGATAAGTATTTTTTAACACGGTAGCGGTACCAGTTTTGATGTATGGAGATGAAACCAGAGTTATGACAGAAAGGTACAAAGCAAAGATTCAGGCAGTGGAGATGAAGTTTATGAGGAGTAGTGTGGGCTGTACCGTTCTCGATAGAAAGAAGAATGTGGATATAAGGACGGAACTGGGGGTCGAGCCATTGTTGGAACAGCTAATAGCAACAAAATAAGGTGGTGTGAACATTTAGGAATAATGTCGGGTGACAGGATTCCATTGCTATACTCCGGGCCCCCTTTCGAACAGACTAAAGCGGAAGTGATGTCGTCGCCTCGTCACACTCGCCTTGGTTGCCAAATGAACCGGCGCGCGATTCAAAGTTGTGCTCTAGCACTACAATACAGCACAGCTGTCAACGTGCTCACCCACGTGGTCAAGATATTCACAGAGTACAGCTAACAGAGAACGAAACTGCACTCGGCCTTGTGTGCGCGGTGACAAATTTTTGTTAGAAGTGGGGAAAACATGAACCGCACTTGAGTAAGTGTAAGTAAGTGGGGCAGCTCCGCCTTGGCGACAGCATTGCCATAACTCGTGCTGACAGCATATACATCTATGGCTGACAGGCGTGCGCCCCCCTGCCCCTCTCCTACCATCTGACAACACCGTAGGCGCTGCCCCTGTCACCCGCACCTACTCCCTCACTTCCGCTTTAGTCTGCTCAAAAGGTGGCCCGGTGTATAGCAACGGAACATAGACCGGTGGGGAGGAGAGCTGTAGGACGTCCGAGAGCGAAGTGGGTCCCGGAACAGGTTCAGGATGAGCCTAATCCTTGAGGTTCATGATGTTGATGATTATTTGAGAAGTGTTAAAAAATATAAATCAGAGAAAAATGTAACAGTACCTAATTATTATTTCATATCATGGTAAAATATACTAAAAAATACTGAATACAAAACCATTTTATGGTACAGCTTTTTTTGTTATAGTAGTGTATTTCACAAATAATACACACACACACATCAACTTTTGTTATAGTAGTGTATTTCACAATTAACACACACACACACACACACACACACACACACACACACACACACACACACACACACACACACACACACACACACACACACACACACACACACACACACACACACACACCAACGTTTGTTGTAGTAGTGTATTTCACAATTAATACACACACTCATGAACGTTTGTTATAGTAGTGTATTTCAAAATTAACACACACACATCAACTTCTGTTATAGTAGTGTATTTCACAATTAATACACACACACACATCAACTTTTGTTATTATGGTCATTCCAGACGTGTCTGATTCTCGGCCTTCTGTAATGTATTTCAAAGTATTTTACACTACAATATTGCAAAAGACTGGAAAATTCAATCAAGAATTTAAAAATCAGTCATATTCAGGACGATAAAACTGATAAAACAAACGTCTTAAGACAATCTGTTGAAATTAACAATGCACATAAACTGAGTTAAATTAGGCTATTATGTTAAAAAAATACATATTCTTGTGCAAAAATAACGAATAATATTTATTATTAATAATTATAAGAAAACAAGAATAATCGTGAGGAAGTATGAATAATAATTATATATAACAATTTAATGAATTTCAAATTTTTATCATAAAAAACGGTTTAATGTTATAAAATTATTACAATAGTTCTTGTTGTGTTACATTAATTTTTATTGGTTTAGTCGCCGACGACAGGATCGTAATAATATTTCATACTGAAAAAAATAAAATTCCCTCGCCTTGGGAATTATCCAGCGGCAGTAGTGGTAACACTGTCGGTAAGGATGAACAACTCGTAAATAGCATAGACATAACAATGGTGTTTTCAGTTGAACGCAGGCGTTCTGTAGTGAAGATTGTTGTAGTGTAGTGGTGTGTTAGAACTTCATATAACAGGTGCGTTTGGGATGCGCATTTAGTTATTGCTATAGAAACAGATATATTTTATATTTTTTTAATGTTCGCGTTTATCCGAAAAAAATTAATAAGGCTACCAAAAATTTGTTTAATTTTTTTTCTGAATAAATGGGCTATTATTTACTACACTCTTATGAATAACGAGTGATAGTCGAATTTTTGAAAGCCAGAAAATATATACTCTATTGTACGTCCATTCACATTTAGTAGTCAAATATTTGGATATAGATCCTGTATTTAATCAATCAACCGTTTCTTTACAGTATAATTTTAAATATAAAATAAAACTAGTTTATTACAAATAAACATTACATGTAACGTTAAAATTCTACTAACCTGTGAATTTCTTGCAAATGTCATTAATTAAGTGTATAATACAAATTCTACGGCTGTATTAAATTTTGTACAACCTGACGCGCGCAGAGTCAATTTCTACGGGACTCATAATCATCATCATCACTTCTTCTATTTCTTCTTCTTCATCGTCGTCTTCGTAAGAAAGTGATTATGCAAAATTTATTGTACGACGGGCTACATAAAATTTAATACTTTCACAACCCAATAAATTTTATTTATAAATGTTTTACAATATCGTATTATTTTATTTTTAGTTCTGTTTACCCGATGCACACGCCGTATCTTATTAAAAAAAACTGTCCAACTATGGTTGAAATAACATGTTATTATTATTATTATTTAGTGCTTCCGTGTTTAATACGTTTTAAAGTTCTTTTTAGATCTCGTCATTATATAGTGTCAGTGCGCTCTGAAAATAATAGGTGTTACAGCTTACTCGATAAAGTAGATTACTTGAGACAATTATTTGTGTGTGTGTGTGTGTGTGTGTGTGTGTGTGTGTGTGTGTGTGTGTGTGTGTGTGTGCATACCTATGTATGTGTGTCTGTACGCGCGCGCGCGTGTAAACAAACCAATCGTTGTAAAATGGGAAAGTTTTTACTTCAGAATTTCCTTGTCATAACCTGTTCTGTAACCACCAGATACATTAGTTTTCCGCCCGTGTTACAGTAAAGTTGATAGTTCAATTGTATGGAGGACGGGCGCGCGCACGTTAAATGAATTTAACCGAAGTATTCCAAAGAATAGTCATCATACTTCTTTACGTTATATATGTTGCGAAACGACAAATTGAAAAAGAATTAATTGTTTACTTAGAATGTCCTCCTCATAGAGCAACACACTAAAAGAATCGACTCTCAATTTTCTTATCGTATCATGGTGAAGAACATAGTTTTGGAGAACAAAACGCGTTTGTGTGTGTGTGTGTGGGGGGGGGTGTACATTTTTATCCAATAGATAATTTTTTCTGTGTACTTCAAAGTTGCAGAATTTTTCTGCCACGTTTTTGTTTGATTCGTTCTAAACAAAAGTCAAATTTAGTACATTTCCATTTGTTTACAATTCACTTTACTTACATGATTTTTTTCACAATAATATATAGGCCTAATTATAATTATTATATGTTGTGTAAAGTTTGTTAAAACAGCATTGTACTTATTTATTGACAATTTGACAGAGTTAATTAAAACCAAAAAAATAAAGAATTTCGACGAAACCGAAACATCGAAGCATGATAATGTTTTTAGGCTTTAAAATAAGATTTCTAGCTGTGGGGAATCGAAAGTGTGGAAATGACGTCATACAGCGTGACGGTAAATAAAATGTTACAGAAAGTTTCAAACGATGTCCAGCTAAAAGACATTATTAGGCTACGTCAAAAATGTCTTTTTCCGACTTCGCTTTTTCGGACTATGCAAACAATTTTCTTTGCAAAGTACCGGTTCTGTGACCCATTTTGTATTATTCAAGTCAAAAATCATATAAAAACGCTAATTTCGCGCCGCAATTCGTGTTCAAAAATTTTAGTATTCCCGCGTTTTTCCGACAATGCGGAAAACGGGTCGAAATTTGTCTGCCAACCCATGTTCGTAAAAATTTGTTCACCTTTAACCAGTGCAACATATCTTGAAATTATTCCGGTTTCATAATCTGTATACGTATGTAATTAACGTATAATAATTAACGTACATAATATAATCATCCATTGTTTACGTAATAGCAGTGTGTATACGACAAACTTGTAGTTTGCTCACAGTAAACTTGACAGATATGTTTCCAACGTTAATTTATGTATCTTGATACGCACTAAATTAATAATAACATGAGGACTAATACAAACGAAATACTTTAAGAAAACTAACTGTACAAACATAGTCTATTTCTTAGGCTTTTACGGCCGGTGTCATAATTATTTAAATTATTTTCAGGGCTGTAAGGCTAACTACAAGTCAACCACAGTACTGTGGCAAAGCGTTTTGCGTACATCTTATCAGTTTTTAAAAACCTTTCACTGAAGATGGTCTCAAGAGGTGAGGCCGAAATGTCTGATCACGCTAATAACAGCAATCAGCATGAAGATTTTGGAAGGCCACAGGGTTACAGCCCGGATAATAATTTAAATGAACTTAAACATAGTTACTTGAATGAATAGTATAACACAAAATGATCTTCTTTCTTAGGAAATAGGCGTATATGTAAAAAATGTTTTTAAGAATATTTTCACAAAATTTCGTATAAAATTTCTTAAAATAACATTCTCTTTTGTTATATATATATATATATATATATATATATATATATTCAAATGCTTTTCCTACAGTCTATTTCTTGATTTATATAATATACTTAACATTTATATCTTTACCTCAAGTTGTCATTTCCTTATTTGGAACATGTTTCGGGACAGTGTTCAAATCCTCAGCCTTCTTAATTTGGAATCTTGATGAATATCTTAAGATTTAAAGTTAAGAAGGCTGAAGATGGGAACACTAAGTATCCCGAACACGTTCCAAATAAGGAAAAGACATCTTGAGGTAAAGATATTATAAATATTAATATTCTATTATTTAAAGCCCAGATCACAAGAAAACGTCTAAGCCGTATTTAAAATATTTTGAGGGGTGTTTGAGGGTAGAGGGTGTTCCAAATTCCACTCGGCCAAAAACCAAAATACTGTTCTTTTAAGCCAGGTCTAAATATTATTTGTAACAAGCAGTAGTCTAATAATAAATTCTGCGTGTCTACAGCAACGTTGTTATCAGATGGGTGACCAAAATATTTATCCGTTTTTTTTACACCCTCTCCCCCGAAATGAAACTATGCGTACACACCCACGTCTTAGATTTTATTTTAAGCTAACGAAATAAATCTATATATATAGCTATATATAAGCGAAATACCACTGACTGATTCATACACTCACTCATCACGAAATCTCCATAACTATAAAGCCTACAAACTTGAAATTCGGCACGTATGTTCCTCTTGGCTTCTAGGGGCTCGATAAGAAAGGGTTTTGAAAACTTTAACGCCTAACCGCGAAAAACCGTGACACCGATAATGCAGTTTTTTTTTAACTGTACGCTTCCTGAAAGTCTAATGTTTATTTTTTTACTTTGTTAATAGGCTTTTGGGGAGTTACTAAACAGTATTTTTTCATCTAACCTATAACCACGAGGATCATCTTGAAACCTATTTCAAGCTTGATCATCTTCAAATTGATCGAGCTTAAATAGTTTCTCTTAATTTCAAAATACTGGTATCTAAGCTTCACAAATAACCTATTTCTTTTTTCTGATTTCACATTCCGTTTTTTTCTGATAATCACCATAGCGAAGCACGGGTATCCAGCTAGTAGGCCTACTAATATATTATGGACAATTATGAAATAAATTCTAGAAAAAGGAAGACGCGTGAATACTTTTATCAAATAAACAATAACGTCCTATCGTTACAATGTCGTCCTTTTGCAGTGATTCAAACAAATTCAAAACAACGAAAAAATAATCTGTTTTTTTTTCGTGACGGGGTTCTAGACCTATGGTGCTTCTTAGTTTGCGTGATCGCATGGTGCAGTCTAGAGTGGTTTTTCTTAACTTTTTCTTTAGCGAAACAATTTTAATGTGTCTATGGTCACGGTTATATTAGCGTAATTGCTATACAGGGGCGTATTTACGGGTGGGGGACGAATGGAACCGAACCCCCCCCCCCCTAGAGGGTCGAAAAACGTGACGAATTTTGTTAATCTCTTAATTTTTAGGCTGTTCGTTATTATTTTTTCAGTTGTGTACGCTAATATAGTGGTAACTATTTTTGAAATATAGGAAAATCAATTCAGCAAAAGTAAACAATGTTTCAATAACACCTATTTTTAAAGTTTTATTACAGTTTACTTTAATGGGAGTGATTTCAGCTACTTGAAAGATGTTGTAATGTTGATTAGTCTTAAATTGTTTTTTATTTTGTATGAAGCCGACCCGACCTCGGACCCCCCCCCCCCCCCAAGGCCAAATTCTAGATACATCACTGATGGTATACAGCATAATTATAATCGAATAGTTATCACTGAGCTTTGATTTTAGATTACAGTATCTCGAGAGATTATTCTGTCAAGAATGTGGTTATTTTTTGCTTCCCTTAGCACAAAAAATATTTAAGCCAACAGCATTAAGAGAATAAGTTAAACATTTTTTTCATGCATACAATTGTTGTATAATCCGATTAGTTTACATTAGCAGTTAGTAAGGTCAGAAATTATGGTTAGATAACGGTTTGGTGTATCTCACGATGGTACTAGCGAGCCGTGTTTTCCGAATTTATTTATTCCACGCTTTTCTTTAATCGCTTAAGATATTTTGGGACTTCCTCTTTTCTGGTGACATCCATTTAAAGGTCTTGTTCTCTTGCGACTTAGGATTCTTATAACTCTCCTCCTACTACTCTTACTCCTTCTCCTCCTCCTCCTCCTCATCATCATCATAATAGATCAGTCTTCATATTCTCCGACATTTTGCGATTTACAATCTCCACCTCCTTCGGTTATTTCATAAGTCAAGGTCTCTCTCTGTCTCTCTCTCACACACACACGTGCGCACAAAACACACACACACACACACACCTCCTCTACCCTCTCTCCGCCTTTTCCTTGTTTCCTCTTTTACTTCTAGTTTTGGGCTGTCAGTTCATCACTTGATTTGGCAAGTCTGAATTCTGCCAGTCTTGTCCATACCAAACCAGCCGCTAACTTCTGATGATGTCGTGATTCATTCAGGGGTGTATTTATTGGGGGGGGATGAACGGGACCGGACCTCCCCCCAGAGGGTCGAAAAAAGTTGACGAATTTTGTTAATCTTTTAATTTTTAGGCTGTTTTGTTATTTTTTTTCAGTCATGTACACTAATATAGGCCTAGTAGTAACACTTTTTAAAATATACAAACTTGTGTTTATTACACAGCGTTTGCATATATGTTTGAAATATGAAATATAGGAAAGTCAACTCAGTCAGTCTTCTAAGCCAATTTTCAGTTACGCGTATTTTTATTGTTTCATTACCTATGTATCTGTTACAAGAAATACTCAAGCAAGAGAATATCCCTAGCGAGAGAATACTCATTGACAGTTTCAGGGAAGAAAGACGGAAACCGTTTCTTTTAATAGTTACGTATCCAATGAGAACTAAGATAACAACATTACCGATACTTTGGAACAAGCAATTCAAAATACTTCAATAACGAATTATATCATTTGTACGTATCTTCTTAACTCTTTCAGATAGATTGTTTTTTGTTTGAAATACAGTATAAATTTGATTAAATGATTAAATTTTCTCAATCTTGCTGATCTCAGCTACATTTTTCATTTACTCAAAACCACTATTCAAATACTTTCTAGGTTTTTACATCATACCTGTGTTTAAAATATAACATATGGTTACTTTGGTTTTTACTATAAATTCAATAAATTCTTATGCCATTTATGTCTGAAGATAAATATAACAATGAAGAAACGATTCAGAAACCTTTAATACAAGAATCAGTACTGAACCCATGACATTATATAGAACCCAGAATTAGTAAATTTGATAAGAAATTCGGCCATACATTCAGCTCCCTGGTAGGCTTTATGCTACCCTGTGGTCACCATTGTAATTTTTACATCATGTAAAGTGCTTGCTTATAGGTAAATTGAAAATCTTTCAATAAACAAAGCACATAGGCTCTAATTAACAATAGAAGCACATTTGTACCACAGAACATATTAGACAGGACAGGCTACCAGTTTGGGCATATGGTATATATACCATATATACTCCCAGTTTGGGAGTGGCTTTGTACTATGATGATGGAACCAATCAATACCCCATGTGTTATCAACTCATTTCCAAAGGCCGAATTGACCTCAGGGTAGAAAAAAAATATCTAAATTTTATAGTACTGTCATGGAATCTAACCCAAGATATGCAAAACTTGAAAAACTTCAGATAATTTGTTACTTGATTCAACATTTTTGGAATTACAGCTAGTTTTTTTTTAACACTGGTGCAAAGGAAAATCCTGCAGCATATAGATGGATTTATTATAGTTTTTAAACATTTACAGGTATAATGAGATGGTTGCTTCCAATTCTGGTCGTCATTATCCAAGAGGCAAATTACTTAACAGGAATGTTTGTAGTACTGCCCAGAGGGACACAGTACACTTCAATACAGTCACAACATACGGAGAGACATGTAAGTATATATTTTGTCGTCTTCTAGGTAGCGATCGAAATCAAAACACTCCTATCACTGTCAACACATTGTTTATTCATCATTATCACAAATAATTTATCACAAATAAAAATATAACACAGAAATTACAATTTTGATTCACACCCATGATATCTTTTATTATTAACACGACCTTAATTTATACAAACAATAAGGTAACACACAATGCATTTGATCCAAACACATGCATTTGTTTGGTATCAAACACACATGCTAACTGCATAGGTTAATTCACTTAACTCAGAATCGAGACTAATTAAAACTGTTAACCTCAGTTTATTTATAGTGTGGTAATGACATAATTTACCAATATTTGTCACTTACTAGAATAGTCTAGGCCAGTGGTTCCCAAACTTTTCAGTCCGCGGACCCCCCACAAAATTAAAAATATCTCGGACCCCGTCTGAGTTTTGAAATAAAACAAACAGTAAATATGATACAAACTCTTACATTTTAGTTAAAATTTATTTTAAAAAATTCTCTTAACTTGCAAAATTATAATATTAATGGTAACAGGTATAGTTTAATGTGAACAATGAAGCTGCTTTTGAACAATTAGCTCTGCAATATTGGGCTTAATGTGCGATAATTTCAATATTAAGTCTTTAAGACCCGGTTGCTTACCCAGTGTTACCACTATCTTTTCAGCCACACATGTCCAGCTACTTAGGCGTAAAACCAGCTACATGGAAAACCGTTTTGCTTAGATACAGTGCTTATAAGCCAGATACAGTGCTTATATGTCTGGACTAACACAGCGTGATCAGTTCTGCGTTGATGCGGTGCTGTAGTCAGTTCGGTTGACAAACAGATCTGCTACACAACATGATTTAAAGACATTATTAAAGCCATTAGTTTCAAATCTTTTTACAGTTACTATTAGTTTGAAAAAAAAAATTAATGGAATCTTCTACTAATTATTTTAAGATTGTAACATTTAGATTTTAGAGCATAAAAAAGCTGAAAAAATTACGGTATCTTATATTTTTTCTTAAAAGTGTCTGCAGACCCTCTGAAACGTTGTCACGAACCCCACTTAGGGAACCACTGGTCTAGGCCGTTTGAGACACGACATAAACTAGAACACTATAGAACAAACTATGTTAACTATAAAAATGTAATAGTACATTGATGCATAACATTCTAGTGTATTCTATAAATAGTGTACCGGTATCTCAATATATATAAGTTATACATAAATTGTGGATAATGTAAATAGACTTGATCAACATAATCTATGTATTTAACCTATACATATTCTAATGACAAATGGCTTTAATAATACCAATTACAATATTACTTAATATATTATGCAATATTTATAATATTCCTGGGCCCGCACCATAAAATCAAGGTGCGTTTTTCAGCCCCCAGGTCGACTCAGCCTGTTGAAAATGAGTACCTGGGATAACATCCTGGGGATAATAATGGTTGGCTGAAGTGTACAGCCTACCCTGCCTGACTCCTAAGATGCTTCGGTGACACACATGGGAGCCATTATTATTATTATTTATAATATTACTTTGAATGTGGGTTGCAGGTTCTCTAGTACACAATGATATTATTCTAATAACTGATTTAAATTTCATCAGTTTTTGCAACAATTTCTCTATGTAGGCATACATTTTGTTCCTTGACCGTTTAATTTTTTGATCTAACAATATGGGCATATTATAAAAATATGATGTTATCCAGAATCACATTTAAAAATTGTTTGGTAACGCTTAATTTTAACAATGTACAATTTAGTGGAAGTAAGTCTATTTTTTTAAATATTTTTTTATATTCTTGGATTTCGTTGTCCATGACGTGTCCGTTACTTAACTAAATATCACTATAATATTGACGACTCGGAACACAAAGTCACAATATTTTGTGTTCCGAGTCGTCAATATTATAGTGATATTTATTTTTTTATAATATGAGTACTGCATTGAGAAATTCAAGATTATTCATTTTCTGTAGGAGTCTGATAGCAGTCAGTATCAAGATAGTTACTGTTTGTGAATCAAATTTGCACTGTAAGTGAAACAAGTATATGTGTCAATTTAACTTACAATGCCCATATTAAATTAACAACAACAATATGGTTAACAACCAAGGCCATATTTAAGTCATTTGAGGCCCTCAGCAGTTCACTGATGTGAGGCTTCTGCCCACTTCCCTACTCACAATTAATGATTCCTGTTTTATGTTAATTATTTTAATAGTGACATGTTGTGTTGTGTATGTCATAAATACTATAAATTCAATCTCAGAATATTTATTGGCATTGTGAAATGTTTGTTGTTTAATATAATACAAAACCACCTACAACAGATTTATGAAGATTTTATGGTATCAATGTGCCAGTATATGTGCCAATAACTGTATACTGCTTAGTATAATAAGCACCCTATGTATGTACAATATAAAATATATGAATGTATGTGTACATAGTGAAATGTCAAAATATCTGTACTATCAGATTTATAAGGTTGCTTTAACTGTAAGTAATTGGTTGATTATTTTCAATATGCTTGACTGTGTATTACAGGGTGTAATATACTTCCATCTGATTACATTATTGAATCTAATTGTAAGTATAATACTATTGACTCAGAACACTAAGTTTTTATTGGTAAAAATGTGAAATTTTTATCTTATAGCCTGAACCAGTTTTTGCCTATTATAAGCTTCGTCAAAGGCTCCTATTGGGAGCACTGTCCGTCTTGTTCTTTGTGACGTGTGTTTGTAACACAAACGATGGCACCATCATCAAGAACAAGACAGACAGCACTCCTAATGGCAGCCTCTGATGAAGCTTATAATAAGCGAAAACTGATTCAAGCTATAAGGTAAAAATTTCACATCTTTACCAATAAAAACTTAGTGTTCCGAGTCAGTAGTATTACAATTAGTTAATCAATGGGCACGTCATGGACAAAAAAATCCAAGAATTTAATGAATCTTATATAGTCTGTTTTATTCTGTTTTGACAACAGCAGTCTGCTGTTCAGATAGCTCAATTTAAAATTTGAAGTTATCCTCCAATATATACTGTATTATGTGTTTGAGGTATAGTGGTCAAATTACTTCTCTCTTTCACAACCTACCAATGAAAACACTTAACTATATCGTTATTGTTTTAACATAGAAATTCTGTTTTATGGATTTTGTATGCTCTACTGTTACTTTCTGTTTTTAAAATCCATACAAACTGATAAGTCGAACTACCACTTGGTCCAAAATTAGTTTAGGTTATCAAACTATCTACTGTACATAAATACATACAGTAAATGCGAGAGAGAGAGAGAGAGAGAGAGAAATCGGTAATCTGGGAAATGTGTATTGCATGTGAAAGTAATTGACAATATTGTTTCTTACCCCTATGACATTTACTCGCACTGTATGGTGAGGCCTTGATCAATGAAATATAATTATGAAAGTAAATTATGAAATTGAAATACTATTCATTACTTACAATGTTCATACATTTTCTGGAACCAAAGATTACAGAAGTGATTGAATTCTCATCTTCCGCTGGTGCTTGTCCATCCAGAGATCTTCTTCAATTTCTCTTTCCCTCAATATAGTCTGAATTTCTTCTATCCAGGTGATAGGTGGTCTTCCTCTTTTCCTTCTTCCTGGTGGGGTTCATTCCATAACTCTCCTTGGTAGTCTTTCCTTGGAAATCCTTGGCAATCTCTCCTTGAAATATAATGTTGAAATTTTCCAATAACCATGTGAAAAATATTTGGGAATTTTGGCTGAAGACAAGTGTGTGTGTGTGCGCGTGCGCGTGTCTTTGACTTTGAAAAAGGTGGTATATTTCTTCTGAATTGTTACTTTGTTTTTGGTTCTTAATTTTTTCAGAAAAGAGAATCATCGTCGTCCTCTCCAGTGGACATATATAGTTTACACATCGAATCTCGCATTAAGTATAGGTACGCACATACTGTGGTCACAAGCAGGGTTGCGAACACAGCCAACAGATCACAAGAAGTACATTTCTCTATGGTTTTACCTGATACTGCTTTCATATCTGCGTTCTTGATGTAAGTTTCTTATTTACTTCATTATGGACATATGGACTTTGTGGTAAAAATGATATGTAATATCTTTTGTATCTTTATTGAAGATACAATGACCAACACCATCCATGAAACGATTTAGCAAAAGTTTAAAAATTTTAGTTTATAATTTATGAAACTTATGTATTTATAAGTTATAAATAAAACCAGCCTATTCTAGACAAATTATAAGCCTAAAAGAACAAGAGCTGGCAGCAAAAATGCTTACAGTATTTACTTTTGCTACGCTAAATGCTTATGCTTGATACTTTGTACAGAAAATTAACTTGACGTGCCAGAAATGGTCTGGCGACTTGCTATCGGTTGCCTTGCCACTTTCTTGGAAGTGTAATCTATTTGCTTCTTTTAACATATTCCACATAACAGTGTTTTACTGGAATATATTTTGGCTATAAATTAATTTTTTAAGGAAACATCTGCCTTGGTTTGATGTCAATAGATTACTGAAATTTAGCAGTATAAAATAAATGCAATATAGGCTCACTATAAACATAAAGTAAAATAAATTTTCATATCTGTGAGAACATAAAACTGGAATGATGATTTCATTACAAACTATAAATAAATATCAGAAGTTCAAATGTCTTATTTTTTTCGTAAAATAAATGTGATTACAGTATCTGCTGAGTAAAATATATACATAACCCTACGTGTGCACTCATATAACCAGCTGATGTTAAAAAAATGTTTCAAACGTAACTGTGATAGTCTCAGGTCAGATGTTGAATACCGAGAGACTGCATATCAGAGATGCACTGCAGAATAATTTTTTTGTTAAAGAGCTGCACAGTTTTTGAGATATCTGTGTAATTAATCATTTTTTCATCACATTAAACAACAACAGTAATTATCTTTATTTTGGTAACACAATGAAAAAGTTGTTTTAAATATATCTTTTTTTTTTTAAATGTAGCCTAATCCAAATTTATCAAGATTATACATTTTGTTAAACTGTCTATTTTACATAAATAAATGTTACTTTTTAATGGATTTTGTGATAGTAAAATGTTTGTTATTTTTTTTACCAGCATCTGTGCTAAATAAATATTAGCCTTTAGTTTCAGTTTCATAAACTAAAGTGTAGGTCTACACGTTTCTGATTATTACTAGATAAGATTAATAATAATCAGAAGTTATCAGTGGTTTTACTTAAAAAGCCTAGTCTTATTGAATTTTACACAGTGTTATCATTTTTTCAGTCTTTTTAATACAAGTTATGTGAATTTATTTTATATAATTTTTTGTTTATGAGACATGTGATTGTCATCTTTATTAAACATTTTATTAAAAATTACTAAAAACTGTATTATTTGTTCTCTTCTCATGAATAGTTAGAAACTGATACATGTATATATGTTTATATGATTTTTAGATTGATTTATAGACTGAACGATTATCTGACTTTTCTTCCACTTGCAAATGTTTATTTATTTTATTTTTTTATGAACATTCCATTGAATCTTACTAATAATACTACTAACTTGGAACATTAATTTTTTATTGGTAAAAATATAAAATTTGTACCTTTTAGCCTGAACCAGTTTTCACTTATTACAAGCTTCATTAGAGGCTGCCACTAGGAGCTCTGTCTGTCTTGTTCTCCTAGTGGCAGCCTCTGACGAAGCTTGTAATAAGCAAAGACTGGTTCAGGCTACAAGGTAAAAATTTTACATTTTCACCAATAAAAAATTAGTGTTCCAAGTTAATAATATATATTTATAATTAGTTAATCAATGAACACATCATGCACAACAAAATCCATCGTTAACAAAATCCATGATTCAGAGTTAATAATTGTTTATTTGGAATGAAACATTTTTGTGTATAAATTATATAACCAATGGACGTTAAATAAGTTTTATGTTCATTTCTTAAACCAAAAGTCATGTTTTATTCTTCGTATTGTTTAAATTAGCAGCCATCTTTACTATTTCTTTTATGAATTTGCTAACTGCTATAATTTTTATTGTTCGACTAAGCTTTTCGTCATCACTGACATCATCAGGTCTTAAACAACCTTATATTGATATCCAGGAAATTAATTTCTAATCCTCCAATTTCTTCTTGAAATTTTATTGTTTTACTTCCATATTCCTTAAGGAATGGAAGTATGGTGATGGCAAAAAAAATCGTGTTCGAGATTATTGCAGATTCTGATTCTACTACACTCAAAACATGAAAAAAAGTCGTTTTCCGAAAAGTGTCTGTGTGTGTGTGTGTGTCTGTGTGTGTGTCTGTCTGTAGATTTTTTTTCTATGGCAAACGATAACTGCCGCAAATTCAAACAGAATCAAATAATTTTTTGCATACAGCCCTTTTTTGTAGAGGACTCGCGACCTATTGTTTTTGGTGAAGATCGGTTGAGGGAAAGGGGTAGTTTACCTGCAACGGTTTTTTTTTCTGTTATTTAGTTCTTCCGTAAATTTTTTAAATTCATTTACTTCACCTTCCCAAACTATTAGTATGTCATCTACATACCTGATCCATTTTTTAATTCTTCTTTCTTTATCTATATCTTTTAAAATTTTGATTTCAAAGCTATTCATGAATATCTCTGCCATTAATGGTGAAAGCGGTGATCCCATTGGTAATCCATTTTCTTGTATGTAAAATTTGTTATTAAATCTGAAGTAGTTCTGGCTTAGGCATAATTCTAATCCTTCTATTATTTCGTTTTTCCATTCTACATTACTTAATTTGTTTTTCTTTATTATTTCTACTGTTTTTGCTATTGGTATGTTGGTGTACATATCTTTTATATCTAATGACATTAATTTTGTCTTATTTGTTATGGTTATTTCTTTTAATCTTTCTATTACCTTTTTGCTATTTTCTATGCTGTGATTTCTTCTTTTTCATATGCTATTTTGATTCTTTTACTTATTTCTTTTGATATTTTATATGTTGGCGAATTTATAAATGATACTATAGGTCTTAATGGCATTTCTTTTTTATGTAACTTAATTTGACATCTAAATTTTGGAGCTTCAGGATTATGTTCTATTTTTTGTTTCTTTTGCCAGTCTGTTAAATATGTTGTCTTTTTTATCAATTTCAGGGTTGTTTAAGACCTGATGATGTCAGTGATGATGAAAAGCTTAGTCGAACAATAAAAATTATAGCAGTTAGCAAATTCATAAAAGAAATACAAAAGTCATGTGTTCTGTACACAAGCAGAATATATTAAATCGTATTTTGGATGCCTATAAACGAAACATTTACTTTTATATAAACATTGGTGTGGAGAGATGACAGCAGTATTATTTTTGTGGTATTTAGATGTGGCGCCATATTGGGCTATAAACTTTGAATTTTTAAAATATTTAAGCTAGATAGAATTTTTGTACCTATAAAAATGTTAGAACTCCACAGCACAGGTGACCAACACACTTGAGAATATCAACACAAGTGCACATGAGCGACAGTGAACTAGATCCTTGTTTGGAGTGGCAAGGCTTGGGCTGCTATTATTATTAATTTTTTTTTTCAAAACATTGGGTTTAGACATCAGTGCCGGATTAGGGGGGCTAAAGCCCCGGGCCCCGCTTGTTGGGGGGTCCCATGACCAACCATTTCAAAAATTCTCATTTCCAAATGAATAAATAAAATTTTATATTTAATCAGTATAAAATAAAATAATATGAGAGTAAAAATATGGTTTAAGAACAATATTTTGTTTATTATATTTATTAAATGATTGTCTGAATAAAGTAAAGTATTGTGCAAAATGCAAACATTTCATACATGGGCCCTTGTTCCTAAATAGCCCCGGGCCAACCATAACCTTAATCCGGCCATGCTGGACATACAGTTTTATCCCCAAATATCTATTCAAATGCACTTATATTATTCTTATTCTGTGTTTCATTTTACAGGGAAGTAGATGGTAAAGTGTACAAAGCATTTG
The DNA here is from genome assembly GCA_034769895.1 of Magicicada septendecula. Classification (NCBI taxonomy): domain Eukaryota; kingdom Metazoa; phylum Arthropoda; class Insecta; order Hemiptera; family Cicadidae; genus Magicicada; species Magicicada septendecula. The sequence goes on from CM068370.1 coordinate 15,169,656, forward strand.
TTAACAAGAAAAACGAAGCTAGAAAGCAATATGATCAGGCAGTACAAAGTGGAATTTCCGCTGCTCATATTGGAATGAGGTAACCATATTGATCATATTATTTATAATTTATTATGTAAAGTATTGCATATATTAATAGCATAGCTGTCACACATTAAAATAATTAATGTAAAAATGTCTTCTTCTTCTTCTTCTTCTTCTTCTTCTTCTTCTTCTTCTTCTTCTTCTTCTTCTTCTTCTTCTTCTTCTTCTTCTTCTTCTTCTTCTTCTTCTTCTTCTTCTTCTTCTTCTTCTTCTTTTACACTTCCAGAGTAGAGATGCTTTGAGTAATCTGTTTTCTCTACCTATTGCTGGGACTTCCAAACACATATATTGTAAGACTGTGACAGGACAATGGGAAAATTTTAAAGAATGATAGTTTTATGTATAGACAGGAATAGATAGAGAAGATGGAAAGAGGCTCTATAACTCAATACTGAGATACAGAATGGTTCAGTAAAGACGAAGAAGAAGGCAGTAGAGCAGCAGGGAGGGGTTTTTGGGGAGTTAAACCATGTAGAGGGATAAAGAACATTGAAATTCTAAAATGAAAAAATGTTTTGGTCATTGCGAATGTGCAATTATAGGAATCAAATTAAATAATCAGGTTAATTAGCTCTGTGTGTATGGACATTTTTAATTGCAGTAATCTAAAGCCATATTGAGCCATATGATCACTTCATGTAAACAATTATCTGGTGGTTGAGTAATGGTTCAAGTTTTTATCTTAGTTTTTGGGATTATTCCTCTTAGCGGTAGCCTTCAAATATGCCTCTTAGTGGGTAGGAAAAAGTTAGCCTTCAAATATTGATTCATCCTGCAGTGTTTCCAACTTGGTTTACACATTCCAAACCAACCAAAGCAACTTTATGGAATCTATTCCATAAACTTTTATTCCAACTTTATTTTAACTTTTTGGAATTTATTCCAAAGCAACTTTTAAAAAGTCGTTTGAGTAATGTGAGTTCAAATACTATCTTCTCCATCTGTTGCTGAGACTTCTTTCTCACAGTATGTACCTCAGGGCCACGCATGGATTACGCCCAAATGGTATTGTTTTCATTTTGCTTTCTATCTCTGCCAGAAGTCTTTTATATCGCTCTTAATGTTACTAAACTTCAGTACATCTTATATTTATTGATACATGTTCAAGAACTGTACAAAGTAGTAGAAGCTTTCAAATTCTAGAAGATTAATGTGGCATGGGATGACAAAAATAACCACACCACGATGCATCAGTCACATTGACCAAAAACTCTTAAACAGAATTATCACTGTTGCACACCACTATAGAAAAATTATTCCGATTAGTGATTTCAAGCTTCACAGCTCATCATCAGATCGGAAATGAGAATAATAGGACAAACAACTTCTTCATACCCCCACTTGTCCCACCGCCCGTATATATTTTCGTAAACAAGCTATAAGTTAAATGTCCTTTCTGGCCGTTATTAACTACCAAGTTCAGTCACCCATGTCTGCACAGTTACAGTATGTATCTTTCTAGCACATTCTGTGTGTGTGTGTGTGTGTGTACATTGTTTTCAAAACCTAACATTGTAAAACCTTTCTCATTCACACTTTTAACTTCTAAATATCACTATAATATTGACGACTCGGAACACAAAGTTTGTGTTCCGAGTCGTCAGTATTATAGTGATATTTAGTTAAGTAACGGACACGTCATGGACAACGAAATCCAAGGACTTTTAACTTCAATTTCATTTTCGGTACAGTTTTATAATGTGTTATATTGTCAAAACCTTCCCTTTTTTTTCTTTATATATTCAATGCAAACAACAACTTAGGTAAACACCCTTTTTGTCCCTTCCTATCACTGCCTATGGGGGCGGTCACTCACCCTTATTTCAAAAACATCATCCATATATGCAATTTAATTCTTAATGTTATCCATCTGTCCTTTACCTTATACTTCTTAAATATATTATAAAATAATTCTTCATTTTCAAATTTAGTTTTAGTATTCATTAAATTACCTAACCCTTTCTCTCTTTCTTTCAATATTTCTAACTCCTCCCAAATCTTTCAACTGTGTTATTCACTACTTTTAAAATTTCAAGCTCTTAGGATCACAGTTCTTGTCTTGTGGGTATGATAATACCAAACAATCTCAATTTAGTAACCTAATAGACACAAAACTGATAAAAAAATATTTTCGCTCAATAGGCTAAAAATGCTGGCAGAGAACATGTTAAACTAGTCATAGAACCTAACCTTTAATTTCTTTTTAAGTAACAGTAACTTGAATAATAATCCAGGCAGTTTTATTCTAAAATTAATCTTCTGTACTCTAATCTGTTATGTGCACACACATTGCATTGTACATCATATCAGCTTGAAAGTTCTTGGATTTCGTTGTCCATTGATTAACTAAATATAAGTATATCACTACCAACTCGGAACACACGGTTTTTTGTGGTAAAAATGTAAAAGTTTTACCTTATAGTATGTTAGTGATGTATGCTACAACAAATGCATAACACTAACATACATCAACAACCACACTGAAAAAATAACTGGCAAATTCAAAAAAGCAGGATACAGAGTTGCATACAAAACTACAAACAAAACAGAACACACACTATCAAAACACTCACACAAAGAACAAAACAAATGTTTACCTGGTGTTTACAAACTAAATTGCTCAGATTGGAACAAATTCTACATAGGCCAGACAGGACGTAGCTTCAAACAAAGATACATTGAACACACAAACGCACTCCACTCCACTATAGAAGCCACCTTTGCAAACCACCTCATTGAAGCAAACCACACATACACAAATATCAAAAACAACATAGACATTCTACATGTACACACAAAACACACTAGACACTCTAGAACAATTGAAAATATATACAAACACACAGAAACACGTAAAAACAATATCCTAAACGAACAGACACGATTCAAATCACATGTATTATTCGAACATATCACACCCCAAACACACAATATCGATCTTTCAAAAGTTGATACCGTCGCCAACAACAAGACGGACAGTGCTCCTAGTGGCAGCCTCTGAAGAAGCTTTTTAAAAGCGGAAACCGGTTCAGGTTATAAGGTAAAACTTTTATGTTTTTACCCGTAAAAACTTTGTGTTCCGAGTCGGTAGTGAATTAATTATATTTAGTTAAGTAACGGACACATCATGGACAATGAAATCTAAGAATACACTGTACATCGCATAAGCTTGGAAGGTTTTGTTCTTTTCAACCTTCTGATTAGATTCAGTTATCAAGAAATCAGACAACCTCTACATTAACATGTTGATGCAGATGAATATCAAAGCTTGCAACATAACTTTACAAGTTATTAATTAATCCCATATCATGTACAGTCATAATTAATGGACAAAATAGTAGTAGTAATTGATTTGTAAATAAACAAACTTTTTCTTTTTTTACACGCCATAATTTTACTTACCCTGATCCCGTTACACTTACCTTTTTGATAAAAACTCCCCAGAAGGGTACAAAATCTACCCTTTTTTGTACCGTCACAGATTAATAAAATTTTGTTAGATTTATTAAGCAGAGAAGGAGGTAAATGAAACCATAGGTGTAGACATTACCATAAATAATAGAAATGAATTATAAATAGTAGTAGTAAGTGTAAGTTCTTGTAAGAAATTGTCATGTATATAAAAAGGAAAAATGTGTAGAATAAGATTGAATAGAGCGGTAAAACTGTAATAGGTAGATAGGGTGAGGCCAAACGCGCCGACACACTGGCGACGGCCAAAATAAAAAAATACAATGTAAAGCCGCACCCTGCATGTCATAAACACATAAAATGCTTTGTATGTTCAAAACTGCAAAAAACGCACAAGTTCTGTTAGAAAGGAGAGGCAGTTACCTCCAAAAGACAATAGCCAACACCCCAATGTAAGGTGCGAGTTTTAGAAAATAGTATTTTTTTTAACAAGTTAACTGCCATGCGGTGAAGAAATATGCCAGCGGCCATCCACCAAATCGAAAAAAGCGTCAGTACAGCGTGCGAAGAAATAGCGATGTATGACTGGGTCCATTCAAATGTACCGGGCCAAAATTCAAACTAGAACCAATGGAAATGGAGTCAACTACGACAGAAGAGAGAGTATCTACGAGAAACCTATAAAAAGAGAACAGTTGAAGAGAAAAGGGGAGTCGCAAGTTAAATTTTGTCATAGACAATGGAGAATCTATGTCGCTCCGCAGAATAACTTAATTATTAAACCAATGTAACTAGAACGGCAACATTAACGACAAACATGTAAATAATGTATAGAGCGTTATAATGGAGTATAAGTAAAGAACTAAATAAACTATCGCGAAAGCCGTGTGAGTATCATTATATATCTATGCGCGAGCTATATGCGAAGAAGTATTATTTATTTATGTGCGGAGAAGTAAGAGTCAAGAAGTATATATCTATATCTGTGCGCGATGCTAATTAACAACCGCGAACGTGTGTTGTACCAAAAGCAGAGCAAAGTGATAAAATGCAAAGTGTCAATAAGTGCAGTGTATAGTGTGGACAAACCGATCATTCAGGAGGGATTCTACTAACAAGTAACAGTATATCATAATGACACAATTCATAAGTCAATTAATCTCAACGTATAGTAATTGAATGTCTACCAAACTGATACTCATCTCATTCTAAAAGACCCCACGGTTCATTCAGATACTAAACAATGTATTTTATGTGATATGACATGACAGGAGGGAGACCAAATTAGATATGTAAATGTATAAAATAGCAATTTAAGTTTGTAGAATGATAACTACTGAAATTAAATAAGATATAGCTGAAGTATAAATTAGTCAAGAGAGTCCTTGTGTGAAGAGTTCAATCTCAAGCAAAGAATAATGAAGGTGTTGATGTTATGAAATGCAATAATTTAATCATACCGAATTATTGAGAAGTATAATAATACTTGGAATCGATTAAGTAAATTAATATCTTACAATGTTAGTAAGTGAAATAATTTAATAATGATGAAATATTATGATGTGTATTAATATATGGTATCGAAAAAAAATATTTGTCTTATAATTAATGGTAATCTTGATAATCAGTGTATTGTGAAATTCAATTTACATGTATGTAGAATGATTGATTCAATATATAAATATTATTAGCATCTGAACGATAGAGTCATTATTTAATGAACCCTGAGATGCTCATCTCTGGCACCCAACCGTAATTACAAGCAGTAAGCATTGTATAATTTATATTTATCGCCAACAGAAGAATAAGTCCCACCGTAAGTCTTTATAAGCTGGGAGTAAATCGTTTTGTTTCACTGATCTCCTCAATCTTTGTGCAGATAATTAATACATAAACGTGACCATGAACAACTGACTATGTTCCATAAAACTGTTTTGGAAGATTCAAATATATATAGTGTTTGCACAACCGCAAAGTTCTTGAACACGGAGCAAACAATTTACTTTTATATTCTTAATAGTAGGGCCTATATAATTTTTTGTAATGCCTATATACTGTATATTATGGTATGTGTAGTAATTAGCATTTTATGTAAATATTTACAGTGCAAGAGATTCAAATCATTTTACAGTGTCTGTGAATGTGGAACCTCGCAGCAAAGTTAATTTTAATTTAACATACGAAGAACTGTTGTCACGAACCCTAGGAGTTTACAGTCATGTCATTAACCTCAATCCTGGCCAGGTAAGTCAATATCGCCTTAACTATAAACAAAACTGACATGTTTTTCAACTATTCAAGAATATAACATCAATTCTCATTTTACTTTCAAATATTCTGCACTGAGGATAAATTTAATTTTGAAAATTTGTTTAGGAATAAACTGATTTTATTATTATGATGCAGATAAATTATTCTTTTTATCAATAGATACACAATCCAAAATGTCTATGGTCCCTTGATGTGTTAGATGACCCCAAAGTGGACACTGAAGTTTAATATGCAAGTAATAAATATAATGTAAAAACATATTGTTATGTTTCTATCTGTGTGGTTGTACGAGTCTTTCTTTTCTTTATTGTTATTTATTTTTTGTTAATTATTTATTATGCCCCACGTTGGGCGCCAATATGTTAAGTACCAATATGTTAGGTTTTATATTCTCTATGTGAATGTGGAGAGCCTCACGTTTGAGGTGCCAATATGTTAAGTTTTATATTCTCTATGTGAATGTGGAAAGCCTCACGTTTGAGGTGTCAATATGTTAATTACCATTCTGTTAGGTAATCCGAGTCTTTCTTTTCTTTTGTTATTTATTTATTATTTATGGAATCATCTGATTTTTTATTATTTTTAGTTACTTTAATTAAAAGAATGATTAAGCAATGACAGGTCGTCAAAGAGTTTACTGTTATTAGAGCGGTGTTCGCTTCCGTACTGTTTTGAAATGTTGCCAAAATAATTGATCTTTAAAAGTGGAATAGATTGTGTTGTTTTTCCACAATCGATTATTGATTCGACTCAGTCTTGTAGGTTATCTGGTTTTGTCTCCTAATTTCTCAACGTTCTTCACTCTCGTCGTATTTCTCTTCTTCCTTGTCCCCTGAAAATCCTTTATCTTAATTCACTCTTAAAAAATAAAATGCTTTTTCGGTTAACAAATTAGTTTATTTGATAATGTTTAAAACCTGGGTCAGTTTATCGGCTCGTGAATCGAACGGGATATTGGCCATATCAACTCGCTCACCCAACTCGACTCGAACAAAAAAATGTTTAAAATCAATTACAGTATTATTTCTTTATCAGGTAGTGGATTCTATGAACTGTTAGGAAAGATCAAAAAATGCTTCAGGATAAAATACAATACATTACAATTGGTTAATCAACGTTCTTAATAACTAATAAAATTAAAATAATGTTTGAGTTCAAATGTGTTATTACTCTCCGTTCTGTTCCAAAAGTCAATCGAAAATGGCAGAATCATCACTCAAAATGGCCGTCGGCCTACAACTGATTGGTCGGAAATCTCCTTCGACTAATTTCTTTAAATTAAATAGTGTTTTAATAATTTAATGTCCACAATGTTGTTGAATAAAGTTTTGTTAAAGTTCACCAGTGTCTGGTTTAACAGTGTTTTTGGTGAATCTCGTGTTATGTAATGGTATGGTTATTTCGGTACTAGGTTATCAAAATCTCACCAACTCGACGTTATGCTTTTTATATTTGGGATTTGTTAGCTTGAGTAGATCATCATTTTTTCATTCGATTTTCGGTTTCTTCTATTAGTATTGTGTTCTCGTGTAATTTTTAATGGTTTTCCTTATTTTTTTCGTTTTTTGCGTCTTTTTATATTTACTTTTGGTTATTCATCAAACATGTGACTCTCTGCTACATGAAGTTGATCTGTTCGGTTTGAAAGTTAACAATAGAGTAAATGAATTTTTCCGTTTAGTTAATGATTATGACCAAGCTTTTTTTTGAGCTCTGATTGGTCCTTATTTCCCGACCCCTGGTCACGTGACGTTAATTATTCGAAATCTCTGAATTTTATATCTGTCACCTCAAATTACTCCCTGTTTATTTTTAGATTAAGTTAAATTTGATTTATACGGTGTTATTGTTTAGTAAAATTGAAGTATTTTGATGCCTTATGCGGCCCATTTCGGCCAAGTATCGCATATTTTAGCACCTTTATAAATTTAAGTTTTTTTAGGCTTTTACATATTTTTTCTTAACATTTCCTATTGCCTTCTTTACTATTTTAATATGTTCTAATAGGGTTGTACTTACTGCTAACAATAATTGTTGATATCTCTTCATTACATATAACATCACAGTTTTAAATACCTATTAATGATACCTTTATAACAACAATAATATTGACAACACGTCAGTTCAATGGCTTGTCCCATGTGCTATTATTACTTTCCCTATCGATCTGGTTATTACAATTATGGGTTTTTACATATAATTTTATCAATACCTTCCCTGTTTCATTAAGGTCAGGCTTCTACATAGTAGTATTTGATCTGGTTAGGACTATACCAAATATTTTATTTCTGTTTTAAAGTTAGCTCATTTCTTTTGGCCTATAGGCTTAGTATTTTGCCATTCTTTCACAATAATTTTTACATAATATAATATTTTACCCTGTACCTGAGATTAACAGTTTTCAACTACTGTTTTTGAACAATTAATAAACATTTGAACAAATAATTATAACATAACAAAATTATGGCTTCACCATGTACATAAAACTTTTTAACAATTATTGATTCCATCTACTGGTTCTTCATATGAATTAGTTTATATGCAAGACCACTAATTCACTTTCTCACTCCTCACTGGTTTATTACATGATCTCTGATCATCACTATTTTCCTTTTTTGACACTTATCATTTCACTCCCCCTTAATATATGTTTTTACACTTTTTCCTTAAACTAATACACATATTTCTAATCTTATTTATTCTATTGCATTGTATTTTCTATCAGTATAACTACTGTCTGATCCTAGCTCTTTTATTATTATTGTTTTTATTTGTTTAATATTTTTATTTATATTGTCTCTGGTGGTTACCAGGTTGTTAGTTCGGTCTCTTTCGTTGGCTTTTGTTTTAGTTTCACTACGCACTTATGTTACTCCATAGTTACTGCGATCTTCAACTCACTCTTGTATAGTTGCTAGTTTATTTCATTGTCTTGTTGCTTACTCATTATATCTTCATTTTACTCTATCGAGTTTTACCGTTGGTTTGTTTGTCCTCTCACTTACCATATCTATTGGGTTCATTGGGTTTATTACGTTACTATATCTCTTTTTTTCTAAGTTTCTTCATAATTACTATTTTTTCATTCTTTATCATTTATTTTTTCTTCATTCACTGTTTTGGTTTAGTTTGTGGACTGAATACACACTTATTTATATATCTTTTTATTTATTAGATATACTAGTACTGGTCATGGATGGTTTTCTTATCTTATCATAGTTCTTTCATGTACGGTGAGGATATGTATCGTTACAATATGCATGCATGTAACATATGTATGTAATTATTATTAGTCTCATACCATTAGGATTTGTATGTGAATGTATTTATGATATCTTACATTACACACACTGTGAAGACTTTGTAGCTACAAATGTGTGTTTATGATTATTTCTTCAAATAATAAATACTATTGAAAGTAAAATGTTGTTGAATTATATTACTATTGTGTTTTGTTTTCACCTGATGCATGTTTCACAGAACGTAATTTGTAAACCATCTTTTCTGTAACGTTAAGTTGGAAAGAAATATTTTCTTTGTGTCTTGGAATCTTTGAATCTAAAAGAATTAATTTTTAAATCTTCTTTCTTCCTTATCAACAACTTCATTTTTAAAAACACAAAAGGCAAGGTCTGGCAAGTGCAACAGAGTTCTGAGAGAACTCATGAAATTTCCACTTGGGATTGTCTAAATTTGGGTTAAAAATGGGAAATTTGAATGTATACAGGAACCAATCATCACCATTCCTTTTCATCTTAACTCTCTTAGCGTTAATTTCCTCTGATTTAGTAAACATGAAGTTTTACTAAAAATTTGAATTCTTGGATTTTGTTGTGCATGACGTGTCCATTGATTAACTAATTATAAGTATAACACTACCGACTTGGAACACAAAATTTTATAACAGCTTCGTAAGAGGCTGTGACGAAGCTTATAATACGTGAAAACTGGTTCAGGCTACAAGGTAAAAATTTTATATTTTTACCAATATAAAACTTTGTGTTCCGCGTCAGTAGTGTTATACTTATAATTAGTAAAAATTTGAAAAATAGAGTCGTTAGCCATCATTGAATTAATTTATAAAGTAGCATTTCAGGTACACAAGAAATTGGGGGACCATTATCAACTGATACTCATACTGAATCATAAAGGATAATTATAGTAACACAGACAAGTCTTTATACCTAAATTGACAAAGAGAAAGGTAGATAATAGTTAGATAAAACATGCTCCCTCATGAAGTAGTAGTACTAAGCAGAACTAAAACAAACTGACCATGTGAAAAAAATCATGTGAAGATATTCTTATAATTTTATCATGTATCCATTCAGAAATAAGTGTGGAGAAGACATTTTTAAAATCAAGGATATTGTGAGCGAAAACTTGGAAAAGTTTATGAATTCTATACTGTTACATATTATAGTTATAATAGTAAAATTTTACAATTTCACAAAATTGAAAGTAATCCTACTGTTAAAAATCGGTATGGAAAACCATACATGAGTTCCATGTTCTACGATTTATATTTAAAATCATTTACATGAATTTGGTTTGATAATTTCTAAAAAAATATCCCCCACCCTCAAACTATTTATAGATATTTTTGTTATTATAGGGTAGTCGTTTAATATAATGTTATTTTCGAGTCACTTTATCTATAAAAATTAGGTACTTTATTCTTATAAAGAACCTGAACTACACAGATAATAATCCCTCCTCCTCAACCGATTAATGATATTTACATTTTCATATAGTAATAGTTTTATCATATGTACAGTAGAGTCTCGCTAATCTGGACCCCGCTAGTCCGGACATCTGGTTAATCCGGACAGACCTCAAAAAAAAAAAAAATTGTCAAAAAGCGTGTATAAATTTTAAAACCTTACTTTAAACTGTATTTATGTTCCGTTTTAACAACTCGTAAACAAACTAGGGCTACTACTACTGTATACAGTATGCCTACATTAAAGTCAAACAGTCCCTGAAAAGACTAAGGTGTACCGCGCGGTTGTGGTGTGCAATGTGACGGTTGCATGGCTAGTACAACGTGCCACCAGCCGCTAGTTGCGGTATTCACAGCCAGGAGGCGGCGCTGTTATCTCAGTGCCTACTCAGTTCGGCCTCACGATGCTGAGTGCACGCTATACGGAGCCTCCGCCGGGAATTGAACCTAGGACCACGACCGCATCAAGCGCCCGCGCTAGCCACTAGACCACCTGGAGGCTCGTACGCCTACATTAACGTTGTGAAACGTGCGGCGCGCAGCCTGTTTTCCGGGAAGTGACTCACTGATGGGAGTCCCCACGTGCCCACGAACTCCTTGCGCCATCGGCATCAGCTGTCAGCCAAATTAGCTGTAAATACGCCTTCATATCGGCGCGCAGCCTGTTTTCTGGGAAGGTACTCACTCTACCTGCACAGTTGATTGTTGTTTTGTTTTGTTTCCTTCAGTTGATACTCGTACTGGTAACCGTGCAGTCCCTTTTAAGGCCGTGTTTTTATTCAGTGCGCTTATTCAGTGCATGTGTTTTATTGTGTGCGCTTATTAAGAGCAACGTAAAATGGCAACTAAACGTAAGAAAGTGACTGTAGCAATGGAACAAAAACTCCAAGCTTTGTTTCGTATTGATGCTGGTGAATCGTTAACTAAAATCGCGCAAGAGTTAGGAGTGGGAAAACAAACTGTTTCTGACTGGAAAAAAAAAATCGGAAAGAAATTGAAAATTTTTGTGCGAAAATGGTGAGCAAGGACAGTTTGGGTAACAGAAGCACGTTAAAAAAACCAAAAAACGAAACTTTAGACGAGGCTTTGTACGTTTGGTTTTGCTAACAACATGAACAGGACGTTCCGCTGTCGGGCGTAACGTTACAAGCGATCACGCTCAAACTTGATGAACAATTAAAAGGTGACCCTGGTTTTACTGCCTAGCAGTAGGCCTACGTTGTATTATTGAGACTGAAAAAGTCATTTTTATGATAAAAACATCGATTTTAATAGTTTTACCCATCTAAAACTTGTTTTACAGACATTTTAAAGCTGATTCCGTTTAATCCGGACTTTCAGTGATCCGGACGGGGTCCGGTCCCATCAAGTCCGGATTAGCGAGACTACTGTAATTGCTAAAGTATCTTATCCTTCAAAGTTAAATACTTGTACTTTACTTATATCAGCAAAGCAAGTAATATTCAAAAAATCACCCCCTCCCCCTTCAACTACCCTCTCCATTTATAGATATCTCATTTACCATTTTTCACTGGATTAGTATGACTTTATTTTTGGGGCACTTATTTATCAAAATTAAATACTTTACTCTTGTTAAAACAAAACAATGCAGGTAAACTACTTCTACCCCTGAACCGAACAATTCTATTTTTGTTATTTACACTTTTATTGAGTACCGTAATAGTTTCATTACATTTAATTACTAAGGTATCTTATCCTTCAAAATGAAGTAATTCATGCGACATAGGAAAGGTAATTTTCAAAAAATTACCCCCTCCCCCTTCAACTATCATTTTCATTTATAAAAAATTACCCCTCCCCTTCAACTACCATTTTCATTTATAGATAATTTCATCTACCTTTCTACAATGGATTAATATGACCTTCTTCTCGGGATTATTTATTAAAATTAAGTACTTTACTCTTGTTAAAACGTAAAATGTTACAGGAAAACTACCCCTTCCCCTTAAACGATCTTCACAAAAATCAATAGGCCTTGAGTCCTCTACAACTCGGGCGCATGTGCAAAAAATTATTTGATTCTGTTTGAATTTGTGGCAGTTATGTTTGCCATAAAAAAATTCTGCACACAGATACACAGACAATTTTGGAAAATGACTTTTCTTCATGTTTTGAAGGTAGTACAATCAGAATCAGCCCTTATCTCGACACAATTTTTTCACCATCATCATACTTCCATTTCCATACAGAACATGGAAGTAAAAGTAGCCATATTTAGTGTCACTATAGTGTGGATTATTACACACACACACAATTTGTGTATGATGTGTAGGCATACATATTATACACACAAGTCCTTCAATAAGTGCTCAAAATTTGTAAATTTGGTTCCAGGTTGTCAGAGATTTCCAGGTTGATGTGTACATAACAGAATCTCAGCCATTGTCTAAGTTGGTTGTCCCTGAACTGAGGTCTGGCAACGAGGTCAGTTCAGGAGAAGAACAACGTAAGTTTACTTACAGTTTACGTACATCACATGTTCGTACAGTTGTAAACTAAATATATGTTTTGTATAGTATCCCTTTCACTGATTTAGAAAATGTGTTTGCTGTCATTGACCGGCCATCACAGAGAAAGGCTCATGTGCATTTTGCACCAAGCATAGACCAACAGAAAGCAATGAGTGAAGAAGATGGTGAAGGCATTTCTGGTCAGTTTGTTGTTGAATATGATGTTGAAAATAATAAACCTGGAGGTGAAATACTGGTAAATATTCACTTTCAATTTTTTTAATTTTACTTGTTTTATTAATCATTTTATTTTTACTAACTTAAATCAAACATAGTCTTGAAGAATTATTAATAAAAAAGCAATCAAAGGTTGTGTCATACAAAAAGAGCACTGAGGAAACTTTGACATTGCTGGATTATTAATGAAGAGTACAATATTTTGTGGCACTTAATAAAACTGTGTAAAAATAATATTTGTAATTTATTTTTACAGCAATAATATATACAGTAGACTGAACTATCCGACCTAATGTGGCGGTTGGCCGGGTCGGATAGCAAAAAAGTCGGATACACCGGAGCCGTAGGCATACCAGCCTCTGTAAGGTCAATGACCGCCACCCTATTGCGTTGAATGTACTTGTTGCTATTTGGATGCGTACGTCATATCAGTTTGTCCTTATAAATGACGTACAGTAATAAATGAAGTAGAAAGAAATGAAATAAGAATTCGCAACTACAGTATCTTTCACAAAACCTTTATTTGAAGGACGAAACAAAATATGTAGTTAGCAATAAGTTGAATGAGTTTTACTATGAGTTTTAATTTATACGAAAGCTTTCAACTAAATTAGTTATTAATATAAATCAAATTATAATAACCTAAAACTACGTACTGTATAATGAAAGAACAAGTGAAACTTACATTGTCTAAGGTTTGAAAAAGTAATCTGTAATTGAGACCTGCTTCTTTCCTCGCATTAATTTCCTCGCCGCTATATCCTTCCACTTACGTAAACATATGATGTCTGCTGGTGTTGCTTCTTATTGCTGGCCAATGTATTCCACTACCGTCTCGATCGCCTTCAGGCCTTCGGAGTGGGTTATACGATCGGAGGGTTCATCACCTTGTTCCTCTTCAATCGGCTGTTCATTTAATACCATCGCTACAATATCTTCGTCTGCAATTCCTTCGATTTCGTCCTTTGCCAACCATTCTGTGATGTCTTCCAATGAAGCTTCCTCACATCCGGGAACTTTTTCTAACAACGATACAAGCGCAGTGTTATCAGTTGCATTTTCCACATCACATTGCTGTTCTACCTCTTCCCACTTATCACTGGCTCTGTGATCCAGCAAAATTTTCCACGATCGCACAAGCGTTAAAGATGGAATTTCATCCCATGCCTCGGACACCCATCTGATGGCGTCAAGCATGTCTACTGACTATAGTGCCGTCGCAACTTCTGTATTATCAATTGTCGCGATGATATAGCTTAGTAGCCTAAGTCGATATTTCTTTTTCAAAGCTTGGAGCACTCCCTGATCCATTGGCTGACATATAGATGTAACATTTGCAGGCAAGAACAAAGCTTTTATGTCTCCATCTTTTAATTGGTCATTTGCTGGATGTGAAGGAGCGTTATCCAAAACTAGGATTGCTTTCCTTGTTAAATTGTTTTCAGCTAAATGTTTTTCAACTTGTGGCACAAATTCCTGTTCAAACCAATTTTTGAAAATTTCTCCATTCATCCACGCCTTTTTTTGATGGGTATAATGCAGGTGCAAAGAACTTAAATCTTTAAGATGTTTAAAAGCCCTAGGCTTGCGAGATTTTCCAATCAAGGTCAGTCTCAACTTGTGGTTTCCGGTTGCGTTACTACAAGCTAAAACTGTAACGCGGTCCTTGCTCTTCTTGAACCCTGGTGTGGCCTTTTCCTGTTTAGACGCTAGTGTTTTAGATGGCAACATACAGTAATTCAAACCCGTCTCATCACAGTTGTACACTTGTTCTCCAGAAATACCTTCCTTATCAAGTAGGTCAAAAAAGTGTTTTTTAAAGTCAGGGACAGCGTCCTTATTAGCAGACAATGCTTCACCACTAATCGTCATCTGATGAACACCAAAACGCTTCTTCCAGCGATCAAGCCACCCGTCACTGGCAGTAAACTCATCATCGTCTCCTTCGATCTGTTTTTTAAACTGAATCGCTTTTTCTTGGAGCAAGGGGCCTGAAACCGTCAATCCTTTCCCCCTCACATTTTCATACCACAGATATAAAGCCTCTTCAACTTCCACATGTTTTCCTTTTTGCATAGTTTTTCTAACTTTCACGCCACTGTCACTTGCTTGCTTAGAACACCATTTTTCAATCTCTGCGCGATTTCTTCGCCAATCACCCACAGTAGTTTTTTCAACTCCCAACTCCAGTGCAATTTTGTTTACCGACTCACCAGAATCCATTCTTTTTATTGCTTGCAGTTTTTCTTCCAAAGTTACTACCACTTTCTTTCGTTTGTAACCCATATTTCACTTAAAAATAAAAGCCACCAACAATACTGTATACACACTTTATAACAAATTAACAATCCACGAACGACTGAACCACACGGACTGACTTCTGGATACAGACTGACTGATGCACCTGTTACACACTCAAGTAGGAACATGAAACTTTCCTGTCACAACATGAGTCAATTGGCGTACTGTATTGGTAACTGGTGATTCACGCGTAAGCGCCTTCACCCGCGTGGTGGGATTGCTCACATGTTTGAAGGCGCTAGTAATCGGATCGGAAATTTTGCATACGTACCGTACTCAAAAAATACTTTTTTTTTTTTGAGTAGAGCGGGTCAGATAGGCCGGAGGTCGAGTAGTCGGGAGTCGGATAGCCGAGAGTCTACTGTACATAGTTGTGTCATAATATGCTAATATATAAAAATTAATATTGGTCTACACAATTACACACACACTACATAAATTATACACATTTATATATAACTCATATGTGTCTGTGTATCTAACAGTTAATTTTATTTCTGTAATTTAAGCTGCAATTTGGTGTTTATCTATGTGGACATAGAAAATTTAAGTTTAAATTAATTACCATTTAAATAACTAACCCTTACTCTACATTAAT
The DNA here is from genome assembly GCA_034769895.1 of Magicicada septendecula. Classification (NCBI taxonomy): domain Eukaryota; kingdom Metazoa; phylum Arthropoda; class Insecta; order Hemiptera; family Cicadidae; genus Magicicada; species Magicicada septendecula. The sequence continues at coordinate 15,185,752 of CM068370.1, forward strand.
TTGATGTTTAATTAATAAATAATTGTTAATAAATTAATAAATGTAACTGATTACAAACAATGTTTATATAATGATAGAAAATTTGTCGTTCAATGTCATGTCTGAGATGATGTTTAGTATTATAAAGTGGGTGATACTATAATTATATAAATAAATTATTAATTTTATTAATTCTTTAATTTATGAATTAGTAAGTTTAATATAATTATGTAACAGCTTTATCTTACAGGAATATCATAAACAAAGGATATACCGTACCTACTAAATATCATTATATTAGTGCTTACAAGTTCAACCTAGATAGCTATCATAAAATTGAAAGATTTTTCTTTTTATAGAAAACTAAATGTTTTAAAATAATACAACAATTAAAATAAAAGAATATTTGTGTAAACAACATTTCAATAAAAATAATAGTGTATATTACTTAAAAACAATGAAATTAAAATTATATATTTTACTAAATACAATCAATTCACTACCGACTCGGAACACAAAGTTTTTTATGGTAAAAATGTAAAAGTAATTACAATTTATAAAAATAGAAACTACAAGCAGTTCCTAAAAATAACTATCCAATTTTATGTGATGTAACGACTAAAATTTTCAACTTTTAATAACATTCGTCCTCTTAAATTTGAATGTATTATTTAATAGAGAATATTATATATTCTTCATTGTACTTTATAGTAAACTATTGTATTGTATAATATAATGTTTAATTATAAAGTTGTTATAACCTATCACTTATTGAGATGTAATTGTAGATAGTTTTTGTTTTGTAATCTTCCTATATGAAAAATGATAGTGTTAATGTTTCAGGTTAATGAAGGATATTTTGTGCACTTTTTTGCTCCAAGTAATCTACCACCACTTCGTAAACAAGCTGTTTTTGTGTTAGATGTCAGCGGATCAATGACGGGTCGCAAACTGGAACAGCTGAAGCAGGCCATGGGTACAATACTGGACGACCTGTCGCCTCATGACTACTTCAATATCATTGAATTTTCTTATTCAGTGACAGTAAGTTTTATGATTCACTAACGTATACGTAGTCTTATGTGATGTGTACAAAAGGCCAGAGTTAAACATTTTAATTCAATTGTATTCTTGTTTTAAAACCAGAGCTACCAATAGGTGGCCACAGAAGAATCCAAATTAAGTTATTAAATGGATTTTGAATTTTTAGTAATGACTTCATCATTTAATTACTAAATTCTGTTTGAAAGTATTAAAAATGTGCCAAATAGTTTTTCTTTTCAAAAGAATTATTAACAATGTGCAAGTAAATTACAAAAATTTCTTTCGAAAACCTTATGTTTGAGCTGTAACAAAGTGACACAAACATTAGGATATGTTGGTCGGATTTAAACTGTCACATTTATCGATTTGCATATGATAAAACCACAACTTTTATTTTCAAAAATATATTTAAAAAATATAATATAAATATGTACTGGTTATTCCTTTGTAAGTAACTCAGAAGAAGACTTTGAGTTTTCTGCAGGTTTCCCATCTAGTATGTTCAAATAAATACACTGCAAGTAGGTTTATTTTCACCTGACACACGTTTCACAGAAATTATTCTGTATCTTCAGATGTTTAAATTCGATATAAATATGTATAATATATAATTTTGGATATATTAAATATATAATATAATAAATATCTATTGGATATACAAAAGTTTATTACTTAATAATAATAATAATAACAATAATAATAATGAACTATAAGAATAATAATAATGAACTATAAGAATAATAATACCTTGACCTAATAACCAGCTCTGAAAAATTGCTATACTCTTTTTCATCATCAAGTCTAGAGAGCATTTTCCAGACGATGAGAATGGTAGAAGGATTTGTTGGTAGAGCTGATTTTGACAGCTAGAATTTGAACGGTATCAGCTATGGAATAAGTAATGGTTGCTTCCTATTCAACTACTATGATACTTTCAAAACTGTATTTAAAAACAGAGCAGTTTTTATTTTTAATTGTATTTTGTAACTTGTTTTTGAAATGCATTTTTTAATTACTGGACAGGTGTGGAATTTAGATTCACTGTCTTCGAGCGCTGTTTATCAACCAGAATTACTACCTGACAGTCTATGGTGGTACCACAAGTCTGACATATCTACAACAATGGCACCATCTACAACAGCTGCACCACAGTCCCTGAGTGTACCGTCGTATCCAGCAACTCCAGAGTACATTCGCAAAGCTAAGGATGTCATCAACAAAATGACTGCTGGTGGAGGTATGGCTAATGGATTTTTTTTTTTTACATCTGAATTTTGTCAAGTTAATGTTATTGCAGTCTAGAATGTAATACATACATGAGAAAATCTTATTACATTAATGAGAGCTAAAACTTACAAGTTACAAAAGTTTTGGGAAATTTTTTTAATTTGTAAATTTATATTTTTTGTTATTCTATTTACACTAAAAACTCATTTATCCGAATTTGATGGGACCGCAATCATTTTGGATAAAGAAATTTCGGATAAACCAAAACTTCAGTTTAAATAATAATGCATATGTAAGTACAGTAACTTTATTTAATTAATAATAATTTAAAAGTTACTTACAGTGAATATGACACAATAAACTATAAAACTGTAAGTTTTCTAGTTTCTACAGTACTGGCACAGTTCTATTGTTTGTTCGTACAATAATCAATCAGTTTTTTGCCTAAGCTTTAAAGTCCGTTTGCTGGCTTCCCGATCTCAAAGTCGTTTCATTGTTAGAAGGTCTGCAGGGGAGTTTCATCTCGTCGCTACAAATAAGACAGAAGCTCTTCAAACATTGATGTTGCCTCTGCATGGTCGACTCCCGTTTTCTGATTATTGACTTTCTACTTTATATCACGTGGAATTGCTTGTCTACGCTAATAAATATAGATTATAGCGACAAGAAAATGCTTTTGTGTATTTTTAAAATTTACTAAAAATTGTGTCAGATAAACTGGATTTTAGGATAAACACGATTCGGATAGAGTTTTTAGTGTATTAGCAATGGAAATAATTTTTCTCAGACTTCTAATGTGGTAATAGTATTCATGTAACTCCTTATCTGATGTGCCACTTCTAAAATGCATCACTATGTCTAGAGCTTCTCGTGTACATCAGAAAATGTTTGTTAAAGTGTCAGGGAATCTCTTCCCTTCCTTCACATCAAATCCTCATCTTGTAAAATATCATATTAAAATTTATTTATTTTAAACTTGTCTGTAAAATGTGATATCTGTAAAACTGAGGTTCATAAAAATCACAGGTTAACTCCGTTAAAATAATATAAATATTTAATCTTAAGAGATGCTAAAATGCTTGAGTTGAGTCTGGACTCATTAAAGAATTGTACAGATTGTATAGCCACCAGATATTATGTACAGGGTTAAATCAAAAAGTATGTTACATCCAAGACATGTTCGTATACTAAAAGATATAAATAATTTCCTACCATCTGTATTGTTGTCTTTCCCTTACCAAGAATCCACGCTGTAGTTGGTTTAGTAAGTGAGTAGTCACTGTGAGTATGGCTCATCATGTAGACAAGTGGGCAAAAAATTATAATCGATGTGAAACTTATCACCAAGTTGTTGAGGTGTATGTTGAGAATACAATGCAATGCTCCATGGTCACAAAATGGTACAAAGTGTTTGAAAATAGAAGAACCAACGTGGATGATGATCTGTACATTGGGCCCTTCAACTGTGAACAGTATCAGCAACATGGAACGCGTGAGTGAAATGGTTCTTTCCAACTGCTGTATTAAAATTAAAGATTTAATTAATAAAGTTGTGTTAGTTGCATATAAAATATTTTCAAATATTATATTGAAGAGAGTAGAAAAAAATGTTGGATAGCCATTTGGGTGAATATCAGGGTGACTTTAGGAAGGGCAGATCCTGTCCAGAACAAATATTCACTCTGAAGTCAATAATCTGTCACAGGCTATTGAATTCATAGGAGATTGTAGTAACATTTGTTGATTTCAAAAAGGCCTTTGATTCTGTTGATAGAGAAACTATAGGTAAAATAATCCGAGAATTTGGTGTTAAATCTAAATTGTCAAATCTAATCCATGAAACCCTTACGGACACAGTCTCAAAAATAAAATTCATGGGAGAAATATCTCAGTCATTCAAAATAAATACAGGTGTAAGCAGGGGCGGATACAGACTAACATTTTAGGGGGGGTCATAACTAGGTTTACCATAAATTTTCAGAGCCGACCCCGGACATATGTGTGAGGGGGGTAGAGAGATTTCAGAGCCAACCCTGAACTGAACACATGTATCAGCAAAACTGTAGCAGATATTTACACATTTGTGTATGTTAATTTCGTGGAAAATACAAGAGTAATAATAATAACTGCTTTAGGTTTATTTCAATTTATTATTTATATAAATTAATTATGCAAAACGATAAAATTGGAGAAAAAATTAACTACAAAGTAAAGCGTTTTACACAAATGTTCCAGAAAAGGTTATAGATTTTAAAAATACTCCAATTTCCATAATTAAAAATATTCCTAAACAATAACATAATATGTTCAAAAGAGATCTATGAACAATAATGTAAGGGTCTTAAATTAAAACAACATGTCAATGTACTTCTCTGTATTTAAGAAAGCAAACAGAAACAAGGAACAAAAGAAACAGTATAAACTCTGTAAGGATAAATATTTATAATAAAAAATTTTGGCGCCTCTTTGTCTTAGCGAATCTAAGAATAATGGCTTCTGGGTCCAGTGGAATTTCTCGATGGACCGACATGAGAGCAAGCCCAGTGAGTCTTTCTTCACTGATATTAGCCTGAAGCCAAGTCTTCGGCCGATGCAGGGTAGAAAAACTGCGCTCCGCGGTCGCTGCGTTGACTGGAAGTGTAGCCAGAATCTGCAGAAGTTTATGGATGGTGGGGTACATGTCAATATCGCAATTTTCCAATGTTTCCAAAATGGAATCTGGAAGTTTTTCTTCGTTTTTCATGACCCGCTTCCACTTTTGAACCCACAGTGAGAACTCTTGCTTTACAGTTATAAAAGTAGCAGACTGTCCAATAAGATCCTGGTGAATATTTACAATTTCCCTTATAGTGGCTTCATCTTCTGGTTTTATTTCAGTTTTGGGCAAAATGGCTCGAAGATTAAATAAATTCATAACTTCCATTGAAAGTCTATCTTCTAAGTCTGTGATGACGTTGTCCAAAAGTGGTATATAAACAGATCTTCGGAAGTATTCCTCACATGACTCAGTAGCGTGGTTTTGACAGCTGGTTTGGAGGGAAACAAGTTGTGGTATCTTTAAATCAACATCTAACTTTTCAGCTATTTCCCGTACTTCATAATAGAGGCCACTAAAGATAGATTCAGCCTTTTCTCACTTTTCTTGAAGTACGCTTTTAGTGTCTTCTATTGCATCAGTACCCTTTTTTAAATCAAGTGTTGGTGTTTGAAGGAGACGACTAAGTGACACAGTTACTCCTAAAATATCATTAAGACACACAACTGTGTTATTTTTCACTTTTATTTATTTATGAATGTATTTGTCATAGGAACTATCTAATAACTTGTATCTGGGTTTGTTTACCTTAATCGAATAAAGCACGTGTGCCTCGTCTACCACAATCATGGTATCATAATTATGGTATCCACCATAATTATAGTGTCTGCTTATTTCAATCTCGTTACATAAATTTTTATTACCTAAGGGATCCAGGATTCTGCTCAGCGTAAATGCTGGCAGAGACAGGCATTGAAATGAGAATACGTTCAGTATAAACATTAATCATGAATATTGTTTTATTCCACAAATGCTATAAGCGTGTACACCGGACAAAATCAACATGGCGGCCATTAAAGTTGGCTCGTCTTCATCATGAACTTCTTTATATCTTGTTAATCGTTAATCTAACAAATATTATATTTTAATCTAGCAGCTGCTTTGCTATTAACTGGTTTTGATTATCTTGGCTGAACGCAAACGCAAACCAACACCCCGTTCGGATGTCGACATTAAAAAAAAAACCACACGCCCCGCTTTCTCTCACTCACTCATACTTATGCATTTAAATTACTATTGTGTACACATATTTAATTATAGGGTTAACGAGCTCTTTAGTAAAATTTGTTTTGCACTTCCCTGTATCTGTAAACTAGAAGTTCTAGAAGAGGTTTCACATGTTGAGGCCTTAAGTTGGTTTGGTTACGTTTTTTGATATTAACACTGACTCTACTGCACAATTTTGACAACAATTACTGCTCACTGTTTGGCTCACTTCTAATTATCACATAATGATGTTTTAACTACATTTTGTACTGTTTTAAAACACTTTGCCGGTATAAATTGCCGGCGGCCTGTAACAAGTTGTTACTGCTGCTGCTGTTGTGTGTCGACTGGGGCGAGAATTATGCAAATTCTTCATATGTGTGAGTGAGCACACGTCATCGTTCTTTTGTCTCTGGTTATATCATAGCTTTGTTTGTTACGTATTTTCATAACGTCATAGTGGTTTTAATGACGTTTCGAGCTGTTGGCCAATGAAACATGAATATGAAGCGCCTTTCTTAGCGGCGGTAACCATTATAAGTCTTTTTAGCTGCACGTCCACTGCTGTCCTTGAGATTATTTTGTCGTCTCGGAACTACGTCGTTGTCAGCAAAACAAAGGGAAATTATGTAACCCATAGAAATGATTTTAAAACATCGGAATACAATAGTTTGTTACCTCGCATACCATATTTTTATATCAGGCTTTTTTGTACTGTCACAAAACCCCCTCAATGAAAGGTTTTGTGTCGAGACACAAAAACTTTCATTGACTCATTCACACCTCTCTAAAAGGATCAGCTCAGATATGGAGCCACAACCCCCTGTAGTGTTACAAAAAAAATATAAATTCAACCACTTATCCTTGGTCCCATGATGAGGTTCGCACCTTCTGACCTTACTGGACTTCTCCAGAGAGATCCCTACACCATAAGGCCATGAGGCACCTTACGCTCCTGTTCTGACACACCGGCCAGCTCAGGACCGCGGTCACCACACCATAAAACTCTGAAACATTCAATACAAAATCTCTAAAATAGTGGCTTTCCTTATATCCATATCCATAACTGATATGTTTCCTCTTAGCACGTTGGTTTGCGTTTTGGGGCATTGGTTTGCCTAATTCTACAAACTTCAAACAATGTATATCAAGAATAAAGATAGACAATTACTTCTCCTTTTAACACTCCGGTATCTGGTACAACCTTCTGACTCCTGTCAATTATATTCACACTCTTATCACATGAAACAATTGCTCTTAAACTAGAGAAACAATTCATTTAACTGCTTTAGCAACAACCATTAACCCTAATAATTTACTTCTTATAATCTTACAATATCTATATCATGGCAGACAACTTAAAAGTTTTATAATTTCTTTACGACTTTTTCTTACCTTTAACCTTCTTTATAAGAGAATCACCTCTAGAGAATGGACAAACTTTACAAAATTTTAATCTTATAATCGTTACTATCTTGGTAGTAACCTCCCATCCACACACACTATTGTTGACATAATAAAACACAATAAAACATTGTACATCATAAACATTAAACACTAACATTGAACAATTCACATTAAGTAATTCATATTTACATTTACACAACTGGTAGCAGAACTTTATCAACTTTCGACTAACTTTTATCATTTAACATTCATTTAGATTCTATGCAAAATTCTCAAATTTGTCATTTACCTTACCTTTCTGCTATGAATTTTCCTTCTCTAACCCTTTTATCCTCACTAGTTTGGGTGACTCTCTATTATTCATTTTTTCTGTATCTTATTTTGGCATTTGTCAACCTAACCTTACTCACCTCTTTTTTCCACTAACAACCGCTTCTAACCATTTACATATAATATGACACCAATATCTCAATAACAACCCCCTTCACAAATCCCATTTAAAACCTCTGGCACCGCTCATTTTTGTACTAGTATGTGTGTACTCGAACTCTAACCAACTCATTCCCTTATCGGTTCCTGACCCTTTCAGATAACCCTTTCCGGCGCTAAACGGTCCCTTCCCGTCTCAACATCTCTCGTTGGACTCCCTACACCACTACCCTTATTACAAAATATCACCATCAACAACAAATATAATTACCACTCACATTACTCACCTCTACATATAATCCCTACCTACTGTGTCCCGAAAATATCTAACACCTCTTTATATATTATCAGCATCTCAGCACTTTATTTTTCCTAACTCCCAATAACTTTATTCAACTAACTCCAATGCCCTGATTTATCCTTATTCCCAAACTCTTTACAACATTTCACATTAATATACCATTAGAAATTCATCACTTATCTACTAACAACAATACCTCTCAATAACCAAACCTATAACATGCTTAATCATTTACTAACCCTTTAGAATCTAAATTCCATTATATCCTTTCAAAATCATTATTAAACTTCTTTTACTTATTTAAAATTCTACAATAGTTTACACACAAAAATACATAGAATACACAATAGCAAAATTACACAAATACATAGACATCAATACACAAAAATATACAATTCACATAATCATGAAATCATTTACCATAATCAGTCCTGATCAGTCCATTTTAAAAAAAAAAACACTGGTCACATAATTAAATGTTCATAACACAATAAACAATTACCCCATATCGTCAAATAATAATCTTATCTTATATCTATATACATTGCTTATTATTGAATCTCTTATATTAACATCATAAATGCATCTACCATTCAAATTTTCATTATTTTCCACAAACTCATTTAATCTGTCATGATTGGTCATTGTCCTGTCACCTCCAGTATAATTCGTCACCACTAGGTATGTTATAAAGTCATTATTTTCATTATCATCTCTGACTGCTATATCCGCTTCATTACAAGGTAAGTACTTATTATTTTTATTATATATCATCTCTACTCCTAACCTTCCCATAAACTCTTCATAATCTCTGCTTATCTTACAAATTTCTACCTCCCTCTTTCTCTCACAATATCTCTCACTATCATACCATCTCTCTCTCTTAAAACATCTCTCATAATAACTCTCCCAACAACATTTCTCTCTCTCAATATATTTCTCTTTATCATACCATCTCTCTCTCTTTAACCCTTCAACACACACTATCATTCCATTATCATTATATTCAATTCCCCATAAAATTTCATTTATACTACCAACCTCCACACTATTATCACCTATTACTATATCTTTGTTTATTTTATCGTAATTTTCTATCCCACTTACCTTGTCGTCTTTGTTCAATTTGTCCACTTTGTCAATACTACCATTTTGTCTTTGTATTTCATTTTTTAATTCTTCTAATTTTACATTAAAATTATTTTGTACTTCTCTAATTAAACTTTTTTGTTCACTAAATTTCTCATCAAGTTTACTGAATTTCTGATTGAAAAGCATTTGCATTGTTTTTATAATTTCGCTGTTTTCAGTCCTGTTATTTTGGATTGGTGTTGAGTGAACAACTCCTTCACTCATGACTACTGATTCTGTCATGCTTATTTGGCTATTGTTTGTACTATCAATTGCGTTCAATAAAGAATTATTTTCTTTATTTTCTGCCATTATGACATTTGTTAATGGTTTGTCGCTTTATCTTATCGTTATCATCTACTTTACAACCGTATTCTCACTTTCAATGTCCACCCCGCCACCATTTAGGCTTATTATATAAAATCTATTAATGTATTTTATATAGTCACCAGTTCGGGCCCATTTGTTATTTTTCACTTTTATTTATTTATGAATGTATTTGTCATAGGAACTATCTAATAACTTGTATCTGGGTTTGTTTACCTTAATCGAATAAAGCACGTGTGCCTCGTCTACCACAATTATGGTATCCACCATAATTATAGTGTCTGCTTATTTCAATCTCGTTACATAAATTTTTATTACCTAAGGGATCCAGGATTCTGCTCAGCGTAAATGCTGGCAGAGACAGGCATTGAAATGAGAATACGTTCAGTATAAACATTAATCATGAATATTGTTTTATTCCACAAATGCTATAAGCGTGTACACCGGACAAAATCAACATGGCGGCCATTAAAGTTGGCTCGTCTTCATCATGAACTTCTTTATATCTTGTTAATCGTTAATCTAACAAATATTATATTTTAATCTAGCAGCTGCTTTGCTATTAACTGGTTTTGATTATCTTGGCTGAACGCAAACGCAAACCAACACCCCGTTCGGATGTCGACATTAAAAAAAAAACCACACGCCCCGCTTTCTCTCACTCACTCATACTTATGCATTTAAATTACTATTGTGTACACATATTTAATTATAGGGTTAACGAGCTCTTTAGTAAAATTTGTTTTGCACTTCCCTGTATCTGTAAACTAGAAGTTCTAGAAGAGGTTTCACATGTTGAGGCCTTAAGTTGGTTTGGTTACGTTTTTTGATATTAACACTGACTCTACTGCACAATTTTGACAATTACTGCTCACTGTTTGGCTCACTTCTAATTATCACATAATGATGTTTTAACTACATTTTGTACTGTTTTAAAACACTTTGCCGGTATAAATTGCCGGCGGCCTGTAACAAGTTGTTACTGCTGCTGCTGTTGTGTGTCGACTGGGGCGAGAATTATGCAAATTCTTCATATGTGTGAGTGAGCACACGTCATCGTTCTTTTGTCTCTGGTTATATCATAGCTTTGTTTGTTACGTATTTTCATAACGTCATAGTGGTTTTAATGACGTTTCGATCTGTTGGCCAATGAAACATGAATATGAAGCGCTTTTCTTAGCGGCGGTAACCATTATAAGTCTTTTTAGCTGCACGTCCACCGCTGTCCTTGAGATTATTTTGTCGTCTCGGAACTACGTCGTTGTCAGCAAAACAAAGGGAAATTATGTAACCCATAGAAATGATTTTAAAACATCGGAATACAATAGTTTGTTACCTCGCATACCATATTTTTATATCAGGCTTTTTTGTACTGTCACAACTGAGAGGAGAAATTCTGGGCTTCTGATAGCTTGCATAGGATAAAACGCATCAGATGACGTCTTTCTGTCCTGTGTAACGAGCCTTCGTTACCGGTTTTTAAATACTTACGAAAGTTGAACGTCTATTCACCAGTTCGCCGTTCAATTCGAATTTGCTGGCTCGCCGCCTGGTTGACCAACACTGCTTAGTGAATCGACTTCGTCAACTATTATGTAGTCTATATTTTTATTGCTCAAACGTTTGTATTATTACTTTGAATAAAATCAGACATACAGTTTAAAACATATACGAGTTTTTATTAACAGTTCGGGATATGGTTGTTAATTACAATTTCTGCAAAATATAATACTTTTTCTTGCGCCGGCATGTTTACTTTTTCGCAGTTGGTGGTTCTGCTCGCTCAGTCCGTATGTAGGTGCTGCGATGGCGTTTATGTTTTCTTCGTTTATTTAAATCTCAGGGGAAAGTTCTTTTGGCTACAGGAAATGTTACAATATACCTTATAACTATTATTGAACAGGTGATAAACTTAAATATTAATAGTAAATTACTGCTGTGGGAACTAGTGTTTTAATAGGTTATTTACACTTAGCCACCTCCCATTTTTAAAACAGATTCAGAAAAAATTCAAATTGGAGTGATATGTTTATTCTAGTAGAGGTGTTTATGAAATAAAATTAAGTTCCAAAAGTTTATTAAAGTGATTGGTGCAGTGAAAAGTTTTATTCAATTAAGGTGGATTGTCTAGTGTTTTTTCGGTGAAGTATCTAAACTATACTTAACGCTCCTTCGTCTCTGCTTATATTGGGTAACAATTCTCTGGAATACTGCTGCTTGTCCCGTCTGGTGTAGTTCCGTGAATTCCAGGTCTAAATTGCATTAATGGTCCAGTTATGGTGTTGAAATTCCCTCAGTCCTGCTGGCTTATATTGGTTCCAGGGTTCAGTTAGGTTCTTCTATATTCTTCCTTCTGTAAGTTGTTAATTCTGAACTGGGTCTTCTTCAGCAATTTTTTACAGATTATTTCTTATTTACTGTGTTGAATTGATTTAATTCTCACTATTAGTGTTATTGGGTTATTTATTGTCTCTTCTTACTCAATGGTTTTAGACAAAATAGGGCGATTTCTTTATTTTTTATATCTTAGTGGGCTTCATGCAATCCACCCTACTCAAACTTCAATAATGGAATCATGATTTACCAACGGTTCCCTATGTAACAAGGTTTAATTGTCATGGCAACTCTCTGCAAAAAACTAATTCCCATTGGCTGATAATTTATAACATTGTTATATTAAACTAACGTTTTTCTATTCAAACTTATTAAAATCTTTTAAAGTATTATAACTTCCTTATACTATTTGTAATATGAAATACAATAACACCATTATTTTGCTTTTGGATTAATTTGATACCACTCATAGTTACCTTTGGTCAATTTATAACAGATTACTTATGTTTCAGTTTGGTATTTCTTTAGTTAATTACATTTAAATTAGTTATTATCTCTCCGGTTTTGTACCCTACACTTTTACTTTGTTACCTAAACAGATTATACACTTTATTTTATTGTTGTCTTGAATATTCATCTCTTCTTTCACAGCACTAACACTTATCTAAAAATGAACTTTTTCTTGTGAAACTTACTGTTTTTCGTTGGACGCGTTTCGGCGTACGTATTCGCCTTCTTCAGCTTTGAGTCAGACTGCCATCATTTAGTAACGGTTGTTGTGTGGAAGGTGTAGTGGGGGTGGTGTGTGGAGGAAGGGGATTGGCGCGGAGATTCAACTTAATGTTTGTTTTTTGTATAATTGTGTCAAAAAGTGTATATGATTTATATTGTAATTGATCGTTAAGTATGTTGTTTGGTTGTGTTGTGTGGTGTTTATATATTTCGTATTGTTCAGTTGTGTTGAGTTTTCGACCTTTAGGTAGGTAATGTAAAATTTCAAGATTTATTTTATTATTGGCTATTGTTTTATCTTAAAATTCACAAAATTCTGTTCATCAGTGCTAAGCCTAATGCCTAGATTTCATAATTCCTCTACCCTATTCTCTTAACAATATTTTATAGTTATTTATGTTAATTTATTAGGTTACTAAACATTATTAATGAAACAAACTAACTTAACTCATAACATTTGATTGCTTTTAAACCTCACATATTATATAATTATTTAATACCTCCTTATAGGTCCATGCCTGTATCTTAAGTTTTTAACATATTTTAATGGTTTTGTTTGAACACAATTTGGCATCTAACAATACTTTGGTTATTCACCATCAAAAAACTATATAACAAACTTGAACATTAACTATACACCATTATTCCCTTACAAACTCATTTAAGAGAATATAGTGTCTAACTACCTCTGTTTTCAATCTGACATACTACTTTTTATCTTTATTTTCCAAGGGTTTTTTTTATATAACTTTATAACATTTCTTAACAATAACACAATATATCTTATATCCTACTTATACTATACTAACAAATTATTATAACTGGGTTGCTATATTACTTATATAGTCTGTTACTACCCATCTATTATTCTATAGTTACCTACACTTCACTTTCTTTAATTAGTGTTTATTCTAACTATCACTGGGTCCTATACACTGGTTTTTTATTTATTATCACTTTTTCACTTATCACCTCTTTACTAATAACTATTGTTGCTCAGGTTTATTTTATTATATTGGCTTTTGCTAGCTTATTATTTAACATTGTATATTTTTTATTCCTATCTTGGATTTTACAGTTCTCTTTCATTTATCTTTTCTATAGTTAACATATTGCATTTAGATTACTTATGTATTTCATATAGATTACATATTATTTATTGCCCTATCTAATTTTGTACCTTTATTTAATATACATTATTTAAGTTACTATTTGGGCTCTCATAATTGTAGTCATATTTTGGGTTGTATCATTGCTTTTGTCTCACCTTATCCAATCTATTGGATTTAGTCCTTGTCATTGTCTTAAGTCATTTTTTAGTTAGTAGTGTTGTGCTATCATTCATCGTGTTATAACCTTTTATTTTCCTTCAGTTTTCAGCCTTTCTTCCATTAATTATACTAGTAAGGTTTGTGCTACATTTTGTCATGTTACACCTGGCACATAGAAATTTCTGCTAGAGTGTTGTAAATCGTAATAATCGATTCCCCTTGGAACTGAAGGTGCCCCTCGTACCTCTCGACCCAACGGGTTTCGCAAATACCTTTAACAGAAGCACCCATTTCCTTCTTAAAAACATCATGTTTCTTGGGATAGGCGTTAGCAAAATATACTATTTTCTTCATAGTTTCAGAGGCGTTTCTACATGAAACTACTTTTGAGGAGGTTGCCAACGAATTATTCAAAATGTGGTTGTTGCACGGACAGCGCTGAATGATGTGCGAATGTGCGAGTTACTTGCAAGTGTGAGTCAAACGTTTTTCCGTGACTAAAAAAAAATCGTCTAAGGTTTTGGGGGAGGTCATGACGCCAATGACCCCCCCTTGCATCCGCCACTGGGTGTAAGACGCTGATGGTTATCCCCAATTCTTTCTAACTGTGTCCTGGAGAAAGTAGTGAGAATTTGGAATGAAAAATTGAAGGAATGCAAAATATCACCAATTGTGTTGGGAAGAAGGAACAAACATATTGAAATAAACTGTTTGGCATTCGCAGATGGCTTTGCTATACTTTCTGAACATCTTACATCTGCAGTAACACAAGTAAATTTTTTAGAGGACATAGCCAGTAAACAGACTTAAGAATTTCTGCAGAAAAAAACAAATTTCTCACAAACATTAAAAACACGCCAAACTTCCTGGTAACAGATATTGGTCGAATAGAGAGGGTTTGAAAATTTAAGTTTCTAGGGGAAGTAATTCAAGACAATGGCTTGGAAAAATCTGCTATAGAGGAAAGAATTCATAAGATGGAAAGGCATATGGTATAACTAAAGATATTTACAATAAAAAGTGCATATCTAAAAATGCGAAAATAAGGCATTACAGTACAGTAGTGAAGCCAGAATGCCTATATGCAAGTGAATGTCTAGCATTGAATTATAATTTACACAAACTAGAAATATTGGAAAGACGAATTCTTAGGATAATATTAGGCCCACGAAACACTTCAGAAGGCTGGAAAGTAAGAAGTAATGATGAAATATATCAAAGTATAGAAAATTTAACAGAAACCATGAGAAAAAGAAGACTATTATTTTTTGGACATTTATATAGAATAAAAAATTCTATTTAAATATATTGTATTTTATTTCGATTTTTTTTTTTGGGATGAGAATAGGTTGACAAAGCAAATTTTCAGATATCTGTGGGGGAAGAAGTCAATATCAAGTTGGATTAAAGAAGTCCAAAAGGATTTAGGAAAAAATAATATACATGCAGAAGAAGCAATTGAAAGAGAAATTTTTCAGGCAAAAGTGTTGAAAATGGAGGGAGTTCAGGGTAGGAAAGGTAAAAACGCAGGTTGAAAGCGGACTGAAGACAGGAAGAAGAAACACAATGAGAAGATGAAAGAATATTGGAAAAAAAGAAAAGAACAAAGAACTGAAATTGGCATGTGGTCCTTAGATGGCCAATACGAAAAAAAAGTGGTGTTAGTGATTATAATCACAAACAGAAGTAACACTGTTGCATACCACTATAGAAAAATTATTCCTATTAGTGCCTTCAAGCTTCACAGCTCATCATAAGATTGGAAAAAAAATCTTTCCGATCTGATGATGAGCTGTGAAGCTTGAAAGCACTAATTAGAATAATTTTTCTATAGTGGTGTGCAATGGTGTTAATTCTGTTTCTAATTAAAGAGATTAAAACTGAACTGAACATTTCCTATGATAGTGTGTCTACCATTATTCACAATCAATTATTGCGAGCTGTGCGTGCAATGGGTACGTTGTGGTTGTGTGATCCTTTCTTCCATGTTATTCCATAGATGGTCTGCTGTTCCTAAAGTGAGTCATCGTGGGAGACGAAAGCTGGGTGCAAAACGAGCAGGGAATGAATTGAAATACAAGAATTCACCACAGCCAAACAATTCCAATGGTTTATAATGTTATGCTGACAATCTTTTTTTATTACAAGGGAGTCATTTACAGTGATTTCACGCTCCAAGATCAAAGGCTTTGAAGATTGAGTAAGCGGTGTAGCTGTTCTTCCTTATGACCACACTCATCTGGTGTAATGCAGGAGTAGCTGTGAAAATTAAAAAGGGAAGTATGGTGCCATCCACCTTACACACTCTAAGGCTATCACATTTTTGGTCCTCTCACACAAGACTTGGGAAGCAGTCTCAACGTCGATAAAAACAAATTGGATGAAATTTTGGATGCAGGTGGAATTGAGAAACTAGTCACACAGTATGAAAAGTGTTTAGAAACACTAACAAATTTATCTAAACATAGTGCTTCGATAAATGTGGCTACTTTTTGTTCAATAAAATAATTTTTTGTATGCGTGTTTGTTTTATAGATTGGGCGTGGGACTTACTTTTTTATTTAACCTCATATATATTGCATATACTTTTTTAGCATACCGTGTCACTTATTTTAAATAATTATATAATTACCTTTTTATCCACTCTAGCGAAACAAAGTTTCGTCTAGTTATGAAGCGTTTCGGGACTAAGTCCCATCCTCAGATAACACTGATTTTAATATGAAAAACTAATACAATATACAATCGTAACCATGATTTTGGTTATGTCAATAAAATAAAATAAAACTTCAAATCGCATGTGAATTGTTATACGAAGCACGGCTGGAGCTCCCGCATGGATTCACCCTCAACCGCGATTGTGATGGTACAATCATGGTACATTGTATAATTACATAAAATATGGTAACGAGATCATAAATATTGTATTTTCCTATTTTTTGACATACCCAACCCAACCTCAAACACCCTATATAGAATTTACGGTGAGTGGACTATATTACAGTATTTGCCAGGATTTTAACTAATTCATGACAAAAAACGGTGTCACATCACAAAAACAGTGTGCAGTTATTGCGATAAGCAGAGCCAAGCCTTCGTTACGTCAGAGGCGGAGAATGTGTTGACAACTACAAACGGCGATGTCAACAATTTAGACAAAGGAATGTGACGTCAATACACCCCACTTCCGCAGATTTCAACCAGAAATTGCCGTCATTTTATCTGCAGCTCTGATTTGAGCCGGCCGGCCGCCCATTCACTTACGAGTGAATTTTAACTTTTTAGACCACTGTAGGTGGTTAATAATTGTGTAAAACACCTTACAGTGCGTGACCGTAAAAAATGTGACAGAGACGTGTACACGTAAAACTCGCGGTACTGGGCGCGAAGTTTTACCGCCAGCTACAACAACCAGCAACACTACATTGGTGAGAGCGTTCCTTATATATTTTGAATCCTTTATTTCCCAATATATGTTATTGTAGAAATCAATCATTTAACAAATTATTCAAAATTTCAATCTAAATTTAAGGAGCTCCAAAATTTAAATAAGTTGTACCATGATAATGAAAGGGTGAGTGGTTGTGTGCGTGCGTAATTATTCTAAGTGCTGGGTTGAGCACCACTATATAAATATAAATATATACATGTTATTATTGTATAATCATTTAATCATATAATCATTAAACTTAATCAAATTTATTATTACACATTATGTTTTTGGAAGGGTTACAGTTGGTTTTAAAAAATGTTATGTAACAAAGTAAAGAATAAAAAGGGGTATTTCATTGGTAACAATTAGAACAGCTGTTTTGTTATTTCAAGCAATTTCCGTTTCCTATGACTTCGCGTAACGAACTTCTGGCCCATGACTTAGTTAATTGCATAGATGGCGTCCTAGTTTTGTATACATAACCACATTTGTGAGATATATCGTATTTATAAATTCAAAAATAACGTAACTATACACGATCATCACGCAACTGGTCAAAGATTAAATCCAAACTGATAGCAGTGGAACAAGTAGTTCAATGCAAAATTTATCTGATCATTCAATAAACTGTTTTTGGTGGTACTATTTTTTATAGCTTTATAAATTTCAAATTCCTCCAGACTATTCATCCGTTTACCTTTTTTACAAAAATGTAACGCTGTTAAATTTTCTTCGAAGCTCGTATATTTATGTCCGCTTGATATTAAGTGTTGTGCAAAATTGGATTTAGTATTACTTGGCTTGGGAATATGTTCTAAAAATCTTGTATAAAAACATCTGCCTGATTGACCGATGTAGAACGCTTCACAATCATCACATTTTATTTTATATACACCAGATTTCTTTTTTAAAGGTACTTTGCTTTGTTTTTGAAATAATTTCCCAAGTTATTATTTGTTTTAAATGATAAGATATAGTTATTATCTTTGAGAATGGGTCTTAAAATATTTGGCATAATACCTGTGAAATTAGCAGAAAGATATTTACAATTTTTATTACTTTTTTTATACAGTTTGAATTTTTATTTTCTAAACGTTTTCTATGTTTATTTATTATTTTGTCTACTATTGTAGATTTATACCCGTTGTTTATAGCTATTTGTTTGATAGTGCTAACCTCATTCAAGTAGTCCTCCTTTTCGAGGGGAAACAACAGACTTTTCAGATTTTCCATTTCAACAGACTTTTAAATGTTCCCCTCGAATGAGGTTAGCACTACCAAACAAACAGCTATAAACAACAGGTATAAATCTACAATAGTAGACAAAATAATAAATAAACATATAAAATGTTTAGAAAATAAAAATTCAAACTGTATAAAAATAAGTAATAAAAATTGTAAATATCTTTCTGCTAATTTCACAGGTATTATGCCAAATATTTTAAGACCCGTTCTCAAAGATAATAACTATATCTTATCATTTAAAACAAATAATAACTTGGGAAATTATTTCAAAAACAAAAACAAAGTACCTTTAAAAAAGAAATTTGGTGTATATAAAATAAAATGTGATGATTGTGAAGCGTTCTACATCGGTCAATCAGGCAGATGTTTTTATACAAGATTTTTAGAACATATTCCCAAGCCAAGTAATACTAAATCCAATTTTGCACAACATTTAATATCAAGCGGACATAAATATACGAGCTTTGAAGAAAATTTAACAGCGTTACATTTTTGTAAAAAAGGTAAACGGATGAATAGTCTGGAGGAATTTGAAATTTATAAAGCTATAAAAAATAGTACCACAAAAAACAGTTTATTGAATGATCAGATAAATTTTGCATTGAACTACTTGTTCGACACTGCTATCAGTTTGGATTTAATCTTTGACCAGTCGCGTGATGATCGCGGTTGAGGGTGAATCCATGCGGGAGCTCCAGCCGTGCTTCGTATAACAATTCACATGCGATTTGAAGTTTTATTTTATTTTATTGACATAACCAAAATCATGGTTACGATTGTATATTGTATTAGTTTTTCATATTAAAATCAGTGTTATCTGAGGATGGGACTTAGTCCCGAAACGCGTCATAACTAGACGAAACTTTGTGTTGCTAGAGTGGATAAAAAGGTAATTATATAACTATTCATATATATTGTATTTACAATGTTATCTGCTTAATTTGGTCCACCATTTGTAACTGGCTTATAATGTAGAACTGATGAATGACACATGATGTCATCCATTCTACATAATTAGTATTTGCTATTTGCCACATTATTTGTATGCTGAAATCTTATTTTGGATACTGTAAGTACTATATTCTTCACCTTATTCCTTTCCCCACCATGATTTGTAGATTTTGGTATGGTTCATTAGTCCTTTGTGCCCTGTTGGATGCCATACACATCTATGTTCACCTCCACATTGGTTGTATTGTGTTTCAAATCATCGATCAACCATTTTTTCTTCTTGGAGTTAGTTGTCCATGACATCTCCGTTGATTAACTAAATATAATTATACCACTACCAGCTCGGAACACAAAGTTTTTTATTGGTAAAAACAAAAGTTTTACCTTGTAGCCTGAACTAGTTTTCACTTATTATAAGCTTCGTCAGAGGCTGCCACTGGGACTGCTGTCTGTCTTGTTCTTGGCGAAGGTATCGACTTTTGAAAGATCAATGTTGTGTGCATGGGTTGTGATGTGTTCGAATAACACGTGTGATTTGAATTACGTCTGTTTGTTTAGGATGTCATTTTTATGTGTTTGTATATTTCCAATTGTTCATTTCTTCTTGTGTTCTCTCTTGCTCTGTTGCCTTTTGCTCTCCAAACATAAATGCTTTTATCCCTCTCCCCTCATTCATTCTTTCAAAACATGCAGTCAAATCCTTTATAACTTGTCATTACTATTACAAAACACACATGCTTTGTTCATTCATTAAATTCTGAGAAATATTCCTTTATAATGTAGACTTTTTGTTTTTGCCTTATAAACTTAAGATTAACTCTCTTTGCCTTATAAAAATGATGTTTTTAGGTACAAACATTCATGGAGCTCTGAAGACTGCACTGCTAGCTGCCCATGTTGGCCTTCTGAATCTAGCAGCAAACAACACAGATAACAAATCATACGTTGAAGATGACAGTAAAGTTCCTCCTGAGCCAATAATTATATTTCTCACTGACGGAGATGCAACAGTTGGAATTACAAAACCCACTAAAATATTGTCTACAGTGAAAGAACTGAATGATAAAAATGTTGCCATATTCAGTCTGGCTTTTGGCGAAGGTGCTGATCTGGCATTGCTGCGCAGACTATCATTAGCAAATAATGGCTTTGCAAGGAACATTTATGAAGCATCTGATGCAGCATTGCAGCTAAAAAATTTTTACAATGAAGTTGCTTCACCTCTCTTGGCCAATGTTACTTTCAGTTACTTGCCTGGGCAGGTATGTCACCTTTCCAGTAAAAACTATAAAGTGGTGGTGGTGATGGTGCATGCGTGTGTGTTTAAATAAATTAGTGTTTCTTCTGTCAATAAGAAAATGTTGTTCATTCAACCACCACCTTGGATTTTCTTGTCCATGACAATGTTTGTGGTGTGATATGTTGGAATAATACACACACACAACATCGATCCTTCAAAAGTCGATGCCATCGCCAAGAACAAGATGGACAGCGCTCCCAGAGGCAGCCTCTGACGAAGCTTATAATAAGCGAAAACTGGTTCAGGCTATAAAGGAAAACTTTTACGTTTTTACCAATAAAAAACTTTGTGTTCCGAGTCAGTAGTGACATAATTATATTTAGTATCACCTTGAACTTGAAGATCCTTAACAACAGACTCAGTGCATAGGATTATGAATGTTACTGCAAAAGTGATGGAAGAAAAGGAAGTATGTGCAGCTATTTTCCTAAATGTTGTAGAGACATTTGAAAAAGTCTGGTATTTGAAAAAGAAATAAGAATATGACAGAAAATCTACAGAAGGGAAGAGATCAGATTTATAACTGGACAAAAATATGGAAGACATAATTAACTGAACTGTAGTCAAGCCATTTTACCTTCATGAATAAAAAAAAACTTCTTACCAGTTGGTATAAAAGTAATATTATTTAAATATAACTAATACATTAATGACTCGGAACACAAAGTTTTTTATAAGTAAAAACATAAACTTTTACCTTACAACCTGAACCGGTTTTCACCTTTAAAAGGCTTCTTCAGAGGTTGCCTGATATTATTTTTGATGAAAACAGTATTACTTATATAATTTTACATTACCTTTGATACAAGGTTGTATTGGAAGGGGCTTGTGAAAAAAAGGAAGAAGCTAACTTTAAAGAAGAAATAATAGCTTTTGGGTCACAATTCTTATATGTCAGCATATATGCAACCAGACTTTGAAACCAGCCTGGATATAAGTAGTAGAATGATATGGTATGACATATCAGTAGAATGTAGTAAAAAGTGCCACATAAATATGATGCAAACATTTAAAAATAAAGTTGTATAGAACATTGTCAATGAAAATGTTAAAAATTATAATGTTTTTAGGTTATTGTTTCTTTTTTATTATAGTATTTAGTATGAACCTTTAGTACGAAATGAAAGTAATAGCAGCTTTATAATGAGGGATATGATTTTGTTTAAATATAATCTGATATAATCAACAGACACGTCATAGACAACGAAATCCAAAGATTTTTGTTTGTTAAAAATGTTGAAAATATTTATGGATTATACAATAGAAATGTGAAAATATGTACTAAAAATCTAAAGTATAATAAGCAAAATAGGTTGATAATAGAAAACTCATTTTATTCTTACCTTTATGAGGGGGAACCCAAAAGTAACCAGAATCGGTGACTACTAGGGTGCGCTGGTTGTAGTACCATTTTCCGCTGCTAGATGATGCGTGTGCCAGGACCTTACTGCATTGGTTTGCTAGTTGGGATCAGCGAGTGAGATTGTGTTGTTCTATAGGGTATTTTTTTCTCAAGCTCTTACAGTTAATTTGTTGATTTTTTGTGATGGCTGACTTGAAGGAACAATGTGCATCTATGAAGTTTTGTTTTCTGTTAGGGAAACCAGCAGCCGAGAATTTGTAATACTTAAAACAGCTTACAAGGAAGATGCTGTGGGGGAAAACAAGTTTATGAGTGGTTTTTTCATTTTAAAACCGGTGAAATATCAGTTGAAGACCTGCCTTAATCTGAGCAACCCTTGATGAGCAAAATGGGAGAAAAAATTGCAAGAATTCGTGAATTGATCATGGAAGATCATTGCAGAACAATTGATGAACTTGTTGACTGGAATGTCCTAGAGTTCCCATCAGCACATTTTAAGCTAAGAATTAAAAATGCATAGAGTTGCAGCATAATTCATGAGTTGAGGCAAGGTTTCATGGAGTTGTGGTTGTCCAAGCTAGAGTAGACTTTCCATAAAACAGATCTTTCTAAAAATTTGTTTGTGTGCATTAAGATCTTCAGGCTTTGGTTTGTCACATTACATTCGTCTTTGGAAGTTCTCCTATTCCAATGTCTGTGTCTTCTTTGATGCTTGGATATTCTCCTGAACAATCTTTCAGTGGTATTACAGTTAACAGAGTTCATATCTTGAGTTTTGAACAGAAATATCTGTAAAACCACCACTAGTTAGTGGTTAGAGATACACACTCCATCTTGCATTCTCTCAAGTCAGTAATTTAATCTGTGCCCCCACCCAAATGTTTTCATTTGCTACATTCTTCACTTATTTTAACCAGTTTTCATGAGACATTAAGGAAATACACCCTTCTTAAAGTTGAAGTGTTAGATATGATCACAACTCCATTTTTCAAATATGGGTTATTCATTTTGTAGAAGAGTATATCTGCTGCAAGGAAGGCTTCAAATAAGTCCATAAAATTACTTCACCTTGAAATTCACAGTGTGAAGTATAGTATAAGTTTATACTCTTGATACCATTCTTTATGTGTTGAAACACACTAGATTGAGGTATCCGTTGAGGTTTTATGCTAAGCTTGATGATGTACACTCAATATGATATGAATGACACAAACGACCTGACAGATGGACTTCTTCTTCTTCTTCCGTGTTTCCGGATTGTTCTCTGATGATACTATGTCTCCAGTAGATGTTCTCCACTACTCTTCAATATGAGTTGTTATTCAATATTGTATCCATATTTGTTTTCAGTCGTGGCACTTCTGGGATGTCTGTCTGGCAATCCACTAATATGTGCTCTAAGGACTCCTCATGCTGATGACATAGTAGACAGGTAGCAGTTTGGTCAAGTTGAATTTGTAGAATTATGACTGGGTTACGATATGGACAAGTCTTCCTCTGGAGCCAAAAGTTTGAATACTTCTAGAGATGTTTCTATAGATACTTCTGGAGATATCTTGTGTGATGTGCTGTTTATATGTTGAACCTTTGGTGGAATTCAAAAATGCATCCTTCCATGTCTCTGTGAGTCTTTTGTTGAAATCCGAAGTGGCAGCCAGTAGTGATGTTACACTTTCTTCTATTGAGGACAGATGGATATGAATCAGACACATGGCAAATTTCCAACCAACATTTTTGGAAGAAAACAATACAATAGAAAGTATAATACAGCAGTCGTGAATGTGTAATTTTTATGCACTTACAGTAAAATATAGATTTACCTGCAAATGTGACTAAAAATGTGCAGAACTGTGAGAATAAAACTTCAAAAATATTATTAATTTTCATCAAAATATCTGATTTTATATTTTCACAAAACGGTATGTATTTTTATATGAAAATATGTATGTGTGTATATAAAAATCCTAGTCCTGGTTATAATGTATCATCACTTGCGTATGTGTATATACTGTTTATGTGTAAGAACACAAAGTAAAGTATTTTGTTTCAATGTATGTAACAGGTACTTGATTTCAGGTTGAAAATTCATCATTGACAATGCATAGCTTCCACACATTGTTCCTGGGCTCCCAGCTGACTGTTGCAGGTAAAATAGACAAAGCTGATCAGATAAACGGACAGATATCAGGGGTGACAGCTACAGGACCAATAACATACGACTTTCAGGTCTTTTAATATCTCATTATTGTTGTTACAGAATTATATACCACGTATTTGTGTATTAATTAACTAAAATAATGTGTGTATGTAATGTAAACCAGATAGAAACACACATGCACACACATGTGCAAACAGAATATGTATCAAAATGTAATGTATTATGACAAAGGTTTTTAAGAAAACACACAAATATTTGCTAAGTTTTACAATTTATTCTTAACCTCTGACAACTGTTTCAGCCTCTTAGACTATTCTCAAAGAGTTGCTAAGAACAACTAAATACAAATAATGTGCAGAGTGGTGAACATGTGTTAAGGGTGTGTATACGGACATATGTGTGTGGTATGTGTGTTGGAGGGGTAGAGGAGCTAATATAGGGAAGGTCAAGTGACTGTAACAAATAAGTATAATAGGAAAAAAAATCTAAAATAATGTGTATATAACTAATCTAAAATTTAGACCGCATATAAGTAAACTAAATAACAGCTTTTAATAAAGGAGATACAAAGAAAAAAAAGGCCCTCAAAAATGGGGGTTGTGGCGTTTAGGCATAAACAACCAAACACACGTAAAAATCAAAGGAGTTTAAGAGACAAAAGCAGGATGAAAAATTGTGCAGCAGAAGTGTAGGTTATTAACAAAAAGAATGAAAGAAAGATTCTTGCAACAGAGATGGAATATTGGAGGAGGTGCTGTGGAATAACGAGAGCAGACCAAATAACAAA
Source organism: Magicicada septendecula (assembly GCA_034769895.1). Taxonomy (NCBI): domain Eukaryota; kingdom Metazoa; phylum Arthropoda; class Insecta; order Hemiptera; family Cicadidae; genus Magicicada; species Magicicada septendecula. The sequence continues at coordinate 15,210,973 of CM068370.1, forward strand.
CGAGGAGATCAGAAGAAGAATGGAAATGGAAAGAAGTGTAATTGACTACATCGAAGAAAAAAGATTGGTGTGGTACGGTCATTTCCGGAGAGCCCAAAATAGAAGGATCAACAAAGTGACGGAATGGAGTCCATTAGGAAGGAGAAAAAGGGGAAGACCGAGAAGATCTTGGATGAATGAAGTGGATGAATCGATGCAACGTATAGGACTTGAGGAAGGACAATGGGAACATCGGGAGAATTGGAAAGCCAGGTTGAAGGAAAGGAGACAGCACTAGCTGTAGCAACCCTATTATATATATAGATACAAAGAATTCAGCCTGTTCATTTGTTAAATTTTTGTTACTTTTAATTGCTTTTCTAATTTCTAAAATTTCTAATAAATCTTTTTTTTTACCTTTTTTTAAAGGTATATATCCCTATACTAGCTCCTCCAACCCCTCCATACAACATATATATTAAACCAAGATTAAACGTTTATTTTTCATGATGATCATACTACAATTAATTAATCAATTGCTTCTTACATAGCGTCTATGTTCTACTGTGAATTGATATATTATGTTTTTTGATGTAAACAGGTTTTTATATTGTTAAAAAGTTACTTATTATAAGTGCTATTTAATTAGCTAGTTTGAGATAGTTGAGATAATATATTATGTCACTCAAATGTAGGTGTACTAATAGGTGTCGCCAGTGCTCATTTATTGTGGTGGGGGGGGGGGAATTTTTTGTGTATGGTCAAATTTCTGAATGATTAGGGTCATTCTTTTCTAATTTTATATGCTTTAATCTTTTAATATTCTAATATAATTAATATAATATTGTAGACATATATAATTTATTTTTATATTGACAGGTAATTTAAAGACTGTATTAATTCACTAGATTAAGATAAGGTGTAGAAATTAAGACAATCTGATTAGAGAAATTAAATATTTATTTATAGTAAGTATTAAACATTACATTAGCAGCTTTTCTGTTAACTACAATAAAACCATTAAACAGTTCGACAATTCAAAATATTTAATCATAAATAGTTCTGATAACATTTCCCCTAGCATCAACATTAGAAATAAATACTTTGACTATCTCTTCTTCCTGTCGATGTCATCCAATACCTTTTTTTGGACATGCACTAAGGTCATAGTCATAGTCAGGGCCGGCTCAAGGCAAAAATTTCACCCGGGCAAGCGAGCTTGTCCCCCCCCCCCAAAAAAAAACTTAACAAACAGGAAATGACACAACTAGGACTCTACATTTTATAAGAATATTTTAGCTTTGTATGAATTTAATTGATTTGTTATCTTTATGGAATACAATTGCAGTTTATTTCATTAACAATTGTGTTACATTATTGCAATAATGTATTTTTATGTTCGGTTATCTTAGGCTTATTTGGGGTGATCAGTAGTATGAAATACAGGCTAAATTATTCGTTTCTTTTTAAATGATTTTTTAATTGAATCAATAGTATTAAGGCCTAAATCAAACTCAGGAAGAGCAAATGGGTTCGGTAAAATAGCTACAAATGACTAAGTGTATCGACTATCGACAATATTTATTGTAATCTTACAAAAAAGTTGGTATAAAAAATTCAAAATTACAATTAACTGTAGGTTACTCAATTTAAAAATCACGAAGGTACTTTACGGCAACTTTTTTTTCTGCAAAATCTTTTATAACAGAGTCAATGTCTATTTCTTTTAGAACATCAAATTCAATTGAGATAAGGGAAAGTCCTACAAGACGTTCTTGTGCCATACTTGATCTTAAATAATTTTTAATTTTGAAAAAGATCTCTCCCCAGACGCTACACTTACTGGAAGTGTTAATACAATTCTCAAAGCTATATTTACATTTGGAAAATTTTCAGCTAAAGAGTTGTTCATGATGAACTTGAGGATGTCTTCTGGCCTGCCAGTCTTCGGGTAACAGAGTCAGAAGTACTAGAAGTTCTTGGTGCAGCTGGTGTCCTTCAATATCTCGGTGCTCCCCATCGGTCAAAGCTACCTGTAGGTCTGCACATTTTTGTAGCAATGTGTTCTTATCTTCATTTTTGATGTTATAAAGAAAGCCAAATACATAATTGTGGCTGGATAGCTGTGGAAATCTCTCAAGTGAGTTTATTGCGCAGTCCAACAAACAGAAATAAAAATTAGTCATAAATGCTCTTTTTGGGTCTGAGACTGGCTCGTCAGTTGTTTCATAGTGAAATTTGCGTTTGACCCTTCTTGGACGTACTTCAGATTTAGTTGGGAATGTGGCTTCGGTTTCAAGAGTTTCTGCAATCTCCCTGGCGTCAACAAGTACTTCCTCAAAACCCTTCTCCGTCCTCATTTTCTCAAAATGTTCTTTCACTTTAGAAATTAGCTCAGCTGCTTTTGCAATGTCCATATCTTCTTTTTGCAGCTGTTTGCTGATAATATTTATCCTGAAAAGTATTTCATGCCATACAACCAAGGAGCAGATAAACTTAAAGCTCTTTAGCTTACTAGCCAGACCCAAGGCAGTATCTTTCCATAGCCATCGATCGATGAGTCAGTAGATAACTCAAGTAGAGTATCGTATATTTCTCCTGTCTGGTAACGAAAAGGAGCAACTGCATTAATGCGACTCTCCCATCGAGTGTCGCATATTGGTTTAACTGTTAGTGATATAACATGTTTTCTTAACACAGACCACCGGTGAGTTGAGGCAGAACATAATTTGTATACTTCCTGCACAACCATGAAAAAGTTTACAGCCTCACTACAGGATAAAGCAGAGTCGTTCACCACTAAGTTCAGCGAATGTGCACTGCAAGGTACAAAAAATCCGCGAGGGTTCAAAGTTAGAATTCTGTTCTGGACTCCTGCGTTTTTCCCCGCCATGTTTGCACCATTGTCGTACCCTTTCCCACGCATATTTTTTAAAGGTATTTTCATTTCATTTAACTTGGACAAAAGAATGTTTGTCATAGATTCTCCTGTTGAAGATGCAATTGGGATAAACCCCAAAAAATGTTCTTTGGGGCAGGGGTCTTTACCTGGTTCACAACTTACAAAACGTATTATCAAAGTCATTTGCTGTATGTGGCTTTGATCAGGCGTACAGTCCAAAATAATAGCATAGTAAGTCCACTTCTGTACATTATGTAGTATTCGTTGTCGTATCATTGATCCTATTACTTCGATCACTTCATTTTGGATATTCTTCCCTAGGTAATGTGCATAAGATTCTTTTGAAGTAATCCTCCTAAGTGTTCAGCAATTATGATGTCAAATTTCCCTACAAACTCTTAACAGTTTCAGGAAATTCCCATTGTTTCTGTCATACAGTTTGTCTGACGCACCCCGAAATGCCAGATTCTGTGAACCAAGAAACTCAATCATGTACACAATGCGTTTGAAAACTTCCTTCCAGCGTTCAACTTCATTCTTGATCATTTTCTGGTGTTCTGCATCAATCGTTTTGTTCACACGCAGCCTCGTAGAACATTCCTTCCAGAACTGGAATGCCCGCATATGTCCTGGTGATCTTTCGTGTTCTGACAGTAGTTCAGACATGTGCTTCCAGTCAGAGTACCCAGTCTCTGAAGACAGAGATGTTCGTATTGTGCTAAACAGTCGGCAGCAAAAGAAAAATATGATGTCTTTTGATACAGAATATATAAGCCAGGGACGTGAAACCTCTTCACCACTGCTCATTCGCCTACGATAATTGTTGACACTAAAACGGCGACCATCTTTGTTTACAGGAAAGTCAGTGTCACTAATTTGTTCTGGCCCACGTTGGACGAGGATGTCACTGTCTTTGGCACTTAAGTTCACTGGCCACTCTCCAGGGTCATGGGATATGATTTTATATAGAGAAACCTGAAAAAGACAACAAAAACTAAGGAGTATTATTAGCAAAAAGTACAAAATCATTTAGAAGCTTCAAAAAATTGGGACGCAAATTTGTTTGTTAAATTTACGCGATTTATTCAATTGGCATAATAAGCCTAGCCTATCTGCTAAAACTTAACTGTAGCATGTTGTAAACTCAATATTTTCAACTTTGTCATTTTAAGTTTATAAAAAAATTACCTTAAAAGATTCTTCCGCAATCGCTGAATCAGAATCAGAATGAGATTCAACTCCCTTCACATTGTCGTTTTTTTCTTCATTTTCAGTATCATGGGACTGCGGGGACTGAGTCTTGTTGTCCACCTAACAAAGAGTTTTCATTAATTTCACGACACTGTAGACTTTCACAGAACAAAATAATTGTAGTAACACCATTTTAAAATGTTTTTTTTTTTTTTATCATGGAGTGTTAATTTGTACAATATAATTTCTAATAATTAGCTCAACATAAACGTGCGTTTTTTCAAATGTAAGACATTTTTAACATTTAAGGGTTGATGATTTCTAAATCGTAAATGTAATAGAAAATCACAGTACAAGAGAATTAGCTGAGTGCATAAGTAAGTCAAGAACACCTTAGATTTCATCGTTAAATTTCAAAAATCCCAATACTCCACATTTTATCTTAGAAATGCACCTCCTGTATTGCTGTATTTATCTTAGATAACGATTGGCTTACGTATCTACGGACCCATTATAGTAAATTGTGAATACTAATATTCGCAACATTGCAATATTGTGAAATAAATAAAACTAGGCTACACGAGGAAATAGGTTACTGCTGATTTTGAATTTCTGATTAGGCCTACTGGTAATTATCGTATTTTAGAATGCATTATTTTTATTACATTTTAAAGCAAGCCTTCAGTAATTTTATTAAAGGCAAAAGTGTTTTGTTTTATGTACTGTATTTATTCCAGTTTAATATTAAAATCCAAATTTTCGTGCATGTAATGTAACTGTGCTCAGCACTCTTTAACAAATAACAATAAAATTTTATTAGCTTACCTCAGACAGAAAAAATGTTGGTGCATGTGGTTCTGAGGGAAGTACCGTAACGAAACGTTTTAACGCTGAAGCTTGTTTTTAAGCTTCAGAAGTCTGCTGCAATTTTCTTTTTCTATAGAAAAAACCTGAGTGTCTCTTTTTATCAGCCATTCCTAATTCCTACCAAAACAATCTTTATAAAACCACTGACACAGACAGATACAGTATTGTTAAACCACACAAAAACATTAACAACGGAACACAACGGTCGGACTGAAAGGCTTTACATGACGCACAACTCACCATCCGCTTGACTTACTACTACAAGTGCGACTGATGTCAAGCGAGCGTCTGTATATTAGCCTGTACGCGCAGGCGCATCTCGGCCATCGAGTCATTTCACCCCCTCCCGCGCCCGTAGTCGAATCGAACTGCGAAAGTGACTCACCTTCGTGCGCACCCAGGCCTGTATTATTCGTTCGTACCTCAAACGAAATAGACTCAGTTACAGGCCCACTTTTCTAAGCCACTGTTGCCGCCCTGGCGCCCTCCTCCCACTTGCCTCTCGTAAGATTTTTTTTGTATTGGTTTTTAAGTTTTTAAAAACTTACGATACTGTTGTAAATTTGTTGTTGTGGTAATCCATGGTTTTACTATAATTAGTAAACTGGTAACACGCAGAAAATTTATTCTAAATCACCGATCGTAAAACATTTTTTTGTTCCGCTTGGCGCCCCGGGCGTCCGCCTGGGCCTTAAGCCATTACTGGTCATAGTCATACCTAAGGTAAGTCTTTAGTTTTCGAAGAGCACTGAAACTTCTTTCTTTCTGACAACTAGATGCTGTGCACACAAGCAAAAGACGAACCACAGTTTCTACATTTCTGAAAAGTTCTCTGACATCTTTAGTCACCAAGATCAAGGCTATTATCGCATCACATAAACATGTCACCTTGTACCTTTGTAGGAAAATTTCTATTTCTACTTTAAATGACAATATGTCAATTTCTTTATAAGGTGCTAATGCTTCACATCCTTCCTTTTGTAAGAACGTTTTCTAGCAAAACCTGTTCCTTCACACTATGCTGATTAGGAAAGTGATTTTAAGGTCCTGCTACAGCTATGTCTATTGACTTTAAACTACTCTTGTCCATATTATTCTTTATATGACAGACTACATATGTATAGATCAGTTGTTCCACCAATTCTTTTTGGTACTTTCTTTAGTCTCAGAAGTTTCAGCTCCCAAACAAAGCTCAGATATCTTATCACTGCATTCTTTAAATACAAAGTAAATAAAATATATTTTATATTACTTATTTCATTTTAAAAATTGTCAGATTCCCATGGACCACCATGTACTTGTAATATAATCTTACAATTGTTTTGTTTTACAGTCTGTGAGAGATGTGCCAGATTCTATAGATGATATTTCCTTTGAACAAGAAGAAGACATGTCAGAAGAAGGGGTTCAGTTAAGCGAGAATAATAAATCAGATAAAGAGAAGAGAAAAAAGAAAAGGAAATCAATACCAACGTTAGAGAGATTGTGGGCGTATCTGACGACAAAACAGCTGCTCGATCAGAAACATGTTCTTGAAGATGAAGATTTCATTACGAGCATCACTGATAGTATTGATGATGATGTGAAGGCACATGCAGATGAGATTAAGAAAAGAGCTTTAGACATTGCGTTAAAGGTAAAGTAAAATGCAAATCCCTTTCTCCATAGGGTGAAAGGGTTAGTTTTACGTAATTAGTTATTAAAAGCAGCCAATTACATTTTATTAAAGGGCAATAGAAGCTAAAATCTGCATTGTAGCAGTTAGCAAATGTATGTATTGTGATATATCTTTTATTGTTATTTATATTTCTTGATAATAGGTTACTGTTCACTATTTATTAACTGAATTCTTCGAGCGCCATCTTGTTACCAACTACGTATGAAAAAATATACGTACTTACCGTTTTTCTTGGGTCCTCGGGTTCTTTTTTTTTTGGCGAACAGGAGATCAGAATGGTTTATTTGCAATAACTAATTTAATTCACATTTAACTATCCAGATCAATATTATTTTATTAGATTCTCAAAAAAAACACCATTAAGTTATAAATTTTTCGGTCAAAATACAAAATTTCTTTTCTCCCTTATACCTATTAACTTTCGTAATTTAAGTGTGTTTAAGTATTCGTAAAAATGATCATTTTGCTTAAGCAGTTTTCAAACTAAGATATAACATAAATACAGACAATTCTCTATAACTAAGACATACCGAAAACCAGCGCTTACACACACACACACATAATCATTCCCCGATTTTAAGAGCTCATAATTAGAAAGTGTTAAAATTTTGAATATTAAACCATAGTTGAAGATTTGTGTTTTCTTTATATTATTGTAGGTTACTTAGCTGCTTTTTAAGTCCAGAAGAAGTCATGATTTTTTAAGTCCACGCACACGCGTTTGTTTTAATTAACACTCAGTTTTATATTTCCACCACGGTCATCATTCCAAGAAAACTGTTCCTTTTACTTGATTTAGATATGCTTTAAGTTACATTTGGTTGTTTTTTCGGTCTTCACATTTTAGGTACGGGCCCGCACTTACTGCCGAAACTTTTATACAGACCACTCGCTAGTGGTGATGAAGTTGGACTGGGGTGAGAAATAGGCGCTATTTTGTGAAGCGACTGTTGTAGGATGTTCAATTCTTATTGTCTTACATTTTGTATCACTCCGCCAGCTGCATGTCACCGTTATGTAACGGAATTACTCATCAAGGATAGGCTCTGACGTAACGCTCGCCTGATGTTTCATTGCATAATTTGTTTACCGTTACATAATGTGTTTACTGGTTTTGTGTTCGTCATTGTCTGACCTTGACACAGCTTGTCGGCTATCAAATACGTTCATACTGGTTTTACAAAACATTGTTAAACAATTCTGCACAGTCAATGTTGCCACGGTTGTTTTCATTTCAAACAAATTTACCTCTCGGTTACAAAATTTATAATTTCTGTCCTTATCACTCAACAAGGGATAAAGTTATTATTATTTATTTATAAAAAAAATACAAAATATGTTATTTATTATCAATAAAATATAAACTTCTTTACATTGTCTCAGGTAGGCCCCAAAAATGCCCCGCTACAATACCCCCTCAATGAGATATTTTATGCCGAAGCATAAAAAATCTCATTGACACATTCATACTTGCTAAAGGGATCAGCCAGGATATGTCGCCACAACCCCCTGTATGGTTTACAAAAAAGAATAATCAACTCACCCTTGGTCTGGTGACTGTGACTGCATCTGCATGACAATACTGGACTTCTCTCTCGAGATCCCAACACCGTAGAGTCAGACAGATACTCAACGCCCCTGCCCTGACGCGCAGGCCAGCTCAGGTCCGCCGCCACAGCATCACCAAACACTGAAACAACAAATCAAAATATTAAATAGTGGCCTTATACCACACCATATCCCCAACTGATCTGTTTCCCCCCTAGCGGTGCTGGTTTGCGCTAAGAAGCACTGGTTTTGTTTTTACTCACTTATTACTAACATGTATATATCAGAATACCTAGCATAACTTAACATAAGAAAACACAGTACATTAATAATTCATTTTAAAATAAACAACTTACAATTAAAATGTTACACACTTTATATCATTAAATTGGCATATAAAATCAAAAAATTACTTTTAAACTTGATTTACTCTTATTAATTCGTTTCTCAAAATTACAAAAATTATTTATTTTATTTTTTTTTTTTTTTCAATTCTGGCCATCATTATTCCATTTCATTACTTTGGGTGATTCTATGTTATTCATTATTTCATTATAATTTACTTCATCCATTTGGCATTTATTCATAATCTTACCCCTTTTATTACTCTAATGCTCCCTTACAAAATCTTTAACTAGTATGACACCCCACTATCAAAATTTTACTAACCCTTCTCTACCTCTAACTACTTACTACTTTAACTCCAATCGCCACCTTCTACACTTATATAAAAAAAAATACTCTCTAACCCTTTGTACATAGGATACGTGTTTCCTTCCCAAAACTCATTCCCTTATGTTGGTTCCTGGACTCACCCTAGGTAACCCTTTCCGGCGCCAATCGGTCCCTATCCCGTCCCAACCCTTGTTGCGGACTCCCCAAATACACTACCACTACTACAAAATTGCCATCCCCAAAAAATCTCACTCTCATAACCTCACTACAATTACAACAAATTAACATCAACAAATAAACAATATATCGCTCCAAACTCTACATAAAATCTCCATTTCTACTGTGTCTCCACTTATACTTCTCAAATTCTATAACATTACATTAACTCAAAACAACATTGCATTATTTTCATTTCTACTATTACTTTAACTTTTACTTCGATTTGGACAAATCTATGTCCCACAAAATTCAACTTGAATTGACTCAAACATTTTATTCAAACAATTACTATCACCCACTTCTATCTTTTACAACCTATTGAAAATTTTACTTATTACAACTATTTTTCATTTTATTTTAAAATCTGTAAACACATTGAAAACATATTATTATATTTTTATAATACTTATTCCTAACATACTAAATGCAAACAACACAATAAGACACAATAACACAATATAAGAAGTATTTAGTGCATCCAATTTTTAAATTCAAACAAAATTATTGAGTAGCAAATCATCATTATTAATTAAAATATATCAAATTTTTAATACGTTATCCCCTTGGATAACCTCCCAGCCACACACACTATTTCAAAATTATGGAAGACTGTGGCGCCTTTTCGCTTCCACAGAGACTGTATATTTTGGAGCAGGGTTTTTACCTCTCCGTGTCTCTGCTTCCGCTGTTAAGTTTAAAATTGTTGAACATCAACATGTTCTCGTTAATAATTATACACCCTTAAACGGATCTACCACCTGGCTCTGCTGTTCCTTCTCGAACAGAGTGGCAGCCGCTGTTCCATAGTTTGGTGATTCCCCTTTTATTACCCCCCATCAATTTCAAAATGCACCTTTACAACGATAACAGCTATGGCCAGTTATGGCAGCGCGCAATCGTAATGTGCCCTAACCATAGCTGTTAAAGCTAAACCAATTCCACGGTCAGGGTTCGGTGAGGCCGTGACCGCCCGAAAAGTTGGGGAATCACAAGTAAAATTAAATTTACGAATTTATATTTAAATGACAATATTAATTTAGATGGGGTTTTAACCCACCTTGTATGGAAGCTTAACCATTATTAACATAAAATAATTAATACAACATCTACAACCTTCCCCCATAGCAGTTCCACACTACACTGTTATGTCACTTCATTGAGCACCAAACTACCCCCCAAAATTATCCCCACATCTTGTATTGATAACAAGTTCTCATATTACTACACATTTCTTCAAAATGTTCCTATACCCACTAATACTAAAATCTAACAATTATATTTGGTCACCTAATGCTAGAAAATTTAGAAGAGAAAAAACATTTTTTTATCTTAAATTTAGAATTATACACATCCAAAATTATGTTGGGGTTTTTTTTTTTTTTTTTTTTTTTTTTTTTTTTTTTTTTTTTTTTTATATATAGGAGGCTGACTCTATTGTCATAATATAATTTGCTGACGCAACACATCGCCTGAAATGCCGGGTCTTGCTGCAAAACGCATCGGAACCCGGTAGATATACTACGTGAATTCACGTCCCCTCTCTAAAACACACTACCCCCTCTCTCCTACCATTTCTTCTACCCCGCCTTCTACCGTGCTCCAATGCGTCTTGCCCCAAAACTCGTCGTTTCGGGCCAAACAGAAAATATTGTCAAAGGCTCCATTTTAATTTTGCCCTTGACACTAAAAAATTTAACTTGAATGCATTGCCTTTTACTTAAATGCAGCCTCCATTATTTACAAACACTCTAAGGCAGTGCAGGCACGTGACAGGCACACCAAAACCGCTGCACCGGGAGTGTATAAGAAATAATTTGTGTCACGTACCTGTGGGGTCCCCCTCCCCGTTCAAATGTGCAGTTAGATTTTCTACTTTATACCAATTTTGGTGGAGCCGGACCATCGTTGTTTTCACCGCCCGAAGGAAGATCCGCCAACCATGGCCCGCCTCCGAGTTCCGAATTCCACGGCCAGGACTGGTAAGATCGTGACCGCCCGAAAATGGGGGAGGATCCCTTCTGAAAACATACAATAATATCTGAAAAACTTATTTATAAACATAACAATTAAAGTGACCTATATAATTTTAAATTCGTCGCATTTTGAGTACCTACTACTTCCTGCGTCGCTGGGTTCCTCAGCACATACGCATTCTGCATTTTTACTTCTATGATTTCATAAGGTCCTTCATATAACAAGAAAAACTTTTTTATTTCCCTATCTTGAGCACTGGACAAATCATGTCTTTTTACTAACACTAACTGACCTACCTCATATTTGGTCCATTTACCCTTAGCATCATGTTTCTGTTTTCGTCGCTCTCCTCTAGTAAGTAAATTCTCGTTCGCCAGTCTAATCTTCATATTCCTGTCCAAAATTTGACCTTCAGGTGGGTATGTGAAAAGTTGTTCTAATATCCTGGGCGGCCTTGTTCCCCTGATTAACTCATGCGGCGTAAATCCCGTGGACTCATGGGTGGTACAATTCAGCCACTCCTCTACTTTTTTCACGTAGGATGGCCATTCTGTGTGTTTGGCGTGACAGTACGCCCGAAATATCCTGCCAATCTCTCTCATCACCCGTTCTGCTTGGTTCGACTGAGGATGGTACACTGCCGTATGCTTGGGTATGATGCCTTCCCATCCAAGCGTCTGCCGCCACTTGCCGCTTATAAACTGTGGACCATGGTCAGATAATATAATTTTCGGCTTTCCCACATTAAGCATATAATCTTTTACTATTCTCTCACTAAGTACTTTACTAGTTGCCCTCTTGATGCTATATAATTTTACAAATTTTGAAAAAGTGTCTAAAACTACAAATACATATACCACACCCCCTCTACCTCTGGGTAACGGTCCATATAAATCAACCGCAACTAGATCAAAAGGCTTATCTACTTTTATATAATTCATCTCTCCTTCCACTCTATAATTCACCACTTTCGATTTTTGACATAAATCACACACTCTCAACACTTTTCTCACTCTCCTCTCCATATTCTTAAATATACTTGACTCTTTCAAAACATTTGCACACTTTCTCGCACCAAAATGACCATACCTTATATGACAATCCCAAATAATTTTATCTATTAACCCATCAGGTATAACTAACCTCCAATCACGCTCCCCACCATCTACTTTTTTAAACAAAATGCCTTGATATATTTGAAATCGCTCATTATATTCAGATCCCGCTACATCTGTTTCTAAACTAGCAATTATTTTACCCAGTTTGCTATCAGATCTTTGTAAGTTTTTAATGTCACTTAATTCCTCACCAAAAATCCTATCTTCTCTAGTTAACCTAAAAATTTCTATTTCTTTAAGGTCCCTACCAGTCTTATTATCTATAACATCTATTCTAGAAAGTGTATCTGGTACTTTATTATCTGACCCCTTTATGTACTCCCATGAAAAGTTATATTCCTGTAAGGCTAATACCCACCTGGTTAATCGGCTGTGTGTTAGCTTACATGAATTCAGAAATGATAGTGCCTTGTGGTCCGTCCGGATGATCGTAGTATTCCCTAGTATGTACGTGCGGAATTTACCCACGGCGAACACAATGCTCAGAAGTTCCTTTTCTGTTGTCGTGTAATTCTTCTCTGCCGATAACAGCGATCTACTGGCGAAGGCGATCGTTAGGTGTTCCTTGTCGCAGCTCTCTTGGTATAACTCAGCACCTAGCGCTACATTGCTGGCGTCGGTCTGCAAATAAAAGATCTTATTAAAATCGGGATGATTCATCATTATCATGTGACTGAACTTTCTCTTAATTTCATTAAATGCAGCTCGTTCCGCATCGCCCCATCTCCACTGTTTATTCTTCTGCAGGACAGCACTCAGTTTGGATGTGGTGTGTGCGTAGTTCTCCTGAAATTTCCTGTAAAAATTGCATAAGCCTAAAAAACTCTGTAGTTGCTTAATGTTTTTAGGTTCAGGGAATCGCATTATTGCTTCGACTTTGTCAGGGTTGGCTAATATCCCCTCTTGTGTAATAATAAATCCTAAAAAGTGTATCTCTGTCTGCAGAAATTTAGACTTGTCCCAATTCACTGTTAAACCCCCTACTTGTAGCTTATCTAATACATATTCTATATGTTCTAAATGTTCAGTGAATGTTCTAGAGGCTATCAAAATATCATCGACATACACAGTTAAAAAATCTAAGTCCTTAGGTTGTAAAATATTATCTAAACATTTGATAAAACTGGCAACACTGGTGTTTAATCCAAAAGGTAAGCGTTTAAACTGGTAATTCTTACCGTTAAAAAGAAAAGCTGTATATTTCCTACTCTCTGTTGCTAATGGTACCTGCCAGTATCCAGCGGTCAGGTCTAAAGACGTCATGTATTTGACTCCGCTAAACTTTTGTAAAATCTCATTTATGGGTTCCGGAGATTCTCTGTCCGGTATAATAATTTGATTTATTTTTCTAGCATCTAAACATAACCTTACCTTGCCATCCTTTTTTATCACTACCACCAAAGGGTTTGAATAAGGTGATACTGAGCGTTCAATTATGTCTCCTTGCATCATCCGGTCTAATTCCTCCTGTACAGCCCTCCTCTTCGAAAACGGCACCGGGTAGCTTCTCTGCATGTATGGTGCGTGGTCCCGAACTTTCAACTCACAGATGTAGTCCTTCGCTTTCCCTGGTGATTCATCAAACACCCCTCTGTACTGCTCCACAACTGCCCACAGCTCCTCTCGCTGAGTACTTCCTACAACTGTATTTTCATTGAAAAATTTATCGGCTCTATTTGCCCACACACTCTCATTACGCTCATGCATCTCTCTCTCCTCATTTTCTAAACCATCACTCTCTAGACATATATTTATTTTAGTTTCTATCTCTCTATCACTTATCTGTTTATGTAACATTTTTATTCCAGTGACTTTAGCTTCATTTACTACTCTCTTAAACTCTATTCTGACTGGTTTATTTCCCTTCTCAAATTTTACTAGTTGTTTATTAAAATCTATTACTGCTCCGTTTCTTTCCAAAAAATCATTTCCCAGTATTACATCTAGACTTAACCCTTTAACTACTAGGAAAGTATTTTCAAATTCTACTTCATTTATTAAAATATTTAATTGTACTTGTCTGGTTATTCTTTTACTTCTCACCCCAGTTACCCCCACTACTGTAACCCCTGCAACTGGTAATGACGGTATATTCTTGTTTAACTCCTTTAATTCACCCATGACATTTTCGGAAATTACTGATATCTCGCTACCGGTATCAATTAAAGTTTTATAATTCTTACCTTCAATGTTAATCGTCACCTCAGTCAATCCTGTTCTGCGTTCCACCACCTTGTTCTCCTCTTCTTCTAACAACTCTTTTGCCATATCCATCTTGATGACGTTGTTTGTGTATTCGTTAATTACTTGGACCCGGTCCTCCGTTGACAATGGCTGGGCCCGCTTCCCCATTGTCTTCCTCAGTTTTCCGTGGATGGACCTGCTACAGCTTGATGATTTCCTCCTCTACCTCTATTGTGATTTCCTCCTCCCCGAGGCGCTCCTCTATAAAATTCTCCTCCTCTCGACTGTTGATTTGGTGGTGGGTTTGTCCTCTCGTTTCTGGCGCACTCCCTGGTTCGATGACATCTAAAACAATTCGTTCTATTAGCATAGTTATCAATTTCGCAGGCTCTACACCTCCAACTCTCGCCCCTATTATCGAAACTTCCTCCCCGCGCTCCTCTATGAAAATTCTGTGTACCCCTGTTATGATGGAAAAAATTATTATTATTATTATTATTATGGTGTGGTACTACTGGTGTGTTTGGACGTCGTCCCATGTCGCGTTCCCCTATATTCTGTAATACATCTAACATGTTTTCTAACTCACTTATATTGGTAATCTCTCTAGTCATTAAAGTTATTTGCACCTCTCTGGGCAGGTGTTTGCTAATATGTCGTACAAATGATCGGAATGGCAACGGCGGTTCTAAATACTTTGCTTCGTTATAAATGGTCATCACATATATGGTTAGGTGGTTATTAATCCTACCAAAATTCCCATTACCCATTATTTTACTTCTTAGTATTTCTTGGTCTTCTTCTGACCAATATTTGTTGCGGAAAGCTATCTCAAAATCTTCATAACTTTCCCATTCGGTATGGTGTACTTCCGACCATATCTCGGCACTACCTTTGAAACATTTGATAATCTTCAACAACTTAACCTCCCAGCTACTATTATTAAACCGATTAAATTCCCTAACCCTATTTAAAAATTGCATTGGGTGTACTCTACGATTGTCACAATTGAAAGTTTCTAATTCTATTTCATTATTTGTATCTCGTGTCATAAATACTCGTTCAATAACATTGTTTACATTTTGATTTTTCACTAAACTTAATTCATCTCGCATATTACTAATATTTTGTTCAAGTGAATACAATTTTTTATCATTACTATATTCAGACTGTACATTATTTTTTGCTATCACTTCAATAGATTCATTTACTGCTTGTATCTCTGTCTTATAATTACTTTCAATTTCATATATTTTAGAGTCTATCTTATTTTGGTGTTCATCAATATTCTGACTAAATTTTTCAACTGTCATTACTACACTACTCAACTTACATTCAGTTTCAATATTACATTTAATAATTTTAGATTCTATGTCATTGTTATACTCATTCATTGAATTTATTAATATTTCGTTATTTTCATTGATTTGCTTCTCAACTCTATCTATCTGACTATCTATTTCACTAAATTTAACATCTGTCTTTTGTATTGAATCATCTAACTTGGTTTCTACTTGGCTGATTTTATTAGTAAATTCTACTTTGGTATTTTCACAATGTTTGTTAATTTCTTGTATCTCATGTTTCAACTCTTTATTCTGATTTTTTAATAACTCCTCAAAACTATTCTTTTGAATATCGAACTTTTCATTCTGTATATTAAATTTAACGTCAGAATCACTTTTTATTTCGTTAATTTGGTTTTTTAATTCTCTGAAATTACTATCTTGTTTTTCTACACTATTGTACATCATATCATACAATCTTGCTAACATAGTATCATTATCAGGTTTCTTATTTTGATTTCCTAAAATAGGGGTTGAATGAATCTCAACTGTCTGTATTATTTTTGACTCCTCAAGACTACTGTCAGCTGTTTGAATTCCGGAGTCGCTACTTATTTGATTTGCTATCTGACTATCAGATAAACTAATATCATTGTTATCTGCCATTTTTCTTAAAAATTTTTTAATATATATTTCTTTATTAAAATCCTATTATATGTAACATATACTTATTGAAAAATATTCTACTCACCCATCTTGAACATAACCTCTTACGTCTAATTTACGTACATACGTAAATACACATTCCAAACAACCATCCTGTTCTCCCCGTAGGCCTATATTTATATAATTATATTATATAAATTGTCCCTACGTTCGGAAGCCAAATGTGATATATCTTTTATTGTTATTTATATTTCTTGATAATAGGTTACTGTTCACTATTTATTAACTGAATTCTTCGAGCGCCATCTTGTTACCAACTACGTATGAAAAAATATACGTACTTACCGTTTTTCTTGGGTCCTCGGGTTCTTTTTTTTTTGGCGAACAGGAGATCAGAATGGTTTATTTGCAATAACTAATTTAATTCACATTTAACTATCCAGATCAATATTATTTTATTAGATTCTCAAAAAAAACACCATTAAGTTATAAATTTTTCGGTCAAAATACAAAATTTCTTTTCTCCCTTATACCTATTAACTTTCGTAATTTAAGTGTGTTTAAGTATTCGTAAAAATGATCATTTTGCTTAAGCAGTTTTCAAACTAAGATATAACATAAATACAGACAATTCTCTATAACTAAGACATACCGAAAACCAGCGCTTACACACACACACACATAATCATTCCCCGATTTTAAGAGCTCATAATTAGAAAGTGTTAAAATTTTGAATATTAAACCATAGTTGAAGATTTGTGTTTTCTTTATATTATTGTAGGTTACTTAGCTGCTTTTTAAGTCCAGAAGAAGTCATGATTTTTTAAGTCCACGCACACGCGTTTGTTTTAATTAACACTCAGTTTTATATTTCCACCACGGTCATCATTCCAAGAAAACTGTTCCTTTTACTTGATTTAGATATGCTTTAAGTTACATTTGGTTGTTTTTTCGGTCTTCACATTTTAGGTACGGGCCCGCACTTACTGCCGAAACTTTTATACAGACCACTCGCTAGTGGTGATGAAGTTGGACTGGGGTGAGAAATAGGCGCTATTTTGTGAAGCGACTGTTGTAGGATGTTCAATTCTTATTGTCTTACATTTTGTATCACTCCGCCAGCTGCATGTCACCGTTATGTAACGGAATTACTCATCAAGGATAGGCTCTGACGTAACGCTCGCCTGATGTTTCATTGCATAATTTGTTTACCGTTACATAATGTGTTTACTGGTTTTGTGTTCGTCATTGTCTGACCTTGACACAGCTTGTCGGCTATCAAATACGTTCATACTGGTTTTACAAAACATTGTTAAACAATTCTGCACAGTCAATGTTGCCACGGTTGTTTTCATTTCAAACAAATTTACCTCTCGGTTACAAAATTTATAATTTCTGTCCTTATCACTCAACAAGGGATAAAGTTATTATTATTTATTTATAAAAAAAATACAAAATATGTTATTTATTATCAATAAAATATAAACTTCTTTACATTGTCTCAGGTAGGCCCCAAAAATGCCCCGCTACAGTATAGACATACGGTACGGTATACAGAATAATTATACAAGTATTTCTTGCATTATAGATTTTTTATTTTATTAAAAAAAAAGCAAATGCAAGTATTTATCACCTGAATATGACTAAGTATTCAAATCTTCCACTTGAGAACTTTCGAAAATAATTACAAACACACACAATAATATTAGTAAAAGTGTCTGCCACAAATGTATGTAGTGGTTATTCTAACGCGCTGTAGATTAGATTAGTTATTAAAGTACTATAATGATTACAGTAGTCTTTGATAGTTCGAGGTAATTGGAACCTCATACTACCGAAAACTCAAACTACACAAAATGCCAGTATTGTCAGCCGTTACCAGATCTGCTGCGCTCTGCCGGCATGCTGAGCACCCCGCGCTGTGCTGCTAAGCCACAACTGAGTTAGCCCTAATGTACTTTGCTTTCTACTGTGGAGCATCTCTGCGTGATAATGTAAAGTGTATGCTGGAAATTTATCTAAAAGAAATGTTATACGAAATCTGTAAACTGGTGTGCTGTGTATGTGGGTTTTGTTTGCTAATTTGTGTGGGGTTTTGAGAACATTTGCGAGCAAAAGGAAAAGGAAAAATTGACGACGAATCATCATTCGTTTAATTAGGTTATATTCATGAGGATTAAATAAAAATTCAAAAAGTTTTTCGTTAACAAATTCATTTATTAAATGCAAACACTAAAATTTAAAATGACATACAGTTATATTAAAAACTGTACAGTATGTATATTTGAAAACAAAATACTTTGCATGAAAGTTACTTTTAAAAAATGAATTGAGAGTTTTTTGTTCCTGAGTTGATCTTTTTTTTGATATTAATATCCCGTCATTTTCGGAGTAGTATCACATCAGCTGGTGTCACTTCAGCCTGCTGCTCAACATAACATAGTGCCATTTCCAGTGCCTTTGCCCCATCTGTGTGTTATTTTTATGCCGCCACTCTCACCTTCCTCTTCATCACAGCTGTCAACCTCATGACTGTTCACGCGCACCATATTCAAAATAGAACTGTCTGGTATTTCATACTGTTCATCTTCATTAAGCCAATGTTATACATATTATTTTTCTAGAGGCATAACTCAAACTATACGGAATCTCGAACCTCGAACTATCGAGACTTTACTGTATACATATATATGAATATAGAAGATTAAATAAGAGGATGTAAAAGTAAGAACTTTTTACAAAACATCACAATATCTAAGTATTTTCTTCACTTTACATATTCTTCCAAGGCAAAGTATTGTTATGATGGTCTCACAAATTGCCGTGCTGAACAGTGGAAACAGATTAACTGTACAAGTGAAGTCACTAATTACAAACTTTAATTAGACACAGACAACAGTTAGAAATCAGTAGACAGGAGTGTATTTATGGGGGGGGGGGGCGATTGGAACTGGACTCCCTCCAGACATTGAAAAAGTTGACAATTTTTGTTAATCTCTCAATTTTTAGGCTGTTTTCCTATTTTTTTTTTTCAGTTGTGTATGCTAGTATAGTAGTGACTCTTTTTAAAGTATAAAAACAGGTTTATTATACAGCATTAGTGTACATTTGAAATATGAAATATAGGAAATATAAATCCAGTCAATAAGTATCTTGTAAACAATGTTTCAAAAACTCATATGTTTATTATGTTATTACCATTTACTTTACGGTGACTGATTTCAGCCACTTTAAGAATAGTGAGTGATATTGAGTAGTCTTGTCTTGTTTTCTTTTGTATGAAGCCAACGCAGCCCCAGATGAAATTCTAGATATACCACTGCCAGCAAAGGCTCTCTTAAATAATAATAATTCAAGTTAAATTTGTCCAAAAAACAACAATAAATGCCACCTTCTTACAGTTTTGCACTTATCGACACAATAATCACTTTCCAACAATCACTTAGATCTGCACTTGCAATATAGCCAGGTCTAACTGAACTGGGCCACTTCAAAGTCCAGTGTTTCTATCTTTGGCCGTCTTGCGTAGTAGTGACATAACAGGGCTGGATGCCATGTCGAATAATGTCTAGAAGGGGCATCTCGAATGACATACAGCGTTATGTAATTCTGCCGCACAAATACAGGTCCAAAGTGTCGTGCAGTCAAGCAGTGATGCAGCAACAACTATTTCCTCACTGTCATACAATTGAATTAATTTATTAACATGTACACTGGTTGTTTTAGGTTTCTATGAAATTATTTTTATTGTAGTTTGTTCTGTTTCCAGTATTCATTTGTCACTCCACTCACATCGCTAGTGGTTATTAAGCCAAACAAGACATCCGAAGTCAACACAGAATCATTGAGACCACCACACAGTAAGTTCAGTTGTTAAATAATGTGTTGTAAAATGACTATCATAATACAGTGTTGTTCTCATGACTTTACTTAATTACCTACTTTTATCACAATTTTTTTAAATAATTCAACTTCTTGATTTTGTTATCCATGACATGTCCAAGTATCACTAATGATTTGTATATACTTTTCCATCTCTGACGAAGCTGGCTAAGGCAAAGGTAATTTTTGTTTAAAATATTAGTGTTCCATGTCAGA
Organism: Magicicada septendecula; assembly: GCA_034769895.1. Taxonomy (NCBI): domain Eukaryota; kingdom Metazoa; phylum Arthropoda; class Insecta; order Hemiptera; family Cicadidae; genus Magicicada; species Magicicada septendecula. Next base: position 15,231,358 of record CM068370.1, read on the forward strand.
AAAGTATATACAGATCATTAATAATTTAAATTTACTTATTGTGATAAATAAGGTAAAAATAACACAATAAGCACATGGGAGTGACTCTAATGTAGTTAGTACTGAGGCATGTTAGCTTCATACACAACATGGCTTGGGTTTGACTTTGATTCTGATTTTGACCATCGTATCTCCCTTTTAATGGTCACTCTACTCTCATAAGACAATAGAAAACTACAAGTAATATCTTTGAATAGATATACTTCCTTGTTAGCTGTTTGGAGCGAGAGTTAACTGTAGGTTCTCCTGTGTATTTTTGAAAATATCTAAACTCACCCCATGGATCCAAACATTCAAACAAATTGGCCCTTTTGTGCGTCTGATTTATACCATATTATAACCTACGATAAAAAATCACATAACATATAGAACAGCAGTATCAAGTAGGCCATTTTATGCACCGTCGTATGACAAATTTATTGTTCTGAAGTCAAAAACATATCGTGTCTTAGGAAACACATCAGATAAAAAATCGGATGAGTTGTCTAGATACATGGGCCATAATAGTTCCATTTATGCACTCATGCGAGTCTTGACCAATCATATGACCTTCAGACATCAGTGCTATGTATCTTCCTGCATAGCGTAGGCAAGGCAGTTATGCCAAGTAATTGGTGATATTCACATCATGTTTAAGAAACTTAAACAATTTTCTTAATTTGTTTTGTAAATGTGGAAGCTATTAATACAGAAAGCTCACTGATGAAATCAAACAGATGAGCACTCTGGGATTTCACTTCCAAAGATTATAAAAAACAGAAATTTGAAGAAGGATGTATTGAAGCACCATGTACATGTCGTGCACAGTTTTTGGATGAACATTGTACCTTCTTTTCATTCTTCTCTTCAAAATGAACCGATAAACAGCATACAAATCGCATGGATCCATTTTATGATGGCAGCACTGAAAGAGTTTGTTCACACCCACTTCCGATATCTTTTATGCATGACAGAAATCGGAGACAGATCGGGTGCAGAACTTATCATATAAATCAGATGGATAAAAATGGCTTTAGCGTCTTGTATGTGGTACACATAAACCAATATGCAATCAAATCACACTATGTACAATACCAAACACCTGGTACACCTAACATGAATGTGGTTATAATTATAACACTACCAACTTGGAACACAAGTCGGTAGTGTTCTGAGTAAGTAGTGTTATAATTGTAATTAATTATTCAACGGACACATCATGGACAACAACATCCAAGAATGAATGTGGTATATGCGAAGTTATTAAAAACATTAACATAAAAAGTATGAATCGTGAACATTTTCCCTAGTTTTTTGCATGCTCTTTTGTTATTATTGTTAACAGTGCTATTTGGTTACTGTTACTTTAAAACAAAATCCTCTATACAATTTCCATTCTTAGTTTATCCTGATATAAACAAACAGGCGTGGTGCATCTGAAACGCTATTTGTTGCTTGAATTAGAGGCATGTCACTCTCACAAAAGCAGTACAGACAGGGTATATATAATATTGATACTGTATAAACACACATAAATTGTAATAATTTGTCCTGACCAAAGTAAAATTTGTGTGACTGTATCAGACCGCCAGTGAAATATTTTATAACACCAGTTAATGACTTTTGTTAGTCACCATTTAAAAATCACAACAAAACAAAAAAGTTAAGTTTATTTAAAACGAAAATAGAAGCTATGATAATTACCAGTGTATATATTATTATATAGTAAGCTATATTATTATACAGTGTACTGTATATTATCAGTTGCTGTCAGAGAGTAATTCAATGCCTTCCATATCTGTGTCGGAACTTGTATCATCACTTGAGTCAGTGTTGACGTCGGTAATGTGGGCCAGTTACCATAGCTTATCTTCTTCCTTGATTATATGCTTGACACAATGTTACCTCATTCTCTATTAATTGTTTTATGTTGACAACTGTAGGCAGCTTATACATGTTGCGTTGTGATGGGCAACATATCCTTTCAGCTGGATTCATATTAATTCAATCCGATTCAGAATACAGTGATAAGGATGAAGTTTTAAAACAACGTCCACCGATTTAAGTGGTAAGACAACTCTTACATGACTAAACAGACATTCTGCACACGCGCAAAATACATTACTGTGTGAACAGTGTCAACGCCCCTGACCAATAGAGTTTCAGATTGGCCACGTTTGTCTACATCAGGATTGAACTAAGAACAGAAATAGTATATGTATATTCAAATCCAATCCTAAATATTATAATGTGAAAGGATAACAAATCTGTTTTAAGGATATATTTATTATAAAATAAATATTATAAAATAGTCTTGGATTTCGTTGTCCATGACGTGTCCGTTTCTTAACTGAATATAATTATTACACTACAACTCGGAACACAAAACTTTTTATGGGTAAAAAAGTAAAAGCTTTACCTTACAACCTGAACCGGTTTTCATTTTTAAAAAGCTTCTTCAGAGGTTGCTGCTGGTAGCACTGTTCGTCTTGTTCTTGGCGACGATATCGATTTTCGAACATATCACACCTCACACACACAACATCGATCTTTCGTAGTTAGGTAGTAGTAATAAAACCACATACAGTTAAAATCATGTGGTTTGAAACGTCTGGAAACCAGAAGTTCATGTCCAGCAACACGTGGTCAATTTTATAGTAAAATCTAGAAAATCTAGGTTTTGCTCCATGACGTTTTTTTTGACGGTTTTGTGTTGTCAAGGAGAAATATATTAGTCCAATTTATTAATTAGCTAACTAAAATGCAGATCAAAATAGTAAAACCAGAAATTGCATGCCTATTAATATTGCAGCCACACATAAACAAAATTTCTATTAAGCTATTAGAACTAATAGTTCTATTTAACTGACAGAACTAATTATTATATCGAACTATTAGGTCAATTAATTTTTATTGAACTAACACTAGATTTACTGTTTTAACAGTGAATAATCGCTTTTATGGAGGGCTTATGCCAGCGCCGCATCCAGGACCACTGTCACAGATAGAACCTGCTTCGTTTGATAGTAAGTATTCTTTTTTTTTAATACATTATCTTAGTAATTCTATAAGTCTGTAAGCATTGCTTGACAGTTTATATGCTGAGTAATTATATAGTACATTTCTTGTTATCTGCCCACCATAGTTCTCATTTTATAAGTAAATTTAACAATAGTATTTCTATACTATTAACCAAGAAATCTGAATAACTAGTCATATCAACCTTACCTAACCATTCGTATTTTAGATAACATATTCTGCTTGTAAACTACAAATGTTTTGAAAGTCAAGTCAGGATTTTGCATAACAAACTGCAGTAATAATAGTTACTAACATTTTCATTTTCCAGTGTATCAGGTCGTAGTCCGATGTTATTATTTGCAAACATATCAGCCACTGAAGATGGCCACCGATGGAGTGGTTGAAACGTTTGCAAATAATAACATCGGACCACGGCCTGATAGCCTGGAAAATGAAATGTTAATAACCATGACACTGGCTGTGAAAGCTAAGGCAACAATTGCAGTAATTATATTTCACGTTTTTCAATTTGCTGTAGACATTTCTTTATTGAGAGTAACTAATCAGAGCATGCTGGATTCATATCTGCATGAATTTATGTAACAGAAAAAGATAACAATAATAGTGATCCACTTGTAAAAATTCTTGAAGAAATATGGACTCCCTGAGTGAAATTGCTATAAATTGCTTTGTCATTTTTTTATTGGTCACGGCTCGATTTGCTTGTCCACCCGCACATACGCGGACAAATAATACGTTACTCTTCTCTGGCATACCCGGGCCAGATAAGTAACAAGGGCACACAATATATACTACACGCGTAAACAACACTCTTCCCCCCCACCCCACAGCTTGCCCCCGGGCGTGGGTTAAAAGGTTGGCTAATATCTCTCTGGCTGGGGTGGGGTGTGAGTTCTATCATGGCCAGAGGGCGCAACAGGTCTATGACCTAATGCCTGAAGTGGAGAAGAAGAAGAAGAAGAATTTTTTTATTATATTGTATATTTCATTTATACACAATATACATCTAGTATGCTTTTTGTATGTACTAAAAATTGAACAAAAAGATTTTTCTATATAAAAACCATTATAATTATCTTGTTGATTCAACCTCTTCATTCACTTTATTAAATTTATTATATATATAAACTTTCACGTATGAACTTACTATTCGTACGTACTATTACTATTCTAATAAACTACACAAACGAATCCTAAACACAAAAAGTAAAACACATCAGACCAACAACACACAACCCAGTAAATACATAACACTTACATACTACAATTCCAATACACACAAAATTGCAAACACATTTAGGAAACACAATTATAAAGTAGCCTACAGAACCAACAACACCATTAGGAAACACATAAATAATACTAACAAAGACACTGACACATACAGCAAAACAGGGGTTTATAAATTAAATTGTAATGATTGTCACCAATTCTACATCGGCCAGACGGCAAGATCTTTTTCCTCCAGATTTTCAGAACATTTAAAAGCCCTCACCACAAACTACATACATTCCACATTTGCCACACATTTACATAACGAAAACCACAGTTATACAAACATAGAACACAACATGGAAATACTACACTACTTACCTAAAAGTAGAAAACTAAACACAGCTGAACAATTTGAAATATACAGATATCACACTACAACCAAACAACATATTAAATGAACAATTACATTATAAATCACATACACTATTCGATACACTGATCCAAACACTCAATTTGAACCTCAGCACCAATCCCATCCCACCATCAACCCCCACCACACACACCTATAGTCCATAACGGTTATTCTGTAAAACGACATTCAGTATTTACTCCCACTGAGGAAGAGGCACATCACCTTGAAACGTATGGGGAAGTGATAACGAATAGCAAGTTCATACGTGAAAGTTTATATATATAATAAAAAAAAAAACATTATCTATAGTAACTACACTAGCAGATAGATAATAGGAAAGGTAATATGTCATATTAATTGTATGATATATATCTGTATTTTATAATAAAAGAAGTTCTATTTGCTTTCTAGATTTAGGAATAAGGACACCTCCACCTTTCTTCTTAAAACCAAGCTTATCTGACAGAATTGATGATGGTGAGTAGAAAAAGATTTATAGAACTATAGTCTCATAGTTTGGTTTTCCATGCCTTTGAAAGAAAATGTTTATTATTCAATATGATTTAAATAGAATTAATTGATTAAAATAAGCAATGCTACTTGACAATGGTGGTGCTAACACTCATCATCTGTTGTTGTTAATAAGGCATATTTGATAGGAAAAAAAATGTTGTGATGCGAAATATTTGGCTACTAGAACCGCTTCCCCCACTATCATTTAAATTATATTAATGCAGTCATTTTTTATTTTAAGATCATGAAGCCTGGCAAAAAGGACTTGAACATAAGGTGATAAAATATGTTAAAATATATAGATAATTCTGGAAAAGTTAAAACTCCTTATTTTAATAATAATAAAACTGAAATCAGTCATGATTCTTTTTCGTTTAAATATATTTTTGAAGAGTTTCAGTCACATTTTATGGGTTGTGTAAAAAAGCCCCCCCCCCCACACACACACACACACAAACCAGTGGCTCTCAAATTTTTTTTGTTCACGGCACACTATTGTTTGTAGTGAGTTCCAGCGGCACACTAACGTAAGAGTTGGTAACAATGTCTCCCCCCCCCCCCCCCGGCAATCACTGTCGCCAGGTATGACTGGGTGTGGAGTCCTGCCTGGGTATGCCTGGTTGTGTCCCCAGAATTTACCATTTGGAGAAAGAAAAACAACTCACTGAACTTCAACCAGACTGCGCACTTCAACCAAAATATGGTGAACTACCATTTCACAAGTTTCGATTGTTCACAAAGAAAGTGTGCCCAGTAATGACAGGGGAAGCAGTTACATTTTTCTACCACCTGCTTGTGCGGTTTTCAGCACTCACAAACAAAAAAAAATATAAGAAATCCGAAAGACTTCTCTTAGTAAAATGGGAAATGCGTGTGTGTTTATCTTCTTTTCTGCCATGAATTGAACTTTTATATAAGGCAATAAAAGCTCAAGTTTCTTATTAATAATGGAAATCTTTCATTGTAAGCCATAAAGCAATAAATCCCTTCTAATATAAATATTTTTAAGCTCTTGAATATTTTAACATGATAGTGTTTTTAGGCTGGGGGTCATTCCACAAAATGCGTGATGCGTCATCGAAAAATGTGACGCTTCCACACTTTCGATTCCCCACAGTCTAGAAATCTTTTGTTTACAAAACATTATCATGCTTCGATGTTTTGGTTTCATCGAAATTCTTTATGGGCACGCATGTGCGAGTGTGTGTGTGTAGGGTGAGAGAGAGAGAGAGAGAGAGAGAGAGAGTGAGAGAGAGAGAGAGAGAGAGAGAGATGTTTCATGTTCCTTTTCCAAAATAAATTTTTAATAAATTTATTGCAATTACTTTTTCCAGTAATATCATAAAGTTTTGACGCACACCTAGAGAATCTTGTGACACAGTAGTGAGCTGGGGCACACCCATTTAGAACCACTGATGCAGACAGTCTATACATATTTTCACTAATATTCACCAGCTCTGACACAACTGTGCTTTTTTGATATTGTTGCATCAAAGATAACATTTACAGTACAAAACTGTTACTGTCAATGAGATTAAAGCAGCAACTGAAAGAGAATGAATCCAAATACAAAAGAACATGTTTTCTGATGTTTGCAATTTCATCTGTCCACAATTAGCAATGTATAGATCATAACTGTCAGTATCAAGCATCAGTAGTATACCATTATCTTCATTTTTCTCCTTTAACTTGTGTTATAAGTATAGATATAACTTAATAAAAATTATGTTTATAATTTTAAAAATGTTATGCAGTTTTGAGGTTCTGTTTTTTTTTTACAAAAACCATAATAAAGAATTGAAATGAGTCACTGTGTCGTTAACTTTATATACTATTTCTGTTCTTAGTTTAATCCTGATGTAAACAAACAGGCGTGGCACATCTGTAATGCTATTTGCTGCTTGAATTAGAGACATGTCACTCTGGCAGAAGCAGTACACACAGGGTACATATAATATTGATACTGTATAAACACACGTAAATTGTACCAGTTTGTCCTGACCAAAGTAAAATTTGTCTGATTGAGTCAGACCGACAGTGAAATATTTTATAACACTATTATTATTATTAACCGTTTAAAAATCACAACAAAACAAAAAAGTAAAGTTTATTTAAAACAAAATTAGAATCTGTGATAATTACCGTATTATGAGTTACCGTACCGTAATTACCATATAATTAATTACTGTATATTATGAGTTGCTGTTAGAGAGTAATTCAGTCCCTTCCATATCTCTGTCGGGATATCACTTGAGTCAGTGTTATTATTGATAAAACTGTCCACAAGGACGTCGGTAATGTGGGCCAGTTCTCAGAGCTTATCTTCTTCCTTGATTATATGCTGGACAAAACGACGCCATTTGTCCGCCGTTGTTTCATTTACTTCCAAATCTATCAATTAATTTATACCAGGCAGCTTATGTATTTTGTCTTGTGACGGGGAGCATATCCTTTCAACTGGCTCCATATTAATTCAACACGATTCAGAATACAGTGATAAGCAGCAAGTCTTAAAACTACGTGCCCCGATTTAAGTGGTACGACAACTCTCACATGACTATACAGCCACTCCGCAATGCGTGTAATACATTACTGTGTGAACAGTGTCAACGCCCCTGTCTCACAGCGTTTCAGATTTGCCATGTGGGTTTGTTTACATCAGGGTTGAACTAAGAACAGAAATAGTCTATGTATATGCAATATTGTATATAGACATTGCATTACTAAGCATATTTCATATATACATAGGCATTTGTATTGGAATATTTAAAAAAAATGGTAATAGTGAGCAGTCACAAGCTGAGTTCTGGCAGCCACAAAACTTGTAAAAACCGTGTTTTTTTGACGGATCCTCACAAACCCTTCATCGTTAAAATTCATTGATTGACAGTCACTATGAAATTAAGGATCTACTAGAAATGTTATGTCCTTAAATTATATGAACATTTATAAACTTAAAATATGATAAATGTTTTAAATATTTGTTATTATGATCATCAGTTATCAGTGTCACTACTTAATGACATTAAAATTTGTCTAGTTGATAAAGTGCAGCTGACGCTACCTATCCTCTCGCTAGATGATGTTCAGTGGGGTGAGGATCTTGTCGACACTGAGAATTCAACAATCATCTTACCATTAGGAGTTAACGGAACTAAACAACAGTATAGGCTTGGAATAAATGAGGTAAGAATTTTTAATAACGATCTGTCTACTATCCTTATTTATGAGGTAGCCATCTACTGAAGTTAACTTGCGTGACAACTTTCTGCATGAAAGTAATTTTCCACTTTTTAACAGTACACAATGCACTTTTCCCTCTTCAGAACACTATATTTGTAGGTAAAAAATACACTACTTACTTGAGTCTGAAATACAGGCCCGGCTCCAGGCAGGGGCGAACCGTGCTACCCCCCAGGGCAGACAATTTTAAAGGGCAGCAGATTCCAAGAGGTTAACTTTTGGTGGAAAAAATGTATAACTTCTTCTCTGCATCAACTCGCCATTGGGCTGCACTAAAAAATCACAGCTGACACCTTACACTGTAACCTTTATGTGAAACAAGGTGGGAAAGTAGAATAGACGCTGTCACTCCACTTAGATATCAAATAGAAGAGATCTATGATGCACTTGTTGATATCAATGAAAAAAAAAAAACAGATAAAATGGTGGCTCACAAGGCTGGCAGTGTGCCAAGTCATGTACTTTACTTCTCATTTCTGTGTTTTATAGTAATATGGTACGATGTATTACTCCATATTAATGTCATCAGCAAAACACTGCAAAGTATTGACATGGATGTAACAAAAGATGTCAGTTTACTTGAAAATACAAGCATTTATTTCATGTCTGTCAGAAGTGACTTAAAATTTCAAAGCTATAGATTTGATGCTAATAAGGAACTAGCCACTAAGTTGGACATAGAAACCCCAATAATCAGAGACTCAGCACAAGTACGAAACAGAAAGATTAAAAGACAATTTGATTACAAGGGAAAACACAAATTCATTGAAGATCCAGAGTTGCAGTACAAAGCCGATTTTTATTTCAAAGTTATATATATCACCACTTATGCTTTAAGTGAAAGATTCCAACAGATTAAGAGTCATAGTAAACTTTTTGACTTCCTGTATGACTTGTAATGAATAGGGAGGGGCAGCACTCATAAATACTGCACAGGGTGGCAGAAGCACTGGGGTCGGCCCTGCTGAAATAGCTTTTGCTTGTCTGTAAAGTTCTTTAGAGGCTTCTTGTAGGGACACTGTCTGTTCCAGTATAAACTAGCAAAAGGTAGTTCAGACTCAGGTAAAATTACGGAATTTATTTAAATAATTTTTTACATGCAACTGTAATGAGATCTCCAACATCAGAAAAGTGGATTGTGTATACTGCTATTTCTGACATAGACCAGGGGCGGCGATATGGACCCGCAGGGCCTGTAACTGCGGAAGGGGGGCACGGTTTTTTAATGATAGGGTAAAGAATTGGGATGGGAAATGCCTGATTGGTTTTCAACAAGTTAATCATGAACTATAAATAATTGACATATTTTTATATGAGGCTTATATTTTAATTCTGTAATGTTAAAATCTCGTTTCCTCTACAAGCGCTGATTCTATTTGAGGGGAATTTTGTATCAGCATTTATTGAAATAAAGTGTTTTTCTATTTTATTACATTCTAGCCGATTTTAGTAGGCAAAATGGTCGGTCCGATAAACAGACAAAATGATAAATCCAATTATTGCAACTTGTTTTCTTATTCTTTATTTTAAAATCTTCTAGGAATAATTACCCAGACCGGTTTTTTATGTGATTCAGTTATCAAACACCAATTCTGATATTAAGTCATGATGGGAAAAACCAAATATAATTAATTCACTACCGACTCAGAACACAAAGTTTTTTATGGGTAAAAACGTAAAAGTTTTACCTTATAGCCTGAACTGGTTTTTGCTTTTAAAAAGCTTCTTCAGAGGGAATAACCAAACAATTGTATGTGGGGGTGCGTACCTCCTAACTTGCGAGGGGGGGGGGTTACATAAGCATCGTTGCTCCATAGACACTTCATTGAAAATATCATTTAATACTGTAATTCCATTTAAAATTTTTGATTTGTCAAATTATTGACAAAACTAAAACAAATAAAGGATATCAAATGAAATGATTTTCAAAACAAACTTTTACTTTATTGCTATACTGGCACTTGAACAAGTTTTGTACACATTTTGTCAGAACTTTTGATTTTGAATCATGTTTTCACTTGGTTATTAGTATTGCTTTTATTAAATTCTGGTTACGCTAAGCAGATGTTAGTTATTGGACTATTGAATTCAGTTTTTTTTATTGTTTTTACACTTAATTACATGTCATTCCAGCCCTGATGTTTACACAACATGGTCAGATAATGGTATCAAATATATGAACATTCAAATGGTGAACAATAGCTCAGGTTTGCATGGGGTATGCAAGTGCTTCCTTGTAGAAGTCTAACCACTTTGGCATGACAGCACATTATTCCAGCTGACAGTATACTGCCCATGAGAATATGGTTGTAAGCTTCTGCAGGTGAATCCTTAATGAATTCAGAGAGCTGGAGTTCAGATGTGCTGTTAGGTCAGTGCACCCTTCTAATCAACAAGAACGCATCTGCTTAAGCTACCTCACCTATGCCACTGTCCACACATGGGATTTTGTAAGGTATGAAAATGAAAGTGTTTGTGTGACCATCCACTTCACCATGGCGGACACTATTCCAGCAGATGCTTTATGGTGGTCAAGTCTATCAGCTATGCCAATGTGGCTCTAAGCTCCTCAAGGTGATCCTGTAAGAGAACCATACCCAAGTAGTTAGACCAGGCCAGTGTAAACAAAAACAAAAGAAAGAATACAAATCCTCCTTTGTGCAAAGGGGACCCACATCCTAACTCCCTTGCGCCACTAACACATGATTGTCTTGGATTAAAGAGAACTGACTTGGGCAACACAGACACTCCAGGATGCTAAGACATCCTGTGCACTTCTGTCCGTCTATACTGTATTTCACATGCCAATTAATGTAAGCAGGATGGGTACAGTGTTGTATACTAGGGAATTCCCAACCCACATTCAAAGTAATATTATGTAATACTGATAAATATTGTATATAGCAAGAAAATAATTAAAACAGTAATCCATGTTAACCGATATTTTGTAGGCAAAACGTTTGTGTTACTTGCACAAACTGTAATGTAAAATAGGAGTAATGATTGGGAGCTGAGTTATATTTTGTGTTAACCAATATTTTGTATTATCCAATATTTCGTTTAACCATTTTTGTGTTAAACATTTTCCACTCTATTTTCAGCTATGTGGTTGTACAAAAGGATAAGATGTAAAATCTGTGACATTAAAAAAATTTGTCTGTATTTCTTGTTTGTTTCAGACAAATACAGAATTTCAAGACTGCTTTAGCCCAATGGTTAATCCAAGTCACTGTAGGCATTTGCCACATTGTGTTCTTGGCGAGATCATCACAAATATCACCAACTACATCAGGTTCTTCTGCCCTATACCAGGAGGGTTAGTATTCCTCTACACAACGTGATGAAACAACAAACACAGTAGTTGTCAAATAACTTGAAATAAATATATCACTACTGAGTCGGAACACAAAGTTTTTTTTATTGGTAAAAATATAAAACTTTTACCTTATAACCTTGTAAAACGTTTTACATTTTTACCAATAAAAAATTATTTCTTGGATTTTGTTGTCCATGGCGTGTCCGTTGATTAACTAAATTAATTAAATCACTATGGACTCGGAACACAAAGTTTTTTATGGGTAAAAACGTAAAAGTTTTACCTTATAGCCTGAACCAGTTTTCGCTTATTATGAAAGCTTATAATAAGCGAAAACTGGTCCAGGCTGTAAGGTAAAACTTTTATGTTTTTACCCATAAAACACTTTGTGTTCCAAGTCCATAGTGATTTAATTATATTTAAAAAATTAGTGTTCTGAGTCAGTAGTGATTGATTAGTTAATCAACGGACACGTCATGGCCAACAAAATACAGGAATTGTTGTCTATAAATAATTATAGGTCTCATCTTACTCACTCTCTGTTGCTTACACTTTAATGCTTTTAATCTTCTACCGTGTTAACTGGATTCACAGAAATCAACTTTGTCCTATCTTATACATAAAAGTTAGTGATAAGTTAAAAGTTGGTAAAATCAGTTACGTCAGTGTTTCATTTCACTATTAAACAATACTTTCAAAATTTTGATCATTATAAAAGTCATACTTGTTGAGAACCATTGAAGAAAAATCACCTCATATGATAATTATAAACAAATTAAGGAAACTGCAATTAAAACTTATAATCTTCATCTGACCAGTTATGAGTGATGAGGAAAACATACTTTTTTATCGCCTTATTCTCATCATGTGGTATGTTTCTTGTAAATATAATTTGCTCATCTTTACGTTTTTTTTTTTTTTTAACAAGGCACAATTGCATTTACTTATACAATAAAGGCCATAATACTTCATGAAACACGTGTATCATCTTAGTAGTTGTAATTAATATTTTTTAAATGATAATAATCATTAATTAATATGTAAGGTTTCATCAAAAATTTCATCCAATTTTTGAATTCCTCTGCTTAGAAATGTCTGATTAAAAAAACTATTTCTGTGTGATGCTGATATCCATCTTGTGACAATTGTCAAAATTTGCCACATTGGATGCATGGTTCAGGTTTGATAGTTAAACAAAACAAAGTTATGTTTTGTGTGTATTAACATTTCACAATACATGGTCAAAGAATATCGATTGACTTCCATAAATATTGAGACAAAAATGTTCTAACATGGTACAACTGCTGCCAAAGGCTTTCAGTGAATCTACTATGGATGAAGAAGTGGTTTACAAATCGTACAAATTCTCCCAATATGGTTGTGAGTCAGACGATGATATTGAAGTTGTAAGACACAGAGCTTAGTGTTGTTTTCTATTAATTTGTGTCATTAATAAAAAGTAGGGCACTACAGCCAGTTAAGGGTACTGTTTAGGCAAGAAACAGAGTTAGTGGTCACTGCAGAATAGTCCTGCACCTACGTGAAAAGGACCTAATGAAGAACCCTGTATTCTGCATCCTTGATTACAGGACATTTCTGGCAGCAGTCCCGATTTTATAAATGGGCACACTGGGCACATGCCCAGGGGTGCAAGGGAAAAAATGAGGTGAAAAGAGAAAACCTCCTTAACCTAAAAAATAACTTAACTTACCAAAAATACGATAAATACAAAAGATGCGAGTGAATTGTGTTTGTACATATTATTAGAATACAGTGACAATGTAGCAACAGAACGGACATGGTACTAGATCTGTTCCAAGTTGGATGCTGATTCTGAAAAAAAGAACCAAGGCAGAAGAACTTGGGTAAATCCTACTATACAGCATCGGATTAGAAGCACGTGGTGCCCTGTGCTGCCATTAGACTGGTGCCCCACAGCCCAATTCAAAATTCAACCTTTTATCCATTATTTACACTGTTTTGGTATACAATGTAAATGTGTATACAATGGTATACACAGTTTTGAAAGTTAACAAATATTTTATTAAGCTCTCAAATTACAACTATAGCAATTTAACTATTTAGTTATATAGTGATTACAATGAGCATAGTAGTACTTAAGCTTAGAAAATACTAATTGATCCATGTTTTTCTTGATTTTGGCTTAACGAAGTCATATATAATTTCTTCTAAATCATGCGATTCAAGTTTTTCGCTTTCAATATTCAACCTTGCTAACGAAGATAATCTCTCATCTCCCACAGTTGAACTTAACATATCTTTAATGCATTTAAATACAGAAAATGATCTTTCAGATTTGCAGTTAGCTATTGGAATCATAAAAAGCAGATGATAAGGAATGTATATATTCAGAAATACATCAATCATTTGACACTCAATAATCCAGTTTAATACTTTGAGTGGACAAACTGTAGTATCATGGAATCTATCATCTTCATTCGAACGATTTGAAAAAAAAACCTCTTTCTTGCAATTTTACTTGTGGTATAAAGTGCTTCAATTCTATTAGAAGATCGTTATTAAAATCATTCGAGTACACTTTTATAAGAGCTTTCACTTGATTTTCCAACTCGACACACTTCATGGTTAATAACTATGTAAGAAAACCAAACATTTGCATAATGTGATCATAAGTTTTGCTTTGCTTAGTCAATTCAGCTGGATGGTGCCCCCTTTGACAGGTGAGTCTCCCTGGTGCCCATTGCTGCAGTATACCCTAGCGTGACGGATATTCCGCCACTGCTACTATGGACAGGGTTAGCCACTACAGTCAGAGACGCATTTATGTTTTGCCATCTATGAGCTATACATGTTTTGCGTCCCCCTCGGGTCCAGTTTTACCCAACCACCCATCCCTCTCTCATCTCTTCCACCTCCCCTATTACTAAAATGTAAACACCTGAGAAAGAACTACTCAAAAGTTATTTTGAAAGATAGTGAGATTATAGATTAAAAACGGCATTATAGATTAAAAACTATGAGGTAAAACTTAATCTCTCTTGTGAGTTCAGTTTGTTCGTACTTCTAGTTTTTGAAAGTCCACCTATTCTTGTACCAGTTATTCTAATCTGCTGTTGCTCAAGCTTTATTTTTTCTGCTGAATGGAAACAGATTTCCTAAAGGTCTGTGTTTGAGTTGAGTGTTCCCCATATATTCTTAGCAAGTGGCAGCCTTCTGTTTTCTCTTGATCCTCTATTAATGGTCGTATCTGTGCTATTATAGTAGCTGTAATTTAGAATCTTAAAAAAGTAAATTTAGAATCATAGTTACTTCAAGATAGAGGATAAAAGTACGAATAATAATCCTATGATTCCCAGCTGAAAGCATAATATTTTATCTGTAAGTTAGTAGGAGTTTCCGTTTTGCTACTGGTCAAGACCTTGCCAAGTGATCCCATTTAGTATTGTATGGTGTTTACCTGAACACTGAAATGATGATCGGTGGTTGAGTGTGTCATGTGCACTCAAGAAAAATTCTGCAGTTATTAAAATATTTTATTTTAATATAAAATGAAGTAATTTGAACCAAATATGGACAACTTGTGTTGTTTCAGATATGCTGGAATTTGTTGTCCTGATGAGTACTATCAAAAGGAAGACGACACAACAACGCCCAACGACATTACGACGACCGACACACCTGTGGAGACTTCAACTTAGTACACCTATCAC
This sequence comes from Magicicada septendecula, assembly GCA_034769895.1. NCBI lineage: Eukaryota > Metazoa > Arthropoda > Insecta > Hemiptera > Cicadidae > Magicicada > Magicicada septendecula. The sequence goes on from CM068370.1 coordinate 15,246,809, forward strand.
ATAGTGTGCCTGTTCATTATTGGTTCCTCAAGTTTCACCGTAGGTTAAGTAACTAAGGTTATTAATTAGTTTAGCCGTTTATTTATATTACTGTAATAATTTACTTTATACTTCAGTGACTTTTTTGTTATTTTGTATTATATGGTTTGAATAAAGTACTTAAGTGCAAAACTTTTTCAGTTACTCTATCATGATATTTCCTGTTTGTTTCTGCTAAGTTCCTTACTTTTGCCAACAAAATTTCCTCTTACATTTTAAGTTCCATATTTACTTGTGTAGTTTAATAATGTCTATGCTACAATTTTAAGCACATGTTGTGAAGTAAACTTAAAATTAATCTTTATAAAATGTTTTACTGTTGTAATAAAATTATCTGGATATTTCAACCAATATCTGTCAATCAAGGTGTCAGACAAAGGTGCGGTATATCACCTACTCTTCTTAGATTTATGTTGACAATATGGCAAGGAAATAGGAACATCTAGCGAACCCTGGTATTAAGTTATCACGAGAGAGATTTGAATGTGCTGTTGTTTGCCGATGACTTCATCTTACTTCAAAATACAGAATCTGATTTGCAAAAAAAAACTGTTTTTAAGCTTCATCAGATTTGTGCAAACAATACAATATGAATATCTCCGCTATAAAACAAAGGTAATGCCATTTCAAGGTAAGGAGCCAATAAGAACAAAAATAATGATTAGTGATTGATTATAAAATAGGTTATTTACCTTCTGTCGACGTTTCTTAAAATCCTTTTAGGATGACTCGAGTTTCAACACCATTTGGTGTCATCATCAGATCGGTGAATTAGGTTAAAACATTTCGATGCATATGCATCTCGTTAGATCTCGTTGCATCTAATTCACCGATCTGATGATGACACCAAATGGTGTTGAAACTCGAGTCATCCTAAAAGGATTTTAAGAAACGTCGACAGAAGGTAAATAACCTATTTTATAGTCTTAATCGTTTCTGGAGGCAAGAAAAATGTTTAAATAAAAAAATATAGTGATTGATTTCTAGGACAGGTGAGCTACTCTAATTAATTGTGAAATGATATTGGCTATGACATTAAGTTAGGTACGTTCCAGACAATCTGTGGAACAATCAACTGTTTTTTTTTAGAAACAATGTACATCAAGATACAAAATTAAAGTTTTACAAAGTTATGGGAGTCCCTATACTATCCTATGGATGTGAATTATGGACAATAACCAAAAACCAATATAGTAAAATACATTCCTCAGAAATGGCATTCTTAAGAAGAGTTAAAAGGTGTTCTAAACTTGACGTATAAGAAATGAGGCCATAAGAGAAGAGTTACAAGTTTTTAATTTGGATGAAAAATTAAAAGAGTACAAACCTATAGGACACAGCCGTGTGGGTAGACCCAGGAAGAGATGGCTGGGAGGATTTTTGAAGGCAGCACCTTGCCTATCTTGTTCTGAAGATGATATAATTATATTTAGTATATATAGTTTTACTTTCTCTTAGCTGTTAGAAATATTGAAGTTGTGTTTGGCAACATGCTTGGGATTACCAGGATTCAATTACAACAGATGATTGTGGAGTAAAAATAATTCCGTCAACTCCATGTTTGTGCAGCAAACTCAAGATGTTAATGTAGTCTCAATGAAGGAGAAAAGTAAGGATGAATGAACTTAAATCCAGCTATCCATTAACGTTATTAACATGACTGATCTCCATTAATACTAATAATTAATAATATTTTGAATGGCATTGGTGAATCAATTTTTTTTAACCAGCTGGTAACTGAACGGACACTACCAGTATTCATTTGCAAATAATAATAATTATTATTATTATTACACTTTAAGTGTTCCTTTATTCGAATTTAGATACTAAAAATTAATAATAAGTACGCCATATAGTTGGAGTAAAATCGAAAAACTTCGACGTACCTTTCATACAATGTAACTAGAATAATAAGGTAGCCCACTCCGGCCAATTACGTTCCCATTGGTTGCTTCGCTCTGACGTCGCCGGGTGGAAGAAATACGCGCAAGTCTTGATTTACCATGTAATCTTACCTGAGACAATGGGCCGTATGCATAAACAGAAGGAAATCCTTTTACTTGCAAAATCAGAAGCAAATCCTTCAAGTAGTATGAATAAAAACAGAATGAAAACCTTTTACTTGTATCAATTAGCAAATCCTTCTTCTGTTGCCGTTTTACTCAAGTTGTATGCATAAAACTTACCTTTTACTTGAAATCAAAAGCAAATCCTTCAAAAACGATGCATCTAGTCAGTAGTAGACTCAAGTGCAAAGTGAGAGGTTGTGTTTATGCTATGGCGGAGATGGTTAATGTGCGGAATGTGAAACTTTATAAACCTCGTTCAAGCCCACATGCTAAGGACTTCAAAAGTTTGTTTCGGTTTGAAGAAGACAATGTTCAGTGGTTAGCAAATACGTTCTTAGGCGAATCTGTCGAATATCGAGGTGGTGCACTGACTTCATTACCTAAAATGAAACTCTGTTTAAGATATCTTTCTGATCCGGGATATCAAAAAGGGATCGGTGAGGAGCTAGGGGTGGACCAAAGTACAGTCTCGCGAGCTGTGTCCAGTGTTGTTGACAGTGTAATTGCAGAAGCAGGTAAGTGGATTAAATTTCCGACTACCGAAAATGAAATAGTTGAAGCAAAAACCGTGTGGCAAAATAAATACCGTTTCCCCACGATGATTGGTGTAGCAGACTGTACCCATATAGGCATTGAAAAACCTAAGGTCCATGGAGACGAGTACGTTAATCGTAAAGGTAAAACTACACTAAATATACAGGCAACTTGCGACGTGAGAGAAATCTTCACAAGCGTTGATGTAAGTTGGCCTGGGTCAGTCCATGATGCTCGTATATGGAAAAACTCACTAGTTAGAGAAACTGTATCCAGAACACAAAACACGGTAATTATTGCTGATGATGGATACGGAATTGAGCCATGGCTAATGACGCCATATAACGACCCGGACGATGCTGCAAACGTCGCCTATAATAAACTACTAACAAAGGAAAGGGTAATAATAGAGCGTTGTTTTGCACAGCTGAAACGGCGATTTCCAATTTTAAAGTATGTTTGCAGAGTAAAATTGGAAAATATTCCAAAAATTGTGGTTGCATGTGTCATCCTACACAACATTGCTAAACTTTTAAATGATAGAGATTTTGAAGACCTAGAAGAGGAATCTGTCGAAGATGTAAATGGCCCTTTCACTGATAATATCGTCGAGGGTGTTGTTGCTATTCGCCGTGCGGGTCAAAGAGTAAGAAACCACCTGGCTGTTATAATAAACAACTTTTAATGAAAAGACTTTAATTTTACAACATATTTTTCATTATTTTGATTTTACATTACATTTGTAATACAGCTGTAATACTTGCTTTGTAATACCTCACATAAATGATACTGCTGTTAACAAAAAACATGAGCAAAAATATGAACATTGCTAAATTGTAATTACATGTTATAATAAGTATCATTTCCATGTTTAACTATGTTATCTGAATTACACATTTTCTGTTGTAAATATTGTAATTTTCTTTTAAAATACTGTTCTTGGACTTCTGCGGTTTTCAGCTGTTGTAGCAAAACTAAACGTTGCAGTTCTTTTCGGGTCAAATTTTTGTAACATTAGTTTCAAACGGATCCAGAGCTGTTTTTTTCATGGCGGTAACACAGGTTCTTCTATTATAACAGGTTCAGCTGTGTCTTCCACAGATGATAAAGCTACACTTGGACTGTCTTCACGGCGTTTTACGCCATACTGCATGGCCCTCTGTGCAAAAACATTGCACATTGGAGAAAATATTTTATAACTAGCGATGAAGTCCGTTGCAGTAAAACAAACAACGGGCTCTATACAAACACATGAACTTGTATTAGGGTCCGTAGGCTAAAACCCTTAAAGTTTGCTGTTCATTTATGTCTGTCTGTCTGTCTATCCGTTTGTCATTGAGTTACAGTATGAGATATTTTTATTTTACACAAGATATTTATAAAAATAAAAACGTATAAAAATAAAAATATGCAAGATTTAATATATTATATTTCATGTATTATATTTATTTTATACCAAAAATCAAATAAATATAATATAAAATATAATATTTAAAAAGTTTGACAAATTAAAAAATGTGTTAAATCCACAAGGACGTTTTGAGATACGAATTTAGTTAATACAACTTACCTGGAATCCGTTTTACAGTGGGATTTGATTCGCCTTTCATTGCTACCAACATCTTCTTTTCCCAATCAAGTAATTGGATGTTTTTATTCCCAGTTCTATTTAAATCAGTTTTCTTCTTCAGTCTGGTTTTCATGTTATTTATTTTCTTCATGAGAGTCTTTGCATCAACTTCTTTTCCAAACAGTGATTGATACTTCAATATGAATTTTTTAATAGATTCATCTTTCAGCTTCTTCATTGTCGGAATTTGAGATTTTTCAAGAATCTCCGGGAATGAACACAACTCACTGGCCACGAATACTAATTCGCTATTCACTTCCACGTTATCGGGTTCTTCATCACTTGACGACATAACTATAATTTTAAAATCAACAAGCACAACAAAACTTGGTCACAAACAAACACGTCCACACTCTTGCAAAATCACAACTGAACTGGTCTTCAAGAGGTGGTGAGTCATACAACAGTTGATTTTCATGTCTTTTGTTGATTTGTTGACATCTTTTACTCGTCGGCCGAAGGATTTGCTTGTAAGTAAAAGTAAATCATTATACATATCAAACGAAGGATTTGCTTTTACCTCTACCTTTTCCTTAAAGCATTTGCTTTTACTTATACCTTTTCCTTTTCAGCAAATCCTTTTTTTTATGCATACGGCCCAATGTCCTACTTAGCATCTCTCTGCTGTTTACACGAAATATTAACAATAATTGTAACGAGATATTCATATAGAAAAAGGATTAAACAACAAGATTAAATGGTTTGTGGCAAAAAATAATGGTAAAATCTATTTCTACATTTAATAGAAAAGTAAGCAAGTCTGTCCACATATATGGCACAAGATGTAAAATTAAGTCGGAAAGGAGGCGATATTTTATATATATTGTACTGCTGTTAAAATGCAACACAGTACATAAGAGGAAAATAATAAATTTTAAAAGAAAAAAGATATAAATTTAATAGAATTGGAACATGTGTTTTAAAATGTAAACAAAAACATTGTATCGACTCACCCATCAACATAGAGGTAGATTCCTATACGAGATAAAACAGTATAAAGATATATGTTCTGAAAAGAATATATGAAATTTGAAATGAGTATTATAATAAGAGGAAATAGTAAGAAAATTATAATATAATAAATACAAACTAGAATTAAGAATATTAGAAATAAAATAAATATTGTAACGAAACTAGATTACTGGTGTTTAATAATAAGTTAAAATGTGTTTAAGGTTTATAAATGTTTAGTATTGAATATCAAAGTTAAAATTACAAGTTATGATGACTCGAAAAATTATAGTTATCTTAAAAGAACTCTTTTGAATAAAAATAAAAATAATTGCAGTAAAGTTATTTGAATTATAATGTTGCTCTACTTAATGAATAAAGCGTACTAGCTGGTCGATTGATGAAGGTAGCCGTCGCGTCGATTCTGGCAGCGAAACTCCTCCTCCAGGTTAACCGCCGTCTAAGTACGTAAAGTCAAGTCACGTCTGGACAATAAAATTAATAAAAATACACCTCCACGTACTGGTCGTGATTCTGGAAGTTCGGAAGTTCACCTTTTATAAATTAATAAGCTGCCAAGACGGTTTCCAAAACCAGCTTGCTTGACTTACAAGGTTAGGTTATTCCTTGTTTAATAATGGGCACCACACAGGTTTATTTTAGGAAAATCCCGTGTAAAACCAATTAATAGAATCAAATAATTGTTAATTTTCTTTTTAAAAAAACTGATATTGATGTTTATTGCCCTTGTGGCAATTCAAATTCAACAACGTATGATTTCTACTAAGAGTTACTTTGATTATTCTGAATTAATTATTTATTTACCTTTGAAATAAATTAAGTCAAAGTTATGCTGCTAATAACTGGGTTTTATTTGTACCCTTGATAATGAATTCAAACAAACATAAGTAAGAAAATACATTGATATACAATTGAAATTATTTCGTTCACTTACCCTACTAGCTAGCTCAAAACATAAACAACTTTTCTGGTTATTCCCAGATAAACTTTAATTTAAACATTAATTTTGTATATATCTTGGGCGTAAATTCTTTTAAACACAAGAAAGAACGTTTATGCCTATACAGAAGTTAATTAGTTTGAAACAATATTAATTAACGGAAATACTATAATCTTACTATTACCTTTTATATTCGGGTCCAGAGTCATTCAGACGAAACCAGCTACAGAAAGGATTATTTGAAGGTTACCAGTACACATATAAATACGCAGTTCGTTTATAAAACAAATCGCTTCCAATTTATTAGCCCCATTATTTACTCATCAATTAAACACTAGTCTTTATATTGGTAATACATTATATTCAAACAAATTAATAAATGAAATCTTTCTTAACCTATAACAAATTATATCTTTTTGAATAAACCAGTACGTTTATTTTTTATTCTTTCACCTTGCTTTCATATTTAATATAAAAACCTTTTTCTTAGACATCTCTTTGTTTCTTACTTTTTAAGCTTTTGTTAATCAAAATTTACTAAACATTGGTTTAAATGTTAATATGCTGTGATTTTAGTTACCCATCCATTACGTTTTCTTCTGGTTTGCTACGTCGTCTCATGATATCCGTTTTACACGTTTTTTCGCACTCCGGCACTATTAACATTGAGTTTGGTTGTTGTTAAATAATTTATGCACTGTAAGATGTATACTGTGTTTTTTTTTTTTATATAGCCGGCCGGCTTTTGAGATTCGCCCGGGCACTTAGAATTTTAACGGTCGCGCGACCATGAGTTGCAATAGCACTTTTAATATTTATTATGCTTTAAAAGATAGGCCGACTCTTTATTACGGCCTATCTTTCACCCGAGGCCACCGTTTAATTTTTAAATCACAAACTTTTTACTGTCTGAAGCTGCTTACTACTGTTCACTCTCTGATGACGAACTGCAGACTGTGTTTCACAAAGAGCCTGCTGCTGGGCGGTTACGCAATACGTCTGGCAATTGTTTAGGCTAACTGTGTGCATTGCTGTACTGGGGCTCCTCACAGGTGAAAGTCTGGCAATTTGAAAAGTGATTGAATTGATGCAATATAAAATTAAACTGGGGTAGCTCACAATTCTGTACCGTTACAATACCCCCCCAATACGAGGTTGAAGGCCGAAGCGTTCAAACTCTTATTGCCTAAACCCTAAGAGGATCAGTGAGGATATGGCGCCGCCACCCCCCTGAGCTTTCTATTAAAATAATGGGTATTTACCCCCCTAGTCCGGCGACTGTGGCAGCACCCATCCGATCTTACTGGACTTCTCTGTTCGAGATCCCAACACCATAAGCTCGGACAGATACCCGCCCCAGTATCGCCTGACTTTGAAACATTCAATTAAAAAATCGACAAACGGCCTTCCATCACTCCATATCCCACAACTGATTTGTTTCCTCTTAGCCGTACTGGTTCATTGACAACGTACTGGCTCATTTTATATTATAAACCCTAGAAAATAGTGTTAATAAAACAATATAGGTTTACAGTAGTACACATAAATTCCAGTCAAATTGAATAGTATTCCCTGTACAATATCGCCCAGCCAAAATGACACATTAATTATACAGGATTACATTAACTCACAGTAATCGTACCTAAAATACAAATTATGTCCTTACTTGCCTACTCATATTTATATAGAATAAACAATATTTTTTTTTCTACTACCCCCCTTTTAATCCCTTAACCCCTGATACCCGTTACATATTAATGTGTTCTGCGCTAGGCTTCTTGGCCTTTTCCAGCCTCATCCTAGCCGTAAACCACACCTCCCTCGTGACCTGTAACTGAGTCACCGCCCATCCACACTCACTATTACCCCCCCTAGACTGTAGCGTCTAGTTGCTTTCACAAGGACTGATGCGGAAAGGGGTGGACTTTTTTTCTTTTATTCCACCCCCATCCTTGCTTCGGCGTTACAATAAAATTCGGTATTACACCTACTAGTTTTTATTTATACACCCCTAATGGACTACCACCCCTATCTGGGTGAAAATAGCCCTGTTCCAAAATTTGGTAGATTCCCCAAAAATAACCCCCCTACTAAATCTAACAAACCACCGGGTTAACAAAATAAAACAAACCACAAGCCGGTTATATCAAGTAAAATTTATGATTTGCCACAATTAACTACTTTCACGGTCATGATCCGGTGAGGTCATGACCGCACTTAGGTGGGGAATCTACAGTTAAACATAAAACATAAGTTGACATTAATAAAAATTTATATGAACAGTAATATACACATCTTATTTTCCAAACACTATCTCAGCTTTAACGTTCTTTCAGTTTTTAATTTAAATGAATATTTTAATCATTATTTACATCAATTAGCATTTAATTTATAATTCCAGTTTGAATTTGAATGAAAATAAAGTTAAGTTCATTATTAAAAATCATCTTTTCAATTAATTTAATTACCATTTTAATTTAATTTAATTTAATTCCTCAAATCCTGATGATCAATCTCATTTGTTTTAATTACACTTTACAAAACCTCAAAAAAAAATATTACCTACATTCCAACACATCAGATGTTTCTTTTATTTCATAACAGAATCTTACTGCTGGCAATGATTCAGCAGAATACAATAATTATTAACTTAAACACCTGGCTGAGGACATTAGTCAAAACATACAACACACTTGTTTACATTAACAGTTGTCTGCCAGACTGGTGTTATAAACACTCTCAGTTTCAACATTCTGATTACACCATATACTGGCATATATACTTCCTTCAAATTTTTTGGTTTCTATAAATCTTTTAGTTAATATATTTATCAAAGTCTATTTATTACAGTTCAAACCAAATATAATTTTAATTCACCTTTCAGTTATTATTACTTTTTAATTACAATTTCTATTTAATACGATTATCTCAATTCATTTTTTATTATTGAATTAAACTCTTTTCACACCTGTAAGCATTTTATTCTATCTGATTGGTATTATGACCTTTATACTTACAGTACATTATCCACCTATGGACCTGAACACAAAACACACACACACACACACACACACACACACCAATATCTTCACGTAACCTCTGAAACATTTAACAACAATGTTATTTCATATCAAACAATTTAACATTTATTTATTAATATCAAATCTCATAAAACAATTTAAATCCATTAGAAAATTCAATTATACAACCTTTAAATTAATCCGAATGTTTAAACATCTCAAATTATTTTAATTAAATTAATTATTGAAAATACAAGTTCAGTTGCTATCAAAACAATTACAATTCGCTAATTACTGTCTTCAAAATTAATCTTGTTATTTATTTAGATTGCAAAATATTAATATTATTATTATCACAACAATTTCCATGACATACACGCATTGTTTACCTAACATTTTACAACACACACAAGTAAATTCACTACACTTATTTACAATTCTTCATCATTGATTACTCAGTTATATCACACTTCAATGTCCAAGGTTGCGAGGTCAAAACCATAAAACAATATATTTAAAATTGTTCCTTTGTGAATTTAAGGCTCAGCCTCCATCGTCAAAAATTAGCCTCGGTTTCCAATAGCAATTTTCAATTTTATTTGCATTCCACATACGGTTATCTTGTGTATAGTAACCATAAAACTTCAGTTATTCATTTTACCGTAATAATCATATACCAGGTCAACATTATTTATTTCTGTCCAGTCTCCATTAGTAGTTGTATTCATTATCAAGTCAGTTATTTTTTCATCATAAAGTAAATTATTATTATTTAAACATGTATCATCAAAATAATCTTCACTCTCTATTTTAACAGGTAAGTACTTCAAATCATTTAACATCTCTTTCAACTTATTATCATTTCTCTGCAACTTATACAATTCTATTTCTTTATCAACACACAATTCTCTATCTAAATCTCTCTCATCATAACACCATATCACACTTTTAACCCCATCCTTCACAGAGGGTACTAACTTATACAAAAAAGGGACACCAATTAAATCTTCCGTTAACCCGGGACTCTTGCCCTTCAAATACAACACTTGTGAACACAAAATAACATCATCATAAATATAGGGAAAATTTACCCTCTGCCCCCATTCTACCACTATGCTATCTTTCCACTTTCTCTCTACTTCATAAACACACATTAACATTCCATCATTATTACATTCTACAACTGCATCAGTACTCTTACTATTTATTTTCAACGCATCACTCTCTGATACTACCTCTTCAATTACATTAATATTCTCAATATTACCTTCATTATTTTCGACATTACCATTATCATTTGTTAACTCTTTATCTAGTACCACATTGTTGCACATGTCATTATAATTTTCATTTGTATTACTGTCTCCCATACACACACATTCTCTCAACTCATCTGTTTCTCTTTTTGTTTCACAACGTATTTCATTAATTCGTTCATCAATACTACACAATGAATTAGTTAATACGTCAAACTTAGCGTCATTTGTGTCAAAACGTTTGCTTAATTCACCGAATTTAATCTCATTAGTGTCAAAACGTTTGTTTATATCAATACTCATTATATCGAATTTAGTCTCAAAATGCTTATTTAAGGCATTTAATTTACTGTTCATCTCACCCTTAAATTCATTAAAATTGGTTTCAAGTATATTACTTCGTTCATCAAATTTATTGCTTAACATTATATTTTGTTTTTCTAACATTAGTTGTATCATATTAACTATATCATTATTGTCATTTTGATTGTTTTGGATAGGCGTTGAATGAATCTTAGCGCCTTCCATTGTCACTGATTCTGTTAGGCTTATTTCATTTATTACCGTTTCGGTTATTATTGTATTTACTTGATTGTCTGTACTTGTACTAGTCAATTCAATATTATTGACTTTATCACTGTTACTCTCCATTTTGAGTAAATGTATACTTATAAATGTATGCTTAGCAAACTACACAATAATTGCCCTCACTTCCAAATAACCTGTTCTGCAGCTTGGTTAGGTCTGGCGGATATAGGTTATAAACCCTACACTCGCGTCACTGTTTCGGGAGCCACTGAAACAATATTAATTAACGGAAATACTATAATCTTACTATTACCTTTTATATTCGGGTCCAGAGTCATTCAGACGAAACCAGCTACAGAAAGGATTATTTGAAGGTTACCAGTACGCATATAAATACGCAGTTCATTTATAAAACAAATCGCTTCCAATTTATTAGCCCCATTATTTACTCATCAATTAAACACTAGTCTTTATATTGGTAATACATTATATTCAAACAAATTAATAAATGAAATCTTTCTTAACCTATAACAAATTATATCTTTTTGAATAAACCAGTACGTTTATTTTTTATTCTTTCACCTTGCTTTCATATTTAATATAAAAACCTTTTTCTTAGAGATCTCTTTGTTTCTTACTTTTTAAGCTTTTGTTAATCAAAATTTACTAAACATTGGTTTAAATGTTAATATGCTGTGATTTTAGTTACCCATCCATTACGTTTTCTTCTGGTTTGCTACGTCGTCTCATGATATCCGTTTTACACGTTTTTTCGCACTCCGGCACTATTAACATTGAGTTTGGTTGTTGTTAAATAATTTATGCACTGTAAGATGTATACTGTATGTTTTTTTTTTTTATATATAGCCGGCCGGCTTTTGAGATTCGCCCGGGCACTTAGAATTTTAACGGTCTCGCGACCATGAGTTGCAATAGCACTTTTAATATTTATTATGCTTTAAAAGATAGGCCGACTCTTTATTATGGCCTATCTTTCACCCGAGGTCACCGTTTAATTTTTAAATCACAAACTTTTTACTGTCTGAAGCTGCTTACTACTGTTCACTCTCTGATGACGAACTGCAGACTGTGTTTCACAAAGAGCCTGCTGCTGGGCGGTTATGCAAGACGTCTGGCAATTGTTTAGGCTAACTGTGTGCATTGCTGTACTGGGGCTCCTCACAGGTGAAAGTCTGGCAATTTGAAAAGTGATTGAATTGATGCAATATAAAATTAAACTGGGGTAGCTCACAATTCTGTACCGTTACAAGTTCATAAAACAATATTTACTAATACGGCCTTGTTGTTTACTAACAAAAAAATCAAACCTATTTATAGGTTATGCGTTCATCACGCTTGCTTAATTATTCACAAATATTATATATACTACTTAAGACTAATATCAATCTTAGGTAGGATTAACAAATCCACTAAATAAATTCAATCACTGTGTAACATATAAAAAGTTTTGGTGTTATGCGTCAGTACAAATTTTGTTTTGAAAAAATATATCAGTGCACTCAGATTAATGGAATAAATTGTCACGATGTTACCTCTTTATTTTAATCTTATAGATTAAAATTTAATTGAACACTCCAGCGGTCGGATTATAGTGACCCTGGTTTATTACACTGCACACGCACTTTGAACAGAGAATAATTGTCCTCTTCTGACTAAATTGGACTATTTGACATACTGGTTAATTATTTTCTCTTGTTCGATTTATCCCGCACTAAATAAAATACATACTTCACATCGATGCACTGATTATAGGTAGACTGTATGGTAGTTACTTGGTGTTGCCGAAATGGTTCAATGGATGCACTATTACATGATACTATAAGTTAATAACGTATTTTGAGGCGACGAGCGCCAACCTTTCGCCCTCGCTAATGACAATAAAGTGTCACGGAATTACTTGCATTCCGGTTATATACCCCCTGTTTTGATGAGGCTTAGGCGATTGTTTCATTTAGTAAGCTATTTTTTGATTGGCTCAACCAGACGTTACGAAAATGACGCATTGTTTTCCAACCGTCATTAACCGTCTTTTGGCTAAGATGATTGACAGTTGACGTTGTTGTTAGTATTGACTAACAAATTCCTTACTTTCTATTTACAAATGATGCTAACGCATGTCACGCACTTATTATAGTTGCGATCGGGGTTGTATCGCTATCAAATTAAAGGATATTTTTTGTGCTTTAATTTGATATAGTTTGACACTGGTTTTATTCGCACTTTCACTGACATTTCTAAATAAATAACGTTCAGATACATGGCTTCGCGCTGTCGTCTGCTAGTGACGCCAGCCACGATTCTTTCTTATCAATAAATTATTTGTGTTTCACATCGCGTTTTCACTTAAACGTCTGTGTCGGAACACTAATACATCCGTCTTTATACTTAATACTTATTCAGTGAATATAATTATTAAATCTTAACTAACTAGGACGATACATTACTACGAACTATCCTTACTTCCTAATTACATTTTGTCTATACTATTTCACTCTATGCTACCCATTAATAATGGAGTTGTTATATTTATAATATCTTAATAATAGTCACTGTTACACTTGGTATAATGATTGTTCAATGTATTTTATTTACACTAGTAGTCCTTTCTACTTATCACATTACTGACAATCGTTCGTTTTAGGCGTAGCCTAGGCATACCTTTCACATTGGGTTTATGCCTTAATTATGGTCATTAGTTACATTTGGTGCATTGATGAGGTAACTTATTCATATAAGGTTCCCTCTTACAATTATCCTTACTTCTTATGAGTACATTTGGGATTGTAATACAAGTTTCATTTTACATGGTGGCCATAGCTAGTCTTAGTCATAGGCATTGATAGTTACTGGTCATTGTTTATTTATTTTCAGCCAAATACTGTTGCTGATAGTATTATTCTTGTCATTCTTTAATTACTTTTATTAACATGTGAAATTACATTTAAGTCAGTCACTGGCTCGCTTGACAGCTTATAGTGAACTTGGCTTGTCCATTAGTTAGTGTCAGTTATAGTATTGGTTGTAGTGTCAAGCAGTGTATTGCTTACTGCTTCTTGTGGTACTTCTTCTTCTTTCTTCTTCATTGGTCCTTCTCTTCTTCGCTACTTTCATCATCATATTATTCACTTACATTACTTTCGTGTATTATTAATTCTATTGGCATATGTCTAGGTTATGTAACACTTGGTCATGTTACATATACTCCCCTCTCAAAATTGATAATTTGAGAGAAATTTTACATTTGAAAAAATTATCATTTCAGTTTAGTTTTATTCTATTATTACTGCTTTTTTCTTTCTGCATTGAATTTAACATTCTGTTAGTGTGTTGCACTAGATTGAGTTCTTGGCTAGTGATATAATTTTTAGCTTACTAGTATTTTTCAAGTTCCTTATATTCTAAGTCATTTAGTTACAATAGGTTTCATTTCTTAAACTAACAATTTCCTGTCTTACAATAATACATTTCTCTTTCTCACTACACATCTTTATTTTCGCGATAAACTCTATGGTTCTTTCATTTTTTACCTCACAGTTTTCTGTTAATAATCCTTGATATATTACCATATAATTCCCTAACATTTGTAGTGGGTTAGGAGTCAGAGGGGCTCTATTTGGCATCCATTCTCCGCCGTTCCTCAGCTACACGTCCTCAGAATCAGAGGCATCCTCATCTCTGTCTGGGACAAAATAAAAATTGCACGTAGCAACAGTTGCACTATCACAACACATAAAATATAACATATCATTCATTTTTCAATAATATAACATATTCAATATAACATTCAAGGTATTAGAGGTTTCATTTTTATCACATTTCATTCTTGTATACTTTAGCTAACATACTTCTTTTCACAGGTAATTATTCCTTTTCAGACTTGACATATTGGCTATGTTCTTTATTAGCCTTGTTGTTACTTTTCTATACTAGTTGGTAATTTGTTTTGGTTCATCTGGATATTCTTAAATTTACACACTTATATTGATCATCCTACAATTATGCAGTCGTTTCTTAAATATTGAGTTTACAATACTTCACTCTTATTCATAGTTTATAAGTTTTACTCTCATCAATAGTTTACAATTATCCTGAATTATCAGGGTTTACAGTATTCATATACTAAACATTTTTGTTAGATATTCTCTGACATGTCTTGTTGGTAAATACAATTAGATACTTTCTTCATCGTTTAATTAATATTTCTTATATCCCTCGATAACAGTAGTATTTTGACAATTATTTTTGTTATTTATACATAGACATTTTTCTCTATTATATCAGATAATAATCATTCTCATTAATAGTTTACTTAAAATGCTACTTAGTCTTGGTACATTCGATATAATACTAATATATTAATAGACAACATTTGGTTTTCTCTCTCTTCATTGACAATTAAATTTATTTAACGATTAAATAACAGTTTTCTCTCCCTTCATTCCATAATAATAATAGCCATCTTTCTAATTAACTCTCTTTGGTATACTTCCTCTCTACTCTTTCAAAGGTTAGTTGGTTAAACCTTTATTCTGGATGAATTTAATATAATTTCATTGGTTGAACTTAATATAGGAGTATTAGGGTAACATTATATCACTATTTTATATACATTTTTGTTATACGATACTCTTTTGTTCTATACAATATAATAGATATCTTTTTTATCATAAAATCATTTGGTTTATAATACACATTTTTTCTATCATCTAATATGATAAACCTGGTTCTTATTCAATGTATCACATATAGTTTTGGTACATATACCTATAATACACACTCTTTCTTATAACACAATATGGTAAACAGGCTGGCTATAGGCAATTAGACACTTTCAATACATTGGGTATAATAAATGATCCTCCTGATCACTAGTTTAATCTTTTTACGGTAGACACTTTTAAAATTTCTTATACACTAAACACTCTTGTGGTAATCGTCGCATAATAATATAATTCGTCCTTTTATAATAATCCTTCCATTTATAGTTCATATGTTGGGGTTCTATTGGGCTTCTCCATTCTATTGGGTTCATTGTTTGGGACAATTACGTTTCACAGGTACCCTTTTTTTATAGCTGTCTCTAGTATGACATGTTTATGATATTTGGCACCCTATAATAACATCTCATAACAAATTTCCTTACACATAGTATTTCTTTTATGGTCCTTTGTTATGGTATAAGGGCCTATGTACAGTACTAGTAGTTTTGGAGATACCTTCCTATCGTGCGGTTCTTCCATTTTGCGGCTACCAGATATTCATCGGCTTCCTGTTTTCTCGCCTTCTTCTTCTCATCATCTTTGGTATCCCTGTGTCCAGTGTCCTCCTGGTCTTTGTTACTATTGACTTCTATTACCTCTTCTAATTCTGGTTGATCGTCATTAGTTTTCTGGTTGGATTTTTCCATTGATTGGTCCCTCTTCTTCCGCAATTCTTTTATTTCTTGGGCGTACCCTTCAATGATCCGGTCCAGTCATTCTTGATAACCTTCCTTTTTCTTGGAATGCCTTATTCTTCTTTTGGAAGCATTTGCTTTAAGTACTTTATTGTTTATCGTCTTCTTTGTTGTAGCATATTTCTTCTCTTCGTCCATCTTCATGAAGCTCCTTCGATACTCCTTCCTGTAGATTCCTTCTTTACTGTCGTCCATTGGGAAGTTACTCATATTAATTAGATCACTTCGAGTCATTTCTATTAATTCTTCTGTGATCCTTGTCTTCTTTGGGCGTTTTATTCTTCTTCCTTCTGTTTTCTTAATAATTTTGTTCCTTTCTTCATGATTTTTAATTTTCGAATTCACTTGTTCGGTGGCTTTATTTCTGGGTAATTCTTTTGTCTCCACTTGATCATCACACATTGGCAGATTATTTTGTTCTAAATCTTCTTTCTCGGCGAATAACTCTTCCGCTTCTTTAATTACCTGAGTCTCCTTTATATCTTCGGCCTCGATCTCCTTGTCGTGAATATCTTCCTGGTGTTTGTCAAGCTCATTTTCAGATGATGATGTCTTTGAGTCCCCTTCATTCTCGGTTCGTTTGACATCGTCTTCGGATGGCATGCTTAATTCTCCTATGGTTTCATCATTGGGTACTTCTTCTATCGCCGGTTTGTCATCATCCTTTCTTTCTTCATTATCCTCAGGCTCTGGACTCACTTGTTCCATGTTTTTATCTTCGGGTACCTCCTCGGTTTCCGGTTTGTAGTCTTTTCTTAAATTCGGCATCCATATTTCACTGTCTCTTTGGAATTTTTCTACCATCTGTCTGATTCGTTGTCGTTCGTTATCACTCATTCTCTTCTCATATTCATCTATTGCCTAGCCGTATTTTTTAAAAAACTCGTCTATCCATCCTGCGGAAAAAACTCGTTGATTTTCCGCGGTGTCATCTATTCGTGTGTCAGGCATGGTTGTTCTTTTGTGTTTGCCGGGCTTATTATAAATATTAAAAAATATTTTTGTCTAATATTTTTTCAGCCTCACGTTGCTGGTCGCCAATTTGTAACGAAACTAGATTACTGGTGTTTAATAATAAGTTAAAATGTGTTTAAGGTTTATAAATGTTTAGTATCAAAGTTAAAATTACAAGTTATGATGACTCGAAAAATTATAGTTATCTTAAAAGAACTCTTTTGAATAAAAATAAAAATAATTGCAGTAAAGTTATTTGAATTATAATGTTGCTCTACTTAATGAATAAAGCGTACTAGCTGGTCAATTGATGAAGGTAGCCGTCGCGTCGATTCTGGCAGCGAAACTCCTCCTCCAGGTTAACCGCCGTCTAAGTACGTAAAGTCAAGTCACGTCTGGACAATAAAATTAATAAAAATACACTTCCACGTACCTGGTCGTCATTCTGGAAGTTCGGAAGTTCACCTTTTATAAATTAATAAGCTGCCAAGACGGTTTCCAAAACCAACTTGCTTGACTTACAAGGTTAGGTTATTCCTTGTTTAATAATGGGCGCCACACAGGTTTATTTTAGGAAAATCCCGTGTAAAACCAATTAATAGAATCAAATAATTGTTAATTTTCTTTTTAAAAAAACTGATATTGATGTTTATTGCCCTTGTGGCAATTCAAATTCAACAACGTAGGATTTCTACTAAGAGTTACTTTGATTATTCTGAATTAATTATTTATTTACCTTTGAAATAAATTAAGTCAAAGTTAAGCTGCTAATAACTGGGTTTTATTTGTACCCTTGATAATGAATTCAAACAAACATAAGTAAGAAAATACATTGATATACAATTGAAATTATTTCGTTCACTTACCCTACTAGCTAGCTCAAAACATAAACAACTTTTCTGGTTATTTCCAGATAAACTTTAATTTAAACATTAATTTTGTATATATCTCGGGCGTAAATTCTTTTAAACACAAGAAAGAACGTTTATGCCTATACAGAAGTTAATTAGTTCATAAAACAATATTTACTAATACGGCCTTGTTGTTTACTAACAAAAAAATCAAACCTATTTATAGGTTATGCGTTCGTCACGCTTGCTTAATTATTCACAAATATTATATATACTACTTAAGACTAATATCAATCTTAGGTAGGATTAACAAATCCACTAAATAAATTCAATCACTGTGTAACATATAAAACGTTTTGGTGTTATGCGTCAGTACAAATTTTGTTTTGAAAAAATATATCAGTGCACTCAGATTAATAGAATAAATTGTCACGATGTTACCTCTTTATTTTAATCTTATAGATTAAAATTTAATTGAACACTCCAGCGGACGGATTATAGTGACCCTGGTTTATTACACTGCACACGCACTTTGAACAGAGAATAATTGTCCTCTTCTGACTAAATTGGACTATTTGACATACTGGTTAATTATTTTCTCTTGTTCGATTTACCCCGCACTAAATAAAATACATACTTCACATCGATGCACTGATTATAGGTAGACTGTATGGTAGTTACTTGGTGTTGCCGAAATGGTTCAATGGATGCACTATTACATGATACTATAAGTTAATAACGTACTTTGAGGCGACGAGCGTCAACCTTTCACCCTCGCTAATGACAATAAAGTGTCACGGAATTACTTGCATTCCGGTTATATACCCCCTGTTTTGATGAGGCTTAGGCGATTGTTTCATTTAGTAAGCTATTTTTTGATTGGCTCAACCAGACGTTATGAAAATGACGCATTGTTTTCCAACCGTCATTAACCGTCTTTTGGCTAAGATGATTGACAGTTGGCGTTGTTGTTAGTATTGACTAACAAATTCCTTACTTTCTATTTACAAATGATGCTAACGCATGTCACGCACTTATTATAGTTGCGATCGGGGTTGTATCGCTATCAAATTAAAGGATATTTTTTGTGCTTTAATTTGATATAGTTTGACACTGGTTTTATTCGCACTTTCACTGACATTTCTAAATAAATAACGTTCAGATACATGGCTTCGCGCTGTCGTCTGCTAGTGATGCCAGCCACGATTCTTTCTTATCAATAAATTATTTGTGTTTCACATCGAGTTTTCACTTAAACGTCTGTGTCGGAACACTAATACATCCGTCTTTATACTTAATACTTATTCAGTGAATATAATTATTAAATCTTAACTAACTAGGGCGATACATTACTACGAACTATCCTTACTTCCTAATTACATTTTGTCTATACTATTTCACTCTATGCTACCCATTAATAATGGAGTTGTTATATTTATAATATCTTAATAATAGTCACTGTTACACTTGGTATAATGATTGTTCAGTGTATTTTATTTACACTAGTAGTCCTTTCTACTTATCACATTACTGACAATCGTTCGTTTTAGGCGTAGCCTAGGCATACCTTTCACATCGGGTTTATGCCTTAATTATGGTCATTAGTTACATTTGATGCATTGATGAGGTAACTTATTCATATAAGGTTCCCTCTTACAATTATCCTTACTTCTTATGAGTACATTTGGGATTGTAATACAAGTTTCAATTTTACATGGTGGCCATAGCTAGTCTTAGTCATAGGCATTGATAGTTACTGGTCATTGTTTATTTCTTTTCACCCAAATACTGTTGCTGATAGTATTATTCTTGTCATTCTTTAATTACTTTTATTAACATGTGAAATTACATTTAAGTCAGTCACTGGCTCGCTTGACAGCTTATAGTGAACTTGGCTTGTCCATTAGTTAGTGTCAGTTATAGTATTGGTTGTAGTGTCAAGCAGTGTATTGCTTACTGCTTCTTGTGGTACTTCTTCTTCTTTCTTCTTCGTTGGTCCTTCTCTTCTTCGCTACTTTCATCATCATATTATTCACTTACATTACTTTCGTGTGTTTATTAATTCTATTGGCATATGTCTAGGTTATGTAACACTTGGTCATGTTACAATATATTTAATAAAAAGTAGAAAAGTTATACAGTGAAACCTCTACTTCCGGACACATCCGATAAGTGGATAACTCTCTTATACGGACACTTTTTAAGGAACCAAGGAATTTTCTACATTTTACTATGTATTTCCCCCCTTCTATAGACGGACACTCTCTTGGCCGGACACGGACACTAAGAGTTATGGTATTATGTGTCATTAACCTCCCTTTTGTGGACAAAATGCTAACACGTTGGACTGGATTTTATTTTAATACTTTAAGTTACAATTCAATAATGTAAGAAATACGCCTATACAGCATAATTTTATTTATTTTCTTGGAATAATGGATGGGTATTGATCGAAAATAACTTGTGTTTATTGTTTGCAACGAACTTGACTTATGTTTAGACTGCAGTAGGCTGTAAATAATATACAGTAACTGTTGTACGTTTAATTTTGCAAATTCTAGGAATGAACCATTCTTTGTTATGACAGTTGCTAAACAGCATAGGGGGGGGGTATTTCCAGAACTAGGCCTGTTTTGATTGAATGTGCATAACCGTAAATAGCGGGTACTGTATTCTATTTTCGTAGTTTAGTTGACTTTGGTCGGTCGTTGTCTTTGGTCACTCACTCGAACAAGTGCTTCTGTGTGCGTATTGCGATAGTACGCATTACGAGCTTACTTTTAAATAACAGTGCAGTTATTTTAACTAGTGATTTTATATTTGTCAGTACAGTACAGTACTTCAGTGTTTACAGTTTAAAGTGAAGATTTGAAATTACGTAATTACGTAACTTTTTCACAATTTTTTATCACCAATTTTTTTTATAAATGGCCCCTCGAAAAGTTTTAAGCCGGAGTGAAAAAATAAAAATTATCGAGTACGCGACGCGAGAAAATTGTGGTGTTTGTAAAATTGTGAAACATTTTAAAATTGGTAAAACTTGTGCGGCTGAAATTATTAAAAACAAAGATAATATTTTAAATAATTTTCAGAACGGAAATTATAATGTTCGGCGAAAATTTGTTGGACCTGGTCTGGGTACAACAATTGATAAAGTAGTTTTTGAATGGTTTCAGCGGGTAAGAGCCCAAAAAATCCCCGTTTCTGGACCAATGCTTCAAGAAAAGGCTCTTGAAGTCTCTAAGGAATTAGGGGAAATTGATTTCAAAGCTTCTAATGGCTGGTTAGAAAAATTTTGAAACAGGCATTCTATTTCTTTTAAGGCAATCTCGGGTGAAGCAGGTGCAGTGAACGTTAATGTTGTAAACGAGTGGATACAACATTTGCCAAATCTACTGTCAGCCTATTTGCCGGAAAATGTTTTTAATGCAGACGAAACAGGTCTGCTTTTTCGAGCCTTACCGGATAAAACATTATGTCTAAAAAATGAAACGTGTAGTGGGGGAAAAGTCGCTAAAGAACGCTCAACGATTTTATTGTGTGCCAGTATGACCGGAGAAAAATTGATGCCTTTAGTTATTGGTAAGGCAGCTAGACCTCGGTGTTTTAAAGGACTTGATATTGATAAGTTTCCTGTAGAGTGGGCGAGCAATAGTAAATCGTTGATGACACGCGACATCATGAATTCGTGGCTAGAAAAATTTGATAGATTAATGCAACGTAAAAATCGCAAAATAGTGCTCTTCATCGATAATGCTGCTTGTCACCAACGATTAACGCTGCAAAACATTGAACTCGTCTTTTTCCCAACTAATGTGTTACCGCAACATCACAACCACTAGATCAAGGGATCATAAAAAATTTTAAGCACAAATACCGTAAGCTAGTTTTAATGCATTTGATATCCAACATAAGTGAAACCACAACACAGCAAGATTTGGTGAAAAAAATAGATGTTCTTCAGGCCGTAGGATGGATTGATAAAGCATGGAAGGCCGTCACAGAAAGTACCGTTGTTAACTGCTTCAGAAAAGTGTCTTTTTGCAAAGATCCTATCCACTGTGAACCAACGGAAGCAGTACAGGTTCACGAAGACTTCACACAATTTGAAAGCCAATTTAATTCATGCAATTTGCAAGAATATCCTGAAATCGACTCCAGCTTAGCTATCGAGGACACAAGCACTTAGGTGAGATGCCGTTATGTTATCATGTTACTGTATTCGTGTTCAATGTAGGCAGTACCGTACTATAAATTTTGCTTGTTTACGGTGTAATGATTATCCTTACAGTAGGTTTACTTTTTTCTTTCATATGCCCTTAGATTTCCAACCTGATCAATACTGCAACAAATGTTGATGATGATAGCGAACAAGAGGAAGAAATTGAAACTAACGAAGATACACATAATCCTTTTAACACCTACCAAAACACTGAACGACCTTAAAATGTTTTACAAATTTAAGAATGATTCTAACGGTTTAAATATGATCTGCAATTTAATTATGCACACTGAAGAACAAATTGTAAAATTTATTCTCTAAACAAATTAGAATGACAGACTTTTTCAAACGACAATAATTTTTGTAAAAGACTGCAGTTGTATGATTTTTTATAAATTTAATAATACTGTATTTTAGTATTTTTTTATTATACAGTAGTACAGTACATTATAAACCACGTACTGTTATTTTTTCATATTTTGGTTTAAGGATCTGTTAAATAAAAATGTTAAATGGAGAAATAAATTAATTATTAGTACAGTAAAAGTAAAAGTGCATTTTCATACTTCATTTAACATTTCCTTAATTATGTTAAACAATTTTGAAAACTTTGTCACTCCCCATAGCCGGACACTCCCCTTATGCGGACAAAATTTATTTCACGGTAAGTGTCCGGACAAGGGAGGTTTCACTGTATATGTTTTTAAGAGGTATATGATAAAAAGATGTAACGAAGGTAGGGAATTATCAATGTGGCAAATTTGTAAATTGTTAGAGATTGGAGTGTATAGAAATGAAAGGAAATGTATTAAGTCTAAAATTATTTTTAATAAGAATAACATCAGGAGTCTAAAATTATATCTAATAAGAGTAACATGAAGAGTCTAAAATTATATTTAATAAGAGTAACATCAGGAGTCTAAATTTATATCTAAGAAAAGTAACATCAGGAGTCTAATTTTATCTTCAATCCTGTAAAGATCATAGAGAGTGATATGTAAATTAATATTTGGTAGCATTTAAATAAATCAAATTTGTACATCATCAAGTTTAACGTTATATGTAATTGGAGAAACAGTAAAAGAATTTAATTCGTTATACCAGAGTTTGATTGTCAATTTAAAAAAGTAATCAATCAGGAGGAGAGATTCAACATTAATATTGAGTTTAATAAAATAAAATACAACTCAATAAATAAATAATATTACAAAAATCTAAACATATCTTTAATAGAACGCCGATAGAAAAGAGAAATCCTGTACTGAAGAATAGTTTGAGTGGCCATAAAATATAATCCAATATTCCGAGGAGATATCTGTTTTGCAGTCATCGAAGAAAACCACATTCAGCAGTAAAACCAATAAGAAATTCGCGTGGAGGAACGGATTGCTAACCCTGATATTGCCTTTGAAAATAATAAACATCAACCAGAAGTGAACCCGTGGCAGCTGGAAGAATTCAGAATCAGTCTAGTTCATTTGTATGGTAGCTATTTTTTACATTGTTATTTATCAAAATATTACATACTAACTTTATTTGGTTTGGTTTAAAGAAAAGAAGATATCATATACAATAGTACATAAGATCAAACAGTCTAATAATTATTAACCCTGAGGTAGAGTTTGTTTTCATGTGCTGATAAACAAAAAACATAATAACGGTAGTTACATTTCTTAATTATATTATACTATTAAATAATTACAGTACTAAAAAAAATAACAGCACAATATATATAGGCCTATATATATAACATAAGAGTTTCTGCAGAACTTTAGCAATTAAACGCGGCCTCATGAGTCTGCTTCTGGGAGCTTCTGTGGATTCACAGTGTTGTGGTAGTTGAGAGAGTATTAAAATAAGGTCCCACCTGGATCGTCCGGTGTACTTAAGTAAACCTTGGTTAATCGGTAGAGTCTTGGTCACACCAATAAGTCCTGGGGCAGAGTACCTCCACGAGTGTGTCTGTGTGTGTGAATCTCGACTGACGGCATGTCATGGCTTAAGGGTCGTCTCTGCCAGAAGGGTGGACAGCTGGACGTCTACACCCGACACCCATCTCGCCCTTGTTCGAACACCTGGAGCAGAACTTTATTTAGCCTCTCATAGAGAAGAGCAACGAAGTCTGAACCGATGAGTGCCGTCAGCCGAGAGCAGGCTACCAAGTTCAGGGTTCTAACAGAAATGAGGACGATTTGATGGAAATGTCTAACCACGAAAACTTGGTAATTGCAGGCACACGCACATCACAGCTGAGCCAGCCAACCGAATATCATTGCCACACAACAAACCGTCTGCATACCCAGCGACGACGAGCTGCAGTGGCACTGCGTGACGTCAGGGACCCACTCGTTTTAAAAACACATCACCCGTCTCGGTAACCGCATTTCTCTGGCCGAACAAAGTACGGCACACCCTCACCCCAAAAGGGCAACATGGTTGACCCAAATCAAACCAGTACTCGACCTCGCCTGCTGTAGGGATCCTGGAAAATCTCAGACCCTTATTCGCACTTGGTGGGTTCAGTTCCTCATGAAAACGAAAGAAGCAGAAGGAAGGAGTGTAAGTACGCCAATGTGTGTCTGAAAGAGAAGATGTAAGTGTGCGTCCTGCATGCTCACTGGGCCCTGGTCCGCATGCAGAGATAAGGAACAGAACAGAACAGGAGAAAGAGAAGAATCGCCAGATACCAGCTCTGAGAACTGACCACCAAGGCCTCCTAAACGCAACCACTAAGACCCAGGACCATAGACTTCTATCACGGAACAAAACCTTTCCATACAGGACCATTGACACTATCCCCCCTTCCCAGGGCTGAAAATCTCTACCACACTGCGACCATCCCCATGCGAGTCCTCTCCGCCATGCCAAACTCTCGGGACCGCCCCAACACGTCACCCTCTCCAGTGACCACCACCTACCTCTGCTGGTACTCACATATCCATGCCCGAAGGCCAACAAGGTGCTACTAACCTTGATATGCGAGTACCCTTCGAGAACCGTCCACCTCGTGGACCGACCAGCCATGTGCAACAAACAAGGCATCATCAATCCTTGACACATGACTGGCCCACCTACCCACACTAGGGTGGGCGGACCCGATTCACAAGGCAGAGAAGACCGCGCAGAGGGCACGCGAACATCAATCCCTTCTCTTACCTTTTCAAATACAGCACAACTAGCAGGGGGGGTTTACTTCAGCACGGCATCGTCTAACAAACCACTCTCAACCCAAACAAAACACCAGGAAATCAACCAGGGAATGCGGCATGGACCGACCCTACAATGATCAACAAACAAATTCAACCACTATTAACAACGAAACAACAGCACATAACTTCACCATCTTACTATTAGAACAGGGGAAACTGACGATCTCCAGATCTCCAAGACCACGACAATCTAAGGGCACTCTCCAACTCTCTAACTTTCTCTTTGATAACCTTCCAGAACAGGGGAAACTGACAATCTCCAGGACCACAATCTAATCACTTTCGGCAAGGTTCTCTAACTTCTTATTGATTTTTTTTTTTTTTTTTTTTTTTTTTTTTTT
Source organism: Magicicada septendecula (assembly GCA_034769895.1). Lineage (NCBI taxonomy): Eukaryota > Metazoa > Arthropoda > Insecta > Hemiptera > Cicadidae > Magicicada > Magicicada septendecula. Next base: position 15,272,850 of record CM068370.1, read on the forward strand.
AAGGGGAGGGGTAGAAAAATTAGGAAGATGAAAAGGGCAAGGATCATTAAAAGGTCAATAGCTAGGACTAAGGGTAAGAACATGGCTCCCTCCGGAAATAAGGATGAATGGAGGAAACCAAGGCTCGCGTGGGCAGGGGCGCAACCCTGAAATAGATGAACACCACTGGGACTGTGGGGATCATCTACCCGCTACCCGTTAACCGCTTCTTCTCACCTTTCTGTGACGGACTTTCGGTACTCGTTCCATTCGGACACCACTCTCTGAGAAACTATCTTGCGTTGAGCTGTACTGACTGGTTTCCTTGGAATCAGAATCAAGGCAACTTACCTCACTGCTTTCACTCCGCTTTGGATTATCCTTCTCGTCTTCCTCTGCTTCTCTTTCTTTCAATGTTCCTTCTTCCTTTTCTTCTACGATTTCTCCTTCTGCACCTCCATAATCCAAATCACCATCACGACACTGCACATCCTCAGCATCTTCCAGTTGCTCCTCTGATCCATCTTCAACCGCATCTTCCCTCAGCTCCTCACCAATTTCTTCATCACACTGGTCACCAACCGCTTCACAAACATCTTCACTAACTTCTTCTCCAATCTCATTGACATCAACACATTCATCATCATAATCTAAATTTTCATCATCATCAACATCATCGCCATCACGTCCACTACCACCATCAGAACACTGCACATCCTCGTCATCCTCTAGTTGCTCACCTGGTCCACCTGAAACTTCTTTCCGTTCTTCGGAATCCTCAACACTACTTACAGAAGGCGTCTGCACAACTTCACACACTACATCATTCTCACTCGCACACTCCACAATGCTGCCACCAAATTTCTCCTCAACTTCTACCTCATCTCCTTCCACCACACTTGCAGCATGGACATCCCCTTGTCCATCCGCAACCTCAGAAACACTTGCAGCCTGGACATTCCCGTGTCCATCTGCAAACTCAGACTCTTCAGTCTCCCTAACACTTACAACTATACTCCCCTGCGCAGCATCTGCAGACCGCTCTTCTGACTCTTCCTTCGATTCCTCTCCTTCACCACTCTCAGCAACTATAGCGTCCTCAACATTTTCCACCCTGGAATCCAGCTGTCCAGGTTCATGTGCAATGACTAAATTAATTTCTACTGGCGATGGTAAAGCTACACCATCAAGTGACTTCTCATATCCCTGCGTAGACGATGATGATGTCACAGGATCTGGATCCCTCACGAACAATACCGGAACAAATTCTGCGGCATCTGGATTCAACCATGACGTCCTCTCTGAGTCCTGTAATTCAGTATCAACAAACGTTTTCTTGTCGTCTTGTATTAATCCACAGAAGTTATTCTGCTTTTCTTCTTCCGCTTCACCTTCTTCATCCACTACTCTTTTAGGCACTGGTAATTCCTCTGGAACCTTTAAAGTTTCCTTTCTCTCCAAACAGGAATAACGCCTTGCTACAGGCTCCCTACTTGCCGATGTTTGTTCCCTGATATAACTTCTTCTTCCCCTGTTAATTTCATACTTCTTTGTTTTCGGTGCTGCAGCTGTTGTTACCGTCTTCTCACTTGCCACCCCCTTGTAGCCTCCATTACTTCCGGAATATTCAGTTTTTCTGACCGTCTCCTGTGTTCTCCTCCAACCGCCATGTTTGTCCTTTTTAGCTCTTCCTAATGAACCACTGGAGTATTGGACATCTTCAGCAGCTCTTTCCCGGGACTCATCATTCTCTTGGACCCTCCGGGCATGTGCACACCACCGGTCCAGGTCCGCAAAAGAGCGTGGAGGATCTGCGAAGACCAGCCAGGATCTCTCTTGGGGATTCAGCCTTTCTCGTATTACCTGTTTGACTTCCGTCTCGGGCAACCCGCACCTTAATATACGGGCAGCTTTCCTTACATCATGCACGAAGTCCCCCAATGCCTCTCCGTTGGCCTGTAGGCGATAGAATACATCTAACTTAAGCTGGGAACGTCGTCGATGGGGTATGAAGAAATCCAACACTTCCCCATGGAAAGTGTCGACACTGCAGCCCCGATGCAGAGTGTTGGTGACCAACCCTGCCAATGAAACCCGGCAATACGGGTAATTTGAAACCCTCCTTTATTTTATAAGTTTTTTGTAATTTTCTTTTTTTTTATTTTATTTTTATTATATTTCTGTAAAGGGGAGAGACATAATATTTAGAACTAGGTGGTGAGCCTAGAGAAGCATAAAGTGTGCAAAGGCCCAAGCTACAATTACAGACATGTCTCCCGGTGAATGACAGGACTTGCAACAAAAAAAAAAGTCTATTAACAAACAAGCGTGAACTTTATTGAGCATCCAAACATTTATATGACATTACAAGTTGTAAACTCAACAATGAGTAAAATTTAACTTCAGGATTCTATATATATGTCAGTATTCTTTACAGCATAAGATTGTGAGTGAAGTTAAGTTTAAATATAAATTGTATAGATCCTGCCACGCTATGTCCAAGTTAATTCTTGCAAGAATATTATTCACAAGTAAAATTGAAATTTACTAATCTTTGAGTGCTATATAAAATGAAATTAAAGAGGCTAGCCTTTTAGTAATTTTTGTAAGCATTTTGATATCATAATTTCAGACACATTCCCCTCCAAAAGTGAAAATTACACACAAACACATACACAACATATATAACACATATCCACCATTTCTGTACTAAACCTCTCACAAAAACCCCTTGCAAGAAAGAACAAATAAATATACAAACACATATAACAAGGCGCATTTAGTAATTCTCAGTTAAACCTCATTAATATGCCGATATAAATAACACGGGAAATGGAAATGCCCCCAACCAAACCAGAGACTCAAAATATTAATCAACTACCACATCAATAATAATAAGCAATTCCGCGTATATGATCATGAAAATAGTTTAAACACTTAAAGAAATCAGACAGCCCCCTCTAGTCCGGAATTCTGCCATGACCGCATGACCTGAACCAGCAGAAAATAACTAACTCTCGAATAGATTTAACTCAATAAAAGGTAAAACTTAGAGCAGAGCCTGCGGATACCTGTGTGTGTGTGTGCAATTTTCTTACATATTATAAGAAGATATAATAGGTTGCACTAGACTTAATTATGTAAGGTCCACACATGTAGGCACAGAACTTAACTGAGAGTTTTTCATTTGCAAGTCCTGTCATTCACCGGGCGACATGTCTGTAATTGTAGCTTGGGCCTGTGCACACTTATGCTTCCTCTAGGTTCACCACCTAGTTCTAAATATTATGTCTCTCCCCTTTACAAAAATATAATAAAAATAAAATAAAATAAATAAAAATAAAATCCAAAAAAAATTACAAAAAAAACTTAGAAAATAAAAGGGGGGTTTGAAATGAATATATAAATTAAATATATAAATTATATAAATAATTTATATATTATTATATAAATTATATAAATAAAATATATAAATTTATTTCAAATATATATATATAAATATATATTTATATATAAATATTTATAATAATAATAGTGTTTTTCTTTTTTTATAACTATAAAAAAAGAAAAACATACTATTATATATATATATATAATACGAATATAATAATATTAATATTAATATTTTAATTTTAACTAAAAATATACTATATATAATAATAAATATTTTAAGATCGAACATACTCAAATAAGTGAATATTACTTTAAAGGTTCTGATTACAAGGTTTCAATACCGTAATTTATAAATTGATATAAAAATATATATCTATTTCCAAAAAAATTCACCAGCCATGAATTCTTTATTTTATTGTGAGGAAACATCGAAAAAAAAATAATACATTTATGAGTGAATATTACTTTACAGGGATTGTTTGTGGTGTTGTAAAACAATGTTATTAATAAATAGGTAAAAGCAAAGTTTTATTCTAGCTTATAAATTAAGTACTTAATTATATTACATGTATAATTTTAAATTGGTTGTAAATTATCTGAATGATAAATATTCGGGGCGCAGTATTTAATATTATTAATTTTAGAAGTAATAAATTTATTTATAGAGGACAAAATTCGTGCCAGCAGTTGCGGTTATACGATTCTCTAAATTTAATTATGTTAGTTTCAGTTAAAAATGTGTTAATAGTAAATTTTTTAAATTTTGGTGAAATAATATATAAATATATATTTACTTCTATGTCTGAGAAACTTTTATATAAAACTAGGATTAGATACCCTATTATTGAAAGTGTTAATAAAACGACTAGATTATTAATAGTTATGATCTCTAAATTCAAAGAATTTGGCGGTAATTTATCTAATCAGAGGAATCTGTTTTATAATCGATAATCCACGATAGATTCCACTTTTTATAAACTTGTATACCTCTGTCAAGAATGTTTTATCAGAATAATTTTCATATATTTTATTAATAAAATGTCAGGTCAAGGTGCAGTTAATTTTAAAGAAAAAATGGGTTACATTATTACAAAAATGAATTGTTTTCTATAATGAAAATCATGAAATTGGTTTTGAAAGTAAAGTTTATTAAATATAGTTGTTTGAATTTAGGTTCTAAATTATGTACATATCGCCCGTCACTCCCACTATAAAGTGGGATAAGTCGTAACAAAGTAGCTGTACTGGAAAGTGTAGCTAGAATGCAAATTAAAGCTTAAAGCATATTATTTACACTAATAAAAATTACTGATTTATCAATATAATTTGAACAATAATCTAGATTTATGATAAATTTATTAAAATTATTTTAAATAAAAATAATTATTTAGTTTTAGTACTACTTATGGAAAAAATATTTTTAATTTAACTGTGAAGATAAGCAATAAATATAAAAAAGTAAAATTATAATTTGTACCTTTTGTATCAGGGTTAATTAATTATATATAAAAATTTATTTTTCCCGAATTATGGTGATTTAAAATTATTTGTTAATTATTGTAATATAAATATTAATAAAATAATTTTAGTAATGAAACTTTTTTCGAACTATAATATTTCTGGTTTCTTAAGAATTAAATTTAATTTAAAATAAATATTATAATTTATATTTTAATATAAAATTTTATATTTATTTAATTATATTAAGGATAAGCTAAATATAATTTCTATAATATTTTAAGTTTCAATTAATTAAATAGGCTTGCAATCAGCCTCTTTATATGAGTAAGTTAAATTTTATTTTCTATTTAAATACATTTAATATATTTTAGGTATATATTAAGAAAATTAAATTAATAAGAATGTTTTTATTAAAATGATTAAATTAATAAATTACAATAAATTGTGTTTAAGAATTAAGCAAATATAATTTTCACCTGTTTACCAAAAACATGTCCTTTAGTAAAATATTAAAGGTCTATTCTGCCCAATGATATTTTAATGGCCGCGGTAAATTGACTGTGCAAAGGTAGCATAATAATTAGTCTTTTAATTGAAGGCTTGTATGAATGAATGGATAAAAAATTTTCTTTTTTAATTAAAATAGATTGAATTTAGAGTTTAAGTAAAAAATCTTAAATAATTGAGTGGGACGAGAAGACCCTATAGAATTTTAAATAAATTTATTTTACTAGAGCTTAGAATTAACAACTAGAAAAATTATTTTATTTTTTGTTGGGGTGACATTATAATAAATAAAACTTTAAATGAATTTTTCATAAATTAATGTTTAATTGATCCAATTTTTTTATTATAAGATTAAATTACCTTAGGGATAACAGTGTTATTAATTTGGAGAGTTCATATCGATAAATTAGATTGCGACCTCGATGTTGAATTAAGAAAAGAGTTTAAAGCAAAATTTAAATATCCTAGGTCTGTTCGACCTTTAATTTCTTACATGATCTGAGTTCAAATTGGCGTGAGCCAGGTTGGTTTCTATCTACTAATATATTTTTGATATTAGTACGAAAGGACCATATCAAATAATTTAATTTATTCTATTTTAGCAAAAAGTGCATTAAATTTAGAATTTAATTATGTAATGATATTACATGTAGAAAATGTTTATAATTACTATTTTAATTACTGTTTTGTTTATTCTAATTGGCGTTGCATTTTTAACCTTAATGGAGCGGAAGATTTTAAGATATATTCAAATTCGTAAGGGTCCAAATAAAGTAGGATTTATTGGTATTTTACAGCCATTTTCAGATGCTATTAAATTGTTTTTGAAAGAAAGAAATATACCATTGTTATCTAATTATTTAATTTATATAATTAGACCAGTGTTAGGTTTATTCAATTCTTTATTATTATGGGCCATTTATCCATATTTGATTGTGTTTCATTCAATATAGGTATAATATTTTTTTTTTGTACAAGAATGAGAGTTTATAGTTTGATAATTACAGGCTGGTCATCAAATTCTAATTACGCTATATTGGGTGGTATTCGATCAATTGGTCAGACTATTTCATATGAGGTCAGACTTGTATTAATTATTTTGTGTCCTGTTGTAATAATTGAAAGCTTTAACTTAATTGAATTTTATTTTTTTCAACAATTAATATGATTAATATTTTTATTTTTTCCTTTAAGAATTTGTTGAATTTCATCAGCGATAGCTGAAACTAATCGGTCACCATTTGATTTTTCTGAGGGAGAATCAGAATTAGTATCTGGGTTTAATGTTGAATATAGAGGGGCAGGATTTGCATTTATTTTTTTAGCTGAGTATGCTAGAATTATCTTTATGAGTATAATATTTTGTTTAATATTTTTAGGAAGAAATATTGATTCCTTAATTTTTCCTATTCAATTAACATTAATTTCATTTTTATTTATTTGAGTTCGAGGAACATTGCCTCGTTATCGTTATAAGTTAATTTATTTAGCATGAAAATCATACTTACCAGTATGTCTAAATTTATTAATTTTTTTCTTCATGATTAAGTCTATTATTTAATTCATTAAAAATTGCCCTAATTATAAGTTAATAGAATTAAATTTTCTTTTCTCTATTTTCAAAATAAATACTTTATCTATAAGCTAATTAACTAGTTAATTAATTTATCTCAAAAAGATTTAATTACTGGATCTAAAACAAAATATATAAAGTAAACTACTGTTAAAATTATTCCCATCTTAAATATATGGATATTCAACAGGACAAGCTCCAATTCAAGTTAATAAAATTAGAACAATGAATAAGTATCAAAATAATATTTGATTAATGGGATAATTTAATAGTCCTATAAATTTTGAATTGCTTATGAAGGGAACAAAAATTAAAATAAAAATTGATATAAATAATGCAATTACTCCTCCTAATTTGTTCGGAATAGATCGAAGAATTGCATATGCAAATAAAAAATATCATTCTGGTTGAATATGCTTTGGAGTAACTAATGGATTTGCTGGAGTGAAATTATCAGGATCACTTAATTTATATGGTTCAAGTATAATATAAAAAAAAAAAAATAACTAAAATTAATAAAAATCCTAGTATATCTTTGATGGAGAAATAAGGATGGAATGGAATTTTATCATTATTTGAATTAATTCCTAATGGATTATTTGATCCTGTAACATGTAAGAAAATAAGATGCACAATTGTTAATGCTAAAACAACAAATGGTATGATAAAATGAAAGGAATAAAATCGAGTTAATGTTGCATTATCAACAGCAAATACTCCCCAAATTCAATTTACTAAGGCTGTTCCAAGATATGGAATTGCTGACAATAAATTTGTGATGACTGTTGCCCCCCAAAATGATATTTGACCTCATGGACGAACATAACCTAAAAAAGCAGTAGCTATCAAAATTAATAAAATGATTACTCCTACAATTCAAGTCTCAAAATTCTTGTATGAGCCATAATATAACCCTCGTCCAACATGTAAATACACACAAATAAAAAATAATGAAGCTCCATTTGCGTGTGAAATTCGTAATATTCACCCATAATTAATATCACGACAAATGTGTCTTAATCTGTTAAATGCACTTGTCACATCTGCATTATAATGTATTGACAAAAATAATCCAGTTAAAATTTGAATAACTAAACATATTCCCAATAGCGATCCATAATTTCATCAATATGATAAATTCGTGGCTGCTGGTAAATCAATTAATGAATTATTTACTATTTTAATTAATGGATGTGTACGCCGAATGATATTTAGCATTTGTTAAAATTTTCTTCGTAAAGGAGACAATTTAATTCTGATAATATTCACAACAACAATCAATGTAAATAAAAGATAAATAACCATCATGATAGTTATTATTGCTGATGGGAATATATATAATTTCTTAATTATAAATCCATCATATAAATTATTTATCTGTAATAATTTATGGATGCTATCTATCCTGAATCTAATAATATTTATAGTTATAATTAAAGTTCAAATAATCATGTTTGATATTAATAATTTTTTTGAAATTAAAATTTTTCATTTGAGGCAATTCTTTATATAATATATAATATATAATATATATATAAATAAAATTAATATTCCTCCAATAAAAATAAGAAATAAAATATAAGAAAAAAAATATGAATTTATGTAAAGTATACAAATAATTCTAGCAAGCATTGTTTATACAGTAGAAGCCCGATATAGCGCGGTTGTCGGGTGACATACTTTCCCCCGCGTTATAGGCGTAACCGCGGTATATCGGAAGGTGACCTGTACAGTGACAAATGATGGGGAGGGAGGACCGGGAAAAAGGCTACAGCATAATGCACTACTATATACTGTACATAAATTACGTCACCAAATGTAGAAATAAAAAATAAGAAAACTGTATTTTAATCCAATATTTTAATCTATTTTAATCCAATGGAATATAAAATACACTATTTATACAGTACATTGCTCACTCGACCTACTGTAGGCCTAATTGTTGGTCTTAAAAAGTCCGTAATTGTTGTTTGACGGGATAATGCAGAGCGTTTCTTTTCCGCGTATTGTTTTATAAACGCGAGGTGCAGCAGATGAACATTATTAGATTCAATAAATTAATTACCTTAATTATCCGCCGTGTGATTTCCTATGACGCGTATATTTCTATGACGCGTTTCGGAGCATATACTCCATCATCAGATAATAAAGTTAAAACAGTCACTCATACGAGATCGTTAAAAGTTAAAATATCAAAATATGCATATGAACCGTACGCGGATTTGGGTGCGCACCCGTTCAAGTTCATTCTGCTACTGAGCGGTTGCTACCTTATCGTAGCCCCAGCAAGCAGACTCAAGGCAGTATCGTACAAACGGTTGGATACAAAGTTCAGGTGGTCATTTAGCACGATATCGCGACTCATTGGGTTTGCATATGCACTGTAAATTTCAAATTCCTCCAAGGCATTCATGAAGCGGCCCTTATTACACACATGTAACGATATTAAATTGGAATTAAAATCTGTGTAATTATGATTGTGTGAAGTCAGGTGTCGGGCGTAATTTGATTTGATGTTGTCAATATTTCTTATTTTCTTGGGTAAATGTTCTCGAAATCGTTTAAGGAAACCTCTCCCAGTCTGTCCAATGTAGAAGCACTCGCAATCATTACATGTTAACTTATATATGCCAGTTTTTTCTTCTGGAGGCGTGTGTTTTTTCGGTTTGAGAATATCCAGTAACTTATTATTAGTCCTGAATGAAATAGTGAAACTATTATTATTCAATATAGAGAACAAAACCTTAGGCATAAAGCTAGTGTAATTAGTAGATATAAAAATTTTTTGCGTGTTGCTGTTTATTCGGGGTTTAAGCATTCTTTTTTCATGTTTTCTCAACAATTTGTCAATGGTTAAACTACTGTAACCATTGGCAACCGCGATATATTTTATGACATTTAGCTCATCACGGAAGTCATTATCATCCAAAGGAATCGTTAATAATCTATGAATGAAACTATTGTACGCTGCCATTTTATGTGAAAGAGGATGATGAGAGTCTGCGTGTATTGTGGTGTCAGTGGTAGTCGGTTTCCTATAAATGTTGAACTTTAGTTTATTCATCTGTCGAGTGATGGTTAAATCTAGAAAGTTTATCTTGTTATCAACCTCTGTTTCAAGAGTAAACTGGATGTTTCTATTTATTTTATTTAGGCAGTTTTTAAATAATTCGATTTGTCTTATAGTACCATCAAAGATTAAAAACGTATCGTCTACATAACGTACATAAAATATTATTTTATTTGCATATATATTATTGTTCAACAAGTGAGTATTCTCATAATAATTTAAATAAATATCGGCCAGTAGGCCGGAAAGGGGTGAGCCCATTGCTAGGCCATCATTTTGAATGTAAAAAGAACCATTAAAAGTGAAATAGTTTTGTTTCAAAATAACCTCGAGTAAATTAATTAACTCATTTATTGTCTGTGTGTTCATGCAACTATTGTCAGATAAATTGTTTCTCAAGATCTGTAATGTATCTATGATTGGGATGTTCGTGTATAAATTAGTTATGTCGAACGACGCCAATTTGTGGTTAGGTTGCAGTTCAACAGATTTAATATCATTAATAAAATCATTGTTGTTCTTAATACCATGATCATTACGTAATTGTAAATTATCTTTTATCAACCGAACTAGTGCTTTTGCAGTTTTGAAGCCAGGAGCAGTGGTAAAGTTCACGAGCGGTCTGATAGGTATGTTTTGTTTATGAATTTTAGGTAGTCCTGTGAATATCGGGGCTTTAGCATTGATGGGCTTTAAGTAACGTCGTGTGTTTTCATTGAATAAATTGGTACATTTATTAATACAATTATTAAGTTCCCTAACGTACAAATCAGTGGGGTCAGAGTTTAATATATTAATGTTATTGTTAGAAATAAAATCATGAACTTTATGACTGTATGAATCAGTGTCCGTGATGACTAGCGTATTTCCTTTATCTGCCTTAACGATAAGGGCATTGTTATCGATTAATTTTGTTTTCATGCGTTTTAAGGTTTTATATTCACTAGAGTACCTAGACTGACCACGTGAAACAAGAGGTAGACTATTGTTTAATTTAATGGCTCTATTGAATTTATTATTTATAAGTACGCGTGCTTCATTTTGTAAGTGTGGGTCTGGAATAGATTTGACGGCTGCCTCCGCTTCAACGACTTCATAAATAAGTTTGTTTTTACCGATAGGTGGGAGATTATAATTTATCCCTTTATTTAAAAGCTTCATTTCGTTATCATCAAAGACTGTTGTAGTTAAGTTCATGACTCTAGGGTAAAATGTGTGTTTACAAACAATGGCAGACTCTTGGCGATGTTTTTGTTCTAGCATATGAAGTTTGCGTGATTGACTAAAATGTGTACGACGTACAATATCATATATGTATCTGTGTACGGAATCTAAAACTTTATCGATTAAGGCAGGATGAATATTGTTAAGAATCTGCAAATGCAGTTTAAACAAACGAGTGTTGAGGAGAGATTTTTTAATGTATAAAGCTTTAATTTCTTCCTTGACGCGAAATCGTTCAGCGTATTGTTGTGTTAGTTTCGCGGCCTTGGAGGAGCAATTAACTTTCACAGTAGCATACTTAGGAGTTATGTTCTTTTGTAAACAAATTTTATTGAACTTGATATGCAAGTTAGTTTTCAATAACTGAATTTTGACATTTTGGAATTTAAATACCATGCTTGCTTGGCTAGGCTCTAATTTAATATTCATGTTTAATATGGTAACCAAATCACTTGTACGAATTAATAAATTAATTACCTTAATTATCCGCCGTGTGATTTCCTATGCTTCGTCTATGACGCGTTTCGGAGCATATACTCCATCATCAGATAATAAAGTTAAAACAGTCACTCATACGAGATCGTTAAAAGTTAAAATATCAAAATATGCATATGAACCGTACGCGGATTTGGGTGCGCACCCGTTCAAGTTCATTCTGCTACTGAGCGGTTGCTACCTTATCGTAGCCCCAGCAAGCAGACTCAAGGCAGTATCGTACAAACGGTTGGATACAAAGTTCAGGTGGTCATTTAGCACGATATCGCGACTCATTGGGTTTGCATATGCACTGTAAATTTCAAATTCCTCCAAGGCATTCATGAAGCGGCCCTTATTACACACATGTAACGATATTAAATTGGAATTAAAATCTGTGTAATTATGATTGTGTGAAGTCAGGTGTCGGGCGTAATTTGATTTGATGTTGTCAATATTTCTTATTTTCTTGGGTAAATGTTCTCGAAATCGTTTAAGGAAACCTCTCCCAGTCTGTCCAATGTAGAAGCACTCGCAATCATTACATGTTAACTTATATATGCCAGTTTTTCTTCTGGAGGCGTGTGTTTTTTCGGTTTGAGAATATCCAGTAACTTATTATTAGTCCTGAATGAAATAGTGAAACTATTATTATTCAATATAGAGCACAAAACCTTAGGCATAAAGCTAGTGTAATTAGTAGATATAAAAATTTTTTGCGTGTTGCTGTTTATTCGGGGTTTAAGCATTCTTTTTTCATGTTTTCTCAACAATTTGTCAATGGTTAAACTACTGTAACCATTGGCAACCGCGATATATTTTATGACATTTAGCTCATCACGGAAGTCATTATCATCCAAAGGAATCGTTAATAATCTATGAATGAAACTATTGTACGCTGCCATTTTATGTGAAAGAGGATGATGAGAGTCTGCGTGTATTGTGGTGTCAGTGGTAGTCGGTTTTGTGAAACAAAACTATTTCACTTTTAATGGTTCTTTTTACATTCAAAATGATGGCCTAGCAATGGGCTCACCCCTTTCCGGCCTACTGGCCGATATTTATTTAAATTATTATGAGAATACTCACTTGTTGAACAATAATATATATGCAAATAAAATAATATTTTATGTACGTTATGTAGACGATACGTTTTTAATCTTTGATGGTACTATAAGACAAATCGAATTATTTAAAAACTGCCTAAATAAAATAAATAGAAACATCCAGTTTACTCTTGAAACAGAGGTTGATAACAAGATAAACTTTCTAGATTTAACCATCACTCGACAGATGAATAAACTAAAGTTCAACATTTATAGGAAACCGACTACCACTGACACCACAATACACGCAGACTCTCATCATCCTCTTTCACATAAAATGGCAGCGTACAATAGTTTCATTCATAGATTATTGACGATTCCTTTGGATGATAATGACTTCCGTGATGAGCTAAATGTCATAAAATATATCGCGGTTGCCAATGGTTACAGTAGTTTAACCATTGACAAATTGTTGAGAAAACATGAAAAAAGAATGCTTAAACCCCGAATAAACAGCAACACGCAAAAAATTTTTATATCTACTAATTACACTAGCTTTATGCCTAAGGTTTTGTGCTCTATATTGAATAATAATAGTTTCACTATTTCATTCAGGACTAATAATAAGTTACTGGATATTCTCAAACCGAAAAAACACACGCCTCCAGAAGAAAAAACTGGCATATATAAGTTAACATGTAATGATTGCGAGTGCTTCTACATTGGACAGACTGGGAGAGGTTTCCTTAAACGATTTCGAGAACATTTACCCAAGAAAATAAGAAATATTGACAACATCAAATCAAATTACGCCCGACACCTGACTTCACACAATCATAATTACACAGATTTTAATTCCAATTTAATATCGTTACATGTGTGTAATAAGGGCCGCTTCATGAATGCCTTGGAGGAATTTGAAATTTACAGTGCATATGCAAACCCAATGAGTCGCGATATCGTGCTAAATGACCACCTGAACTTTGTATCCAACCGTTTGTACGATACTGCCTTGAGTCTGCTTGCTGGGGCTACGATAAGGTAGCAACCGCTCAGTAGCAGAATGAACTTGAACGGGTGCGCACCCAAATCCGCGTACAGTTCATATGCATATTTTGATATTTTAACTTTTAACGATCTCGTATGAGTGACTGTTTTAACTTTATTATCTGATGATGGAGTATATGCTCCGAAATGCGTCATAGACGAAGCATATGAAATCACACGGCGGATAATTAAGGTAATTAATTTATTAATTCGTACAAGTGATTTGGTTACCATATTAAACATGAATATTATATTAGATTCACTTTGCCTCTCCATCCACGAAATTACTTTGTTTATGTGTATTATCACTTCACTAACATTTGGAATAACTTCTTTCACTTCCACCCCATTTTAATTTCCATCATCGTCATCGTCTTTCTTTTTCTTTGCAATTTGCATTTCGGACTGCATCGATGATATCTTTATCTCCTATACATTCTGTAACAAGCTCACCGTTGTCAACTTCTGCCCAGTCATTCAAGTCATCTAGAGTGAAGTTGCAATGCAGAGCACTACTCGCAAACTGTACATCACTATTAGTGAGTCCGGCAACAGAGCAATTTCCATCGGCGATGTTTTGTTCAAAGGAACATTTCTTCCAGCAATTCTGAATCGTAGCCGTACTAATACTTTCCCATGCAAGACCTATTGAATACGCAACTGTTTTCAGGTTTATTGACTTAAGGTAAATTTCCATTTCCTCATCAGAATTCACTATAGCACTCAGAAGTTCACGGCGGTAATGCGCTTTAAATGCTTTTATGATGCCTTGATCTAATGGCTGGATCAGTGCTGTAGTGTTTTTCGGCAAGAACATGACTCCGATTTTCCCATCTCTTGACTGTAGCATATCAGCAGGTGGATGTGCTGGACAGTAGTCAAGGGTCAGTACAGCTTTTTCTTCGAGGTTGAGTGATCGCAGGTGGCTTCTCACAGATGGAACAAATTCTTCATGGAACCATTTACCGAAAATATCACTTGTCATCCAAGCATTTTTTGTATTACGATATGTGATGGGTAATGACGTCATGTTAACATGTTGAAAGCATCTAGGATTTCGGCTTTTTCCTATACAGAGAGGTTTAACTTTGTGGCTGCCTGATTTATTTGTGGCAAACAGGAGGGTAACTCTATCCTTATTTATTTTTAATCCAGATTTATTTATTGAATTATTCACATCCAGAGTTCTGGTAGGAAGCATTCGAAAATACAGAGCAGTTTCATCACAGTTATACACTTGATGGTCATTTAAATCGTTATCGATCATAACTTTGTTTAATGCCTGAGGAAAAAGTGCTGCAGCTTCACTGTCACATGATCATGCTTCCCCTTCAATGCTTATCTGGCTTATACCATGACGAGATTTCCATCGCGAAAACCACCCATCAGATGCATTAAAGTCACTGTTGCCATGTAAATCACTATGGAATTTCACAGCTTGAGCTCTAATAACTGGTCCTGACAGTGGCACACCTTCACTTCATTTTATTAAAAGCCACCTGTACAGACACTCATCTAGTTCACTATCCTTACCTACTTTAGTCTTTTTTCTTTGCAACCCCACTTCACTTTCAACTGTGTTCACAAAACTTTTAAGTTTATCTTCTTTCTTCATCCACCCTCTAATTGTTCCTTCTGGGATGCCACACTCACGTGATAAACTTGCCTTTGACTCTCCGTTCTTCATACGATCAATTATTTTGAGTTTATCACTCACAGAATATGCTTTTCTTTTCTGCGACATCACAAAACTCTACACTATGCGAATTTATGACAAAGACTATACACTTTGATACGATAATATCAGAGTATGATCTTATACAGTACTGTAATATAAGAGTACACTATGAGGGAGAGAAGGGATTTAGTTGGCTGCTTGCCTTGGCATGAATTCTTAGAAACGTAGAGACTGTAAATACGGGGCAATTGTTTATGTCTACAGGTACACTTGAACTGGCAATTCTGGCTGTTGTTTACAACGCCGTTTCCAACAACAAGCCTTTGTTTACAATAAACGCAACGCATTCCAATGTGGCTACGGAAGTCACGATAAACAATTCATAATTTACTCACTCTCTACAAGTAAGAATTTTCGCTAATAACGGGCGACATACTCTTCACCGCGTTATATCCGAATCCGCGGTATATCGGACCGCGCTATATATTGGCCTTCTACTGTATCAATAAAATAGAGCCCATTGATAATGGGTGTTTCATAAAAATAAAATTTTTATAGATCCTTAAAATTACTATTAATTTTTCATACAAATGTTTCTATACATTTCAGTGATATGTATCGTTTCAATCATTAACAGCAAATTAAGTAGCCGAATCTAAATAATTTTGGGAAAATATTAACTTCTTTTAATTAAACATGGGTACGAATTTTGAGCGTTGCATGTGTTGAAGATCAAAGGTCGATCCGCAGTGTACTGCGGAAGCATGCATATTTTGTAGGCTGTACGATTTCCGTTCCTGTTGTGTTGCCTGTTGAATGTTGGTTGGGCATCGGTGAACGTTATTTGGACGGTAAGATCATGAAGGAAATCAGGTTAGTTAATTTTTAATTTTTCCATTTCCCATGTTTTAAATATAATATATAGCAAGAATTACCAGAATTGCAAACGCCTTTGCAGTAAACGTAAAATGATTTTGAAAGGCACTTAGCTGTAACCACGTGTAAAGCTGAACGATTTTAGTTTTTGGAACGTCATCATATTTTATAGATATAAACTTTTGTCGAATCCATCTCTTTGTAAGCCATGTAACGTATTACCATATGAAGTATGTAAAGGTATGGATGAATAAAGTGAAATTTATTTTGGTGTGTAGTTCGGTCCGCTATTATTTTTGTTTCGTACAGCCGAAAAGTTGGCGCGTTTTGTTTCCATTTGTTATTTGTGAAGCAGAAATTGGCCACTGTTGTATTTTTCTACTAGGGTTTATCACAACGTTTGCCATTTAAGTTGATAGACTGGGTACCATAGTATTTGAAGAAACCATTGGTAAAAGTGATTTACATTGTATCTGTGAGCTTTACTAACAGAATTAGCTTAAAGTCTGTTATTAATAAAGAAGAGTCACTTATAATCAGGGCAAAATCGTTTAAGATATAGTTGTAATGTATTCTCTCTTGGCAATTGTTTATGAATGTCTAGTAAAGGTTAGACTCGATTATAGTTTGGTGTAATCGACTTTCTCGACGCCTTGGTTTGGTAAACAGGTGTAACTTCATTTTTCATCATTATTGGCAGCTGTAACTTTTCTCTAACTTTAATACTGAGTCATTTTTATGATTGCATTGAAAAACATTACAAGGAAAACATAAAATGTAATATAACTCCACCATTTGGGGTATAGCACCATTTCCTGAAAGCATCCACTCACATAAACACATGTACACACACATATTCGCACGAATACTAAACAAGTTTGAAATATCTGATTGTGAGTTTACTTTATAAAAAAAGACAAACATTTCTCAATCATCATTTTTAACACAAACTGTACTGATCATATAACTGAACACACAATCTGATAATAATTGAACATAAATATAATAATGACTGAGTGAAATCTTGTAAAAGATGAGAAGAATTTAAGGAAAAGGAAAATTATTTTGAATTTAGCAGGCAATAATAATTACTTCACCAGTTCACTGACATTAAAAGCTCTGATGAAACAGATTAATGTGACAGGTGTACTGCAACTGTGGTGACAGACATCTGCTCCCTGTGCCAGCCTGGAGCAATCAACACCAACTCTATCCAAAGCCAGGAACCATCTGACAGACACCTTGGGTAGTGCTCGGCAACCCTCTGACAGCCCCACTGTGACAACCAAATTTTAGGGATAAAAGCAGTGTGGCTAAGCCGCAAAATCCATTCCATCAGACAATGTGAAGAAAGCAGGAAAGAAGAGGAGTGAGATGGAAGAGAAAGAAGATGATCCAAAGCCCACAGACTGGGACAGTAGTAGGCTTTACAACCTGCTGCTGAATGTAGAGTACTGCAGCAGAGAAACAGAAGTGAGGGAGGGCACTGCCGAACATCACATCGCAGCCAAGCGGAACATTCACTGCAGCTCCAACTATTGTCCTTACCCAACACCTCATTTAAGGGTCACAAATGTGACAAGATGCATGACTATCAATATTTGTTGTCTTGTGACATAACAAATATATTGACATTATTAAAAATTAAAACACACTTGCAGAAGTAATCTACTATTATTGAATAACATAATTTGCATATAAATATACCATTATTTCAATCTGAATGATAAGATAATAACCTGAAACTCATATTTTTTTTAAATTAGATAAATTAGATGAATACATATAATATTAATTGAAAAACACATTAAACTGGGATGTTTTTTATGAAACATTAATTGTAGTTATTTTACATAACTTACTTCTACCATCAGCTATTTACAAAATAAAAAAAATCAGGACAGGGATTCACGATTTGTCACCCGCATAGAATTAACAATGTTCCCTGATAAAAGCACATAATACTTGCTTAGACAATATAGCACCTATTTCACACACTCACAGTCACTAAGAATCAGATTCACAATTACATTAACACTACGTTCACACCTATATTCACTTACATTCACTATTATATCAGACTCTAAGAGCTGCCTGAACACTTCTTCTGCCTTATCCCCCGTCTCCGCTAACAGTGCTTCCATATACTGAGCCATTGCCTTCTCTTCCTAAAAAAAAAAAAAAAAAAAAAAAAAAAAAAAAAAAAAAAAAATAATTAGTAGTAGATTAATGAACACATTTATAACTTAGGTAAATTAAAGTACACTATACACATTTATAGCCATTTTGTACACCAAAATCCAACAATTAATATACAAGTAACAGCTTCACCATCTTGACTTGTCTAACAATAAAAAATAAGTTCATGCAAGCATTTTACAAAACCTTTTGTTTCCAGTAATGCAGAAAACAAAATAAAACAACTATATATCAAAGAATATTGGTCACTGGTGCACCAGAGTACAAAATACAAAGGAATCTAACAAGATACATAAGGAATATTATGAATTTGAAAAGAAACAACAAACAACACTGAGAACAACAAAAAAGTGACAGAATTAGGAAGCACAAATAAGTTAAATACATGGCTAATATTATTAGATGTAGTGAGTAGATGCAGATGTAGTATACCAGTTGAAGAAGTATTAAAAAAATTAAAACTAACAATATGAGAAGATGTGAAAACAAAAGCAAAATATCATGTATAATAAAAGAATGTGTTAAACAGAACTACTTTCGGTTCAATAAAAAATTTTACATGCATAAAAAGTACTGCCAATGAGATCATTAATGTCACCATAATGGCCAAAAAAACAGATGAGTAAATCTGATAACAAAATAATGTTAATTAAACAATATGACATAAAATTAAGAAATGGATGAGGTATAGATGATATTTTGATAATATAGGTAATGATAAAAAATAAAATTATTCTCGGAAAAACTTAATAATACGAAAGAGAGCAAGCATTCAATTTAAAATAAAAATATGAAACAAGGAAATAAATTTATATGAGATCTTAACATACAAATAACAGAAAATAATAAATCAGACAAAGAATTTAGTCAACAAAATGTTATAGATTAAATAAAGTGAAGAAATAGAAAAATACACGATGAGGGAAATTAAGAATTATCTGGGATCAATATCATATATAGGATACGAGACAGGTAAATTAAAGGTTTTTAAAAAAATACAATATTGAAGTAACGATAAAAAAACCGTATTGGATATGATTAAAAATACGAACAGTGAGGTGACGAAATATTGAGAAAAGTGGCATGTATATTCTTAGTTGTGGGGAATACGATTAAGGTGTATTTAGGACGAGACAGGTCATCAGTTTTTCCAGAGGTTTAATGAACATAAGAGGAGTGAACGTGAAATAACCAAAAACTCATTAGGCCTACACACAAGACGTTTTATAGAAGAAGGTCACAAATTTATAGACCTAATGGAAAATTGTAAGATAATAAAAGGCATAGCCAAATAAAGAAAAGGTCAAGAGAAGAAGCAGAGATGTTAAAAATAAGAAATATAAATAAAAAAAGATTAGTGGACATGCATTGTTTGAAAATTAAGAAATATTTTATGGAATATATGTAAGGAAAAAATTTGAAAACAAGAATGGGACATTAGATTGAATGAACTCTGCACGAGAAAGTACCATTAGAGACAAACCACCAAGCGGTGGAGCTTTACAAAAGACAAGGTACTTGATCATGACCTGCAAAAATATTGTTCCTTGAAAAGTGTATAAAATAGTTCTTTAAATATTGTATTAGTCTGAGCCAGTAGTATTTGTATACAAAAAAAAAAAAAAAAACAAGGGAGATAATATTTTTCTGTTGCTTTTAACCTGATGATGATTTAAGTATCTGAAGTATTAGTCGATGTTACAGCGCTTTTGTAATTATCTGTACATAAAAAAACTACAAAGTTCGAATAGTGAAGCCACTAACCCTTCATTTTACATTTAAAAAAAATATGCATCAGGACATGATGCATCAACTACTAATCTGATGCATAAAAATTACATACAACTCATTTCAGAACATAGCAGAAGTTGTAAACTGTGGAGTGAAAGCACTAACTTTACATTTGTACATCATTGGATTAGTGACCTTGACTTCACTCCATTCAAACATAAATAAGGCTAAGGCCTGAGTAGTTGTCTGTCTCATGTGATTTCTCTAAAGTAATATTAAGTGTTTGTTTTTAATAGTGATTTGATAACCTCAGTGATTTTAATGATTGTTATATATTGTAATCAGTACACATGATGGACTGAGAAGAATTATTAATAGAAATCTAATAAAACGTGTTATTGTTTTACTGTTTCTGGTTTTCTTTTACTTCATACAAAAGTTCTACAAATCCATAATAGTTTCTAACATAACAATGTGGATACATGGGGCGGATACATGAGATATGTATCATCATGAGATGTATAACATATGTGGATAGAGGATACATGATATTACACAACCTTTAAGTTCTCAGAGAGAATAGTAAAATATTTTTTTAAATTACATACACAGTATATGTACATAGTAAATAGTGTAACTGTGGCAAACATTTCCTATATTAGTAATTATCATATATCATACACAAACTATTTACTAGATTCACATCAACTTCAATGTACAGCATATCTTGAGGCACCACTGCATCAAAGCTGTTTTCATCACTTTCTGATATGTGGAATGAAAAAATATCGGTATGGAGAACCATACATGACATCCATATTCTAAGATTTATATTTAAAATCATTTTTGAAATGAAATATTACCATAGAAACTACTTCTTTCTACTTACTGCTTCAGCCTTAACCACAGTACTGTGGTCACTAACGTATACCACCTCACGTTATCGCACTCGATTTTCACTGATGAAGGAAGTCGATGGCATTGCGGAAACGTCTGGTTTTGTAGAAAACATTGGACTACGGCCAAATATCCTGGGAAGGAATTTTAACAAAAACTACTTCTTTGTTGCCGATAACGTTGTACACACACACACACACACATATATATATATATATATATATATATATATTGCGACAACACAAATTACTAAACTATTGGCGCATAGGATATGATAGTATGTGTATTTCAAATTACAAGTCTATATTGGAGGGTTTAAGATTATTTATTGTACAAACACAAGTTATAGTTTATATGGTATATTTGATATGTACAGAATGTAATGTTTGATATAGAGTCTTTCTTTTAAAATGTTAAATAATGTTCATACGCAAGACGTGATACGTTACATAAAGAAGATTCCCACGATGATGTTGTTGAAGAGACGGGCAGGTCTTTGCGGTGTAGTTGGTTCGTCAGGTGTGGCTTATAAATGACAGACGTTTCCCCAGAAACGTTTACAGCTGGGCTGGCGTCCTGTAACAGCTTGGCTGATGTCCTGTAACAGCTGGGCTGGTCCTATAACAGCTGGGCTGGGGTCCTATAACAGCTGGGCTGGTGTCCTGACAGCTGGGCTGGTCCTAAAACAGCTGGGCTGGTGTCCTATAACAGCTGGGCTGGCGTCCTATAACAGCTGGGCTGGTGTCCTGCAATTCCTACGATGAATCTGACGCTTCGCACACACAACGGTACTACGGATCTTATTACTCGCAAAATTAATATAGAGTTTATGACCAAGTAATATCTCAGGTGACAGTGAGTTTAATCTAATAACGGTATAATGAGCTTATACCACTCCGGCTTCTTCAAGTGTTCACGCGAATACCAAGGTCTACCGCGATCAGCAGACCACCCTATGAGGAAATCTTGCACTAGCACGGAAACGTCTTGATGGAACAACTTACTATTGCATAACAATTAATGATACTGTCACTGCGGAAAATCTCGCACAGTGGTACAGTTACACTCACTTAGTACACACGTAGTGTGATGGTACAATCATGGTACATTGTATAATTACATAAAATATGTTAACGAGATCATAAATATTGTATTTTCCTATTTTTTGACATACCCAACCCAACCTCAAACACCCGATATAGAATTTACAGTGAGTGGACTATATTGCAGTATTTGCCAGGATTTGAACTAATTCATGACAAAAAACGGTGTCACATCACAAAAACAGTGTGCAGTTATTGAGATAAGCAGAGCCAAGCCTTCGTTACGTCAGAGGCGGAGAATGTGTTGACAACTACAAACAGCGATGTCAACAATTTAGACAAAGGAATGTGACGTCAATACACCCCACTTCCGCAGATTTCAACCAGAAATTGCCGTCATTTCATCTGCAGCTCTGATTTGAGCTGGCCGGCCGCCCATTCACTTACGAGTGAATTTTAACTTTTTAGACCACTGTAGGTGGTTAATAAACAGTATAATATCAAAATGTATTAAGGAAAGTAATAGTTCGGTTTGGTGTAGGCGTCCTCGACCGATTAAGTCGTTCGTAAACAAGATCGACGTATAGAATCGGTCCCACGACGGTGGGTTACGTGGGTTAACCAAAGGTGTCCCGTCAAGCGCAGTAAAATACACCGATTGTGCCGATATACGAACGAGACTGGCAGTGCGAGGAAGCCAACACGGAAATTGGTGAGAGCGTTCCTTATATATTTTGAATCCTTTATTTCCCAATATATGTTATTGTAGAAATCAATCATTTAACAAATTATTCAAAATTTCAATCAAAATTTAAGGAGCTCCAAAATTTAAATAAGTTGTACCATGATAATGAAAGGGTGAGTGGTTGTGTGCGTGCGTAATTATTCTAAGTGCTGGGTTGAGCACCACTATATAAATATAAATATATACATGTTATTATTGTATAATCATTTAAACATATAATCATTAAACTTA
Source organism: Magicicada septendecula (assembly GCA_034769895.1). NCBI lineage: Eukaryota > Metazoa > Arthropoda > Insecta > Hemiptera > Cicadidae > Magicicada > Magicicada septendecula. Next base: position 15,296,024 of record CM068370.1, read on the forward strand.
ATCAAAGTTATTATTACACATTATGTTTTTGGAAGGGTTACAGTTGGTTTTAAAAAATGTTATGTAACAAAGTAAAGAATAAAAAGGGGTATTTCATTGGTAACAATTAGAACAGCTGTTTTGTTATTTCAAGCAATTTCCATTTCCTATGACTTCGCGTAACGAACTTCTGGCCCATAACTTAGTTAATTGCATAGATGGCGTCCTAGTTTTGTATACATAACCACATTTGTGAGATATATCGTATTTATAAATTCAAAAATAACGTAACTATACAGTAGTACTACAATATTAATACTACCGTGTGTAAATAGATAATATCAACTGTTATGCGTCACACGCGTTACTATCCCCGAAAAGTCTTAACAGATCCTTGCAAGCGGTAGAATCTTGTACAAGGATTGTATGTACCGTTCGCGGTAGCAGCAGTGAAGAACTGGCTGTAATTTTACGCACAATGCGTTAAAACAATACTGTGTAAATGTACTACACACACAGTTCTGAGTCTTCCCGTTTCACTAACGACGAATAGTTTTTACAACACCTTGCAAGCGGTAGAATCTTGTACAAGGAGTGCACATCCCGTTCGCGGTAGATGGCGTAGAAGAACTACCTGTGTAACGACAGGCTTAAGAAAATTTCCAACCACCACTCAGCATTCTATTGGTGGATGGAAGTCACATGGTTATTACATAGTGACAATGCACTTTTCATGCAGTAGAGTGCATTTACTTTGTAACAGCATGCATAGCGGTAATTGGACTACCCGTACCTCATGCATAACTGCCTACATACTAATATCATACATGAACGTAAACAATAGTCCGACAGGTATAGGGATTGTAGCAATACATATGTCTAAGTTCAGTTCAATGTCAAACACAACGATAAATACTTCACGCACTGTGGATACTGTGATACTGTCACTGCGGAAAATCTCGCACAGTGGTACAGTTACACTCACTTAGTACACACGTAGTACTACAATATTAATACTACCGTGTGTAAATAGATAATATCAACTGTTATGCGTCACACGCGTTACTATCCCCGAAAAGTCTTAACAGATCCTTGCAAGCGGTAGAATCTTGTACAAGGATTGTATGTACCGTTCGCGGTAGCAGCAGTGAAGAACTGCCTGTAATTTTACGCACAATGCGTTAAAACAATACTGTGTAGATGTACTACACACACAGTTCTGAGTCTTCCCGTTTCACTAACGACGAATAGTTTTTACAACACCTTGCAAGCGGTAGAACCTTGTACAAGGAGTGCACGTCCCGTTCGCGGTAGATGGCGTAGAAGAACTACCTGTGTAACGACAGGCTTAAGAAAATTTCCAACCACCACTCAGCATTCTATTGGTGGATGGAAGTCACATGGTTATTACATAGTGACAATGCACTTTTCATGCAGTAGAGTGCATTTACTTTGTAACAGCATGCATAGCGGTAATCGGACTACCCGTATCTCATGCATAACTGCCTACATACTAATATCATACATGAACGTAAACAATAGTCCGACAGGTATAGGGATTGTAGCAATACATATGTCTAAGTTCAGTTCAATGTCAAACACAACGATAAATACTTCACGCACCGCCCGGGAAACGTTTACCACTCGCGCACGCGCGCACATTTCCACAAACACAGTACATGAATAACAATAAATAAATAATGCACAGTTTTAATAAACTAAACCCTTATCCTTACTAAATACAATTGATAACATAACCAAACTTAACCATCTACCAATATAACATGAATGACCATTGTCTGTGTAATATATGTGAACTTGCCCCGCCTATCATGATCCTGTGATTCGTTGCAGGATTAACCCCTTCCTGCATAAAAAAAAAAATTTTTTTTTTTTTTAGTTAACTAACAAAAATAAAAATTTTTTTTTTTTATATAACCAAAACAATTTCCTAATCCTGAAATAATAATAATATCCTCGAACTAAAATCAAATAAACATCCTCAAATCAATACTAACATTTCCTAACTGTCACTTTGACAGAAGCACCAAATCAAAAGACTCGTGGTAACCTTAAAACCAAAACAAATACACATGTTCCTGACATCAGATAACCAAATTTTATGCAGGGTCACAAAGTACACAGACGGCATTCCTTATCTAAACTAGATTATTGTTCATTCACAGAGTCATCTTACATACAACATTTAAACCTGAACTGACATATTTACATAGCTACACATTCGTACCCCTATATCCTGACATTTATTTCTGAGTTTACGGATCCTTTGTATAATATTTCCTCAATGAGGAAGCATGGAATTTACCAATCGCACGGTTGGTATTTGGGTTGGTTAAGATAAAGGTATTTTTCCCAACTTGCTCCGACAGGGTATACGGACTATTATACAGCCTAAAAAACTTCGCGGCTGTGTTGTCCTCCCTTCTTCCAACATTTAATGCTCGTAAAAGCACACTCTCTCCAGTCTTGAACTTCACCAGTTTATGTTCCGCATTGAATTTTTCCGTGCGCTCCTCTGCGCACTTTTTAATGCGTCTTCTAGCCTCGATTTTCTTTATCTCAACTGGTATAGGCATATTATGCGTCGCTATCCTTTCAATGTGCTTACCCCAGACCCGGCCTGGCATTTCTCCGGTTTGGAGTTCATTCGGAGTATACCCAGTAGTAGAATTATAATTTCCATTTATGGCTGATTCAAAAAATTCTAGGAATTCCGGCCACTTACTCTGATTAGTATTACAGTACGTACGGAATAACCGTCCCAACTCCTTGTTGACCCGCTCGGCCAAGTTACCTTGCGGTCTCCGGATCGCAGTCAAGACCGTCTGAACACCGTGTTTCTCAAGCTCGGAGTGCCACTTGGTGTTCGTAAATTGCTTACCTTGATCTGAGAGTATCTTCCTTACGGGACCATTTTTCGGCATGTATTTATTTAGCATAATGTTTATGACAGCCGACGTTGTAGGTCTACCAATAGCATATAGGCTAACATGTTTGGTAAAAGCATCCGTAACAACCACAAGGTTCTTCATTCCACGCGCCGCCCGAGGAAGTGGACCCAAAAAATCAATGCAGACAAGGTCATTTTTATTACGCACAACAATGTTACCCATTTCAACCTGGGTATGTTGGTTCGGATATTTCGCTGTTTGGCAGATGTGGCATGTGCGGAGTATGGCCTTTATTTTCCTGGTCATATTTAGCCACACAAAATCCTCCCGCATTGCCAGGTAACATTTATAAGGCCCCGCATGAGCCAGACTCTCATGACACATCCAGGTGAGGTCTTCCACCATGGCGTCAGGCACCATAATCTTCCATCCGCCGTTGATAATTTTATACACTACGTCTTTATATATTCTGTACTTAGGGTTTTCTTGTATCCGGATAGCGTCACATATCCGCTTCAACTTTGTGTCCCGCTGCTGTTCCATACCAATATTTTTTAACTTATTTTTAAGACTGTCTTCTAATTTATATTTGACAGCTAGAATTTGAACTTCCTGGTTATTAGACGCATGACGTTCTTCCACCATTGGAGGGTATCGGCTTAACGTGTCAGCTGCTTTGTTCTCGCTTGCCTTACAGTACTTAATGGTAAAGTCGTACTCTTGGATGGCCATGATCCAACGGGATATGCGAGCGTTCGCCAACTTGCAGCACAACATGAACGATAAGGCCTGGTTGTCCGAAAGGATTTCGAAGTGTTGTCCAACCAGGTAATAACGAAATTTGCTGATGCAGTACACAATAGCCAATATTTCTTTCTCCGATGTGAAATAGTTGCGTTCGGCCCCTTTTAGTGACCTACTGCTGTGCGCAATTATTTTGTGTTCACCCTTCTCATTCCGTTGGTAGAGTACCCCCCCAATGGCATAATCAGAAGCATCGCAATTCAGGACATATGTGCCCCTTTTCTCAGGATGGAACACGTGCAGGTTTCTACTATACAAATTTTTAGTCGCGTCGAATGCATGCTGATGACGCTCCTCCCATCTCCATTTAGTACTCTTGCGAAGCAGTTCTAATAACGGCTCAATTGTCCCAGAATATTCTGGAGTAAAACGTCGGAAGTAACCAGTCAATCCAAGGAACGCTCTGATATCCCTGGGTTTTGTGGGTTTCGGGAACTCCATGATCGCACGTATTTTTTCCGGGTCCGTTGCTATACCTTCTGCTGAGATAATATGTCCCAAAAATTTAATTTGCGATTTCCCAAACTCGCACTTTTCAAGATTGAGAGTCAGGTTAGCGGCTTGCAATTTCTGAAATACAATCTTGAGATGTTCAAGATGTTCCTCAAATGATTTTGATATGACCAAAATATCATCAACAAATATCCTGACAAAGTCCTCCACCTCGGGTCCCAGAGCTAACTCCAAACATCTGACCATGGCCGCTAAACTTGTAACCAAACCAAAGGGAACTACTCTAAACTGATAGCATTTATTTCGATATAGAAATGCTGTGTATCTTCTTGACTCTTTGGCAAGGGGAATCTGCCAGAATCCACTTTTGAGATCAAGGCGAGACATGTATTTAACACCTTGACATTTCATGAATAGGTTCTCCGCATTCGGAGCACAGTCGTAGCATTTTTTTGTAATAGAATTAAGATTTCTCATGTCGAGACATAAACGAATGTCGTTATTTTTCTTTTTCACAACAACCATAGGATTTAAAAAATTGCTATCAGTTCGTTCAATCACACCATTCTGAAGCATACTCTTAACTTCCGCATCAACCTGTTGTTGATAGTGAAGGGGGATGGGGTAAGTCTTCCATACAAATTTATTTTCATCGGTGACTTGAATGTTGTGTTCATATACATTCGTGATGGTAGGATTTTTTGAAAACACAGATCCGAATTTATCAAGCATACTTTGCAGTTTATCTTGCTCACTGCTCGTTATCTGCCTGCTGTGAGTCCGCAGATTATGTGTTATCTTATCGGCAAGTTGAACAGCTGGGCGAGTTACAGTAATAGGTTCACAATCAGACCCCGTCTTACCCCTCCTGCATCCTAACCTGATATCGTGTTTACTATTATTAACAGTACATTTCAATATTTTATTTGGAAAATCAATGGTCGCGTGCAGTTTATTTAATACATCCACTCCCAAAATAACATTATACACGAGTTTCTTGACAATAAGCACAGAGACTTCTATTTCCATTCCCTGAATGGATACTGTTATCATAGCTTGACGGTCAACCCTCTGAGATTCACCCGTCGCTGATTTTATGATTTTGTGGGCTGCTGGCAGAATCGGGATTTTTTTAAAATGTTTCCTGTGCCTCTCTAGGAATCGCTCATCCGTTAACGAGATTTCTGCGCCGCTGTCAAATAAAACTTCGCCGACACATCCGTTAATCTTCGCGTTGACAATGAGGTCAGTGTCATTTTCAATACTAATACTTTTCTCATTTTCATTACTACTGTTATTGCAAATTAAACTATCTCTAATTTCGGCAGGATATAGGCCGGACACCACGAATTTATTCTTATAACTAACATCTCTCACATTTGATTTATTGAACTGCTTTTTATGGTTACAACGGGCTTTTGAAACTTCATTCATACCTTTATGTTTATGAAATTTCCGATTGGTATTTCTATTAGGTATTTTATGTTGTTTTGGTGACTGTGTTTGCTTGGTTTGAGTTTGATACTGAAAATTTTTATTCGGTGTTTCATTACTGCTACCCCTGTTATTCGGGTCGTCTATACCTTCCCCTTTTGTAAGTAATATGAGTAGCTCTTCCCACGACTTAACTCCTTGCGTACAGACGGCCACCTGTATACCGCGTTCAAAATGGTGCGCAAGTTTACTTACCATGTCAGGTTCGGTTAAGTTAGGCTCAAGATATCTAGCTCTTGATATCCATTGCCTCACATATGATTCTTTAGAACCTTTGGTATTGGAATATTTTCCAAACTCCAGCTGCGCACGGATCTTCCTCTGGATCTCCTCATTCCAGTACCTAGCTCTGAAATGTCTTACCAGGCCTTCAAACGTGTTGATTTTATCCTGGACAATAATGAACCACTCCGCAGCTGTACCCTTAAGTCGCCGCACTATGAAATTAATTCTATCAGCTTCACTTAAGTTGTCACCAATTGCCTGTAGATCCCGCTGGCACACCTGAATGAAATTCATGGGATTTTCATTCTCCCGTCCATAAAAATTTTGCTGTGACTTGACGTCATCCAAAGTCTTATATACATACGTGGTACAGTTTAGTGGTGACGAGGTACTTTGCAATCATGACACTTGATGTTGTAGCTTTTGAATCCGCAGGTCTCGTTCGGCCATTAATTCATTTATCGTGGATCTGTGTTGCACTACTTGCTCTGCCATTCCAGAGAGTTTCGCTTCATATTCACTAAGTCGTGACTTATTGACTTCCAAATTCGCCTCTATATCAGCTTTCATAGTTTCCACGGTCTCGCTAATATGCTTTTCTGCCGCTTCTATCATTTGTTTGCTTTGTTTTGATTGCTCCTGCACGGCCGCGTATGATTTCTCGTTTTCCTCATGGAGTGATTTGTTTTGTTTCCCGGCTTCTGCTGAAAGCTTCTGTATACTCACCTTCATCTCCTCTTTATTGGCTTTCATTTCTTCTAATAAGGCCGCTAAAGCATTCTTGATTTCTGCAGTATCCGCCATAATGATTAAAATTAATTTAAAATTTAGTAAATTTAACTTTATTGATTTATACGCAAAGCAAGTTATTATTATCACAAGATTAGAACGTATTGTAACCAGTTTATATACACACAGAAAAAGCAGTTCAAAATATCAACATATAAATAAACCTTATCTAACACAACAACTAATAATCTACCTCCAATATACTGATAAAATCTGTTCATACATGATATACAAGAGAATATGCACACTTGAAAAATTATATCCTCAGATTTTCATATGAACAATACACATACAATTATTACGTTAATTATACTTATACGTCGGATTTTTCCAACAAATTTTATATTCATAGACAAATATATAATAGCATAAAATTTCCGCTATTTTACGAGCCCCACGTTGGGCGCCATAATATCTCTATGCGACAACACAAATTACTAAACTATTGGCGCATAGGATATGATAGTATGTGTATTTCAAATTACAAGTCTATATTGGAGGGTTTAAGATTATTTATTGTACAAACACAAGTTATAGTTTATATGGTATATTTGATATGTACAGAATGTAATGTTTGATATAGAGTCTTTCTTTTAAAATGTTAAATAATGTTCATACGCAAGACGTGATACGTTACATAAAGAAGATTCCCACGATGATGTTGTTGAAGAGACGGGCAGGTCTTTGCGGTGTAGTTGGTTCGTCAGGTGTGGCTTATAAATGACAGACGTTTCCCCAGAAACGTTTACAGCTGGGCTGGCGTCCTGTAACAGCTGGGCTGGTCCTATAACAGCTGGGCTGGGGTCCTATAACAGCTGGGCTGGTGTCCTGACAGCTGGGCTGGTCCTAAAACAGCTGGGCTGGTGTCCTATAACAGCTGGGCTGGCGTCCTATAACAGCTGGGCTGGTGTCCTGCAATTCCTACGATGAATCTGACGCTTCGCACACACAACGGTACTACGGATCTTATTACTCGCAAAATTAATATAGAGTTTATGACCAAGTAATATCTCAGGTGACAGTGAGTTTAATCTAATAACGGTATAATGAGCTTATACCACTCCGGCTTCTTCAAGTGTTCACGCGAATACCAAGGTCTACCGCGATCAGCAGACCACCCTATGAGGAAATCTTGCACTAGCACGGAAACGTCTTGATGGAACAACTTACTATTGCGTAACAATTAATGATACTGTCACTGCGGAAAATCTCGCACAGTGGTACAGTTACACTCACTTAGTACACACGTAGTACTACAATATTAATACTACCGTGTGTAAATAGATAATATCAACTGTTATGCGTCACACGCGTTACTATCCCCGAAAAGTCTTAACAGATCCTTGCAAGCGGTAGAATCTTGTACAAGGATTGTATGTACCGTTCGCGGTAGCAGCAGTGAAGAACTGCCTGTAATTTTACGCACAATGCGTTAAAACAATACTGTGTAGATGTACTACACACACAGTTCTGAGTCTTCCCGTTTCACTAACGACGAATAGTTTTTACAACACCTTGCAAGCGGTAGAACCTTGTACAAGGAGTGCACGTCCCGTTCGCGGTAGATGGCGTAGAAGAACTACCTGTGTAACGACAGGCTTAAGAAAATTTCCAACCACCACTCAGCATTCTATTGGTGGATGGAAGTCACATGGTTATTACATAGTGACAATGCACTTTTCATGCAGTAGAGTGCATTTACTTTGTAACAGCATGCATAGCGGTAATCGGACTACCCGTATCTCATGCATAACTGCCTACATACTAATATCATACATGAACGTAAACAATAGTCCGACAGGTATAGGGATTGTAGCAATACATATGTCTAAGTTCAGTTCAATGTCAAACACAACGATAAATACTTCACGCACCGCCCGGGAAACGTTTACCACTCGCGCACGCGCGCACATTTCCACAAACACAGTACATGAATAACAATAAATAAATAATGCACAGTTTTAATAAACTAAACACTTATCCTTACTAAATACAATTGATAACATAACCAAACTTAACCATCTACCAATATAACATGAATGACCATTGTCTGTGTAATATATGTGAACTTGCCCCGCCTATCATGATCCTGTGATTCGTTGCAATATATATATATATATAAAAATATGCATAAAATTAATGGCTTATATAAGTTAATGATTAATCTCCAATAAGTAGTGCTCAAGTTTCCAAAGTTTTAATATTATGATGTCCGTAATTAAAACATCAGAGCAGGTTTAGTGTGAATGAGGGCACACTGTGGACAAAAATTTTCAACATTTCCTATTGAGCGTTGCTTAGAGTAAAGCTGCGAATCTACAGTGTATGTTTCACAGAACAAACACGCGAAAAAGAAGGAGCGCTCCGAAGTCACTCATGGACCCTCAGCATCTTGCAGAGGGTTCATTCCCTAAAGACGAAAAGTCTGTCTATGAATCATTCCTCTGTAAACACGTGCAGTTACACTGCCCAGCGATCCACAGGAAGCAAATTGATTTCCATTTTTTCGGTTTGCACGCGTTATGTTGGTGTGGGTTCGGCACTTTCCATTTAAAAAGCGTGCAAATGTAAGAAAATAAACATGAGTGAGGCCAGAAATAACGTGAATTGTGTGTGTGTATGTGTGTGTGTGTGTGTGTCTTACCTGCCTTTTTATTGCTGTAGGCATAATAATAAAATGGAAACGTAAACATTACATAACTGAGATATGCTTACCTGCCACGAACGATATATTATTTTATACATGGAGGAGTTCAGTGACATATTTGAAATCTAAATTAAATTATTGGATCTAAATTGTTTTGTAACCATTTTAACCAAAATGTTGAACTTCGGAAAGAATTTTTTGTAAGTAAAAACGTAAAGATTTACCTTACAGCCTAAACCGGCTTTCACCTTTAGAAGGCTTCATCAGAGGCTGCCATAGGTAGCGTTGTCCGTCTTGTTGTTGGCGACGGGAAAGTTTTTCGAAAGATCGAAGCTGTGTGTGTGTGGTGAGATGTGTTCGAATAATGCGTGCGATTTGAATTGTGTCTGTTCGTTTAGGATGTCGTTTTTGTTTTTGTGTGTTTGTATATTTCTAATTGTTCTAGAGTGTCTAGTTTTCGGCCTTTTGTGTGTACGTGTAGAATGTTCATGTTATTGTCGATGTTTTTATATGTGTGGTTTACTTCAATGAGGTGGTTTGCAAAGGTAGATTCTGTGGTGGTGTGGAGTGCTTTTGTGTGTTCAATGTATCTCTGTTTGAAGCTACGTCCTGTCTGGCCTATGTAGAATTTATTGCAATTTGAGCAATTTAGCTTGTATACACCGGGTAGATCGAATTTGTTTTGTGCTTTGGGCATGCGTTTTGATAGTGTGTGTTCTGTTTTGTTAGTAGTTTTGTAAGCGATTCTGTATCCTGCTTTTTTGAATTTGTGGGCAATTTTTTCAGTTTGTTTGTTGATGTATGTTAGTGTTATGAATTTGTTGTTTTCTGTCTTTGTCTGTTGTTTGTTTTGTGTAGGAGTTTACTGACTATTGTTCTGTCATAACCGTTAGATTCTGCTAGATATTTTATCGTGTTTAGTTCGTCTTTGTAGTCTATTTCATCTAAGGGGATGTTGTTAAGTCTATGTATCATGGTTCTAAAAGCAGCTAGTTTGTGTTGTATTGGGTGATTGGAGGTGTTGTGTATTAGTGTGTCAGTTGTAGTTGGTTTCCTGTATATACTGAATTTGTGCCTGTGTTCTAGTTTTGTGATGGAGAGGTCTAAGAAGTTTATGGTATTGTTGTGTTCGTATTCGGCAGTGAAGGTTATGTTTTTATGTATTTTGTTTATGTGCGTTAGTAACTGTTCACATTGTCTTTTGTTTCCCCTGTATAGTATTAGAATGTCATCAACGTATCTATGCCAATATAGTATTTTATGTGAGTGTCTGTTATTGTTTGTGAGTATGTTTGTTTTTTCTAAGTGTTGGAGGAAGACTTCTGCTAGAATGCTGGATATGGGGGAGCCCATGGGTAGGCCATCGTTCTGTGTGTAGTATTTATTGTTATAAGTAAAGTAGTTTTGTTTTGTGATAATGTTCAGAGTTTCTGTTATTTCATTGATAAGTTCGTCTGGTGTCTTGTTCTGTTTTGTAGGATGGTGATTGTTTCAGAGATTGGGATGTTTGTGTACAGGTTTTTAATGTCAAAGGAGGCTAATGTGGCATTATGGGGGATGTGTATGTCTTTTATTTTTGTTACTAGGTCAGTGTTGTTTTTTACTGCAATGTTGTTGTCAATTTGTGTGTGTTGTCTAATAATTTTGTCTAGATAGTTTGCCAGTTTGTGTTCAGGGGCATTACGGTAGTTGATAATGGGGTGGATCGGAATGTCTTCTTTATGGATTTTGGGAAGCGCTTGGAGTGTAGGTGCTGATGGCCGGATTTGTTTCATGTAGGGCTTTTGTTTAAGTGTCATAATGTGTTTGGCTTTGTTGACTATTTGTTTTACTGAGTTTTGGTATCTGTCGGTGGGGTCGTGTTTTAGTTCTGTGATGTTGTTCTGTTCCATGAAGTTTTGTACTTTTTTGTGTAGGTTGTCTGTGGGCAGTCGTGTCAGCTTTGTCAGCTTTTTACAAATGTGATGTTGTGTTTGTGTGCCTTTTCCCTCAGTTTGATGGCTGCGTGTATTTCTGAGTTGTGGCTGTTGTTGTCTGGTGTCTTATGTACTCCTATTGTGTTGTTTATATTATGTCTTAATGTGTCTTGATGTACTGGTGCTGTGTTTTGTATATTTGTTTCTGTGTCAATTATGAGCTTTGTTAGTGTTTGGTTGTTATGTTTGTAATGTATGTTATGTTTTAGGCCTTTATCAAGGAGTGTTTGTTCGTTTTTTGTGAGTGTGATGTTCGTGAGGTTTACTGTACGTGGGTAGAATTTGTGCGAGGGAATTATATCTGTTTTGATTGGTGTCAGGTTTTTACTTCCATGTTCCTTAAGGAAATGGAAGTATGGTGATGGCAAAAAAAATCGTGTTCGAGATTATTGCAGATTCTGATTGTACTACACTCAAAACATGAAAAAAAGTCGTTTTTCGAAAAGTGTCTGTGTGTGTGTCTGTAGATTTTTTCTATGGCAAACGATAACAGCCGCAAATTCAAACAGAATCAAATAATTTTTTGCATGCAGCCCTGATTTGTAGAGTACTCGCGACCTATTGTTTTTGGTGAAGATCGGTTGAGGGAAGGGGGTAGTTTACCTGAACGGTTTTTTTATCAAGGGTAAGTTTGTTTGTTTGGCAAACGATAACAGCCGCAAATTCAAACAGAATCAAATAATGTTTCGCATACAGCCCTGAATAGTAGGGTTCTCAAGATCTGTTAATTTTGGTAAAGATCGGTTAAGGGAAAGGGGTAGTTTACCAGCAACGTTTTATGTTTTAACAAGGGTATTTTCTATGGCAAACGATAACAGCCGCAAATTCAAACATAATCAAATACGTTTTTGCATACAGCCCTGATTTCTTGAGTACTAAAGACCTATCGTTTTTGGTGAAGATCGTTTAAGGGAAAGGGGTAGTTTACCTGCCACGTTTTTTGTTTTATCAAGGGTATTTTGTATGGCAAACGATAACAGCCGCAAATTCAAACAAAATCATATAATATTTTGCATACAGCCCTGAATTGCAGTGTTCTCAAGACCTATCGTTTTTGGTGAAGATCGGTTAAGGGAAAGGGGTAGTTTACCAGCAACGGTTTTTTTATCAAGGGTAATTTTTACTTCCATATTCCTTAAGGAATGGAAGTATGGTGTTTACTTTTTCTATGGTAAACGATAACAGCCGCAAATTCAAACAGAATCAAATGATGTTTTGCATACAGCCCTGTATTGTAGAGTTCTCAATACCTATTGGTGTTGGTGAAGATCGGTTAAGGGAAAGGGGTAGTTTACCTGCAACGTTTTATGTTTTAAAAGGGTATTTTCTATGGCAAACGATAAGAGCCGCAAATTCAAACAGAATCAAATACGTTTTTGCATACAGCCTGTTTTGATGAGTACTAAAGACCTATTGTTTTTGGTGAAGATAGGTTAAGGGAAAGGGGTAGTTTACCAGCAACGTTTTATGTTTTAACAAGGGTATTTTTTCTGTGACGAACGATAACTGCCGTAAATTCAAAGAGAATCAACTAATGTTTTGCATACAGCCCTGAATTGTAGAGTTCTCAAGACCTATTGTTTTTGGTGAAGATCGGTTAATGGAATAGGGTAGTTTACCAGCAACGTTTTATGTTTTATCAAGGGCGTTTTCTATGGCAAACGATAACAGCCGCAAATTCAAACAGAATCAAATAATTGTTTGCATACAGGCCTGAATTGTAGCGTACCCAAGACCTGTCGTTTTTGGTGAAGATCGGTTAAGGGAAAGGGGTAGTTTACCTGCAACGGTTTTTTATCAACGGTAATTTTTTTCTATAGTAAACGATAACAGCCGCAAATTCAAACAGAATCAAATGATGTTTTGCATACAGCCCTGTATTGTAGAGTTCTCAATACCTATTGGTGTTGGTGAAGATCGGTTAAGGGAAAGGGGTATTTTACCAGCAACATTTTATGTTTTAACAAGGGTAATTTTTTATATGACGAACGATAACTGCCGTAAATTCAAACAGAATCAACTAGGTTTTTGCATACCTTTTTGAACTGAAGAGAACTCTAGGTCTGTTGATTTTGTTGAAGATCGGTTGAGGGAAGGGGTTGTTTATCAGCAACGTTTTATGTTTTAAAAAGGGTAATTTTTTTTATGACGAACGATAACTGTTGAAAATTCAATGAGAATCAAATCATTTTTGCACCCTTTCCTGAGTTGCAGAGAGCTCAAGGTCTATTGATTTTGGTGAAGATCAGTAAAGGGAAAGGGGTAGTTTACCTGCAACATTTTATGTTGTAACAAGAGAAATGTTTTTATGACGAACGATAACTGCCGCACATTCAAACAGAATCAAATATTTTTTTTCATGCTTCCCTGAATTGTAGAGGGCGGAAGGTCTGTTGATTTTGGAGTAGATCGGTTAAGAGAAAGGGGTAGTTTACCTGAAACATTTTATGATTTAACAAGAGTAAAGTACTTAATTTTTATAAATAAAGTATCCTGATAAGAAGCTCATAGTAATCCACTGTAGAAACGTAGATGAAATATCAATAAATGAAGAAGTTAGGTGAACGGGGTGGGGTTAATTTTCTATTATTAAAAATTATAGTTGAAGGTGGAGGGGAGAATTTTTTGTATGTGCACTACGTTATCGGCAAAAAAGAAGTAGTTTTTTGTTAAAATTGCTTCCCGGGCTCTTTAGCCGTAGTCCAATGTTTTCTGCAAAACCAGACTTTTCGGCAGTGCAATCGACTGCCATCATCGGTGAAAATCGAGTGCGAAAACGTGAGGTGGTATACGTTAGTGACCACAGTACTGTGGTTAATGCTGAAGCAATAAATAAAAAGACGTAGTTTCTATGGAAATATTTCATTTCGAATATGATTTTAAATATAAATCTTAGAACATGGAAGTCATGTATGGTTCTCCATACCGATATTTTATTTTTCTGTCGTGTTTTGTCTGTATGTTATGTATTTGTTTTTTTGTCCTCTTTTTTTTTCTCCACTCAATGAATTGTTTTTGAATTCTCCAGACATTGTTGCTTTCACAATATACTGTAAAGAATAATGTTCGTAATATTACAACCTGCATTTTACACGAATTATTCATTTTTCGTCAGAAATTAATAAAACAATTACCGTATGTATACAATCCGAGATAACCTCGCGCACTAACTTGTAAAGTGCAGCCACGTCTATATCTTTGTGCATATATGTAATTAAAATTAATATGCTTCACTGATAATTTCACACTTTGAAATTATATTTTTGGCACGAAAAACTATAATAGTTTATGTAATATCGAAAACAAACTTACACTGCGACCCATGTATACACAAGCGGCACCATAATATTATGTTCTTGGATTTCGTTGTCCATGACGTGTCCGTTACTTAACTAAATATCATAATATTATGACTACGCAATTGCAAAACGTTATTCTTCTATTGAATTAAATTTAACACATTTATACTAAAATTATACAAATAATTTTTAATAAACCAAATTTATTACAATCATTGATATATAATACGGTATATTTTGTGTATATATTGTTTCATAATTACCGTATATTTCCAAACGAACGAAAATCAAAATTGAATTTGACTTTTAATCGCCTTTATAAAATTTTCAAGGATACCCGGATATTTATATATATATTATATATAAATTTATATTATATATTGTAAAAAGACCCTGTATGTCGGTCTTTACAAAAGAAAAAAAATAAAATGGAAATTTCAATAATAACAAAATTTCCAAATAATAAAATTATTTTGTTTATGTTTAAGAGGTATGTATACTAGATAAATCTGTTTTTTAAAGGGTTCTGTGAAAGTTTTAATAACAGGTAAGTATTTATGGACCGTCGAGCACTTCTTGAAGATTTGCACCAAGTCTGGAGTTAAATAGATTAACTCCAGGTAATAATCGATTGGTGACTTTCCTTACTGGTCCAATATCTTGTTCAAAATAGAGTATATTCCTTTCACTTAATACCTTCAGCCTTATAAATACCCTTAAATTACCCTGTGAAATAAATACAGATACAAAATAATAGAAATATAAAGATTTATTGACAATTTTAGATAAATAATCGATATTTTATCGATGGAGAGCAATTATCGACTCTGTCTCAGGAATTATCGATTGTCATACAGAACAAAATTTTATGTTATATTAAAGACAGGTTCTTTTAGCGATTAAGAAATTAATAGTCAGAGAAGGGTGACGAGAAAGTATAACATTAACAGTTAACACATATAAATACAATTATTACTATTTAATAGTATTTAAATAATTCAAGTTATGATATTAGAATAAATGTTTTGTCGAACCAATGAAGACTGATGTGACGTCAGTAACGATGATGTAGTAGGCAGGTTTCGTTTTCAAGATGGCCGCTCCTTGGTTGGTCTCGGCTATGGTATATTCGTCGAGTCAGAAAATTACTATAAAATTACCTTCATCAGGGTCTAAAATGTCCCCGCACTGGTGTAATAAGTCTGTTAATCTATTTAGTGTATTCTGGTGAAGTGTTCAGTGTAAACTTGCGTTAGTTAGGTTATTTTCTATTTGTTCAACTATTACGGCTAAGCTTTCAAGTTGCGGTTAGGTTTGTAGAGTAAATCAGTTGTAATATAATGTTTTACCGTTTACTGTCACTCGTATAGTGAAGTTAGAGGTTTGTTTTCACTATTGTCGTGAATGTTTTTATAGTATTGGCTTCAAAAAGTGTTTAATTTGTCTAACTCTCGTTCACTGATTTCAAAGGCTATTCGTTAGCTTCATGTTCAACTCGGTTTAAAGAACGTTTTTGTCACACACCTATTCAGCTTGATATTCAACAAAAGACTAATTAACTTGGTCATAAATCTTGCCCAGTTAATCCTTGAAAAAGTATTGTTAACATTTTTCGATTTCATACACATTAGAAAATATTACATTATATATGGAATTTTTCTATTTTATTCCTTACTTTTATGAATTATTAATCTTATTATTAGTTTAATCATCTTATTCCCTTTAAATTGATGTATTATAGTCCATATCTGTAGACATTTTGTGGAAATTAACAAATTTTGTTCACACTTTGGAAATATAGGCTCAAAATTGGATTTCCGTTTTTATATAAAATTCCTTCCATTTTAAATATTATTAATACTATTATAATAAATTTTAATTAGTCATATTTCTCTTCCTTTCCTTAAATACATATAAATTACACCTTTTAACTGGTTTTTTGTGTTAATTTGTAGATTTGACATTGTTCTCTAAAATTAATTAATTTATATATTTTGACAATTTACAAAATGTTAAGGTATATTTCCTTATTGTCATTTTAATTCATAGGATCATTCCTAGTAGTAGTTAATTGTGTTATCTTATATAAATCTGGGTAGTTTACAGGATTTATTAGTGAATTATACTATTTTATATTGGTTCTCTGATTTCACCAAATGGCCTAGATTTTAGAATTTTATATTTCTTTCTTTCTCAATAAATTAAACTTGATTCCTCCTCTGACTTTACATAACTACAATTATATGAAAATAACATGATCTATAACTTATTGTTTTGTGTAGTAGTTAATTAACACTACAGTTATTAAAATAATTAATTATGAACATTGTTTATTAATCTGCACAATTTAACATATTGCAGATACAGCTTAAACATATCTCTTTTGACTATTTTTAATCTAACATAGCATACCTTTTAGTACATTATTACTGGTATGTAGGTTATTATTTATCAAACATAATTCTTTTTTAAAACACATAACATAAATCTTATTTTCTAATAAACCTTACAAATACATTTATTTAATACATTGATTTTAGGACTGTGAAATAATAGTCTATTTAAACATGTTACACTTATTCATACTATATTAGTACTATTCCTTTTTGGTTTAAATCATTATTATTGTGATTCCCCACATCAGCAAACATTAATTCCCATACTCTATTTATTATCATCCTTTTTTACAAAGGTCTTTTTAAATAAGGATTTACATAAAAACAATAAAATACTGGAAACCTTCCATTTTATTATTTTATCATGCTGGTTATTATTAGACTTTAAAGTTGTGATATAGCATACTACTAAGTTATAGTATCACCAACTTTAAGTTTATTGCATTTTTTTAAAAAACACTTATACAAATTCACTTTCACTGTTGGTTCTGATATTCTGAGTCTTATTATCTCAGGCCAGACCTTTAGTCATCATGGACCATTAAGACTAGTTTATTTTCTTTATTACACAATAGCTTTAGCCGGTGCACTTCTTATAACGCTATACAACACTTTATTTTTCTCAATAATTACATTTTTATAAGATTTTGGGGATGTTATACTTTCTTTGACATAGTTTTTGTGGGTTTGGGATTGATAGTAGTTTATATAATAATAGGTTTTACTACGGTGTTTCTTTCATACTATGTCTTCTTCTCCTCCTGTCTTCCTTCTTGTCCTTCTTCATATCTTCCTTCTGGTATTCATTCTTGTCCCTCTTCTAGTTTTCATTCTTGTCCCTCGTCTACACTCTTCTGTTCTTCTTTCCTCATTCTTGGGAACCAAGGTACTTGGTGTTATCACGACTGAGGTTTAGTTTGGAGTATTGAATTTCTTCACTGAACTGACTTTATTCTTCTATTTGTTTTTAGAGTATTTTGGTATTCACCACTCTTTGATTGAGTCTCTTTTTTCGGGATATTGTCTTATGTAACTGGTTTACTGCTCTGAGCTTCCTGGGTAACTTACTGGTATTATTTATGAGTTGATGAGTTGCTTCAATACTTTCTTTGGTTTCTTTTAACAGTGGTTTTTATATATTATGTAGTGAGGATTTTTATCTTATTGTGTTTCATTCCTCTGATTTATTTAAATGTCATTTAATATTATTACAACATTTTTTGATGTAATTAAATTTTTATCATTTCATATGATTTACAATGTAGTGGATTTTCTGTCACGCTACAGAATGCCCTTCTCCAGAAGTAATTTTTTCAGACTATACTTGCTTTGTCTGAAACAATTGCTTATGATAATTATTCAAAGTTTGTTATTATTTTGGACTTCCTTCCATTTTAAAGTTCTCTTATTTATATCTGAGTTTATATCACTCTCACTTGATCTTCCTTGATAGTAATAGTCTTCTGAGTTTCATATTTATTATTTCATTTTTATATTCCTTCTTAGTATTTTCTCCTTGGGATATTTTCTCCCTATCGTTCCCTACTTTGTGAGCTGGTTCAGTTCAGAGAGGCACTGTACGCTACTTTCCTCTGCTGTCCAATACTTCACACATATTTGAGTACAGAGGCAAATCATCTCTGCTCAAAAAATATATTAATCCTGCTGGAATTATCATCAGACAGATTAAAAAAATTATCCAGAATAGTACACATTTGTTACTATTTAAAAAATATCTTTGGGATACTTCACTTATTACTTATTATATTTCTCAGAGATTTTAATATTTCTATCTCAGTTGTTCATCTGACTTATTATCTGGATGTTTCTTTCATTTGATATTATGGTAGGAAGCTCTTCTATTATTACCTTTTTATACTTTTATTATCATATAAATCTTTTGGTTATAAATTCTTTATTACCTTCTGGTTTTTTCATTATAATCTGCATTATTTGTAGTAGCATATCTTTGTGACATTTTTAGACTGTTTCTTGTTTCTTAAAATTTCCACTTGTTCTATTTTCTAGAATTTTTTATAACTGTCATTATCATAATTGTCATTTAATTTATAAATCATTTTATATTAATTCATTTAATTAGATACATTTTTGACATTATTTTCACATTATTCCGGTCATTGCGATTATACTTGCAAGTGCTGGTTTTTTTTATTTATTTCATTATGAGGTCATATTTTCTCCTCATACCACTTAAAGTTTCATTCTCTCATAATTCCAAAGAAGTTTTTGTACTTTATTTTATTCACTCACTTAAATCGTATTAAAGAATTTTTTCTTTTTTATTTCCTTCAACAACATTTTACGGAAAGGTTTTTATTCTTCATATTGAACTTAGACATGATTAAACTGTCTAGAATTATTTGTTTTTTGACCTTAGATGGTTTTATTTCTAAATTCTCTCCTTCTTTATTATTATATTATAGCCATAAAGTTTTTCTTAGATAATCGGTATGTAAGGTGATCTCATTTATGTTTAAAATTTTGTTGACTTATTTCAAACTCTTCTTATATTATTCTTCTTTTCAAATAATTTCTTTCAAATAATCTTTTATGTAAGATTGGCTCACACCTTTTTAGAATTTTGGGGTTTTTATGTTTTTAAACTTCTTCTCTTCTATTCTAGCCATAAAGTTTTTTCATATTTTCTTGGTATGTAAGGTGAACTTACTTATTTTTTTTTTTTTGAATTTAGTTGATTTTATGTTTTTAAAACTTCTTTTCTTCTATTCTAGCCATAAAGTTTTTTCATATTTTCTTGGTATGTAAGGTGAACTTACATTTTTTTAGAATTTAGAGGTTTTTATGTTTGTAAACTTCTTCTCTTCTATTCTAGCCATAAAGTTTTTTCACATTTTCTTGGTATGTAAGGTGAACTTACTTATTTTTTGAATTTAGTTGAATTTTTAATCATAAAATTTCTTCATGGATGCCTGGTTAAAAACACCCTTGACTTTACTTGAACTTATTTCTTTGATTTCGTAGGTGTTGTTGTTATTGTCTTTTGAGACGATATAGGGACCAGTATACAGGAGCAATAACTTTTTTGTTATCCCTTCTAGGGAACTGGGTAATTCCCTATTCTTCAACAACACCTTCTCTCCAATGGTATAATGGATAACCTTACCCATGCATTTATTGTATTTGCTCCGCCGTTTCTCCTGATCTTCGGCCACCTTATTACAAAATTGAATTTTATTGAATTTATATTTATGTTCTCTTGGGAACTCCAAGATGTCTGCAATTTCTCTAGGGGGTTGTCTCTCGTACATTGCGGAGTATGGCGTTATTCCTATTGCTGGATGGTAGGCCAGGTTGAGGAATTCTTCAGTGGCCTCCAAGTATTCTTGCCACCTTCTCTGCTGATCATGGCAATATGTTCTTAATAGGCGCCCTACCTCTCGTAAGACTCTTTCGGCCGGGTTACTGCTTGGGTGGTATACGGATGTCTTGTATGTGTGAACCCCCATGGATAGCAGTGTATCCCGCCATCTCCTCCCCTTGAATTGCGTTCCGTGGTCGGTTATGATCGATACCGGTCTTCCGACGGTTGGGAAGTACTGGTCGATCAGGATATTAAGAACTTTCTTCGTAGTCGCCCGATTTGCTGGGTATAGCTTTATGAACTTAGTGTAATGGTCCATAATGATGACGATATATCTGTATCGGTGGCGGCCTCCACTGCGGGGAAATGGCCCGCAGATATCCAGGAATACTTTCTCAAGTTTAAACTGTGATGTTATTGGAATCATCTGCCCTTCTCTTTTCTCGTTATTAGTTTTTACGAGTTGGCAGATGCGACAGTTTCTAATATACCTCCGTACCTTCCGATTGATGTCCTTTATATAACAGTTTTCTTCCAGGGCCTTTACCACCTTTAAAGCGCCCATATGCCCATATCGAACATGATAACTGATCACTACCTCTTTCTCGATATGGGTTGGAATTATTACCTTCCATTCCTCCTTAAATAATGATGGTTTGGAAAACAGGATTCCCTTATGTATAGTATAATATCGGGATATGGTTTCATCTCCTGCTTCCAATCTTGAGATAATATTAATTAATTTCGGGTCAGCTTGTTGGTGTGTGCTTAGTTGTTCTAGAACTGATTGTAGACCGGCGCTGCTGCTGAGAATATGGTACACCTTCAGAATACTCTCCTTCTCTCCCTCGAACGTTTGCTTGTCAATGTCAACTCTAGACAATACGTCCGCGACGACATTCTTCCTTCCGGGGATATACTCCCACTTCAGGTCGTACTCTTGCAGCAATAGTATCCACCGCGTTAACCTTCCATGACTCAGCTTACATCTCTTAAGGAATGATATAGATTTATGGTCTGTCCGGACGGTAACGGGATAACCAAGAATATATGTACGGAACTTTCCGCACGCGAACACGACACTCAATAACTCCTTCTCTGTCACATGATAGTTTTTCTCACTCTGGTTCAGAGCTCTGCTGGCAAAACAGATTACAAGATGCTCGCCCTCCTCATCTTCTTGATATAAAGTAGTGCCAAGGCTGATGTCACTGGCATCGCAATTAAGAAAGAATGGCTTGTTAAAATCTGGGTGACGGAGTATAATATGTTTAAGAAATTTTTGTTTTATGAGAGTCAATATGTTTTGTTGTTCATTACCCCAGATCCATTTATTTTTAGATGACAGTTGCGGCTGGAATCTGGCAGTCAGTTCGGAGTACTTTTCCTGGAACTTGCGGTAGTAGTTACAGAGTCCCAGGAACGACTGTAACTGCCTTCGATTCTTTGGTGTAGGAAAGTTCTGAATTGCTTCGACTTTTTCAGCCGACGGTGAGATTCCCTTGTCATTTAATATGAAGCCCAGGAATTGTATCTCTTTAGCAATAAAATGAGACTTTGCTAACTTCAGAGTAATATTGTTTGCTGCCAGCTTCTGTAAGACATGTTCCACACGGTAGCAGTGTTCCTCCCAAGATTCTGAGGACACTAGCAAGTCATCGACATATACGGTGGTGAATTTTAGTGCTTCTTGGCCAAGTATCTGATCCATGCAGTGCACAAAGACTGCGACTGAGTTTACCAGTCCGAAGGGCAACCTCTTAAACTGGTAGTTCCGCCCTTCGAATATAAAGGCCAGATACTGGCGACTCTGTGGATGTAATTCCACCTGCCAGTATCCGCACACCGTATCCCAGGTAGTGAAGTATTTGGTACCGTGGAATCGTTTTAATATCTCCTCAATCTCACCGGGCGAAGTCCTGTCATTTATGATCATCTTATTTATCTCGCGCGCATCTAAACATAAACGGACTTGTCCGTTTTTCTTAGGAATAGCCACGATAGGACTTGTGTAAGGGGAATGGCTACTCTCTATAATGTCACGGTTAATCATTTGCTCTATTTCAGCTCTTACTGCCTGCTTTCGTGATTGCGCAATGGGGTAAGACTTCCGGTTAAAGTCTACAGTGTCTCGGAATTGTAGAGTACACTGGAAATTCTTCACTTTACCGGGCTCATCAGAAAAGACTGATTTGTATTTATTGTATATATCGATTAATTTGTTCGCTTGGTTTGTTGTTAACCCTTCTCCAGTTGTACCGCTCCGGAAATCCCTGATCTCCTGGATTTTTTGCGACCATAAATCTTCATTGGATGTGTCGTCTATTCTCTGTTCAATTATGGATGTTGGTTGGATGTAATTGATTTTTCGGATTTGCTGATGGATACTATCGGGAACAACTTGGTCACTACCCACCAAGTTCGCCGTCCAAGTATGTCCGTTTGAATATAGTGATAATGTTTCAGTTCTTAGATTAATGATGGCGGAATTTCTCCTAAGCACATCACACCCGACCAGTATATTAAATGGCAGACCGCTCGCCACCAAGAATTCCATGTCTATCGCTATACCACAGCTCATCACACTGGCGGAGACTTGTCTACGTATAGTTTTGTTTTGTCGGCCGGTTGCTCCCAACAAAACAATATTATTCAACGGCAATGTTGGTAAAGTTCTCCCGCACTCTTGCTGTATCCTCTCCAGTTCCGTCGTATTTATTATTGATACGTTTGACCCAGTATCGATCATTAACTTGGCTGGGATGCCTTCTACCTTGGCGTCCACATGTATAATCTCATTATTGAAGTTATTGGTGGGACTCCTGTTATCCTCTTCCAATAACTCCTGTCTGATGTCTTTCAGGTAGTTGCACCCGATGATGGTAATACGATTGTGATTATTTACTATATTGCACTCATTCTCATTATCATACCCAGTAGTCAGAAGCAGTAATGGGTTCTGGTTATTTCTTACTGCCTGTGCCCGTTTAAAGGCTCGGCATCATTATTTCTTTGAGCCATATTATTGGATGCCTCATTCGGGATGCTCAGGGTGGTTACTTGCCGATCTGTTCTATGGTCTTCTGGTCGTTCATGGTGCGACCTTTGTTCAGTGTTGTCCAAACTATTACTCCTACGTGTCGGATAGTACCTCGGTTGGTCCCGTTCTAGGCTCCTCCGCCTTTCTTCGTATCTTCGGTAATTGTTCCCTCTATGGTGGTTGAAACCTCGCTGTCTTCCATCTGTGGCCCGTATGAAGTTCACTCTTGGGCGAGGAAACCTATTATTACTAAAATTACTATTATTGGGACCCACACGATTAGCATTATTATGGTAGGAACTATTACCATAATTGGGGCTTCTCTGACTATTTACGTTACCAGGGTTGGGATTGTGGTTACCCTGATAACCATTAGAGGGTCGATTCAGGTTTTGCTGGTTGGGACCCGTTCTATTACTGTCATTGTAATTGGTATTATTTCCAGTGTTTCCATTATTATAATTATTATTTCGCGGGTATGTCCGAACTCCTTGGTACCCATTATTTACGTGGTTCGCACCTTGGTTATTATTCTGGTACGTCCTTGGTTCGGGTCCATCACTTCTCCTACGACTCTGCCTGTAGTAATCTTCGTTCTCATAATTCTCCAGGAGTTCGGTCATTGCCTGGATGGTTTTTATCTGGCTGCCCCTCCTAGCGCGAATCACTTCCTCATCATAATGATAAGACAGCTTGTTAATTAAGCATTCCTCCGGTATGGCTGGTTCTAAGTGCTTGGCCATACACACTTTGCCGAGGAAATACGCTGTCATTGAGCTGCCGATTTGTGGTTGGTAGCGGCCGTGGCAGATATTATCTCTGATGAGATTCTGTGTGGTCTCTGACCAGTATTTGGCCTTGAACATGCTCCTGAACTGTTCATAGTTATTGATGTCGCTCCGGTTTGCCATCCACCAATGGTCATTCACTTCCCGAAATGACTCGTCAAGGATCTCTCTATTCTGTACCCATCGGTTCCCTCGGTGTTTCTCGATGTACTCCTCTATTCGTGCCAAGAACTCCATTGGCTTCCGTTTGTATTGTCGGAAATTCAGCCATTCTCGGTTCTCTGACATGGGGAAACTGTGATATCCCGATGGTCTGTTTTTGATTGACTCTATCTCCTCCTGGCTCTGACGCATCTGTCCAGTTATGTTTACCATGGCGGCTTCCACGCCGTCGCATCGTTCAGTTACTTGGGTTCTCACTTTATTTACTTCCTCCAGGGCAAATTTCTTGGTCTCCTCCATTTTAGTTTTCTGCTGTTCTCGGACCTGAGTAATTTCCTTTGTTATTACTTCACGGACTTCCAGCACTTCGTTTTCTGTTAGCCGACATCTTTCGTCTACTTCTCGGATCTGCTGGTTAACAACCACAACTTCCTGTTCTAATTTCTTTACTATTGATTTTTTGGTCTCTGTTATCTTTTTATTTAATTCCTCTTTGGCTAACTCAATCCTCTCGTCTAACTTATTCATGTTCTCTTGGTTTGCTTCTCTTAATTCTTCTCTCAGCAATAAATTGTCCTCTCTCAATTCTTCCCTTAATTGTTGGTTGTCATTTTCTATTTTCCTACTGGTTTCTTCCATTTTTCTTCTAAATTCTTATTGTTTTCTTCCATTTTCCTTTCCATCTTCTTACTCAAATTTTTACTGGTTTCTTCGATCCTCTTATTGGTATTCTCTATTTTGCGGCCCAATTCTTCCTTTGTTGATTTGAATTCTTCTTTCAGAGACTGGTTGTCTTCCTTCCTTTCCTTATTACTTTCGTCCATCTTCTTGTTGGTATTTTCTATGTTTTTATTTATTTCACCCAAATCTTCCTTCAAGGATAGTTTGTCTTCCTTCCTGTTCTGCTCCATTGTTCTCATCATTGCTCTGATCATCTCCTGTATGTTACTATCCTTGGTCGGTGAAGGTTTCTCCTTTTCTGTGACATTGACTTCCCCTGTCTGCGTTGTTACTTCTAATTGTTCCTCTGGTGGTTCAGGTTGTTTATGTTTTACTTGGATTGGTAACACTTCCGGATCCTCCACCGGTGTTGCCTTTTTATCCCCCATGTCCATCTCTTTCTCGGCCTCTGCCGCCCTCTTTTTCGATGTAGCTCGTCTCTGTATCTTTCTGCTGTCTATTAATCAATCGCTGCCAAGCTTAGATTGTTAAGCCCTCTAAGTTGGACGCCACTTTGTAAAAAGACCCTGTATGTCGGTCTTTACAAAAGAAAAAAATAAAATGGAAATTTCAATAATAACAAAATTTCCAAATAATAAAATTATTTTGTTTATGTTTAAGAGGTATGTATACTAGATAAATCTGTTTTTTAAAGGGTTCTGTGAAAATTTTAATAACAGGTAAGTATTTATGGACCGTCGAGCACTTCTTGAAGATTTGCACCAAGTCTGGAGTTAAATAGATTAACTCCAGGTAATAATCGATTGGTGACTTTCCTTACTGGTCCAATATCTTGTTCAAAATAGAGTATATTCCTTTCACTTAATACCTTCAGCCTTATAAATACCCTTAAATTACCCTGTGAAATAAATACAGATACAAAATAATAGAAATATAAAGATTTATTGACAATTTTAGATAAATAATCGATATTTTATCGATGGAGAGCAATTATCGACTCTGTCTCAGGAATTATCGATTGTCATACAGAACAAAATTTTATGTTATATTAAAGACAGGTTCTTTTAGCGATTAAGAAATTAATAGTCAGAGAAGGGTGACGAGAAAGTATAACATTAACAGTTAACACATATAAATACAATTATTACTATTTAATAGTATTTAAATAATTCAAGTTATGATATTAGAATAAATGTTTTGTCGAACCAATGAAGACTGATGTGACGTCAGTAACGATGATGTAGTAGGCAGGTTTCGTTTTCAAGATGGCCGCTCCTTGGTTGGTCTCGGCTATGGTATATTCGTCGAGTCAGAAAATTACTATAAAATTACCTTCATCAAGGTCTAAAATGTCCCCGCACTGGTGTAATAAGTCTGTTAATCTATTTAGTGTATTCTGGTGAAGTGTTCAGTGTAAACTTGCGTTAGTTAGGTTATTTTCTATTTGTTCAACTATTACGGCTAAGCTTTCAAGTTGCGGTTAGGTTTGTAGAGTAAATCAGTTGTAATATAATGTTTTACCGTTTACTGTCACTCGTATAGTGAAGTTAGAGGTTTGTTTTCACTATTGTCGTGAATGTTTTTATAGTATTGGCTTCAAAAAGTGTTTAATTTGTCTAACTCTCGTTCACTGATTTCAAAGGCTATTCGTTAGCTTCATGTTCAACTCGGTTTAAAGAACGTTTTTGTCACACACCTATTCAGCTTGATATTCAACAAAAGACTAATTAACTTGGTCATAAATCTTGCCCAGTTAATCCTTGAAAAAGTATTGTTAACATTTTTCGATTTCATACACATTAGAAAATATTACATTATATATGGAATTTTTCTATTTTATTCCTTACTTTTATGAATTATTAATCTTATTATTAGTTTAATCATCTTATTCCCTTTAAATTGATGTATTATAGTCCATATCTGTAGACATTTTGTGGAAATTAACAAATTTTGTTCACACTTTGGAAATATAGGCTCAAAATTGGATTTCCGTTTTTATATAAAATTCCTTCCATTTTAAATATTATTAATACTATTATAATAAATTTTAATTAGTCATATTTCTCTTCCTTTCCTTAAATACATATAAATTACACCTTTTAACTGGTTTTTTGTGTTAATTTGTAGATTTGACATTGTTCTCTAAAATTAATTAATTTATATATTTTGACAATTTACAAAATGTTAAGGTATATTTCCTTATTGTCATTTTAATTCATAGGATCATTCCTAGTAGTAGTTAATTGTGTTATCTTATATAAATCTGGGTAGTTTACAGGATTTATTAGTGAATTATACTATTTTATATTGGTTCTCTGATTTCACCAAATGGCCTAGATTTTAGAATTTTATATTTCTTTCTTTCTCAATAAATTAAACTTGATTCCTCCTCTGACTTTACATAACTACAATTATATGAAAATAACATGATCTATAACTTATTGTTTTGTGTAGTAGTTAATTAACACTACAGTTATTAAAATAATTAATTATGAACATTGTTTATTAATCTGCACAATTTAACATATTGCAGATACAGCTTAAACATATCTCTTTTGACTATTTTTAATCTAACATAGCATACCTTTTAGTACATTATTACTGGTATGTAGGTTATTATTTATCAAACATAATTCTTTTTTAAAACACATAACATAAATCTTATTTTCTAATAAACCTTACAAATACATTTATTTAATACATTGATTTTAGGACTGTGAAATAATAGTCTATTTAAACATGTTACACTTATTCATACTATATTAGTACTATTCCTTTTTGGTTTAAATCATTATTATTGTGATTCCCCACATCAGCAAACATTAATTCCCATACTCTATTTATTATCATCCTTTTTTACAAAGGTCTTTTTAAATAAGGATTTACATAAAAACAATAAAATACTGGAAACCTTCCATTTTATTATTTTATCATGCTGGTTATTATTAGACTTTAAAGTTGTGATATAGCATACTACTAAGTTATAGTATCACCAACTTTAAGTTTATTGCATTTTTTTAAAAAACACTTATACAAATTCACTTTCACTGTTGGTTCTGATATTCTGAGTCTTATTATCTCAGGCCAGACCTTTAGTCATCATGGACCGTTAAGACTAGTTTATTTTCTTTATTACACAATAGCTTTAGCCGGTGCACTTCTTATAACGCTATACAACACTTTATTTTTCTCAATAATTACATTTTTATAAGATTTTGGGGATGTTATACTTTCTTTGACATAGTTTTTGTGGGTTTGGGATTGATAGTAGTTTATATAATAATAGGTTTTACTACGGTGTTTCTTTCATACTATGTCTTCTTCTCCTCCTGTCTTCCTTCTTGTCCTTCTTCATATCTTCCTTCTGGTATTCATTCTTGTCCCTCTTCTAGTTTTCATTCTTGTCCCTCGTCTACACTCTTCTGTTCTTCTTTCCTCATTCTTGGGAACCAAGGTACTTGGTGTTATCACGACTGAGGTTTAGTTTGGAGTATTGAATTTCTTCACTGAACTGACTTTATTCTTCTATTTGTTTTTAGAGTATTTTGGTATTCACCACTCTTTGATTGAGTCTCTTTTTTCGGGATATTGTCTTATGTAACTGGTTTACTGCTCTGAGCTTCCTGGGTAACTTACTGGTATTATTTATGAGTTGATGAGTTGCTTCAATACTTTCTTTGGTTTCTTTTAACAGTGGTTTTTATATATTATGTAGTGAGGATTTTTATCTTATTGTGTTTCATTCCTCTGATTTATTTAAATGTCATTTAATATTATTACAACATTTTTTGATGTAATTAAATTTTTATCATTTCATATGATTTACAATGTAGTGGATTTTCTGTCACGCTACAATATAAATATCCGGGTATCCTTGAAAATTTTATAAAGGCGATTAAAAATCAAACTCAATTTTTATTTTCGGTTGTTTGGGATTATCGCTTGTTTTTTGTTCCTTATTATCATCAGGAGGAGGAACCCGTTTTTTTTTATCTTCTTCTGGTGTTCCCTTCATTTTGGTTTCAATTTCCGGAACCTTAGGCTTTGGTAAAAGCCCTGACCAAATTTTTTTCCCAAATAATCATAACATATTTTGGGTAAAATTTAAATTTTGATACTTAACACAAATTTTGCTTCTGAATCGAAATATACATTGAAGTTAGTTACCTGGGTTATATTCTCATTTCATTTTTAAGTATATCATTATTAGACGGTAACCAAGTCACAGATTTAATTATAAATTTACCTTATTTCCAGTTAAATGTATTACAGTATATAGATAATCGTATCACAGCACACACGACAATAATAATACGTAGACACGATAAGAAAATAAATGCACTCGTATCGAAACAACATAACTACGACAATATAAATTGTAAATATGTTTTTAATAAACGTATAGCTAATCTAACCAACATAGAATTCGATAAGAATGAACTCGATTTACTCAACAAAGGATTAAAATATAACCTACCTTACTCTAATAATAATAAGAATTTAATAAAAGAAATTGTCCGAGCTGAAGCGGTTATAAAAACCCTACCAAATTTAAATTCGCAGAATGAAATGAGAGTTCTGATCAATAAGAAATTACGCAAACCAATTGAAACAAACGAATTTCATTATCAACAAAACATGAAATACAGGAATGAATATAAAATTGTGAAACAAATTAGAGACAAATTAAATGAAAATAACGCTTTATATTAAAGGCTGATAAAAGCAATACCACTGTGATCATTAATAATAATGTTTATATCGATAAAGTGTATGAATTTATCAACAATAATAATATAACACAAGTTAGTACCGACCCTACAACGAAGTTTACTCGTATTATAAATAATGCTATTAACAAATGTACACGACTTCTCGGCAATAAGTCGAATCATCACTTAAAACAAATGAAAGCAAGTGCTCCACAATTCACCGGTCTACCTGAGATACATAAGGTTAACACACCAATCAGACTGCTCATCAATTTTACCACAGCACCAAGCTATAAAATTGCAAAGAAATTATCAGAAATAATAAAAAATAAGGTAATTTGAATATTTCACACACACACACTCACATGGTGACATGGAATCCATGCATATAATTATGAAAAGATGAAAATCTTACCTTAATGTAGCAGGCCATTCTGTATTAAAATGTTACACAAACTAAAGCACTGAAAATCACATTACGCGGAGTACTAAAGTAATCGGCGAAGTTATCGGCTCAATATTACAAATGTTAATAATAGTAAATAAACCTAAACAACAGAAATAATTAAACCATAATTAATAACACCACACAATTACACAAACACAAACTAAAACACTGAAAATCACAAAAACATTCACGCACCAGACTACCTAACGCGGCGACAGTACACAATATGCAACTTATGGTGAAATACACGCGTTTATTCTCAACGGTGAAACCGCTGTTTTTGTCTTAACCAATTACAAGTGAGAGATTACAAAATTTTGAACTCAGACGTTGATTGTTTTCTAAGTACCAATCATAAGTCAGCATTACATCAGCCTTTGGTAATTTTTGGCGTTTGGCAAAATTTGTCCGTATTTCAGCAATACAATCCAATTTTTGCAAGAATTATCTTCGGGCTGCCCCTCCGAACCTAACCGGCAGGTATCGGAACAATGAACTATATCCGCGGCCCTTCGGGCCGCCCCTCCGAACCTAACCGGCAGGTATTGGCTCAACTCGCTTGTAAATGTTTGAAAAATGGTTCGCCTTAATTTTTGCAAGAATTATCTGGAACAATGAACTATATCCCGCGGCCCTTCGGGCCGCCCCTCCGAACCTTGCTGGCAGGTATCGGCTCAACTCGCTTTTCATCCAACTCGCTTGTAAATGTTTGGAAAATGGTTCGCCTTCATTTTTGCAAGAATTATATACATCCCAAAGTCCAATTTGGAGCGACAGCTGATGTACAAGCGGTGACGTCACGCGCCGTCCTGTACCGGTGTACACATACAAGCGTCTACACAACGGACCAATGTAACTAGAATAATAAGGTAGGCCACTCCGGCCAATTACGCTCTCATTGGTTGCTTCGCTCTGACGTCGACTTGTGGAAGAAATACGCGCGAGTCTTGATTTACCATGCAATCTTACCTGAGACAATGTCCTACTTAGCATCTCTCTGCTGTTTACACGAAATATTAACAATAATTGTAATGAGCTATTCGTATAGAAAAAGGATTAAACAACAAGATTAAATGGTTTGCGGCAAAAAATAATGGTAAAATCTATTTATACATTTAATAGAAAAGTAAGCAAGTCTGTCCACATATAACATTGACAAAATGGCACAAGATGTAAAATTAAGTCGGAAAGGAGGCGATATTATATATATATATATATATATATATATATATATATATATATATACACATACATATCATTTTTTATTATTCGTTAATCTTATATTAATATAATTATTTCGATTGTTATTAATTTACTTAGAAACCTCTGATGATACTGATATTTTTCAGTGAAACGTGCGTCAGGTGTTAAAAAGAATATACGAAATTATACTACTTGCAGAAGAAACAAATTGAAAACATCACAAATTATATATATATATAATATGCCTGCGTGGGTGGGTGCGCGTACGTGCACACGCGTGCGCGCATGAGTGCGTGTATAAACATTTCTATGTAGTATAATATATTTGAAACAAGCTTCCAATTATTATAATTATAATCAATATCATAATCATTTTCTTTATCTACATTTTCATTGTTATAACGTTAAAAACTGAAGCTAGTATGTTTAGTTGTAAACATAAATACTTTTATCAACGAAATGAAAATGGTTATTTAGTTGATACATACCTTTCATAGGTGACTTGAATTTTTGAAGACGAAGCTACCCAGAGCCGACTCTTTGTTGCTGCATACTTTTCAAGTGACTTGAGTTTGAGCTGTTTGTTCAGATGGCGGATTCTGATGAATGTTCTTGTCCTGACGTACAGACAAATGACTTTCTCGTCCACCTCTGGAAATTTAGATTTGAGTAAGGTGACCAAATAAGAGATAACTTTCACTTGTTTTGATACTGTACGTCCGTGGAAAGAAGTAAAAACTATCTCAAACTGAATCAGTTTTTGCAACCACTCGTCTGACGGATGGGTAAGCCCCCCCCTTTGATATAATCGATATCCAGTCATGACTATGTTCCCCGGAAAGACACAATGTTTCGCCTCTCACACCTAGGCTTTCATCAATGAAGCGGCACTTGAATGCGATGTACCCGGCCAGATATTTTAAGCCATCTTGAGGAACATCGTTGTCACTTGCAGACGGGGCCAAGTCCTCTGTTTTTAACAATTCTGCTTCGTCGGTGTCCTTATTCGGAGAACTTGGTATTAACGTATGTTCAACTATGTCTATGCATAGTTCATTGGTAACAAACTGGATGAAATCCTCGTCAGAGTCATTTGATTCCATAACTTCGGTGGAATGAATGCTACCATCCTCATCCACAGACGCACTTCCAGATAATGGTATATCGTCCGTGCTACCCGTTAAAAGCGAGAGCCGAATTCTGTTGCGCACTTCAAAAGGAGTGGATTATAAAAGACGCCTAATCCCCGAATTCGTGAAAAAAAGTTTTCAAGGCAATCTTGATTGAATCTAGCGGTCAAAATGTACGTCACCCCATGAATCATTGTCATTTGTTCATAAAGGCCGAACAATGAATTTAAAGATATAACGAAACCTTTCTGAAAAGGTAGTAAACTTTTTTTACTTGCTTCTCGCATGTTAGTTATTACTTCCAAAAACCTTTTTAAAGTATTTTCTTGGCTCCTTAAATTCATGCCGTACCCACTTCTGAGGGGCGTTTTCTGGTCTTTTGGAAGTCTCGAGTTTAAAACATCAAATGCATCGTTTACCAGTTCGATGAAGCTGCTTTCGCGCTCTTAATTTGCAACATACTTCAGCGCCTTTGCTGTACGATTAGAAAACAACTATGCAGAAAATCTTACATTTTGACGAGAACATTCATCAGAATCCGCCATCTGAACAAACAGCTCAAACTCAAGTCACTTGAAAAGTATGCAGCAACAAAGAGTCGGCTCTGGGTAGCTTCGTCTTCAAAAATTCATGTCACCTATGAAGGTAGTATCAACTAAATAACCATTTTCATTTCGTTGATAAAAGTATTTATGTTGACAACTAAACGTACTAGCTTCAGTTTTTAACGTTATAACAATGAAAATGTAGATAAAGAAAATGATTATGATATTGATTATAATTATAATAATTGGAAGCTTGTTTCAAATATATTATACTACATAGAAATGTTTATACACGCACTCATGCGCGCAAGCGTGTGCACGTATGCGCACCCACCCACGCAGGCATATTATATATATATATATAATCTGTGATGTTTTCAATTTGTTTCTTCTGCAAGTAGTATAATTTCGTACATTCTTTTTAACACCTGACGCACGTTTCACTGAAAAATATCAGTATCATCAAAGGTTTCTAAGTAAATTAATAACAATCGAAATAATTCTATTAATATAAGACTAACGAATAATAAAAAATTATATATATATATATAACATCGCCTCCTTTCCGACTTAATTTACATCTTGTGCCATTTTGTCAATGTTATATGTGGACAGACTTGCTTACTTTTCTATTAAATGTATAAATAGATTTTACCATTATTTTTTGCCGCAAACCATTTAATCTTGTTGTTTAATCCTTTTTCTATACGAATAGCTCATTACAATTATTGTTAATATTTCGTGTAAACAGCAGAGAGATGCTAAGTAGGACATTGTGTCAGGTAAGATTGCATGGTAAATCAAGACTCGCGCGTATTTCTTCCACCAGTCGACGTCACGCGCCAATAACAGCTGATCGCTAGGTTAGCGCGGGAAGCCGGAATGGCCCCCCCTGACAACGGACATCCAAGCTGTGGACCGACTAATCTGGGGACGTGGTGGGGGCACTGGAGGGGAAAGTGCCTAACCGACCGTGACACCGACACCGTGTCACCTGGCGGGCTCGGCTGATTTTGGTAAGTTTTTACTGCGCGCGCTTTTGTATCTATTTTGGATGCGTGCTTGTGTAACCAAGTTAAAGGTAAGAATTGTCTTCTATCATGTTTTCTAAATAACTATATTACAAATATATTTACTATATAACAAACATTATCATGTTAAATTGCTAAACTCAATATCAGCAGCGATTATTTCTGTCTTGATGCGTTTACATATCAAATGTAAAACTAAAAGCAATTAAAATATCTGTATGGAGAACCATACATTACTTACATGTTCAAAGATTTATATTTAAAATCATAATGGAATTGAAATATTTCCACAGAAACTACTTCTTTCTACTTATAGATTCAGCCTGACCACAGTACTATGTGGTCACTAACGTATACCACCTTACATTATCGCACTCTACTTTCACTCATGATGACAGTCGATGGCACTGCCGAAATGTCTGGTTTTGCAGATAACATTGTACTTTGCTCAAACAGCCCGGGAAGAAATTTTTACACTAAACTACTTCTTTGTTGCCGATAACGTAGTACACATATAAAAACATAAAACGATGCAGGTAAACTACCCCTTCTTCTCCACCGATCTTCACCAAAATCAAAAGACCTTGAGTGCTCTACACATTAGGGACGTATGCAAAAAATTATTTGATTCTGTTTGACTTTACGGCAGTTATCGTTCGTCATAGAAAAAATTACCCTTATTAAAATATTAAATGTTGCAGGTAAACTACTCCTTTCTCTTAACTGATCTTCACCAAAATCAATAGGTCCTGAGAACTCTACAATTCAGGGCTGTGTACAAAAAATTATTTGATTCTGTTTGAATTTGCGGCTGTTATCGTTGGCCATAGAAAAAAATCTACACACAGAAACTTTTCGAAAAATGACTTTTTTTCTTGTTTTGAGGGTAGTACATGTATACATGTCCATGTATTTGATGTCATTTTGATCAATTTTGCTGCAATTGTAATCAATGTTATGGAACAAACAAGTAAAAAATAAGTACACTGTGTGTGTGTGTGTGTGTGTGTGTGCGTGCACAGGTGCATTCTCATTACATTCAGTTACTTGATATGTAATGCTTTCACAATTGAAATACATTTCAGTGAGATAACAATTGGATTCGTTCCAGGGAAATGTAAAATTCCTGTTACAACCACACAATTTCTTGTAAAAGTAGTTCTTGACTTTTCCTTATACAGCAAGATGAACAATATAATTCACAAGTCTAACCACTCTTTCCTTCTCAAAACACTATTTAAAAAAAAGTGACTAACAAAAGATCTGAGTATTCCTTCTTCTAGTTTGTTTGCCAACAGAAGTAAAATTAGTGTATACAAATATAGTATTATTTTTTGTACACTTCAAATTTTGGGACACCAGGTTTCAAAAAGTGGGGCAAAAGTTTGACAAAATCACAAATTCCATGTGGGACATCGATTAAAGAGAATTTTAACGAAAATCTGAATATACTGTACAGTTTTAGAAATTTCAAAATTCTTTGACCCCATGGCTCAAAAATGGAATCAATAATTTGAAAAAAGTATAAAAATCCATCTAGCTGTTAGACTAAAAGAAATTATAACACACATTTAACTGTGTGGAATTTATACTATTTATTGTATGATCGCTCTATAATACTGGTACTTTACTAAACAAAAATTAGTCACTCTGCCTGCACACCCATATTGCTGAGTAATAATACAGCAGTCTTGTCTGGCGTCTCTGGCCCCCCCCATACACACACACACACAGTTGCTATGTAGCTGATTTCTCTCTGGCAGTGGTGAAATGTCAGTTCTGCCATGGTCAAAAGCATAACAGGCAGCAGGCCTAATGTTTGAAAGAAAAGAGAATAAGAAGAATTATCTTGTAGACATTTGTAATTTTTAGTTATTTTTAGAAACAAAATTTAATGTTTTGTTTAATGGGCAGTTAAGAATACTATGTGTGCATGTGCGTGTGTGTGTGTGCGCACGCGTGCACGCATGTACAACTTTTAATCTGAACAATAATCTGCTGTTAGAACCCAGCTGCCATAAGTGGAACATGTGGTAGAATGGCACAATGCAGCAGTACTGTATTCCCAAACTGTCACTTCAGAAAGTATATTAAACAAAATACAGGACCATTATGGGAAGAATAAATAAAGTTTAGTTGTTACCGTTTCATCTGAAATTTGCTTATTAAATTTAAGTTCAATGAAAACAATGCTATGTTTATTTTCAGATGAGTACTACTGCCGTAAAATGTGATTTATGCAGCAAAGAGTTCAGTAAGAGTTCTTATTGTAAACGGCATAGTAGAATTGTTCACAAAAGAAATGCCAAAGGGGAGAAAATTGAAACAGCTACATTTACTTGCACTTTGTGTAACAAACAGTATTCCCAAAAAAATTATTTGCAGCGACACATCAAATCAACCCATTCTACTGAGCCAAAACAAATTTATAAATGTGATATGTACACTTATACAACAATTCACCAGTATAGTTTAAAACGTCACATATTAAGTTTAAAAATACATAACAGTGGATCCTTAGCACGATCTTTCATGTGTACTCTATGCAATGCAAAATACAAGCATAAACATCACCTCACAAACCATGAAAGAAAATATCATAACATTGGAAAACCACTTCTGGTTGAAAGACAATGTCCTATTTGTACATTCATAACAAGGAGACCATGGGGACATAATGAACAGAAAATTTACAGTCATTTTGAAAATGTACATGGCATTTTTATGAAGTTTGAACATCACAGTTTTGATTCTGTCGATGAATTTAATGCGTGGAAACAAGAAATTGAAAATAAAACAACATGTTTTTTTAAACAAACGTCAAATGGAAATGTATCTCACGTTTACCAATGCCACAGAAGTGGTTTTTACGGAAACTAGGACTAAACAAACGCCATTTAAAAATTATGGGAAGCTGCAAAATAAATGGGTTTTGCCCAGCAATGATCAAGATGAAAAAAATTAAAAAATGGCACTGTACATGTCTCATTTCTTTTAACACATGTTGGCCATAAAAATGAGTTAAAACATATTCACTTGACGAAGAAAGAGAGAAACCAAATTGCAACTCACTTAGCAAGTAAAATACCCCATGAGGAAATTTTAAAAGATATCAGGTGTTCTATATCAAATTGTGAATTACAAAGAATTCACCTAGTGAACAAAAAAGATATTATAAATATTGAAAAAGGCTTCAATCTAAATGATGAAGCCATAAAACATCAATTTCATGAGTTTGTGTGTTCGTGTATGGACAGTGCCATACGAAACAATATGTGCAAACATATTCACCTTGTTTGTAGAACACTAACCAATATGATTCCTGAGGAAAGGGAGAACGAAGAAAGTACTCTTATTATAGATCTTCCAAAGGATATTATGTTAGAAGAAACAGTGGTAAATGAAGCAAGTACGCCTAAAAGTAAAGACACAGAAAAGAGCATATCTTTAAATAATGAAAGAATGAAACTGTTTGAACACATTCAAGGGATTCAGAAAAACCTACAAACTGTTGAACAGTTTCAATACGCAAACAAACAGATGGGACAGTTAATACTGACAATAAAAGCTATGAAGTCATCTGCTGAAAGGAGCTTAAAGGTATGTATAATTTTCAGTCAGATTATCCACTTTATTTTGTAGTACAGTCTAATCCAAACTACCTACTCATCAACTTATCTGTCTTCTCACCCACCTACACAAACTATCCACCCACCCATCTATCCAAATTTTAGTCTATAGCTTTACTTAGGATATCTATCCACCTACTCTTCTATTCAGATAGACACTCACATACCGGTTTATCTAATCATCTACTCATGTAGCCTACTTACTGAATTATTTATCTATCTATCCATCTACCCATCCTTTAATTGCTAGTCAGTACTGATTGTTTGTGTGTTTACATTAGATTTATAATTATTAAGTTCACTGAAATAATTCTAAAAGTACTGATTGTTTGTGTGTTTACATTAGATTTATAATTATTAAGTTCACTGAAATAATTCTAAAATCTTATCGTATGTATTTTTTCCAAATTGTTCTTATAGCAGTAGATTAAAATAAATAAATAAATTTCTCTTAACACCAGCCACAAAACTTAATCTGGGCATAAAGATAAATATGTTTTTGAGTGTATTTTTACTGTGTCAGTTTTTTGCTAAACAAGTTTTGAAAACTTTTTTACTAATTTTATTAATTACAAAAAAATAACAGTTAAGTAGGTATCATTAAGTGAACTCTTGTTACCTAAAGTAAATCCACACTTACCAGTCGGCAAATTCAATACAATTAGTTTTAAGTGTCCTACAAGCGGGACATGTTTACTTTAAACAACGCAACAAGAACTAGATGTTACATTTTTTTTCTTGTAGTGTTTGATAAGTTTTTTTTGCATTGCAGGTCATTGAAAATATTGCAACTAACAAAAATATACACAAACAGAGAAGATTCACACCTAAAAACAAACAAAACAAACTTCGAAAACAGGACACGAACTCCAAGGAGCAAATCCAAGCAATTGCTTTGGATTTGCTTGTTAATAATCAAATTACATTAAGGTACTACATGAAAATTGAAATTTTTATTATTAAATAGAATAATATATAAATGTTAAAATATGCTTACATTAAGGTAATATTTATTATTAAGAAAAATCGTTACAAGAAAAATCGCTGCATGTGCCAACCAACTAATTTCTTATAAAACCGCCAACTAAATTTCTTACAAAAACGCCAATATCACGAAAACGAAAAAGCCGATTTTATTGAAACAAAACCAAAATAATATTTGGAATTTTCTATAATTTTCACTCGCTGACACCATATAGCTATCTCTCATAAAACGAAAGTTTATCGCATGCCGAAAATTTTACTACATGAAAATTAAAAAAGAAACTTCATGACGTGGAACCATCTGAAGACTCTGTTTTTGAAAATTGTTAAAACTATCGGTTAAAATTTATGCTAAAACCATCCTCAAACTTCAGTAAACACGGTGGTGAAAGAATTTTAAAAATCAGATCAGCTGTTACTGTGTAATACAAAAGTCACAGATAAGTTTGATGTCTGCAATAGAGGAAAAAATGTATACAGTATGTA
This sequence comes from Magicicada septendecula, assembly GCA_034769895.1. Taxonomy (NCBI): domain Eukaryota; kingdom Metazoa; phylum Arthropoda; class Insecta; order Hemiptera; family Cicadidae; genus Magicicada; species Magicicada septendecula. The sequence goes on from CM068370.1 coordinate 15,335,180, forward strand.
TATATTGTAACATTGTATTTTTGTACCTCCCATTATAGTCCAAAGAATATATAAAAATGATGACTCACTTGTAGAGAAAAGTACCAAATAGTATAAAATGGACCTTAGATAAACTATAATATATTATTGATCACTGTTAAGATTACTATGTTAAATAAAACCAATGTTATGGGTTCACTTACCTTGAACGACTATGTTATGATTACATTAGATATAGGATATCTAATAGAGTTAATGAAATTCAAGGATGTTCAATATTGAGTTGATTATGTTAATATTTTAATGTTACATGATTACTGAATAATATTATAGTATACTGAATGATTATAGTATATTGTGAATTAATAAGGTAAATGTTGTAAAACACAGAAAAGTACCAAAATAGATGGGGTTGCAACATTCCTTATAGCACATAAAATAAAATGATAGCACATTATAGAACTATCTATATTATAAAAGAAACTCTATTCTTTATTATATCTAAACCACGATTTAAGAGTGGACAGTAAAAAGATATAAACTATTAACATTCTCAGTTTTAGTCTTAACCTAAGCATTGTATTTTTTCTTGGATTTCGTTGTCCATGACGTGTCCGTTACTTAACTAGACAAAATTAACTAGGCAAAATATCTAGACAAAATTATTAGACAACACACACAAATTGACAACAACATTGCAGTAAAAAACAACACTGACCTAGTAACAAAAATAAAAGACATACACATCCCCCATAATGCCACATTAGCCTCCTTTGACATTAAAAACTGTACACAAACATCCCCATCTCTGAAACAATTACCATCCTACAAAACAAACTCAAACAGAACAACACACCAGACGAACTTATCAATGAAATAACAGAAACTCTGAACATTATCACAAAACAAAACTACTTTACTTATAACAATAAATACTACACACAGAATGATGGCCTACCCATGGGCTCCCCCATATCCAGCATTCTAGCAGAAGTCTTCCTCCAACACTTAGAAAAAACAAAAATACTCACAAACAATGACAGACACTCACATAAAATACTATATTGGCACAGATACGTTGATGACATTCTAATACTATACAGGGGAAACAAAAGACAATGTGAACAGTTACTAACGCACATAAACAAAATACATAAAAACATAACCTTCACTGCCGAATACGAACACAACAATACCATAAACTTCTTAGACCTCTCCATCACAAAACTAGAACACAGGCACAAATTCAGTATATACAGAAAACCAACTACAACTGACACACTAATACACAACACCTCCAATCACCCAATACAACACAAACTAGCTGCTTTTAGAACCATGATAGATAGACTTAACAACATCCCCTTAGATGAAATACGGAGCGCGCTGAAATTTGCCTAAACTTACACCGTTTTTTTTTCAGCCATCCATCATCCTAAAAATTTGAAAAAATTACATTGTATTCTTACCGTACTGAAAACAGGTTCATAACAAAGAAAAACCTAACAGCTAGCGTTTTTTATTTTTAAGAATTAACAAAATTTTTTTTACAAAAAAATTCCATTTTCTGTCATTTTTTCTAATTTACAAACTTTCCGTTCAAACAAACTCTGCATAAATGCGGGCGCGGTACGAAGTGAGTTTTAAACTATTTAGTTATTTGATTATAAATATTTTAAAATAATTCCTTTTTCTTTTTTTTCTGCAGGTTCTAGCTTACTGTAATCGGGAATGAATATCTCGCATAACTCCAGCCACAATTTCTCTTTTACATTTCTATCTGAGTATTCCTTTAAATTTTTTTTATACAAAGCTGGTCTCTTTTCTACTTCGCTTATAAATAGTTCTGTATCAAACGCAGCCATCACAAAATTCACTTTTTATTAAAAAAATATTGATCTCGTAAAAAAACAAAACTGAACTACATGTTGTCATGGAGACCGTCAATACAATAACAAGAAATTGGTCGAAGAAGGGAATATACAGTAAAATTCACTAGACACATGAATCAACCTTTTCGTGCTAACGGCGCAAGTAACGAATTTGGCATGCGTCAGCAGAGAAACAAAACTCAGTTGCCTCAGAAACGGCTGTGGAGATATTATGTGCGTACTTTTCAAAAAACATCAGTATTCATCAGAAATGTAGCGTTTAGTTTCATTTATGTAGTTTGTACAGTATATCTTTTAAATTAAAATGCCTTTTTGAGATTTCGTATTATGAATATTTATTTATCAAAACCTTTGTACGTACATACGTATTTTATTATGTTTATAACATATTTTGACAAGGAAAATCATATAAAAGCAATAAAAACTAAAACAACGAGGTATTGGTCGGTAAATTTACGCGAATCGCCGAGGAACGTATCACTCGCGTTGTTAAGTTTTATTTATTACTTTAATTGTTTGTTTACTAATTGCACATATAAACACTTGTTGACGTCTGTATTCAGACGCCATCTTTAAAGTTAACCAACTGTAAAAGAAAACATTGGTACTTACCAAAATCGGGTTGTTTTCAGCGAACACAGGAGAACAGAATTATGGTTATTCAAAATAAAGAAAGCTTTACTTATTTCCCATAATTAAGTTTTATTGTTATCTTTCTTATTCTTTCATTTTTTAAACACAAACCAAATATTACTTCCACTCCCTCACTTGTCATGAGATTAATTTATATATTGATTACATGATATTCTCTTGATAATAAAGGATAAAATGGTAAATAAATTCAAAATAATAATAAATGACACATAACTAATCTTAACTATCGCAAACCAGCGTTCTTAGGACAACATACTTTCACTCACGCACACACACACACACACACAGTTTCTTATTCCCTTAGAGATCTCGTGTAAAAATTATTCCCTTTTGATCATATTAAAATTCTGAATTTACATTTATTTGATTGATTATTTGATCATAAATATATCCGAAGGTTACTTAGCTGTTCAACTGAGTCCTGAAGACATCACTTTATTTTACGCGCACATTTGTTATTTTTAACTGATAATCTCAATAACTGTTATTGTATAAAAGAAAACTGTTATTTACATATTATGTATGAATTTCAATTTGACGTCACATTTTAAAATTGTTATTCACATTTTGCTGTTTTGCGGGCCCGCAATTTACGTTCCAGAACTTTGTAGGTGTCACTCGCGCGAGTGTTTATTTCAGACTGGGATGAGACTGTAACATGGCATTTTTGGCCTACCTGGTGTAATAGCGCAATTTGTATTTCTTTTATAAAATAAAACAATAACATTTTTTCAACAATAGGGACAAAATTTATAAAACAGAGGTATATTTATTATTAGCAACGGAATTGACCGTGGCAGCACTGCTATTGACGGTATACGTGACGATTATACAGTAATATTGAGAAAGACAATTTCAACAACCGACAAACTGTACCAAGGTCAACAAATGACACATACAAAAACAGCAACAAGTTATATAACTAACAACAGGCGACCGTTACGTCAGAGCTTTTACATAACAAGAATGTAGGTGTGTCGACGCCAACTGCGTTGTGGCACACAGTGAACAAAGACAGTCTAACTCCATCACCACTCGCGAGTGGTACGCCTATACAAAGTTGCGGGCCCGCAAAACTCCAAAAAACCGCATAACTACACTAAAATGTAAAATTTTATATATTTCTTCTGAACAATCTTTTATAACCATGAAATAGAGGCAGTGAGCGAAAGTGGAGATTAATTAACAGTTCGGCTATAAAAATGTGAAGTGTTTGAACCAACAGACTGTAAGCCACGAGGTGATGCCTATGGCGTCAAATTCGCCGCAATAGCAGGAAAGTAAACATTTTATTTTAAATCTTTCAAAAATACTAAATTCATTTTTCAAAATTGAACTAAATAAATACAATGTACAGTATGACATAGTATGGGTATGTGTTTGCGTGAGTGTGTGTGTGTGGGTACCTATCTTAGTATAACGTAAAAGCGCTTGTTTACGTTAAGATAAAATAGTTTAGTAATTTTCTGTATTGATTTCAATGTGTAACAAGGGTAATTGGACTTCTAATTATGTTATTTGAAGAAAGTTCGATGTAAAGCGAACTATGTGTTGGTTGCGTAATTTTTTATAGAATGGTTAAATTCATTTTGGTTTGTTGTTTCTATAATAATTAAATTCATTTTGTTCAAATTATAGTATAAAAGTAATGGGAGATGGGAATTAGTCAAATAAAATGAAAAGTGTTCGTTAACCATCAATGTGTGTTGTTTATTTGCGTTCGCCCATTTCTCTCTGCTAATAAGTACACCTGACGAAACCCTGGTTCACGAAAAGTAGTAAAACAATCAGATTACACAGTAATAAATTTATTTTAAAGCTAGTAGAGCTTCAATGGCGCCCGTTAACATGGACTTTGAAAAATTGAGTTAACAATTTTACAAACAGGTCGAAAAAATGGCAGAGGGGAATATGAACGCAGATTTAGGTAGAGGTAGCGTAGAAGAATCAATTTTAAATGTCACGCAAGATCATATGATAACAACCAATGATTTTGTTGGTGAAAGTGTTGAAACAAATGTAGACGAAAGTAGTAGCGGGGAGTAGTAGAGACGAGGGGGTAAATATATTTAACCAATTAGCATTGATGATGGAGATGATGTCAGGAATGAAAACTGAGATCAAATCAGAGATAAATGTAGTAAATAATAAACTTGACAAACAAGACGAGAAAATGAAGTCAGAAAATAATAATCTAAACACATGTTTAAATGAATTTAAAAATGAGATCAAATCAGAAGTAAATACTATAAATATTAAACTGACTGATTTAAATAATGAGTTCATAAATGTGAGGAGCGAATTGAGAGCAAGTGAAATATATATGAATAGCCGTTTGGAAAGTATGAGTGAGGTTATTGTGGGAGTGAAAGATGAGCTGACTAGTGATATCAATAAGATACAAACTGAGATGAAAAATGATATAAAAATAAATAACGAAAAACAAAAAGAGAAAATGTTAGACAAATAAAAAATTTGACACGTTGACAAGTAAATTTAATGATAAATTTAAAAAGCAAAATGACAAAATTGACTGTAATGTTCAATGTATAATTAACGAATGTAAACAAATCAAACGAGCTAGTGAAATACAAGAAAATATAAATGATGAATTCAGAAGTAACTTTGAATAAGTTGATGCAATTAAAATTAATGTAACTAGTTTAAAGAATAAACAAGCAGAACATGAGCGTGAAATAGTTAAAGTCAGAGAAGATTTGAATGTAACCATTAACCAGAAATTAAGTAGTGTGAGTGAGAGAGTGAATGTGGAAGTAGAATTAGGATATTTTAGTAATGAAAGTAGGGGAGTGAACCCCATACAATTTTTGAACTCTATAAAAAGTTTTAATAAATATAACCAAGAAAGTTGGGAGATTAAGTTAGTAAGAATTTTAAAGTACTTTAAAGGGGATGCTAAAATATGGGCGGATGCTCATAACGATAACTGGGTAGATTTTAATGAGTTTGAGCAGGCATTTAGAAATAAGTACTGGTCAGAAGAGAAACAAGAGGGGTTACGTAGTATCATAATGGGGTGGGGCAATTTTAATATTAAGCACATGAGTATTACATCGTATGTGACGAGACTATATAGTCAAGTTAAATATTTAGAACCACCAATGCCTCTTTCATCTTTTATTAGATACATCAGTAAACATTTACCCAAGGACATACGGTCCACAATCAGAACCCGGGATTTTGCCAATATCGCAGAGTTAGAAAAAATATTAGAGGCATACCAGAGTATGAAAGAGGAAGAGGATAATAAGTATCAATTTAGAGTTAGTGAATCGAACCAAACAAATACTGAAATAAGACAACCAGACCATTTTATTAGTAATGTGAGTAGATCAGGGGAGGGGGCGTGGTTATGTCCAAACCCTAGTTGTGGAGCCAGTAATTATAATGGGTCGCGGAATCAATGTTACCGGTGTCAGGGTCGGAGGAGTAGTGCCCAAGGTAGAGGGGAGAATTATAATAGGGGTTGTGATCAATTTAGAGGGAATCATAGAGGGAGAGGTTTTACTAGTAATTGAGGAGTATCAGGAAATTTTAATCATAGAGGTAGAGAGGGATATATTAGTAACCAAAACGAAACTCGGGGCGTGGAAGTACCAGCTCGTAATCAAAACAGTAGGGGTGTTTACAGTGAACCACCACCTCCACATCTGTTAAAATAATAAGGGCGGTTGAAAAAGAAAGCCCCCAGCCGTCTAGTAATCACATGACAATAGGGTCACTAATTACCAATATACATAATGATTTATCTGACGAAGAAGCGGGTGAGAGTAATAATGTTTTCGGGATGGCAGAATTTGAAGCCAAAGTGTTTAATTCTAAATATATTTTTCTAGTAGATTCAGGGAGTGAACTGACTGCTATAGACGATAAAATGTTTGAAAAAATCAAAAATCAGACTACAGAAACAATTCCACAATTACCAGTACTGGGAATTAGTGTTATAGGAGTAACGGGTGTTCGCAGTAAAAAGGTAACTAAACAAATAATGCTACAATTAAAAGTAAATGAGAACACAATAAATGTACCTTTCTTAGTTGTTCCAGGACTAAATATGGGAGCTATAATAGGTAATGATTTTTTAAATAATTTTAAGGTAGAGTTAAACTATTACACACAGACTATGAAATTAAATAATAATAATAATATAGTTGAAATACCATTCATACAAAAGAAAACTGTGGGAATGAAAGCTTTAAGAATAATTAGTAAGGGAATGTTAATTTCTGACAATGATATAAACGAGTGTAGATCCTTAATGATAAATTATTGTAACTTGAGAGTAAATAATAATGAGTTATTTGAAAGTGAAAATAGTTGGGAGGAGAAAATGAATAAAATCTTATATCAAGAGGGGGAATTTAGCTATCAAGACAGGGAGAAAATAGTACTAATAATAAACAAAAATAAATCAGTTTTTTCAGATGAACCCGGTTTAGTAAAGAATTTTAAAGGTAAATTAGTCGTTAAAGAAAAAAAACCCTTTGCACCTAAAACCTATCCGGTACCATACTCCAAGAGGGGTTTAGTACAGGAGGAAATAAATAAAATGCTGAGGGAAGGTATAATAGAAAAATCTACATCACCATATTCAAACCCTTTAGTAGTGGTGACAAAGAAAGATTTATCGATAAGATTATGTTTAGACGCAAGACAGGTAAACAGAATAATTGTTCCAGACAGAGAATCACCGGAACCAGTAAGCGAAATTCTGCAACGTTTTAGTGGGACCAAATACATCACTACCTTAGACTTGACTGCAGGCTACTGGCAGATAGAGCTGGAAGAGGAGTCTCGGCAGTATGTGGCCTTTCTATACAACGGTAGGAATTACCAATTTCGTCGACTACCATTTGGACTAAATGTAAGTGTTTCAATTTTTATCAAATGCCTGGATTATGTGCTAGGGAGAGAGATTTTAGAATTCACAACCGTTTATGTAGATGATATAGTAATTACATCACCAGACATTGATACACACTGTGAAAGGTTAGATAGGGTACTAAGTAGACTGCATGAGTATGGCATAACAGTTAAGTTTAAGAAGTCAGAATTTTTGAAAGAACAAGTTAATTTTTTAGGACATATAATTTCAGCAAGGGGTATCAGTACAGACCCTAAGAAGGTAGAAATAATACAAAATTTTCCGATACCAAAAAATGTTAAACAGTTGCAAAGTTTTTTAGGCTTGTGCAATTATTATAGGCAATTTGTAGACAAATATTCATATTTAACAGTACAATTGGGACATTTATTAAATAAAGACAATAGATGGTGGTGGAATTTAAAAGAGCAAAATATATTCGAGTTGATAAAAAATAAATTCTTAAACACAGTTATATTAGCTCATCCTGATTTTTCAGAGCCATTTTATATACACACAGACGCGTCAGACATTGCATTGGGAGTAGAGTTGTTTCAGTTAGATGGGAGTGATAACCACAGAGCAGTAGCTTTTGCAAGTAGGTCTCTATTAAATAGTGAAAAGAACTACACTACGACGGAGAAGGAGGCGTTATCAATAGTTTTCGCCTGTAGAAAGTTCAGAACGTACTTGTTAGGAAATAAGGTAATCATAAGGTCCGACCATCAAGCTTTAACGTTTTTAAAGAACTGTAAATTAACTCATGGTAGGTTAGTGCGGTGGATGCTAATATTACAAGAATATGACTTAACAATTGAGTATTGTAAGGGTAAAGAAAATATAGTAGCTGATGTCCTATCCAGAACAGATTTTGATAATAACACTGAAGTAGACATAGCAAATACATATAAAATATTTATAGTAAAAGAAGCGGGGGAAGTAGATATGAAAAAATTAATAAGTAACTTAGCAGCAGAACAAGAGAGAGACACCGAACTTAATAAAATAATATTAGCTTTGAGTCAAATACCCAACGTACATCATAAGTGGGAGAAACATTTTAGTTTGTTTAATAAACACTTATTTCATCGGGCAAATGAACAGGGAGATGATTGGAAGTTGTGTATCCCTAAAGTCATAATACCTGAAGTAGTGAGAGATTGTCATCTAAGATATGGTCATATAGGCCCCAAGAAATGTAGTGACATATTAAAAGAGTCATGTAAATTTAATAATATGGAAAGAACGGTGCGTAAAATATTACAAACATGCGAAATTTGTCAGAAAGCTAAAGTAAACAATCGTAAACAGGAGGGTTTAATGCAGCATGTAATGCCAGACAGTCCTTTAGCATTAGTTGCTGTTGATTTATATGGCCCTTTACCCAAAGGTCGAGGAGGGGTAAACTATTTATTTGTTGTATTAGATGTTTTTACTAAATTTGTAAAACTGTACCCGATTAAAAAGGCAACATCATCAGTATTGGCTAGGAAAATAGTAAATGAATACCTTGTTGAAGTAGGTAAGCCTCAAGTAGTGTTATCAGATCATGGTTCGCAGTTCACCAGCAACACTTCGCGGGAAACTTTAGGTTGGGAAAATATTTTAGTTAAACATACATCAGTATATCATCCACAGTCAAATCCAAGTGAACGGGTTATGCGGGAGTTAGGGAGAATGTTCAGAACCTTTTGCCATAAAAAACATTCTTTGTGGGCTACTTTTGTGTGCAAGATAGAGTGGTATATTAACAATAGTTTACATGAATCCACTAGTTACAGCCCATGTGAGTTGATGTTTCAGAGAAGGCCGTCACGCATATTAGAAGAGCTAGTAAAGTTTCCAACCCGGACGGAGATACCACATGATAGGAAATTGGTAATCGCTAGGGAGCGCCTACTGAGTAAGGCTGAACAACGGAAACGGAGACATGACCAGAATTTAACACCCATACAATACGAGGTAGGACAACTAGTATTAATAAAAAATCATAATCAGTCCTCAGCATTGGACAAAGAAATTAAGAAATTCTTCCTATTGTATGACGGTCCATATGAGGTTAGCCAAGTGAAAATGGAGAATGCTTATGTTTTAGTAGATTTGCAAACCCGAGAAATAAAAGGAACTTATAATGTGACCCAATTAAAAAAGTATTATCTAGCTGAGTGATGATGGATGTATTTGTAAATATTAAAGTTTTCATACATAAACAGACATTTTTATATTCTATTATTACAAATTGTTATTATTGTTTATACACACATTATGTATTTTATGTAAATGGACATTAAGATAGGGAAAGTTAAGAAAGAAATGTATGATGTTAAAACACCACCAAGACTAGAAATGTCATGTAATTTAAATTATTAATTTTAATTTTAAAAAGCATATTATACTAGTGATTCCCCAACTTTTCGGGCGGTCACGGCCTCACCGAACCTTGACCGTGAAATTGGTTTAGCTTTAACAGCTATGGTTGGGGCACACTACGATTACGCGCTGACCATAACTGGCCATAGCTGTTATCGTTGTAAAGGTGTACTTTGAAATTGATGGGGGGTGAAATTAAGGGGAATCACCAAACTATGGAACAGCGGCTGCCACTCTGCCCGCTTGGGGGTAGCATAGACAGGTGGTAGAACCATTTAAGGGCGCATATTTATATAACACAGATATTATATCTATACCTTTTCAAATGTAACGCAGAAGCAAGGACACGGAGATGTCACATTCCTCCAAACCTTCAGTCCTTGTGGACGCAACTGGACGCCACAGTCCAGGGGGGGTCATAGTGTGTGTGGCAGGGAGGTTACCGATAGGGGGTAACGAATTTAAAAAATTTTTTGTTGCATTTTAGTAATGATGACTCGCTATTAAATACTTTTATTAAAATTTGAAAAAATAGATGCACTAGATATTCTATATATTGTGTTTATTATGTCTTATTGAGTTGATTGTATGTAGTATGTTAGGAATAAGGATTATAAAAATATAATAAGTTTTTTGTGTTTAAAAATTTTTTACTAAAGATGAAATAAATTTATGATAGTTAAAAAAAAAAAAAAAAAAAAAATTAGAAACGAATTAATAAAAGTAAAGTGAGTTTAAAAGATAATTTTATGATTTTATATGCAAATTCAATGATGTAAAGTGTGTAAGTTTTAAATATAAATTGTTTACTTCAAGATGATAATGACAATATGAATTATTAAGGTACTATGTTTTCTTATGTTATATTGTGTTTGTTAGTGTAAGAGAATTTTATGAATTTAGATATTTTAAATGCATTTTAAATCGGGGATGAGATAAATGTAATATGATAATGGGAATGTTTATTTAAATTCTGATGGGAATCAGGGCAATGATTTTGAATTTTGGGTTAAAGTTAACAAGAGAAAGTAGATAGAATAAGATTATGAAATTTATCAAAGGGGTATCGTATTGTTAGTAGATATTTCGATATATATGTTAGAAATAAGTAAAAACAAATCCAGTGCTTCTTAGCGCAAACCAGCACCGCTAGGGGGAAACAGATCAGTTGGGGATATGGTGTTGAGGCCACTATTTGATATTTTAATTTGTTGTTTCAGTGTTGGGTGATGCTGTGGCGGCGGACCTGAGCTGGCCAGCGCGTCAGAACAGGGGCGTTAAGTATCTGTCTGACTCTACGGTGTTGGGATCTCGAGAGAGAAGTCCAGTATTGTCATTCAGGTGCGGTCACAGTCACCGGACCAAGGGTGAGTTGATTATATTTTGGTAAACCGTCAGGGGGGTTGTGGCGACATATCCTAGCTGATCCCTTTAGCAAGTATGAATGTGTCAATGAGGTTTTTTATGCTTCGGCATAAAATATCTCATTGAGGGGGTATTGTAACATGGCATTTTTGGCCTACCTGGTGTAATAGCGCAATTTGTATTTCTTTTATAAAATAAAACAATAACATTTTTTCAACAATAGGGACAAAATTTATAAAACAGAGGTATATTTATTATTAGCAACGGAATTGACCGTGGCACCACTGCTATTGACAGTATACGTGACGATTATACAGTAATATTGAGTGATACGTTTGATAATATTGATATTAAATTATGATTGATAAAACATGGTTAAAGTAAATTCAGAACATCTAATTTTTCGGTAGCCATCTTGTACTGCCAACTTCGTATAAAAAAAAAAATATATGTGCTTACCATGTTAGGGTTCTTTTCGGCGAAACAGGAAATCAGAATGTTGTTTAAACAAATAAAGAAAACTTTATATGTTTCCTCATTAATTAAAATTTATTAACATTTCTAAAAAACGCACATAAAATGAAATTGAAAGAAAAAAAACTTTTAATATAAAAATAAAATTTTAGTGTAAAAAGGAATCAAGATTTTACATAGAAATAATCTCTATACTCCTAGGATTAGTTTTACTACGGAAACCAGCACTTCATTACCTATTTATATAATTAAACAAAACCTCACACTCGCTCACATACTACCCCCACATTTAAAAATCTTTCCCTAAATTTCCCATTTTATTTAATTTTTAAAAAAGAAAAACCAGCATTTTTTAATTATTATTTTGAATGTCTACTTTCCTGTTTATGAGTAGAAGTTTGACTCCTGGCGTGTCTCCTCATGGCGTGCACTGTTTTGCTGTTTTATAGTTCGCACTATCACATTTTACGGCCGAACTGTTAATTTTGGATGAATATTGGCCGAAAAACTGTTTGTATTTTAGATATATATATAAAGATTCACATTTTTTATTGTATGCGGGCCCGCACTTTTACGTTTCGAAACTTTTACATGTCACTCGCGCGAGTGATGAGATGAGACTGGGGCAGAGCTACAGGCGCTAATTTGTGAAGCGGCTGTTGTTGGATGTTCAATTCTTATTGTCTTAGAGTTTGTATCACTCCGCCAGCTGCATGTCACCGTTATGTAACGGCATTTCATAACAAAGATCGTCTCTGACGTCAGATCGCCTAACGCTGGTTATATAACTTGTTTACGCTGTTACATAATGTGTTTACTGGTTTCGTGTTCGTCATTTGTTGACCTTGGTACAGTTGGTCGGTTGTTTCTCGTTTTGAGAAAATATTCATAAGTAATTTTAACACAGCAGTGCTGCCACGTTCACTTCCGTCGCAAATAATAAATTTACCGGTCGTTTATATGTTTGTCCCTATTACTGGAAAATGTTATTTATTAAAAAGAAAAATACAAACTTCTTTACATTGCCTCAGGTAGGCCCAAAATTGCCCCGCTACAATACCCCCTCAATGAGATATTTTATGCCGAAGCATAAAAAATCTCATTGACACATTCATACTTGCTAGAGGGATCAGCCAGGATATGTTGCCGCAACCCCCTTTACGGTTTACAAAAAAATATAATCAACTCACCCTTGGTCCGGTGACTGTGACCGCATCTGCATGACAATACTGGACTTCTCTCTCGAGATCCCAACACCGTAGAGTCAGACAGATACTTAACGCCCCTGCTCTGACGTGCTGGCCAGCTCAGGTCCGCTGCCACAGCATCACCAACCACTGAAACAACAAATCAAAATATCAAATAGTGGCCTTATACAACACCATATCCCCAACTGATCTGTTTCCCCCTAGCGGTGCTGGTTTGCGCTAAGAAGCACTGGTTTTGTTTTTTACTTATTACTAACATATATATCAGAATACCTAAGAACAACATAATACCCACTTTAAAATTCCATACTCCCAGGCTATCTACTTTTTCTTATTAACTTTATCCCAAAATTCAAAATCATTGCCCCGATTCCCATCAGGATTTAAATAAACAGACGACCGACTCATAAACATTTCCCATTACCATATTACATTTCTCTCATCCCCAAATTAAAATGCATTTAAATATTTAAATTCATAAAATTCTCTTAAACTAACAAACACAATATAACATAAGAAAACATAGTACATTAATAATTCACATTATTATTATTATCTTAAAATAAACATGTATTTAAAATTTACACATTTTACATCATTAAGTTTGCATATAAAATCAGACAATTACCTTTTAATCTCAATTTAACTTTTATTAATTCGTTTCTCAATTTTTTTTTTTTCCAATCATTGCAATTATTATTCCATTTCATTAACTTGGGTGATTCTACGTTATTCATCATAATTCACTTTATCAACTTGGCATTTACTCATAATCTTACCCCTTTTATAACTCTAACGCTCCCTTACAAAATCTTTAACTAGTATGACACCCCTCTATCAAAAAATCTACTAACCCTTCTCTACCTCTAACTACTTACTACTTTAACTCAATTCGCCACCTTCTCTCAATATATAAAAAAAAATACTCTCTAACCCTTTGTACATAGGATAAGTGTTCCCCCCCCCAAAAAAGCTCAATTCCCGTTCTCTGGTTCCTGGATTCTACCTAAGGCAACCCCTTCCCACTAAAACTATACCAAATCCCGTCCCAACCCTTATGTTGCGGACTCCCACACTACACTACCCCTACTACAAAATTGCCATCCCCAAAAAATCTCAATCTCATTACCTCACTACAACTACAACAAAATAACAACATCAAAATAAACAATATATCGCTCAAAACTCTACAATTATTCTCCATTACTACTGTCTCCACTTATACTTCTCAAAATTCTATAACATACATTAACTCAAAACAACATTACTATATTTTCATCTCTCATTCTCTTTAATACCTCAATATTTTTTAACTTGGACTGACTCAAACGTTTTACTCAAACAATTACTATCACCCATTTCTATCTTTTGCAACCCATTGAAAATTTTAACTATCACGAATCTATTTAATTTTTATTTAAAATCTATAAACACATTGAAAACATATTATTATATTTTTATAATCCTTAGTCCTAACATACCAAATACAATTAACACAATAAGACATAAGAAACACAATATAGGAAGTATTTAGTGCATCTATTTTTCAAATCAAAACAAAATTATTGAGTAGCAAATCATCACTATTAATTAAAATATAGCAAATTTCTAATACGTTATCCCCCTGGATAACCTCCCAACCACACACACTATGACCCCCCCTGGACTGTGGCGTCCAGTTGCGTCCACAAGGACTGAGGTTTTGGAGGAATGTTACATCTCCGTGTCCTTGCTTCTGCGCTACATTTGAAAAGGTATAGATATCAACATATCTTTGTCTATAATTATGCGCCCCTAATACGGGTCTACCACCTGGCTCTGCTGTTCCTCCTCGAACAGAGTGGCAGCCGCTGTTCCATAGTTCCGGGATTCCCCCTAGTTTCACCCCCCATTAATTTCTAATATAGACCAATTTCAAGCCAGGTATGGTCAAGGGACTTGATATGACCATAGCTAACCGCTAGCCAAAACCACGATTAGTGCTGGTAAGGCAGTAATCGCCCGAAAAGTTGGGGAAATCATCTCTTCCTTCAAGCATGTACACATCATCACTATTATGCACGACACGGCAATTTATCAAGGTATAATGTAAAATTATACAAAAGGGTGTGCCGTGCATTTTCGCCATGTTGGCCTCCGATGGAGGTAACACTCTCGGTTACCCCCAACACTTTCCGCTATCTACTGGGGCACATGCCACCCCAGCAACAGCAACTTACTAACTAATTAATTAAAATTGAAACTAAACTTTCTACCATTGCAGTTCCACACTCCACTGTTCTATCACTTCATTGAGCACCAAACTACCCCCCAAAATTATCCCCACATCTTAAATTGATACATTACATAACATAATACACAAATAGAAATCAACCTGGATTATTAGCATACATTAAACAAACAATTCTCCTTTTAAGTAATTTATCTAAAAATTTATAAACCTTATTATTTAAAATTTTTCATTAACTCTTTTTATTTATCATCATTTCATTATTTAGCCTTTGCTGTAATTAGGTTACTCAAAATTTTCAAATTTATTATTAACATATATTTTTAACCATTACGTTATTCCACAACATAAACCATTTAACATTCATTTATTTATTAATTATTATTAAATTAGAATCTCATCAAACAATTCAAATTCATTATAAAATTCAAACATATAACTTTCCATCACAATATCTAAACATCTCAAATTATTTACTTCAATTGATTATTAAAATTAAATATTTAATTGACTATTAAAATAACATATTTCAATTATTATCAAAATTCTACAAATCATTAATTATTGTCTTCATAATTATTTTATTATTTAATTAGAATGCAAAATATTCATAATATTATTATTATTAACACGACATTTTCTAATACATATACACATTATTTTTCTAACCTTTCATAATACACACACATGAATTCCCTACATTATATTTACAAAGTATACGTCAATAACTGTTCAATCGTTTCACACTTCATATGTCCAAATCTGCAAGGTCATTACCAAAATTTACAGTAGTCAACAGTGTCTATTCACTGATTTTTTATTTCAACCACCATCGTCATATAAATACCTAATATATTTATAACATGTATCATTTTTATCCACATACCAGTTGTTATAATTATTACTATCATAATAACCCATTAACTTTACTCTATCCATCATACCATTATAAATCTTGTCACCATAAGTTATGATTGTCCAGTCTACATCAGTATTATTTAATGTCAGGTAATTTGTTTTATCATTTTTATATTCCTCAACTATCACGTCAGGTAAGTCATTATCATTTATAAAAATATTCTCAAAATAGTTTTCTATCTCTCTTGCAACAGGTAAGTATCTTGTATGGGTCATCTTCACCCCTACCACTCTTTCTCTCAATTCATCATAATTTCTTTTTAACTTATATAGTTCTATTTCACTCTCAATACACAAATCTCTCTCTTCATAATACCACATCACATTCTCACAATTATTACAGACAGAGGGTACAACATTATACAACATCAATATACTCTTTACTTCATCTACTAATATGGGTCTCTTGCCCTGCAAAAACAACATTAAATCATCATAAACAATAAGGGGAAAATTTGCCCTCTGTCCACATTCAACTACTATATTATTCTTCCACTCTCTCTCTACTTCATCAACACATCTCAACATCTCATAATCACATTCTAGAACTTCGTCAGTATTATTTTTGATTATATTCTCATTATTTGTTTCTACGTCATTCTCTACCCCCACTATACTCTCAGAATTGTAATTAACATCATCATTTTCACTATTTAATACTACATCTTCACTATTAATATTTGTTATACCTACAACATTGTCATCTACCTTCTTACTCAGTATTTGATTTAATTTAACTTCTAAATTTTTATTCATCTCATCAAACTTTTTCTCACAACTACTATTTGTTGACTCTACTATCTGGTCTTTAAATGTATCAAGACATTCATCAATCTCGTTCAAACGTTTATTCATGTTATTTTCAAATTTAACATTTTGTGTAGTCATTTCATCAAATTTTCTGTTCTGAATATCAAATTTATCATTGAAATTGCTATTCTGTACCTCAAATTTATTGTTAATGAGTTTAAACAAATCATGTAATGATAACTCTTTTTCTCTGGTATTTATTTTACTTGGTACGGGAGTAGAAATCGCTCCCGGCGAACTAATTACAGAGATCCCCACATTTTGCTCGCCTATTGACCCCGCTTCTGTTTGTATACCAGAGTCGGTCTGATTGTCAGAGAGGCTGACCTCACTATTATCTGCCATTTTTTATAAAATCTTCTAGATATAAATTTCTTTATAAAATAATTTTATATGTAATACATAAGAATTAAAAAAAAAAATATTCTACTTACTCGTACTACAAGAACATGACATAACCTTATTTATACGTCTATCTCACGTACATACAAAAATCTTATTTCCTGGTTCAAACAACCATTCTGTTCTCCACGTGGCCTATATTTATATAAATTTATTTATATAAATTGTCCCTGTTCGGGCGCCATTGATACGTTTGATAATATTGATATTAAATTATGATTGATAAAACATGGTTAAAGTAAATTCAGAACATCTAATTTTTCGGTAGCCATCTTGTACTGTCAACTTCGTATAAGAAAAAAAAATATATGTGCTTACCATGTTAGGGTTCTTTTCGGCGAACAGGAAATCAGAATGTTGTTTAAACAAATAAAGAAAACTTTATATGTTTCCTCATTAATTACAATTTATTAACATTTCTAAAAAACGCACATAAAATGAAATTGAAAGAAAAAAAACTTTTAATATAAAAATAAAATTTTAGTGTAAAAAGGAATCAAGATTTTACATAGAAATAATCTCTATACTCCTAGGATTAGTTTTACTACGGAAACCAGCACTTCATTACCTATTTATATAATTAAACAAAACCTCACACTCGCTCACATACTACCCCCACATTTCAAAATCTTTCCCTAAATTTCCCATTTTATTTAATTTTTAAAAAAGAAAAACCAGCATTTTTTAATTATTATTTTGAATGTCTACTTTCCTGTTTATGAGTAGAAGTTCGACTCCTGGGGTGTCTCCTCATGGCGTGCACTGTTTTGCTGTTTTATAGTTCGCACTATCACATTTTACGGCCGAACTGTTAATTTTGGATGAATATTGGCCGAAAAACTGTTTGTATTTTAGATATATATATAAAGATTCACATTTTTTATTGTATGCGGGCCCGCACTTTTACGTTTCGAAACTTTTACATGTCACTCGCGCGAGTGATGAGATGAGACTGGGGCAGAGCTACAGGCGCTAATTTGTGAAGCGGCTGTTGTTGGATGTTCAATTCTTATTGTCTTAGAGTTTGTATCACTCCGCCAGCTGCATGTCACCGTTATGTAACGGCATTTCATAACAAAGATCGTCTCTGACGTCAGATCGCCTGACGCTGGTTATATAACTTGTTTACGCTGTTACATAATGTGTTTACTGGTTTCGTGTTCGTCATTTGTTGACCTTGGTACAGTTGGTCGGTTGTTTCTCGTTTTGAGAAAATATTCATAAGTAATTTTAACACAGCAGTGCTGCCACGTTCACTTCCGTCGCAAATAATAAATTTACCGGTCGTTTATATGTTTGTCCCTATTACTGGAAAATGTTATTTATTAAAAAGAAAAATACAAACTTCTTTACATTGCCTCAGGTAGGCCCAAAATTGCCCCGCTACAATACCCCCTCAATGAGATATTTTATGCCGAAGCATAAAAAATCTCATTGACACATTCATACTTGCTAGAGGGATCAGCCAGGATATGTTGCCGCAACCCCCTTTACGGTTTACAAAAAAATATAATCAACTCACCCTTGGTCCGGTGACTGTGACCGCATCTGCATGACAATACTGGACTTCTCTCTCGAGATCCCAACACCGTAGAGTCAGACAGATACTTAACGCCCCTGCTCTGACGTGCTGGCCAGCTCAGGTCCGCTGCCACAGCATCACCAACCACTGAAACAACAAATCAAAATATCAAATAGTGGCCTTATACAACACCATATCCCCAACTGATCTGTTTCCCCCTAGCGGTGCTGGTTTGCGTTAAGAAGCACTGGTTTTGTTTTTTACTTATTACTAACATATATATCAGAATACCTAAGAACAACATAATACCCACTTTAAAATTCCATACTCCCAGGCTATCTACTTTTTCTTATTAACTTTATCCCAAAATTCAAAATCATTGCCCTGATTCCCATCAGAATTTAAATAAACAGACGACCGACTCATAAACATTTCCCATTACCATATTACATTTCTCTCATCCCCAAATTAAAATGCATTTAAATATTTAAATTCATAAAATTCTCTTAAACTAACAAACACAATATAACATAAGAAAACATAGTACATTAATAATTCACATTATTATTATTATCTTAAAATAAACATGTATTTAAAATTTACACATTTTACATCATTAAGTTTGCATATAAAATCAGACAATTACCTTTTAATCTCAATTTAACTTTTATTAATTCGTTTCTCAATTTTTTTTTTTCCAATCATTGCAATTATTATTCCATTTCATTAACTTGGGTGATTCTACGTTATTCATCATAATTCACTTTATCAACTTGGCATTTACTCATAATCTTACCCCTTTTATAACTCTAACGCTCCCTTACAAAATCTTTAACTAGTATGACACCCCTCTATCAAAAAATCTACTAACCCTTCTCTACCTCTAACTACTTACTACTTTAACTCAATTCGCCACCTTCTCTCAATATATAAAAAAAAATACTCTCTAACCCTTTGTACATAGGATAAGTGTTCCCCCCCCCAAAAAAGCTCAATTCCCGTTCTCTGGTTCCTGGATTCTACCTAAGGCAACCCCTTCCCACTAAAACTATACCAAATCCCGTCCCAACCCTTATGTTGCGGACTCCCACACTACACTACCCCTACTACAAAATTGCCATCCCCAAAAAATCTCAATCTCATTACCTCACTACAACTACAACAAAATAACAACATCAAAATAAACAATATATCGCTCAAAACTCTACAATTATTCTCCATTACTACTGTCTCCACTTATACTTCTCAAAATTCTATAACATACATTAACTCAAAACAACATTACTATATTTTCATCTCTCATTCTCTTTAATACCTCAATATTTTTTAACTTGGACTGACTCAAACGTTTTACTCAAACAATTACTATCACCCATTTCTATCTTTTGCAACCCATTGAAAATTTTAACTATCACGAATCTATTTAATTTTTATTTAAAATCTATAAACACATTGAAAACATATTATTATATTTTTATAATCCTTAGTCCTAACATACCAAATACAATTAACACAATAAGACATAAGAAACACAATATAGGAAGTATTTAGTGCATCTATTTTTCAAATCAAAACAAAATTATTGAGTAGCAAATCATCACTATTAATTAAAATATAGCAAATTTCTAATACGTTATCCCCCTGGATAACCTCCCAACCACACACACTATGACCCCCCCTGGACTGTGGCGTCCAGTTGCGTCCACAAGGACTGAGGTTTTGGAGGAATGTTACATCTCCGTGTCCTTGCTTCTGCGCTACATTTGAAAAGGTATAGATATCAACATATCTTTGTCTATAATTATGCGCCCCTAATACGGGTCTACCACCTGGCTCTGCTGTTCCTCCTCGAACAGAGTGGCAGCCGCTGTTCCATAGTTCCGGGATTCCCCCTAGTTTCACCCCCCATTAATTTCTAATATAGACCAATTTCAAGCCAGGTATGGTCAAGGGACTTGATATGACCATAGCTAACCGCTAGCCAAAACCACGATTAGTGCTGGTAAGGCAGTAATCGCCCGAAAAGTTGGGGAAATCATCTCTTCCTTCAAGCATGTACACATCATCACTATTATGCACGACACGGCAATTTATCAAGGTATAATGTAAAATTATACAAAAGGGTGTGCCGTGCATTTTCGCCATGTTGGCCTCCGATGGAGGTAACACTCTCGGTTACCCCCAACACTTTCCGCTATCTACTGGGGCACATGCCACCCCAGCAACAGCAACTTACTAACTAATTAATTAAAATTGAAACTAAACTTTCTACCATTGCAGTTCCACACTCCACTGTTCTATCACTTCATTGAGCACCAAACTACCCCCCAAAATTATCCCCACATCTTAAATTGATACATTACATAACATAATACACAAATAGAAATCAACCTGGATTATTAGCATACATTAAACAAACAATTCTCCTTTTAAGTAATTTATCTAAAAATTTATAAACCTTATTATTTAAAATTTTTCATTAACTCTTTTTATTTATCATCATTTCATTATTTAGCCTTTGCTGTAATTAGGTTACTCAAAATTTTCAAATTTATTATTAACATATATTTTTAACCATTACGTTATTCCACAACATAAACCATTTAACATTCATTTATTTATTAATTATTATTAAATTAGAATCTCATCAAACAATTCAAATTCATTATAAAATTCAAACATATAACTTTCCATCACAATATCTAAACATCTCAAATTATTTACTTCAATTGATTATTAAAATTAAATATTTAATTGACTATTAAAATAACATATTTCAATTATTATCAAAATTCTACAAATCATTAATTATTGTCTTCATAATTATTTTATTATTTAATTAGAATGCAAAATATTCATAATATTATTATTATTAACACGACATTTTCTAATACATATACACATTATTTTTCTAACCTTTCATAATACACACACATGAATTCCCTACATTATATTTACAAAGTATACGTCAATAACTGTTCAATCGTTTCACACTTCATATGTCCAAATCTGCAAGGTCATTACCAAAATTTACAGTAGTCAACAGTGTCTATTCACTGATTTTTTATTTCAACCACCATCGTCATATAAATACCTAATATATTTATAACATGTATCATTTTTATCCACATACCAGTTGTTATAATTATTACTATCATAATAACCCATTAACTTTACTCTATCCATCATACCATTATAAATCTTGTCACCATAAGTTATGATTGTCCAGTCTACATCAGTATTATTTAATGTCAGGTAATTTGTTTTATCATTTTTATATTCCTCAACTATCACGTCAGGTAAGTCATTATCATTTATAAAAATATTCTCAAAATAGTTTTCTATCTCTCTTGCAACAGGTAAGTATCTTGTATGGGTCATCTTCACCCCTACCACTCTTTCTCTCAATTCATCATAATTTCTTTTTAACTTATATAGTTCTATTTCACTCTCAATACACAAATCTCTCTCTTCATAATACCACATCACATTCTCACAATTATTACAGACAGAGGGTACAACATTATACAACATCAATATACTCTTTACTTCATCTACTAATATGGGTCTCTTGCCCTGCAAAAACAACATTAAATCATCATAAACAATAAGGGGAAAATTTGCCCTCTGTCCACATTCAACTACTATATTATTCTTCCACTCTCTCTCTACTTCATCAACACATCTCAACATCTCATAATCACATTCTAGAACTTCGTCAGTATTATTTTTGATTATATTCTCATTATTTGTTTCTACGTCATTCTCTACCCCCACTATACTCTCAGAATTGTAATTAACATCATCATTTTCACTATTTAATACTACATCTTCACTATTAATATTTGTTATACCTACAACATTGTCATCTACCTTCTTACTCAGTATTTGATTTAATTTAACTTCTAAATTTTTATTCATCTCATCAAACTTTTTCTCACAACTACTATTTGTTGACTCTACTATCTGGTCTTTAAATGTATCAAGACATTCATCAATCTCGTTCAAACGTTTATTCATGTTATTTTCAAATTTAACATTTTGTGTAGTCATTTCATCAAATTTTCTGTTCTGAATATCAAATTTATCATTGAAATTGCTATTCTGTACCTCAAATTTATTGTTAATGAGTTTAAACAAATCATGTAATGATAACTCTTTTTCTCTGGTATTTATTTTACTTGGTACGGGAGTAGAAATCGCTCCCGGCGAACTAATTACAGAGATCCCCACATTTTGCTCGCCTATTGACCCCGCTTCTGTTTGTATACCAGAGTCGGTCTGATTGTCAGAGAGGCTGACCTCACTATTATCTGCCATTTTTTATAAAATCTTCTAGATATAAATTTCTTTATAAAATAATTTTATATGTAATACATAAGAATTAAAAAAAAAAATATTCTACTTACTCGTACTACAAGAACATGACATAACCTTATTTATACGTCTATCTCACGTACATACAAAAATCTTATTTCCTGGTTCAAACAACCATTCTGTTCTCCACGTGGCCTATATTTATATAAATTTATTTATATAAATTGTCCCTGTTCGGGCGCCATTGATACGTTTGATAATATTGATATTAAATTATGATTGATAAAACATGGTTAAAGTAAATTCAGAACATCTAATTTTTCGGTAGCCATCTTGTACTGTCAACTTCGTATAAGAAAAAAAAATATATGTGCTTACCATGTTAGGGTTCTTTTCGGCGAACAGGAAATCAGAATGTTGTTTAAACAAATAAAGAAAACTTTATATGTTTCCTCATTAATTACAATTTATTAACATTTCTAAAAAACGCACATAAAATGAAATTGAAAGAAAAAAAACTTTTAATATAAAAATAAAATTTTAGTGTAAAAAGGAATCAAGATTTTACATAGAAATAATCTCTATACTCCTAGGATTAGTTTTACTACGGAAACCAGCACTTCATTACCTATTTATATAATTAAACAAAACCTCACACTCGCTCACATACTACCCCCACATTTCAAAATCTTTCCCTAAATTTCCCATTTTATTTAATTTTTAAAAAAGAAAAACCAGCATTTTTTAATTATTATTTTGAATGTCTACTTTCCTGTTTATGAGTAGAAGTTCGACTCCTGGGGTGTCTCCTCATGGCGTGCACTGTTTTGCTGTTTTATAGTTCGCACTATCACATTTTACGGCCGAACTGTTAATTTTGGATGAATATTGGCCGAAAAACTGTTTGTATTTTAGATATATATATAAAGATTCACATTTTTTATTGTATGCGGGCCCGCACTTTTACGTTTCGAAACTTTTACATGTCACTCGCGCGAGTGATGAGATGAGACTGGGGCAGAGCTACAGGCGCTAATTTGTGAAGCGGCTGTTGTTGGATGTTCAATTCTTATTGTCTTAGAGTTTGTATCACTCCGCCAGCTGCATGTCACCGTTATGTAACGGCATTTCATAACAAAGATCGTCTCTGACGTCAGATCGCCTGACGCTGGTTATATAACTTGTTTACGCTGTTACATAATGTGTTTACTGGTTTCGTGTTCGTCATTTGTTGACCTTGGTACAATTGGTCGGTTGTTTCTCGTTTTGAGAAAATATTCATAAGTAATTTTAACACAGCAGTGCCGCCACGTTCACTTCCGTCGCAAATAATAAATTTACCGTCGTTTATATGTTTGTCCCTATTACTGGAAAATGTTATTTATTAAAAAGAAAAATACAAACTTCTTTACATTGCCTCAGGTAGGCCCAAAATTGCCCCGCTACATGAGAAAGACAATTTCAACAACCGACAAACTGTACCAAGGTCAACAAATGACACATACAAAAACAGCAACAAGTTATATAACTAACAACAGGCGACCATTACGTCAGAGCTTTTACATAACAAGAATGTAGGTGTGTCGACGCCAACTGCGTTGTGGCACACAGTGAACAAAGACAGTCTAACTCCATCACCACTCGCGAGTGGTACGCCTATACAAAGTTGCGGGCCCGCAAAACTCCAAAAAACCGCATAACTACACTAAAATGTAAAATTTTATATATTTCTTCTGAACAATCTTTTATAACCATGAAATAGAGGCAGTGAGCGAAAGTGGAGATTAATTAACAGTTCGGCTATAAAAATGTGAAGTGTTTGAACCAACAGACTGTAAGCCACGAGGTGATGCCTATGGCGTCAAATTCGCCGCAATAGCAGGAAAGTAGACATTTTATTTTAAATCTTTCAAAAATACTAAATTCATTTTTCAAAATTGAACTAAATAAATACAATGTACAGTATGACATAGTATGGGTATGTGTTTGCGTGAGTGTGTGTGTGTGGGTACCTATCTTAGTATAACGTAAAAGCGCTTGTTTACGTTAAGATAAAATAGTTTAGTAATTTTCTGTATTGATTTCAATGTGTAACAAGGGTAATTGGACTTCTAATTATGTTATTTGAAGAAAGTTCGATGTAAAGCGAACTATGTGTTGGTTGCGTAATTTTTTATAGAATGGTTAAATTCATTTTGGTTTGTTGTTTCTATAATAATTAAATTCATTTTGTTCAAATTATAGTATAAAAGTAATGGGAGATGGGAATTAGTCAAATAAAATGAAAAGTGTTCGTTAACCATCAATGTGTGTTGTTTATTTGCGTTCGCCCGTTTCTCTCTGCTAATAAGTACACCTGACGAAACCCTGGTTCACGAAAAGTAGTAAAACAATCAGATTACACAGTAATAAATTTATTTTAAAGCTAGTAGAGCTTCAAGACGAACGGCACTACTTTGTGAAACGGTTGCGACTGTCTTACGAATTTCCATTGTTTTAAGTTCTTGTATCCCTACGCCAGCATGAGGTTCGTCTGACACTCCTGCATTCCTGCGTTTATGTAAGTACTGACGTAATATCATCCGACCCGATGTTACATCATCGGTTAGTCACAGTTTCTCAAAATAACTGTTTTACTAGCGTCTGGAGCTGACCTTGTCACAATTTTGTCCGTTTGTCTCCTACGTCGTTATAATTCATGAATAATATTTTAAAATCATTTTTCTAATTTTGTCCCAACAAAATTTACCATATCATCAATTTACGTCTATGTCTCCCAAAATTATTATTTCATATTATTTTTATGTTTCCCAAAATTTAATGTTACATCACAAAATATTATTTTATCAAAATACACTGATTTTTTATATTACCCCAAATAGGCCAAAATGTCCCGTTACAATACCCCCTCAATTGAGAGGTTTTATGCTGAAGCATAAAAACTCATTGACACACTCATACTTGCTAAAGGGATCAGCCAGGATATGTCGCCACAACCCCCTTTACGGTTTACAAACAAAAAATATAATTAACTCGCCCTTGGTCCAGTGACTGTGACTGCACCTGAATGACCTTACTGGACTTCTCTCTCGAGATCCCAACACCATAAAGTCAGCCAGGTACTTAACGCTCCTGCTCTGACGCGCTGGCCAGCTCAGGACTGCCGCCACAGTATCACCAAACACTGAAACATCAAATCAAAATATCAACTAGTGGCCTTATACAATACTATATCCCTAACTGATCTGTTCCCCTTAGCTGTGCTGGTTTGCGTTAAGAAGCACTGGTTTCTTCTCTTAACCTCTAACATATATATGAATACATAACATAACCTGATACATATTTTAAAATTCCATACTAACATTCTGTCTACTTTCTCTTGTTAACTTTTATCCCAAAATTCAAAATTATTGCCCTGATTCCCATCAGAATTTAAATAAACATTTCCCATTACCATATTACAAATACCTTTCCTCCTATGATTAATATTTCAAAACAATTAAATTCATTTAAAATTTCTTATATATGACAAAATCAACTACATCTAAACACATTATTTCTTTATATTGTTACGACGGTCTACTCGATCGTCGTAGGTACAGTGGAAACAAAAAAAGTACAAGACACCAATTAAGGCACTAATCACACCTTTAATTATTATAGTAAACAGTTCGTAATTAACAACACAGTGTCTACAACAAATCAAATGAAATTGTTCATACGCAATAAAATGTCCACAAATATTAAAACTCAACTGTATTACAATTATACCGTCCGAATATAAAACGCAACACTTCACTAATAACTACTTGAACGTACACCGTAATAACCCGAACCGCTCTGTAAATATCGCACTAATACTCTCGAACCGCACAGTCAAAAATCTCGCATTGAACTGAAAAACTAAGGCCGCGACGCGATGTATTTATAGTTACGCTACACACACCAGAAGCTTCCAAACTGCGTCTTATCTCTCGCGAACTACGTAATTGCTGCGGCCTTGACACAGTCCGAGCGCCCGAGCGAAGGCTGGCAAAGTCGAGATTTTTCTCGCAACATGCGTTTACTAGCACGTACACCACACGCTTACGTCGAGATCTTTCTGGGACATTCGATAAACGCCTAGATTGTTCTACGCTGTCGTAGCAATATCTTTCTCCAACTTGGTTAAACATTTCCATCAAAACATCTCAAATTACCACAAAATCATCTAAATACATCATAAAATCAACTACATAATCTACATCATAATAAACATGGTAGTTATTACATTAAAAATAATAATTCACATTTTAATTTGCATATAAAATTATAAACCTTACATTTTAATTTCAATTGAACCCCCCCTTTTTTTTTTTTTACCAACCTTCATTTTACATAACATTTCACTTACTATTTCATTTTAACTCTGATTTTCTATCATTTAGTTTGGGTGACTCTTAGTTATTCATAATAATTCACTTTATCAACATGGCATTTACCTATAATCTTACCCTTTTTATGACTCTAACACAGACTAACAGATTCTTTAACTAGTATGACACCCATCTACCAAAACATCTACCAACAATTCTCTACCTCTAACTTACTACTCTAATTCATTTCGAATCATTCTACACTTATAACAAAATACTTTCAACCCCTTTGTACTCAGGATTGTGTTTCCCACTTACCAGCTCATTCCCTTATCTGGTTCCCGGACCCTCCCTAGGTAACCCTTTCCGGCGCATATCATTTCCCATCCCGCCACAACGCTTTTTGTTGAGGACTCCTTATCACACCACCTCCCTTACAAAATTCCCCTCTACTACTTATTAAATATCACTATTGTTTGACGACTCGGAACACTAAGTTTTTTATAAGTAAAATCGTAAAGATTTACCTTACAGCCTAAACCGGCTTTCACCTTTAGAAGGCTTCATCAGAGGCTGCTGTAGGTAGCGCTGTCCGTCTTGTTGTTGGCGACGGGATAGTTTTTCGAAAGATCAATGCTGTGTGTGTGTGTGTGTGTGTGTGGTGAGATGTGTTCGAATAATGCGTGCGATTTGAATTGTGTCTGTTCGTTTAGGATGTCGTTTTTATTTGTTTTTGTGTGTTTGTATATTTCTAATTGTTCTAGAGTGTCTAGTTTTCGGCCTTTTGTGTGTACATGTAGAATGTTCATGTTATTGTAGATGTTTTTATATGTGTGGTTTGCTTCAATGAGGTGGTTTGCAAAGGTGGATTCTGTAGTGGTGTGGAGTGCCTTTGTGTGTTCAATGTATCTCTGTTTGAAGCTACGTCCTGTCTGGCCTATGTAGAATTTATTGCAATTTGAGCAATTTAGCTTGTATACACCGGGTAGATCAAATTTGTTTTGTGTTTTGTGCATGCGTTTTGATAGTGTGTGTTCTGTTTTGTTAGTAGTTTTGTAAGTGATTCTGTATCCTGCTTTTTGAATTTGTGGGCAATTTTTTCAGTTTGTTCGTTGATGTATATTAGTGTTATGAATTTGTTGTTTTCTGTCTTTGTCTGTTGTTTGTTTTGTGTTTTGTGTAGGAGTTTACTGACTATTGTTCTGTCATATCCGTTAGATTCTGCTAGATATTTTATCGTGTTTAGTTCGTCTTTGTAGTCTTTTTCATCTAAGGGGATGTTGTTAAGTCTATGTATCATGGAAACAAATTGATCCCATCTCTGAAACAATCACCATCCTACAAAACAAACTCAAACAAAACAACACACCAGACAAACGTACCAACGAAATAACAGAAACCTTGAACATTATCACAAAACAAAACTACTTTACTTATAACAATAAATACTACACACAGAACGATGGCTTACCCATGGGCTCCCCCATATCCAGCATTCTAGCAGAAGTCTTCCTCCAACACTTAGAAAAAACAAAAATACTCACAAACAATGACAGACACTCACATAAAATACTATATTAAAATACTATATTGGCACAGATACGTTGATGACATTCTAATACTATACAGGGGGAACAAAAGACAATGTGAACAGTTACTTACGCACATAAACAAAATACATAAAAACATAACCTTCACTGCCGAATACGAACACAACAATACCATAAACTTCTTAGACCTCTCCATCACAAAACTAGAACACAAGCACAAATTCAGTATATACAGAAAACCAACTACAACTGACACACTAATACACAACACCTCCAATCACCCAACACAACACAAACTAGCTGCTTTTAGAACCATGATACATAGACTTAACAACATCCCCTTAGATGAAAAAGACTACAAAGACGAACTAAACACGATAAAATATCTAGCAGAATCTAACGGATATGACAGAACAATAGTCAGTAAACTCCTACACAAAACAAACAACAGACAAAGACAGAAAACAACAAATTCATAACACTAACATACATCAACAAACAAACTGAAAAAATTGCCCACAAATTCAGAAAGCAGGATACAGAATCACTTACAAAACTACTAACAAAACAGAACACACACTATCAAAACGCACGCACAAAACACAAAACAAATTCGATCTACCCGGTGTATACAAGCTAAATTGCTCAAATTGCAATAAATTCTACATAGGCCAGACAGGACGTAGCTTCAAACAGAGATACATTGAACACACAAAGGCACTCCACACCACTACAGAATCCACCTTTGCAAACCACCTCATTGAAGCAAACCACACATATAAAAACATCTACAATAACATGAACATTCTACATGTACACACAAAAGGCCGAAAACTAGACACTCTAGAACAATTAGAAATATACAAACACACAAAAACAAATAAAAACGACATCCTAAACGAACAGACACAATTCAAATCGCACGCATTATTCGAACACATCTCACCACACACACACACAGCATCGATCTTTCGAAAAACTATCCCGTCGCCAACAACAAGACGGACAGCGCTACCTACGGCAGCCTCTGATAAAGCCTTCTAAAGGTGAAAGCCGGTTTAGGCTGTAAGGTAAATCTTTACGATTTTACTTATAAAAAACTTAGTGTTCCGAGTCGTCAAACAATAGTGATATTTAGTTGAGTAACGGACACGTCATGGACAACGAAATACTATTTATTCTCCCGTTACATCATTTTCATCTACAAAATATCTCCATTTACAATTTGCCTCAATATATCACTCATTACTCTACATATTTTTCCCATAGCTACTGTGTCACTATCAATACTCAAATTCTACATTACGTTTATTCACAATAATATTGTTCAACGCCCCTTTAAACTTAACTTGGACTGACTCAAATGTCTTACTTAAACAATTACTATCACCCAAATTCTATCTTTTACTAACCATTGACCATTCTTAAATACCTCAAATTTATTTCATTAGTTATTTAAAATCTTTAAACACATTGAAAACTTATTCTATAAAATATTATTACATTTTTTATAATCCTTATCCCTAACATACTGCATACAATTAATACAAATACACAAAATTACATTATCATCATAAAACATTGTTGGATTTAGAATCCTTACCATTAAATCTAGTACTTAAAATCTTTTTTGCTCTCATAGGGACATACATTGCTACTCATTGAGTCATAGTTATAGCAACAATTACTGAACAGCTCTATGGATTGTCAACCCCCAACTCTCTCTATAGAGTCGTGTTATAAGCTGACCGCCCACTGTTTACAGAGGTCGTCACCCTCTCACTAAATTTACAGCTACACTCCCACTTCATCATTTACTTAAAATCTCCCCTTTTACCCAGTTACAATTAGGTAAACCACCTGCCGGTCGGTCTAGGTATTTACCTTGTGCACAGATGCGTTATCTGTGCCCCTGGGTTGTAACTGCCAGCTCCTTTTCCACACACACTATTGTTTCCTGGTGTTGGACTGTGGCATCCATTTGCATTCCCAAGAACTGAAGTTACATATATACGGTAGAGATGCTGCCTATACCGTTCTTGATTCAGCGTTATATAAAAAATTCGGTATTACTGATGTCCGGGGACACCAGTAATCCTACTAAAATGATTCACACACCCTTAATACGGAACTATCGACACCTTCGACGATAGCCGCTGTTCCATAGTTATGTAGTTTCCCCTGTATTACCCCCCAGGTTCAATTTCAAAATTCACCAATTTTGTAACTACTTACATAATTCCACAGCCAGGGCCTGGTGAAACCGTGACCACCCGAAATGTGGGGAAACTACCAAAAGACATATAAGGCTCACTCTGACACCGTTACTACAATTCACGGAAGGTCAACTCTTATATGTTTGGGTATATTAATTAATTAATTTTCATTTTAACATCTTTTAGATTCATATACATTTTTGACTTTTACACATCCAACATTTCACTTTCCTTAACTCGTACTACAAATTTCATAGTTACGTATGGTCACTTAATTACTAAAATAAAATATAGCTACGGACATAGATTTAAAATTATAAATATTCCAAATTATATAGATTGATAAGTATTTACATTGGAGGCTAATTTTTCTCCTTCTTAGTCAAAAGTGGTAAGTTCGTAGCTGCCCGAAAAGACGAGGTTTTGCCGCAAAGAGAATTGGGACCAGGTAGACACACTACATGAATTCACGTCCCCTTTTCACTACCTTTAGCACCAAATCTACTCCTTTTATTCTCTCATTTATCCTAACCTGCCATCTACCTGTTCCCCATCCCCCTTGCAACAAAATTCGTCTTCTTCAAACTATACTGTAACTACAGCCATTGGCTATACTTATTTTTACCAATAACACTAGAAAATTTATGTGAATGCACTGCCTTGTAAAATATAGCCTCCTTAATTATTTACATTCACTCCAAGGCAGTACTGGTACGTGATATGGTACACCTAGCCACTGCACCTTGAGTGTAAAAAATTTTATACCACGTACCTTTAGGGGTCCCCCTCCCTGTTCAATAAGATGCTGAAATTTCTAATCTATACCAATTTTGGTGGAGCTGGACCATCGTCGTGTCACCACCCGAAGGAAGTTCTGCCAACCATGGTCCGCCTCCATGTGCCGAAACCCACGGCCAGGACTGGTAAGGTCGTGACCGCCCGAAAATGGGGGAGAGTCCCTTCTGAAACATAAAATAATATATTAAAATTAAATCATTTATTGTGACCGATACAACTTCAAATTCGTCGCATTTTGTGTACTATCTCCTGTGTTGCTTGGTTTCGTAACACGTACGCATTATTCATCTTTACTTCTACAATTTCATATGGTCCCTCATATAATATAAAAAACTTCTTTATCTCTTTATCCTGTGCGCTAGACAAATCGTGTCTCCTTACCAACACTAATTGCCCTACCTCATATTTAGTCCACTTACCTTTAGCATCATGTCTCTGCTTCCTCCTTTCTCCTTTTGTGAGTAAATTTTCATTCGCTAATCGAATCTTCATATTCACGTCTATAGTTTGATTTTCTGGTGGATAGTCAAAAAGTTGTTCCAATGTCCTAGGTGGCCTTGTTTCCTTTATCAATTCATACGGCGTAAACCCGGTGGATTCGTGGGTGGTACTATTCAACCATTCTTCTACTTTCTTAACATAGAATGGCCATTCTGTATGATTGGCGTGACAATATGCCCGAAATATCCTACCAATCTCTCTCATCACCCGTCCTGCCTGGTTGGATTGCGGATGGTAAACTGCGGTAGGCTTGGGTATGATGCCTTCCCATCCAAGAGTTTGTCTCCACCTACCGCTTACAAATTGAGGTCCATGATCGGATAAAATTATCTTCGGCTTACCTATATTCACCATATAATCTCTCGTTATCTTTTCGCTCAGCACTCTGCTCGTCGCTCTCTTGATACTATATAACCTAACAAACTTAGAAAACGTGTCTAAAACAACAAAAACATACATTACTCCACCCCTACCCTTGGTTAATGGCCCATACAAATCTACAGCAACTAAATCAAAAGGTCTCTCTACCTTAATATAATTCAATTCCCCTTCCACCCTATAATTCACTACCTTAGACTTCTGACATAAATCACACACCCGTAACGACGTCCGTACTCGCCTCTCCATATTCTTAAAAACACACGATTCTTTTAAAACATTCGTACACTTTCTTGCCCCAAAATGCCCATACCTTACATGGGAATCCCAAATAATTTTATATATCAACCCTTCTGGTATAACTAATCTCCAATCACGTTCACCCCCTTCTACTTTTTTGAACAGAATTCCCTGATATATTTGGAAACGTGCATTATATTCAGACCCATCTACCTCCGCTTCGAAACTAGCAATTATTTTACGCGATTTGTTTTCAGATCTTTACATGCTCTTAATATCCCTTAATTCCTCACCAAAAATTCTATCTTCCCTCGTTAACCAAAAAATTTCTATCTCCTTCAGATCCCTCCCTGTCTTATTTTCTATGATATCTACCCTGGAAAGAGTGTCTAGTACTTTACTATCTGTCCCCTTAATATATTCCCATGAAAAATTGTATTCCTGTAAGGTTAGTACCCACCTGGTTAGACGGCTATGTGTTAATCTGCAGGAGTTCAAAAATGATAGAACCTTGTGGTCCGTCCTGATAACTGTCTTGTTCCCCAAGATGTAGGTGCGAAACTTTCCTACCGCAAACACGATACTCAGCAACTCCTTCTCCGTAGTTGTATAGTTTCTTTCAGCTGCCAAAAGAGATCTGCTGGCGAAAGCTATCGTGTGGTGTTCTTTGTTGCTATCTTCCTGATACAACTCCGCTCCCAGGGCGACGTTACTGGCGTCAGTCTGTAAGTAAAAAGTTTTTAAGAAATCAGGGTGGTTCATCATTATCATATTTGAAAATTTTCTCTTTACCTCCTCGAAAGCATCCCTTTCCTTTTCTCCCCATTTCCATTGTTTATTTTTCTGTAGTACAGCACTTAACCTTGCTGTTGTCTGAGCATAATTTTTCTGGAATTTTCTATAGACATTACACAGACCCAAAAAACTTTGTAACTGTTTAATATTCTTAGGTTCTGGAAAGCGCGTTATAGCTTCTACTTTATCAGGGTTAGCTAAAATTCCTTCGGGAGTTATAATAAAACCCAAAAAATGTATTTCAGTTTGTAAAAATTTAGACTTCTCCCAATTAACGGTTAAAACCCCATTCTTTAATTTATCCAACACATACTCAATATGTTCTAAATGTTCCGCGAATGTTCTGGACGCTATTAATATATCATCAACGTATACAGTCAGAAAATCTAAGTCCTTTGGTTGTAATATCATATCTAAACACTTTATAAAACTCGCCACACTAGTGTTAAGTCCTAATGGCAAACGTTTAAACTGATAATTCTTACCATTAAAGAGAAATTGCAGTATATCTTCGACTCTCTGCTGCTAACGGCACCTGCCAGTATCCTGCGGTTAGATCCAAAGATATCATGTACTTGACCCCGCTGAATTTCTGAAAAATCTCATTAATAGGTTCCGGTGACTCTCGGTCAGGTATTATAATCTGATTTATTTTTCTAGCATCTAAGCATAATCTTACCTTTCCGTCCTTCTTGATTACTACCACTAATGGGTTCGAGTAAGGCGATATTGATCGCTCAATTATGTCTCCCTCCATCATTCGATCCAACTCCTCTTGCACTGCTCTCCTCTTTGAAAATGGTACTGGATAACTCCTCTGCATGTAGGGTGAGTGTTCTCGAACCTTCAGCTCACATACATAGTCCCTGGCTTTTCCAGGCAACTCCGCAAACACATCTCTATAACGCTCCACAACTGCCCACAACTCCTGTCGTTGGGGACTCCCTACAACTCCACCCTCATTAAAAAATTTATCAGCCCTATTTTCCCATATTCTCTCATAACTTACATGCATCTCGTCCTCAACGCTCTCTACAATCTCACTCTCTCGACATATATTCACTTTAGTTTCTATATCCCCATCACCTACCCGCTTTTGTATCATTTTTACTCACGTAACTCTAACTTCATCTAACACCCTCTTAAAATTAACCCTGACTGGTTCACTCTCATTATTAAATTCTACTATCCGTTTATTAAAATCTATTACTGCCCCAGTTTTTTTTTCTATTAATTCCTCTCCAAAAAATCATTTCCCAAAATTACATCTAAACTCAGTCCCTTAACTACTAGAAAGGTATTCTCAAATTCAGTTTCATTAAGGAATATATTTAACTGTACTTGTTTAGTAACTCGTTTACTTCATACTCCGGTTACCTCCACTACTGTTACACCCGCAACCGGTAATGATGGTATATTTTATTTCTTTTAATTCTCCCATTATATTTTCTGAAACTACTGATATTTCACTCCCTGTATCAATTAACGTTTTATAATTCTTACCTTCTATGATGACGATTACCTCCGTCAATCCGGTTTTATTCTCCATAACTTTCGTGTCATCTTCCTCCAACAACTCCTTCGTCATGTCCATTTGTATCACATTATTATGATATTCGTCGGCTACTTGGACCCTATTGTTCCCCGTGGATAATGGTGGGGTCCTTGCTTCCATTGTCGGCCTGTTTTCCGTTCTGGCGGTGGTACTGCTCGGCTGGTACCCTTTCTCCTGCTGCTTATGAACTCCATTGCTCCTTGATGTTTCCCCGCGGTCATCTCCGCCTCGCTGATGTGTGTTGTTATGCGATGACTTATTCCCACCTCGCTGATTCGGCCTTGGTTTTCTACATTTGTAACAAAAATCTCTACCTACGTAATTGTTACCCGAACATCCCGTACATTTCCACCCCACGGTTCGACTATGATTTTCTTGTTTATTGTATGCATGCCCCGGAGGTGACCCTCTTTGTGGTGTGGTGTACAAAAAAAATACTACCCAAAACTCAGGTCTGTATTGCCCCTATAAGCTTATGATATTATTATTAAATTATTTTATTTCAATAAAATTTAAAAAAATAAAAACATGGTGTTTCTAATCACCCCGCAAATAGGGGTGAATAGAAACAGTGTTATAAAACCATGTTTGTTTCTTTTAAAACCAAAGAGAGGTGAATAGAAACTACGAAATATATATTTTTCTATTAGGAAATACATAGATAAACATTTATTTCACAAGATAATGGTTTATTAATGTAAAAAGTAAGTAATACAAAAATGTTTATGTCACAGGGTTAATGTATTCAAACTTAAGGTGAACAAACAGAACACAACTCTTTACCATGACCCTGGTACTGTATCATTAATAAACTGTTAAATCAGACAGATCATCCTCAAAACATAGCATGTCTTTGAAACGAGCACTTGAACTGAGAACTGGCGATGACAGTTTTCGGACGACATCGTTTCTCGAGACAAAAGAATCTTCTTCAGTCATTGTGAACTTTTTGGTTTGAGGAACTCTTTTTAAAAATGTTCCAACAAAATCATTGTCATTAAGGTAACTAACTTTGCAAACATAACATCTAAAAGATGTTTTTGTTTTTCCATATACTTTGACCACCATATAGTCACCTTGGCTTATGGAGATACCAGTATTTTCATCTTGGTCAGAATAATCTGAAGAGGAC
This sequence comes from Magicicada septendecula, assembly GCA_034769895.1. Classification (NCBI taxonomy): domain Eukaryota; kingdom Metazoa; phylum Arthropoda; class Insecta; order Hemiptera; family Cicadidae; genus Magicicada; species Magicicada septendecula. The sequence continues at coordinate 15,371,726 of CM068370.1, forward strand.
AAAATCAGGTCTTCATCGCTGTCCTGCACTGAGTAGGCACCATCATCCTCTGATGATGAATCAAGACGTTTTCTGTTTTTCTTGGCATTTTTTTTCGTTGGCTTGGCCTGTTTAGATGTACAAGGGCTTGGGTCACTGTAAAGTGAAGTATGGAGGGTTACATCCTTCCCATCCACGTCCTCAAAGTCATCAACACTAACACTTCTGCCGGGTTGGACATTTACTTTTGTCCTTTTTTTCCTTGGTTTAGGAGTCTGGTCTTGCCTAAGACTTTGAAGGAGTTCTTTAAAGCTATTGTCAACAGCATTAGTGGATTCTTCAAGGTTGTTCATATCCTGGTTTTTGTCTACAATACCAGTACCTGGGAGCATTGACAACACCTTATTGCGGTCTAGAGGCGCAATCCCGCATTTCCTAAACCTGCAATAACATTTTCTTCCTTCAAGGAGTCACACAACTTTTCAAAAGCAGAGGAAATTTATCCTTAGGAACTGTTGCCTCGTTTTTTCCTGGGCCTTTCTTCCATTCCTCTAATATTCGGCGCCAAGTAGTTTTAAGAGGCCGAAAAAATGCCACGTCCAGCGGTTGTGTTAGGTGTGTTGAATTTGCTGGTAGGAATATAAATCTTAGTCGTTGTCTTGACACAGCTTAACTGATTCTAAGGACAGGTGCGAAGATAAATTGTCTCCAATGAGAAATTTCTTCCCTTCTAGCTTTTTCAGATATGGGACCGCAACTGTAAGGACCCACTCCTCGAAGCAGAACGAATCGAACCAGCCAGATTTCGTCCGATTATATTTTGCATAATTTGGCCCGCCTTCGGTCCAGCTTTGATATAAATGCAAAGCCTTATACACAACATAAGGGGGTAGTATAGTGCTGTCTGCAGCGGCTGCAAACATCACGGAGGTTGATGCCTTTAAAGAGTTCATGACCCTTTCAGGATATTTAGTTCCCCTCCGTGTGATTACCTTTCGTTTTCCCGGATCATCCGTAAGGTTGGTCTCGTCATAATTTATTATATTAGACGGCGGCACATTCTCTAATTCGTTTGACAGTTCATCGAAGTAACTGTTGATGGTTTCTGGTGTTACACCGGCTCAGGAGCGTTTTATGTTTTGGCACATTCTCACTGCCAATTGATCTTTGTGTCGTCTCATAAATGATTCCACAAAATCACGACCGGGGAGATTATCCTTAAATCTTTTCACTTCCTTCCCCCTTCTGTCCAGAAAGTCCTTTACTAGAAGTCGTAAGGTTGTAGAGTCGATAGGATAGCCTCATTCGCTGCATATTTTCAATCTATCTACAAACAGCTTTTCTTCTTCAAAAGACAAGGCAGTTTGTCCACCCTGATGTTTAATGTCTGGGCCTGTTTTTAGGTGTCTGTATAGTATACTATAATGAATCCCATGTTTTTCAGCTGCTTTCCGCAGGCTAACGCCAGATTCGATGTCAGAGAGGGCATTTTTTATATGATCAGGACTGTGTTTTTTGTAACCACCTCCAACGATGGGTTTGTATTTCTGTGGCATATTTGAACAGCAACTCTGAAACAACACAGATATGTTAGTTATGCATATAACATAACTAGAGAATGGATAATAGGTTTTTATATAGTATTAATATGGCATACTAGATTTTTTTAAATCTTGCTGTTGTGGGGTGAATAGAAACACCAGAATTGTTATGTTTCATTCTATTCCATCTATAATTACTTTGTTGTACCCTTTTTTAACTTCCCTTCCCTTTCCCCTCTCCTCCTTTACCATCTTTCTTAACTGTCTTTGTATTTCTCTTTCCTGCTTCGTTAAATCGTTATTAATGTATATTCCTTCAGTACCTGTATCCTTTTTTAATTTATATTTATTTTCTAGAATTTTCATCTTATCTTCCTCCTTTTCTAATCTAACTACCCACATTTTTTTCCCTATTTTATACACTTCGCTGGTCTGCACATTTACCTCCAGATACTGTCCTATAAAATTCTCTACGATCTTTTTAATCTCAGTTTTGTTATCTGCACCTATTTTTAATCCACTTATGATGACATTATTTTTCCTTCTATCTTTCTCCAAATATTCCACTGTATTTCTAACCTCAGCCAACTCCTTAATGTCCATATTTTCTTTCCTGAGCACTTCGTTTTCATCTTTTATGTTTTCAATTTCTTCCGCATATTTCCTTTGGTCCTCTCTTACTTGTTTAATTTCTTCAGTTAACTCATTTTTCATTTCTTGTACAGTATAGTTTTCAATATTATATCTAACTTGTCTTCACTTGCACTAGACGTCTCAACTGGTGATCTCATCGTTTTTTTACTTCTTCCGAATGCTTCCTCTTTACCTGATCCAACTGTTCTTTTTTTTGTCCGATCGTCTGTACTATACTCATCACTATCCATTTTTAATAACCTTCTTACGGCTGTTGGCCGCGCAAAAAGCAGGACCCCAGTCTGTAACTTTATTTTATTATTTACTTTTTATTATTTTGTAATATCGACAATTTTGAAATTTTCATCGGGCGCCACGTTGCAAACTAAAATACACAAAATATGTATACTTACCTAAGGTCAGAATTCGTGTTAGCGAACCAGTACTTGCGGAATGTATTATCTGAAATAACTCACTCTGGCTTATATTGTTTACCAATGACATTACCTTTTATTATCAAAAAGACTCTACGTATATATGAAAATGATTCTACTGAACTATGTGCCAAACACGCACGTTACTATGCCTCGGGGCGTAGTCCCATTTATTTTGTAAACATATAATATCCCTTAAACATTTTATAAGCCCTCCAAAATAGCATGTTTTATACTTGTTACATAATAAACATAATATATAGTTATTAAAAAATGACTTCACAACCCAGCACTTAATAATTATTGTAATGAAATATCCTCTCTCTCACTCGCACTCTCATTCGTGGTACAAAGTTTTAATTAATTGACTTCCCCAAAATTGAGGTCATTTTAATGAATCGAATTTTAATGAATAGAAAAGATTATCTACGCCCTTAGTTGGACTTTTTGGACCCCCCCATTTTATTACTTAGCTGGAAATTCTTAGATGTCCCATCGTTGATCTCACACTCTTGATGTTTTCGTACCCCAAAATTTGGGGTTTACGTCAAACTGTTATTTTAAAAAATACTGCACTTCCACATATTTAACAAACTCTTGGTTGTGTAAAATTTAGATATAAGTAGCTTTTTAGAGAATTGCCGGCCGGCACGCTACTCTGATGAGACGAGACTGCTGGCTGTTAGTAGTCTTTACAATGTGGAGGTGGGGCAAACTGCGTCACTAGTTCTTTGTTCGAAACGGCCAAACCCTGTTGTTTACAAATATATTTAATGCGCATTGCATTCCTGTAGCTGATGTCATCATTGGGTTAGGCTTGTTTACTTTAATATGACGAACTGTTTTTTGCGATTACAGTGATTTTCCCCTGACCTCGACACAAATCCTATCCGCTCAATATTACGTCGTTGAAAACTTTTGGACAACTTTATGCTGTTTTCTTTATAGGGCTTCAAAAACAATTATAACAGCTAGACTTTATAACAATTATTTCCCAAAATATTATAGGATCAGAATTGTACCGTTACAAAACCCCCTCAATGAAAGGTTTTATGCCGAGGCATAAAAACTCTCATTGACACATTCGTACTTCCTAAAGGGATCAGCTAGGATATGTCGCCACAACCCCCTTACTATTTATATGAAAAGAATACAATAACTCACCCATGGTCTGATGATGGTGACTGTACCTGCATGACCTTACTGGACTTCTCCTACGAGATCCCAACACCATAAGGCCAATCAGGCTCTTTACGCTCCTGCTCTGACGCGCTGGCCAGCTCAGGACCGCCGTCACAACATCACCAAATGCTGAAACAATAAATCAAAAATATCAAAATAGTGGCTTGGTATAATGCTATATCCCTAACTGATCTGTTTCCCCTTAGCTATGTGCTGGTTTGTGTTAAGAAGCACTGGGTTTGCTTCAACTCAACAAGAATTATATAGAAGTGCCATTCTCTTCATTGACTACCCTTATAATTAAACAATTTTTTCGATTCCCATCGATAATAATTAACCCTTTTTTGTTTTCATAATTAATATAATTATAAGAAGAAACACAAATCTTTATACTACAATTGAAACATATAATCCAAAATTTATGGATACAATTACCAAAATCTCCCTCTTCCTAAAACATTTTATAAAAAAAATTGTCCTATTATTATTATTAATATTATCATTAACAGTAAGTAATCCGGCGCTGTTAACAATATTTACCCCTCTTTCTCCTCCACACACACTATTCCCCCCCCTGAACTGTTGCGTTCAGTTGCCTCCACAAGGACTGAGGCAGAAGGAGTGAGCACTTTTTTCTTTTCTCTCTCTCCCATCCTTGCTTCGGCATTACAGAAACTTCAAGGTCAATACCCCTCTTATTATTTTATTACACGCCCCTAAGGTCACCCATACTTAGGTGAAAATAGCCTATGCAAACAAATAATCTTAGATTCCCCTGAATCTCCCATTAAATTTCTAAGTTGAACCAATTTCATAGGGAACCAACCATGGTCAGGTTTTACAAATTCTGCCCACAGCTGGTTGTCGTCCAAAACCACGATTAGTGCTGGTAAGACAGTAATCGCCCGAAATATGGGGAATCGCAATAGTTTGACACTTTGTGTCATATGCAGTTACATTTGTAACTACCCTAAAACTAACAATTTATACATACATACAATTCATGTTCAAATGCCTATGCTAATACATAATAAACATAATACATAATGATACACTCATAATTAACATTGCGATTATCACATTAAAATAAACAATTCACATTTAACTTTGATCAAAATTTACACATCCTACATCTTTAAATTTGCATATAAAATTATAACATTACATTTTAATTAATTGAACTTTTATTAATTAGCCATCAATTATTTATCATTTACTACCATTTAATTCTTCACAATTTCAAATTTATTATTAATATTCATATTTCATTATTATTATTTCATTTCTTATTACCTTTCTACTATGAATTTTCTACTTAACGACTCACATTTTTATCATTGATTAGTCTGGCTGTATTCACTATGATTTGACTTATTATATAGGCACTAACATTTATAATCTTACTCACCTTTCTTTCTTACTAACCACCAGATTTACATATTATGACACCAATCTCTCAATTATAAACACCTTCACTGATTCCATTTAAACCCTCTGTCACCGCTCGTCTTTGTACTACGATGTGTGTTCCCTACCTGGCCATATACATACCTAACCATTTGCCCTCCAAAATATCGGCAAACACTCCCTTAAACTGCTCTATTACCTGCCACAACGCTATACGTTGGCCACTCCTTACACCACTACCCTTACTACAAAATATCATCATCAACAAATATATTTACCCTTCACATTACTCACCTCTCTACATATAATCACTACTACTGTGTCCCTAAAATATCTAATACCCTCTTTGTTTTTCGCTGGTATTTCAAAATTCTTATTTATCTAACTCCCATTAACTTTAATTGACTAACTCACGTGCCTTTATTTTAATAATTCTCACCCAAACCTTTTTACAACATTTCACCTTGATATAACACTAGAAAATTCATTCATCACTTCTCTCCTTATAATAATATACCTCAATTTGAACATATTATCTGTTTAATCATCTACTAATCGTTATAGGATCTTAATTTCATAAAATCATTTAACTTCATTATCAACTTTCTTTTGTACAACCTTAATTAAGTAGTTAATTTTCAATTATTTAAAATTTCACAATTATTTTCACTTGTTTAGTCAAAACAAAAACATGTTAATTGTTATTATTAAATCAATTAAACTATAATTTACTGTTACATACATGGTGTACATAAAATTTACCTGTAATACACAACATCAAAAATACATAAATACATTGACATTAATGCACAAAAATATACAATCCAACTTATTATTTTATCATTCACCAAAATCAGCTCATAAGCAGTCCATTTCAAAACCACTGTTCACATATATTAATGTTCATACACAATAAAACAATCTATCCTCCATCATTGAATAACAGTCGAATCTTAGGTCTATACAACTTATTTTTTATTAAATAAATGATATTATTATTATCAATATAATATTTATCTAAATTTTTATATTCTTCCACAATGTCATTTAAATTAATAGACCTATTCCATATCAATTTATCATGTACCATGTCATCATCGGGTATGGTTCTGTCTACCTCAGTATTATCTGTCATAATCATGTAAGTCATAAAGTCATTACTATCGTCATCATAATTATCTACTACTACACCCTTTACTTCCCAAGGTAAGTAATTGTTATCATTATTATCATCATCTACTATTATTGCTATCTCAATTTCACTATAAGGTAAGTATTCAGTATAATTATCCACCATCTCTACTCCTAACCTTTCTACAAATTCTCTATACTTTCTATTTATCTTAAAAATCTCCATTACTCTCTTTCTCTCACAATATCTCTCACTCTCAAAATATGCAGGGGTCACTAACTCATAATTACTGTACCACCTATGAAGTGCACAAAAAAACCAAGGAACTCTATTTGTAGACATATCGTCTCCCAAATATATACCTAAGGAACTCACGTCCTTGCTAAACACACGTGAAGACTTTACTTCACTCCCAACTACAATATCAAAGGAAAAATTTACCCCCTGCAATCCTTTTAATTGTGAATTCTTTATACATTCTCTCTCTGACTCAATACACTCTAACATCTCATCATCATTTTATAACACCATGTTCTTAATTATATCATTATTATTACCTGTAAACTCATTATTCAAATTATCATTGTTACTCACCTTGTTAATTAGCACCTCGTTTGCACTTAAACTAGCACTCTTTTCCGTAAATGTATCATCATTACTACCTCCACTGTTCTCTACCCCCCTTTTATTCTCGTTACTTTGTTTACTAGTATCATCACTATTTTCGTTCAAGAAAGCGTATAATCCCGTTTTTTGTTCTTTCATTTGTCTCAGCTCATTATTAAATTTACTCCAATCATCCTCAGTCATTCTGTTCAAAACCCTTTCAAACTCGCGCATGAATTCCATACTATTCCATGCCTCCCCTAATCCACTTACTTTATTTTCACGTACCTCGGCCATGTTCAAAAAATTTATTTATAATATACCCTTTATATATAAAAACCCACTATTGTCCTATAATTACACACATAAAATCAAAACACCTAACACACTCATTGTCAACAGTACAAGTAAACGCAATAACCCTATCTTACGCACGTGTTTACGTACTTTCAAAATATTACTCCAGGTAATTATTCTGCTTTTCTGGTAGGCACACCCCACATAAAATTATATTTTATGTCGAGTCCCTGTTCGGGCGCCAATGTAACTTTATTTTATTATTTACTTTTTATTATTTTGTAATATCGATAATTTTGAAATTTTCATTGGGCGCCATGTTGCAAACTGAAATACAGAAAATATTTATACTGTATTAAAACTAGATTCCTCTCCTTAAAACCCCACTGTTGGGCTGGCCAATTTGTGGTCAGACGAGTACGTACGGTTCAAGTCCCCACTGTTGAGTTCGTTAATTTGTAATGGGATGAGTACAAGTGTCCGTTATTTTCACACAATGTATGCCTATTCGTTGCTATGAACGGGTATGTTCCCCTGTCTTTACTCTCTTAGGTCGTTTTAATTTACTTAATTATTTAAATATCTGAGATATTTGGAGTTGTGGGATATATTGATTTAATTAATTAATATTAACTTATCTCTCTAAAAAATATCAGTGTTAGTGTACTTGAAACTTAAATAATTAATGTGTTATTCTGTAATTTCGTTCAACCCTATTATACCTTGAAGAGAATTATGTATAATTTTGTATTTTACGCTCTCTCTTTGGTGTCGGAGAATTCCGCTATAAGCGCTGTAGTACCGGAGCAATGAAACTTAGAGGTTATTTCACTGTTTATGTTAGCCAATTATTCTATACTTAGTCAGTTACTTTTTTTATTCCCAACTCATTAAATCATACTCCAAATGACAAGATTTTGCAACTATATAAAGGTTCTTTATTTGTTTACTTCTTTAACATTGAATAAGATATGTTCTAACTGACATACACATGGGCTATAGATTACGTGAATCGATTATTGATTAGTCCGATCCTTTATTTAGATTCAGTTATATAGTGTGTTTTAGTTTGTAATTAACTTAATTCAGGGTGTGAAGGTTCTTGTAACTGTGGGGAAGATTAAAAATACATAGATAAGAATGCAAGATTTACAAATTTGAAGTGTTGTGTAGTTAATATGATTGATACAATAATAATTTACCAGACTAGAACGAAGCAAATCGTGTAGGCGGTTGATTGATAAATTTACTGTTCTGGACGATTATGCCGTACAATATTCTTTCTTTGGTTTAATAAAATGGAATTCTTGTCCTGTCCACCTCGGAAATACAGCTCTGTGGATTGATTTACAGCCCGATTGATGCTTCTTCTGCAATTCCTGGATCCAAATACGTTCTTCTCTCGGTTGAAGCAATTAGTGATGTTCCGTGTATTTGAAAGGTTATAAGTTCTCGTGTAGTGTATATTATTAGTCGTGATACAGTTAACTCTTTCTATTTGGTTTAATATATCATCAATTCCTTTCGGATATGGGACAATTCAAGTCCTTCCTTGTAGAACCCAGTTATTTATTTTCTAGTGTGATTTCATACTATAGTCTTGTTTGGTTAAACTGTACTGGCAAGATTCAAGAATATTATCTTTAGTATTTTGTTTGTTATAATTGTGTCAAATATTTTAGAATATTCCGATTATATCAGATAGTTACTAGATTTTTAATCTCATCACATTCAGATCATAAAAAGCAATAATTGAAAATCAACAACTTCTTCATTTCCTGTAGTCCATAGCAACACATGATTTTTCTTCCTTCCACATGTTTTGTATATAGTGTTTATTTCATATATTTTTTGTCTATTCCTTATCAATTTGCTATCATATCGGAATATAACTTTACCGATAGTTGGTTTATTATTTTCTACACATATTCTGCTGGTTTTTTGATATGAGCCTGTTTCTTTTATATTTACTACCCTTTCGATATTAAACGTTATCAATCGATATCATGGCATTATCATAATTTGTATAAATTGATATGGTTTATTATATATCATTACTAATTTCATGTTTTTTTTTCTAGCTCTTCAAACCGTATTCATTAATTATTATTAATTTATGTACCTAACCTTTATGTTATGAGTGGTTATATAGTGGTTTTGGCTGTTAGGCCTTTTATTGTAAACGGATCTACCTGTTTTTATAACTGGTAAACATCTATAGCCCTTTTACATAAATTCATACATATAATCAAATCTTAACTATTAACATTTACATAAACAATTATATTTTCCATATCTAATGACAATTTTATCTTGACCTATGGATCATATATAAGAAAATTCAAATCTATTAACGCTAACTAGCTGCTTCACACTTCATTCTACAACAGTAATTGAATAATACATCTTGTTTCATTACCTTTCATTAACTCAACACATAATTGGTATAACATAACATAAACTTTATCATAACATTTGTTGTCACAAAATAATATCTTTTAACTCAAAATCCTTAATTGCTATTGCTATAAAGTAAATTATGGTTTCATTTTTGTTTACTTTTCACTGAACATAGATCATTAACTATTATCTAACTTACAGGTTTGTTTATTCTCGTTAATTCTACCTTGCATCCTTATTTATCTTTATCTATAATTATAAATGTAATTATTAGATTTTTGTTTATCATGGGGTTAGATATTGACTTGTTTATTATTCTGTTAACCTAATTTTTATGTAACATGGATGCCAGCATTTCTGTTGCGTTACATATGCTCCCCCTCCTAAAAAAGTTTAGTTTACCTGAACGAAGTTTAGGTCAAATAAACTTGTCTTTTTCACATGCCTTTTCTTCATCTCAATATTAATGGTTGACGATGGGACTCTCAATGTAACTTCATTAGACTAGTATTAATAATTCTTTATTTAATAACATTTCATCATTTTAATTAACATTCTTGATCATTTTTAATTTCTGTAAACAGTATTTGTTGATAGTTGGCTACAATATTCAATGATACTTTACGTTCACATCTCTTCTACTTATAATTACTGTAATCACTGTATTTCTCAATTATTCTTCTGTCATCTAATTTCTTTCCGTTTTCTTCGTCCTACTCTTTTGGAAACTGAGGTCATTCTTGCAACTATTCTAATATTCCTTAAATATTTAATTTCCCTAACAATCCCTAATATGTGCGTTGGTACAGTTCAGAGAGGCACTGTTTGGCTTCATACTCTGCTGCCCACACCACACCTTAATATAGTACTGCTGGAATTCATCTACAGTCAGCTATAAAATATAATAATCTCCTAATAATCTCTTTAATTACTTAATAATAAATATTTGGGAAAATTTTTTTTTTCTTTGTTGCTTTTATATTTCTTCATTACTATCCTCCACACTTTGTGAGTCCATTTTAGTTTCCTTAAACATTCTTTGATATTAAATCTGACAGTTATCATTTGTAATTATTTTTGTTTTTCATTCTTGTTGTGATTATAATGCTAAGTATCTTCTTCATTTGTTTTTCTGATCTCAATATTTTCTAAATAGTTATTGTGTGATTATCATTATAACTGTGTTTCTGACTAAATACAGTCCTTAGCTCAACTATTATTTTTCTTATAGTATTTCATTATTTTGGCTGTTTATTTTTTAATGAGTTATGTTCATAAATACTCTTTCCTTCTTGTTTTCTTTAATATTACATTGGTTACATTCAATCGTTTACTGAAGTTGTTTCCTTCATTTGGCAATGTGGTATGTATTTTAGGTCATATGATTTTTCTCTTTCTTTATTTTGCATAGGTAGATTTGAGGTAAAAACCTTTTATCTTGGGATTTCATTATTCACACTATTTCTTTGTAGACGTTTAGTAATAATTCTAGCTTTCTTCTGTAATCTTGGGGTTTCATTATTCATTATTGATACTGTTTCTTTGTAAACGTTTAGTAATAATTCTATTTTTCTTCTTAATACCTTCTTCATAACTATATTTTAATTCAGACTTACTTCATTTTGAATGACTTTTTTTTTTCTATTTATTTTATTGTTCAACAAATTCTCTTTTATTTACAAGTGTTTTTTCTTCAAAATCGATAATAAGTGGTTCTTATTGTATTTTAGAATTTAGTGGTTGTATTCAAATTCGAATTCTTTTTAAATTCCAAATATTTTCTCTTTAAGACTGGTAATAAGTTGTTCTTATTGTATTTTAGAATTTATTCATTATATTTCTTTATGGACTCTTGGTTGTATGTTCCCTTAATCCTTTTCGTGATAGGGTTCATTATTTCATATGTATTGTTATTATTATTTTTTATCACATATGGCCCAGTATATAATAATAATAATTTTTTAGTTATTCCCTCTAGAGTGCTTGGTAGCTCCCTGTTTCTTATTAATATTTTCTCACCCACTTGGTACTTAATTGGTTTTGGATTATTCTTTTCATATTTTCTTTTCTTCATTTCCGCCTTTTCCATTACTCGGTTATAAAATTTAACGGTTTCAAATTGATATTCTGGGTTATTTGGAAAGTTTATAATATCCTGGATTTCTCTAGGTGGAAGCCTTTCAAACATAACAGTATAAGGGGTATTTTCAATGGACTGATGGTAAGATATATTTAAGAACTCTTCGGTTAGTGACAAGTATTCGTACCACCTTCTCTGTTGGTCATGACAGTAAGTTCGGAGTATTCTGCCAACTTTCCTCAATACACGTTCTGGCGGATTACTGCTGGGGTGGTATACTGAAGTCTTATATGTTCTAATGTTGTGTTTTAAAAGATTATTTCTCCATTTACAGCCCTTGAATTGCGTACCATGATCGGTGATAATAGATGACGGTTTATCAATCTCTGTTATGTAACGTCCAATGACTATTTCCAGAATTTTCTTGGTCGTGGCTCTGCTAATAGCGTAGAGTTTAGTGTATTTGGGAAAGTGATCAAAAATAATTATTATGAATTTATATCTATGGTTTCCTCCACTGCGTGGGAATGGTCCACATATATCCAGAAATACTTTCTCCAGCTTATATTTGGATGTGATGGGGATCATGACCCCTCCTTCTTCTCATTATTATGTTTAACCATCTGGCAGATGTGACATGCTTGTATGGATTTTTGTACTTTTCTGGTTATATTTTTTAAGTACACTTGTTCTTCCAGGGCTTTGACGATTTTCATGGTTCCCATGTGTCCATATCGTTCATGGTAATCCAATATCAATTTGTTTTCCACAGCGGTGGGAATTACTAGTTTCCAGTTTATTTGTTTAGGGGTGACCTTAATAAATAATTGATCATCATGTATACAGTAATATTTAGTAATAACTTCATCAACACTTTGTACCTTCTGGCGTATGTTTATTAATTTGGGATCCGATTTTTGGTGTTGGTTAATTTCATTTGTAATAATTTCCAAATCCTTCCGACTCTTAATGGCATGGTACACTTTTGCAATCTCTTCCTTTTCTCCTTCGAACGATTGGTCTTGTATGTTTATTCGGGACAAGATATCGGCTGCTATGTTCTTTCTTCCAGCTATATATTCCCAATCGATGCAATACTCTTGCAATGCAAGTACCCATCTAGTTAGCCGGCCATGACTAAGTTTACATCTTTTTAGAAATGAAATTGATTTATGGTCACTTCTTACGGTCACTGGGTATCCGAGTATGTAAGTTCTAAATTTATTGCATGCGTACACTACACTTAGCAGCTCCTTCTCGGTAACGTTATAATCGCGTTCGCAGTTGTTAAGCACTCTGCTGGCGAAGCTGATTACCATATGATGTCCTTCTTTATCTTCTTGATATAGGGTAGCTCCTAAGCTAACATTGCTCGCATCACAATTTAAATAAAAGCGTTTGTTAAAATCAGGGTGGTACAACATAACTGTTTCTAAAAATTTCTTCTTGATTAATTGCAGAATTTTATCTTGTTCTGGTCCCCATGCCCATTTGTCTTTGGATGATAATTGTTTCTGAAATTGGCAGTTACTTCCGAATAGTTATCTTGGAATTTTCGGTAATAGTTACAAATTCCAAGAAAGGATTGTAGCTGTTTTCTATTTTTTGGAGTAGGGAACAGTTGAATTGCTTCTACTTTTTCTGTTGAAGGTGTGATACCCTCCTCAGACAAATTAAAACCTAAGAACTTTACTTGATTGGCGATAAATTTAGATTTATTCAGCTTGAGTGTTGTTTTCGGATAATTTTCTCAGTACCTGTTCCACCCGCTCGCAATGTTCATCCCAATGTGAAGAAGTTATAAGTAGGTCATCTACATAGACCGTAGTGAACTGCAGTGTTTCTTGTCCCAATACTTGGTCCATACATTTTACAAATATTGCAACAGAATTAATTAGTCCGAAAGGTAGCCTTTTAAATTGATAGTTCCTTCCGTCAAAAAGGAACGCCATGTATTTTCTACTATCTGGATGTAGTTCGACCTGCCAGTAACCGCATACCGTATCCCAAGTACTGATGTATTTAATGCCGTGGAATTTCTTTAAAATTTCTTCTATTTCGCCTGGTGAAGTCCTATCATTGATGATCATTTTATTTATTTCCCTAGCGTCCAGGCAAATTCTCACATTTCCGTTCTTTTTCGGGACTGCCACTATGGGACTGGTATATGGTGATTGACTATATTCTATTATGTCATCTTGAATCATGCGATTAATCTCGTCCCGGACTTCGTTTTTTATGGAATAAGCAATTGGGTATGATTTTCTGCGAAAGTTCACTGGTTCTTTAAAATTTATCACACACTATCCTTTTACTTTACCTGGAGCATTGGAGAATACATGTCTGTATTTATTATATATTTGAATTAAATTTTCGGCCTGTACCTTACTTACTTGTCTACAAGTTTTTTCCCTTTGGAATTCTTGGATCTCTTCTAACTTACTCTGCCACAGTTCGGGATCATCGTCCTCATATTGAATGACTTCTGGTAATTTGTTTTTCTTACAAAAGTAGCTTTTTATGGCTAAACATCTGGTGTTAACTGGAACGGTTCTATTAGTGTCAATTAATTCTGCTATCCATAATCCTTCTTCGGATGTTAAAGATATTATACCTTTATGCAAGTCAATTACTGCGGAATGTTGGCGCAATACATCGCATCCAATCAATACATTGAACGGTAATCCCGTTGCGACCAAGAATCCTATTGGTAGGGTCATATTATTATTGGCAAGATCGAGCGATACTTGTTTTTTAACTGTTTTATTTTGTCGCCCAGTGGCTCCGATAATTATCACATTATTGACAGGTAATTTCGGTATGGGCAACTGGCCTTCTCGCTGTATTTTTTCAAGTTCAGTACTGTCTATCAACGATATGTTAGATCCAGTATCTATCATTATGGTAGATTGTACCCCATTTAATTTTGCTGTTACATATATGATTTCGTTATTACTATTACTGTTTACATGTTTCTTATCCTCTTCCAATCAATCTTCTCTGATATTCTTTAAATAGTGATTATTAATTATAGTTATGGTATGATTACTCTTAATTTTGTTTACAAGTCGTTGTTCCCCAAGATTACGGTTCAGTGAAGGGTATTCATTATTTTTCACTGCCTCTATTAGTTTAAATGAGGGCTTATCCCCTCTTCTCTATTTTCATTTGGATTATTGTGTTGATTTAGTACAGTTTCAGTGCGATCCTCCGTATTAGGTTCCGCTATCCTATAATTTCTTTCAGGTGGATAGTTGTCTTCACGCCGGGACTGGTCATAATGATTGTCATATCGGTGACTCCTTGGGTAATACCGTCGCTGATTACCTTGAGGCCTGGAGTAGATATAATTAACGTTATGCCTATAATTATTGGGTCATCTGTCCCCATCTCCTCTATTATTGCGACTATCGCGGTAATTATAAGTATTATTGCCACGATAATTATAGTTCCTGGAATTATTATTCGCGTGCTCATTTTGGGTCCTATTGGCATTAACGTTCTGCGCAGGTCGATTGTGATCATTATTATGAGAATTGGTTGGTGGCGCGTTATTATTATACTTCTGATATTTATAATTTAATATCCTATTTCTTTGGTATTGGTTCTCGTGCTCATAATTCTCCAGGAATTTGGCCATGGCTGGAATCGTTTTGATTTGACTACACATACGTGCATTTTTTATCCCTTCCTCGTAATGGTAGGATAGTTGTATCACCAAACATTCTTCAGGAATTCTGGGCTCCAAGTTCCGTGCCATACATACTTTTCCTAGAAAGTATGAAGTAGGAGACTGGCCTATGTTTATTTCGTATCGACGGTTACTCAAATTATTCCTAATCATGTTCTGGGTCGATTCAGACCAATATTTCTCTTTAAATTGTTTTTTGAACTCAGTCATGTCCAGTATATCCGGGCGCACCGCTGTCCACCAATTATCATAGGTATCTTTAAATGTCTCATCAATCATACTGCGTATAATACTCCAGCGATTTTCTCTATTTTTTGTAATCATCTCTTCCAACCTCTTTAAAAATTCCATCGGATTGCGCTTGTAATTACGAAAATTAATCGACTCCCGGTTCTCGTGGTTATTTGTATGACTATGTTGGCATGTCCTATCCCGCCATGAATCTACTTCTTCTTGCAACTGTAATTCACGTCTACTAATTTCATCTAATTTATTTTTACTGGTATTAATTTGACCTTCCATACTGTTTAAATTGCCAGACTCTTTCGAGTCGTTCGCCCATGTCTGTCTGTATTTGCGTAATACCTTCCTTATTCTCTTCCCGTACCTGATGTACTTCATTTTTAATTTGCTCATATTTTCCGACAGTTTCCTGTTGGATTTCTTCGACCATTGTTTTACTCTCAATTTTTATGTCATTAATTTTATTCCGTAATTCTTCGCGAACCTGTACTATTGTCTCGTTAGTTTTTTCTAACTCATTTGTTTTGGCTATTTCTAATTTTCTTTCCTCATTATTTTGGTCTACTTTTTGGTTAATTGTCACGTGGATATTTTCCATTTTTTCATTAATTTGCCTTAAATTTTCTTCATGTATTTGTAAGATGTCTTCCTTCATTTGTTTTAAACCCTCATCATTCCTATCTAACCTTTCGTGAATTTGGTTTAACCTTTCGTTCATTTGTTTTGAGGTTTCTTTAATTTCCTCATGGGTTTTATCGTATTTTTCCTCCAGTCTCTTCGAGTTTTCCTTATTGCTTTCCTTATTCTCCTCAATTTCCTCATTTATTTTATCTAATTTTTCCTCCTGTTTCCTAAAATTCTCCTTGGTGAGTCTGCTATCTTCCTTAATACTACTCATTAACTCCATTAATTTTTCCCAATTTAGTCCTTCTCTGGCTCCCGCTTTATCTATTTGGTCCCCTTGGGCATCTTCTTCGATTACTTCCTTTTCCTTGTCCGCAATTATTTCAGTTTCCGTTATTTCGTCTGTCTGTTGTTCCATTTCACGATCTGTTATTATTTCTATTTCCCGTTCTTGTTCATCTATTTCCTTCTCCGTTTCTCCTGCCCTAATCCTTGATCTACCTCTGGTATGCATGTTTATTCTCCCACAGTTGCCTGCTCTGGTTAAGTAACATTAATATAGTTATAGTTACTTAACTTAAGCCCTACACAAGTTGAGCGCCAATTTGTATTAAAACTAGATTCCTCTCCTTAAAACCCCACTGTTGGGCTGGCCAATTTGTGGTCAGACGAGTACGTACGGTTCAAGTCCCCACTGTTGAGTTCGTTAATTTGTAATGGGACGAGTACGAGCGTCCCGTTATTTTCACACAATGTATGCCTATTCTTTGCTATGAACGGGTATGTTCCCCTGTCTTTACTCTCTTAGGTCGTTTTAATTTACTTAATTATTTAAATATCTGAGATATTTGGAGTTGTGGGATATATTGATTTAATTAATTAATATTAACTTATCTCTCTAAAAAATATCAGTGTTAGTGTACTTGAAACTTAAATAATTAATGTGTTATTCTGTAATTTCGTTCAACCCTATTATACCTTGAAGAGAATTATGTATAATTTTGTATTTTTACGCTCTCTTTGGTGTCGGAGAATTCCGCTATAAGCGCTGTAGTACCGGAGCAATGAAACTTAGAGGTTATTTCACTGTTTATGTTAGCCAATTATTCTATACTTAGTCAGTTACTTTTTTTTATTCCCAACTCATTAAATCATACTCCAAATTACAAGATTTTGCAACTATATAAAAGTTCTTTATTTGTTTACTTCTTTAACATTGAATAAGATATGTTCTAACTGACATACACATGGGCTATAGATTACGTGAATCGATTATTGATTAGTCCGATCCTTTATTTAGATTCAGTTATATAGTGTGTTTTAGTTTGTAATTAACTTAATTCAGGATGTGAAGGTTCTTGTACTGTGGGGAAGATTAAAAATACATAGATAAGAATGCAAGATTTACAAATTTGAAGTGTTGTGTAGTTAATATGATTGATATAATAATAATTTACCAGACTAGAACGAAGCAAATCGTGTAGGCGGTTGATTGATAAATTTACTGTTCTGGACGATTATGCCGTACAATATTCTTTCTTTGGTTTAATAAAATGGAATTCTTGTCCTGTCCACCTCGGAAATACAGCTCTCTGAATTGATTTACAGCCCGTTTGATGCTTCTTCTGCAATTCCTGGATCCAAATACGTTCTTCTCCCGGTTGAAGCAATTAGTGATGTTCCGTGTATTTGAAAGGTTATAAGTTCTCGTGTAGTGTATATTATTAGTCGTGATACAGTTAACTCTTTCTATTTGGTTTAATATATCATCAATTCCTTTCGGATATGGGACAATTCAAGTCCTTCCTTGTAGAACCCAGTTATTTATTTTCTAGTGTGATTTCATACTATAGTCTTGTTTGGTTAAACTGTACTGGCAAGATTCAAGAATATTATCTTTAGTATTTTGTTTATTATAATTGTGTCAAATATTTTAGAATATTCCGATTATATGAGATAGTTACTAGATTTTTAATCTCATCACATTCAGATCATAAAAAGCAATAATTGAAAATCAACAACTTCTTCATTTCCTGTAGTCCATAGCAACACATGATTTTTCTTCCTTCCACATGTTTTGTATATAGTGTTTATTTCATATATTTTTTGTCTATTCCTTATCAATTTGCTATCATATCGGAATATAACTTTACCGATAGTTGGTTTATTATTTTCTACACATATTCTGCTGGTTTTTTGATATGAGCCTGTTTCTTTTATATTTACTACCCTTTTGATATTAAACGTAATCAATCGATATCATGGCATTATCATAATGTGTATAAATTGATATGGTTTATTATATATCATTACTAATTTAATTTTTTTTTTCTAGCTCTTCAAACCGTATTCATTAATTATTATTAATTTATGTACCTAACCTTTATGTTATGAGTGGTTATATAGTGGTTTTGGCTGTTAGGCCTTTTATTGTAAACGGATCTACCTGTTTTTATAACTGGTAAACATCTATAGCCCTTTTACATAAATTCATACATATAATCAAATCTTAACTATTAACATTTACATAAACATTTTATACTTTAAATCATAAAAATTATTTTATCTTCCACTTACCTTAAAATTTTCCTCTCAGCCCAGAGTTTGTCACACGAACGTTGAAATGCAAGAGTGATCATAAGGTTACGCAACAAACGTACGCTACACTCACTTGTTTGATGGAATTCAGAATTTATTATATCATTACTTCATTTTAAATAAAATTTCAATTAGCTCAACTTTTCAACAGATAAGACATGTACATTTATTGAACATATTCTTATTCTAATATATATATATATTGTGATGTTAAAAAATACGTCGAAATATATTAATGAATAAAATATACTGCCAGGACTTACCTGCTATAGCTTTATAACTCACCTGTTGTTAAAATTTCATCAGAAGACCAAGGTCGCCACGATTATTTTTTTATAGGTTAAAATATCGAAAACCTTTATACCTCACCTTAAAAAAAAAATGGACAATTTAGCCATCTGACCACCCCCAATTTAATAATTCAGAAGATCCCGGAACTTTTAGACGAATCTTGCAGCACAGAAATGAGAAAGTGGTAATGACGAAATAACTTAGACTAACACATGGTTATATTGTAAATTAAATAATTTTAATTTCTCACAAACGTTTTATGGATACTACCAGAACACTACACGTCCAATTTTTTAAATCTAATTTTTGGTACCATATTTAATTATTATTATTAAGACAGCCCATTCTGCACACTCTCTCTTTCACTCAAATTTATACTTTACCCATCGTTTTATTATTTCACAAATCTATTATTAAGCTTTTCACTGTCACTATTCTGGACGAATAAAACACGTGTTGGTCACCCGATTCCAATGTTCATTACTTATTGTTGTAAGTCACAACGCCACCGCACAAATGGTACTCTGTAAGTTCGAGAATTCCTCGAGTCCCGGTCGGTATTAACGATATTGTTAAATTACTCACATCTTATAAAACTACACCGACAAAACTGTTAGCGTCCGTTGGTGTTGCTCGTGGACTGTGTAACGCATCTCTCGGAGCGGGCGGATGTTGATGCCCGGCCTAACGAATTTCGTTGACGCTCATACTTGAGTTGTTGCAGTTTGTTGGCTATGAGCATGATACATAGTGGTTTTTTCGGTAGTGTGCGCCGACAAAATTTAGGCGCTTCTGGCTTGATGTCACAAAAGAGGCGAACCTTACGTTTTCACATCCTTCGCCTCAGTCAAGTAGACGAAACAGAAAATGTACTTTTCACCATCTTGGTGGTTCACAACCGCGTCAGTCCGAGCATATACCCGTGTCACGCGTGCGTGCGCGCTGTCACATTCAAACAAAGTTCTTGGAAATCTAGGGTGGTGCAAATTCTTTGACTGATTTCACAACGTAATATTGCGTTGCTGCCTCGTTACAAACTGTTCTATACACGTGGTCCCTTACAATGGAATAAAACTTGCACAATATTTTTTATAAATCCCCTGAAATGACATAAAATAAAATTACCCATAAATTCGGCACGTTACAAAATATATATATATATATATTCTACGAATCAAGGCGAACCCAGCTTGCCACACTCTCACATTCAGACAAATTTATAAAAACCCCATATTTACTTAAGTTATGCTTTTGTAAGAAAAATAATTGAATTGAATACAGTTACTTGTTCCGTAGCGTCATTGCCGACCGCATGGCATGTCCTATAATTATCTCGCACTATAACCGATTGACAGTTCCCTTTCTACTACACACTCACTGTTTTTTACATCTTCACAGATTACTATCAACTCTTCATACTATTTTATACACACTTGGTTAGTCGGCCGACTTAATAAAATGAAAATTTACCCGGGTAGAAAGTTTAGGTGACCGTGCACGGTCTGTGTTGGAAGTCGACTGGAGATACATGAGGCCGGACATCACTGCCTTTCCTGCTATTAAATTTCGTCGCTGTTCCCAGCCTTTGTTGTTAAAGTCTTAGTCGTTGCACACACAACACGTGTTATTTGTGTCTTGGACGTCGACGAAATTTCACTGCCACTGGTTACGTCACAAAGATAGGCGGGATTTCGTCAAGACTTCCGTCGTCACCCACTCGTATGACAAACGAATTTTACAAAATTAGCCATGTTGTTTTACCATCTCGGCGTCGATTGCGCGCCTGCTGGTGTTTGCGCGTGTCACTCAACACTACAGTTCTTAGAATTGTATTGCGTCGTTGCACGCCGGACGCATTCCATTGTGGCTGGTTGTTAGCCACAAAGGTTTTGTCTCTTCTCCACAACGGAAAGCACAGGCATGTGTGCACTGGAATACTGTGAATCAAACCGTTGTTGACCATGCCGCACCCAACGCACTGAAACTTTTTATGTAGGTGACTCGCTGTTTTGGTCCCGTATAAATTGAAATAAACGGAATGAAATTACAATAAAAAATAATACCCCTTTTTGCCCTGTTACAAGGAGAACATGGAGGCCATTCAACACGACCCCGTCTGCCAATCCATTCATCGAACGTTGCATTCAAAAAGTCTCTCACAATCAGTCCATAGTGAGGGGGTGCCCCATCTTGTTGCCATATTAACTTTTCTCGAATTGGCTGCAGGTGTTCAAAAAGTGGACTGTTTTCTAGCTCCATCAACACTTCGTGAAGCATTTGTAGGTAACTTTCAGCACTCACTGTACCATTAAAAAAGTAGGGTCCGATGATCCCACCGGCAAAGATCCCTGCCCAAACAGTAACCCCCGGAGCATTTAAATCTGCCTTTATCACCACATGTGGATTCGCAGTATCCCAGTAAACACAGTTGTGCCTATTCACTGTACCATTCAGCTTAAAAGTAGCCTCATCACTCCAAAGAATGGTTTTGTAAAATTGTGGATCAGCTTCTTGTTGTATTGCGTACCATTCACAGAATTCTGTACGCCTATCAGGATCACCTTCATTTAAGCCTTGGAGTAAAGTGGGCTTATATGGTCTCAACTTCAACGTTTTCTGCATCCTTTGCAGGCTTATTCGAGGTATTCCATACTCATTGGATGCTTTTCATGTTGATTTCTTTGGTGACTGCACAAAACATTGCGCAGCGATATTTAAATTCTCTTCTGTTGTAACTGTTTTTGGCCTACTGATCGAGGAAGTTCCGCTACCATTCCAGTCTGTTCAAATCTCTTATTCAGTTTACGATTACCTTCTCTAGATGGAGGTGCGATGTTTGGAAAATGTTCCGCAAATAACTTAACAACATCACTGTAATTATGGTCGTTTCCACCACATCTGCAGTACAAAAACACACTGCTCTGTAGATAGTTTTCTATTCATTGTCTCGCAAACAACACGAACAACAAACAAGTGCTAACAACAGCATACACATCAACATCAACCTAACCTCAAATCTCAACTGAATTATGGGAACTACTGCTCTAGTCAAGTCAAGTAACTACTATGCTAGTCAATCGAGCGTCTACATACTGCTAGTGCCAACTGACTTATGGGCCACCCGGTATTATAGTACAGTACAACCTCTTTTATACGAACCTCGTTGAACCGGATTCATCTGTAATCTGGATTGAAAATAATTAAGCCAATATGCTAAATATTTTGTGTATTTTGAAATTGTTGTTTAAAACAAAAGAGTCATTTTAGAAATACAGTAGTACAGCATTTATTATACCCAAATACGGTTACAACTGTAATACATACTGTATATCATTTTATAACTACGCACTGTACTTCATGGCTTTGCCTGGCACATGTAAGAAGCAACAGAATCTCTACGATGACAAAACTAATCAAACAACCATAATGACAGATGAAATTATAGCTTCTTGTGTAACTGCATATGACGTCAACAATTGCGGATCAGAAAACGAGACTGGTGATCAACTGGAAGAGGTGATGACTCATGATGAGGCAACAGCCTAAATGGAAAAGTTTACAGCTTATATTTGCCGCATCAAGGGACCTGGTCATTGGTGGAACACTCTTCCCTCACAAAGATATACATAAAGGAACATGGACTTCACCTCATGGTACCACCATTAACCAAATAGACCACTTCCTCATTAGCTCACGAAGTAGATCTAATCTACTGGATGTGAGGACACGAAGGAGAGCCAATATTGACTCAGATCATTACCTAGTGGTTGCACGACTGAGAGACCGTATGTCAATGATTAAGACAATGTGCTCCAAGAAGAAAACAGTACAACATATCCAAACTAAAGGAGGAGGACAACCGCTTGAGATTCACTGCACTAGTCGGAAATAAAATCAACGAAACGACTACAGGAAATCCAAGTATAGACACTGTTTGGGAAGAAATCCCTTCAGCACTTGCCAGTGCTGTAGAGAAAACTTTAGGTCTTAAAGAAAGGGAACCTTCAAATCCGTGGTTTGATGAAGAATGCAGAGTTGCTATAGACCTTAAAAACAAAGCCTATACAACAATAATAGAGGCACACAAGTGCAGAGGAGTACAGTAAGTGAAGGAGAGCGGAGAAGCGGGTGCGTCGGCAGAAGCGCCATTGGAAGAGTCAACAGCTGGTAGAGATCCAATATCTCAAGGATGCAAATTAAATAAGAAAATTCTACAATAAGGTAAACCAAGGTAGGAAACCCTTTAAGCCCAGGACAACAGCTTGTCGTGACACTGACAGCACCCTACTTACAGAAAAGGGGAAGATCCTCGAAAGGTGGCGGAAGCACTTTGAAGCTCTTCTTTCTAAGAATGACGAGGTGGACAACTATGTACCACCTGTGCTAGAGGAACATGAACACATCGAGCCTCCGGATGAAGATGATGTGATAGCTGCAATAGAAAGCCTTAAAAACAACAAAACTCCCGGTTCTGATGATTTTCCTGCGGATATTTTCAAAAACGGTGGGCGAGAGCTGGTTAAAACCCTTTAACACCTTGTCATTGATATATGGATAGTAGAGAAACTGCCAACAGCCTGGCAGAAGACAGTTATATGTCCGGTTTATAAAAAGGGATATCAACTAGACTGTAACAATTACAGAGGCATTTCTCTTCTCCTTGTGGCGTATAAAATAATGTCTCATATATTTTATCAAAAACTGCTTCCACATGCTTATCAAGTGACTGGTCGATATCAGTGCGGATTTAGAAGAGGAAAATCGACAATAGACCAGGTTTTCACACTCCGACAAATTCAGGTGAAAGGTAGGGAACAATAAGCTACAAACCCATCACTTCTTCATAGATTTCAGAAATGCATACGACAGCAATGACAGAAAAGAACTTTACACTGCTCTTGAAGAACTGGGCATACCAAAGAAATTAACAAGATTGTGTAGGATGACTGTGTAGGATGACAATGCTGACAGTGAAGGGCATGGTGAGGATTCAGAATGACTTATCAGGAGAGTTTGACTATGGAAAGGGAGTCCTCCAGGGCGATGCTCTTGCTTGCCTCCTCTTCATTCTTGTCTTAGAAAAAGCTATGAGAGATGCTGGAATAGATTCCTCCGGGACTGTATTCAACAGGTTGGTGCAGGTCCTAGGATACACCGATGACCTAGATGTAATCGGGAAGTTCCTTCGAGCAGTCACTGAAGCCTTTCTTGCTCTTGAAAGTCCCACAAGGAGGCTGGGTCTCATAATAAATGAAAGCAAGACAAAATGCATGGCCACAGGACAGGAGGCTAGAGAAGGATAGCACACCCAAATTGGCATCTATTCCTTCGAAAAAGTCAACAACTTTGTTAATTTAGGATGCCAAGTTAACTCCGCTGGGGAAACAACAGAAGAAATAAAGCGAAGAATCACCTCAGATAATAGGTGCTTCTTTGGTCTCAGACCCCTGTTCCAGAGCAGAATAATGCCAGGAGCATCAAGCTGCTTTAGTATAAAACACTGATCCGCCCAGTTCTCACCTATGGTTCTGAGACCTGGACGACCATTTCTAGAAAGTCTGAGTCAAGCCTGCTGATTTATGAACGCAAAATCCTCTGCAGTATATTTGGTCCAATATGTGTAGGAGGTGAATGGAGGAAAAGAACCAACCAAGAACTGAACACTCTTCTGAATGAACCAGATATTGTGAAAATTATAAAACTTGGTAGACTCAGGTGGCCTGGACACGTTATCAGAATGGGGGAGAATGAAATACCAAGAAAGGCACTCACAGAACACACATCTATGGCACCAGGAGAGTTGGTAGACCCAAACTACGTTGGGAAGACGGTGTGAACTACGATGCGCGCCATATCCTTGGGACCCGCACCTGGAGAGCAGCTGCACTTGACCGGGACAACTGGCAGAGGCTGTTAAAGGAGGCCTTGACTCAGTAATGGGTTGTTGCACCGCTGAGAAGAAGAAGTGTTTATGTAAACAAATTTGGCAAAAATACAGTAAAAAATAGTGTAGTGTTAAATAAGCAGTAGTGTAGTAAAACTACTGCAATAAAATTATATATAGTGTAGCGTTTATGCAAACTATTTGGTGAAAATAAAAATTGTGAAGTATTGAACTTTGACTTTATATATATTGAAAACTTTCTCAAGTGAAACTTACTTGTCTGTTTTCTATGTAGAACGCGTTTCGGCGTCGTGTTCGCCTTCTTCTGATACAAAACAGACAAGTAAGTTTCACTTGAGAAAGTTTTCAATATATACAATACAAAACAGACAAGTAAGTTTCACTTGAGAAAGTTTTCAATATATATAAAGATACAAAACAGACAAGTAAGTTTCATTTGAGAAAGTTTTCAATATATATAAAGATACAAAACAGACAAGTAAGTTTCACTTGAGAAAGTTTTCAATATATATAAAGTGTAGTGCAGTGAAAGAAGATGATGAACAAACACGACAACTATATTGAACTTTGAATATACTGTAGTACAGTAAGTTACATTAAAATATCAGATTCTCTACTATCCGGATTTTTGTTAATCCGGATGGCCTCCGGTCTCAGTTGATCCAGATAAAATAGGTACTATACATTAAAGTAACTTGGTATAGAGTCTGGTTTGTGATAAAATTAGAGTAACTTCTGCATTCAATAAAAGTATGACTGTATGACTGGGGACCCCACCATATTACATAGTATATCGTCTTCAAGAAAACTTGGTTTCCTTCTTCTATCAGGGCTCAACTCTACGCTAGTGCCTCATGTAGCACTAGACCATGACTTATGATAATTATCTAAAATTATGTACTATAATGAAGTATGACACTTGATGTGTAAATACCTATAAATAATTTGCTTTTGTGAGTGTGTAGTGGACATATACACATGCATATATTTATCTTTTCTTTGTAACTCTTAATGTTACTTGCAGTATTTATATATTATAATTATTATCAGATAATAATTACTTCTACGAGTATATTTTGTTTATTTTTATCACTATACTTGTATCTGATGCACGTTTCACAGACTCAGTCTGTATCATCATCTGTACCTCTTATACAAATTGAATCTGTGAAACATGCATCAGGTACAACTATAGTAATAAAAATAAGCCAAATTTACTTGCACAAGTAAATATTTGATAATAACACACACACACACACACACACACACACACACACACACACACACACACACACACACACACACACACACACACACACACACACACACACACACACACACACACACACGCACGCACACGCACGTAAATATCTTTATTCTCATTATTAAAGTTTACAGTGTTCAAATCAAACAATGTTAAAATATTAGTATGATTTTTCATTGCATGAAGTGTTATAACTTGCCTAGGTCAAAAATTGCACACAACACAACAGAAAAGATTCCTTCAGCTCCATTTTATGTCTCAGGATAAAAAAAGAACAAATATACACTTCATATAACAAAATTCACTTATTTTTCCTTTGAGCCTCCAGGTGGTCTAGTGGCTAACGCGGGCGATTGATGCGCTCGTGGTCCCGGGTTCATATCCCGGTGAAGGCTCCATACAGCGTGCACTCAGCATCGTGAGGCAAACTGAGTAGGCGCTGAGATAACAGCGCCGCCTCCTGGCCATGAATACCGCAACTAGCGGCTGGTGGCACGTAGTACTAGCCATACACCGTCACACTAACACAAAAGCCGCGCGGACGCCTTGGTCCTTAACGGACTGTGGAGCGGAGGTTTTTTTAGTCTATTCATAATAACAATGGTTTATTTGTTCACATAAATATATGTGTATAAATATCTAACAAAACAATTGCCAACATGAAACCATATAACAAACCTGGTTTTAGAAATATCACATCAGCAATTACTATGTACAAAACATAATAATGTTCTTTATGTAATCAATTTAAAGAACATAATTACATACATCATACATTTCTCAATGTTAGATAATTACATTATAAACTCATAAATTATACATACTTCTATATATACAGAGGAAATATTACCTGTGCAATTTAAAATGTAATATAAATAAATATATTCTTTGATGACATAGTTAACAAACTTTGTTAATTTTCTAAAAGAAGTAAACTTGAAACAACTGAACAGCAATAAAACTGACAATTTAATTATCAAAATGAAAATTATATATAATTAGTTTACATCAAGTTATCAATAATGTCTTTTCCTTTCCAGATTTTTAACTAAACACAAGAAAATATTGGCCACTACAAAAAAAAAAAATTGTTTATGCTGGAAAGTAGATGATGTGCACAACTATCTTTCTCAATCCATTCAAAATATTAATATTATAATATTAATGTATATTTGTCATAAATATAATAATGTTACTATATAATTATTAATCTTATATACATAAAATCCTGTTGGCATCCCAATTTCTACGAATGTGAGAAAAAAGTGCACACTTGCCTGGACCAACTCATATCTTTAAAAAATATATTTGAAGTGAATATCATCAGAATTTAGTATACTGATATACTATGAAAAAAAAACTAAATGCAGATGGATCATTATTGGAATTTAAACTGATATTTGTAATATGAAAATACATATAATTTTCTGCAACAAATGGGATCCAAAATGTAACACATATAATTAATCTGAAAACAAAGTACTGTTCTAAGTACAGTCGTTAACACAACCTGCTTCTTATGGCCACGAAAAGTTTACTCATCTTAACAAACCTTATGAAACACAATATGTCTGAACGTTAAGTATACATCTGTAACAGGAACACTCTATTCTCCATCATATAACAATGGTGGTATCACCTTATACACATATTACAAAAACTGACACTCATTTCTCTTTCACATACATGCATAACTACTTGTGTATACAGACACATTTTCATTTAACATGGTAAAGATAATGGTCAATTTTCTTGACACAAAATAATGGTTATTTACCAAAAATACATGCAAACATACTCTTATTTAACAATTTTACCACACTTCATTATGTGTTGTAATGGTACAATCATGGTACATTTTATAATTACCTTAAATATGGTAAATAAAACCATAAATATTGTATTTTCTTAGTTTGGTCATAATCAAACAAACATTAAATAACCGGTATGAATATATAGTGAGTGGACTGTATAATATTTGTCAGGATTTGGACCGATTCATAGCAAAAAACCGTGAAACATCACAAAAACAATGTGTAATTTGTTGCGATAACAGTGACGATCCTTAATTACGTCAGCGGCCGAGAATGTGTTTACATCAACAACACGATGCTGTAAACAGCTTAACAAAGAACGAGTGACGTAGGTTTACCCCACCTCGGCAACATATAACAAAGACTCGTCGTCATTCCATCTGCAACTGTGATCGTAGCCGGCCGGCAACTCGTTCACTCATAAGTGAATAAATTCAAGTATTCAAAATTTCACTTTTTTAAAATGAGCTCATAACATAATAACAAATTGTACCAGGATGAGAGAGAGAGAGAGAGAGAGAGAGAGAGTGTGTGTGCGTGAGTAATTTCTAAGTGCTGGGTTGTGCGCACCTAAATATATAACGATATGTAAGGCTATAGTCACGTAAGTACATAATATTATATAATAACACATTTACCTGTATTATGATTTTGGAGGGTTTAGAGTTTGTTTAACACTTGCAAGATTACTATGTAAGATGTCTATAAAATAAACAGGGTATTTCATTGGTAACAATTTTAACCAGGTATTTTATTATTTCAAACAACTTCCGTTTATCACAACTTCGCGTAACGAATTCCTGCCCTATAGTGTTTAACAATGACAACATATGTAATCAAGATGGCGCCCGACTTTTGAAAACATGACTATAAGTTTAACATGTAATTTATCGTATAATTAAAATCAGCAGAATCGTAAGGTTACAGATGGCTGCCTGCGAACAGGGACTCTATATAATATTATTTTATATAGAGTACGCCTAGAAAGAGAGCGGAAAAGTTGTTTGAGGTAATAAACACTAAAATTGTAATACGTAAACATAACCCAATAGTTAGGTTATACAATTGTATGCATGTGTGTATTGTAAAATTGCCAACATGAGTACAAATGATAATATTACAAAAGAAATCAGTACAACTGATGTAAATTTGACTGGCGAGATGGATGTACAACCAAATCAAGTTAGTCAGACTGACGAGGCAAATACGCCTGTATCTGTAGAGACAACGAAAGTAGATACATCCATTTCAACTATGTCAGATAGCAAACCAGATGGTACTGCTGCAATGATGCAGCTTTTATTAAACAAATTTGATGAAAAATTCGATAAATTTGATATCAAGTTCAATGAACTAAAGAATGAAATAAAATTAGGTCACGATAAACTGATTAAAAAATGTGACAAAGTAATCACAAAACTAGATGAAAAGTTAAGTCAATTAGTAAGTCAATTAGAAAGCCAGAAGGTAAATAGTAGTACCCAGCAAAATGCAGTACTGGATAACGTATTTAAAAATGATAACTCAAATAATGAATGTACAGATAGTAAGAATATTACAAGTAGTAAGAATGTGGTGTTAGAAAATGATAATGAAAGTATTATGAGTGAAACTGAAATGTTTGAATTTATTGAGTCAGAACGAAAGTTGAGAGAAAGTATTTTTGTACAAGGAGTGCAGGGGGTAGAATTTTCTTTTGATGTTGTGTTAGGGGGTGAAGACAAGTCTTCATGTAATTTTTATAAGGATAAGAGTTCCTTCAAGTTATATTTGGGAGACGAAAGGTCTACAAATAAAGTTTCTCGGTGTTTTTGTGTACCTAATAAATGGTGCAATATTTTTATGTTAGGGACCCCTGCATATTTGGAGAGAGAAAGTGTATTTTGGTGTTATGGAGAGAAATGTATTAAGAGAGAGAGTATAGAGAGATATTGTGAGAGTAAGAGAGTAATAGAAATATTTAAAGTAAACAGAAATTACAGACAATTGTTAGAAAGGTTAGGGTTAGACAATGTGGATGAAAATAAGGAATACATACCTTATAATAACAATGAATTTGAAATAACAATAAATGAGAATAAAGGTATTAAGTACTTACCTGTGGTGGAATATTATGAGGATAATTATAGAATAAATAACCAATTAATGACATATGATACTAAGATAAACGGAACCCTACTCGATCGTGACTTGAAATATTTGTTTAATAACAGTTTTATAGATGAATATGAATATGTTTCTAATAATAAAATTTATTTATTAGATAATAAATTAAATAGACTTAAGATTCGTTTGTTGTTCAACGATGGTGGATAGACTGTTTCAATAGAGTATGAACATTGAATATATATGTGACAAGTGATATTGAATTGGACTGCTATGAACTGAGTTTGGTAAATAATAAAATAATGAGTTGGAGTGTATATTTTTCATTGTATTAAATGTATATATCTATCAAGGTATTTTTGATGTGTATTATGTATTACAGGTACACCAGTATGTATTATTATATTATATAACATGTTTAATAATAATATTTTTTTAACAATGGAATAACCATTAAAGAGTAATCATTCTTTATGACTAAAAATTATGGTGCAAGAGAAAGTTGTACTTTATAACATAAAGTAAATTATGAATTGTCATAAAAGTTTCTATTAATGAAGTCAAATTATTAATTATTACGCATTGAAGGTAATTACTAATGAATAATAATAAATGTTTAAGTAAGAATATATATATTTGAAAAGTGAGAGGTAAACAGCTTACGATGCTGTAAACAGCTTAACAAAGAATGAGTGACGTAGGTTCACCCCACCTCTGCAACATATAACAAAGACTCGTCGTCATTCCATCTGCAACTGTGATCGTAGCCGGCCGGCAACTCGTTCACTCATAAGTGAATTTTAATTTTTAAACCACTGTAAGTGGTTAATAAACTGTATAAATATCTAAAACATGTGGTGAAGAACGTCAAAAGTTCGGCTTCGTGTAGGCGTCATCGGCCGATGGATCGTCCCAATCGGATCAGCGTATAGAATCGGTCCGAGGAGTTGCGTAGGTCGACACGACGGTGCGCCGTAAACCGCAGTAAAACTATACCGATTGTGCTAATCTGGACGATTCTAGCAGTGCGAGGAGGCCTATACGACTTTGGTGAGAACGTTCCATCAACACACACAACTATTTTATTTCCACTTCAAACTTTATTTGAAATTACCAAATAACAAATAAATTCAAGTATTCAAAATTTCACTTTTTTAAAATGAGCTCATAACATAATAACAAATTGTACCATGAGAGAGAGAGAGAGAGAGAGAGAGAGAGAGAGAGTGTGTGCGTGAGTAATTTCTAAGTGCTGGGTTGTGCGCACCTAAATATATAACGATATGTAAGGCTATAGTCACGTAAGTACATAATATTATATAATAACACATTTACCTGTATTATGATTTTGGAGGGTTTAGAGTTTGTTTAACACTTGCAAGATTATTATGTAAGATGTCTATAAAATAAACAGGGTATTTCATTGGTAACAATTTTAAACAGATATTTTATTATTTCAAGCAACTTCCGTTTATCACAACTTCGCGTAACGAATTCCTGCCCTATAGTGTTTAACATTGACAACATATGTAATCAAGATGGCGCCCGACTTTTGAAAACATGACTATAAGTTTAACATGTAATCCATCGTATAATTAAAATCAGCAGAATCGTAAGGTTACAGATGGCGCCCGAACAGGGACAGATGATTTTTATAAGATAATTGTTAATGATTACAGTAATTAATTAAACAGGAATAGAGCCTGGGGATAGATAAAATGCAGGTGAGTTATTTAATTAATGAAAATGGAGTTAGATAGTTAAGAATTTTGAAGTAAATAATACAAAGAGAATTATTAGACATTTAGGGACACAGTAGTTAGTGATTATTTGTAGAGGTGAATAAAGTAAAGGTATAAACATATATTTGTTATTGATGAATTCTGTAGTGGGGGTGAGGTGATAAGGAGTAGCCAACCAATAGTGTTGTGGCAGGTATTAGCATAAATTTAAGGCAGTGTTTGCCGAATTATTTTGGAAGGGCAAAATATTATGGATGTATATAGCCAGTTAGGGAACACCCAACCCATTGCAAAGACGAGCGGTGCCATAGGATTTAAATGAAATTAGTAATGGTGTTTAGAATTGAGATATTGGTATCATGGACAGGTAAATTTGGTGGTTAGTTAGAAGAAGGTGAGTAAAAATATAATGAGCATAGTGAATACAGGAGTCATCCAGAATAAACAATGATTAGAAAGTGAAAGGTTAGGTAGTTAGGGAGGTAGAAACTCAGAATAGAGAGGTAATGAAAAATGAATAATGAAATAATAATATTATAAGAATGTAATAATAAATCTAAAATGAATTTTATAATTATAATAAATAATAATTAATGTTTAATTAATGAATTAACTGCAATTGCAATTTTTTTTAACTTAAATGCAACTTTAGATAGAATATGTATTCTTTAGTGAATAAATTATTTCAATGTATTACTGTATTAATATAATTAATGTATCAATGTGTATTATTATATAAAATGTATTATGTATTTATGTTATACAATTTTTAACATGCTTTTATAATATGGAAATAATGTGTATGAAGGGATAAAAATAATTGGTGCTGTTAATACCAGATTATTACCTGTTAATAATAATAATAATAATGTTTCTTTATTTTAACCATTCAATAAGATTTATAAATAAATAAATATACAGATTTATTAATTCTTTTATATCAATATAATTTGTTTTTCTCCAGGTTTGGGAGATTTATAAGGTAATTTTCATATTTTCAATTAGATTTTAATTCTTTCATATCAATGTGTTTATATTATAAAATTCTATGGACAGAGATAAATATTGTCGATAGTAATCGAAACCATTCATTAATTCAGGATTTGTCAATATGAAGAAGGGAAATTCTTTCTAATTCTTGAGAGCTACGTTTAGTAGTAAAAATTTTATAACTATATCTTAGTATTATAACTATATCCAGCCAACCCAGTGCTTAATAGCACAAACCAGCACCTAGCTAAGGGGAACCAGATCAGTTGAGGATAGAGTAATTTACCAAGTCACTATTTTGAGATTTTTCATTTATTGTTTCAGTGTTTGGTGATATGACAGCGGTCCTGAGCTGGCCAGCGCGTCAGAGCAGGGGCGTTACGAGCCTAAGTGGCCTTATGGTGTTGGGATCTCGCAGGAGAAGTCCAGTAAGGTCATGTAGGTACGGTCATCATCATCAGACCAAGGGTGAGTTATTTTCTTTTATATAAAAATGTAAGGGGGTTGTGGCGACTTATCGTGGCTGATCCCTTTAGGAAGTATGAAAGGGTCAATGAAAGTTTTTGTGTTTCGACACGCAATCTTTCATTGAGGGGTTTTTGTAATGGTACAATCATGGTACATTTTATAATTACCTTAAATATGGTAAATAAAACCATAAATATTGTATTTTCTTAGTTTGGTCATAATCAAACAAACATTAAATAACCGGTATGAATATATAGTGAGTGGACTGTATAATATTTGTCAGGATTTGGACCGATTCATAGCAAAAAACCGTGAAGCATCACAAAAACAATATGTAATTTGTTGCGATAACAGTGACGATCCTTAATTACGTCAGCGGCCGAGAATGTGTTTACATCAACAACACGATGCTGTAAACAGCTTAACAAATAACGAGTGACGTAGGTTCACCCCACCTCGGCAACATATAACAAAGACTCGTCGTCATTCCATCTGCAACTGTGATCGTAGCCGGCCGGCAACTCGTTCACTCATAAGTGAATTTTAATTTTTAAACCACTGTAAGTGGTTAATAAACTGTATAAATATCTAAAACATGTGGTGAAGAACGTCAAAAGTTCGGCTTCGTGTAGGCGTCATCGGCCGATGGATCGTCCCAATCGGATCAGCGTATAGAATCGGTCCGAGGAGTTGCGTAGGTCGACACGACGGTGCGCCGTAAACCGCAGTAAAACTATACCGATTGTGCTAATCTGGACGATACTAGCAGTGCGAGGAGGTCTATACGACTTTGGTGAGAACGTTCCATCAACACACACAACTATTTTATTTCCACTTCAAACTTTATTTGAAATTACCAAATAACAAATAAATTCAAGTATTCAAAATTTCACTTTTTTAAAATGAGCTCATAACATAATAACAAATTGTACCATGAGAGAGAGAGAGAGAGAGAGAGAGAGAGAGAGAGAGAGTGTGTGCGTGAGTAATTTCTAAGTGATGGGTTGTGCGCACCTAAATATATAACGATATGTAAGGCTATAGTCACGTAAGTACATAATATTATATAATAAGACATTTACCTGTATTATGATTTTGGAGGGTTTAGAGTTTGTTTAACACTTGCAAGATTATTATGTAAGATGTCTATAAAATAAACAGGGTATTTCATTGGTAACAATTTTAACCAGGTATTTTATTATTTCAAACAACTTCCGTTTATCACAACTTCGCATAACGAATTCCTGCCCTATAGTGTTTAACAATGACAACATATGTAATCAAGATGGCGCCCGACTTTTGAAAACATGACTATAAGTTTAACATGTAATTTATCGTATAATTAAAATCAGCAGAATCGTAAGGTTACAGTGTTTGTGTATGTTATACATTTTGTATGAACCTGATCTGTTTATTTAAATATTCAATTTATTTTACAGTGCCAGCTTGCCACAATTACTTCACCTAAATTTCAAATATTTATTAACAATTCCAAAAATATTGATCAGTACTTTCTTCTTGTAAAATACAGTATTAATTAAAGAATGTTGATACTAGTTTTGACAGTACACACATTAGCTACACAAAATGTGAAAAATAAAATAAAATTTTGCTTGAACAGAAAGATTTGTATTCAGTTAAAAGAAATAAAGCTCTTTTTAATGTAAAAAGAAAACGCGAACATAAAATTTTCATTCATAATGACTGTATTATCAATTGTTTACTGATAACCCGGTTGAGGTCCTCACTTTGGCGGATCTTCTGGTGCCGGTTGTACAGGCTGAATTGGCTTTTTTAAAATATCACACACCCCTTCTAACAACACGAACACTGCACCACATACTGCATTTCGGATAATTGCTGGCAGACAGTTCCTAATCGCCACAATACCTCCAGTTGCCGCACCACTTATTGGTCCATTCAACATATCCTCTTTTTCTCTTAATTTCATTGCACAACACTTCAGCGTTTCGAAAACGAAATCGTATACGGCAAAGTGCCTAGCCACAATCATCGAGGTCCGCCTTGCTGCAGCTACACGTCCCTGCACAAACATTCGTATTAACAATTTTATTGCAATAATGCCATTAATATAATACGAGGGCTGTCCAGAAAGTAACTTACATTTTTGAATAAATAAATTAAAAAAACGAGAGAAAATTTTGTATTTACACAATTGAAAACTACATTCTTATACTATTTTTCCACATAGTCTCCATTCAAGTTCAAACACTTATCGTAACGATTTACGAGTTTTGAAAGCCCTCATCGGAAAACTCTGCCCCCCCCCCTACGATTTCAGCCATTCATTAACGCCTGCCTTCAGCTCTTCGTCGTCTTCAAAGCGCTGTGTTGCCAGCCACTTTTTTATATGCATGAACAGGTGATAATCGCTCGGTGCCAGATCAGGGCTGTATGGGGGATGATTGAAAATCTCCCACCCAAACTTTCCCAAAAGTTCTTGCGTTCGTGCTGCTGTATGCAGTCGGGCATCGTCATGGAAGAACAATACCCCGGAGCTCAACTTACCCTGTCGCTTGTTTTGGATTGCTCTCCGCAGCTTTTTTAAGGTTTCACAGTAAACCTCGGAGTTGATTGTGGTACCCCGTTGCATAAACTCTAACCAGGAGAACCCCTTTTCTGTCCCCAAAAACTGTAACCATCATTTTCCTTGCTGACAAGATCTGCAAACACTTCCTCAGTTTTTTGGGTGAGCGAGTACGGCCCCATCCCATGGATTGATTTTTTTTTACAATTAAGGTACCTAACCCAGGTTTCATCCCCCATTACAATAGTCCAGTAGAGAATCACCATCCTTGTCGTAGGCCTCAAGAAATGACAATGCTGATGCCATCCGCTGGTTTTTGTGCATTTCTGTAAGCTCTTTTGGGACCCACCGTGCACAAAACTTATGGTAACCAAGCTTTTCATGACAACTTAATGAAGCAAACTATGTGAGATTTGAGGAAACTCATGTAATAGCTCGGTAATCATAAAGCAGCGATTTTCACGGATTTTTTAATTGATTTTCTCCACCAATTTGTCAGTAAGAACACTCGGCTGGCCACTCCGCTCAACATCGTGCACATTGGTGCGGCCATTTTTACAGCCTTACTCCTCCCTCACTCATAACATTGTTCCCATACACCTCACACAGTTGCCGATGAATGTTCACAGCTCGCGGGATTTTCAATCGCAGCACTAATTTTAAAAATTATTAATGAAGCAAAGAAACACAACACATACCTATACCGGCCCCAGCTGGATGCTTACTGAGTCACGCCACCCACTGTCACCAAGATGGAGGCGCTAGCCCTACCCCATCGCCGCCCACACTGAAACGTAAGTTACTTTCTGGACAGCCCTCATAAATTAGTGAAATTAATAAATATCTTAAACAACAAAAATTTGGTTTACAATTATAAGTTGTGTATGATGAGCCGTTACTAGCATATGAAATATAAAACAAAAGTATGTTGCGGACAAGTTGAAACTGTATAGTAAATCAGCACTGTTTCATCATGTTCTAACATTCAACAGGCCCGTAGGATTGTTAATACAATAATCAACAGCCGCAAAGAAAAACAACTCTGCATGACAGACTCTCTTGACAGGTATATGACAGTGTGTAGCACACAGGACGTCTACACACAACTGAAGCATCATCTCATTACCCCTTATTATGTTCTTATTAAATCCTACCTGAATGATGACAGTGTCTTCCAAGTTGAGTTTAACCTTGCCCTCTGTGTCTCTACCACCAAATCCATTCAGGAACACCATAAGGCAGCACTCTTGCTCCCTGCTTAAACACAATCTTTACAGCTGATGTCCCTCAGACAATACAATTAGCACTTTGAGGACCAACAGTGTAATATTGCGCCGCCAGTGGACTTGGTATTTTGACAGATGGTGCACATTTATGCCGCTCACTTTTCAATTCTTTCAAACACCTCGTGTCTTACTATTATGCTACAGAATGAATGCAGAAGTTTTATTTGACATTGTAGTTCTTGTTTCTACCATCAGACTGCAGCACTGACTGAAGAAAATAGTTTTTAGGAAATAATTTGTACAGTTGGCAAGCATCGTGGCTTTGTTTACATTTTGCGTGTTCAAGGTGGAAATTGTGGTTTTAGTTTATGTGAGGTTTGCGGGTTTTCTGAGGTTATTTCATATTTATTTTGCATGTTATTGATAGTAGTGAGTGTGTTTGTTTTAATTACTACAGTGGAACCCCGCTAGTCCGAAAACCCGCTTAATCCAAACCAGTAGTTTGAAAAAAGCGTCTAAAAATTGGACAAAGAAATAAAAAAATACGACAAAATAACTGGAACATCAATATAATTTGTACATAAAAAGCTTAGATAAATACACACTAATGCATTTTTAGTGAAATTTTTATTAATACTAAGTACTTTAGATTGTTTTAAATATATGGCAAAATAAAGTTTTGAATTACGTTATCAAGAAATTAGCGTCTGTAAAATGAATGGAAAAAATATTGGTACATACAGTTTAGTGCCAGTAAAAGTATATAAAACACAAAAAACTACAATAAATACACACTACATAACTAGACACTACTTAAGGTGTTACACAAAATCAGTCATTTTTCTCTGATGCAAATCTGTAAATGCAGCAGACGCCGTGATGTTCCGCCAGCGCCTCAAAAACAAGACGTCTGCCGGTGTAGCATTGACGTGCTGCTCTACATAGGCTACTGATAGTTCAAAAGCTCTCGCTGCTTCGGCATGTGAGAGCTGTGGCACAGGATCATCTGCTTCTTCATTTTCATCGTAATTGTAAGTAATCGTATTGTGTCATACTCGGCGCCCGCCTTTCACTGTCCCTGCACTGTCTCTATAGTTGTTCAGTGTCGTTCATTGAAGCATGTCACGTATTGTATCAGAATTAACAGGAGCCAATGGAATTTTTAACTGGTATTCACTGTATTTTTATAGTATAAAAGAGAGATTGCAAGATCAAAAATTAGTACAGTACTTTGATTGTAGGCACGAATGTGGTACTGTTTATACACGTTATACAATTTATATTTATAATATACAGTACTGTATCTATAATATAACGCGCTAGGTAGTGTGTCCATCATCGGTATGTTACCATAGTAACAAGTAAATAAACAAATGATATTTACTGGCATCGAATCCGTTCCTATAGTTTTTAAAGTTTTTACTATGCGATTGTGTTGATATGTTTTGTAATTTTGTATACAGGTACGTCTATATATTTTGTAATTGTCCTATATTTCTGTATATGTTTTAATTGTGATATTTATGTTTATACGTATTTCTGATGATCCAATGAAGAAGTAATGAAATACGATCAAATATGCCTCCTAACGCCAGCAACCACCAACTGCTGAAGAAATTGCAGCAAAAAAAGCACGTAATGCTGAAGCTCAAAGACGCCGTAGAGCGGCCATGTCAGAAGAGCAGCTTCAAGCAGAATGTGAAGCTAATGCTGTAAGTCACCGGCAACACAGAGAAAACATCCCACAAAATCAACTTCAACAAGAGCGCGAGGCAAACGCTGAAAGACAAAGGGTTGCATGCACGCCAACATCAAACGTCTGAGTAGATATGTCCGATCCCGCAACACCGCTTTGCTTCCCGAAAACTTCAATGAAGACGAAATTGAAGAAAGTTATCTTGGCCCAATGGACGCTAAATGTCCATTTTGCAATGCCACGCATTTCAAAAATAAATTAATGTCAAATTGCTGCCATAAAGGGACCATTGCATTAGATGAAATACGAATGCATCCCTTCATTACAAATTACATGAATGGATCTGATCCAAATTCCAAAAATTTCATGGAAAACATAAGATCCTACAACAGTGCAATGGCCTTTGCCTCAATGGGAGCACACAAGTTGACCAATCAGTGACCAGACGTTCAGGTCCTTTTTGTTACAGAATCCATGGGCAAATTTATCACGCTACATCTGCATTACACCCAAATCAAGGTGAATTACCAAAGTATGCCCAACTGTACATTTTGGATTCGGCCCAAGCCTTGACAGAAAGAATGAACAATCAAGCAAACAACGGATGCATTCGTGTCGTAATGGAGAACCTCCAAAAACTTCTTGGAGATATCAATCCGTTCTCTAGAGAATACAAGAACATGCTCAAATTTGAACAAGACGAAATGCTAAAGGCAAATCGGGAAAACCGAATGCCAATTGAATATAGCATGACTTTCTTGAGAGAAAGAGTAAATAATGTGCTCTCTGGCAGAACCAACGCTCCCACTGCCAGAGGAGAAATTGCTGCCATTTTTCACAGTGCAGATGGTGCACCCCCAGAAAATCGGGATATTACAATTTATCCGAAAAACGGAATTTTACAAAATATATTGTAATAAAAACTTGTGTGTGTGGTTTGAAAAAATTAATGATTATTAGTGTTATTTGTGTTTAATTGTATAAATTGTAACTTCTCTCATCATTTACGGGTAAACCGTATTTCTCTCTGTTGCATTCAAATGTTGCCGCCTCGCCACCTGATTGGCGCACGGCTTTCTGCAGTGTTGACTCGGCTAAAGTTTTGCTTTGATGCTTTCACTTCAATAAATTCTTAGTTGTCATTGTAAATTAATTGAATCAAACATACAGAATTGCAGATTGAGAACATTTATTGACACTTTAGAAGATTTCAATTACTTTATGATACATCAAATTTATTTTCTGCACCGGCTATTACACTTGTTCGGTTGGTACTTGCTCAGTATCCGTGTTTGTATACAATTCGTCTTCAACATTAGTTTACAGTTAATATGGTTTATCTCAGGGGTGTTAATAAGTCCTTTCGGCTACAGAAATATATACTTACGGCTAAGACACACAAATCTATAACAATCCTTAATACTAGTTACATAAACAAATTAATATCTTATCATATTCAAGTAAGTAATTACCAATGAAAACTTAACGAAATTTTGGGTTAGTTTTCGTTTGTCAAATTTGTTTATCAAAAGGTTTGTCAATTATTTATTATATTTTGCTTTTAATAATTATTAATTAATTAAAGTTTAAATAGTGATTTAACCAAGCATTTAGTTCTATATCGAAATAGTGATCTGTGAAGTGAAATAGTTATTTATTAATTTTGACCAAGAAAGTTTGAATTTGATAATGGAATTATGCTTATACTCATCGATTTTCCGCTGAAGATCCTGATGTCGTCTTCTTCTTCCGGATAACTCCTGCGATGTCGTCTTCTTATATTCTCCAGAAGTTTATTTCTCTCGTCCCGACGGTTTTCCTCGCTGACTCAGGCCTCGCATTCCTTCTGTGATCGTCCGTCTTCTTGAATTAATCTATGTTCCGATGATCTTCATTCGGGGTCCGTCGTCATCTCTCTTCTTCACTGCGTCTTCCCGACTTCTTCAGATAATTATGGTTTGTTGATAATTTTTTATTAAACAAAATTTTGTTCAGGATTCCCTGGTCTATTGTCTTATCTCCTTTTTGTTTAAATTGAGTTAAAATTCATTTTAGTAATAATTTTTTAGTGAGAGCTACTCGATCCACTCTCGGCGTTGGTCAATAATACAGTAATGAAAATCTAACGGTTTTTTGGGCAATAAATTTCTGGTTGCTATGGTTACCTAATAAATTATGTTAATTTTCATTGGTCATGAACTTAAGTCATTGTTATGTTTTAACGTCTTTTTTAGTCTAATTTTACCAAAATATCTTCAAATGAAGATTTCTATCTTATACTAATAGCTAGAGTTATTACATGAGTACCATTCTTCATAATTTTTCATGATCATTTTGATATCCCTCATGCCCACTTTTGAATAGCTAATTACATTTTTATTATTTTCCATATTTATATTTTACATATATTTTATTCAAAATTGGTTGTTATTCTTATATTTTGGTACTAGAAATACTCACTTCATTTGTTTAACCATTTGGTATACTCTGCTTCAATTTTGGATTATTATTTGTTCTCAAAACTACTAAATTTATATTCAACAGTTAGGCCTAGAGCCTAGATTTTATTCTACTCCCATCTAACATTTCTTAATAACAT
Organism: Magicicada septendecula; assembly: GCA_034769895.1. Taxonomy (NCBI): domain Eukaryota; kingdom Metazoa; phylum Arthropoda; class Insecta; order Hemiptera; family Cicadidae; genus Magicicada; species Magicicada septendecula. Next base: position 15,413,222 of record CM068370.1, read on the forward strand.
ATCTGGTAATACTAATACAATTTTATAAACAAAACAAGCAATAAACATCAGTATTCCTGACTCTATCTCTTATTATAAAAATATTCCTTGTCAGGTTCTAGCCTGAAATAACTTTTAACTACCTTTTCTGTTTTTTACTATTATCTTGCTTATCCTATAATTTATTACATTCTATGGTTTTTTGAACAATAACAAAACTCTTATAATACTACTGATAAACTGTGCCTTACTCGATATGTCTTACTTACTAATCCCTTCACTTAAATACAGTGTCTGTCCTTCTTATTTTATTATTCATTCTAATAACTTAATTTTTACCTTATTTTATAATTCTGACATCCTATTACCTAAATTCATAATAGCACGATCAGTTTAATCTTACTTGCTAACATAAAGTTTATCAAAAATTGTTTAGCTATTTATTATAGTCTGCTTATAAAATACTTTGTTCTACACCCCCACTGCACTTTTCCTTTCATAGAAGGTTTCTTTATTTATTATCACTATCACTTTTTTTTTCATTATATGCTATACCTAGCACTTCCCCACTTATTTATTTTTACACACACTTTTAATTCACTCACTTATTTATTCACACGGTTTGTCTGATTATTCTGATCTCACTGTGTGATTATGGGTCAAGAATAACTAGTTTACTTTCAAATCACTCTGATCACTTTTGGTTATTACTTAATTATTGCTTTTGTTTGGCTCAAAGCATCGTTTATTGGCTTTGGCTATTATCATTACTATTAATTTGGGGTATGGTTAGTTTCTAACTCCCTATCTTATATTATAAGTACATTCTTTTATCAACAAAATATACGTGACATTATTACTTTCAAATAACCTTATTACTCTAGGTAAATCTCATCTACTACAATTATCAGTTCATTATTTAAATTACAATATAATGGTCATTATTTGGGATTATTTGATTACACTTAGGTCTCGGCTGCTTCTTCATTGTCTCTTGGTTCCTTTGGTATTTATCCGATCTATTGTGTCAGGTCATTGTCAGGTTAATAGTCATTTGTCATTTTTGGGTTACTGGGTTATTGATCTCTAAGTTTACAAGTTTTTGCCTCTCATTCTTATCTTCAGCTTTTTTATTTTATATATAAATATCACTGGATCTTCACTACCTTATGTCATGTTACATAATGCATCGCCACCAAAATTGATTATTTAGAAACAAAGATTTTTATATTTTTTCTGAAATCATCAATATAGTTTATTTTATCAAGTTGTTATTATTCAGGAATTCATCAGTCGCTACTTCTTCTGTATTCATTCTTTATTAAGTCATGGTTCATAATATGATAATTGGTATTATTTTCTTTCTTTATTATTCCCTTTTATGTTCCATTTTCCTAAAATTTTTCTTCTCTCTCCTTCATATAAATTGGTACTAGCCAGAGGGCACGTGTGGCTCTATTACTCTGCTATCCATTTATACACATCTTGAGTTCAGAGGCCTTGCCTATCTCCTCAATAACATAAATAATTGTTGGACGTATCTCAACAAAAAATCATCACATAGTAATATTCATTATAATTATAATAATAGTCGTTCATTTCCGACTCACATAATATTAATACAATAAAACACTTTTGGGATTAATTATTCTCTCTTTTATACATCTCATGACCTTTCATCTCAGTAACTTATTAGGATTCCTTCATTTAAGCTTATGGCGATATTTAATAGGCATTTTGTATTGTTTCATTAGCTTATTTTATATGGTAGTGATTTTATTTTAACAATTGTGAATAATATATAATGTTGAATATATTTGAATTCTCAAACCAATGCCGCTTCTATGAAATCAGTTGAGGAAAGTGGCAGTGCATCTTGGGACCATCATGGCGGCTAGCTGAATTGATGAGGTTATATGTATTTTAATGAAGAAATTTGTGTTAGTGGTTGAAATCACAATCAGAATGATCACTGTTGCACACCACTATATAAAAATTATTCCGATTAGCGCTTTCAAGCTTCAAAGCCCATCGTCAGATGTGATCATTGTGCAACAGTGATCATTCTGATTATATGTATTTTGGTCACAGGAAAATCTCACAATAAATTCACCGTTATAATTGTTTTATGGCTCTCCGAAATTGTGTATTCTGTCTATTATGTTGTTTGAGGTATTTTGGATGAGTGTTCAGTGTCCACTGGTGTTAATTGTTTGCTATTAGAGGTGTTCACTTTGTCTGTTCGTGATGAAGAATTGTTAATTTGTTGTAGAGTGAATTATTAATATTATGTAGTTTCAATGTTTTAAATCACTTGTATTATGTGATGTATAGTTCGTTTTCACTGTTGTCGTGGAGTATTTCATTAGTTTTGACTCGAAAAGTGTTAATTTATGTAACTCCCGTTTTCCACTGATTTTAGGCTTAACCTTTGCACTCCATTATACGGTTTTAAAAACGCGATTCCGCATCGACTGTTCCGTTTGAATGTTAACAAAGAACTAACTTACTTCCTCCACTTTAGGAAATATCTTGCCAAGTTAATATTGGAAAAGTATTGTTAAAATAATTTTCACTTCCCATGTACATAATTCCAAAGTACATTATATATGGAATACTTTTAGTTTATTGTTCGCTTTCATGTACTGTTAACCATATAATTGGTTTATTTATCTCATTCTGTTTAATTTGATATGTCATAGTCCATATTTGTTGAGATTTTTGTTAAAATTACCAAATTTGTCTTTTTGGAAATCTAGGCCCAAAAAAACTGTTTCCGTCCTTCCACACTGTTACTGCCATTTTAAGTTATTATTAATTTAATTATAATAAATTTCAAATGGTCACAAATCCTTTCCTTTCCTTAATTACTTATAAATTTAACATTTGAACTGTTTTTTAGTGATAATTTCTGAATTTACCATTCCTCTTTAAAAATAGTTATTTTATACATTTCAAAAATTTTCAATAATTTAAGATATTTTTCTATATTACTCTTTTAACTCATAGGTTCATTTACAGTAGTTGTTAATTGACCTACCTTACCTAAATCTTGTCAGTTTACATGGTTCATTGGTGAATTAACTGGTTTATATTAATTTTTATGACTTCATTATTTGGCCTAGAGTTTAGTATTTTACATGTATGGTTTTTTCAAATAAATTTAATTCTACTCCTCCTCTGACTCTTAATAGTTAACATGACAAAAAATAAAATTGTATACATAATTATTGAGATGTGTAGCATCTAATTCATGCTACTGTTACAAAAATAATAATTAACATTAATCAGCAGTCTTTAAAGTTGGACATGTTTGCTGAAACTGTTTTGAACATACATTTAACTCATTTGTAAATAAATACAGCATCCATACTGAAACATTTTAATTTGTATGTATGCTGTGATAGTACTAATACAACTTACTCTAAACACATAAACCTTATTCTATTAGAACTCTTTTAAAAATATGGAGTTCATGGCTTTGAACAATATCAGTCATTTAAACTTCTTAATTCTATTAAAACTTAAACTATTTCCAGTCCTTTCTGATTTTACTACTATTATCTAACATCCCCTTATACAGTAAACATTTCCACCCATACTTTAGTTGTTATTGTCATTCCTACGAATGTCTTGAGATAACACAGTGACCTTATTTAATGAAATATTGGAAATATTTTCCATTTTAGTATTTCATTATTTGTTAATTATAAAATATAAAAGTTATTTTATAGCATATTGTTTAAGTTATAGATACACTACTACTTGAAGTTTCTTACATTTCAAAACACTTACACTAGTACACTTTCACTGTTGGTTCTGACTTATATGGGAGTTTTATTATTCTCAGACCAGACCTTTAGTCATAATGGACTGTGAAGATTTGTTTATTTTTTATCATATAATAACTTTAGTTGGTGCATTTCTTATCATACTACACAACACTTTTGTTTATAAATAATTACAATTTCATAAGGTTTTGGGATGTTATACTTTCTTTAATGGTATCAATTGGTTTGGGGTTTATGCTAGTTAATAATAGGTTTTTATGGTGGTTCTTCCATCCTATTTCTTCCTTTCTTCTCGTCTTCCTTCTTGTGTTCATTCTTGGGTAAACCAAGGTACTCAGTGTTATCTTGTCTGATGGTTGGTTCGGAGTATCTTCTTTATTATCTGATACTGACTTTACTCTTCTTTCTTGGTTTCAGGGTATCTTGTTTATCTCCTGATATTAAACCTTACTCTTCTTTCTTCTTGTGTTTGGGGTATTTTGATTATCACCTACTCCTAATCTTTTTCTTTTTTCTTGACTTTGGGGTATTTTGTTTATCTCCTGCTCCTAATCTCCTGGGTAATCTCCTGATTTTTTAATATGAGTTTTCTTTAATTTATTTACTTTGACTTTTAATTGTATTTTTATTATTTAATTATTTTTTTTCTTTTATAGTGGTGTTTTCCTTTGAAGTGTAATTGAATTTCATTTGACATTCTTTGAGTATGTGTAATTTAATTATTTTTTATGATCTTAAATGAATTAATTATTGGTGGAATATCTGTCATGCTACAAGCGACACACCCTAAAATGACTTTAAGCTTTACACATTTCAATTGGGTCCCCGGTTAATGGGACAGAATAGTGCGCGGATTTGGGGGGGGAATCTTTTGTACATTTTGTAATACTATTTATATTACGTGTGAGCCCAGAGGTTGGCATGTATCCGTGGCTGATCACCATTCAGGCATGTAAATTTCTTTCTAGTTTTCAGTAAAAGGGTTACCTTAGTGCTAGTAGTTCTATCATTCATCATGTAATTTCACAGATTAAATTTAGTTTTCAACTGATTCTTTAATTTCACATATTTATATTCAGTTTGGGTCCTATAATGGATAGGAGTTTCTTTCGTTAGTTTCAGTCGGGTCACCTGTTTAATCCTGTATAGGCGGATTTTTCATGCAGACTTGAACATGCTCCTGGGACAGGTTTAGTTAGGCACGATCTTGCCTAGGAACATGTCGGCCTTTGGGCCAAATTAATTCTTAGAGGTTATAAAGCAACATGGCACATTACTGTTATTAATATTTCACAAAAAATTTATCACGCTTAAATTCTTTTTAATTTATTATGGTCACTTGTATTTTGGCTGAATTATGATTATATTTCCTCCAAGTCTAAGTGCTCAGTGTGGGAGCACGTTATAGTAGTATCAGGCATTATGCCAAACCCTGAATTTTAGTATGCCCTAGGGGCACTGGTGTTACACATATACAGATGGATTATTATGTATTAAGATCTTTCAATAGGTGTTGCGTTCAAGGATATTTATGAATTGTGAATTATGTACCTTCTGGGGTGAAAGAGGTGTGGCAAGATATTAATGTTGAAAGTTGTAATTGTCCTGTGATGTGGAACATGTGTGTGTGTGTGTGTGTTGTGTTGTGTGTATGTTGTGTTGGATTCATATGTCCATTTATATGTATTGTATATTCATGTGTTATTTCTGGGGGTTAGGTATAGGGCTAAGTGGGGAAAAGTAACCCCAATTGTAAAAGAAAATCATTATATTAATTTCATTTAAATTTTATAATTATTTTTAAAGCAAAAAAGTAACCAAAAATATTTTAAGGAGAATGCACTGATTTTGTTGGGAGATAAATATTTAACATTTTGTAATAAATAAATAAAAAAAAAAGGAGAAGGATGTAATAAAAATTTATTGGTTGTTAATTTTGTGAATTTTAATTGCAAGTCCCATCTCGCATTTTTGGCTTCTCTAGGCTTTTGGCCTAGTTTTAATTATCTTGTGGCCCCCTAAAAAAAAAAAAAAAAAAATCTTAAAGAGGGGTTACATTTGGTAGCAGAGCGTGGTTGAGATTAGGGTCAACCCTTGCTCCTTTGGGTGTGACGGGGCTTGCAAACTCAGGAAACATTTTGGGGTTCGAATCGGACTTGGAATAATTACTAGAAGTCCCTATATCTATGAGTACCTATGTCTTGTTATGTTTAAGGTTTTGTTAATTATATGCGTGTATCATTGCCCGCCTGTTGGTATTGTTGAACTGGAGGTCGCCACGGGGTGTGAAATTTTAGGGGGCGAAATTCCTTGGAAACTCGAAATATCGCAGATCTGGGCCGAGGTGGAGAAATGGTTTTCGTGTATTACCTTGCCAATAATAGGGAAGGAGTTTTTAGTTATGCGGTATGGCCCGATCGGCAGTCAGTCTCCTCCGAGATATAGGAGCCGAAGTTATTGCAAATATTTATATGAGAATTTGTTGTTGTTCGTTGGTCGGTAATTTTGTCATGTCGTGTATTAGTGTGTGTGTTGCGTTCCTTCGTGTGTAGTGTTGTTGAGAGCTAGTTCAGGTAAGTGGGCTGGGTCCTCGCAACGGTAGGGGGACCCGCAGTCTGCTTGAAGGAAGGACAGTACTCAAGTATTCCTGTGTTCTTTATTGTCAATTTTTGTAGGGTGTTGTGTTTTCGTGTGCCGACCGCGAAGCTCGAGGATGAGCGTCCTAAATCCAGAGTTGTTTCTGCGTGACGAAATCGAGTTCGAGTTACAAGCCCGGGGGAGAGACCCAAAAGGGGCGGTAAGTGTATTGCGACGGTAGCTCAGAGAAGCGCTGTCCGCGGGCGAAGCGCTCTCGACGGTCGCCATCGCTGACAAAGAGAGTGAATTCGAAAAATGCACCGAGAAGTGGGAGGAGCTGCAGGAATTAGCTCGGTGTGTAGACAATTTGGAGGAGGGACCGGGGTGCTCCATCGGCGTCCGGCGAATCCGGCAACGCCTGCAGCATGTAAAACTCAGGCTGCAGAATCTTGACCAACAATGGGGCGATCTTGAGCCGGTTTTTTTTTGTATTACAGATATAGTTATTTTTTTTATTTAAAAACTAATACAGGGTATTTAAACCATTTTTACAGTGACAGTTTTATTTGAAAATTTCAAATACTTTTTGACTCTTGTTTAGTGAAACATTTTAAATTAATGCCTGGATAAAATGGCAAATGAACAAGATAAGAAAAATTGGGCTGTTTTTTCTGGTAAGTGTTACAATCCATTTGGTGATGAAAAACACCCCTTAGCAGTGAAAAGTTCAAGAAATGTTACAGAATGGATGTGCTCACTAAATTCAGATATACAAATGGGGATGAAAATATGTGACACGTGTAGGAAAAAACTGTATGAGTTTAAGACTAATGACTTTGGTGAATGTGATAATGTTGTGCCAGGTCCTAGCACAATTGACGATACATATGTTGATCCAAACGCTTCAGTTGATTAATTTAACAAATTTTTAGAACTAATTGGCGAATCGCCGATCAAAAAGAAAAAAATGAAGGTTGTAAGTTATACAAAGAAGAAGATTGAGAAAATTAAAACATCATTTGAAAAACATTTAGTGCCCTCAAAGGAACATGATTGTGAACTTCAAAGTGATGATATAAGTAATGCTGAGTCTGAAATATTAAACCAGTTGAAAGAAAAGTTTTCGCAAACTGGAAAACGAAGTGAACAAATGACAATCTTAACATTGCTACCTAAAAGTTGGAGTGTTAAACAAATTGAAGAGGAATTTGGAGTATCCAACTACATGGCTCGGTCAGTAAAACATTTAGTGGGAGAAAAGGGTATTTTATCAACTCCGAACCCAAAACCAGGAAAAACATTGGATGAAGCTACTGGTAGTTTAGTTGTAGAATTTTATAACACAGATGAAGTTAGCAGGATGATGCCCGGTAAAAAAGACTTTGTAACGATACGGCAAGGAGGTTCAAAACTCCAAATTCAAAAGCGTTTGGTGCTGGGCAATCTGTCAGAGCTATATGCATTGTTTAAGGAAAAGTACCCAACTCATTATATAGGGTTTTCCAAGTTTTGTCAGTTGAGGCCAAAAAACTGCATTTTGGCTGGTGGAAGTGGGACACATACTGTATGTGTATGTACAATACATCAGAATGTGAAACTCATGATGAATGGTGCTGGACTTAGAAGTATTGTATGGCATGGGGATAATACATCATTGAAATCTTATCATTGTTGCCTTGCAAAAATAATGTGCAATCCACCCTCACCAAATTGTTACATGGATGAATGTAAGGAATGTCTTGGTATTAAACAATTATGTGAAGCCTTGTTAAATAAATTTGAAGACGAGCTTATTGATGAAGTGACGTATAAGCAGTGGATAACTGTTGATAGGTGTAGAATGGAATCTATAACAAAAAACAGTGATGACTTTGTTGAAGAATTTCTGGAAATGCTTTTAAAACTCAAAACTCATTCATTCATTGCAAACAGGCAAAAAGAATGCTACTCAGAAAAGAAAGAAAACTTAGCACCAGGTGAACTAATTATTAATTGTGATTTTGCTGAAAATTACTCATTTATACTCCAAGATGAAGTTCAGTCATTTCATTGGACAACTAACCAAGCTACTCTGCATCCTTTTATTGTGTATTACAAGTGGGAAGACAAAATTTAACATTTACAGTATGTTTTTATCTCTGACTGCCTGGAACATAATACTGTGGCGTTTCATGTATTCCAGAATGAGTTGATTTCTCTATTGAAAGAAACTATACCATTTGAAATAAAGAAAATTACATACTTCTCCGATGGTAGTTCGGCTCAGTACAAAAACAAGAAAAACTTTCACAATCTGTGTCTTCACAAAACAGATTTTGGAATCGAAGCAGAATGGCAGTTTTTCGCAACGTCACACGGAAAAAGTGCATGTGATGGACTTGGTGGCACTGTTAAACGGCTTGCTGCTAAAGCCAGTCTGCAAAGACCTTACAATAGCCAGATAGTCACACCACTGCAGTTGTACGAATTTGCTATTGATAAAATATCTGGAATAGATTTTGTGTACTGCTCTACAAAAGAATATCAAGATATGGAAAAGAAACTTGCATTGCGCTTTAGTGAATCGATACCAATTGTTGGAACCCAAAAGTTCCATTCCTACAGTCCAATCTCGGAAAATAAAATCAATGTTAAATATTACCAATCCTGTTCAGACCAGTTTACTAACACCATAACGGCATTTGACTTTTTAACAACGACAGATATACTAAACATTAAATCAGGCTTTGTAACTATTGCCTATGATCAGTCCTGGTGGCTTGCATGTATTTTAAAGAAGAACGACGACACCTGTGAGTTTGAAGTTAGTTTTTTACACCCAAAAGGTATAAAACCACCCTTATTTTTAACCAAAGAAGAAAATATGCTATCTACAAAGACACTAGAAAGGTTTCTCAAAAGGAACTGAGAACTTAAAATACGCATTTAAGAAATATTTTTAAAAATAGTTTTTGGTAAGTAAAGTGATTTTACAAATTTTTTTAAATAAACTTGTATTTTTACCCTTAGCACCCTGAGAGGAAGTCAGTAATCTTTATTGGTTTATATTTTGATTTCAGATCCTCAGGAAGAGGGTGGTTCTATCAATAAATGTCTTTTTTTAGGGATTCACAGTTACAAAATATTTTATTTAAATATGATCCCATTGCCATCCTATCCTGAAATTTGGCATATATGTGCCTTATAAGTGTATAAACAAAATAATTTTTTTCAAAAAAAAAAATACGTTTTTGAAAATTTGTTAAAAAAGTTTTTTGAAAATTTTTGGGAAAAATTATTTTATGGTTGTGTTTTATATCAAATTAAAGTATAATAAAAGCAGAATAAAATGGTACAAGTCCCAGCCCTCTATGTCAAATACGTTTTAAACTGTAGCCGTTTAAAGATTTCAAAACATGGTCAAATTTATGCGATTTTCGATTTTTTGAAAATCAATAACATAAATATTAGAAGCCCAAAAAATCTAAAACTTTGTATTTTTATTAGTTTTGACCATAAGAACAAATACACAACAAATTATAATTATCTGAGATGGTGAGGTTCAGAGCATTGGTTGATTTGATGTGGAATGACCCTAGTTAAGTAAGAAATATTCATTTTGTTAATTTGTTTGATTTTATATGTTACTAATTCAACGAGTATTTTAATATACCAGAAAAGAAATAAGAAACTTAATTGTCATCAAAGTGAGACGAAGTAATTAATTTGTATAATAAACCAGAAGCAATTTGTTTTAGCATAAACTGTGTTATTATATTTTTACCGCTCAACTCAAATAATCCTTCTGCAACTGGTTTCGTCTGTAGGACCTTGGAGGAGAGCCCGAAGGTAAGATGAAAACGAAGTTTTGATAAATTTAATAAAATTTATTATTTGCATAAAAATCGTAAAGTTTTAATGGCGCCCGAACAGGGACGGTGAGTGTAATTTATTACACAAACCAGACCTAATTCTAGTTGCAGAAATGGTTATTTGAGAGTGAGGGCAGTTGTGTAGGTTAGGAAGCATAATTGTATATGTAAACAATAAGATACAAAATGGAAAATAAGAGCGACGAAGTCAACAAAATGGACTTAACTAATACTAGTACAGATAGTCAAGTAAATATGATAATAACCAAAACGGTAGTAAACGAGATAAGCTTAACCAAGTCAGTGATATTGAATGATGTTGTGAGTCAATCAACGCCGGTTCAGACTAAAAAAGATAATAGTTATAAAATGTTTGAAAGATTACAAGCAATGTTAGAGGTAAATTTTATCGCAATAAATAGTCGTTTTGATATGAATGAAACCAATTTTAATGAACTTAAGGGCGAGATTAATTAAATAAAGGGGGATATGAACAGTAAATTAAATGCCTTAAATAATCGTTTAGACAATAGTGATGAAAAGTTTGAGACTAAATTTGAGGAAATAAGCAGCGACATAAATAGTCGTTTTGACATAAACGAGACTAAATTAAATAAACGTTTTGACAAAAGTGACAAAAAATGGGAGAAGTTGATAGATTCAACAAAACAAATGAACAATGGTTATAATATTGAGAGTGTAGGGGTGACAGAAAATGGTAATTATGATGGTAAGTTATGTGCTAATGATAATAGAAACAAGGAAGTAACAGTTAACAAGGTAAGTGAAAATAAGGGAAATATAAATGATAATGAGGTTAGTTTAAATGTAAATCAGGTGAAAGTGTACAAGGTAAGTAATAGTAGAAATGATGAGAGTGTAAACTCAGTTGAGGTTAATCAAGGATTGCTAGTTAGTGTTTATGACTTAGAAAGGGAGTATAGAGATAGTTTAATTGTAGAGGGTGAACAGGGGGCAAAATTTTCTGGGGTTAAATGTGAAGCAGAGATTTCACAAGTTGTTTATGGGGATAAGAGATCCTCACTAGGACATTTGGGTGACTATGGGTCGGCAAATGGTCAAAATAGGTTTTTGTGTATATCTGGTACAGCCAGATGGTGTTTAAATAATAAAGTGGTTTTGCCCTCTGTGTGGAATGAAAAGGTGAAATTGGGTTGGGGAGTGATAATAAAGAAAGAAATAGAGTGATAGAGTTCAGGTTAGGTAGAGATTATGAAGGATTAGTTTATTACATTATATAAATTTTTTATATAGAACCAGTACTTTGCCAATAATGAACCAGTACGACTAAGAGGAAACAAATCATTTGGGGATATGGAATGATGTTATGGCCATTTATTGATATATTAAGTGAATGTTTCAGAGTCAGGTGATACTGTGGCGGGTGCCTATCTGATTTTACGGTGTTGAGATCTCGAGCAGAGAAGTCCAGTAAGGTCGGATGGGTGCAGCCACAGCCACCGGACTAGGGGGGTAAGTACCCATGATTTTAGTACAGAACTAAGGGGGGTTGTGGCGCCATATCTTCACTGGTCCTCTTAGGTTTTATGCAATGAGAGTTTTTATGCTTCAGCCAGACGTATTACGCAACAGCTTGCCAGCTCAGTCTCTTTGTGAATCATAGTAATAAAACACATTGTCACTCCAGTTTGCATCAGACAGTAGCAGAGAACGGTCTTACAAGCTAAACGGTGGCCTCAGACGTGTAAGATAGGCTGAAAATATCGTCGGCCTATCCAATATAATAACTACTAAAAGTGCGTGAACCATGTAGTGGTCAACTAATCAAATAATAAAGTGTCAGAACAATAGGTCAACTCACTAAAAACCCAAGTAGTGCTCGAGCAAAAGTTACGTCGGCCGACACAATTATTAAATGTGAAAAACGTGGTTTTAGTAACCAATAAAACTTAGTACCAGTCCAAAAACAAAATTACTTTAATGTACATCAATTGACTTTCGTAGTGAGGGATAATCTGCATCATCTGTTGGAGCAGAGCAACAACCAGGATGAGTACCATATTATCAATTCAGAATTTTTAACTACACTAACCTTTATATTTACAGACTTTTCCTAAATCATGAGATCGCAAAGTGGGGTTTAAATAGAATGTCAAAGTCAAAGAACGAATGTGTGTGAGTGTGGGGATAAATTATGTACTGGTTCATTAAAAATATAAATAGTTTGTCATAGGCTAGTTAAGTAAGAAATATTCATTTTGTTAATTTGTTTGATTTTATATGTTACTAATTCAACGAGTATTTTAATATACCAGAAAAGAAATAAGAAACTTAATTGTCATCAAAGTGAGACGAAGTAATTAATTTGTATAATAAACCAGAAGCAATTTGTTTTAGCATAAACTGTGTTATTATATTTTTACTGCTCAACTCAAATAATCCTTCTGCAACTGGTTTCGTCTGTAGGACCTTGGAGGAGAGCCCGAAGGTAAGATGAAAACGAAGTTTTGATAAATTTAATAAAATTTATTATTTGCATAAAAATCGTAAAGTTTCATGATGAGACATGAGTGTCTCACATTACACCGGAATCAAAACAGCAGTCCATGGAATGGAGGCACTCAATATCTCCCAAAAACGTGAAGTTCAAGCAAACCATTTCAGCCTGGAAAATCATGTGCACTGTGTTTTGGGACAGGCAGGGGGTATTGCTTGTTGATTTTTTCCCCTGATATACTGCGTCGCGCAATCCAAAACAAAAGGCGTGGCATGCTCAGTAGAGGAATCGTACTGCTTCACGACAATGCTCGGCCACACAATGCTCAACGCACCCAAGATCTGATTACATCATTTGGCTGGGAAAACTGGATCATCCCCCCTACAGTCTAGACCTCGTACCCAGTGACTATCACTTGTTCCTCCATTTAAAGTGGTACCTTGGCGGCCAGCGCTATGATGACAATGACGATGTCAGAACAGCCGTGCAGCAATGGTTATCTTCTCAGGCGGCTGATTTCTATGAAGACGGAATATAGAAGCTGATCACATGATACGACAAGTGCCTCAATATAGGTGGAAACTATGTTGAAAAATAGTTTAATGTACTGGCTTTCATGTAAAAATAAAATTGTTCAAAAAATATTACTTGTTACTTTTAGTATCAAAACAGTACTTACTTAAAAAACACACCTCATATATGTTGTCATAAGTTTTTTTAAGTACAGTAATACTTGTCAGTGTACCCTATAGTAACCTATGTACAGAACTTACAACTTGTTTGAAAATGATTTTATTATAATAAAATGTAACTAGCAAAACCCCTCCTGATCCACATAGATTTATGTTAATCATTATCCTATCAACTCTTCCATAAAAATTTGAAAGTGGTATAAAAAAGTAGTCCATTGTTCAAGTCATGTATGTTGATGATTCCATAGAGTGATCAGGTAGGTCATTTGTTTGTAATGCCGTTTGCTTGACTGGTCATTCAGTAATTGGGTGTAATGCTACAATGCATTCATTGTGGAGTTTTAAAACAACCTATAAAAATGCATTTAATATAAAACAAACATCAATTTGTTTAACTTTCGAAAATAATATTCAGTCAGATAGAATTTAAGGTAACCTACAGTAAATACAGATGAATTTATGTTTTTGAACAGACTGACTTTAATTCATAGAGACGCATAGGAGATACACAACAAATTTCACGTTTGTTGGTTCACAGGACTTCAGAAAAATGTACCTAACAAACTGTGCTTCGATAAACACACTTAAAGACAAAAAGTACTTAAGCACTACATAATAAAACCCCCAATTCAGTAATCACCACAATCACCGTTTTCTTTTTTCCTTGTCAACAATCTCCTTTTACTGTTTTCTTTTTGGACCTTTGTTGATTTTCCCTGGCTGTTTTCCCTTTGTTGATTCTATCAGACAATGAACCATTACCTTTCTGGGATCATTACTTAGTCACATCAATAATGCTAATTTTTAGGGTCTCTACACCTACAAAACTATTTTGGGAAGTCTTTGCCAAAATACAATAGTAACACTTTCATTCAGGTTCTGAAATTTCCCATTATTATTTCAGTAGATATTCCTTTGACAAGTCTTAACAAAACTAGTTTTATGCTGATACGACACTGGCTAATAGTCGTACTAATATTAATTTCCCATCATTGGTGCTGGTAATGAATGCTCATGCTTGTATTCTGTACTTTGTTGCTTTTGTTATATTAAATATAGTGATATAAAAAGAAAACTGTTTCAATCCATCACGCATACAGCATATTAAATGACAGCACAGAGTTTTCTGTAGTTACTGCTCAAATTCTTCGCTCACAAAGAGTATCAACTGAATGTTACAAACTGTTTGCCAATAAATATGCTTAAAACATTATATATTTTCTTAAACGGACTGAAATTGAGAATTTTTACGACAAACTTTTTTTTAAATCCTAAGCATTCCCATGCTTTTACTACATAATAATCTTCATTCATAACACATTTCTTATAATTTATTTTACCACTTAAAAATGATGAAAAATTCTTGGCGAAATTAGCATCACAATGTTAAACACACACACACATACGCGCGCGCGCGCGCGCGTGTATGATGGGTAACTTTGAAAGAGGTAAGGAGTAAGTGATTTATCAAGATTTCTAAAAATATTATTTACTTTTCGCTGATAGGTTACCTGAAAATGGTGTGATGATCTGTAGCTTGTAAAAGATTCAAAGAGGCCACCACAAATGGCTCCTGCTACAGCTGCTGCGGCACAGTTCCTCCCAATCTTCCAGGGACAAACGGGTTTTATTTCATCGTCCATTGTTCTACAGATTATATGTTTAATAAGTACAGTTATCTTTTGATTACAGATTGAATTTTTAAAAATATAATCTTACATAAACTAAACTAATATTCAAGACACAGGCCACGCTTAATAAATTAGTAAGCAAGTCTCAGTCAAGTCAGTTTTGTTGGCAGTTTTCACCATTCTTGCTTTGGTGTACACTGGTACTGAACCACTAATTACTCTGTGTAATTAGCCTGTCGGTGTCTCCAACATTATCAAGTTCTATCTTATAACATAAAACTAACTTTGAAACGACAAAAGAAACTGTGAACTATGTGGAACTTCAAAAATATAAACGGATCAGCATTCAAAACTGCAGTAGAAACAACTGAAAAAAAATTTAATGGTTCTGACTTCACATCCACACTTCTGATAAATTTGTTTGACACTTAAAGATGCAGCAAAACCAAACCTTACAAGGGGCACACAACCTAAGTTTAAACCTTTCTGCCCATTTGTACTAATAAGAACTCAAAAAGACATAAAAGATGGTAGAGAGAATCAGTAATACTGAAAAAAACCTACAAGCATGGAATTCCTTCCTTGATGGAAGGCTATAGTAAGGACAGTGTTAAAGCCACAAACAAATCAACACTATTCACTACACAATAGAATTACATTCAAACCAGAACAATTCACAGACACTCAAAATACACCTGAATATTTTAACAAATATTAGGCCTACACTTTCAATCCTTTCTCAAAAAATAAGAAAACAGAGTTCACTCAGGAAAGAAATCAGAAAACACTTCTGCAAAGCCTCTAACGATATCTCCCATTAAAAGTTATCTATACAAGAATTAAGCCAGGGATAAACATAGAGCATGTTTGTAGATGACACCATTAGTTGGACAACAGCTAAAAATAAGCTCCTCAACAAAAACTGCCAAGAAAATACGTTTAATCTGGCCTTAGAAAAGATGATGATGAGGCACATGCAAAACGTGGAAATAAATACTGTTAAGAAACACAATTTTTTCATTACAAAACCAAAAATATTAATGTAATCTCAAATACAATAATCAAGAGCTACCAAAAAATGAACACAGGATGCTTTTGAATTATCCTTGGCAACACATGAAGCTGGAAAGATAATGTGAAACACGTGAAAGAAAAAGTCAGTAACAGGTTAAGATTACTTACAAGACTGGCAGAGTTTCCAGGTCAAGCACACAAACCACTCTCAACACAGCTTACAATACCTAAATCAAACCAGTTATCCAGTATGGAAGTAAAATGCTGATCACTGTGAACAAACCAAATCTAGAGTAGTTAGAAAGATTCAAAAATAACAGGCTTTGTAACTAGAGCAGTGAAAATCACACCAACAACATCCATGCAACTATAATCATAACCTACTCACAGAAAAAAATAACATAGGATTCCTTAGCTTCTATGGTTTAACTCTGGCACCATGGATAAGACAATCAGCGAATACCACTCTAAAAACACAGACATCATTTTTTTTCTCATTCCTGACTACTTTACTGAGAATCAGCTACCGATAAATCAACCCTCTTGTCACACGATACATTACTACTACAAATGAACTATAAACTTGCACTTTCACAAGATACACAAACAGACTGGTTCCCAGCAGGTCTCGGGCAACTAGCTTCCCCACCAATGGAAGTATTCTCCCAACAAATAGGTACTCTGCAGAACAACATCTCAGAGTATACTTAGACAAATTTCAGGAACATAAATCTCACAACTCTTTACACACCATTTTACAGTGGGTCAAATGAAAACAAAGTTTGATTGGCCACTTTCTGCCTTTCACTTTAACACTTACTTGTCATAACTGGTTTGTTGGTCACATAAAAAAGAAAACTGGTGTCTTGTAACTACATAATTTCTAGAATTATTAAAAAAGCATCAGGGTGTATAAAGATATAAAACCTTTCAGCACTTACAATCACTATAAAAACGTCCAAGAAAGAAAATGAAAACCAATTTAGGCGATTTTGACAAGTGTATTATTCAACTAATTATTCATGAATGTCACATGATAGGAGAGGAAAGACCAACTTGAAACTGATTTTGAGTTTTAAAATAATGAATTAATTATAACAGTAGTCTATTCAGTCTGTGAAACATTATTCCTCAAAATATCAAAATGGGTCATTTAAATCAAATCATCCAGCCAGAAAAAATTTTTACACCCCACCCTCTCAGATTTTCATATTTTTTTTACAACATCTATGGACAAATATAACAACCCGTATTTTTCATTTTTGCCAAATTCGCTTTAGTTTTTTTAATGATTTTTTGAAAAAAAGTCCATTTTTAGCCGATTTCTTAGTCGCGGTGCAAGATCTAAAGGGCACTTTTCAATAAAAACTCTACTTCTATGGTTATTATTTAATATTAAATTATGAAAATAACAATGCTTACTTGAAATTTCTCAAGGATTGCAAATATAGAGTAAAAAATAACATTTTGACTAATATAAAACTTGTTTTTCCACTTCAATGTTGGCAATTCTGAATTTTTTCTCCATGCAGGCTTTTATGTAAATGTTTATAACTTTTTTCTGTCTGGTCCTATGAAGCTGAAAAAGGTCTCATTTGGAAGAGACTGGAATGTAATATAATAACTTAAAATAAAAGTCATGGGTATTTAATGACATCATTTTATAATTTAAGTACAAAGTTTATATTTGATATTTCATTGAAATATTTTGCATAGTACCCTATCTAGTGTGGCCAATGAGGATTTTTTTACTTAAGGTATAGTGTACTTATATTTTTCTGTACTAAAACCTTTAGTTAAAATTAGGCTTATCAGTGTAACAAGGTCTAACTACCTGTCAAAACTAAAACAATATAGATTTTTAAAGAAGATCTGTCCGCATTTTAAAAATAATAACTTGCTTAGGTATTTACTTGTTGAGTTAGCTTACCTTTTCAGTCTTAAATGGTATTACAGGGTATTTATAATATATACAGGTGCTTCTTGATTGATATGAAACTTAATTTTTCCTTGCCCAGGCAGCAATAATATTTTGAATACGTTTTTTGAATAGTCTGAAAAGCATTCGGCCCACCTAAGCACTTAATTCAGGTACATCTATGCAGCAAATTATGTTTGTAAAAGGGACCCAGCACTTATCCTCTCTCCCAACATTTCTGTGTTCTGGCCAAAAAAATGTTTTTGATGGCCAGTGAGGATGCATAAAATTGATGTAAGCATCTTGGTTGTCATCATCTGGCTCCAAAATTAGTTCAATATAACACTTTTCTTTATAGGCATAGGATGAAATGTACTATAATAGCATAAAATAAAAGTCATGGGTATTTTGTGTCATCATTTTATAATAAGTACAAAGTTTACATTTGATATTTCATAGAAATATTTTGCATGACTGACTTACAACAGGGCAGGACTAAAAGTTACAACATGAATACTACATGTCTGTACAGGCAGCCAGTCAGAGGTACTTTGAGCCTCAGTTTGCTCTGTGACAGTTGCAGTAGCATACAAACAGTGCATAATTAGTTCATTGTACAAAAATGTATACATTGTTTGAAGTGGGTTTGTGTAAAATAGTTTTTATACAGCGTCACAGGGCAAAAACAGTGTCACAGTGTTTGGAACAAACATACAAACTACAGTGAGTAGTCTGATTCATCTGATTCTGGTTCAACAATCATTTTGTCTGATTTAGTACTATTAAGTTTCATTGATAACCATTAATGTGCAGTTTAAAACAAAGATTTATTTCTTTATTACTGTACTATTTATGTAAAATCATGAGTTCAGATGAAGAGTTGTTAGTACCTAAAGAACAGTGTAATGTGGTGCTGATCACTCATTCTGTTTGTCACAACGCAAATTTTACAGATAAGAAAGAAATACCGTTGGTTTCAAATTTACCAGATGAAGTTAAAGCAATTCTTATGGAGGTTAGGAAAAACACTGACACCTAGTTACAATTTATGTTTACATCATTATCTCTACTATACTGAATATTATGAAAATAACCAAAAAAGTGTTTGCGACCCAAGAATGTCCACAAAAAGGTCATCAAAGCAGATTTAAGACCAATATCTCTTAAATATGCTAAAGAAGTAAAAAGAAAAAAAAAGGAATAATAGCCTATTAATTCCTGGAAAAAAGATTTGTGACAACTGTAGAAAAAATTGCCGTATAAACATCAAATTTGTACACCAGAAGAAAAATTCAAGATTTGTGACCAGCATTTTTCAAAAATAACATTACAATTCATCAATACAGACAATGTAAAAAATGTAGAACCTATGTTAACTTTGCGTTTTAGTGATCATAAAACTGTTATTGGCACAAGGTCCTTCCATTATTTCCAACCACTATCCAAAACCGAAATAGCAGCAAAACGTATCAGCAGTGACAAAGATTTTTCCTTAAGATATAGCTTTTCGCAAGAACTGCAACTTCCAAATCTCCAACCAAATACCTATGTAGGCTGTGTCTATGAAGAAAATGTTATAATGGACTAATTTTGGAGCTAGATGATAACCAAGATGCTTACATCAATTTTATGCATCCTCACTGGCCATCAAAAACATTTTTTTGGCCAGTACACAGAAATGTTGGGAGAGAGGATAAGTGCTGGGTCCCTTTTACAAACATAATTTGCTGCATAGATGTACCTGAATTAAGTGCTTAGGTGGGCCGAATGCTTTTCAGACTATCCAAAAAAAGTATTCAAAATATTAATGCTGCCTGGGCAAGGAAAAATTAAGTTTCATATCAATCAAGAAGCACCTGTATATATTATAAATATTCTGTAATACCATTTAAGACTGAAAAGGTAAGCTAACTCAACAAGTAAATACCTAAGCAAGTTATTATTTTTAAAATACGGACAAATCTTCTTTAAAATCTATATTGTTTTAGTTTTGACAGGTAGTTAGGCCTTGTTATACTGATAAGCCTAATTTTAACTGAAGGTTTTAGTACAGAAAAATATAAGTATACCTTAAGTAAAAAAAATCCTCACTGGCCACACAAGATAGGGTCTATGCAAAATATTTCAATGCAATATCAAATATAAACTTTGTACTTAAATTATAAAATGATGTCATTAAATACCCATGTCTTTTATTTTATGCTATTATATTACATTTCATCCTCTTTCAAATGAGACCTTTTTCAGCCTCATAAAACCAGACAGAAAAAGTTCATAAAAGCCTGCACCGAGAAAAAAATTTCAGAATTGCCAATTTTGAAGTGGAAAAACAAGTTTTATATGAGTCTAAATGTTATTTTTGACTTTATATTTGGAATCCTTGTGAAATTTCAAATAAGTATTGTGAGTTTCATAACTTAATATTAAATAATAACCATACAAGTAGTTTTTATTGAAAAGTACCCTTTATATCTCGCACCGCGACTAACAAATCGGCTAAAAATGGGCTTTTTTCAAAAAAACCATTAAAAAAAACTAAAGCGAATTTGGCAAAAATGAAAAATACGGGTTGTTATATTTGTCCATAGATGCTGTAAAAAAAATTTCATGAAAATCTGATAGGGTGGGGTGTACACCCCTGGATGATTTGACTTGGAATGACCCTTATAGGATTTTAAAAAACATGCCGTAAGAGGAAAATTTAACAGAATTGTCACACACACACACACACACACACACACACACACACACACACACACACACACACACACACACACACACACACACACACACACACACACACACACACACACACACACACACACACACACACACACACACACACACACACACACACACACACACACACACACACACACACACACACACACACACACACACACACACACACACACACACACACACACACACACACACACACAGAGAGAGAGAGAGAGAGAGAGAGAGAGAGAGAGAGAGAGAGAGAGAGAGAGAGAGAGAGAGAGAGAGAGAGAGCTGTTGTCAAACCTATACCTATACAGGACATTATACAGTGACTTGAAGGAATTATTTTGATAAAATGACAATTGTTTTTGCTGCAATGATGTAGAACATTGTTAATTAATTAAAAAGATGTCAATTTATGCAAATATTAAACAAAGGCTAATAAGAGTATAAACTCAAACATTCTGCAAATTATAGATACCCAAGCTTATTGATGTTGATAATTATCACGAGTTACACTAATATTTTCAAATACGATAGTAGAGACTTTCTTCTCAGTTGCCTAATGTTGTTCCCACTACACCCTGCACAGCTGCTTCATGTCTGATGAGTTGTACTTTTATTTTGTGAAACAACTACCGTACTTCACACTAGTCTGTTTTTTCTTATTGTTAAAAACAAAAACACATACTACAATAAAACAACCCCTTATACTATGTCATAAAATCAGTTAGGGCAGTTAGGTGTAAATGAAATAATAGAGTGATTAATTAGGAACTTTCTCTATGTCTTGGATGATTTTAAAGAAATTGGTGCGTAAAAATGTACAATTCTAAGAAAAAGCACAATACTACAAAAAACTAGGCCATCAGCAAACAAACTGCTAAGTAGATTGGGAGTGAGGTATTGCAGTCTTATAAAAGCAGCCTCTGAACTTCACAACATATAAATTGGTAATTTTACCTTCATGACTTTAATACTGATAAAAATGCAGAAATTTGTCCTATGTGGGACGTTTGTCCTGTAAACAATTAAGCCTGTATACACCAGTACCGTCATATTCATCGAAAGACTTATTTTGATTTTTAAACTTAAGTTTGTTCTCGAGTTTATTATTTGCTTTTGAAGCCAATACAATATTTGTTTTTTCAATTGGTTTTTTAAAGTGTGATGTAACATTTCGCCATACTCTATTGCGATATATTTTACTTTTTCTTTAGGCACGTCAATATTTATTAGTCTATTTTGTTTCTTATTTATTATTTTATCTATTATGTTACTTTCATAACCATTGGCTATCGCTATGTGTTTAATAATTTCGACTTCGTTTTTATGGTCTTCTGTGGAAAGGGGCAAAGATAGCAATCTATGTACCATGCTATTAAAAAATGCCATTTTGTGCGAATAAGGGTGGTAAGACGAGGCATGAATAGCATGATCAGTGGTTGTCAGTTTCCTGTAAATATTAAAGTTAACTTTGTTATCAATTTTTGTTAAAGACAAATCTAAGAAATTTATTTTATTATTCTTTTCTGTTTCTAATGTAAATTGCAAATTTTTTGTTATGGTATTCAAATATTTATTAAGCATCTCTAATTGTCTGCAATTACCATTGTAGATCACTATCGTGTCATCCACATATCGACGATAAAATAAGATTTTGTTGTAATGTTTGTTTTTTGGTGATAATATTTCGTTATTTTCAATGTGGTTTAAATAAATTTCTGCCAGGATACTTGATAGTGGGGATCCCATTGCTAATCCATCTTTCTGTAAATAATATTTATTATCAAAAGTAAAATAATTTTGTTCCAAAATTACTTTTGTCAAATTAATAATCTCATCAACTATTTCATGGTTTAAAGTGGCTATTGATAATAATAAACTTTTTGTTATTTCCAAAGTTTCGTTAATTGGTACATTCGTGTACAAACAGGCCCGTATTTTGGATGTATAACGCCCCTGTGCAGTCATTAATTTTACGCCCCCTATTCCCTGAGCTAAACTTCAGTGTCGCTATTCGTTTACAGACTATGGACAATAAATTGTTTAATTACTTACTTCAATTTTAAACTGTATTATAGACAGTATTTAAACTTAACTGAATACACAATATATGAAACAAAGGTGCAAGTTAAACATTTATACATTATTCTGAAGACGATATATGGTAAACACATAGAAAATAATCACTATGTAATCCTATAGAGGATAAACTGTACAGTTTAATAACCTCAGTTAAAAATATCACTGAAACATCCAATTTGGTCAGTCAAACATATATGGTAGAAACACTGCAATTTGATACTAACCATTTTGTGAAACTTACCAAACTTAGAGAAATGACTTTCTTCTGACTTTTGCATTTGCAAATGCATTTATCACTTCCTCAAAATCCAGACTGACAGTGATATCTGATTCTATGGCAAGCACTCCAAGACTGACCAGTCGTTCTTGATTCTGTGCTGTCCGTAGATAGTTCTTGATTCGTTTTAAAACTGAAAATGACCTTTCAGCAGAACAGTTTGTTGCTGGAGTACAGTTGTAGATCTTGAGTGCAGTGTACACATTTGGGTAGACATCACTAATTTTCTTCGAAGCTAACATTCTGCAGAGAAATGGAAGAGACGATAATTTGTTACCATCTTCTGTCTTCATAGATAACAGATAGTTTTTCAAATGGATGCATTCTTCACCAAAGCTGCTTTCTATGTCGGAATCATAAATGGCTCAAAGTTTCTCTGCAGCATCATAAATTTGAGGAGCTTCTAGTTTGGTGATATTTGAGAGAAATGAAAATATTAAATTATATTCTTTGTAGACATTAACTCTCTTCTGTAACTCAGTCTGGAGAGTTTGTATGATCTTGGAATATGAAATTTCCATTCGTCTCCAGATCTTGTCATGTTCCAAGTCATCTGATCCTAGCTCTTCTTCAGGACTTTCTGGTTCCACTTCTGATTCATATGATTCATCAAAAAATCGCCTACGTTTAATTTGACGTTTTGGTCTTGAAATCTCAACAGCTGAAGAAGAAGGAACTGATTCCAGACTCCTGATCTGATTAAGTTTCTTTTCAGCTGAATCTCTGTGATTGGGGAAACAGGTCTGAAGCTCAGTTAAATACACTGTAAGAGAGTCGTACATTTCAATAACAGTGGAAATGTCCATTTCCTGAGCTTGCAATTTTTTCATGACTTTGCCAAATTGTTGAAGAATAGAACCCCACACTGATGTCATGAATGCTACCTCAATGCTATTTAATTTCCTAAGAAGACCCTCAGCTTGACATCTACCTTTACCCGTTTCATTTTCTGAAATAGTTCTTAATGCAGAAACCACTGCTTTCCAATCTGCATCCAAGCTCTTGCAAGCATCCTCACGTGCACACCATCGAGTTGTTGACAGTGATTTCAATGTCATGGTTACAGAATCAAAAAATGTTTCCAAGATATTCCATCTCCCTGTAGAATCTGCGAAGTAATTATATAAACTTTGCAATAACTCAAAAAACCGTACTGCAGCAATACAGC
Source organism: Magicicada septendecula (assembly GCA_034769895.1). Taxonomy (NCBI): domain Eukaryota; kingdom Metazoa; phylum Arthropoda; class Insecta; order Hemiptera; family Cicadidae; genus Magicicada; species Magicicada septendecula. The sequence continues at coordinate 15,437,411 of CM068370.1, forward strand.
ATTTCACTGCTTGTGAACCAACTAGATTCAGTGAGTGAGCTGCACATGGAATGAAGAAAACAAGAGGATTTCTTTCCTTGAGTCTTGCTTGCAAGCCAGAATATATTCCAGACATGTTGGCCGCATTGTCATATGATTGACCTCTACAGTTATCAACTTTCAGACCATGTTGTTCTAAAGAATTCATTAGTGCTTCAAAAAGCTTTTCTCCAGTATGGCCTGTATTTTTCATAAAACACAGAAATCTTTCAACTGAGAGCCCAAAATCAGTTACATATCTAACAACTACACTTAACTGGTCATTATGAAATAAATCTGGCGTAGAATCTACTATGACCGAAAAATATTTAGAAGAAATAACTTCATTGCCTATTTTTTCACTCACTGACTTTCCCATAAGATGTATTAATTCTTCATAAGTTGCTGGTGACAAGTATGATGTAGATCCTTTTCCAGGATTACCGAACCGTGCAATATGGTCAGCCAGAAAAGAATCGTACTCTGCAATTAATTCCAAACACATCATGAAATTTCCATTTTTCACAGAGCCAAACTTCTCTTCGTCTCCACGAAATGCTAAACCCCTAGAAGCTAGTTTTTTAACTACAGAAACAACTCTTTTTAGTACATTTCTCCAATATGTAACTTCATGTCCATGCTGGCTGAGCAATCTTTTGTCAATTCTGTTCATCTCATTTCCTCTACTTTTCAATTTTAACAAGCAGTCTCTGTGAGAAGCAGAATTTTCATGTTCGGCTATTCTTATGCCAGCATGGCTCCAATCATTGAAACCAGATGTTGCAAACTGAGATTTACCACCGAATAATTTGCATGGGGCACAGAACAGTGATCCTTGGCTGGGAGAATAAACAAGATATTCACGGTTCATAATTTCCCCATTTACTAAAATCCTATGGAATAGTTTCTTGCTGCAAAACCGTTGTGTTCCATCAACATATCGCCGCGAGGACTGTGAAAAGTCAGCGTCTTTGTTTTGATTAATACCATTTTTTATCAAATAATCCCGAGTGTGATCAGTGTTTTCCCAATAGAATGGATCATTACTAGGAATAGACACTGCAAAATCCACTTCTGTAGAGAGTGTAGCTTGTTCCTGTACTTCGAGATTTTCGACTTCCACATTGTCTTTACTGTTTTCCACTATAATTTCACCCGAATTTTCAGGCCTACACTGTTCACTTTTGTTTTCACCACTGAAATATGAGTCCAGTCGAGGTATTTTCTGCAAAATTTTACTCTCCCTCTGTCTTTTTTCCTCCGCTTTATTGCGATATGCAGCACCACTTTACCTAGATCGCCCATCCATACCGTCCCTAAGCTATTATATCTTAACAGAAAAACCTATAGAAATACTGTTTTGTAGAACATTTAAAACTGAATAATTCACTGTCAACAGTTAAAATACTCAGCGTATCGTATAAAATGCCTTGATTTTGAAAGTTAATAACAAGTTGGAACCACGTGGAACGATGAAACGCCAACTTAACTCTGAATTAATAACAACATACACACCAAAGAATATGCACACTACTGCATCCGCGTAGGTGTACGAGCCATGAGCGTCTAGCCAGAGTAATTTCAATATAGGTGCTGCCATCTTGAAGAGAAGTGGTGCACTAATAGTACCATACTACTTTAACCCTTTGAACAGTGACAACTCGGTCAGTATGCCGGGCCCCTGAAAGTGGAATTTTTTGAAATTTTGTAAAATGTATTTTAATGCAAAATTGTCAACTTCAATTATAATAAAAATGATTAAAAATGTATAAATAATGTTAAATTAAAATTTTCTACTTACTTTAAAAGTTCTTCTGTGTGTGAAAAAAAATAGACACTTCATCACCCGATTCACAGTTTGTAATATATTCACGAATTTCGTCTTCAGTCAAATATTTAGACATTTTGCAAAGATAGTTTATCAGATTACTAACTCTATACTCAACACTAAATCCAAATTTTACGTCCTATAATTTAAATAATACGAATAATAAACGTTATTTATAAACGAAAACACTGCTCACACCTTTACACTTTTGTACACAACGCAGAACGTAACCTCCAAACACAACGCTGCAGAGCACGTGTAAAATTATTCACCACAGCCACGTAAATTACATCAGCCTAAGAAGGAATGAATACCAAATGTTTCAGAAACTATCCACTAGAGGGCAGCACGAATACCATTCCAATAAACGACGTATGACGGCAATACTAACGAAGCAAAAGTTGAAAACGTAAATATACGTGATTACTGATTTTGGCCCGTCTGACAAAAAACGTGTATATACGTGATTACTGTTCAAAGGGTTAATGCCAGAGCCAGAACACTAATCTACTTCGGGCTTTATAATGATATGAAGCGATGTTTTTTTTTAACCAGGTATATTTTGCCGCCCTCAAAATTTTGCCGCCCTGTGCACCTGCACATGTTGCACATGCCTAAATACGGCCCTGTGTACAAATAAACTACGTCAAATGAAGCCAAAGTATGTCTTGGTTCAATTGTAAGTTTTTTTTGTGAGATCTACCAATTCTAAACTATTTTTCAAACTGTAATTCTTATTAAACACTATATATTGTCTTAAAATTTTATCAATTTTTTTGGCAGTTTTATACGATGGTGCAGACGTGAAATTTACTAAAGGACGGACAGGCATGTTACTTTTTATGTATTTTCGGAAGTCCTCTAAGTCTAGGTGCTTTAGGATCTATCATTTTTAAATATTTTTTCTCTTCATTTGTTATAATATATTTGGTTTTGTTTAACACTGATTTCACATTACTAGGTTAATAACCTATCAGTGGGGTCACTCTTAATTTCAATAATATTATTGTTTATGAAAAATTCCTTAAAAAAATTCCTGTATTTTACTATATTACAGGAATGCAAAAAGGAAGAAAGTAAATGAACTGTCTGACAGGGAGCATAGAAGGGAAAAAAAGAAATGGAGGCAGAGGCAAAATGCATGCAGAAAAAAGAAGAAATTAGTTGAAGAAGAAGCCAAGCAAGTACTAACGCCCCCTTCTACACCAGAACCATCACCATTAGTTTCCGGTAACAATAAAAGAGGACGTAAAGTTACACTACGATACAGATCCAAATGCGTAAGGGACAATAAAAAATTAATCGAACAAGTAAAAAATTTAGAAGAGAAGATTAGGAATGAACAGAAAAAAACTGAAAAATACAAAAAACGGTTGCAAAGACAGTATAAACAAACAAAAACAAAATTGAACGTGACGCCTGAGAATGATCTGACACCAAAGTCGAAAACAAGAAAAATGTTGAACGACCTACATGATGACCTAAGTAACTCAAGTATTCAGAGAAGAAAGTTTCTGATGAATTCAAATGTTGCTCGAGCTTTGACTTTTCACAACACAATGACATCGTCCATTAAAGAAAAGTACATGAGTTCAAAATCTAAAATGACTAAACGGCACATAAGCTCTGCTCTGTCTTCTAAGCTAATACAACGCTACCGTTTTCAAACTGCAATCAGTAGAACATTGGGTCTCTCATGTTCCCAAAGACTTCTACAGCAGAGACAGCATAAAGAAAACAAGAAACGGTTCTTGATTGAAAGCTTTTTCTTAAGCGAAAATGTGAGCTGAACTACTGCTGGCACAAAAGAAACAGTAACTAGAAAAAAAATTAAAAAACAAAAACGCTATCTTCTTTCAGACATGAAAACTCTATACATGAAATTCAACCGATTGCATAGAAATGGTATATCTTATACGACATTCACCCGATACAGACCATTTTATGTGTTGAAACCAACTGAAGTCACAAGAAATACATGATTATGTAAACAACACACCAACATTGAACTGAAATCCACAAAGCTTCGGCAGTTCAACTTAATCGAAGAGAAAGATGCTCACAAGCTGTATACACACATTGCATGTGACAAAAGTAACTATAAGTGCATGTACAACCTATGCAACGATTGCAAGTCATTGACTGTTCCTATGAAAGAATTTAATAAAAATGATGAGGTTAAGTGGGAAAAGTGGCTCACAACTAAAGAAACCAGGCAAAAAAAAGAGGTGGGTAACAGATTTCAGTCCCTGTACAAATCACTTCCAAAGTGACAGTTAACGGTACACTCGGCGAACTAACAAAAGAGTTCCATGATGAAATGAAACTCCTGAAAAAACACGTGTTTAATATAAAAATGCAGAATAAGGCTTATGCAGATGTTAAAACCAATTTACAGAGTAACGAGGCTATTATACACGAAGATTTTTCTGAAAACTTTGCATGCAAACTTGCAGCAGAAGTCCAAAGTTTTCATTTTGGCGGCAGTAGAAATCAGGTTTCTCTGCACACCGGTATTATGTATACCTCACAAGAAAAACCCCTGCCATTTGCTACAGTATCTCCCAATAGAGAACATGGCCCAGCAGCTATTTGGGCTCATCTCAAACCAATACTTGAAAACAAAGTACCCAGATGTCAGTACTGTGCAGTTTTTTTCTGATGGTCCTTCAAGCCAGCCAGTACAAGCAGAAGAAAAACTTCTACTTGTTTTCAACTCAAATATACGAAATGGGATTTTAAAATGCTACCTGGTCTTTTTTTGAATCATCCCATGGAAAAGGGGCACCAGACAGTGTTGGCGGAGCTTTGAAACGATTGGCCAACCATTATGTTGCTCATGGCTGTGACATTACTGACGCTACAACCTTCTTTAAACTGATGCAAGAAAAAAGCAAAATAACACTTTTTTACGTAACAGATGATGACATAGAACAGTCTTCCAAACATTTACCAAGTGCGCCCCTAAAGACAATACGTGGAACCAGGGACATTCATCAAGTAATTACAAGTCGAAAGAATCAAATTATTTACAGACCCATATCATGCTTTTGTGAAGAAAATGACTGGGAAATGGGGCTTACGTGCAACTGCCATTTCCCAACAGAATCCGTCTCATTCAGCTCTAATGGGCCTGGAAAATCTTTGAAGCGGCAAAAGAAGAGTCGTTACCAGGAAATATATTCCTCATCAGAGTCTGAAGCAGAAGTTAGCCTTAGGACACAGATGATGATGATATGACAATGGAGGATTTGGCGAGTCTTATTCAAAGAGAGTCTGAGGATTTAGATCTGGAAATGTTGGAGGCTCCAACAGAAAAAAACATTATCAAAGGGACGTTTATTGTTGTGGAGCTATTGGGTATGTAACAAAGCAATTATTACTAACTAAGATTAAATAATGACTAAAAAAGTAACAAATGATGCACATTTTTGTATGATGTGTTCGTATATGAGAATAATATTTCACCATAGGCGGTTTTGTATACAACCTTTCCCTACTTTATGAGACATTATCAATTTTTACTTAACAGATTTACTAAGTCCTATTTTGGTTGTTAATTTTTAATTATTTTTACAGGAGTTGCAAGGAAAAAATCAAAGCAAAAATATGCTGGTGTAGTAACCAGAGTATGCACAAATGAATAAGACGGTGACTACATGGTCACATTTTTGGTTAAGCTGGTTGATATGGTCCTTTCGTACTAATATCAAAAATATATTATAAATATCTTGTTGATTCATCCTCTTCGTTCACTTTTTTAAATATTATTAATATATATAAAAAACTTTCACAAATGAACTTACTTTGGTTATCACTTTCATAAACATTTCAAGGTGATGTGCCTCTTCCTCAGTGTGAGTAAATACTGAATGTCCATCATTATAGGGATGGTTTTGTTTCTGCGTGTTAATAGGTTATTGATTTTTTTGTTATGTATTTCCTGTGTTCTTAATTGGATTTTCTCTATGATATTTCATGTATATTGTATTATGTGTTCTAATTCAATGTGGTGTAATATTTGTGTGAGTTTTGTGAGAGATATTATTTAATATTGGAATTATATTGCCAAATACAGTTAGACAACACGTTGATTAGAAAAGACTTTATTCACTGAACTAACCTTCATAGAATACATACATCCGTTATAACAATAATAATACGCACATGCGTATTGTACATACATTGTTTAACCATATTTAAATTGTACATATGATATATTTGACATTCCCCCTCAATTTAAATACCCATATAATTTAAATTTGGAACAGTTTTGGTATGAGTACAGTTGATACTCAAATACTTAAATAAAAAAAATAAATGCAAAATTGAAAATTTTTGGTATCTATACACCGACACATAAGTTTCACGCACGTACTGTAAATACAACATTGACTCATTTCACTAATGCAGAAATGGACATTCAGTATTTACTCACACTGAGGAAGAGGCACATCACCTTGAAACGTTTGTGAAAGTGATAACCAAAGTAAGTTCATTTGTGAAAGTTTTTTATATATATTAATACCACATACAACCTGGCTCACGCCGATTTGAACTCAGATCATGTAAGAAAAAGGTCGAACAGACCTAGAATATTTAAATTTTAAAAACTTTTATATTGTTTTAACTGGGTACTAAAACTAGATTTCGTCATGCTGCCACTGTTCTTGAAAATTTAACTCGCTCAAATTATTTTTAAATGTACAAATCTGATTTATCACATTACCTTATATGTTAAAATCAATTCCTTTCGATTAAAGAAAGAAATATGATGAGAATACAGAATGATAAAGAATATATTAACTATTCATTTAATTACATTCATATCATTATTACACATATTACATTACACATATTCATATAATTACACATATTATTTGACACTGAACGTACCTTGTAAAAATAAAATGTACACCATTGCCAAAACCTGTGTGGTACAGACATTTCTCATCAAGTATATGCTTTATAAAAATATGTTTAAAGGTAAGTACAATTTATGTATTACATTATGTAAGTACATGTATCTATATTTCTAAAGATATAGGCCTATACATTAAAGTGCATACCCAGATTATAATGAAGAGGTAGTTATGTAATTTCAGTATTTTTTTATCATAGTAAAAATGTGTGAACATTCGATATTGACTTTCGTAAATTTTTTGCAATTCTGTTAAGAATTTGGTAATACCATTCCTGTTGTGTTACAGCAACCGATGAAATATCAATTCTCAAAATATTTCAGCAATTTTACTTCGAAAATTTCAAATAATCCTGTGGTCTTTTTTGTTATTCTCCCACCACCACAAAACTGTTGCTATAGAGTTATAAGTATAAGTTATTTATTAAAACAGACATTAGTTATCGGGAAAAAAAAAATCTTTCAGGACAATGTGTGAAATATAGTTCATCAAGTATAACGAAAACTACGCCGAACCGTACATAACCTAACCGTTTTCGAAATATAAATAGTACGCAAAAATTCGGAAATCGTTTTGTAAACAAGCGCTTTTCCGTTCCAAAACACCGAGGCGAAGAATTATGTACAGAGTCTGACAGAGTATAAGCGGCAGTGAGAGTCGGTCGCCAAGTCGTGACGTCACGCAAACGCTGTGAGGCTTTGTACATTTAGGAAGTTTTGGCAATACCCCCTAGTAGAGGGGGTATTGATATCAGTAGGTTTTGACTCGGCACACTAAGTTTTTTATAAGTAAAAATGTAAAGTGAAACTTATAAAAAACTTGGTGTGCCGAGTCGTCAATACTATAGTGAACGGACACGTCATGGACAACGAAATCCAAGAAGCAAAGTTAAACTTCCGTCTCCTCGTTTGTACTGTGTCCAGATTTCTACTTACTGGATGTTTATTATTCACAATTCACAAGTTTAACTAATGGTAGATTATGGAGGTTATGTACGACCCAGGGGTAGGACAGTTAAATAGGAATCAGAATTATAAAAATGAAAAATTGTACAGTGAGAGGCCGCTACAATATTAATGATGGGAGAAGACGATTTTGCGGAAACAAGAAGCATGGCAAGTACCTTATAAGAAACTTTATTTTTAAGTAGCTTTGATAATTAGTTAAGTTTCCGTAATTGGATAGATTGTGAATATTGTCGGATCACAGTATATGTTGAATATAATTTTGTTGATACCAAGAGTATAAACGAAATCGAAGAGTATATTGTTGATACCTTCAGTTATAACTGTAACGAAGCCTTAACAAAATTATTTTGAAAGGAGATTAAGAGATTTTTGGTGTATAGATTTATTGTATCTTAAACAAAACAAGTAAGACGATTGAAGACAGAATATTATTGTATGCCAACAGTACACACTATAGCATATGAGAACTTATTTTCTGGTCAGTTGTAAATTAACAGTAGGCTAGATATTGGTGAGCCTATTTCTTTGTAAGGCTCAGAGTATAAAACGGTTACATAATTGTAATATTTATCACAGTATAATCATTATTATCAGAGTTAGTAGAATCAAGAGTAGTTCATATCAAACGTGAGCATCTTGCAACTGAATAAAGGAAAATATATATATTAAAGAACTTTTACTTTATTCTTATTAAAGTATATATTATTCTCTGTATGCTGTTGATTAAGGAAAGTAGATTGTTTTTATTTATTTGTATATTGATTTTATAAATTTACATTTTGCTGATTAACTTATTTAAGTTGCATTAAAATTTGATTTACTGTGACAATTTTATTTGTAACTTTGTAAATATAGTATATTTTACTTAGTGTTCATTTGGATTGACACGGTTCACATTAATCACATTCCGCTCAATGTTTTCAGAATGTTTATATATCTTTCATAACAATATATACTTATATTTTTTTCTATACACATATTTTATTAATATTTACTTTTGTTGACTTGTAAAGCTCATGCGACAGTAACTGAATTAGTGTCAGTGATTGATACACTTACCTTGCTATGATTTTTTTCAAGTGTATAAAAGTATAATCAAAATCAGCCACATATAATTTTACCAGTTTAGTATAATACACTTGTGTGTTGCAGGTTTCAGCAGTGGGTGGACTTTTGTCAGGACAAAAGTTTTGAAAATATAGTAGGCCGCGTACACAGGATAGTCTGTGAGGACCATTTTACAACCGAGGACTTCATTGGGAACAGACTGCGACCTACTGCAATACCAAAACTTCGTGGTCCTCCACCCATTGCTGAAGAAGTAATGCAAGTGCCACTTGCCACAGGAGAAGATCAGCCTGCTGAGACAAGGAATGAACAAGTTCCGAGTACTTCAACTCCTCTCGCATTATCACCACACACATCCTATCCTACTACCTCATATATTTCTGCTACTTCCACACCTGTTCCTAACTGTAAAAGGAGATTACCTTTTAGCACTCCTAGTCCTGCTGACCAAATATTGACAGAGCCATCTTCTTATTCTGGAGTACAGTATGAGGACTCTTATGCTGACCAAGGCAAATTTGATGAACGTTTATCTCACATGGTTACTTCATCAAATCTGTCTTATCAGGTTGATTCACTAACCTTAAAAAATATTGCAATGACAAGGTATTCACAGTTGGATACCCCTAGGAAGAAGTTCCTTTACAAATATGCAAAGAAAAAGGAGAGTGAAATCAAAAAATTAACTAAGACGTGCAAGAAAATGAGACGACAAATGCAGAACCTATGTGACCCAATGAATTTAACTGTAAATGCAGTTCATTCTTTGAGTAAGCATATGTCTGCTGCATCTCTTATTTGCTTGTCTTCTTACTTAAAGTCCTCATGGAAAACACCACGGGCAAGGAGATGGACTGTTGAAGAAAAGACGTTAGCTTTGTTTTGTACAAAAGAAGTCCAAAAGCTTACACATTATTTAGTAATATTTTGGCACTTCCTTGTAAAAAAACATTGAAGCGTCTAGTCAACAAACTTCCTTTCAGCTCTGGGATAAATGATCAAATGTTCGCCACATTGACCCAGGATGTTGATCAATTGAACAAACGGGACAGAATATGTACTCTTATTTTTGATGTCATGTTGATAAGAGAACATTTACAGTACAATTGTTCAAGTGATAGAATTGATGGGTTTGAAGATCTTGGACACAAAGGTAGGACTGGACGTGTTGCTAATCATGCCCTTGTGTTCATGGTTTGTGGGCTGTTTCGGATGTGGAAGCAACCTGTTGCTTACTACTTCAGTCACAGTAGCATGAGATCAGACATACTTGCTGAACTTATATTTTTCATCCTTGACGCTTGTTGTAAAGCTGGTCTTTACGTTGTTGCTACTGTATGTGACATGGGAGCAACAAATATTAAGGCTTTGAAAATTGTGGGTTCAGCAAACTCAGAGCATCCCTATTTCCTTTTCAACAACAGACCCGTCTTTACCATCCTTGACCCTCCTCACCTCCTTAAGTGTACGAGGAACTTGTTTCTTAAATATAATGTTAAATGCCATGTGGAGACTGGAAGTCTTGCATTTGATGGAGAGGCTAAGTGGGACCACATAACAACAGTGTTTCACTGGGACAGAGGTGTTGCAATTTTCCGGCAGCTCCACCATTTGACAAAACAACATGTGCAGCCATTGGGGAGTCAGAAAATGGAGGTGCGTCTTGCAGCACAGGTTCTGAGCCATAGAGTTGCTGCATGTATTAACTCTGCAGTGTCATGTGGTAAGTAAAACTATTGAGGTGACAAAAACTATAACTGCATTCCATTTTCCCATAAAAATAACGGTTTTCAACAAGCATACATTTTGAATAGAAATTTGATATTATTTTGACAGCATTTATTCCACCAGTTACAACTATTAACACTTATGAAATGTAAAATTATTTTAGTATAATATATTCTTGTTGAAAAGTTTTATTTAATTAATAATGTAATTTATAGAAAATTGAAGAATTTTTTATATCTAGCAAAAATAATTTTAGAACAAATAACTTGTTTTTACCAAATTCAAGTCAACTTTGTAATGTACATGGAAGCAGGAACTTTTATATGAAATATTAAACGGCATAAACTGTCTAATTTTTTGCATGTGTGTTGTGTAGTACTGACCATAAAAGAGTTTATAAAAATATGGTAATGGACCTCAGTTCCTTACAATATATGTAATTAATATGATACAAAATTAATTATTTCTGTATAAGTATTGACATAATTTGATTTATTCTATTTGATTTTTTCTTATCTATTTTTAATCTTTATTATTTTTTAGGAATTGTAGAACCTTCTGCAATGACAACTGCAGCATTTGTCAAAAATTGGTTTTTAAAAGGGCATATTTTTTTAAGGCTAAGCTTCTCACCATTAATACTTTATAAAAAGTAACTATACTGTGTAGTGTAACAGCACAAAAAAGATTAAGGCTGAGAAATTATAGCTTCTTTGAAAAATTACCCTTCAAAAATTGAATTTTGCCAATTTGCGACCAATAATTTTGAGCTGTAAAACATGTATAAAAGAAATACATCTAGCTAGGTAATTATGGTTTTATTTTGTAGGCCAGAGTGTACTGAACTCAATGCAGTTTATTTGAAAGGGCTAGGGCAACCCATTGCTGTATAATTTAAGAAATCGTAGATGCCTGCAAACGCGAAAAATAGCATGCGGCCTAAAAGAAATATGGCCACCATTTCCAAATGGTAAACAGTAAAAATTTGAAAAAAATATTTTTGAGCCCCCAAAACAAGGGAATCCACCTGCCATTTTCTGAGATGGTCAAGCAACCAATTATTTTTTTTTCTCGACCACTTGGTATGGAATTTCCCTTTTTGATAATACACATGCAACCCATCTACCCAAACGTGGGATCTGGAGTTGACAGTATTCCTTTTTCGTCCACTAACTTTTTTGACTTTCTTGCCATGTAGTTGGTAACACCAAATTCGCTTTCAATTTTAGCGCATGACCAACTTCTAGGTAAAGATGTTAATATAAGAAACTTCTCATTTTTATTTGAAATTTTAAACTTTTCCTTGAATTGGTCAATAATTTCAGATTCAGCATCTTCCCAAACACATACCTTTTGGTGTGTGTTGCCTTTCCCCCCCAAAAAAGTTTCATCTATTTGGACTTTATTTTTTCAATTTTTTGTTTGCAATACTTGTTTGAACTGGCACATTTCTTTTTTACTACTGGTGACTCTCCTATGGAAGTCAAAGAGGCATTTAATTGATTGAAGCCTTCTTCAACATCCATAAATTCTGTCTCATCTCCATTTTGTTTATTAGTACCTGGTTTTGAATTGTCTTGGTTTTCTGGGGTTTCGTCCTGCACAGGTTTCCTTTCATCGCCCAGTTTCAATCTACATGCTGTACAAATTTTCATACTTTCTTTAATATCATATTGTTTCAAGTCTATCATCCAAGAACTTACACTCCTAAGATCTTTTTTAATCCAGTGAGAATTTCTTTTAAATGGGATGCAACAAAAAATAGACCACTTCTTGTCCATTTTAGGTACCGGTACCTAAACACTAACTTTGAACTAAAAATATTAAAATTATTTAGAAGAAAACTGTAACTAAATGATAAAAACTAAAACCACTAACATTATTTACATTATTTAAAAACACTACACTTAAAACAAGTTGCAAAAGAAAACACCAAACTATATTCACTGCTAACACACTACACTTAAAAAAAACAAAACCTAATTGCAAAAGAAGACAACACAATAATGTATTCACTACTAGACTGCTCAAACAAAACTGACAAAGGATGAGGCTTACTCATACTTGAACAAGTTGCAACTTGTTTGTGTGACTCACTGCTCCCCCTCCTCCTCTCTACACACACACACACACACACACACACACACACACACACGCACGCACGCACGCACGCACGCACGCACGCACGCACGCACGCACGCACGCACGCACGCACGCACGCACGCACGCACGCACGCACGCACGCACGCACGCACGCACGCACGCACGCACGCACGCACGCACGCACGCACGCACGCACGCACGCACGCGCACGCACGCACGCACGCAATCTTATAGATGTGCCTTCTACATCTTTATCTCAACTTTCTAAAAAATCAATTGTGACGATTTTGAAAAACATCGAAAATCGCACAAATAAAAATTTTAATTTTTATTAAGTAAGAGTATTATCCACCCTTACCTATACCCAGATTCCTGAATCAACTTGAAATTGTCCAGTACCAACACGCCAAGAAAGGTATTAAGTAAAGAATAATAATAATAATTACTTTAATTATTAAAAATGCGACTATATAAATAAAGAAATCTCTAAGTCGTAATAAAGTTAACTTAAAGTATTTACATTCTAATTAATGAATAATTAATAATATATAAAAGTACGAACTATTTTCTTAGTGCGTAAATACGCACCAGCTTACTGAGCCGTCGCCCCTAAACTATACGCGCAGTCGCCAGTAGAACTTTGACATGAAAAGATGTGAGTTTTGTGTTGTCTACATACACGTAAGTGTATGCCGTTAAACGAATATCCAGTGTGAGATGATTTTATTTTTTTGAATAATGTAGTGTGTGTAGAGTTAGGAAGAATATACAGAAAGGAAAAATTAGCCAACACATCTCTTTTAAAAATATAAAACTGTAAGTTGTAAGATATGTACCAATGGGTTTCCACTCATTCATACGAAACCCCTCTTTATATATATAATTACTTCAAAACCCCCTTTTATACATGATCACAACAATTTTGGGTTAGATACAATTACAGTTACCATGGCGTCTCCTGCAACCTCATGGCGCGTCACACACACGATTTCTTTCCCGGGAAAAAAAATGTTATTGTTTCATTGATTTTTGAAAGTTACACTGAATCACTTGTATATCACTTTACTTTTGAGTTATATTTTAGTTATTTATGCATGCTGTTACGGTCGGCCGACTTTTACCATTGTCCGGACAGATAAGTTTAGTTTGACCACGCGTGGCCGATATTGTTAGTCGACTGGGCGGCAAACTTTTTTTGACGATGTTACTTGTGGACAGACATCACTGCCTTGCCTGCTAACGAATTTCATCACCGTTCACAGCCTTCGTGGTCGAATTTTTAGTAGCTGTACGTCTAACACACAGGATTTACGTGTGCTGTGCGACGACGATATTTCACAGCCTTTTCTTGCGCTTATGTAAAGTTATGCGCTCCACAGATGTTGGTGTCTGTGCGTTTGTGAGTGGACGTCACACAGACGCAAAGTTCTTAGAATCGTGACAGTCGACAACATAACATTTCTTTATTAATATTTCATAACAGCTATTGCGTACTGCTCCATTGTTTAGACTGCGAGTTAGATTCAACCTGGTGACTAGCCACATATATGAAATGATTTGAAGTATTTTGAAAGATGAAAACCAAAATTACTAAAAAATAAAAAACCTTCTAATTCGCCCCATTACAGTACCCCCCCAATGAGAAGTCTTCTGTCGAAACAGAAGAAATCTCATTGCTCAAACCCCTAAGAGGACCGGTGAGGATATGGTGCCAACAACCCCCCCATTTATTCTTATACCTCATGGGTAAACAACCCCCCTGGCTCGGTGACTATGGACGCATCTGAACGAGATCACTGGACTTCTCTGTGCGAGATCCCAACACCGAAAAATCGACAGACACGCACCACAGCGCACCTCACCTTCTAACATGTTTCCCCCAAAAATCCAAATCCCTGGCTTATATCATGCCAGATCCTCAACCGATATGTTCCCCCTTACGTGCAAACTGGGTCGCCTTTGGCAAATACTGGGCGCATACATACACCTATATTTTCTAAACAAACTCATCCTTTAAAATTTAAGTTCAAAATCAGATTGTATCAAAACAAAACAAAATCTCTTATCTGAATGGATTAAATCTCTTTGTTATTATTACAAAAAAAACAAAAAACAAATAAATTGAATATTTAATTAAAATATGAACTGCCTTATCCTAACATTTGATTATACATATATCCTAAACAATATAATTCAATAACAATATTAATACACATAAACAATAATACAACCAAAAATGCAAAACATCAATTTAATGGCAGGCACAAAAAGTATATACAAATATATATATATGTATATTTTTTTCTACTTCCCCCCTTTTAATCCCTTAACCCCTGATACCCGTTCGTTACATTCTACTGTGTGCAGCACTAGACTTCTTGGCCCTTGCAGACCTCAATCTAGCCGTAATCACATCTCCCTCGTGACCTGTAACTGGGTCACCGCCCATCCACACTCACTATTACCCCCCCTAGACTGTAGCGTCTAGTTGCTTTCACAAGGACTGATGCGGAAGGGGTGGACATTTTTTTCTTTTATTCCACCCCCATCCTTGCTTCGGCGTGACAATAAAATTCGGTATTATACCTACTAGTTTTTATTTATACACCCCTAATGGACTACCACCCCTATCTGGGTGAAAATAGCCCTGTTCCAAAATTAGGTAGATTCCCCCCCAAAAAATAACCCCCCTACTAAATCTAACAAACCACCGGGTTGACAAAATAAAACAAACCACAAGCCGGTTATATCAAGTAAAATTTATGATTCGCCACAATTAACTACTTTCACGGTCATGATCCGGTGAGGTCATGGCCACACTTAGGTAGGGAATCTACAGTTAAACGTAAAACATAGATTGTCAATTGTAAAAGTTTACATGAATGGTCATATGAACATCTTATTTTCCCAAACACTATCTCAGCCCAAATATTTCCATCAGTTGTCAGTGTTAAATGAATATTTTAATCATTATTTACATCAGTTAGCATTTACTTTATGATTCCAATTTGAATTTAAATGAAAATAAAGTTAAGTTCATTATTACAAGTTCATTATTAAAATCATCTTTTCAATTAATTTAATTACCAAATTAATTTTATTTTATTTAATTTCTCAAACTCTAAGTTCATTATTTCCATCTTATTTGTTCGAAACAATTTCATTTGTTTTAATTAACAATTTCAAAATTAGTTGCATTTTACAAAAAGGCCCTACAAAAATATTACCTACACTCCATCACCTCAGATGTTTCTTGTTATTTCATAATAGGAATGATTCAGCAGACTACAACAGTTGTTATTGTCACCAAGTATGTCTGTAGACATTAGTCACAACATACAACTACAAGACACCTGTTTACATAAACAGTTGTATGCCAGACTGTTTTAATAAACACTCTGTCTCAACATTCATGGTTACATCATACTAACACCTGTACTTTTCTATAAATCTTCTTGGTAACATATTTGTCAACTGGTACCAATTCAAATCAGAGTTAATTTCTCTTCATTAATAAAATTGACCCTTTTAAATTATTTGTTTAACTTAAAAAAATGCTTTAATAACCTCCCCTCAAAACAGTTTAACTTCAATTACAGTTATGTGCAGTTAATGTGTAACATATATAAAATTACAGTTTCAATTTGAATCAAAATGCAGTTAAACACATCACTAATATTCACAATATTAAATTACTCCAGGGACGACTCAGATTTAATTTAATCTCTTCGTACATTCAAAACAATTTCCATTACTTTAATTACATTTATCAAAATGATTCTACTTGGTTAATGTTTAATTTCTCCTTAGTATTTCAATAAATTTTACAAACATTACCTCATTTATTTCAAATCTCTTTTCAACTTTCGTCACAATCACATTCTATATACCATCTATCCTCTACTCATAACCTAACATAGCAGGCACCACAAAATAATTATTAAACCTTTTGGTTACATAGCTTTTACTTTTCGAATAGTCTCAAAATTATTTGTTTTTTTCTTAATTACCGGTAAATAGGTTATATCTTATATGTACAGGATAATCGTGTATAGGGATGCGGTTGAAGACGAACAGAACCCTACTTCAATGAAAATGAACAAAAGCCCCGCTGTCAACGATAAGTTCCTTGCTTATCTCCTTTCCCCAAAAATAATAAACAAACCACAACCACTAATCTACAGCTCCATCCTTATACACAACAATCCTATTAAACTATACAAAATTTTATTATGTAGTTTGTCTACTCAGCCACAAAACTTCTTTACTACCTACGTAGTTAAGGGGTGAGTTTACAATTCATAAATAACGCCAGTTTATTTAATTTTGAGGATTACCCTAATGTATTGTTTATAATTAAGGCAATCAAATGGTTCCCAAAAAGTGTGCCAATTCATGTAACTATTGTTATGTATTCTCTAAGGGGAGGGTTAGGGAAATCGGGAAGATAAAAAGGTTAAGGATTATTAAAAGGTCAAGAACTAGGACTAAAGGTAAGGACAAAGCTTCCTCCGAAAATAAGGGTAAATGGAGAAAACCAAGGCTCGCGTGGGCAGGGGCGCGTCCCTGAAATAGACGAACCCCACTGGGACAAGTGGGGAACATCTATCCGCTACCACTTACTGTTTTGTATTAACTTCCTGATTATAGTTATTTAGTTTATGTTCAATTACAAGATTTAATGTATTACTTTATTTTAACCAATACCTTTTTAAATTGGTGGCATTATGGGTACCCACTATTTCCCCCGTCATTTGATTTCGTAAAACATAAGCATTATCCATTTTAATTTCAACAACTTCATACGGTCCCTCATACAGCAAAAAGAATTTTTTGATCTCTTTGTCTTGTGCACTTGATAAATCGTGTCTTCTCACTAATACTAACTGCCCTATCTCATATTTGACCCACTTACCTTTGCCATCATGCTTTTGCTTTCTCTTCTCTCCCTTAGTGAGCAGACTCTCGTTGGCAAGTCGTATTTTTACATCTCTGTCCAAAACTCTTTCTTCCGGTGGATATTCAAACAGTTGTTCCAATATCCTGGGTGGACGGCTTCCCTTGATTAGTTCGTACGGTGTAAATCCTGTAGAATCGTGGGTTGTGCTGTTTAACCAATCCTCCACTTTCTTCACATACAAAGACCACTCTGTGTGTTTGGAGTGACAATACGCCCTGAATATTCTGCCGATTTCTCGCATCACCCGCTCTGCCTGGTTCGACTGTGGATGGTAAACTGCCGTATGTTTGGGTATGATGCCTTCCCAGCCAAGAGTCTGTCTCCACTTGCCGCTGATGAACTGCGGTCCATGATCGGATAAAATTACCTTCGGCTTCCCTACGTTGATCATGTAGTCCTTGGTGATCTTCTCGCTGAGTACTTTGCTAGTAGCTCTCTTTACACTGTATAACCTAACAAACTTGGTAAAAGTATCCAAAACAACAAAAATATATACCACTCCTCCTCTACCTTTAGGCAATGGCCCATACAAATCTACTGCAACTAAATCAGAAGGTCTTTCTACTTTAATATACTTCATTTCCCCTTCAACCCTATAATTTACTACTTTAGACTTTGACACAGATCGCAAACTCTTAATACTCTTCTAATTCTCTTCTCCATATTTTTAAAAACACAAGATTCTTTTAGTACATTTGCACATTTTTTCGCCCCAAAATGACCATATCTTATGTGACAATCCCAAATAATTCTATCTACTAATTCATCGGGTATCATTAACCTCCAATCCTGTTCACCCCCTTCTACTTTCTTAAACAGAATTCCCTTATGTATCTGGAAATGTGTATTATACTCTGAACCATTAATATCTGCTTCTAAACTAGTTATTATCTTACCCAATTTATTTTCTGATCTTTGTCTATCTTTAATTTCCCTTAATTCCTCCCCAAAAATTCTATCTTCCCTGGTTAATCGAAAAATTTCTATTTCTTTCAGATCTCTACCTGTCTTATTATCTATAGTGTCTACCCTGGACAGAGTGTCCGGTACTTTATTATCTGACCCCTTAATATACTCCCAAGAAAAGTTGTACTCTTGTAAAGCTAGTACCCACCTGGTTAATCTGCTATGCGTCAGCTTACATGTTTTTAGGAATGATAAGGCCTTATGATCGGTCCTGATGACGGTTTCGTTTCCTAGCAGGTAAGTGCGGAATTTCTTCACAGCAAAGACGATGCTCAGCAATTCCTTTTCAGTAGTAGTGTAATTTTTTTCTGCTGCCAATAAGGTTCTGCTGGCGAAAGCGATGGTCCTGTGCTCCTGATTCTCACCCTCCTGGTAAAGCTCTGCGCCGAGGGCTATGTTGCTGGCATCCGTCTGTAAATAAAACTTTCTCTGAAAATCGGGGTGATTTATCATTATTGTGTCTATAAATTTCTCTTTGATTTCATTGAAAATAGTTCTCTCCTCCCCTCCCCATTTCCATTGTTTATTCTTTTGTAAAACAACACTTGATTTAGAGGTAATATGTGCATAATTTCTCTGAACTTTTCTATAAAAATTGCATAATCCTAGAAAGCTCTGCAACTGTTTAATATTTTTTGGTTCTGGAAAACGTATGATAGCTTCTACTTTATCTGGGTTTGCTAAAATACCCTCTGGAGTGATAATAAATCCTAAAAAATGTATCTCAGTTTGTATGAATTTTGATTTCTCCCAATTAACAGTTAATCCCCCTTGTTGTAATTTATTTAAAACGTACTCTATGTGTTCTACGTGTTCAGAGAATGTTCTTGATGCTATTAGTATGTCGTCAACATATACAGTCAAAAAATCTAAGTCTTTCGGTTGTAATATCATGTCTAAACACTTAATAAAACTTGCTACACTAGTGTTAAGCCCAAATGGCAGGCGTTTAAATTGATAGTTTTTTCCATTGAAAAGGAATGCAGTAAACTTACGGCTTTCTGGCGCTAATGGGACTTGCCAGTAGCCCGCCGTTAAATCTAAGGACGTCATATATCTGACTCCACTAAACTTTTGAAAAATTTCGTTCATGGCTTCCGGTGATTCCCGGTCAGGTATTATAATCTGATTAATTTTTCTAGCGTCTAAGCACAATCTTACCTTTCCATCCTTTTTGATGACCACTACCAATGGATTCGAGTAAGGCGATATGGATCTTTCGATAATGTCCCCTTCCATCATGTGGTCCAACTCTTCTTGAACGGCTCTCCTCTTCGAAAATGGCACTGGATAACTTCTCTGCATGTAGGGTGAGTGCTCTCGAATCTTCAGCTCACATACATAGTCCCTAGCTTTTCCAGGCAACTCAGCAAACACACCTCTAAAACTGCCCACAACTCCTGTCGTTGGGGACTCCCTACAACTCCACCCTCATTAAAAAATTTCTCTGCCCTATTTTCCCATACTCTCTCATCATTCTCCATGCTCTCACTCTCTTGACACACATTCACTCTTGTTTCTATAATTCCCTCGCCTACTCGGTTTTGTATCATCTTTACACCCGCAACTCTGGCCGTATCTAACACCCTCTTAAAATCTACCCTGATGGGTTCATGCCCCTTATTAAATTCCACTATTCTCTGATTAAAATCAATTACTACTTTATTTCTCTCCAAAAAATCATTTCCCAGAATTATATCTAAATTCAAACCCTTAACTACTAGAAAAGTATTCTCAAATTCTATTCCATTAATATATATGTTTAATTGAACTTGTTTAGTGACTCGTTTACTTCGTACTCCCGTCACCCCCACTACTGTTACCCCCGCTACTGGTAATGATGGAATATTCTTATTTACCCTTTGTAATTCACCCAGTACATTCTGTGAAACTACTGATATCTCGCTACCCGCATCAATCAATGTTTTGTAATCCTTACCTTCTATGGTTATGAATACCTCCGTCAGTCCGGTTTTGGTTTCTGTCATTTGTGCAGCGTCCTCCTCCAGTAACTCCTCCGCCATGTCTCTGATAATTATATTGCTGCGGTAGTTATGCTCCTCTTGGACCCCCAGGTTCTCCTCCGACAATGGATGGGCCCGGTTCTCCATTGTCTCCTCTAGTTTCCCGTGGATGGGCCTGCTACTGCCTGGCTGTATCCACCTCTGCCTCTATTTCCGCTGCCGTTTCCCCTTGGTGCTCCTCTAGCGTTCTCGCCTCCTCTCTGCGGTTGATTCTGTTGCTGGTACGTTCTCTCACTGCGTTGACATTCTCTTGGTTTGTGACATCTAAAACAGGTTGTTCTTATAGCATAGTTTTCAACATTACAATCGGCACATCGCCAACCCCCGCCTCGATTATCATTATTTCCCCCACGTGCCCCTCGGTGAAAGTTGGGTATTCCCCTGGGTTGATTATAATTCCCATTTATATGTGATGCTGGTGTGTTTATCCGCCTACTCATATCCCGTTCTTTTATATTCTGGAATATATCCAATATTTTCTCTAGTTCCGTAATTTCTATAATCTCTCGGGCCATTAATGTGATTTGTATTTCTCTTGGCAAATGCTTACTTATATGGCGGACGAATGACCGAAACGGTAACGGTGGCTCTAAATATTTTGCCTCATTGTATAATCGCATTACGTACATAGTTACGTTGCCCCCTTGGGTCCCAAAATTACCTGATCCCATAATTTTACTCCGCAATATTTCTTGTTCGTCCTCCGACCAATATTTCTCTCTAAAGGCCGTCTCAAAACACTGATAATTTACCCAGTCTACTTTATGTACCTCCGCCCATACCGCGGAATTCCCTCTAAAACACTTCATTATTTTTAACAATTGTACTTCCCAGCTACTTCTACAAAACTGATTAAATTCTTTGACTCTATTTAAAAACTGCATAGGGTGTACCCCCCTGTTTTCACAATTAAACAACTCCAAATCAATATCGCTATTCCCGTCTTTAGTAATGACTATTTGTTCAGTAACACTATTAAGTTTTTCGTTTATAGCTATATTCAATTCATCTTTAACATTAACTATACTCTGCTCAATTGATGCAAATATATTGTTATTTAAACTCTCAATTTGTACATGACGCTTATCTATAGTATTCACTGTATTTTGCATAGCTTGTATCTCTGTTTTGCAATTACTTTCTATTTCATTGATTTTGACATTAATACTAATTTCATATGTTTCAATCTTATCAACTACACAATTCAACTTATACTTATTACTAACATTACATTCATCTATTTTACGATCAAAATTTTCGGTTACCTTCTGTATTTGTTTATTGGTTTTTTCTACCACACTACTCTCAACTTCGTCAATTCTAGTATTCATACTATTTAATGAGTGACTCAACGTTTCATTTAATTCATATTTCAATTTGTTAAAGTTACTCTCACATTTGATTTGTACTTTATTAATGTCAGTTTTAAGTTCATCAAATTTTACGCTAATACTCTGCTGAAACTGAATATTCTGTTCTTCGAATTTTTTATTATTATCATTCTGTATATCTAATTTCTCATTTACACTGCTTTTAAATTCTTGAATTTCGTTTTTCTGTTCATCAAATTTGTTATTGAAATGACTATTTTTTACCATGTTTTCAGACATGGTTTGTATCAGGTTAAATATATCATTTATTGACAACTCTTTTTCTCTTGTTTTAATTATTACGGGAGTAGATAAACTCTAAAAAGTGAGTTTTTACAAAATCGAATCAACACACGGTATAAAAATATTATATTGCCGCGACACCTATTAAGTATTGGGCAAAGAAGCTATGTGTATTATGCCATAAAATATTTTAATGAACTGAAAAATCTAAGTGTAAATATAAAAGTGCTTAAAAAAAAAATCAAAGAAAAAATTAGGAACATTGTTATTGAATAATCAAAAAAACAGTCTATTATGATATGGACCTTTTTTTTTTTTTTTTTTTTTCATTTATTTATTGAATTGTATTTTGTACAAACTAAAATTTTGTTAAAATTTAAAAATATTTTATTTTTAATATATTACTATGATCAGTGAGGTAAAACTCACAATTAGTATTAAGTATATAAATATTAATTCTAAGGACCAACCTATGTACGGGCATTTATGCCCCCTATAGGTCCTTTATTGTATAATTTTTATTATATGTAAAGGAAAATTGGTAATAAATATTATTATTATTATAGAAATCGCTCCCGGCGTACTAATTACAGATTTTTCTACATTACGGTCATCTATTGGTAGTGACTCTGTTTGAATACCTGAGTCAGTATTTATTTGACTCTCTGTTAGACTGTCAGACAAGCTGACTTCATTATTGTCTGCCATTTTTATATTGTCAATTTACTACTTTTCTTAATTTACATATACTGCTCTTAGACTTATTTCTACAACATCTTATATTTACTCTAATCTTACCTCATTGTCTTGCGTACTTTACGTCATTTTTTCCGTATCGTTATTCAACCTTCAACCATACTTGTATTCGCTTTTAGGTGCCGATTTATAATTATTTTACAAATCGAGTCTCTGTTCGCAGCGTCAATTGTATTATTTTATTTTTTATTACCTTTAATTATTAAACTTTTATTCATTTTAAAACTCACCTCTTACGCCAAGGTCCGTTGCACGAAACTGCGAAGTACAAATATGACCTTCAGGTTATCTGAATAACATACTCGACTCGCTTTTCATTTGAAACAAATCTAATTTAATTGCATTGGTTATTTTCTTTTAAAACACACACTTACTCCTCCTTCTACCTCAATTCACATATTACAGCTCCTTTTTCTCCTTTTAAAAGACAGATACTACATACACATTTTACTTAACCATTTTCTTATTCTAATATATTTATAAATCTATTAAAGGCGACCCAGATTGCCGATCCACTCATTCATACGAAACCCCTCTTTATATATATAATTACTTCAAAACCCCCTTTTATACATGATCACAACAATTTTGGGTTAGATACAATTACAGTTACCATGGCGTCTCCTGCAACCTCATGGCGCGTCACACACACGATTTCTTTCCCGGGAAAAAAAATGTTATTGTTTCATTGATTTTTGAAAGTTACACTGAATCACTTGTATATCACTTTACTTTTGAGTTATATTTTAGTTATTTATGCATGCTGTTACGGTCGGCCGACTTTTACCATTGTCCGGACAGATAAGTTTAGTTTGACCACGCGTGGCCGATATTGTTAGTCGACTGGGCGGCAAACTTTTTTTGACGATGTTACTTGTGGACAGACATCACTGCCTTGCCTGCTAACGAATTTCATCGCCGTTCACAGCCTTCGTGGTCGAATTTTTAGTAGCTGTACGTCTAACACACAGGATTTATGTGTGCTGTGCGACGACGATATTTCACAGCCTTTTCTTGCGCTTATGTAAAGTTATGCGCTCCACAGATGTTGGTGTTTGTGCGTTTGTGAGTGGACGTCACACAGACGCAAAGTTCTTAGAATCGTCACAGTCGACAACATAACATTTCTTTATTAATATTTCATAACAGCTATTGCGTACTGCTCCATTGTTTAGACTGCGAGTTAGATTCAACCTGGTGACTAGCCACATATATGAAATGATTTGAAGTATTTTGAAAGATGAAAACCAAAATTACTAAAAAATAAAAAACCTTCTAATTCGCCCCATTACAAATGGCAGCTAGTTTAATTAACTGGTAAAGAATTGAACTAGCTCCCGACTTTTGTGTTGTCTTAACAAGGGAGACGTCACACAGTTATATAAAAAATATTCACATACAAAAAACTGAAAAATTTATTTTCAAAAACTTTGAACTATTAAAAAATAAAGCCTTGTATTTTTATGCAAAGTTTTTTCCAACTGAAGTGGAGATACACTGTATATGTCATATTTTAAACAATAAAATTTACTTTGCTAAAAGTCATTATACATACTGCAGTTTTAAGTTATTTACCATACCCAACAGCATTCGTGAGCCATTAATGGGTGACTGAGCTTCCACAAAACTTTTCTTTTTGACATTATCCCATTGCATGGTTCACAGTTAACTGGAAAGACAGGGAATGTCAGGGAAATAAAAAAAGGTCAAGGAAAGTCAGGGAAACTGTTTGAAATATGTCGAAAGTCAGGGAAATCAGCTAGTTTTCAGAAAAATGTCAGGGAAGTTTTCACCGGATTCTCTTATTGTGGTTTTTGCAAAAAAAGGAGAAGACACAGATCTACATTCATTAGAAGTGTTGATTGTTTTTAACTGTCTTGTGACATCAGCGGAATTGGAGTACTAGTGTGTGTGTTATAACATGGTACTATTACAATGTGTATTGATACAATTTTGCCTTCTAGTAAGCTTACACATTTTTTATTTTACCTAATATTCTTATTGTTAATACTGTACTTGTTTGGTTCAGTTGTTGCCAAAAGCAAAGGGGGTTGTGTGTGTGTATATATATATATGTTGTGCATTTACCAACTTCTTCACAATAATATTAGCACATATATTTAGTAAGATATAGATAACAAATACCATAATTCGGTATTAATGATACTCACCAATTTCATTAGTTGCCGGGCTCATTTTCTTCCTTTATAACTTGTTTTCTACCTAAGGGGTACCAGGGTTCGGGTACAGGAAGATTTTGAAACACAGTTGACGACACAAATGATAACCAGATATTCTTGAAATTAACCATCAAATTTAATTCAATCTAAGGTAGTACACATACAACCATGCGGTCAAAATAGTGACGTCATATGATATGACCCAAAACAAAATGGCGGCTACTTTTTCTATCTCTTTTTATTCTCTATATTTCTTTATCTGTTGAATTAGTATCAATGTAAACTTTATTGCTGCAGCTTAAAATCATTTATTAATAGTTAATTAGTTACTACACAAACCAATGCCCTCGGCTTATGTTGTTCTGGCCATACATTCACGCATTCATTCTCACACATTCAACTTCAGACCCGTACATTCTTTTTTATTATCGATTTGGTATTTATGAGCTCATTAACTATAAAAATGACAAAAAGGAACTTCTCTGCTTGTTAGGTGGTGGTGTCCATCCGTTGTTGGTGTGAGACTCCCATGGTGATGGTCGGTGTTCGCCTTTAATTCCGCTGAGTTTAATTAGATAGATGTGTGCACTGAATTTACATTTTTTATATCTTTATACTGTTAAATAAGATGAGCCTTCATTGCTCCACTACTGTTGATAACATTTTTGTTAGTTAATTTAAAGTATTGTTAAACAGTTATACACACAACGATACATCGCTGTGGCTCCTCTGAAGAATGGCGTTGAAATGAGAGCGAGGCAAGTGTAATTTCTTGCTTGTGTGTGTGTAGTTCTTACGTCATCCCGCTTTGTCTTGCTGGACAACGCCTCGTTGCACACATTGTACTCAGTGCGTCATTGTTCTTAGCGATGACGGACTAGTGTTATAGCCCAATCATAATGCATATTGTGGTACTTCGTCATAAACACCGCCATGGTAGATTTTGCTGTTTTCACGTCCACCGGAGACCTTGGTGTTTTACTCTGGCCGAATTTACGTTGTTCCGTTTTCCAGAGGGACAATGTACCTAACCATTCTGTATGTTTAAAAAAAAATACATAATAAAACAATGAAAATACCCATAATTCCCATAATTCTGGTACTGAGTCAGTCTGTACTGTTACAATGTACCAATCTACTTATTACTGGTGGCTATATAAATACTACCTTTATTTAAAGGTGACATTTTAATTTTTAGTGTTTGAATCATTTTTAAGTTAAATTCAATGTTTATAATTATTGGTTTGTTTATTCCTGATGTATCAACAATTTATCAATCTGAGAGTGAAACATGGCTATAAGGAAAACTAAGTTCAGTGATCTGTGGTTGGACTCTAGGTGGAATCCTGAGTTTGTTGGCTGGTTAAGTAAAGGACCTGAAAGTACCCAAACTTCTGCAAAATTTGTAAAAAAACATTTGATTTATCTAATATGGGGCGGCAAGCTGTAGTGTCACATTCAAAGGGTAAAACACATTTGAATTTAATTAAAACTCAAGAAACACAGCCATCCTTAAAAACGTTTTTCAGTACATCCACACCTAAATGTAGTGAACCAAAAAATAGTGAAAGTGAGACTAGAGATGAAATAATGCCATCAACAAGTCGACAAAATATTGAAGTTTCAAACTTGCCTTCTGAAGTATTATCCTCCAAACCTAATCAACAGTCAGTTACATCTTTTTGCATTAGGGATGATACCACAAGAGCAGAAATTCTTTGGGCTCTGAAGGTTGTAAATAGCAAAATTTCACTAAATACATGTTCAGATATAGGTGATTTATTCAAATTGATGTTTTCTGACAGTACCATAGCTTCAAACTTCAAAATGGGAGCTACAAAATGCAAATATCTCATTAATCATGGTCTTTCTCCATATTTTTTTCATGAAATGAAAAATCGAATAAGTCAGAGAGATGATTTTGTCATATGTTTTGACGAGTCTCTCAACAAAGTCATTCAAAGGGGTCAGATGGACATATTTGTAAAATATTTTGACATTAATAGAAGTAGAGTGCAAAGTGAATATTTCAGCATTTTTTTGGACAGAGGTACAGCACAAGATCTTTTGGACAATTTCATCAAAGGAATCCATCCATTGCAATTAAAAAAAGTTCTCCAAGTTTTTATGGATGGACCCGATGTCAATTTAAGTTTCCTGAAAAAGTTGGATGAAAGAATAAAAAAGATGATCCTAATGGGAAATTACTGATAAATGGTGGAGTTTGTGGGCTACATGTTATAAATGGCGCAGTAAAAAATGGGCTGCAGGCCGTCAAGTGGGATGTGGATAGTTATCTACGTGATGTTTACTATATACGAGGGCTATCCAGAAAGTAACAGACGTTTTGACCGACCGCGGCGGTGGGCGGGGATAGAGCTGCCATCTTGGTGTCGGAACGTTCCTACACTCAGTACGCAACCAGCTGTGGTAGCGTGCGGTCTGTACCCCTCTTACTTTGCTCTCTGTGACGTGTTAAAATGTGCGCTGCAATAGAAAATCCCGCCACTTGTGAGGTGCGTTCTGTGATTAGGTTTTTGTTGGCAAAAAATCACAAACCAATTGAAATTTATCGCCAACTTTGTGATGTGTACGGAAAAGGAATAATGAGTGAAAGCCGAGTGAGGCAATGGTGCATTGATTTTAAAAATGGCCGTACCAATGTTCATGATGAGGACCGCAGTGGTAGACCTAGCCATGTGACTGATGAACTGGTGATGAAAATCAACGACAAAATTCGTGAAGATCGTCGTTTCACGATTACGGAACTTTCGAAACAATTTCCCCAAATTTCACGGAGTTTGGTGCATGAAATTGTGGCGGAAAAGCTTGGTTACCACAAATTTTGTGCTAGGTGGATTCCGAAAACCCTAACGGAAGACCACAAAAAACAGAGACTGGCTGCAGCACTAACTTTCCTCGAAGATTACGACAAAAATGGTAACAAAGTTATCGATCGTATCGTAACTGGGGACGAGACTTGGGTGAAGCATGTCAATAGTGAAACAAAAAGGCAGTCGATGGAATGGGGACACACAAATTCTCCCAAGAAACCAAGGAAGTGTTTGCAAACGCTGTCAGCAAGAAAGATCATGGCTACTGTGTTTTGGGACTCTGAAGGAGTGATTCTCGTTGATTTTCTTGAACGTGGCACAACAATTAACTCAGAGAGGTATTGTGAAACACTGAGAAAGTTAAGGCGCGCGATACAAAACAAGCGTCGGGGAAAACTTAGTGCGAAGGTTTTGTTTTTTCACGACAACGCACGTCCACACACGGCCAATCGTACCCGAGAGCTCTTCGATAGTTTTGGATGGGAGGTGTTCGATCATCCACCATACAGCCCGGATTTGGCGCCGAGCGACTATCACCTCTTCCCAGCGATGAAGACATGGCTCGCTACACAACGCTTTGATACTGACGCCGAACTGCATGCCGGTGTAAACCAGTGGTTGAAATCGCAGGCGGCAGATTTCTACAGAGACGGTATTGAAAAACTTGTGCCACGGTATGATAAGTGCCTTAATTTGAATGGCGATTATGTAGAAAAATAGCTTAAGAGTGTACCTTTCAAATGTATATAATAAAATTTTGTTTTTTCATTTTGTAAATTTTTTTATTTCAAAACGTCTGTTACTTTCTGGATAGCCCTCGTATTTCATGATTCTCCAGCCCATTGTGCACAATTCACATCTCTTACTGGAAAAACATTGTTTCCTCTAAAACATTGTACAACACGGTGGCTTGAGAATGTTCCCTCTATTGATAGAGTTTTAACCATTTTTGATGATATCAAGAAATATATTGATAACCAGAAATTACTTCATACTAAGCCTTTGAAAAACGTTGCAACTCAAACTAAAGATGGGTTTTTAAAATGTAAATTGGCATTTTTTAAGGCAATTTCTCAAAAATGTGAGCCATTTTTAATAAAATTTCAAGCGTCTGACCCTCTTGCTCCTTTCTTATATGCAGATTTACAAAGTCTTTTGCAAAATTTGATGGAAAGATTTGTAAAGACCAGTAAAATACCTACGTCAGTGAGCAAACTTTTTTCCCTTGATCTGAATGACAAAGAAAATTTACGTGAAGTAAACAACATTGATATAGGCTTCCAGACAAAAAAAAATTCTTAAAGAAGTTACAGCAAATGAAGCTGAGATCCTAAGATTTAAACTGGAATGTCAAACTGTCTTAATTAAAATGACAGAGAAAATATTGGAAAGATGTCCTCTAAAATATAAAATTGTCCAGGGACTATCATCTTTGGATCCTGGTCTTATTTATCATCAACCACAACAGGGCAAAATAAGATTCACATTGCTGCTAGATGAATTTTATATTCACAATAGAATTACAGATGTTGTTGCAGAGAGGGCCAAAGGGCAATACTCTTCCTTTTGTGGGGAAGCCCATTCCTGTCTTGAGCTTAACATCAAACAATTTTTTGAAAGTAGAGCAAGTGTAAGACTTGATGATTTCTTTTCATCAATGCTGTTAGGAAACCAACATTACTTAGAGCTGTGGAATATTGTGAAGCTTGGTCTAATATTTTCACATGGAAATGCAACAGTGGAAAGTGGATTTTCTATCAATAAAAACTTATTAATAGAAAACTTAACTGAACACAGTCTCATTGCTCAAAGAACTGTTGAAAATGCAATCAGGTTCTATGAAAACATTGAAAAGATTCCCATCACCTATACAATGCTAACACATGTAAGGGCTGCTCATAGAAGATACGAAGAGTATCTTAAGGAATCTAAACAAAATCAGAAAGAAGTAGAAAAGAAACGAGTTGAAAAAAGGAAAATTTCCTTAGAGATAAAAAAACTTGAAGAACAAAGAAAGATACTGAAACTTCAGACAGCTAAAGAAGAAGATGCCATAAAAGCAAAGATTCAGATGCTGGAGAAGAAGAAATCGAATTAGCTTTACTGATTTGTTTGAATTTTGAGTTTATATACTTTATGTAACTAGAACAGAATGAAAACAATTGTCTTTGTATTGTTCTTAATTTGTAATGTGTAATGTTTTGTCAAATATGACACAAATAAAATAACAAGGAGAGCGTTGGACGGCTATGGGGATGGTGGAGGCCGATTAAAAAAAAAATCAATTAAACAAAATTGCATAGTTTTGATTATTTATTTCCTTTAAACTTCACAAAAATTATCACCTTCTGATTTCAATATATTTAAAGATATTTGGAAAAAAATTACAGTACCATATTCAAAAATCTCGATTGTCAGGGAAAGTTCTCAATATTGTCATGGAAAGTCAGGGAAATCAAAATATGAAAAATAGTGTGAACCCTGCATCGAGATACCATCATAAAATTTGGTATGTGCATTCTTATATTATACACATTAAGGCTAGGTACACACGGGCGTAGCGTCGACGCGGCATTACCGCCCGGCGGTTCAACAGTACATAGAATAAGATTAGCTAGTACACATGGTCGGGCGTTAACGTTGACTAGCGTTGGCTCTGCGTTGGTTTTTGTCACCGCTGGGACTGCTGCAACGTGGTGTTGACGCGCCGTTGAGAGCGGTGTGCTAGTACATTGGCAGCATTGAGCGACTACACACGGGCGTCGAGCAGACGATTTTGGTAATCTGTGACGTGCTCTCATTCGTTTTATTTTTCTTATCCATGGCTGAATCATTGGACATAGAACTTTTGATCGAAGAAGTGAAGAAATACAGGGAAATTTGGGACGTGAAGTGTGAAAAGTATCATGATAAACACGCCAAAAGAGCAGCGTGGTTAAAAATTTGTGCCGTATTTGAACCACAATTTGAAGAAAAAGAACAAAAGGAGAAGGAAGAAATCGGTAAGTACTACTCATTTTCACGTTTTTGTTATTTATTGTGAACACATATATATTCGTACTCTGTGGGTGTAACTTCATTTTTCATCATTATTGGTTGTTTCTGCAAACTTGCTAATAGATACCGGGGTAATTGTGACATTCCTAGACAATGCTGTTGTTGAAGTTACATTTTTTTTTTCTAATCTATGTTATTAAACACACGAAAAATAATTTTAAACAGCGGTCGAACCTATTTACAGAGAAAAAATAAAATAAATACTGGTACTCCCATGCAAAGGTGAATGATCGCCATATTAACTGTGTAGATGTGACAAATGGCAATTAACCTATCTTGCTTACACAGTTGTTTATAGACGATAACGGCTTCACTGATATCACTGTATATTATTTTTCGAATTGTTTCACTATAGTTTTGGATCACGAAAATCACAATTCACAATAGCACCACTAACCTTTTACTTTTGAACATATGTATTACTTTAATTCATGTGTGCTAAAAAACCGCGAATTTATGAAGAAGGTCGGTGATAAGGCTGACGCCTGATTTGATTGGTCGAAACAAAAAAATAGTGCGTTAATAAACCGTTAATTCAAAATTTTTCATATTCTCACTTCCAATTGGTTTGTCATGAGTGTGTGTGTCGTTAAGACAAAAACGCACCAACACTATTCATTCGTGTGGTTTCTATAAAAGAATAGAAAAAAAAATTATCTTCAAGTTATTGGCGTTTCTGCCTTTTGTTGTTCAGACAAAAACCGTTTTTTTTTCTATTTGCATTTGGGTACAGAAATCTTAGTTTCAGTTATTGTATATTCATTGTTCAAAATTTGTCCAATAAAGCTGGTGTATATAATCTTTTCAAACTTGTTCATTATCAGTCGGTATATGTTTTGTTCAAGTGTATTTAGCCAAGAAGTTCAAGTATCAGAGCCAAGAAAAACACAGCATGGCTCTGATAAGTTAGCAATAAATATGTCATCATGGATAATCCATTATAGTATATTGATCACGCCAATAAAAAGTGCAAATAAAAGCACGGATTATTCATGTGCACATCTAGTTGTGTCCTATAGTGTGCACAAAAACATGGGTTTTGCAAGTTTTGTGGCTGTCAGAGCTCAGGTAATTTCAACAGACTATTACCAAAAAAATCATACAAAGAGCAATGTAACTTTTGTAAAATGTGCCTAAACTGTCCAAAATACAACGTACAAGTAATTTGTACAGATAACACCAAATAATTGAGACCAACAAAGACAATCAAAGAATAATTATAAGTAAGGCAATTAAAAAAACAAACCATTGTTATTGTTATTGAAAAGAAAATAATAAGGTGCATTTTCTGTTATATTTGTAAACAAGTGTCTGTCTATCAGTGATACCCCTATCAATCGGAGATTTTTTTCCATTTAGTGCACAGTGTATGATTCCAGTGAATGTATCCCGCCCCTCCTTGAGCCATCAGTCTTTCGACTGGTTTGTACCCTCCCCCCTTATACCCATGTTGCGTATGTTACAGATTCTCTCACAGACATATGGAACCTACAGTGTAATGCAGGAAGTGGATGTACATATGTCCCAAAAGTATTTGTTTCTGTCTACAGATTTTTGTCTACACCTATGAAATTTCCTGAGTTTAGTGATGATCAGTAGCTCGGTTTATGATATTCTTTGAATGAATTTCCGTTTCATGCTATAACCCAAACTATAACCAAGTTAACATAACCACACAGCTTTTTGTTCATAGTTATCAACCCTTTTTTGATTAATGCAGTACTTGATTATTCTGCTTGTAGTACCATAATTTTTTTTTTCTTGGCAAAATGGAACAGAACATGAATTTTAAGGGTTCACCAGTGGCGGCTCGTCCATAAGGTCCAATAATTTAAATATGTTTAAGGATTTTTTGAGATAATGGTTTCATATTTAAATAACAAGATTTGTGAGATTAATCGTGTTGACTGAACAGTAATGGATTCGCGTAATAGACGAATTGCTCACTACTATTGCTTGAGGTGCAAAACAGCTCTCAGCACCTCCTAGACTGTGTAGACAGCTTTTAAGGGGGAAATCATTATATCCAAAATTACATTCAACAGTCGCTAATCCTGAGTGTTAGTGACAGAGACAAATAGTTCCGACGAGGGCCGAACTGCACCAACTGGGAATTTTAACATTTTCATAATACCGCCATTGCCATTACAGTAGAACTCCATTTATCCGAACTCCAGTTATCCGAATCGCCAATTATCCGAATCAATATCAGGAAATGGCATGGAATAAAATTAATGGAATTTCGACAAAACAATCAAATCCAGGAAGAGGCAATGAACAAGAAGGAAGAGTAAAAAAGATCAAAAGAAAGTGTTGAAGAAAATGTAGCTGTATCAACTGAAGACATCCAGAAAACCTTTGTACAAATTTTTGGCTGTTTCGAGTGTGATGTGGGCGACATAAACGAGTGGTTGCAGTGCGACCCTGGATATCAAATTTTAGACGATGATGAAATTATCCAAAGTGTAATGATAAATCTCAGCAGGTGGACGAAGATGATGTCAACGTTGCTTCATTTGAACCGGAAAAGGAACCTACGACGAGTGAGGCATTCGCTTGTTTTGACACTGCCTTAATTAAAGTTGATGGAACGGCAGCCTGAATGCGACCATGTGCAGCTTCTTTCCGTCAAGCATTTGTGGGACCTGGCTGCACGCAAATGAGTTTCTACGTCAAAACAGTTAACTTTGTTTGTTGTGTGAGTATTATTTTAAATTTTTTGTAGTAAAAGTGAACTTTTTGCAAAACACATGTGACCTGGTTTTTATTAAGATACTGTACTTTACGTAATAAAAATAAAAGTGATTTTTCAGCAATTTTCACGTTTTCTTTCATAACATAACCTTTTTCTTATGTTTGTTCCAATTATCCGAATTTCTGCATATCCGAATTACGTCTGGGAATCATTAGTTCGGGTAAATGGAGTTCTACTGTATTATGATTTTGACCACATGATTTGTCCGTTTATCTTCAGTTTTGTGTCAGATTTCTATGTTTCATTTAGAATGAAATGAAAATGTGTGCAGTAAAGTCTTAAAATCAAATAAAATAGTGAAGTAATTGTATTCTAAAAATAAAGTGTGTTTAATGTAGTCATTAAATAATTATAGTAACCTTAAGCTAACCGAAGTATGTGTAACCGTCAAATTATTTGCTGGTATTTCTGTGTGTTCAGTTCAGGTATTTCTTATTTTTGTGTTCAGTTCATTGATTTGGTAAAATGAATAGTGTTCAATCTATTTTAAAAACAAATTTTTCTTCTCTCTATTAAAGATAAATGCAAAATTAAGGAACTCTGTAGGCCACTTCCTGTTTTAAATATTAAACAGAAATGTTTAACTATCCTTTTATTTTAACTATATGTTTTTAGACTAATTTACAAACAGCATAAACACAACTTAATATTAGGCCTACTAAAAGTTGTTAATAGTTATGTCTTCATGTTGTGACTCACCCCGTGTGTTATTTGGAATGGGATAATTAGAAGAAACCTTATCTTAGTAGAAACCTTTAGACATTAAACCACCAACTGTCAGAACCACGAGCCGCCACTGTGGTTCACATAGTACAGATGAAATAAAATTTGACATTCAGCAAGTAAAATATTGTATAAAATGCTAAATTAAATCAGGATGCAGCCTTATACATTAAGTATTGTGAAAAAGATTTAATTGTTGGTGTTAATAATAATAATAAGGTGCGTACTCCTAATAGTCACGATTGAATTGATGCCAGACATTGTTTTGAGTATATGCTGTCATAATTCCAGTCTTAAAAAATATCTGTTTTAGGTTGAAAAGGTCATGTTTAAATGATTTTCTAGTATAACTAGTATTTCAGAAACCGATAGTAATCCTGTTACACTTTTAACGTTCAATTAACGTCAGATAAACCTAACTGTTATTCATGACTGTGAGGAAAGTCAGTGACTATGCATTTAGCATAAATGACATTTCAGAATTAATTATAAGGTTTATTGTTATTACTGTTAGTTCAAAAACCTTTATACCTTTTAGTGTCAGGTTAATATTGTTGTATGATTAAAAATTCAAATATCCGTTTAGTAAAGTCTTGAAAAGCCAGTGAAAGAGAAGTACAAGACAGTGATAAGCTTTTTTACAAACTTTTGCGGTTTCCACCAGATGGGGTCCATCCCCGAGGAAGGTTGACAGCATCTGAGTCTTGTTTCTACAAATTACCTAACTTATTATACATTTTATTTAGAAGGTCTTTAACCATTAACCATTAGAAACAAATACCATTAACAAACTAACAAATCTATGTTAACTGGAGAGAGAGAGAGAGAGAGAGAGAGAGAGAGATAGAGAGAGAGAGAGAGAGAGAGAGAGAGAGAGAGAGGGGGGGGATTTAGTAGTTGAAATAGAACTCTGTATGTTATTGATGGCCTGTGATTGTGGATGTGAGTGTGAGTCCACAGACGTTTTGCCAGAGTATTTTGAGTATTTCTTCAAATGTGTATTTTAATTTTCCGGTGTTTGTGGTATTGTGATACTTGGCATAACATCAGCCCATGAATATAAATTCTTGTTTATAAAATGAAACCCAATAATCAAACGATATTAATCAAATGAATGTCATGATTGATAATCAGGATATAAGAAAGGCTGTGACGTGTAAATACAAGTATCAGTGATCAGACTAGTTGTTGTAAGAGGTGTGTTTCTGTTTTGGTAATTTGAATTAACCATTACGATGAGATAATTGATTTTGGCATGATTTATGCTACATATTGTCAATTTTGTTTGCAGTTGTTTTTGTATCATTTTCATAATGTATAATTTATGTGTATAAATCACCACAGTATCTGTTATAGTAACATTGTATGAAAACTTGTATTTTTTTCTGTCTTTTACAGAAACATTGCTGAACAGACTACATGAAAAATTACACCTCGCAGGTCTTATATGTTGCATCATGAGGACAGATATGTTTACTTGGCATTGCTCGGGAGAGAGTTTATTAGTGATGGAAGAATAATTCACTGCTGGAACAGTGATCTCATTCACTAGATCTGGCCAACTATGACCTTTCTCTTTTCTCAAGAGGTAAAAACGTAATGTTGATGGTACGAATAGTAATGGCAATAGTAGCTCTGAAGGAGTTTCCATAAAACCGATTCCAAAGCTGCTTTGAAGGGTGAACTATATACAGGCATCAGTGTATTCCTAAGCAGATTACTTTGAAAGGAGAGGTTGTTATTGTGATGTTCAGCAATGAGGTTTGTAGAAACTTGTTGTAGTAAGCATTTGAAGTTTATTGTCAGTAGAGAGTGATTAAGTTTAATTTAGTTGTTTTGTGTAATTATAATTTGTTTTCCACACATCTTGTGTTCATCTGCAACCAGTGATGATAGAATACCATGTTAGACTGATTGTGAGACTGTTTTGTTTTAAAACTGTTCATATGTAGTGCTGAAAAAGTACGAGGCATTTGCCTGAGGTAAAGATGAACATAGGAGAACTGTTCAGTTACTTGTAAACAATAAACACACGGTTCAGTATTGCAATATAACGAGGAGAGTATTGCTTCTTAGGTAGAACTGGTCCTGTTCCTGTAGATTCTCGTAAGATTGTAAGAGATGCATGTGCCCGCGCACACGCGCACACACACACACACACACACACACACACACACACACACACACACACAGAGTTAAGGATTAGAAATATGCTGCAGTCCTTTTAAGGTAATTAATTGTTGGCTGTAATTTAAAAATGTGCTGGCTCAGCTTAACATCTAAAAGTGGAAGTGTGTATACTATTTCCGTTCTTAGCTTAATCCTGCTGTAAACAAACAGGCGTGACACATCTGAAACGCTATTTGCTGCTTGAATTAGAGCCGTGTCACTCTGACAGAAGCAGCACAGACAGCGTACATATTGCTACGACAGCGTAGAACAATCTAGGCGTTTATCGAATGTCCCAGAAAGATCTCGACGTAAGCGTGTGGTGTACGTGCTACTAAACGCATGTTGCGAGAAATTTCTCGACTTTGCCAGCCTTCGCTCGGGCGCTCGGACTGTGTCAAGGCCGCAGCAATTACGTATTCGCGAGAGATAAGACGCAGTTTGGAAGCTTCTGGTGTGTGTTAGCTAACTATAAATACATCGCGTCGCGGCCTTAGTTTTTCAGTGCAATGCGAGATTTTTGACTGTGCGGTTCGAGAGTATTAGTGCGATATATTTACAGAGCGGTTCGGGTTATTACGGTGTACGTTCAAGTAGTTATTAGTGAAGTGTTGCGTTTTATATTCGGATGGTATAATTGTAATACAGTTGAGTTTTATATTAGTGGACATTTTATTGCGTATGAACAATTTCATTTGATTTGTTGTAGACACTGTGTTGTTAATTACGAACTGTTTTACTAGAACAATTAAAGGTGTGATTAGTGACTTGATTGGTGTCTTGTACTTATTTTGTTTCCACTGTACCTACGACGATCGAGTAGACCGTCGTAACAGTGGTGTCAGAAGTGGGGTAGAACGGTTAACAGTGGAAACAGTGGACGCTTTGTACAAGACGAGTGTGATTCGTAATTAATCGATAAACAATGGATGCCAGTCAGATGATGGAAAATTTACAGGTGCTGCTGTTGCAGACAGAAAAACGACAGGACGAGAAACGCAGACAGGAGGCGGAGGAAGCAGAAAGACGACAAAAAGAAGAACGAATACAAGAAAGAGAAGAAGCAGAAAGACGACAAAAAGAAGAACGAATACAAGAAAGAGAAGAAGCAGAAAGACGACAAAAAGAAGAACGAATACAAGAAAGAGAAGAAACAGAAAGACGACAGGATGAAAAACGGAAGCAGGAAGCAGATGACATCAAGGAGTTAATACAGCAGCAAAAGCAGACACAAGAACAAACCGCTGCAGAGTTGGGTCTCCTACGAGGTGAGCTTAATAAGCAAGTAACTAAAATATCGGAGGTACAAGAATCAATGACATTAAAAATAGCTGAAGTAGAAAAATCTGTCTTGACTGTGGAGGAATCGATGTCTACAAAAATATCTGTTATAGAAGAATCTGTGTCAAATAAAATATCTGCAGTAGAAAACTCAATGGCAAACATAAGAGAACAAATTAAAACTGAAGTTGAACAGCGCATGAAGATTCAACCAAAACAAATTTCTGAACAGACTGTACCAGTGATCAAGACAGAAAATAAGTTAACAGAGAAAGTCACTTTGCCTGCAGTAGGGACAGTTCATGTCAAAGCTCCAACCTTTGACGGAAGCACTCACTGGGCAACGTACCTCCGCCAATTTGAAGCTGCTGCATGTGCAAATAATTGGACAGAAAAAGACAAGGCTGTTTCGCTTGTTCTTGCATTAAAAGGACCCGCGGCAGAACTACTACAGAAAGTGCCACCTGACAGCCAGAACACCTATGCCGAGTTGATAAAAGCTCTGGAATTACGGTATGGTGATAAACATTTGCGAGATGTGTACTGCACCCAGTTGAGAGCAAGGCGACAACATTCCGGGGAAAGTCTTCAAGAGTTTGAAGCAAGTATCGACAGACTAATTAGACTGGCCTATCCTGAAGCGCCAGAAGATTTTCGAACGCGTTTTGCGATGCAGACATTTACTGCCGGTGTCCGAGATAACGAACTACAGCAAGTGTTACGAATGGCAAGACACCAGAACAGTGCGGACGCCCTGGTACATGCTTTGCAATTTGAGGCCGCCAAATCAGCGTCTGGTTGGACAAGTCATAAAGTGCGCGAGCTAAAAGATCGCGACGGCACAGACGAGGAGGAGGAAGAACAAGGAACAGAGACTCGACGGTCGGCGCCACAGAATAAAATAAGAAAGGATGGAAGACCGAAGTGTTATCGATGTGGGAAACCTGGACATCTACAACGAGATTGTCGGGTTAGAATTCAGCAGCAGGGAAACGAGCAATAGTCGGTGCAACGGGGCGTGTGCTGACTAACTGGAGGAACGAAGCCCCTAGAGAATACGCAATTTCTATGCTTCAGAAAAACACCGGGAGCTTGGTAGTTACCGGATTTGTTCAAGAAAGGCCAACCTCGATTACAGTTGACACAGGCGCAACAGTTTCTATTGTGCGCCCCGACGTGGTGAAAGATCTCAAGCCAATCTGGTGCTCTTGCAGCTTGCGAACAGCTACTGGACGGCCTGTAAAAGTGTATGGAAAAGTGGAGATACACCTACGCCTCGGTAGACTTGAGTTTAATCATCAAGTACTTGTTGCAGACATTGTGGATGAAGCAATTCTTGGTGTGGACATTATGAACGCATACGGATTTATAGTCGACTTCAAAAACAATGTCTTGAGAATCGGAGGCGAAGAGGTAATGCTATCAACAATGACGACAGCAGAAAAATCGATGGACGTCATAAACCAAGTGGCCGTAACTGTTCCGCCAAACTCCGAAAAGATCATCATGGTTAGAACTGCGGTAGATACTAGGGGCAATCAGTGCTCTATATTCGAACCCCAGGTAGTCAGCACACCGGGCATACTAATTGCCAGAAGTTTAGTAAAACCTGACGAAACCGGAAATGTGCCTATTAGAGTGGCGAATATTTTGGATCAAGCTATCACTTTACAAAGCAATACGCTCCTAGGCAAATTGACTCCTGTGGCCTGGGTAGCCGGAATAACGCAACGAAGACCCAGTTCTTCGGATACTTCTAAATTACCAGAGGAACTGCAAGAATTATTGAGCAGATCTTCTAACGACCTCTCAAGTGGTGAGTTAAAAGAACTCGGACAGTTTTTACACGAATTCAAAGATTGTTTTGCAGTTCGGGGACAGTCACTGGGAAGAACCTCTCTTGTGCAACATCGCATCAATACTGGGGACACAACACCGATACGCCAACCTCCTCGAAGGCCTCCATTATCTAAACAAGAGGAGATGTCTCGGTTAGTACAGGACATGTTGACAGAGGGAGTAATTGAACCTTCGTCAAGTGCTTGGTCTTCCCCTGTAGTGCTGGTAGCGAAGAAGGATGGTGGATTGCGTTTCTGCGTAGACTACCGGAGGTTAAATGATGTTACAAAGAAAGACTGCTATCCATTACCTCGCGTTGACGATACACTCGACACGTTGTCCGGAGCACAGTGGTTTTCCACATTGGACCTGAAGAGTGGATATTGGCAAGTGGGTCTTCATCAAGAAGACAAGGAAAAGACCGCTTTCTCGACCCCAAGTGGCTTATTCCAATTTAACGTCATGCCATTTGGACTCTGTACTGCACCGGCAACATTTGAGAGATTGATGGACCTGATACTCCGAGGCCTGACGTGGAAAACTTGCCTTGTTTACTTAGACGATGTCATAGTGATCGGGAAGACTTTCGAAGATCATTTGGAAAACCTTAAGGAAGTTCTAACTAGAATTCACGGTGCACAACTGAAGCTGAGCCCGAAGAAGTGTTCTCTATTCCAGAAGGAAGTACAGTATTTGGGCCATCTGGTTTCGGCAGCGGGCGTTAGCATGGATCCTAATAAAGTAGACACCGTAAGAGACTGGCCAGTTCCGAAGAATAAACACGAAGTTCGGAGTTTCCTGGGGTTATGCTCATATTACCGACGTTTTGTGAAAGGCTTCGCTACTATTGCTAAACCACTACATGAGCTAACGGAAAATAAACGAAACTTCCAATGGTCGAGAGAGTGTGAACAAGCATTTAGAACGTTGAAGATTGCATTATGTTCGCAGCCAATTCTCGCTTTTCCAGCTTCCGAAGGGAAGTACATCGTAGACACAGACGCAAGCAATACTGGTCTAGGAGCAGTTTTGTCTCAAGTGCAGAACGGTGAAGAACGAGTAATAGCGTATTACAGCAAGACGCTTTCTAAACCAGAGAGAAATTATTGTGTTACAAGAAGAGAGTTGTTGGCAATTGTCAGAGCTTTGGAGCACTTCCCTAAATACCTCTATGGGAGAGAGTTTTCACTACGTACCGACCATGCTGCACTTGCTTGGCTCTTGAGATTTAAAAATCCGGAAGGACAGTTGGCAAGGTGGCTCGAACATCTGCAAGAGTACAACTTCAAGGTACAACATCGGCGGGGGCGCCTGCACGGTAATGCAGATGGCTTATCACGAAGACCATGCCCGGAAGACTGCCGACATTGCCACAGAAAGGAAGAACAAAACTCAAGTGAACATGTTCAAGCCATCACTGTAGATTTCCTGGCTGATGGCTGGACAACACAAAACTGTCGACAAGAACAGATGACTGATGAAGACATTGGACTGATCTTGACAGCAAAAGAGGAAGGTCGCCGCCCGGATTGGCAAGATATCTGCCATGGTTCCGAAGTGCTGAAGGGCTACTGGGCACAATGGGAATCTCTCACCTTAGAAAACGGATTGCTGAAAAGGGCTTGGGAAAGTGCAGATGGACGAGACGTGGTGATGCAGTTGATAGTTCCCCGAAGTAAAGTGCAGTCTGTTTTGAAGGAGATGCATGATGGAACATCTGGAGGCCATCTTGGCGTTAACAAAACCCTTGACAAAATACGGAAGCGATTCTATTGGCTTCATCTTTGCCACGACGTAGAGGAATGGGTTCGGACGTGTGAAATATGTGCTGCAAGCAAGGGCCCACAAACCAGAAGCAGGGGAAAAATGAGACAGTATAACGTTGGACAACCTTTCGAGAGAATTGCCATAGACATTGCTGGACCATTCCCAGTTACTGACGATGGAAACCGGTACATCATGGTTGTAGGTGACTACTTTACTAAGTGGGTGGAAGCCTACGCAATTCCAAATCAGGAGGTTACCACTGTGGCAAAGCAGTTAGTTCACAACTTCTGTTGCCGTTATGGAGCCCCTATGGAAATCCATACGGATCAGGGGAGAAATTTCAAATCAGGAGTGTTTAAAGAATTATGCCGTCTACTTGGAATTCGAAAGACCAGGACAACGCCTCTGCATCCTCAGTCGGACGGGATGGTTGAGAGATTCAACAGGACACTTGAGCAGCATCTTTCGAAAGTTGTTGACGAGAACCAAACAGACTGGGACCAACGTATACCACTATTCCTTATGGCGTATAGATCATCAGTACATGACACAACCGGCATGACTCCAGCAAAATTGGTGTTTGGGCGGGAGATTCGTCTTCCTGGGGACTTGATGTTTGGATCACCTGAGACTCAGTCCCAAGAGCCAAAGAACTATTCCTCGCAATTAGAAAACTAACTGCGAGAAATGAATCGCTTGGTAAGAGGACGGCTCAAGATTGCCAGTGATAAAATGAAAACTCGGTATGACATTCGCAGCAATAGTGTGGGTTTCCAAGAAGGAGATCAGGTCTGGTTGTTCAATCCAAAGCGCCGTCGTGGTCGCTCACCTAAGCTTCAGTCTAACTGGGAAGGACCCTACACTGTAAAAAAAAGGATTAACGATGTTGTTTATCGGATTCAACAGGAAGGACAGCGAAAGTTCAAGGTCGTCCACCTAGATCGCCTGGCTAAATACAAATTTAGAGACGCTTTGCCAGTTCGGGACGAACAGGCTTAAGGAGGGGGCAGTGCTACGACAGCGTAGAACAATCTAGGCGTTTATCGAATGTCCCAGAAAGATCTCGACGTAAGCGTGTGGTGTACGTGCTACTAAACGCATGTTGCGAGAAATTTCTCGACTTTGCCAGCCTTCGCTCGGGCGCTCGGACTGTGTCAAGGCCGCAGTAATTACGTATTCGCGAGAGATAAGACGCAGTTTGGAAGCTTCTGGTGTGTGTTAGCTAACTATAAATACATCGCGTCGCGGCCTTAGTTTTTCAGTGCAATGCGAGATTTTTGACTGTGCGGTTCGAGAGTATTAGTGCGATATATTTACAGAGCGGTTCGGGTTATTACGGTGTACGTTCAAGTAGTTATTAGTGAAGTGTTGCGTTTTATATTCGGACGGTATAATTGTAATACAGTTGAGTTTTATATTAGTGGACATTTTATTGCGTATGAACAATTTCATTTGATTTGTTGTAGACACTGTGTTGTTAATTACGAACTGTTTTACTAGAACAATTAAAGGTGTGATTAGTGACTTGATTGGTGTCTTGTACTTATTTTGTTTCCACTGTACCTACGACGATCGAGTAGACCGTCGTAACAATATAATATTGATACTGTATAAACACACGTAAATTGTAATGATCTGTCCTGACCAAAGTAAAATTTGTGTGACAGTGTCAGACTGACAGTGAAACATTTTATAACACCAGTTAATGGATTTTTTTTATTAACCGTTTAAATATCCTAACAAAGAAAAAAGTCAAGTTTATTTAAAACTAAATTAGAAGCTGAGATAATTACCAGTGTACTGAATACTATCAGTTGCTGTTGGGAATAATCCATATCTGTGTCTGAACTTGTATCATCACTTGAGTCAGCGTTATTATTGATAAGATTGTTGATTGTCCACAATGTGGGCCAGTTGCCATAGCTTATTATCTTCCTGGATTATATGCTGCATACAGTGACTCCACTTGTCCGCCGTTGTTTCATTTACCGCCTTCTCTATAAATTGTTTTGTATCAAGCAGCTAATGTTGTGTTGTGACGGGCAATATATCCTTTCAACTGGCTCCATTTTAATTCAATACGATTCAGAATACAGTGGTAAGGAGGAAGTCTTAAAACGAGGTGTCCTGATACATTACTGTGTGAACAGTGTCAACGCCTCTGACAAATAGTGTTTCAGATTTGGCACGTGGGTTTGTTTACATCAGGATTGAACTAAGAATGGAAAGAGTATATAGCGTTATAAGAATATTGATTTTGATAGCATATGCACAACACATATCAGAATTTATGTGATACATTGAATTTTTATATAGCAGTAACTAGCGATCTTCCCTGCTTATAGCACGGGAATAATTTTGAATCAAAGGTAATAGTCTGG
Source organism: Magicicada septendecula (assembly GCA_034769895.1). Lineage (NCBI taxonomy): Eukaryota > Metazoa > Arthropoda > Insecta > Hemiptera > Cicadidae > Magicicada > Magicicada septendecula. The sequence goes on from CM068370.1 coordinate 15,481,351, forward strand.
TAAGATTTCCTTATGGCAACATAAGTCATTTTTCTCCTTCATTTTTCTTTATAGATTTCCTTCGTTAACGTTATCACTCTATGTCTCATTTTTGTTATAGGTGAGTGTTTTATATAACTAAAGTCACACTGGACGAATACTCTATAGAAAGGTGAAAATGACTTCAAAGTCTGTTCAGTGATTCTTGAGATAAATCTGAAGAAACAGATAGACAGATGCCTTCCAGGATCTTTGTATGCTGCAGAGGTATTATTGTTGTTTTGTAGTATGACAGTCGTGTGTGTGTGTGTGTGTGTGTGTGTTTGGGGGGATACAAAGGTGGAATAGAAATAAACTGGAATTTTTCATTAAAATTTGATTGAATCAATTTTTTGTTAGTTTTTTGATTCCTTCCTTGAATAAAGAAGAGGTGCGTGTTTGCAGCCAGTTGTGCATGAATTCCTTTACCCTATATGATCGTCAAATTGCTATCCTCCCAGCACTTCTTCAAGTGGTCCAAACAAATGGTAGTCGCAAGGCAATAAGGCCTACCGCGGACTGAGACAAAACAGATTCGCAACTGTTTCTCATGTTTTAAAATCTCATGTATTTATATATGGTGTGGGGCCTTATTGGGGGGGGGGGGCACCCGGTGGGCGCACTACGGAAACAGAAACAAAACTGTTTCCTGTGGTGGAAACAGCAAGGGAACAGAATAATTGAGAAAAATTGCTAGTCATACTGTTTCTTATGGAAGTCCGCGCATTGCAACTAAACAGTTTTGAAACTGTTTCGTGATGGCATAGTGCTGCTCCCCCACCACGGTGCACAACACCAGTCTGTGAGCATACTGAACATGCTGAAGTCATCTTTGTTATTACATTAACGTGTTAATATAATTATTTGAACTCTATTATTATTAAATGAATTACATAAATTAATAATTATGACAATGAATGACAAAAAAACTGAACACTTAATCGATGAAATGGAAAAACGGCCTACTCTGTTATCAAAAGACTTTTGAACGACTGTATGGATATAAATCTAAAACGTAAACTGTAAGAAGAACTGTGTATACTGTTATTTTTGAAAACTGAGATGGAATTTATTTAATAATTAGTTTATTAAATAATGTATTAGCCTATGTAATGAATACTGTTTACTTTATTTATATAAAGTTACAGTACTTTATACTGTTGTTTATTTTATATATAACATCACTTAAAACTATGCAGGCCAATTGTCTGTGTTACAGTCAAAAATTGCCATTCAAAATGAAATCGCTGCAATATTAAAATATTAAATGATATGTTTAGCATTAAGTATAACATGTACGTATTAGAAATATCATTTATATGCAAATACACGTGGAACCATATACGGAAAATACACATTAAAAAATATATTTTATGTTGCATATTTTTAAACCATACAAAATAACTAAATATTTGTATAGAAAATATTTCTTATTACTAGTATGCTCCCTGAGCTGCAGAACTTGGTCACTATTTCGAATGAAGTACATTTATTGTTACGTGTATTTCAATACTACATACGTTTTTAATTATGGAAAAAATTACAAAAGTCCCAATTATTATATATCTTAGTAATGTAACAAATGTATATCTGTTGTTTAATTTAGTTGTTTTGTGTAATTACAAATTGTTTCCACACATCTTGTGTTCATCTGCAACCAATGATGATAGAATACCATGTTGGACTGATTGTGAGACTGTTTTGTTTTAAAACTGTTCATATGGGGTGCTGAAAAAGTACGAGGCATTTGCCTGAGGTAAAGATGAACATAGGAGAACTGTTTAGTTACTTGTGAAACAATATACACGCGGTTCAGTATTGCAAATATCTTTTAGTGTAGAGCCATTTAACAGATCTGTCAAAATCTGATCTCCAGTGCTTGTATTCTGTTAAAAATGTACTTCACCAAAACGCAAGTTTCAAAATCATAAAACAACATTGACACAGCCACTACCTTATAGAAGTTTAGGGTCATTCCAAATCAAATCATCCGGCCAGAACAAAAATTTTCACCCCACCATTTTTCTCCTTCATTTTTCTTTATAGATTTCCTTCGTTAACGTTATCACTCTATGTCTCATTTTTGTTATAGGTGAGTGTTTTATATAACTAAAGTCACACTGGACGAATACTCTATAGAAAGGTGAAAATGACTTCAAAGTCTGTTCATTGATTCTTGAGATAAATCTGAAGAAACAGATAGACAGATGCCTTCCAGGATCTTTGTATGCTGCAGAGGTATTATTGTTGTTTTGTAGTATGACAGTCGTGTGTGTGTGTGTGTGTGTGTGTGTGTGTGTTTGGGGGGATACAAAGGTGGAATAGAAATAAACTGGAATTTTTCATTAAAATTTGATTGAATCAATTTTTTGTTAGTTTTTTGATTCCTTCCTTGAATAAAGAAGAGGTGCGTGTTTGCAGCCAGTTGTACATGAATTCCTTTACCCTATATGATCGTCAAATTGCTATCCTCCCAGCACTTCTTCAAGTGGTCCAAACAAATGGTAGTCGCAAGGCAATAAGGCCTACCGCGGACTGAGACAAAACAGATTCGCAACTGTTTCTCATGTTTTAAAATCTCATGTATTTATATATGGTGTGGGGCCTTATTGGGGGGGGGGGCACCCGGTGGGCGCACTACGGAAACAGAAACAAAACTGTTTCCTGTGGTGGAAACAGCAAGGGAACAGAATAATTGAGAAAAATTGCTAGTCATACTGTTTCTTATGGAAGTCCGCGCATTGCAACTAAACAGTTTTGAAACTGTTTCGTGATGGCATAGTGCTGCTCCCCCACCACGGTGCACAACACCAGTCTGTGAGCATACTGAACATGCTGAAGTCATCTTTGTTATTACATTAACGTGTTAATATAATTATTTGAACTCTATTATTATTAAATGAATTACATAAATTAATAATTATGACAATGAATGACAAAAAAACTGAACACTTAATCGATGAAATGGAAAAACGGCCTACTCTGTTATCAAAAGACTTTTGAACGACTGTATGGATATAAATCTAAAACGTAAACTGTAAGAAGAACTGTGTATACTGTTATTTTTGAAAACTGAGATGGAATTTATTTAATAATTAGTTTATTAAATAATGTATTAGCCTATGTAATGAATACTGTTTACTTTATTTATATAAAGTTACAGTACTTTATACTGTTGTTTATTTTATATATAACATCACTTAAAACTATGCAGGCCAATTGTCTGTGTTACAGTCAAAAATTGCCATTCAAAATGAAATCGCTGCAATATTAAAATATTAAATGATATGTTTAGCATTAAGTATAAAATGTACGTATTAGAAATATCATTTATATGCAAATACACGTGGAACCATATACGGAAAATACACATTAAAAAATATATTTTATGTTGCATATTTTTAAACCATACAAAATAACTAAATGTTTGTATAGAAAATATTTCTTATTACTAGTATGCTCCCTGAGCTGCAGAACTTGGTCACTATTTCGAATGAAGTACATTTATTGTTACGTGTATTTCAATACTACATACGTTTTTAATTATGGAAAAAATTACAAAAGTCCCAATTATTATATATCTTTAGTAATGTAACAAATGTATATCTGTTGTTTAATTTAGTTGTTTTGTGTAATTACAAATTGTTTTCCACACATCTTGTGTTCATCTGCAACCAATGATGATAGAATACCATGTTGGACTGATTGTGAGACTGTTTTGTTTTAAAACTGTTCATATGGGGTGCTGAAAAAGTACGAGGCATTTGCCTGAGGTAAAGATGAACATAGGAGAACTGTTTAGTTACTTGTGAAACAATATACACGCGGTTCAGTATTGCAAATATCTTTTAGTGTAGAGCCATTTAACAGATCTGTCAAAATCTGATCTCCAGTGCTTGTATTCTGTTAAAAATGTACTTCACCAAAACGCAAGTTTAAAAATCATAAAACAACATTGACACAGCCACTACCTTATAGAAGTTTAGGGTCATTCCAAATCAAATCATCCGGCCAGAACAAAAATTTTCACCCCACCCTCTCAGGTTTTCATGAAATTTTTTTTACTGCATCTATGGACAAATATAACAACCCGTATTATTCATTTTTGCCAAATTCGCTTTATTTTTTTAAATATCACTATAGTATTGACGACTTGGAACACTAAGTTTTTTGTAAGTAAAAACGTAAAGTTTTACGTTACAGCCTAAACCGGCTTTCACCTTTAGAAGGCTTCATCAGAGGCCCTTCGTCGCAGCCTCTGATGAAGCCTTCTAAAGGTGAAAGCCGGTTTAGGCTGTAAGGTAAAACTTTACGTTTTTACTTATAAAAAACTTAGTGTTCCGAGTCGTCAATACTATAGTGATATTTAGTTAAGTAACGGACACGACATGGACAACGAAATCCAAGAATTAATTTTTTTATTTATGATTTTTTGAAAGAAGTTCATTTTTAGCTAATTTGTTAGTCATGGCGCGTGGTCAAAAGGGCACTTTTCAGTAAAAACTCTTAGTTGTATGATTATTATTTAATATTAAGTTACGAAAGTCACAATATGTACTTGAAATTTCACAAGGATTCCAAATACAGTAAACCCTCGATTTAACGGACTAATTGGGGCCGAGGGGTGTCCGTAAAATCGAAAGTCCGTTAAATCGCAAATTTTGTTTTTTGTGGATATATTTAAGTCAAATAGGCCTATAACACTTGAAATTTTAATACTATTAATATCATGCAAATACCGTATTATTCCGAATACAAGCCGCACTTTTTCTCCTAAAAACATGGTCGCTAATTTGGCCTGCATCTTACATTCGCGCGCTAACTAAATTCGAAATTATACCTGACTTCTGGCGGGACGAACGCTTTTGGTATCTATGAGTTGTTTACTGCCTAAGCAACAGCAGTTTGCCTGGCTGTAGTTTCCTCTGGCGTTATGATTCATGACTACAACCGAATGTTTTAACAGCAAACTGAAGAAAGAATAGGAAGATAAAGTGTAAGTGTGTGTGCACGCACGCGTGCTCGCATGTGATGGTACAATTCTGGTACAATCATACTTTTATAAAAATATGGTCCAAAAAAAACCACAATTATTGTATTTATTCCCTAATTATTTATTTGATAATAAATTTTGTAATATTTCATAATCACTATAAAGTTTTGGTGAATAGACTCTATAGAATATTTTATACAACGCAGATTGGCATTAACAGGATTTCGATCGAATTCATTGCAAAACTGCGAATATAGCAAAAAACTGTGTGTCACAGATAGCGGTAAACATGCCTAGCCCATGGTGACGTCAGCCGAAGGAATGTATACTTTTGTAAACAACCAGGGCTTGGCCGTACGAACAAAAGACTGGTGACGTAGTTTTGCCCCACCTACGCAATGTTTAACAAAGACTCTGCGTCATTTTCGTCTGGACCGTGAACTGAGCCGGTCGGCACATCACGCGGCCGGCATATTCACTGCGTGTGAATATTTAACTTTTACACCACCAAAAGTGGTTTAGAACTATTGTCAAAATATCGGAAATGTTGGTGCGGTAACCGAATTTGAGTAGGTATCATCGGCCAAGGGATCGGCAATTACGTGTGGCTAAGTCTGCCAAAGTGTTGTTCGAGGGGGGGACACTACGGTGTGGGCCCTAAGACGATGTAAAACTACCAGATTTTGCATGGTGGACTGATCCAAGCAGTACGGTGAGACCTACCCAAAAAACCGGCAGCTGAGTATCAGCTGACTGATATTTATAACTTTCAGTAAATTCATAACTACAAAATTTTAAAATGACCAAATTTTTGCATTTAAATTCACAAAACGAGCTCGTACAACAACTAAAAATTTGTACCAGAGAATGAGAGAGAGAGAGAGTGAACAAAATAATTTAACAGGTGCTGGGTTGTGCAAATATTTATTGTTTATCATGTTCGTTATACAGTAGTTGTAACAAATGTTTATTTTGGAGGGTCTAAAAATATTTAATTATTATTAATGTTTAAATATGTTTATATGAATAAAGGGTAATGTCATTGGTAAAAAATACAAGCACGAGTGAGTTATTTCAGGTAATACATTTCGCCATTACTGGTTCGTTAACACGAATTCTGGACCGCAAGGTAAGCCTAATATTTATGTGGTTGCACAGTCTGGCAACCTGGCGCCCGATAATTATTCAGTAATTGTTAAGTTATTGGCCTAGTTTTATTGGCAGTAATTTGTATAATCACATGCACCCTTCTGTAGACAGCAAGACAAAGGATGAGTAGAGGGGAGTGTGAGTAACATGTTTCTAAATAACGGGTAAACTGTCAGTGACAACATCTATTTTCTGTTGTAACAGTGACAACATCGCTCATCTGTACTTTGTTTTCATTCGGCGTTTTTGTAGTGCGTTTGCGGTATGGGTGATATTGTGGAGACTAAAGGCACGCAGTCAAATCAAATTAAACGTAACCCGTACGATGCGAATTCTAAATTAATTGTGATACAAAATGTAGAAAAACATGCAATCTCGAAGCTGCAAGGAAATTCGATATTGATGAATCCTGTATTCAACGATGGAGAAAACAGAAGGAACGACTTTCAAATGCAAATACTGCACGATGAGCATTCGCGGGACCTCAAGTTGGGCGTTTTGTAGCAGTAGAGTCCAGCGTCTGTGAATACGTACGGCTTTTAAGAAGGCAAGGACTCCCTGTCACTAGACATGTTTTAAAATTAAAAGTTTTAGAAATCGCAGAAGAATTAAAAGTCTCCGGTTTCAAAGCCAGCTTCGGGTGTATAAGACGAATGATGCGGCGAAATGGATTTGCGCTTAAATGACGTACATCACTCGCGCTAAAACTACCGAGTGACTACGAAGAAAAACTCCTACAGTGTCAGCGGTTTGTCATTCATTTACGCAAGAAGCATAATTATTCACTTGAACACATGGGCGCGAAATGCCGATGAAATGCCCGTATTTTTTATTTACGTATATTTACAGTGGACCAAAAGGGAACCAAATCTGTAACAGTAAAGATTACGGGAAATGAAAAATTACGTGCCACTGTAATGGTTGCTGTATTAGCCGATGGACGAATATTTCACAGTGAAATAAGATGCATATCAGTACATATTGTTCAGTGTTAGTCGTCGTGATGTCTTCCACTGAACGAGTGCGACGCCTGCGTCAACGACAACGCAAAGACAGGGATCGCGAAGAATAAAATGAATTCTTGATGAATACTCCGTTCTCATCAAATACGAGAATTGAAGATGCGAAAATCTGCGTGTTTCAAAACAAGAAACAAGAAGAAAAGGAACGAAAGAATGCTGCGATAGCCAAGCAATATTGCCAGAACACAGAACAGGAGAGTCTGCAGTTTATGCACATTATACATTTCAAAAGCCTAAAAACATTATCATGCTTTGATGTTTTTTTTTTTTTTTCCGAGTGTCCGTTAAATCGAGGATTTACTATATAAGGTCAAAAATAACATTTAGACTCATATAAACCTTATTGTTCCACTTCAAAGTTGGCAATTCTGAATATTTTTCTCCATGCAGGCTTTTACGTAAATATTGTAACTAGACCTGTTAACTGTTGTTACAAATAAAAGAAAAAAAAATTTTATTTAAAAAAAATTTTGTAAAAAAAAAATTTTATGTTTGTTTGTTGTGTATATAATTTAGAATTAATCCTGGTTTTATGTTTTGTTCAAATTTTTAAAATTCTGTAAGGTATTTTTGGTTTAATTTACACTTCTGGTAGATCTTAACAAAATCTGGAGTTAATCAGATTATCTCCTTTCAGCAATCGATTAATGATTTTCAGCGCTGCTCCAGTATCTCACTTTTAGTTAATATTTCTCGTCTTCCAGGAAGTCTTATAATTAATTAAACCCTTAAATTAAAATTAATAAATACCTTTTTCTTTATCCGTGCTGCGACACTACGTCTTTGATGTCATACGACATGTTTCGGGAACACGTTCCCATCATCAGGTAAAATTGTTTGTTCATAACGAATGTGTCAAGAATATAATAATTAAAACACATCAACACATAAACACATAACACAATGAGTATGATAGAACTCAGTCCACGTAACAGTGCGCACTGCTGTACTATAACTGACCGCGTAATCAAACTATATATTCGGCTGGTGTACACAAGCGTTATCACTCTTCAATACAGTATCATATAAACAGTGAGATTTAAATGTTAATTGATCATTAAGCAGTAGGTTTGGTTGAAATATGTATGGGCGTAAAGTTATCTGTGAAACCACTATAACTGTGATTGCTGTTTACCAGATGTAAAGCAAAGTTGGGTTTGATTGACTTGATGTTCTTTTTGGAAATGTTCTTTATATCTGTCTTTAAATTTCCTGCCCGTTTGTCCTATGTAAAGAAAAAGGTATTTATTAATTTCAATTTCACTGCGACTGGGACCAAATATAATGAACCTTAAATTAAAATGTGAAATAATTTTACAATCCAAATAGTTGAAATAAATTGATTTATTATCAATAATTAATAATAATCAATGTTAAATCGATGTAGAGCAATTGTTCGACTCCGTCACAGGGATATATCGATATGTGGTTACAGGTTAATTTTTTATATAAGTCTTAAAAAAGGTTCTTTCAACGATTATTTTATATAGTCAGAGAAGGGCAGGCCTAGAAAGTATAACATATACAAGAAATAATCTTAATAATTAATATTTAACAAATTGTGAATAATATATAATGTTTAATATATTTGAATTCTCAAACCAATGCTGCTTCTATGAAATCAGTCGGAAGGTTGTAGTGCATCATGGGACCATCATGGCGGCTAGCTGAATTGATGAGGGTATACGTATATCTGGTCGCTCGAAAATCTCACAATAAATTCACCTTTATAACTGTTTTATGGATCTCCAAAATCGTGTATACTGTCTATTATGTTGTTTGAGGTATCCTGGATGAGTGTTCAGTGTTCACTGGTGTTAATAGTTTTCTGTTAGAAGTGTTCACTTAATGTCTGTTCATGGCGAAGAATTGTTAATATGTTGTAGAGTGAATTATTAATAGTAGGTAGTTTTAATTGTTTAAATCACTTGTATCATGTGGTGTATTGTTTGTTTTCACCGTTGTCGTCGAGTATTTCATAAGTTTTAACTCGAAAAGTGTTAATTTATGTAACTCCCGTTTTCCACTGATTCTAGGCTTTAACCATTTCACTCCATTATACGGTTTTAAGAACGCGATTCTGCATCGACTGTTCCGTTTGAATGTTAACAAAGAACTAACTAACTTCCTTCACCTTAGGAAATATCTTGCCAAGTTAATGTTGGAAAGTATTGTTAAAATAATTTTCACTTCCCATGTACATAATTTCAAAGTACATTATATATGGAATATTTTTAGTTTATTGTTCGCTTTCATGAACTATTAACCATATAATTGGTTTATTTATCTCCTTCTGTTTAATTTGATATGTCATAGTCCATATTTGTTGAGATTTTTGTTAAAATTACCAAATTTCTGTCTTTTTGGAAATCTAGGCCCAAAAAACCTGTTTCCGTTCTTGTACACAATTACTGCCATTTTAAGTGTTATTAATATAATTATAATAAATTTCAAATGGTCACAAATCTTTTCCTTTCCTTAATTCCTTATAAATTTAACATTCACTTTTTTAGTGATAATTTATTAATTTACTATTCCTCCTCTGAAATATTTAATTATTACATTTCAAAAATTTTCAATAATTTAAGATATTTTTCTATATTACTCTTTTAAATCATAGGATCATTTACAGTAGTTGTTAATTGACCTACCTTACATAAATCTTGTTAGTTTACATGGTTCATTGGTGAATTAACCGGTTTATATTAATTTTTGTGAATTCATTATTTGGCCTAGAGTTTAGTATTTTACATGTATGGTTTTTTCAAATAAATTTAATTCTACTCCTCCTCTGACTCTTAAAAGTTAACACAACATGAAATAAAATTGTTTACATAATTATTGATATGTGTAGCATCTAATTCATGCTACTGTTACAAAAAAATATCGGTATGGAGAACCATACATGACTTCCATATTATAAGATTTATATTTAAAATCATTTTCGAAATGAAATATTACCATAGAAACTACTTCTTTCTACTTACTGCTTCAGCCTTAACCACAGTACTGTGGTCACTAAATTATACCACCTCACGTTATCGCACTCGATTTTCACTGATGATGGAAGTCGATGGCATTGCCGAAACGTCTGGTTTTGTAGAAAACATTGGACTACAGCCAAATATCCCGGGAAGGAATTTTAACAAAAACTACTTCTTTGTTGCCGATAACGTTGTACACATATATATAAAAAATATGCATAAAATTAATGGCTTGTATAAGTTAATGAGTGCTCTCCATTAAGTAGTGCTCAAGTTTCCAAAGTTTTAATATTATGATGTCCGTAATTAAAACATCAGAGCAGGTTTAGTGTGTATGAGGGTACACCGTGGACAAAAATTTTCAACATTTCCTATTGAGCGTTGCTTAGAATAAAGCTGCGAATCTACAGTGTACGTTTCACAGAACAAACACGCAGAAAAGAAGGAGCGCTCCGAAGTCACTCATGGACCCTCAACATCTTGCAGAGGGTTCATTCCCTAAAGACGAAAAGTCTGTCTATGAATCATTCCTCTGTAAACACGTGCAGTTACACTGCCCAGCGATCCACAGGAAGCAAATCGCTATCCACGCTGGACACTTTTTCGGCTTGCATGCGTTATGTTGGTATGGGTTCGGCACTTTCCATTTAAAAAGCGTGCAAATGTAAGAAAATAAACATGAATGAGGCCAGAAATAACGCGAATTTTGTGTGTGTGTGTGTGTGTGTGTCTTCCCTGCCTTTTTATTGCGGTAGTCATAATAATAAAATGGAAACGTAAACAGTACATAACTGAGATATGCTTGCCTGCCAAGCACGATATATTTTCTCTTATACATGATTTACATTAAAATGAAATATTATAATTTTATTGCCTGGCAACAAAATTATTTTATTTTCAACAATTACCATTGTTTGAAAAAGTTTAAATGAATTTTCAAGTACTTTACTCTTGTTAAAACGTAAAAGGTTGCAGGTAAACTACCCCTTCCCCTTAACCGATCTTCACCAAAATCAAAAGACCTTGAGTCCTCTACAATTCACTGATGTATGCATAAAATTATTTGATTCTGTTTGAATATGCAGCAGTTATCGTTCGTAATAGAAAATTACCCTTGATAAAAAACGTTGCAGGTAAACTACCCCTTCCCCTCAACCGATCTTCACCAAAAACAATAGGTCTTGAGTACTCTACAAATCACGGCTGAATGCAAAAAATCTTTTGATTCTGTTTGAATTTGTGGCTGTTATCGTTTGCCATAGAAAATACCCTTGTTAAAACATAAAACGTTGCAGGTAAACTACCCCTTTCCCTTAACCGATCTTCACCAAAAACAATAGGTCTTGAGAACTCCATATAATTCAGGGCTGTATGGGAAACATTATTTGATTCTGTTTGAATTTGCGGCTGTTATCGTTTGCAAAAAAAAAAGAATTACCCTTGATAAAAAAAAACCGATGCAGGTAAACTACCCCTTTCCCTCAACCGATCTTCACCAAAAACAATAGGTCGTGAGTACTCTACAAATCAGGGCTGTATGCAAAAAATTATTTGATTCTGTGTGAATTTGCGGCAGTTATCGTTTGCCATAGAAAAATATCGGTATGGAGAACCATACATTACTTCCATATTCTAAGATTTATATTTAAAATCATTTTCGAAATGAAATATTACCATAGAAACTACTTCTTTCTACTTACTGCTTCAGCCTTAACCACAGTACTGTGGTCACTAACGTATACCACCTCACGTTATCGCACTCGATTTTCACTGATGATGGAAGTCGATGGCATTGCCGAAACGTCTGGTTTTGTAGAAAACATTGGACTACAGCCAAATATCCCGGGAAGGAATTTTAACAAAAACTACTTCTTTGTTGCCGATAACGTTGTACACATATATATCAGTGGCGAAGTTACATGGAGGCAATTGAGGCAATGCCTACCCTAAAAAATTCTGTAGAATAAAAATTATAAATACGTATGAACTACATAACGTAAAGATTATACATTGTTACTGCGACTGTCAAATTTATTAAACCGAAACGTGCTTTATTGAGCGACCGCTAGATGGTGACAGGTGAGATCCGGCATAGTTCGTTTAAAGCGAATGAGGCAACCTGAACTTGCCTCAGCGTTTTTTGTATACATCGTATGTAAGCAATGTAGTGGTGTCATAGGGAAGTGTAGGGAGGGGGGATTGTCCCGCACTGTACACATAGAGCGTTGAGGCATGCTTCACTTCTGTGGTCCAAACAGTTAAGTTAAAGCGCCTGTGTTGTTTCTAAGTGTTTATTTTATGCGGTTATTAAAAGTGTCACTGTTATTCCGCTGAACTAACAGATGATCAAGATTGTTATTTGAATTATTTGTAACATTAAACATATATATAGAAACTAATCAAGTTTAAAAATTTGAAGTTCAATCAGTTGTATTATTGTGTATGACTAATACAAGGATTGTTCAATAGAAACACGTATAGAGCTGTAAAGCATTTTTTATTCAACGATTTTAAAAGAAGTCTCCAATAACATTAAGACATGAGTTCCACTGTTGCGCTAACCTGTAGATTCCCTGCTAGTAAAATTCTTACGGCTGTTTGTGGAACCATTCGGTTACAGCAAACTCTACCTCAGCGTCCGATTTGAACCACCGTCATTTTAGTGATTCCTTAAAAAAAATTTAAGATAAGATTTTTGCCTACCCATTCATTAACTACTACCTTCGCCAGTAAGCAAATTGATGTCCATTTTTTCGGCTTGCACGCGTTATGTTGGTGTGGGTTTCGGCACTTTCCATTTAAAAAGCGTGCAAACGTAAGAAAATAAACATGAGTGAGGCCAGAAATAACGTGAATTGTGTGTGTGTGTGTGTGTGTGTGTGTGTGTGTGTGCCTTACCTGCCTTTTTATTGCTGTATTAAATGAAAAATATTATATTACATTAAAATGAAAAAATTAAATTTTATTGCCTGGCAACAAAATTATTTTATTTTTAACAATTACCATTGTTTCAAAGAGTTTAAATAAATTTTCAAGTACTTTACTCTTGTTAAAACGTAAAAGGTTGCAGGTAAACTACCCCTTCCCCTTAACCGATCTTCACCAAAATCGAAAGTCCTTGAGACCTCTGCAATTCAGGGACGTATGCAAAAAATTATTTGATTCTGTTTAAATTTGCGGCTGTTATCGTTTGCCATAGAAAATACGCTTGATAAAAAAACGTTGCAGGTAAACTACCCCTTCCCCTTAACCGATCTTCACCAAAAACAATAGGTCTTGAGTACTCTACAAGTCAGGGCTGTATGCAAAACATTATTTGATTCTGTTTGAATTTGCGGCTGTTATCGTTTGCCATAGAAAATACCATTGTTAAAAAAACGTTGCAGGTACACTACCCCTTTCCCTCAACCGATCTTCACCAAAAACAATAGGTCTTGAGAACTCTACAATTTAGGGCTGCATGCAAATAATCTTTTGATTCTGTTTGAATTTGCGGCTGTTATCGTTTGCCATAGGAAATAAAATAAACCTCCGCTCAACAGTCCGTTAAGGACCAAGGCGTACCGCGCGGCTTTTGTGTTAGTGTGACGGTGTATGGCTAGTACTATGCGCCACCAGCCGCTAGTTGCGGTATTCACAGCCAGGAGGCGGCGCTGTTATCTCAGCGCCTACTCAGTTTGCCTCACGACGCTGAGTGCACGCCGTACGGAACCTCCGCCGGGAATTGAACCCGGGACCACGAGCGCATCAATCGCCCGCGTTAGCCACTAGACCACCTGGAGGCTCTTGCCATAGGAAATACCCTTGTTAAAACATAAAACGTTACAGGTAAACTACCCCTTTCCCTTAACCGATCTTCACCAAAAACAATAGGTCTTGAGAACTCTACAATTCAGGGCTGTATACGAAACATTATTTAATTCTGTTTGAATTTGCGGCTGTTATCGTTTGCCAAAAAAAAAAAATTTCCCTTGATAAAAAAAAACCATTGCAGGTAAACTACCCCTTTCCCGCAACCGATCTTCACCAAAAACAATAGGTCGTGAGTACTCTACAAGTCAGGGCTTTATGCAAAAAATTATTTGATTCTGTTTGAATTTGCGGCAGTTATCGTTTGCCATAGAAAAAAAATCTACACACAGACACACAGACACACACACACAGACACTTTTTGGAAAACGACTTTTTTTCATGTTTTGAGTGTAGTACAATCAGAATCTGCAATAATCTCGAACAAGATTTTTTTTGCCATCACCATACTTCCATTCCTTAAGGAATATGGAAGTAAAAAATCTACACACAGACAGACACACACACAGACACTTTTCAAAAAACGACTTTTTTTCATGTTTTGAGTGTAGTACAATCAGAATCTGCAATAATCTCGAACACGATTTTTTTGCCATCACCATACTTCCATTTCCTTAAGGAATATGGAAGTAATAATAATTAACATTAATCAGCAGTCTTTAAAGTTAGACATGTTTGCTTAAACTGTTTTGAACATACATTTAACACATTTGTATTAATACAGCATCCATACTTAAACATTTTAATTAGTATGTATGCTGTTATATAACTAATACAACTTAGTCTAAACATATAGGTACCTTATTGTATTGGAACTCTTTTAAAAATATGGAGTTCATGGCTTTGAACAATATCAGCCATTTAAACTTCTTAACTATATTAAAACTTAAGTTATTTTCAGTCCTTTCTGATTTTACTACTATCATCTAACATCCCCTTGTACAGTAAACATTTCCACCCATACTTTCTTTATTATTGTCATTCCTATGAATGTCTTGAGATAACAAAGTGACCTTATTTAATGAAATATTGGAAATATTTTCCATTTTAATATTTCATTATTTGTTAATTATAAAATATAAAAGTTATTTTATACCACATTGTTTAAGTTATAGATACACTATAACTTGAAGTTTATTACATTTCAAAACACTTCCACTAGTACACTTTCACTGTTGGTTCTGACTTATATTTGAGTTTTATTATTCTCAGACCAGACCTTTAGTCATCATGGACTGTGAAGATTTGTTTATTTTTTATCATATAATAACTTTAGTTGGTGCACTTCTTATCATACTACACAATACTTTTGTTTATAAATAATTACAATTTCATTAGGTTTTGGGGTGTTATACTTTCTTTAATGGTATCATTTGGTTTGGGGTTAATGGTAGTTAATAATAGGTTTTTATGGTGGTTCTTCCATCCTATTTCTTCCTTTCTTGTCGTCTTCCTTCTTGTGTTCATGCTTGGGTAAACCAAGGTACTCAGTGTTATCTTGTCCGATGGTTGGTTCGGAGTATCTTCTTTATTATCTGCTTTTAAATTTCTTCTTCCTTCTTGGGTTTGGAGTATCTTCTTTATCACCTGCTCCTAACCTCCTGGGTAATCTCCTGATTTTTTAATATGAGTTTCCTTTAATTTATTTTCTTTGACTTTTATGGTTGCATTTTTATTATTTAATTATTGTTTTTCTTTTATAGTGGTGTTTTCCTTTGAAGTGTAATTGAATTTCATTTGAAATTCTTTGAGTATATGTAATTTAATTATTTTTATGATCTTAAATGAATTAATTATTGGTGGAATATCTGTCATGCTACAATATTTATAACTTTTACTTTTTTCTGTCTGGTCCTATGAGGCTGAAAAAGGTCTCACTTGAAAGAGAATGAAATGTACTATAATAGCATAAAATAAAAGTCATGGGTATTTAATGTCATCATTTTATAATTTTACAAAATTTTATGAACTAAAAATAGGTGTGAATGAGTGTAAATTGTTTTTGTGAATTAAACCATTGGAAAGTTGTTAAATATAGTGTAATGTGTGAATAGGCAAGCCTATAATGAAGTGCATGAAAAGGATTTAAAAAAGTACTGAGGCTGAACTCTTAGCAGGTGAGAACATTTTCTTTGATCGTACTTAAACAAGTTTTTAATATTTTGTAACAAACGTTGACTCCTGCTCGGGTTTGCTTTCTTTTGTTTTACGCCCCAC
The DNA here is from genome assembly GCA_034769895.1 of Magicicada septendecula. Lineage (NCBI taxonomy): Eukaryota > Metazoa > Arthropoda > Insecta > Hemiptera > Cicadidae > Magicicada > Magicicada septendecula. The sequence continues at coordinate 15,497,544 of CM068370.1, forward strand.
TGTTGTGAGCGCCAATTTGTAACAAATTACCAAATAATAGTCTTTTATACTGTTAATAAAAATAATTCTTGTTGCTTGTATTTTTTTTTTTTTAAGTGTGTCGTGGTGTTTCGAACTTCTTATTAATTGTTTTTGTCGAATTATATCCTTTGGTGTATTTAGAATTCTTTTATTAGTTAATAGGATTGTCTCCAGGAACAATCGATTGGTGATCTTTCCTTATTTGCAGGTTATCTTCCTTTAAAGTTGTTAAATTCTGGTAGTTATGTCTCAACTAAGATGATATTTTAGGAATAAATAGGATTCAATTTTATAATATTCAAGGAATTTTATTAACAAATAATAAAGTAATCGATTTTCTATTGATTGATGAATCGACTCTCTCAGGGCAAAACAATAGATTTTACAAATTATATATTCTCGGGTTCTTTGAACAGTTATTTTATATATAGTCAGAGAAAAGGGCATAGTATAGAAAGTATAACATTACAAAATATAAGCTTATTAATTAAAATACAAACATATCATTCAATATATAATAGTAAGTAAAGAAATTTTTCGAACCGTGAAGATATACTGGCCGTGGCGCTTGGAATTGTGGGAAGTCAAAGATGGCCGCTCCGTGTTCAGATGTAATTGACGAATGCACCTCGATGAATCTGCTTCAAATAAATGTTGCTTCTCCAATGATTTCTCGTTCCTGCAGTTGCGATTATTCCTTCTGGTGTTAGTGGAGTGGTCCTGGTTAAGTGTTTGTGGTTCACTTCGATAAAATGTGTTGGATTAAGTTATATTTCACTTTAGTTAATAAGGTCGACAATTGCACTGTTCGTTTTGTTATTCGGAATTATTGGTTTTAATGATTTAAATTATGAATTCCCTTATTTTCTGTTCTGTGTTATGTTATTTTAATGTTATTAAATGTTAGTTCCACTGAATTTAAGGTTTAAGTGAAATTGTTCGACACTCGCGATTTTCGCAGTAGACTAGGCTTATGGGTTGAACGCCATGCTTGTCTTCGCTATTAGGTTATTATTTAGCCAAACTCTCGTTCAAACGTGCTCGACAAAGTCTAATAATCAACTGTTCTAACTTCCTTCGTCATCTAAAAACGCCTTAGCCAATTTAATATTAGCAATACATTGTTTCAAATCTTTCTAGCTTCCGTTACATTCATGAAAATTACATTATATTACTGAATATGTTTTTGTTATTATTTAATTTTATGAAATACTAAATTCATAATCTCCTTCTTTAGTTCATTCTGCTTGATTTGATACCAAATAAGATAGTTTTACAAAGTTTTTTTTTTATCTAAAATGCTATATTTACTTCATTTTGAAATTGTAAGTTTTTAAATTTACTTCCTGTCCTTCTCAAAATATTTGCCATTTTATATGTTATATTTATGATTGTACTAAATCTCAGATTGGAATAAAGTGTTTATCTTCCCTTAATTTCTTGTAATTTGATTAATTGGTTATCTTTTTAAATATTATTCATTAATTTGTGACTCCCCTCTTTGTTTTTTTAGTTATTACATTTGCAATTTTTCCAATAATTCTTACTATCTTTTTACAATATCTTTCTTAATTATAATTCCAGTTATATGACTCTATGACTGATTTACCTTATATAAATTTCATCAGTTTAACTATTTGATTGCACTTAATTCACCAATTTTAATGTTGTTTAGATTTGCCATTTGGCATAGATTTTATCTGTTTTTACATACAAAGTTTTTTAATAATACAGCTTGTTTATACCCCTTCTGACTTTCTATTCTAATATAACATTAATTAACATTTTCTTACTTTAACAATAGAATATTTAGTATAGAATTCAAACTATTAATTCATAACAAATAATTGACATTAATAATGGTATTTTCTCAGACATTTTAGTTTTGATTATCACTAATAACACATAATAAATATTTTATAATAAAAGCTTTATATTAAAAGGATTGTACTCTCAGACATTTCATCCTTGAGCTATTTGAACTTATTCTAAATAAACAAAACCTATCTGTCCTTCCATCATTTACACTATTTCTTATAACTAGTTTTATTTTCAGTCTTAGCTGTTTTTATCTGATTTTTGGGTATTGATTCTTGGTCACTTCACTTTTTTATTGGCCTGCTCTTGTTTTATAACTGCCATTCTAATGAATGTTGTTATTTAAAGAGTGGCAGTTATTTAGAAACACTTGTATTATTTGTCATTATAATACTCAATTAAATATTATGTATTGACACAATATAAAAACTTTAAAGTTGTATAAATGCACAATTTACTTAGTTTATGAACTCCAACGTTGACACATTAAGTTTATTTAATATAATATAGAAACTTGCACTGGTCCCCTTTTTATTCTTTGATTTTATTTCTAATTAGTTTTATAGTCTTTTTAAAATCAAGAAGTTTGTTTATAGAGGATAATGAAGGTTTGTTTTTTCTATTATATTACTAATTCACATTGGCTTCACTTTTAATTCTACTTTATACACTTTTGTTTATATTTATTTACATGGTTTTCTAAATTTGTAGTTTTTTTGTTATACTTTCATTGGGTATTTTTATTTTCTTTAGGGGTTTCGTTTTTATTTCTTTCAAGAGCACTCCTTCTTATTGTGGCGTTGTCTTGTTCTTGTTTCTTCCTTAATCACTCTTATCCTACTTGTTTCTTATAAAAGTATTCCCTTTCTTATTGTGGATGTTATCTTGTTCTGGTTTCTTCCTTACTTACTCCTATCCTACCTGGGTATTACCTTACTTTATTTTTAGCCTTTTGGTTTATTTTGAATACTCATCATTCATTGTAATATTGGTTTTAATGAAACTCTTACTTCATACTATGATTGTGCTTTACGGTGGTTCTTAATTAATTTTTAATGTTGCTTTCTTGGATTTAAATTTGTTTTTATTTTATTTTATGATCTTTCTTTCCATTCAGAACTATGGGCATTGTCTGTCACGCTACAATTTATATAATTCTTGTAATAGTATTTAAACATTTAGAATATACACAGACTCTATAAAATGAGACACTCTGCATAAAGTACATGAAATTGTGGCAGTGGGGATTTCAATGGCAGTGGGGATTTCAATGGCAGTGTGCGATAACTGTCCTAATTCTGACAAATTGAAGGATTTTGTACGAACAAGACTTGAAGACTATGAAGATAAAGACCAAATAATATTCAAGCAATGGACAAACACTGATCATAGTGAGCTACAAACAATGATCCTTCCACCCCCTGAGTGCATTACACCTTTAAATGAAAAGCTTGAAACATTGATACCTCTTTTATTTCAAAGAAACAATCTGAATATATAAAAAAGAGAAAAGAAAATGTATCTGAAAACGAAATGCTTTGCTTCATGGATTTTTCTGAGAACTAGGGATTCATTCTGCAAGATGAGATTCAAAGTTATCATTGGTCTCATTCATCTTGCACAGTTCATCCAATATTAGTTTATTATAAAGAGAATGACAGCCCTTCTGTTTCACAGCAATCATTTTGTTTTTTATCAGATTACATGAAACAAGATGTAAATTTTGTTTATGAAGTTCAAAGCAGAATTTGTCAGTACATGAAAGAGAAACGGCCAAAAGCAGCAGCGATAGAATACATCACAGATGGTTGTGCAGCGCAATACAAAAATTTTAAGATTTTAATAAATCTTTGTTTTCATGAAGAGGATTTTGGTCTAGAAGCTTCCTGGACTTTTCATACCACAAGTCGTGGAAAATGTGTTTGTGATGGTATAGGGGGCTCAATAAAACGATCTGTTACAAGGGCTAACCTCCAAAGACCAAATTTGTACACCAGAAGAAATGTTCAAGTTTTGTGACCAGCAATTTTCAAAAATAACATTTCAATTCATCAATACAGACAATGTAAAAAAATGTAGAACCAATGTTAACTCTGTGTTTTAGTGATCATAAAACTGTTCCTCGTACAGGGTCCTTCCATTATTTCCAACCACTGTCCAAAACGAAATAACAGCGAAACGTATCAGCAGTGACAAAGATTTTTCCTTAAGATATAGCTTTTCGCAAGAACTGCAACTTCCAAATCTCCAACCAAATACCTATGTAGGCTGTGTCTATGAAGAAAAGTGTTATATTGGACTAATTTTGGAGCTAGATGATGACAACCACTATGCTTACATCAGTTTTATGCATCCTCACTGGCCATCAAAAACATTTTTTTGGCCAGAACACAGAAATGTTGGAAGAGAGAGGATAAGTGCTGGGTTCCTTTAACAAACATAATTTGCTGCAGAGATGTACCTGAATTAAGGGCTCAGGTGGGCCGAATGCTTTTCATACTATCCAAAAAAGTATTCAAAATATTAATGCTGCCTGCCCAAGGAAAAATTAAGTTTCATATCAACCAAGAAGCATCTGTATATATTATAAATATCCTGTAATACTATTTAAGACTGAAAAGGTAAGCTAACTCAACAAATAAATACCTAAGCAAGTTATTATTTTTAAAATACGGACAAATCTTCTTTAAAATCTATATTTTTTTATTTTTGACAGGTAGTTAGGCCTTGTTACACTGATAAGCCTAATTTAACTGAAGGTTTTAGTATAGATAAATATAAATATTGTAGCGTGGCAGAAAATCCACTACATATTAAGTCATATAAAATCATAAAGTTTAATTACACCACAAATGTTATAATAATATTGAATGACATTAAGGGAAATCAAAGGAATGAACCACAATAAAATAAAAAATCCTCATAACATTATATATAAAAACCACTGTTTAAATATCAAAGAAGGTTTTGAAAGCAACTCATATTATAATATCAGTAATTTACCCAGGAAGCTAGGAGCAGTAAACAAATATATAAGACCATATCAAGAAGAAAGAGACTCAATTTAAGAGTGGTGAATACCAAAGTACCCCAAAAAACAAGAAGAGGGAAGAATAAAGTTTGTGATCAGGAAGAAAACAATACCCTGAAACCTGTAGAGAAGAATAAAGTCCGTATCAGTGAATAAATTAAATGCTCCAAACTAAACATCAGTCGAGATACACCAAGTACCTTGGTTTACCCAAGAATGAAGAAGGAAGACAAGAAGACCAGAAGAATGAAGACTAGAAGAAGGACAAGAATGAAGACCAGAAGAAGGACAAGAATGAAGACAAGAAAGAAGATAAGAAGAAGGACAAGAAAGAAGATAAGAAGAAGGACAAGAAAGAAGACAGGAGGAGAGGAAGAAATAGTATGAAAGAAACACCGTTGTAAAACCTATTATTATAATTAAATACCATCAACCCCAAACCCACAAAACGATTCAAAAGAAAGTATAACATACCCAAAATCCTATAAAAATGTAATTATTTAGAAAACTAAAGTGCTGTATAGTATTATAAGAAGTGAACCGACTAAAGCTATTGTGTAGTAAGAAAATAAACAAGTCTTAACAGTCCATGATTACTAAAGGTCTGGTCTGAGATAATAAGACTCAAAATATCAGAACCAACAGTGAAAGTGAATTTGTGTAAGTGTTTTTTAGAAATGCAATAAACTTAAAGTTGGTGAAACTATAACTTATCAGTATGCTATATAATAACTTTCATATCCAATAATAAACAGCATAATAAAATGGAAGGTTTCCAGTATTTTATTATTTTAATGTAACTCTTTATTTACAAGACATTTGTAAAAAATGATAATAAATAGAGTATGGGAGTTCATGTTTACTGATGTAGGGGATCATAAATAATAATGGTTTAGACCAGAAAGGACTGGCATTAATTTAGTATTCGTAAGTGTAAAATGTTTAAATGGACTGTTTATTCACAGCCATAAAATCAATGTGTTAGTAAAATATATTTGTAAGAGTTATTAGAAAATAAGATTTATATTATGTGTTTTAAAATGAATTATGTTTGCTAAATAATAACCTACATACCATTAATAATGTTTCAATAGGTATGCTATGTTAACTCAAAAATAGTTAAAAGTTTATGTTCAAACCATATCAGCAATGTGTTCAATTGTGCAGATTGCTAAATAATGTTCATAATTATTTATTTTAATAACAGTAGTGTTAATTAAATACTACTCCTCACAATAAGTTATAAACCATTTTATTTTCATTGTAATAGTAACTATGTAAAGTCAGAGTAGGAAGTAGGATTAAATTTATTTGAGAAAAACAGAAATATAAAATTCTAAAATCTAGGCCATTTGGTGAATTCACAGAAACAATATAAACCAGTATAATTCACTTATAAATCCTGTAAACTAGCATGATTTAGATAAGGTAATTCAGTTAACCACTACTGGGAATGATCCTATGAGTTAAAATGATAATAAGGAAATATACCTTAAAACATTGTAAATTTTCAAAATATATAAATTAATTAATTTTAAAGAGCAATGTCAAATTTACAGATTAACACAAAAAACCAGTTCAAAGGTGTAATTTATATGTATTTAAGGAAAGGAAGAGGAATATGACTAATTAAAATTTATTATAATAGTATTAATGATAAATTAAAATGAAGGAAATTTGTATAAAGCCGGAAATCCAATTTTGAGCCTATATTTCCAAAAAGTGAACGAAATTTGTTAATTTCCACAAAATGTCTACAGATATGGACTATAATACATCAATTTAAAGGGAATGAGATGATTAAACCAATGATAAGGTTCATAATTCATAAAAGTGATGAATAAAATAGATAAATTCCATATATAATGTAATATTTTATCATGTGTATGGGTAATCGAAATATGTTAACAATACTTTTTCAAAGATTAACTGGGCCAGGATAGACGACACCTCCAATGAAGATTTATGGTCACAAAAAATCCAGGAGATCAGGGATTTCCGGAGCGGTATAACTGGCGAAGGTTTAACAACAAACCAAGCGAACAAATTAATAGACATATACAACAAATATAAATCAGTCTTTTCTGATGAGCCCGGTAAAGTGAAAAACTTCCAGTGTACTCTACAGTTCCGAGACACAGTGGACTTTAACCGGAAGTCTTACCCCATTGCGCAATCACGAAAGCAAGCAGTAAGAGCTGAAATAGAGCAAATGATTAACCGTGACATTATAGAGAGTAGCCATTCCCCATATACAAGTCCTATCGTGGCTATTCCTAAGAAAAACGGACAAGTCCGTTTGTGTTTAGATGCGCGCGAAATAAATAAAATGATCATTAATGACAGGACTTCGCCCGGTGAGATTGAGGAGATCTTAAAACGGTTCCACGGTACCAAATACTTCACTACCTGGGATACGGTGTGCGGGTACTGGCAGGTGGAATTACTTCCACAGAGTCGCCAGTATCTGGCCTTTATATTCGAAGGGCGGAACTACCAGTTTAAGAGGTTGCCCTTCGGACTGGTAAATTCAGTCGCAGTCTTTGTGCACTGCATGGATCAGATACTTGGCCAAGAAGCACTACAATTCACCACCGTATACGTCGATGACTTGCTAGTGTCCTCAGAAACTTGGGAGGAACACTGCTACCGTGTGGAACACGTCTTACAGAAGCTAGCAGCAAACAATATTACGCTGAAATTAGCAAAATCCCATTTTATTGCTAAAGAAATACAATTCTTAGGCTTCATATTGAATGATAAGGGAATCTCACCGTTGGCTGAAAAAGTCGAAGCGATTCAGAACTTTCCAACACCTAAGAATCGAAGGCAGTTACAGTCGTTCCTGGGACTCTGTAATTATTACCGCAAGTTCCAGGAAAAGTACTCCGAACTGACTGCCAGATTTCACCTGCAACTGTCATCTAAAAATAAATGGATCTGGGGTAATGAACAACAAAATATATTAACTCTTATAAAACAAAAATTCCTTGAACCCATTATACTCCGCCATCCAGATTTTAACAAGCCTTTCTTTCTTAATTGTGATGCCAGTGACATCAGCCTCGGCACTACCGTATATCAAGAGGATGAGGAGGGCGAGCATCTTGTGATCTGTTTTGCCAGCAGAGCTTTGAACCAGTGTGAGAAAAACTATCACGTTACAGAGAAGGAATTATTGAGTGTTGTGTTCGCGTGCGGAAAGTTCCGCACTTATATTCTTGGTTATCCCGTTACCGTCCGGACAGACCATAAATCTATCTCGTTCCTTAAGAGATGTAAGTTGAGCCATGGAAGGTTAACGCGGTGGATACTATTGCTGCAAGAATACGACCTTAAGTGGGAGTATATCCCCGGAAGGAAGAATGTCGTCGCGGACGTATTGTCTAGAGTAGACATTGACAAACAGACGTTCGAGGGGGAGAAGGAGAGTATTCTGAAGGTATACCATATTCTCAGCAGCAGCGCCGGTCTACAATCAATTTTGGAACAACTAAGCACACACCAACAAGCTGACCCGAAGTTAATCACTATTATCTCAAGACTGGAAGCAGGGGATGAGACAATCTCCCAATATTATACCATACATAATGGAATCCTGTTTTCCAAACCATCATTATATAAGGAGGAATGGAAGGTAATAATTCCGACCCATATCGAGAAAGAGATAGTGTTCAATTATGTTCGATATGGGCATATGGGTGCCTTAAAGGTGGTAAAGGCCCTGGAAGAGAGCTGCCATATCAAAGACATAAATCGGAAGGTACAGAGGTACATTAGAAACTGTCGCATTTGCCAACTCGTAAAAACTAACAACGAGAAAAGAGAGGGGCAGATGATTCCAATAACCTCGCAGTCGAAACTTGAAAAGGTATTCCTGGATATCTGTGGGCCATTTCCCCGCAGTGGAGGCCGCCACCGATACAAATATCTCGTCATCATAATGGACCATTATACCAAGTTCGTGAAGCTATACCCAGCGAATCGGGCGACTACGAATAAAGTTCTTGAAATCCTGATCAACCAGTACTTCCCAACCGTCGGAAAACCGGTATCGATCATAACCGACCACGGAACACAATTCAAGGGGAGGAAATGGCGGGATACACTGCTGTTAATGGGGGTTCATACATACAAGACATCCGTATACCACCCGAGCAGTAACCCGGCCGAAAGAGTCTTGCGAGAGGTGGGGCGCCTATTAAGAACGTATTGCCATGATCAGCAGAGAAGGTGGCAAGAATACTTGGAGGCCACTGAAGAATTCCTCAACCTGGCCTACCATCCAGCCATAGGAATAACCCCATACTCCGCAATGTACGAGAGACAACCCCCTAGAGAGATCGAAGATATCTTGGAGTTCCCCAGAGAGCATAAATATATATTTGATAGAATTCAATTTCACAATAAGGTGGCCGAAGATCAGGAGAAACGGCGGAATAAATACAATAAAAGCATGGGTAAGGTTATTCATTATACCGTTGGAGAGAAGGTGTTGTTGAAGAATAGGGAATTACCCAGTTCCTTAGAGGGGATAACAAAAAAATTGTTGCTTCTGTACACTGGTCCCTATATTGTCTCAAAGGACAATAACAACAACACATACGAAATCAAGGAAATGAATTCAAATAAAGTCAAGGGTGTTTTTAACCAGGCATCCATGAAGAAATTTTATGATTAAAACCATCAAAATTCCAAACAAGGGTAAGATCACCTTACTAACAAAAAATTTGAAAAACTTTACGGCAAGAATATAAAACAGAAGTTAGAATTTAAAATAATCATCAAAATTCCAAAAACAAAGTAAGTACATCTTACTACACTATTATTAATGAAACCATTTAGAAGATATGTACAAGAAGAATTTTGAAATAATCATCAAAATTCCAAAGACAAAGTAAGTACATCTTACTACACTATTATTAATGAAACCATTTAGAAGATATGTACAAGAAGAATTTTGAAATAATCATCAAAATTCCAAAGACAAAGTAAGTACATCTTACTACACTATTATTAATGAAACCATTTAGAAGATATGTACAAGAAGAATTTTTTGAAATAATCATCAAAATTCCAAAGACAAAGTAAGTACATCTTGCTACACTATTATTAATGAAACCATTTAGAAGATATGTACAAGAAGAATTTTGAAATAATCATCAAAATTCCAAAGACAAAGTAAGTACATCTTACTACACTATTATTAATGAAACCATTTAGAAGATATGTACAAGCAGAATTTTGAAATAATCATCCAAATTTTAAAGCAAGGTAAGACCATCTTACTAAACCGGAATTTGAAATAAACATTTTGGAAGAGAATAACAAGAAGAATTTTGAAATAATCCTCAAAATTCAAAAATAAGGTAATACCACCTTACATAAAAATTATTTGAAGAAAAACTTTATGGCTATAATATAATAAGAAGAAGTTAGAATAAAATAATCAAAATTCTAAAACACATGTAAGCCCACCTTACATATCAGTTATTTATGAAAAATCTATGTGGCAATAATATAATAATAAAGAAGGAGAGAATTTAGAAATAAAACCATCTAAAGTCAAAAAACAAGTAAGGACAGCTTACTAAATATTTATTTGAAGAGAAACATTTTGACAATAATACCAAGAGAATTTAGAAAAATAAAACCAGCCAAAACACATGTAAGCCCACCTTACATACCAGTTATTTATGAAAAATCTATGTGGCAATAATATAATAATAAAGAAGGAGAGAATTTAGAAATAAAACCATCTAAAATCAGAAACAAGTAAGAACAGCTTACTAAATATTTATTTGAAGAGAAACATTTTGACAATAATACCAAGAGAATTTAGAAAAATAAAACCAGCCAAAACACATGTAAGCCCACCTTACATACCAGTTATTTATAAAAAATCTATGTGGCAATAATATAATAATAAAGAAGGAGAGAATTTAGAAATAAAACCATCTAAAATCAGAAACAAGTAAGAACAGCTTACTAAATATTTATTTGAAGAGAAACATTTTGACAATAATACCAAGAGAATTTAGAAAAATAAAACCAGCCAAAACACATGTAAGCCCACCTTACATACAAATGATTTAAGAAAAACTATTTGGAATAATATAAGAAGAGTGAATTTTGAATTGTGTATAAATCAAGTTTCCAAACCAAGAATAAGTACAACTTACCAACCAATTATTAATAAAACACTTTGGTGAGATAAACAGAAGAGATTTAATACCATATTTATGGTAAGCATAAAATATAATTACCATGTTAATAAAGGATCATAATGGGATGAATAAAGGAAACAGACTTTAGAATTAAAACAAATAATTCTGGACAATATGATCATGTATAATTTCAATATGAAGAGTAAAAACCTTTCCATAAAATGATGCCAAAGGAAATCCAAAAAAAAAATTCTTTAATACGATTAGAGTTGATACGATTTGAGTGATTGAATATAATAAAGTACAAAAACTTGTTTGGAATTATGAGATAATAAAACTTTGAAGTGGTATGAGGAGAAATTATGACCTCATTATGAAATTAATAAAAAACCATCATTCGAAAGTATAATAACAATGACAGGAATAATGTGAAAATAATATCAAAGATGTATGTAATTAAACGAATTAATATAAAATGATTTATGAATTAAATGTCAATTATGATAATGACAGTTATAAAAATTCTAGAAAATAGAACAAGTGGGAATAATAAGAACAAAGAAACAGTCTAAAAATGTCATAAAGATAGGCTACAATAAACAATGCAGATTATAATAAAAAAGCCAGAAGGTAATAAAGATTTATAACCAAAAGATTTATATGATAAGAAAAGTTGAAAAATGTAATAATAGAAGAGCTTCCAACCATAATATCAAATGAAAGAAACATCCAGTTAATGAGTCAGAAGAACAACTGAGATAGGAATATTAAAATCTCTGAGAAATATAATAAGTAATAAGTGAAGTATCCCAAAGATATTTTTTAAATAGTGACAAATGTGTACTCTTCTGAATAATTTTTAATCTCTCTGTAGATAATTCCAGCAGTATTAATATGTTTTTTGAGCAGAGATGATTTGCCTCTGTACTCAAATATGTGTGAAGTATTGGACAGCAGAGGAAAGTAGCGTACAGTGCCTCTCTGAACTGAACCAGCTCACAAAGTAGGGAACGATAGGGAGGAAATATCCCAAGGAGAAAATACTAAGAAGAAATATGAAAATGAAATAATAAATATGAAACTCAGATGACTATTACTATCAAGGAAGATCAAGTGCATTATTTAATAAATTTAATAAATTTAATTAAAAGCTAAATTAGTTGATAATAATGCTCTAATTACTAAGGCAGATAAGGGGAATACTCTTGTTGTCATGGACTTTGACGTGTATAAAACGAAAGTAAACGACTTTATTTCAAACAATAATATTAGAACCTTGAAATCTGATCCTACTGATATGTATGTCAAGACATTGAATAACAAAATCAATAATTGCGTAAATTTGTTTAGCGACTGCACACGTCGCTTCCTGAAGCCTATTAATGCTAAAGCTCCCGAACTCACTGGCCTACCCAAAATTCATAAACACGACATACCGGTCAGACCACTCGTTAATTTTACCACAGCGCCCGCATACAAAACAGCTAAAAAACTCGTCAAAGTAATCAAAGAAAACATAAATTTAAAGAACAATCATAGTGTCACAAACAACACGGATTTTATTAATAAATGTAAAAATGTTGATATACTACCAAATTATAAGTTAGCATCGTTTGATATAGTAAATTTGTATACCAACATACCAGTAAAGGAAACACTAAATATCTTAAAAGAAAATTTATTAGAGAATAATAAATTAAATATACAGACGATAAACGAGTTAATTGGTTTACTTGAAACTATCTTAGAACAAAATTACTTTGCTTTCAATAACCAATTTTTCATTCAGGACGATGGATTGGCCATGGGTTCACCTCTCTCTGGTCTATTGGCTGATGTTTACTTGAATTTTTATGAAAACTCTCATTTGCTCTCACATAACAAATTCAAAAATGATATAATATTTTATGCACGTTATGTAGACGATACCTTTCTAATTTTCAATGGTACTGTACGACAGATCGAAAACCTAAAACATTATATGAATAATATTAATAAAAACATTCAATTCACGTTGGAAACTGAAGTGGATAATAAATTGAATTTTTTAGATTTGTCTGTCACTAAACACGTAAATAAATTGAAATTTAATATTTATAGAAAACCGACTATCACTGATGTGACAATACATGCTGACTCTTATCATCCATTTTCGCAAAAGTTGGCAGCTTATAATTACTTTATCCGCAGATTGTTGGCAGTACCTCTCAGTGATGATGATTACCGTGAGGAGGTTAATACCATTAAACATATAGCTTTAGCTAATGGTTACCAAAACACGTTGATTGATAATCTCATCAAGAAACATAAAATTCGAATATCCAAGCCCCCAATAGATAAGGATGCAAAAATAACTTTTATTTCTACCGCATACACAAATATAATGCCAAAGATTCTAACCTCCACATTTAATAAATTGAATATTACTGCTACCTTCAAAACAAACAATAGTCTATTAAAAATACTACGTCATAGAAAACCCATACCTTTAGAAAAGAAATCCGGCATATATAAATTATCATGTAACGACTGCAACAGTTTTTACATTGGTCAAACGGGGAGAGGTTTCCTCAAACGATTTAAGGAACACACACCAAAACGTCACCTAAATAATCTCACTTTGTTAAATAATATCAAGTCCAACTTTGCCCGCCACTTAATCTTACACAATCATAATTATACTGATTTTAAATCTAATTTAATACCCCTACATGTGTGCAACAAAGGCCGTTACATGGACGCAATAGAGGAGTTCGAAATATACAAAGCATATAATAACATAAACAGCCGAGACTTCATATTGAATGACCACTTAAATTTTAAATCCAACCCGCTATACGATACAGCTTTGAACCTGCTTAGGCGTAATCACTCAGATAATAGTTCAGTGTCCGATCGGCTTCATCGTGGTGCGCACCATTTAGGAAGCAAGTGAATTACGTAGTGGACAATTATGTGTAACATGTGTTTTTAACGTTTGACGACCTCAATAGAGCGATTTTATCTGATGATGGAACAGATGTTCCGAAACGCGTCATTTTAATCGACGTAACGAAGTCACACGACGGATATAAGGTGATTTATTTAAGAGAATAATGCATGTCTTGTTTAGTTACCGTAACCAATACAGCAGTAAACATTTTATTTTTTAGGGTTTAGGTATGTGGTGGGTCCTTATACCTGACCAGCAGGAAGACATCCTTTGTGTTTTCACCCTACCCTTCCCTCTATTGTAGAATAACATTCAGCAAGTTTTAAAGTGAATGTCTATATTTTTGTAGCACTCAGGCAGGAGGAGTTTCTCTGTTCTTATTTTTATTACCCATCCCTCAGGGTTAAGGTATAATCATTTTTATTACAAACACCGTTATATAAAGTTGTAGGGACAAAAATGGGTTGGTCCAGTGAACTAAAAATTCAGCGTAAATAGTTCAAAACTGTCTACAACTATCGTTTATTGTAGGGATTGGTTAACTTGGCATAGAAAGTGAAAGAACAGACTTAACCAATTTTATTAACAGTTGTGAATGTTCCCACACTCAGTGCAATCTTGCTTTTGCATAGCACCTGTTATTTTGTTATAGAATTTTTATCAGTCAAACAGCTTGGAGCCAAGGAGTTCATAATTTGAGACGGTCAGGGACTGAATATTACAAATGTTCAAATACAAATGTCAATATATTAAAAAATTTCAAGGGTGAAATTAACAAAAATTATTTGATTAAAAGTGTTAAGATCCTTTTTTGTTGTAATCGTCTCTGTCATGTACCCTTTTGAGTGTAGAGGTACCAAGCTGCTGTTTGGTCATCGGTACAGGTTTCTGTTACTCATGCATGTGATATTTGGCTGTGTAAGTGAAGCCATGATGGTATAGCTACAGGATTGTACTTTTGAGCTAGAGTTAAGATCTTGCAGATTTTAATCTTGTAGACAGTTCAGTAGACCTGTTATCTTGCATGGATTTTAAACTATAATTATGAAATCTGTGTTTTGTGTAGGAGAAAACTATGGGTGTGATAAAATTTTCTATTAGGATTTTGCATCTGTATTGTAATTGGCAAGCTCTGACAAAATAACAGTATTTCATTTGTTTTTAAAATTTTTTAAATACAAAATTGTGTATTTATAGTTTAAATTTGACCGTTGAATAAGTATGTTAACGCATACTACAACTGTGTCAAATGAATTATATATAACGGATCTTTACAGCTGTCGCCGTTTCTCCATCCCCAACTTCCATTGTAACCTATTGTAGCATGTAAGTTCTAAATTTCTCGCAGTCATTGCTTCCGATACATTATCTCGCCAACTCCTCCATGGACGTCCTCTTTTCTTCCTCACCAGTGGTATCCATTCCAGTATTTTGCGGGGCCATCTGTCATCTAACATTCTCTTCACATGCCAAACCAAGTCAACTGTCTTCTTTCTATTTCATCTATTATTGTCCTGTCATTACTCATCTCGGCTCCAATAGTCTCGTTTCTAACCCTGTCTAATTTTGATCTTCTACAACTCCTGAAGAAGTCCATTTCCGCTGGCATCAGTTTTTTCTTATTTACGTTTGAAACGTTCCAAACTTCTGCTCCATAAAGGATTACACTTTGCACCCTGCTATTATATATGTTTCTTTGTATTTCTTGTTATACTTCTTTCCCATAGAAGAGAATTCAGCGTTCTTATAACGGTTCGCCCCTTGTTAACACGTTCTTGAAATCTTTGCTGCTTCCATGTTTGTTGAAAATAACGGCTAAATATTTACTTTTTTCAACACCTCTTATCCTGTCCACATCCAATTTTAAGTCCTTAACTTATTCGTTGCACATGCCATGTTCATCGTCAAACCAGCTGCCAGGGGTCAAATTAATTAAAGTGTGAAATTTCATTTACTTTGTTATCGTTTGCTCCCAGCAATTGAGAAAGAATAGTAGTATGCAGGAGAGGATACTGAGCCACTCAAGGTCATCTGATGTCAGCTGGTTGTGATCTCTTGACGTATGACATAACAGGCTGTGACATCACAGTCAGCTGACTACTCTTTCAGTACAGAGCCAGCCTTTTCGTGACTCGTGCACATGTGTTTTGGTGTCAGTTTGACCAACTTATAATGAGGGAGAAAAGATTCTCTCATGTAGGAGAAGAATGTATGAGGAAATGTGTGTTCACACCAGTGTGGCTACGTGAGGGCAGGAATGAATTTTTGAACTTGATGGCTGTACGTTTGTATGATATATATGCTGGCTCTGTCACCATCTTGTTAAAAGTCAAGCCATATGTATATGCAGACACTTAAGTGTCACAGATTAATGAAAAATCGAGAAGGCTGTGAAATCCCCCTCACCCCTCTCTCTGCGTATGTAATTAATGGACTGATAATACCAAATATCTCTGTATTAATGTTTGGAACGAATGGCAAACTTCTCCTCATGATTGATCCCATCGTTGCAACAGGCTTGAATAACTGTGTGTAACGTATTGTATATGTGTATAAAAAAAAAGAAACTCGTCTGCATTGTTCTTAAGTAAATCATCAAACATTTGTTTTCAAAATCACTGACAGTCAAAATATTGTATACTGTTTCCGTTTTTAGTTGAAAAAGATAAGCTATGGGAATTCGACCAAATTACCGACGCCATCGTGGACAATCTTATCATTAACACTGCCGACTCAAGTGCTGATTCAGGTTCCGACACAGACATGGTGGAAGGCATTGAATTATTCTCTGACAGCTGATAACACACAGTACACTGGTAAGTAATTAACAAAGCTTCTATTTTCGCTTTAAATATAGGCCTTCTTTATTTTTTTTCTTGCAATATTCAAACATTAAATAAAAAATCCATTAACTCTGCGTGTTATAAAATACCGGCAAGTCATTGTCGCTCTGAACAGTCACAAATATTACTTTGGTCTGGAATGTAAAAAGTATTACAATTTACATGTGTTTATAGAGTATCAATATTATATGTACTCCTTGTGTTAGAGTGACGCGCCTCAAATAGTGTTTCAGATGTGCCACACCTGTTTGTTTACATCAGGATTAAGCTAAGAACGGAAACAGTATACGTATGTAGTATAGAGAGTTGTAGTGTACACATCTTCTTGTGAAAGCTTTTTCGAAACACAAGAATATACAATTAAAACTTTTAAGAAAATCAAAGAAAAATGACCTAGCACATTCTTTTTTAATCTAATTCTTTCTGCGAGGGAATTTTTTCTCCCTTATTATAAGTTGATCTAACTCAGTGAAATGCATGTGTGGATGCGTGAGTGTCACAGTCTGAAGGAATACGAAAACAGCATGTGAAGTCAATCAGGTGACTGCTTATGGAAACAGATTTCTGTCTGTCTCTCCCCCCCCCACACACACACATACCAGAAAACAGCTGGCAACAACACAGCCTGTGATGTCATGATAATGTCATGGGTCGTGACGTCACAATCAGCTGACTGTTTTTGTATTTCCTCTCCTATATATACTACTAATAATTACCGTAATTAAAGTGAAAATGAAAACGTGTGCACGCAGTCAATCATGTGTTTTGTTTTTTAAGAATAGTAACATAAGGAGATGGGATTTTATGTGAATTTGTTTTTTTCAGGTTACAGGGTCACTTGACATGGATTTGAGCCTACAGTAATTTCCAACAAGCATCTATAAGTTATAGCTATACTGTTTATATACTACTACTTTATGGAAAGGTACTATTAGAACGTTCTTTATACATTCACACCTTTTAGTAAGCTAATCTGTGTTGATGTTTGGTTTATAATCAGTATTTTGCTCAGTGTTTTTAAATATTGTTTACAAAGAACTGATTGTGGTTATAAATTTTATTAAATAGAATTCTTGTTAAGTGTGGGTTATATTCCTCTGCAACCAGTGATGATGGACTTTACCGCATACTGATGGTGGGCATATTCTGTTGAATCTGCTCACCTATAATGTTGACTACAACTAGTCTGAGGTGCAGTGGAATCCTGAATGAAAACTTTTTTTTCTTGTAGATCATGAGAAACAAATTAGTGGGAAATTGTTGAAAACATGTAACAAAAGGGAATTGGAACACTTGCGCACTACTTCAGTGAGTAATTTGTGATTTTCCAGTTTTTGATTGAGAGAAGGATTTCATGTTTAGGCGTATTTAGGTACAAAATGATTTCTTTTTGCATAGTAAGTGAATTTTATACTCTTTTGGTTTTGTGATGGGTTGCTCCATAGTGTCAGTTATCATGGTTTGTGTTCCTGTTTTTATCATTAACTGTCAGTGAGAGATTTGTTTTCAATCTGTTTACCTTTTCTTTAATTTTTTGTTTTATGTGGAGTAAATGAGCTAGTGGTATATGTTGGCTATATTTTTGTTGGGCTGTATTTTTATTTTTCAAGGCAAGACCTTTCCTTATAAATACTTGACATTATTAGGTTAGGTATATACAGTCAACTCCTGATTATCCGGGATAATCACTGGCAGGGTGATCATGGATAAGTCAAACTCCCGGTTAAAGCAAAAATTGTAACCTAGTGCTTAAATGAAGGTCTTAGTTAAAAATAAAATATGTGCATACAATAAAGTAGTACGTGCCTTTTACTACACAATAAAATATCGGTATGGAGAACCATACATGACTTCCATATTCTAAGATTTATATTTAAAATCATTTTCAGCCAAACAGCCAGGGAAGGAATTTTAACAAAAAAATACTTCTTTGTTGCCAATAACGTAGTACACATATAAAAAAAAATTATCCCCTCCCCCTTCAACTATAATTTTGATTTATAGAAAATTACCCCCAGCCCGTTCAACTAGCCTCTTCATTTATAGATATTTCATCTACGTTTCTACAGTGGATTATTAAGATCTTATCAGGATACTTTATCAAAATTAAGTACTTTACTCATGTTACAACAAAAAATGTTTCAGGTAAACTGCCCTTTCCCCGTAACCGATCTTCACCAAAATCAACAGACATTGAGTTCTCTGTAGCTCAGGCACATATGTAAAAAATTATTTGATTCTGTTTGAATTTACGGCAGTTATGGTTCGTCATATAAAAAATTACCCATGTTAAAACATAAAACATGAGATTTATAAAACATATCTAACATTTATATTTAAAATCATTTTTGAAATAAAATATTTTCATAGAACCTACTAACGCTGGGGAAATCTGAGGAGCCAATCAGAGTTGGGCCTACCTGTCACTCTGCTGAATTTGGTGGAAAGCCCTGTCACTGTCGTCAAAGTATCAGCCTTGACAGGGTCCTCTTTTTCTGCAAAATGGGAGAGGCTTGAGATGGAGTGTGTGACATGGTCCCCACCTCAATGAAGAACCCATTGTTTTATAAAAATATATTTAAATTTTGAAAACTGAAAATTCTTTTCTTGTTGTAAATATTTATATTTTATAATCAAAATGACTTTATTTTTGTTACCTGGCAACAAAATTATTTTATTTTCAACAATTACCATTGTTTCAAAAAGTTTAAATAATTTTTCAAGTACTTTACTCTTGTTAAAACGTAAAAGGTTGCAGGTAAACTACCCCTTCCCCTTAACCGATCTTCACCAAAATCTAAAGGCCTCGAGTCCTCTACAATTCACTGAAGTATGCAAAAAATTATTTGATTCTGTTTGAATTTGCGGCTGTTATCGTTTGCCATACAAAATACGCTTGATAAAAAACATTGCAGGTAAACTACCCCTTCCCCTCAACCGATCTTCACCAAAAACAATAGGTCTTGAGTACTCTACAAATCAGGGCTGTATGCAGAAAATTATTTGATTCTGTTTGAATTTGCGGCTGTTATCGTTTGCCATAGAAAAAACCCTTGTTAAAAAAACGTTGTAGGTAAACTACCCCTTTCCCTTAACCGATCTTCACCAAAAACAATAGGTCTTGAGAACTCTACAATTTAGGGCTGTATGCAAATAATCTTTTGATTCTGTTTGAATTTGCGGCTGTTATCGTTTGCCATAGGAAATACCCTTGTTAAAACATAAAACGTTACAGGTAAACTACCCCTTTCCCTTAACCGATCTTCACCAAAAACAATAGGTCTTGAGAACTCTACAATTCAGGGCTGTATGCGAAACATTATTTGATTCTGTTTGAATTTGCGGCTGTTATCGTTTGCCAAAAAAAAAATTTCCCTTGATAAAAAAAAACCGTTGCAGGTAAACTACCCCTTTCCCTCAACCGATCTTCACCAAAAACAATAGGTCATGAGTACTCTACAAATCAGGGCTGTATGCAAAAAATTATTTGATTCTGTTTGAATTTGCGGCAGTTATCGTTTGCCATAGAAAAAAAATCTACAGACAGACACACACACAGACAGACAGACAGACAGACACACAGACAGACACACATACAGACACTTTTCGGAAAACGACTTTTTTTCATGTTTTGAGTGTAGTAGAATCAGAATCTGCAATAATCTCGAACACGATTTTTTTTGCCATCACCATACTTCCATTCCTTAAGGAATATGGAAGTAAAATAGTGAAATCACGTTTTTGTCAGTTAAAATAGTATACGTATTTGCAAGCAGAATAATATGTACATGCGCAGAAACAAAGCGCAGCTCCAGGCCAGCAACATCGAGCGCCACAGCACACGCTTTGATGAGGGTCGTTGCAGGGGGAGGGAGTTCTCATGAGAGTTCACCTGTGGACTAAGGTTGCCACTCCGCCAGAAGCGTAGCGGTGATCGGGACCATTCCTGTCTTTCCTATAGCAAGCATAGGCTGGCAGGGAGAATCTGCGGTTGGGAGCTAGGTGGGTTTCGGAGAGGAGTACAACATTAGCATCGTACTCCACAAGGAAAGCTGCCAGTTCGACACGACGCGCCGGATCACCATCGGCGTTCCATGCGACAAACCGAAACTAGCCATGGGTAGGGGTCGGGACAATCAATGCAACCAATGGTGTCAGGATGACCGTAAGCATGGACGGGACATCCCGAGCAGCAAGAATTTGCGGGACATACTGCTGACCCAGGCCATCTGCTGAGCCTCAATGACCAGTGGCGAACCACTGGCTGCTGGGGCCTGACTAGCCGGTGCTTAGGCCACGGAAGGTGCAGATGCTGCCTCCAGGGGAGGTGGGGTAGTTGGAGCTGGCTGCTCGAGGGCTGGCGAGAGACTTCCGAGGAGGTCGCAGGGGACTGGGCGACAGGAGCAGGCTCCTGGCCGGGTCGATTCTGAGCAGTCGGAGGTGTGCTCCTCCGGGTAGAGTGGTTTGGCGACTAGTGGCAGGCGGGCTGTTTCTTGGGCGGCTGGGTCTGTGAGGGGGGTACTGCGGGCGATGCCACTTGAGGAGACAGCACTCCGGCAGGTGGCAAGGTTCGGGGAGCCGCAGTGGGCGACAAGGCGACCGCTGCGGCGTAAGACATGGGTCCACCAGCGGCAGGTGCCGCAGGAGGAGCCGTTGATGCCGAGGCGGGTGGTTGGGCTGCCGCCCACTTCGAGGGTCGGGGAGCAGGGCGAGGAGGTTCAACCTAACGGAAGGGCCTTATTGAACTGCGGACAACCCCTAAAGTTGGCCGAATGACTGCCTTTAGGCACGTCGCAGGTTGAGGCTTCACAACGGGACAATTCTCATTGTAGGCCTCCCCGCAGCATACTCAACGCAACGGCATCTTACAAAAGGCCGATGAGTGGCCAAATCGCTGGCACTGGGAAGGCCCAGGCTTGCTGTTAAACGCCCTAACCTGTACCCGGAGGCACATAATTGATTCAAGATTATAGACTTCCGCAAAGGAACCAACCTTCTGAAGCCTAATGTTAAAGGAATCCATCTTCCTTTTACGATCTCCAGATAGGAGAGGGACAATGGAGGTAGGGAAGAATCCCTTCTCCGCCAGATCCTCCCAGATCCACAAGACAGGGGTGTCGTGGGGAATCCCGGACACCACAATCTTGAGTTCCCTCTCATCAGGAAGGGGGAACGTATGGAAAGCTCGACCGGAGTTGGCCAGGAATTTCTGGCAAGCCCGAAAGTCCTGCACTGTCTCCGGCAGCAGCCGAATGGCCGAACCTTGGCTTTTGGCCTCGATCAGTTCAGACGGCACAACTTGTTTTAGTGCCCTAAGGAGAGTGTGCCAGTCACCGCACTGAGGCATGACGATTGGCGGTATCTTGGGCGGTTTAGGTGTAGGTGCTGGTTGAGAAGGAACTGGGTTGGGTGAGTTGCGACCTGCCGACTTATAAAAAATGAATAAAAAGTGTGGAGGCAAAGGAACCTCAACTTCACAGACTGGCTCTATGAGGAGAGAAGTATAGAATTCAATTTTTTGGCTTGGAAAATTAGCAGCTGGTGAAGTTCAGTTCTGAGTATTGCTCAATCTGAGCCTTGATCAGCGCATCAATGTAATTTAAAATAAAATTTCAATTTATTCCAGGCAGAGAGATAAATTACTTTTGAGAGCGACTATAATAACTAACATCGCCTATGTCTATATGGTGTGTTGTACAATAAAAAATTTTAGTATTGGCCTACAAGAACATAGGGAATTCAAAATTTGTTATATATTATGCACCTGTATAACTGTAAAATACCTTATAACGTTTGCAGTTTACAATAGTTCATATGAAGATACAAAGAAAACTAAATTTAAGGGCCCCCGGGATAACGGCAAGAGCCCCTGACGTAAGACGTTTATGTTTATTATATAAACAACACTAATTACGCCGCAGATTTATAAATGTCCTTTTGAATGTCTTGTACTTGTTAAAACAGTAATGTTGCAGTTATTGGGCGCCCCTTGCCAAATGCAACAAGCGTCTATACTGATTTTAAACATAATAATTTTAAATAGTTGCGCGACCAAAAATTATCCGTTGTTTGGTCAAAGTTTCCCTGACGTCATGCCCCTAACCTTTGTAGCGAAGCCGGCTGCTCCGGCAAGTTCATGTTGAGTCGACCACCTGACCAAACAGGTATAGTAAACGTATAGTGAGCAGAGCTTCCCGTCGCTGCGCATCCGGTGCTTTCGGTTCGGAAGCCTCGATGACCAAGTTTATAACTTGGTTCGATGTACGGGAGTAAGGAATCTGAACATCAAGCCGTCTGCTGCATTTTCCTTTTTTCAAGATCTTCTGGAATGGACACAACATCAGTCCGCATGTTAACTAAATAAAATAATCAACATGTCCCTAGTTCGGGTCGACATTTGTTAACTAACACACTTTCTTCTGTATATTTATTTGTAAAAAAGAATAACATGCAAACATATACTTTTGTGTGGTTATATTTATTAACTTTATACACGTGTGTCCACCACACCATAATTATGGTACTTACCATACATATGTAATGCCTGTTGCTACGATCTTATTATTTGTTATGGGTCCAGGGTTTTGACTCAGCGTGAATACTGACTGAAATGGGCTTTGAAATAAAGATACTACCATTTTAAAACATCAACTATCAATATCGGTTTATTTTTCTTTTCATTTTTTACACCGGATTTTTTTATTTAATGACAATGGCGTTTTGCGCAACCAAAAACCAAAATGGCGGCCGTTACTTACATTCTATTTCTCTTATTACAACAACTAGGTTATATATTCTTATTTATCATATTACCCAATTTTTTCTGTTAACTGGGCAGCTGCCTTTCTATTAAAATGACTTTAATTATATTCGCTTAGAGGCGAAACGCAAACCAACAAGCTAGGCTGTCGAGAATTACCATTCACTCCCCACTTTCTCACTCTCACTCATTCTGAATACATTAATGCATTTTGGTTATGAATATATCTGACAGTTGTGTAAAAGAGCTCTTTAAAATTGAATTTAGGTTTTACACTTTCCTGTTTTGTAAACTAGAAGTTCTGGACGATGTCCCACATGCTGCTTTTACAGAAGTTGCGTGGTTACATTTTTTACTGTTGTTTCACTGACTCTAGGTTTTAATTTTGAAAAACTATTGTGCACTGTCTTACTTCCTCTTCCACTGATTTATAACTACATATAGAGATTACGTTTTGAAATTTCAAATCACTGGGCTGGTATAATTAGCCGGCTGCCTTTTGTAAGGTGTTACCGCTGATGCGGAGTTGTGAAGACTGGGGTCAAGCACTACGCACTTTTCTCGTATGTGTGTGTGTGCGTACGTCATTATTCTTTGTCTTTAGTCAAAGAAACGTCCTAGTTTATTACGTATTTTATGCACGTCATTCTTTTGTTAATGACGTTTGGCGTTGTTGGCCAATGAAACAGACGTATCTAGAGCCTGTATTTGTTTGTGTAACCATTTTAAGCGTTCTTATCCGCACGTCCACCGTTGATCTTGGAATGATTCTGTTGTGTCGAAACTGCGTCGTTGCAGGCAAAACCAGGGAAATTGTACTACCCATACAAATGAATGCAAAATACATTGAAATACAATAATTTGATACCTTGTATACCATAAATTTGATATCAGGTTTTTCGTACTGTTACACGCAACATGAACTGAAAAAAACACGGACGTCGCGACGAGCTGCGGTAGGCCACGAACGGAGCATCTCAAACTATCAAGTAACTGTAATGATTAGTGATACTTTGCAGGAGTTACTGTGCGAATAAAAACTAAAAGAAAGAGTAAATCGAATTTCTCACCTTTAGGTGATATGAACTAATATCTTTGAATTCAAGTACTTTGTGGTGTAAGATAATACAGAAAAACTTTCACGAACAATTCATAGCTTGCATGTTGTATGTTGCCTGTTGTAAACTGGCGTTGATTTACGATACTATTTAGTTCTTGTTGGTCGATTAACCCTGTTTTATCTTACGCAACTGTTAAATTTCAGTAAACTATTTGATCAGCATATAGCCTTTTGGTATTGTAATTAATCAGTTATAATTATTTCACTTATTAATTTTTCACTGATTGATTTACGATTGCAAACATTTCGAGGCGCATTTTGGATTCAAATAAACGGGCTGGGCCCTCTCTGTTCACTGATTGGTGATATTAAGATTTATTTGATGCACTCACCCATCCCTTTGATATTTACGTAGATATTATGGCTGTTTTAAGTACACTTTGTAGTAAGTAAGGAGATAGTAGTAGTAGTATTTTAGTTATTTCTAGTGTATTTTGTGTGTCACGTTTTTGAGTATCAGCGGTAAAACGTGGCTCAGTAACGTATATTCTTCATTTGTACATTTACCTAATTATTCACCTGTCAAATGTATTTATTCACTTTCATTATATCTCGTTTAATGACAAAGGACACGGTGTATTTCTGTGATCATATGATATCAGCAGTTAACGCAATTATGAGTACTAAACTTTTCTGAATACCTTTGTATGTTGCAGGAGGGCCCCGACACAAAGACAACGCCACACACACACACACACACACACACACACACACACACACACACACACACACACACACACACACACACACACACACACACACACACACACACACACACACACACACACACACACACACACACACACACACACACACACACACACACACACACACACACACACACACACACACACACACACGCACGCACGCACGCACGCACGCACGCACGCACGCACGCACGCACGCACGCACGCACGCACAGAGTAATGGTAAGGAGTGAGTTAGAGTTAGAGAGAGAGAGAGAGAGAGAGAGAGAGAGAGAGAGGGGGGGGGGAATAACGGGGGGAATAACTGTGATGAGAAGGAAAAAGAGTGAGCCTAGGAAACTTGTGTGTGTTTTTGAAACGGCTATCGATAATAATATTGTTACGACGGTCTACTCAATCATCGTAGGTACAGTGGTAAACAAATTACAAGACACCAATTAAGTCACTAATCACAGCTTTAATTTTTACAGTTAAACAGTTCGTAATTAACAACACGGAGTTCGTAATTAACAACACAGTATCTACAACAAATCAAATGAAAATAGTTCACATGCAATAAAATGTCCACTAAAATTAAACACAATTGTATTACAATTATACCGTCCGATTATAAAACACCACTCTTTACTAATAACCACTTGAATGCGCACAGTAATATTGCTACTATAACTCTCGAACCGCACTGTCAATATATCGCACTAATACTGAACTGAACGTCGTTGAGGACTGGTATTTATACCGCCCCAAATTACTAGATTATTTCATAATGCGCGATAGCGCCAGTATAGTTACGACGTAATTACTGGCGGCCTTGACACAGTCCGTGCGCCTGAGCGAAGTCTGGCACAGTCTAGAAAATGTGTCAAGCATGTACGCCACACACGTTACATTCCGGATCACTCTGGCACATTCGACAAACACGTAGATTGTTACGTGATGTATGTAGCACAAAAACTAAAAAATAACCATCTAACAAATAATTATCACAACATAAAAAATACGTACGAATTAATAGACAAACCAAAAGTAATAAATATAGATGATAACACATATTTCACATCATATGACATCACAAATATGTAACCAACATTCCAATTGATGAAACAATAGACATAATAATAAACAAACTTAAAGAACAAAAGAAGATGCACAGTATATAACTGAAATAAAAAATAGCCTCCAACTAATACTAAAACAAAATTACTTTTGAATTCAATAGCAAAATTTATCAACAACAAAAGGATTGGCAATGGGATCTCCATTATCTAGCATTATAGCTGAAATATTCTTACAACATATAGACACCAAAATACAAAATATTATAAAATCCTTGATCCAAATGGCATTTGGATAAGATATGTAGATGATGGGCTATATATATATATATATATATATATATTACTATAATACTTATAACTATTTTACCTCAAGATGTATTTTTTCCTTTAGGGACATGTTTCGGGAGATCCTGTTCTCCCATCTTCAACCTTCGCCATCTTGCTTCTGGTGCAGTATTTGTGTGTTGGCTTCTGGATGTTATTATGGTGGTTTGTTGGTCTTTGGTCCTTCAATGTTGCATTATTGTGTGTGGTTGTGGTATCTGTTTTTGTATTTTGTGTATTTTCGATGTTGAGTGCTTTGAATATTGTGTCATGTCAAAGCACTCAACATCGAAAATACACAAAATACAAAAACAGATACCACAACCACACACAATAATGCAACATTGAAGGACCAAAGACCAACAAACCACCATAATAACATCCAGAAGCCAACACACAAATACTGCACCAGAAGCAAGATGGCGAAGGTTGAAGATGGGAGAACAGGATCTCCCGAAACATGTCCCTAAAGGAAAAAATACATCTTGAGGTAAAATAGTTATAAGTATTATAGTATTATATACATCAAGAAACGGACTGTAGCAGAAAGTGATTGAAATATATATATATATATATATATATATATCAAGTAACAAAAATACAAATGCGAATTCCTTTGCCGCATTACTTAACAGCAAACTGCGTCTCGCCTTTGTTCCAAACACAGTTCCCTATACCATGCATTCTGTTATAATGAAAATAACGTTGCACAATAATTTTCTGAAATCCCGCACCAACATGAAATACATAAAATTGTAAATACCCCATACTGTAAAAAATAAAAACACCCACATTTTTGACACGTTACAATACCCCCTCGATGAGAATTCTGCTGTCCACAACAGAAGAAATCTCATCGATAAACCCCGAAGAGGACCGGTGAGGAACTGGTGCCAACAACCCCCTTGTTCTTAATCTGCATGGGTACACGACCCCCCTGGCTTAGCGACTATGGACTCATCTGAACGAGATCACTGGACTTCTCCGTAAGAGATCCCAACACCGAGAAATCGAACCGACAAGTACCACAGCCCACCTCACCTTCTAACATGCTACCCCCAAAATCCTCCATCCCTGGCTAAAATTATCCCAGATCCTCCACCGATATGTTTCCCCTTTTATGCAAGCTGGGCTGCCTTTAGCAGATACTGGGCTCACACACTCTCACTTTACATGTTGACATAACGCATTGTAAAATTGAAAAATTCTTTTAAAATTTATAGAAATAAAAAAATTCAAAATTCAAAATAATATATTTTACCAAAAAAATTCTCTTCCTTGTTTTTCTGTTTTATTTCAAATGACTTAACTTAGACATTCCTCCTAATCAAAACATATCCTTAATCTAACATGTGAATCACTTATAGTCTACCAATACAATGCAATACAATAAAATAAACATGGTTAATACACACATAATAAAATAGTCATTACTCAAAAATATTCATTCGCTGGCAGGCGAAAAATCAAGATTTTTTTTTTTTCAAAAATTAAAATTTCCAAAAAATTTGCGAATCCAAAAAAAATTTTAATTTTATTTAAATGTTTCCTTTATCTGTAGAAATTATTTAATACTTGGTTTAAATTGATTAAATAAACAAATTGAATTGACTTCCTACTATACAAGCTTAGTATGTATATGACCTCATCAGCTGATCGGAACTAGGTCAAGTTCAAGACCCTTGACTTACATATGTTATGCACAATTTCTGAAAATACATACAACATCTGTGACATCCTAATTTTACACACAAAACTTAATAAAATAAAACATTAAAAAAAACAAAATATTAATATAAATAATAAGCAAATTGACATTTAAATTATTTAAAATAAACAATTCTTAATTTTACATTACCAAACTCTATCAAAGTTTTGTCACTGGTTTAAAAAATGAAAATTTTATATCTTTATCATAAATCTCTCTCTTTGCTTAATAATCTTATTCTACACTACTGTGGGTGATGTAAATATTTATTCTCATTGACGGTACTAGATCTGTATACATATAAAATAATCTTTCTTCCCCTGACTCTAATATTCATCAACTTCAATTACCATGACACCCATCTCTATCAAAACATCTATCCCAAAACACTCTAACCCCTACTTATCATTAAACTCAAATCGCCACCTTCTCTCTACATATAAAAAAATACTCTCTAACCCTTTGTACATAGGATGTGTGTTTCCCCGCCCCCAAAAAAAACAACTCCCTTATTTGGCCCGTGGATTCTACCTAAGGCGGCCCCTCCTCATTAAATTGGTACCAATTCCCGTCCCAACATATCATTTTGTTGCGAACTCCCACATTACACTACCCCCTAATACAAAATTGCCATCCCCAAAAATCTCAATCTCATTACCTTACTACAACTACAACAAAATAACATCATTAATTATAGACAACAATATATCACTCCAAGGCTCTACATAAATCCTCCACTACTACTGTGTCAACATCAATACTTCTCAAAATTCTATAATATACATTACTTCAAAACAACATTACATTATATCATCTCTACTATTTCAACTTCACTTGGAATTCAATTTGGACAGATCTCTATGTCCCATAAAATATTCATCACCCAAAACTATCTCTTATTATCTTGCATAAATTGTTACTTTATTTCTCATTTTATCAAGTTATTTTTTACCATTACGTTAAAACATCTGTAATACATTAAAACATTACATTGAACCCTAATTACTTGGAACATTTATAAACCATTTTACCAGTGACCTGTTATTGCTGATCAGCTGATCTCCTAACACAATGAAAACACATCTCGAAATTGAACAAATTACATGAAATAGATATATATATATTTATTTATCATTACTTCTCACCACCTTGTTTCCCCTCTTTCTGATTCTGATCATTTATGTTAACCGCCTGCCAGACGTTTAATTATTGGCTTAGTTTAAAGTGTACACATATAATGAAAACACATATTTTATCAACACCTATATCTAACTCACAACAATAAAATAATACACTTAAAATTATAGCATGGACAACTTGTATTGAAAATATGAGCATCTAGTTATTTGAACAGAGCGCAAGCATTTTTATTGGATCAAAATTTGAATTAGCAAAAAAAATTTTCAAATGAAAATGAATTTTCAAAATTCATTATTAATAATCATTATCTATCATTTTTCATTTATTATTAAAATTTTTAATTATCATTTTTATTAAACACAATTATTTCAAATAATCTCACAATTGCATTAAAATCTTAGTGACGTCTGTAAACATTTTTTTTTTTTTTTACATGATTCTAAAATTTTTCTACTTACAATCCATTTAACATGATATACACCCAAAACATAATCACCATCATCTCTGAAACATTTCACAAAAATATTAGTTTATATTAAATAATTTATCATTCATTACCAAATTTCCATCTCGTAAAATAAATTAAATTCACAAAAAAATTTAATTACACAACATTTAAATAATCAATCACAATATTTAAGCATATCAAATTGGTTCAATTTAATTAATTATTAACAATACAAAATTCATTACCAGCATAACAACTATTATTAGTCAATTACTGTTTTCAAAATTAATTCTGATATTTATTTAACTTGCAAAATATTTATATTATTATTACAACAATCCTCTTACGTACACACATTATTTACTTAACATTCCACCATGCACACAAATAAATTCACTATATTTTATTTACAAACTCTTGTTATTAATTGTTCAGTTTTTCCGCACTTCATTTGTCCAAATTTGCCATGTCAAGAACCATAAAACATAATGTTTATACTGTCTTATATTGTTTTAATAGTTTATCCTCCATCGTCAAAAAGATACCTCACATATTTATAGCATAAATGATTTTTATTTACATCCAATTTATTATTATTATTCTTATCATAAACCATTACCTCTATGTCATTCATCTTCCCTTTTATTATTTCATAAGACTTGTCACTATTATTTGTTTTTATCCCGCCTCCATGAATATTTGTTGTTACACCCAGGTAAGTTATTTTCTCATCATATTCCTCCACTACAAGTACACTAATTCTTCCTACAGGTACATATTTATCATCAATATAATCATTGTCTACTACTACACAAGGTATGTCTACATTATTTATCATAATTCTCTTAATATCCATCTTCTCTATCAGCTCTACATAACCTCTATTTATCTTGAACCACTCTAACTCTTTCTCTCTCTCATAATCACTTTCATCACAATACCTGTCATAACACCACTGACCTACTTCACTCCATGCAAAGGGCACAACAAACTTACTATACCACTTCCTGGCTTTTCCAGGTTTACAAAAAATTAGGGGACTGCTTGAAGACACCTTGTCTTCCACATAATTAACGGAGGAAACTCTGTCCTCAAAAATCACTAATAGCGGAGTCCTTACTCCACTTACATCATGGGGAAAATTTGCCCTTTGCCACCCTAACCTTTCATCACACTCTCTCTCAATTTCATCAACACTCGCTAACATTTCGTTATTAAATTCTACTTCACCACCAACTTCATCATCACTATTTGTTTTCACTACATCATTCTTAAATAGCTCGTTTTCAATTATTTTATCACTGTTATTTATTAATTCATTTTTACAACTGTAACTTACCTTGTTAATTATTTCTTCGCTATTATCAAAGACATTATTACCACTTACCTGTGTTAACTCAACTTCTGTATTCTCTTTTAACTGACCTCTATTCTCCTCCCGCTTCTCGTCTTGTTTTTTCAATTCCTTGTTGAATTCCTTGGTATTACTAACCATGTCATCTAACATTGCGTTTTGTTTATCCAAATGTTCATTAAACTTGTTGCACATCATAATCATCATATTCATCATCTGTGTCTTATAATCGGATTCACTCATTTCCTTGTTACTTGCCTCATTGTCTGTCACCTGATCGACTTTATTTTTGTTAACTTGGTCTATCTCTCTACCTTTATTTACCACCCCCACGCTCTCATCATTATCACTAGGCCTATTCTCTGTCTTATTCTCTACCACTGTTATTTCAACTATCTTAACTTTATCACTGGTCATCTCCCTATGTTTATTAATTTCTGCGAATATTCCTTCCTCTTGTTCTTCCATTCGTGTTAATCTATTGTCTAAATTACCCCATTCCTCGTCTGTCATCTCCCCCACAACACCTCGAAATTCTTTCTCCCACTCATCCCACGCAAAATCACTATCATTACTCTGTATTATAGACATTTTTAAAGTTCGTTTGTATAACTCTTATATATAAAACTACTATTTTTCTATACTCAAACACCTAACAACTACTGTGAATCACACCACAAAACATAACCTACGTGAATATGTGCGATACAATTTTTTATACATTCGTCATTACCACATCCTATTTTCTGTGTATTAAAATAGGTCTATCTCGTATAAAATTACAATTAAACGAAAATCCTGGCAGCACGTCGCCAAATGTAACAATAAAAAAGACGCCAAAATATATTCAATACATAAAATCCACTACCAGGACTTACCTGTTACAATTACGCTTACCTGCTGCAGAAATTTTATCAGAAGCCCAGAGTCGCCACCTATATCTTTGAAGGACAGATATGGAGACCTTTACACTTTACCTTAATAAAACGGACAATTTAGCAATCTGACCCCACCCAATTAATAATTCAGAAAGATTCCGGTTCGTTAGACGAATTTTTTAACACAGAAATGAGAACGTGGTAATGGCGAAATAACTTAGACTAACACATTGTTTTGAAGCACACACACACACACACACACACACACACACACACACACACACACACACACACACACACACACACACACACACACACACACACACACACACACACACACACACACACACACACACACACACACACACACACACACACACACACACACACACACACACACACACACACACACACACACACACACACACACACACACGCACACACGCACGCACGCACGCACGCACGCACGCACACACGCGCATACACACACACACACTCACACACACACACACGCACACACACACACGCACACACACACAGAGTAATGGTAAGGAGTGAGTTAGAGTTAGAGAGAGAGAGAGAGAGGGGGGAATAACTGTGACGAGAAGGAAAAAGAGTGAGCCTAGGAAACTTGTGTGTGTTTTTGAAACGGCTATCGATAATAATATTGTTACGACGGTCTACTCAATCATCGTAGGTACAGTGGTAAACAAATTACAAGACACCAATTAAGTCACTAATCACAGCTTTAATTTTTACAGTTAAACAGTTCGTAATTAACAACACGGAGTTCGTAATTAACAACACAGTATCTACAACAAATCAAATGAAAATAGTTCACATGCAATAAAATGTCCACTAAAATTAAACACAATTGTATTACAATTATACCGTCCGATTATAAAACACCACTCTTTACTAATAACCACTTGAATGCGCACAGTAATATTGCTACTATAACTCTCGAACCACACTGTCAATATATCGCACTAATACTGAACTGAACGTCGTTGAGGACTGGTATTTATACCGCCCCAAATTACTAGATTATTTCATAATGCGCGATAGCGCCTGTATAGTTACGACGTAATTACTGGCGGCCTTGACACAGTCCGTGCGCCTGAGCGAAGTCTGGCACAGTCTAGAAAATGTGTCAAGCATGTACGCCACACACGTTACATTCCGGATCACTCTGGCACATTCGACAAACACGTAGATTGTTACGTGATGTATGTAGCACAAAAACTAAAAAATAACCATCTAACAAATAATTATCACAACATAAAAAATACGTACGAATTAATAGACAAACCAAAAGTAATAAATATAGATAACACATATTCACATCATATGACATCACAAATATGTAACCAACATTCCAATTGATGAAACAATAGACATAATAATAAACAAACTTAAAGAACAAAAGAAGATGCACAGTATATAACTGAAATAAAAAATAGCCTCCAACTAATACTAAAACAAAATTACTTTTGAATTCAATAGCAAAATTTATCAACAACAAAAGGATTGGCAATGGGATCTCCATTATCTAGCATTATAGCTGAAATATTCTTACAACATATAGACACCAAAATACAAAATATTATAAAATCCTTGATCCAAATGGCATTTGGATAAGATATGTAGATGATGGGCTATATATATATATATATATTGCGACAACACAAATTACAAAACTATTGGCGCATAGGATATGATAGTATGTGTATTTCAAATTACAAGTCTATATTGGAGGGTTTAAGATTATTTATTGTACAAACACAAGTTATAGTTTATATGGTATATTTGAAATGTACAGAATGTAATGTATGATATAGAGTCTTTCTTTTAAAATGTTAAATAATGTTCATACGCAAGACGTGATACGTTACATAAGAAGACTCCCACGATGATGTTGTTGAAGAGAAGGGCCGGTCTTTGCGGTATAGATGGTTCGTCAGGTGTGGCTTACAAATGACAGACGTTTCACCAGAAACGTTTACAGCTGGGCTGGCGTCCTGTAACAGCTTGGCTGATGTCCTGTAATAGCTGGGCTGGTCCTATAACAGCTGGGCTGATGTCCTGTAACAGCTGGGCTGATGTCCTGTAACAGCTGGGCTGATGTCCTGTAACAGCTGGGCTGATGTCCTGTAACAGCTGGGCTGATGTCCTGCAATTCCCACGATGAATCCGACACTTCGCACACACAACGGTACTACGGAATAATTACATGCAAAACTTAAATAGAGTTTAAGACCAAGTAATATCTCAGGTGACAGTGAGTTTAATCAATAACGGTATATTGAGCTTATACCTCTCCGGCTTCTTCAAGTGTTCTCGCGAATAACAAGGTCTACCGCGATCAGCAGACCACCCTATGAGGAAATCTTGCACTAGCACGGAAACGTCTTGATGGAACTATTGCGTAACAATTTATACTACTGTCACTGCGGAAAATCTCGCACAGTGAAACAGTTACACTCACTTCTTACACACGTAATACTACAATATTAATATCGTGCGTAAAGATATAAAATCAATTGTTATGCGTCACACGCGTTACTATCCCCGAAAAGTCTTAACAGATCCTTGCAAGCGGTATAATCTTGTACAAGGAATTGTATGTACCGTTCACGGTAGCAGCAGTGAAGAACTGCTTGTAATTTTACGCACAATGCGTTAAAACCCTGGTGTGTGCAAATGTACCACACACACAGTTCTGAGCCTTCCCGTTTCACTAACGACGAATAGTTTTTACAACACCTTGCAAGCGGTAGAATTCTTGTACAAGGAGTGCACGTTCCGTTCGCGGTAGATGGCGTAGAAGAACTATCGTAATTATACGCGTAATGCGTTTAAACACTACTGTGTGCAGATGTACTACATACACAGTTCTGAGCCTTCTCGTTTCACTAACGACGAATAGTCTTTACAACACCTTGCAAGCGGTAGGATTCTTGTACAAGGAGTGCACGACCCGTTCGCGGTAGATGGCGTAGAAGAACTGCCTGTGTAACGACAGGCATAAGAAAATTTCCAACCACCAGTCAGCATTCTATTGGTGGATGGAAGTCACATGGTTAGTAAAGTGACCAAGCACTTTTCATGCAGTAGAGTGCATTTACTTTGAAACAGCATGCATAGCGGTAATCAGATTACTCGTATCTCATGCATGCTGACTACATACTAATAATATACAAGAACGTAAACAATAGTCCGACAGGTATAGGGATTGTAGCGATACACATGTCTCAGTTCAGCTAATGTCAAAACAACGATAATACTTCACGCACCGCCCGGGAAACGTTTACCACTCGCGCACGCGCGCACATTTCCACTAACACAGTACATGGATCACCATAAATAATAATGCACAGTTTTTTTAAACTAAACCCTTAACCTTACTAAATACAATTGATAACAACCAAACTTAACCATCTACCAAAATATAATATGAATGTCCGTTGTCTGTGTAATATATGACTTGCCCCGCCTATCATGATCCTGTGATTCGTTGCAGGATTAACTCCCTCCCGCATAAAAAAAAAA
The DNA here is from genome assembly GCA_034769895.1 of Magicicada septendecula. Classification (NCBI taxonomy): domain Eukaryota; kingdom Metazoa; phylum Arthropoda; class Insecta; order Hemiptera; family Cicadidae; genus Magicicada; species Magicicada septendecula. The sequence continues at coordinate 15,533,405 of CM068370.1, forward strand.
TTTTTTTTTTTTTAGTTAACAACACAAAATAAAAATTTTTTTTTTTTTTTTTAATATACCTAAAACAACTTCCTAATCCTGAAATAATAATAATACCCTCGAACTAAAATCAAATAAACATCCTCAATTAATACTAACAATTCCAACTGTCACTTTGACAGAAGCATCAATTCACAAGACACGTGGTAACCTTCAAACCAAAACAAACACACATGTTCTTGACACACAGATAACGACATCTAATGCAGGATCATAGCGTACACAGACAACATTCCTTATCAAAACTAGATTATTGTTCATTCACAGAGCCAACTTACATACAACATTTAAACCTGAATTGACAAATTTAAATCACTACACATTCTTACCCCTATATCCTGACATTTATTTCTAAGTTTACGGATCCTTTGTATAATACTTCCTCAATGAGGACGCATGGAATTTACCAATCGCACGGTTGGTATTTGGGTTGGTTAAGATAAAAGTATTTTTCCCAACTTGTTCCGACAGGGTATACGGACCATTATACAGCCTAAAAAACTTCGCAGCTGTGTTGTCCTCCCTTCTTCCAACATTTAATGCTCGTAAAAGCACACTCTCTCCAGTCTTGAACTTGACTAGTTTATGTTCCGCATTAAATTTTTCCGTGCGCTCCTCGGCGCACTTTTTAATGCGTCTTCTAGCTTCGATTTTCTTTACCTCAACTGGTATAGGCATATTAAACTATCTCTAATTACGGCAGGATATAGGCCGGACACTACAAAGTTTTTCTTACAATTAACATCTTTCACATTTGATTTATTGAACTGCTTTTTATAGTTACCCCGGGCTTTTGAAACTTCATTCCTACCTTTACGTGTACTAGTTATTTTGTTGCACGGACTCACGCCGTGCAGCCTTACATGTTTTTTTGACTGTTCTATATCGGAATCCTCTTCCGCTACTACTGCTACTTTATTGGCATTAAATTTTTGATTGGTATTTCTATTAGACATCTTAGGTCGTTGTTGTTGCGACTGTGTTTGCTTGGTTTGATTCTGATATTGAAAACTTTTATGCGGTGTTTCATTACTGTTACCATTTATATTCGGGTTGTCGATACCTTCCCATTTTGCAAGTAATGTGAGTAGCTCATTCCACGACTTAACTCCTTGCGTAAGGACGGCCACCTGTATCCCGCGTCCAAAGTGGTGCGCAAGTTTACTTACCATGTCAGGTTCGGTTAAGCTAGGCTCAAGATATCTAGCTCTGGATATCAACTGCATCACATATTCATCTTTAGGACCTCTGGTATTGGAATATTTTCCAAACTCCAGCTGCGTACGTATCTTCCGCTGGATCTCCTCATTCCAGTATCTAGCTCTGAAATGTCTTACCAGGTCTTCCAACGTATTGATTTTATCCTGGACGATACTAAACCACTCCGCAGCGGTACCCTTAAGTCGCCGCACTATGAAATTAATTCTATCCGCTTCACTTAAGGTATCACCAATTTGCTCCAGATCCCGCTGGCAACTTTGAATGAAATCCATGGGGTTTTCATTCTGCCGTCCATAAAATCTTTGCTGTGAATTAACGTCATCCAAAGTCTTATATACATACGTAGTACAGTTTAGTGGTGACGAGGTACTTTGCAATCGTGACACTTGCTGTTGCAGCTCTTGAATCCGCACGTCTTGCTCAGCCATTAATTCACTCACCGTGGATCTGTGTTGTATTACCTGCTCCTCCACTCCAGCGAGTTTCGCACCATATTCATTAAGTCGTGACTTATTAACCTCCAAACTCGCCTCTATATCAGCTTTCATAGCTTCCACGGTCTCGCTAATACGCTTTTCTGCCGCTTCTATCATTTGTTTGCTGAAATTTTCTCCATCTTTTCTTCCATGGTTTTCATCTTCGCTAATATGGCCGCTAAAGCATTCTCTATCCCTTGTGACTCCGCCATATTGATTAAAATTTAATTTAAAATTTAATAAATTTAAATTTATTGATTTATACGCAAAGCAAGTTATTATTATCACAACAAGATTAGAACATATGGTAACCAGTTTATATGCACGCAGAAAAAGCAGTTCAAAATATCAACATGTAAATACCTTATCTAACATACAACAACTAATAATCTACCTCCAATATACTGATAAAATCTGTTCATATACGATATACAAGAGAATATGCACACTTGAAAAATTATATCCTCAGCTTTTCACATGAACAATACACATACAATTATTACGTTAATTATATTTATACGTCGGATTTTTCCAACAAATTTTATATTCATAGACAAATATGTAATAGCGTAAATTTCCGCTATTTTACGAGCCCTACGTTGCTAAGCGCCAAAATATCTCTATGCGACAACACAAATTACAAAACTATTGGCGCATAGGATATGATAGTATGTGTATTTCAAATTACAAGTCTATATTGGAGGGTTTAAGATTATTTATTGTACAAACACAAGTTATAGTTTATATGGTATATTTGAAATGTACAGAATGTAATGTATGATATAGAGTCTTTCTTTTAAAATGTTAAATAATGTTCATACGCAAGACGTGATACGTTACATAAGAAGACTCCCACGATGATGTTGTTGAAGAGAAGGGCCGGTCTTTGCGGTATAGATGGTTCGTCAGGTGTGGCTTACAAATGACAGACGTTTCACCAGAAACGTTTACAGCTGGGCTGGCGTCCTGTAACAGCTTGGCTGATGTCCTGTAATAGCTGGGCTGGTCCTATAACAGCTGGGCTGATGTCCTATAACAGCTGGGCTGATGTCCTGTAACAGCTGGGCTGATGTCCTGTAACAGCTGGGCTGATGTCCTGCAATTCCCACGATGAATCCGACACTTCGCACACACAACGGTACTACGGAATAATTACATGCAAAACTTAAATAGAGTTTAAGACCAAGTAATATCTCAGGTGACAGTGAGTTTAATCAATAACGGTATATTGAGCTTATACCTCTCCGGCTTCTTCAAGTGTTCTCGCGAATAACAAGGTCTACCGCGATCAGCAGACCACCCTATGAGGAAATCTTGCACTAGCACGGAAACGTCTTGATGGAACTATTGCGTAACAATTTATACTACTGTCACTGCGGAAAATCTCGCACAGTGAAACAGTTACACTCACTTCTTACACACGTAATACTACAATATTAATATCGTGCGTAAAGATATAAAATCAATTGTTATGCGTCACACGCGTTACTATCCCCGAAAAGTCTTAACAGATCCTTGCAAGCGGTATAATCTTGTACAAGGAATTGTATGTACCGTTCACGGTAGCAGCAGTGAAGAACTGCTTGTAATTTTACGCACAATGCGTTAAAACCCTGGTGTGTGCAAATGTACCACACACACAGTTCTGAGCCTTCCCGTTTCACTAACGACGAATAGTTTTTACAACACCTTGCAAGCGGTAGAATTCTTGTACAAGGAGTGCACGTTCCGTTCGCGGTAGATGGCGTAGAAGAACTATCGTAATTATACGCGTAATGCGTTTAAACACTACTGTGTGCAGATGTACTACATACACAGTTCTGAGCCTTCTCGTTTCACTAACGACGAATAGTCTTTACAACACCTTGCAAGCGGTAGGATTCTTGTACAAGGAGTGCACGACCCGTTCGCGGTAGATGGCGTAGAAGAACTGCCTGTGTAACGACAGGCATAAGAAAATTTCCAACCACCAGTCAGCATTCTATTGGTGGATGGAAGTCACATGGTTAGTAAAGTGACCAAGCACTTTTCATGCAGTAGAGTGCATTTACTTTGAAACAGCATGCATAGCGGTAATCAGATTACTCGTATCTCATGCATGCTGACTACATACTAATAATATACAAGAACGTAAACAATAGTCCGACAGGTATAGGGATTGTAGCGATACACATGTCTCAGTTCAGCTAATGTCAAAACAACGATAATACTTCACGCACCGCCCGGGAAACGTTTACCACTCGCGCACGCGCGCACATTTCCACTAACACAGTACATGGATCACCATAAATAATAATGCACAGTTTTTTTAAACTAAACCCTTAACCTTACTAAATACAATTGATAACAACCAAACTTAACCATCTACCAAAATATAATATGAATGTCCGTTGTCTGTGTAATATATGACTTGCCCCGCCTATCATGATCCTGTGATTCGTTGCAATATATTACTATAATACTTATAACTATTTTACCTCAAGATGTATTTTTTCCTTTAGGGACATGTTTCGGGAGATCCTGTTCTCCCATCTTCAACCTTCGCCATCTTGCTTCTGGTGCAGTATTTGTGTGTTGGCTTCTGGATGTTATTATGGTGGTTTGTTGGTCTTTGGTCCTTCAATGTTGCATTATTGTGTGTGGTTGTGGTATCTGTTTTTGTATTTTGTGTATTTTCGATGTAAAGTGCTTTGAATATTGTGTCATGTCAAAGCACTCAACATCGAAAATACACAAAATACAAAAACAGATACCACAACCACACACAATAATGCAACATTGAAGGACCAAAGACCAACAAACCACCATAATAACATCCAGAAGCCAACACACAAATACTGCACCAGAAGCAAGATGGCGAAGGTTGAAGATGGGAGAACAGGATCTCCCGAAACATGTCCCTAAAGGAAAAAATACATCTTGAGGTAAAATAGTTATAAGTATTATAGTATTATATACATCAAGAAACGGACTGTAGCAGAAAGTGATTGAAATATATGTATATATATATATATCAAGTAACAAAAATACAAATGCAGATAACATATTAAAACAAATCAATAACATACATCCAAAAATACAATTCACAGAAGAAAAAGAAAATCACAACAAAATCAACTATTTAGACATAACCATCACAAGATACAATAACCACCTACAATTATGCAATATACAGAAAACCAACTTCCACTAACATCATTATACCTAACCATTCTGACCACCCACCACAACATAAAATGGCAGCATTCTATTCACTATTTAACAGAATGTACAAAATACTCCTAAACAAAAAAGGAACAGACAAAGAAAGAAATATAATATACCGTTATTCCGGGGCCCCTTGGATTTAGTTTTCTTTCTATCTTCATATGAAATTGTTGTAAGCTGCAAGCTTGGTAAGGTATTTTACAGCTATACAGGTGCATAATATATAATACAATTTTGAATTGCCCTTCATGTTCTTGTAGGCCAGTACTAAACAATTTTATGTATTTTTACGAACACAAGAAATATTGTTTCTAAATTGAAATTGGTATAGGTTGCTATGATGCGACAAAAATTCATTAAACATTGTTTAGATTATATATGTATTAAAATAATGCCAATTGTATCAGACCATTGAATTGATTTTACAGTATATACTTTACGCGTGTAGGGTGGAGTGAAAAAGCTTGCCAAAAAAAGTTAGCTCAATTTATTAGCCTGTATGCGGAAACGTTGCTACCTATAAGTGTAGTCATCAGTGTGAAATTTGAACTTCCTACAACGTAATCTTTGGCTGCCAATTTGTCACAGAAATCTATTAACATTTTAAGATTTATGAATTTTTCGTGCAACTTTTCGCTTGTTTTCTGTGTGAAAACAACCCAGAACTCACCACGTGGAGGTGACTGCATATCGAGTTCCACCACCCTCCCACCCTTTGTCTTTAAACATTTAGGTTAATTGCCTCATAGAACTTGGAGATATTGACTTTTGGTTTCAAATTTGGGTAATGCAATTCTAGATGCTACTCTTGATCTTATGAATCCATCTCGTGCGTCGTTACCAGACACCGCAGCTGATGCTTCAGTAACTAATTTGATGGCAGACCAGCTCTCAGCACCTCCTAGACTGTGTAGGCAGCTTTGGAGGGGGAAATCAGTAAACGCAAAATTACATTCAACAGTCGCTAATCCTGAATGTTAGTGACAGAGACGAATAGTTCTGACGAGGGCCGAACTGCACCAACTGGGAATTTTAACATTTTCATAATACTGCCATTCGCGATTACAGTAGAACTCCAGTTATCCGAATCGCCAATTATCCGAATCGATATCAGGAAATGGCATGGAATAAAATTAATGGAATTTCGACAAAACAATCAAATCAAGGAAAAAAGAGAAGAGGCAATGAACAAGAAGGAAGAGTAAAAAAGATTAAAAGAAAGTGTCGAAGAAAATGTAGCTGTATCAACTGAAGACATCCAGAAAACCATTGTACAAATTTTTGGCTGTTCCGAGTGTGACGTGGACGACATAAACGAGTGGTTGCAGGGGGAGCCTGGATATCAAATTTTAGACGATGATGAAATTATCCAAAGTGTAACGATAAATCTCAGCAGGTGGACGAAGACGATGTCAACGTTGCTTCATTTGAACCGGAAAAGGAACCTATGACGAGTGAGGCATTCGCTTGTTTTGACACTGCCTTAAAGTGGATGGAACGGCAGCCTGAATGCGACTATGTGCAGCTTCTTTCCGTCAAGCATTTGCGGGACCTGGCTGCACTCAAATGAGTTTCTACGTCAAAACAATTAACTTTGTTTGACATGTTCAACTGAAAAATCATAATTGTGTGAGTATTATTTTAAATTTTTTGTAGTAAAAGTGAACTTTTTGCAAAACACATGTGACCTGGTTTTTATTAAGATACTGTACTATAAAAATAAACAAAAGTGATTTTTCAGCAATTTTTGCGTTTTATTTCATAACATAACCTTTTTCTTATGTTTGTTCCAATTATCCGAATTTCTGCATATCTGAGTTACGTCTGGGAATCATTAGTTCGGATAAATTGAGTTCTACTGTATTATGATTTTTACCACATGATTTGTCCGTTTATCTTCAGTTTTGTGTCAGATTTCTATGTTTCATTTAGAATGCAATGAAAATGTGGGCAGTAAAGTCTTAAAATCAAATAACATAGTGAAGTAATTGTATTCTAAAAATAAAGTGTGTTTAATATTGTCATTAAATAATTATAGTAACGTTAAGCTGACCGAAGCGTGTATAACCGTCAAAGTATTTGCTGGTATTTTTGTGTGTTCAGTTCAGGTATTTCTTATTTTTGCGTTCAGCTCATTGATTTGGTAAAATGAATAGTGTTCAATCTATTTTAAAAACAAATTTTTTTTCTCTATTAAAGATAAATGCAAAATGAAGGAACTCTGTAGGCCACTTCCCGTTTTAAATATTAAACAGAAATGTTTAACTATCCTTTTATTTTAACTATATGTTTTTAGAATAATTTACAAACAGCTTAAACACAACTTAATATTAGGCCTACTAAGAGTTGTTAATAGTTATGTCTTCATGTTGCGACTCACCCCGTGTGTTATTTGGAATGGGATAATTATAAGAAACCTTATCTTAGTAGAAACCTTTAGACATTAAACCACCAACTGTCAGAACCACGAGCCGCCACTGGGGTTCACATAGTACAGATGAAATAAAATTTGACATTCAGCAAGTAAAATATTGTGTCAAATTGTAACCCCTCTTTAACTTGGGCTGTTAAAAAAAAGATTATTTTTTTGAAAAATTTTTTTTTTTTTGAAAAGAGGGGTCACAAGTTAATTAGAACTAGACCAAAGCCTGGATCCAGTGAGACGGGACTTGCAATGAAAACTCATAAATTAAACAATTAATAAAATCCCTTTTATTATTCTATCTCCATTGATAAACAAAATTAATAACAAAATCAATAAACATAACAGTCAGAAATTTATTATCCCCTTAAATGGTTAATTAAAATAATTTATACACCTTCAACAATGTCACCTGAAAATTATTAACACATATAAAATTTATTTGTTATCTCTCTTTAAAATGAATTAATATTTAAAATCATTACTATTCTTTAAATAAAGTTTCCTGTAAAATATTAATAATATAAAATTTATTTTCTATGTTCTCTTTAAAATGATCCATTGAACTTAATGGAGATAATTTTTATAGACTTCTTGATATATTAATTATAATAACAAATTCTCAAACAAATTAATTAAAAATTAAATAGTGACAAATCCACATCCTTGTTATTCAAGTTAATTAAAATAAATTACTTTCGTAGAAGAAATATTCAGCAAAATTTAATTGAGATAGAATGAATACTTGTTATTAAAATTAAAAGTGTAACAATAAAAAAGACGCCAAAATATATTCAATACATAAAATCCACTACCAGGACTTACCTGTTACAATTACGCTTACCTGCTGCAGAAATTTTATCAGAAGCCCAGAGTCGCCACCTATATCTTTGAAGGACAGATATGGAGACCTTTACACTTTACCTTAATAAAACGGACAATTTAGCAATCTGACCCCACCCAATCAATAATTCAGAAAGATTCCGGTTCGTTAGACGAATTTTTTAACACAGAAATGAGAACGTGGTAATGGCGAAATAACTTAGACTAACACATTGTTTTGAAGTCCACTAAAGAATTTTAATTAAGTAAAACAAGGACATAAAAAAGCAAGATTTTCACATATACGTTTATAGATTATTGATTTCGGTTATAAATTTAAATATTATTCAAGACAGCCCAATCTGCTCACACACTCTTTCACCCAAGTTAATACTTTACCCCTGGTTTATTATATTTTACAAACTCCTTTATTGTTTTACAACTGTTCACTACCGCGAGGCCGGCCGAACACGTGTTTTGTCCTGATTCGATTCCAAAGTCCGTAATTTAACTGTTTGCGATTCGCACTTGCAACAAATTTTTCACTGCGGTGTGTTGAGTATTTCCTTGGGTCCCGGTCGGTCTTCTTGAATTAATTACATTCCCCGAAAACCCGACCAACCGGGCCCGAAACAAAATATAAGCGTCTGTAGCGGTACTCTGTACCTCGTGGCCTATATAGCGTCTCTGACTAATGTAGACTGGGCAGCATGCTTGCTTCCGCGGGCGGGAACGGCGGTTCACTGCCACCATGTTTTCGTTGCCGTTCATGCGCAATTTGTTGTTGGATAATCACTTTATGCAGGGAATAGAGCTGGTATATATGTGGTAGCCGGTGACGATATTGGCATCGGCTCTGCTGATGTCATTAGTAGTAGGCGGGGTTTAACGACGTTTCCTGTAGCTGGTTGTTTGGAGCTACTAACTTTTCGTCCCAGCGCCATGTTTTGCCTCGACTTTGAGCTTTCAAAGCGTCACTCCAGCCTTGAAACGTTACGTGCGGGCGTTGCCACACATACACAAAGTTCTTAGAATTTCGGGGAGATGCGAATTCCTTTGCCGCATTACTTAACAGCAAACTGCGTCTCGCCTTTGTTCCAAACACAGTTCCCTATACCATGCATTCTGTTATAATGAAAATAACGTTGCACAATAATTTTCTGAAATCCCGCACCAACATGAAATACATAAAATTGTAAATACCCCATACTGTAAAAAATAAAAACACCCACATTTTTGACACGTTACAATACCCCCTCGATGAGAATTCTGCTGTCCACAACAGAAGAAATCTCATCGATAAACCCCGAAGAGGACCGGTGAGGAACTGGTGCCAACAACCCCCTTGTTCTTAATCTGCATGGGTACACGACCCCCCTGGCTTAGCGACTATGGACTCATCTGAACGAGATCACTGGACTTCTCCGTAAGAGATCCCAACACCGAGAAATCGAACCGACAAGTACCACAGCCCACCTCACCTTCTAACATGCTACCCCCAAAATCCTCCATCCCTGGCTAAAATTATCCCAGATCCTCCACCGATATGTTTCCCCTTTTATGCAAGCTGGGCTGCCTTTAGCAGATACTGGGCTCACACACTCTCACTTTACATGTTGACATAACGCATTGTAAAATTGAAAAATTCTTTTAAAATTTATAGAAATAAAAAAATTCAAAATTCAAAATAATATATTTTACCAAAAAAATTCTCTTCCTTGTTTTTCTGTTTTATGTCAAATGACTTAACTTAGACATTCCTCCTAATCAAAACATATCCTTAATCTAACACGTGAATCACTTATAGTCTACCAATACAATGCAATACAATAAAATAAACATGGTTAATACACACATAATAAAATAGTCATTACTCAAAAATATTCATTCGCTGGCAGGCGAAAAATCAAGATTTTTTTTTTTTTTTTTCAAAAATTAAAATTTCCAAAAAAGATATTTTCCAAAAAATTTGCGAATCCAAAAAAAATTTTAATTTTATTTAAATGTTTCCTTTATCTGTAGAAATTATTTAATACTTGGTTTAAATTGATTAAATAAACAAATTGAATTGACTTCCTACTATACAAGCTTAGTATGTATATGACCTCATCAGCTGATCGGAACTAGGTCAAGTTCAAGACCCTTGACTTACATATGTTATGCACAATTTCTGAAAATACATACAACATCTGTGACATCCTAATTTTACACACAAAACTTAATAAAATAAAACATTAAAAAAAACAAAATATTAATATAAATAATAAGCAAATTGACATTTAAATTATTTAAAATAAACAATTCTTAATTTTACATTACCAAACTCTATCAAAGTTTTGTCACTGGTTTAAAAAATGAAAATTTTATATCTTTATCATAAATCTCTCTCTTTGCTTAATAATCTTATTCTACACTACTGTGGGTGATGTAAATATTTATTCTCATTGACGGTACTAGATCTGTATACATATATAATCTTTCTCCCCCTGACTCTAATATTCATCAACTTCAATTACCATGACACCCATCTCTATCAAAACATCTATCCCAAAACACTCTAACCCCTACTTATCATTAAACTCAAATCGCCACCTTCTCTCTACATATAAAAAAATACTCTCTAACCCTTTGTACATAGGATGTGTGTTTCCCCACCCCCAAAAAAAACAACTCCCTTATTTGGCCCCTGGATTCTACCTAAGGCGGCCCCTCCTCATTAAATTGGTACCAATTCCCGTCCCAACATATCATTTTGTTGCGAACTCCCACATTACACTACCCCCTAATACAAAATTGCCATCCCCAAAAATCTCAGTCTCATTACCTTACTACAACTACAACAAAATAACATCATTAATTATAGACAACAATATATCACTCCAAGGCTCTACATAAATCCTCCACTACTACTGTGTCAACATCAATACTTCTCAAAATTCTATAATATACATTACTTCAAAACAACATTACATTATATCATCTCTACTATTTCAACTTCACTTGGAATTCAATTTGGACAGATCTCTATGTCCCATAAAATATTCATCACCCAAAACTATCTCTTATTATCTTGCATAAATTGTTACTTTATTTCTCATTTTATCAAGTTATTTTTTACCATTACGTTAAAACATCTGTAATACATTAAAACATTACATTGAACCCTAATTACTTGGAACATTTATAAACCATTTTACCAGTGACCTGTTATTGCTGATCAGCTGATCTCCTAACACAATGAAAACACATCTCGAAATTGAACAAATTACATGAAATAGATATATATATTTATTTATCATTACTTCTCACCACCTTGTTTCCCCTCTTTCTGATTCTGATCATTTATGTTAACCGCCTGCCAGACGTTTAATTATTGGCTTAGTTTAAAGTGTACACATATAATGAAAACACATATTTTATCAACACCTATATCTAACTCACAACAATAAAATAATACACTTAAAATTATAGCATGGACAACTTGTATTGAAAATATGAGCATCTAGTTATTTGAACAGAGCGCAAGCATTTTTATTGGATCAAAATTTGAATTAGCAAAAAAAATTTTCAAATGAAAATGAATTTTCAAAATTCATTATTAATAATCATTATCTATCATTTTTCATTTATTATTAAAATTTTTAATTATCATTTTTATTAAACACAATTATTTCAAATAATCTCACAATTGCATTAAAATCTTAGTGACGTCTGTAAACATTTTTTTTTTTTTTACATGATTCTAAAATTTTTCTACTTACAATCCATTTAACATGATATACACCCAAAACATAATCACCATCATCTCTGAAACATTTCACAAAAATATTAGTTTATATTAAATAATTTATCATTCATTACCAAATTTCCATCTCGTAAAATAAATTAAATTCACAAAAAAATTTAATTACACAACATTTAAATAATCAATCACAATATTTAAGCATATCAAATTGGTTCAATTTAATTAATTATTAACAATACAAAATTCATTACCAGCATAACAACTATTATTAGTCAATTACTGTTTTCAAAATTAATTCTGATATTTATTTAACTTGCAAAATATTTATATTATTATTACAACAATCCTCTTACGTACACACATTATTTACTTAACATTCCACCATGCACACAAATAAATTCACTATATTTTATTTACAAACTCTTGTTATTAATTGTTCAGTTTTTCCGCACTTCATTTGTCCAAATTTGCTATGTCAAGAACCATAAAACATAATGTTTACGTGTCTTATATTGTTTTAATAGTTTATCCTCCATCGTCAAAAAGATACCTCACATATTTATAGCATAAATGATTTTTATTTACATCCAATTTATTATTATTATTCTTATCATAAACCATTACCTCTATGTCATTCATCTTCCCTTTTATTATTTCATAAGACTTGTCACTATTATTTGTTTTTATCCCGCCTCCGTGAATATTTGTTGTTACACCCAGGTAAGTTATTTTCTCATCATATTCCTCCACTACAAGTACACTAATTCTTCCTACAGGTACATATTTATCATCAATATAATCATTGTCTACTACTACACAAGGTATGTCTACATTATTTATCATAATTCTCTTAATATCCATCTTCTCTATCAGCTCTACATAACCTCTATTTATCTTGAACCACTCTAACTCTTTCTCTCTCTCATAATCACTTTCATCACAATACCTGTCATAACACCACTGACCTACTTCACTCCATGCAAAGGGCACAACAAACTTACTATACCACTTCCTGGCTTTTCCAGGTTTACAAAAAATTAGGGGACTGCTTGAAGACACCTTGTCTTCCACATAATTAACGGAGGAAACTCTGTCCTCAAAAATCACTACTAGCGGAGTCCTTACTCCACTTACATCGTGGGGAAAATTTGCCCTTTGCCACCCTAACCTTTCATCACACTCTCTCTCAATTTCATCAACACTCGCTAACATTTCGTTATTAAATTCTACTTCACCACCAACTTCATCATCACTATTTGTTTTCACTACATCATTCTTAAATAGCTCGTTTTCAATTATTTTATCACTGTTATTTATTAATTCATTTTTACAACTGTAACTTACCTTGTTAATTATTTCTTCGCTATTATCAAAGACATTATTACCACTTACCTGTGTTAACTCAACTTCTGTATTCTCTTTTAACTGACCTCTATTCTCCTTCCGCTTCTCGTCTTGTTTTTTCAATTCCTTGTTGAATTCCTTGGTATTACTAACCATGTCATCTAACATTGCGTTTTGTTTATCCAAATGTTCATTAAACTTGTTGCACATCATAATCATCATATTCATCATCTGTGTCTTATAATCGGATTCACTCATTTCCTTGTTACTTACCTCATTGTCTGTCACCTGATCGACTTTATTTTTGTTAACTTGGTCTATCTCTCTACCTTTATTTACCACCCCCACGCTCTCATCATTATCACTAGGCCTATTCTCTGTCTTATTCTCTACCACTGTTATTTCAACTATCTTACCTTTATCACTGGTCATCTCCCTATGTTTATTAATTTCTGCGAATATTCCTTCCTCTTGTTCTTCCATTCGTGTTAATCTATTGTCTAAATTACCCCATTCCTCGTCTGTCATCTCCCCCACAACACCTCGAAATTCTTTCTCCCACTCATCCCATGCAAAATCACTATCATTACTCTGTATTATAGACATTTTTAAAGTTCGTTTGTATAACTCTTATATATAAAACTACTATTTTTCTATACTCAAACACCTAACAACTACTGTGAATCACACCACAAAACATAACCTACGTGAATATGTGCGATACAATTTTTTATACATTCGTCATTACCACATCCTATTTTCTGTGTATTAAAATAGGTCTATCTCATATAAAATTACAATTAAACGAAAATCCTGGCAGCGCGTCGCCAAATGTAACAATAAAAAAGACGCCAAAATATATTCAATACATAAAATCCACTACCAGGACTTACCTGTTACAATTACGCTTACCTGCTGCAGAAATTTTATCAGAAGCCCAGAGTCGCCACCTATATCTTTGAAGGACAGATATGGAGACCTTTACACTTTACCTTAATAAAACGGACAATTTAGCAATCTGACCCCACCCAATTAATAATTCAGAAAGATTCCGGTTCGTTAGACGAATTTTTTAACACAGAAATGAGAACGTGGTAATGGCGAAATAACTTAGACTAACACATTGTTTTGAAGTCCACTAAAGAATTTTAATTAAGTAAAACAAGGACATAAAAAAGCAAGATTTTCACATATACGTTTATAGATTATTGATTTCGGTTATAAATTTAAATATTATTCAAGACAGCCCAATCTGCTCACACACTCTTTCACCCAAGTTAATACTTTACCCCTGGTTTATTATATTTTACAAACTCCTTTATTATTTTACAACTGTTCACTACCGCGTGGCCGGCCGAACACGTGTTTTGTCCCGATTCGATTCCAAAGTCCGTAATTTAACTGTTTGCGATTCGCACTTGCAACAAATTTTTCACTGCGGTGTGTTGAGTATTTCCTTGGGTCCCGGTCGGTCTTCTTGAATTAATTACATTCCCCGAAAACCCGACCAACCGGGCCCGAAACAAAATATAAGTGTCTGTAGCGGTACTCTGTACCTCGTGGCCTATATAGCGTCTCTGACTAATGTAGACTGGGCAGCATGCTTGCTTCCGCGGGCGGGAACGGCGGTTCACTGCCACCATGTTTTCGTTGCCGTTCATGCGCAATTTGTTGTTGGATAATCACTTTATGCAGGGAATAGAGCTGGTATATATGTGGTAGCCGGTGACGATATTGGCATCGGCTCTGCTGATGTCATTAGTAGTAGGCGGGGTTTAACGACGTTTCCTGTAGCTGGTTGTTTGGAGCTACTAACTTTTCGTCCCAGCGCCATGTTTTGCCTCGACTTTGAGTTTTCAAAGCGTCACTCCAGCCTTAAAACGTTACGTGCGGGCGTTGCCACACATACACAAAGTTCTTAGAATTTCGGGGAGATGCGAATTCCTTTGCCGCATTACTTAACAGCAAACTGCGTCTCGCCTTTGTTCCAAACACAGTTCCCTATACCATGCATTCTGTTATAATGAAAATAACGTTGCACAATAATTTTCTGAAATCCCGCACCAACATGAAATACATAAAATTGTAAATACCCCATACTGTAAAAAATAAAAACACCCACATTTTTGACACGTTACAAAAGGATATATATAATCCTATGTTTCGTCTTTCTTTTCTAAAAATCCTGTATCTAAACTCCCCCAAAAATACACCTAAATGTACAATACATATAACCCCACAAAATACACACACAAATATACAATACATCACATGTTCCACAATACAATACAATTATACAAAGATCTCTTGCCACCCCCTTTTCTTACCCCCCATGAGGTATATTATTAATTCTTTTATGGACATCCATGTTCGGATTACAATACTTAATTGGTTCATAACACATGACATGTGTATTAGATTATGCTTATGCAACTCCAGTAGTCCCCAGGACATAATAAATTCCAAAATTTGGCCAAGTGCCTAATACAGTTATACAATTCTGCCCACTGGGCTCTTATACTGTGAGAAATAAAAATTTAGAAAACAATGACCCCCCCCCCCAGTTATCATAATTAATTAATAGAATATATATATATATATATATATATATATATAGAAACATTGCTAAGTAGTGAAAATAGAAATATGTCATGAATCTTATAACCCTTTTAAAAAGTACTTTTGGCCCAGAGACCGACATGTTCGTTTGCCAGTCGGTGCATAATTCAACATGTCTCAGCAACACGTTCAACACTGTATAGACATGCACCCATTCAGGATTAAACTTGTGAAAATCCACCTAACTACCCCAGAAATTTCTATACCATATGAACCAAACTGAATTTAAATTTAGAAAATATATATATAAAATGAACACTAAATTGAACCCGAGAAATTACAAATAGAATGAATGACTTAAAAGCGGTAATGAAACACATATACTGAAATAAGAGGGAATTATACGTTTGAATGTTGAACTGTCTAAGATACATGCCAGCCTCTGAGCTGACAATTTTACAACAAATTAATAAAATTTACAAATGATTTCACACCCAGTTCACGCACTATACTGTCCCGTTAATTGGGGATCCAATTAAATGTTTAAAAACGTGAAAGTGTTGTGGTTGATTGATTGAACTGGTTCACTGGGTCTTTTGAGTGCATCTCTACGTATAAATAATATAATGGTTTGAGATCACCTGATTTTTGTCCATGGGGGTGAGGTGGCAATCTCGTGGCCTACATTACAGGTGTAGGTGTGGCGTCATGGCTATTACTCCGGTAGATGAAGTGAGAGCGAAGTTCTTGGTGTTACAGGTTCAGGTCATGTTGTTGGGCTTTTTCTCGACTTGTTCAGAGGACCCTAATTACACAACATTATATCAGCCAGAGTACACAACACAATGCCCAGAGAAGTTCCCACCCCCCCCAAAATCCATATATAATCTTAACCTAGCTTTAGAGCTACCTAAATATAAAACTTGACAAGGTTGTATGGCCAACAGGCCCTATTTAAAAATATTTAGTACAGTAAATCTTTATAATAATAACTTCACCCATGCGGGTTACCATGTTTGAATTTTTGATAGTTAATTATGGCTTGTTACAATTTTAATAAGCTTTATACATAGTCTGAATCTTTAGTACCACGTGGTCGAGAGGTTAAATCTGATTACATCGTCTTTACTATATTAATTAATACCATTTGGCGATTATATGACTTTCAATTGGTGCCTCAGTAAGCTTCCTGATATGAATAAAGTTTTACTATCAATACTAGTAAAAGTTGTATGCAACTTAGACCGAATTACGCATTGTGCAATAACCGTAGGTACTTAATAGGAATCTGCTTACATCCATGTTTGCATATTTTAAACTAATACTTTTGTATTTATATTTCCTTGACTTTTAGTGCCGTAGTTCGGACACGTGAATTTTAATATGGTTTTACTGTGTTTTAAAAATACTCCCTTGAAATTACTTATTGCACAATGCCATGCGGTTTTTAAAAGTTATCAGAAATCCACTTACTGGGGCCTATTATGCAAGTCTTTCCTTTAGTGAAACATTAAATACAATTAATATGAAAGTATTGGCGAGACTTACCACAGTCGTGTACAGATCTAGCCTGACATAGTGTGAAGAATTATGGATGAAAATATCTTCATCTACCCAGAGTAGCAAAAGCGGCCATTATCGATGAAGGTTGAAGCCAGACGAACTTTGCATAAAACTTATTTCCGTTTCAACCTCTCGAACCGGGCTGTCGCTAGATGCCAGCACCTCTCAGGCACTTGATAAGCTCCGAATTAGTACTTATCTTCGCTGCAAGAGTGCAGCACCAATTAAAGCGCTTCAATTTCTGTACTGCGTTTACCGTTTACCGGACAATATATACTGAACATGCGCCGATTCTGTACTAGAGTCGGCACAAAATGATAAATCAGGATGCAGCCTTGTACATTAAGTATTGTGAAAAAGATTTAATTGTTGGTGTTAATAATAATAATAATGTGTGTAGTCCTAGTAGTCACGATTGAATTGATGCCAGACATTGTTATTTGAGTATATGCTGTCATAATTCCAATCTTAAAAAATATCTGTTAGTGTTTTAGGTTGAAAAGGTCATGTTTAAATGATTTTCTAGTATAACTAGTATTTCAGAAACCGATAGTAATCCTGTTACACTTTTAACGTTCAATTAACGTCAGATAAACCTAACTGTTATTTTTGACTGTGAGGAAAGTCAGTGACTATGCATTTAGCATAAATGACATTTCAGAATTAATTATAAGGTTTATTGTTATTACTGTTAGTTCAAAAACCTTTATACCTTTTAGTGTCAGGTTAATATTGTTGTATGATTAAAAATTCAAATATCCGTTTAGTAAAGTCTTGAAAAGCCAGTGAAAGAGAAATACAAGACGGTGATAAGCTTTTTCGCAAACTTTTGCGGTTTCCACCAGATGGGGTCCATCCCCGAGGAAGGTTGACAGCATCTGAGTCTTGTTTCTACAAATTACCTAACTTATTATACATTTTATTTAGAAGGTCTTTAACCATTAACCATTAGAAACAAATACCATTAACAAACTAACAAATCTATGTTAACTGGAGAGAGAGAGAGAGAGAGAGAGAGAGAGAGATAGAGAGAGAGAGAGAGAGAGAGAGAGAGAGGGGGGGGATTTAGTAGTTGAAATAGAACTCTGTATGTTATTGATGGCCTGTGATTGTGGATGTGAGTGTGAGTCCACAGACGTTTTGCCAGAGTATTTTGAGTATTTCTTCAAATGTGTATTTTAATTTTCCGGTGTTTGTGGTATTGTGATACTTGGCATAACATCAGCCCATGAATATAAATTCTTGTTTATAAAATGAAACCCAATAATCAAACGATATTAATCAAATGAATGTCATGATTGATAATCAGGATATAAGAAAGGCTGTGACGTGTAAATACAAGTATCAGTGATCAGACTAGTTGTTGTAAGAGGTGTGTTTCTGTTTTGGTAATTTGAATTAACCATTACTATGAGATAATTGATTTTGGCATGATTTATGCTACATATTGTCAATTTTGTTTGCAGTTGTTTTTGTATCATTTTCATAATGTATAATTTATGTGTATAAATCACCACAGTATCTGTTATAGTAACATTGTATGAAAACATGTATTTTTTTCTGTCTTTTACAGAAACATTGCTGAACAGACTACATGAAAAATTACACCTCACAGGTCTTATATGTTGCATCATGAGGACAGATATGTTTACTTGGCATTGCTCGGGAGAGAGTTTATTAGTGATGGAAGAATAATTCACTGCTGGAACAGTGATCTCATTCACTAGATCTGGCCAACTATGACCTTTCTCTTTTCTCAAGAGGTAAAAACGTAATGTTGATGGTACGAATAGTAATGGCAATAGTAGCTCTGAAGGAGCTTCCATAAAACCGATTACAAAACTGCTTTGAAGGGTGAACTATGTACAGGCATCAATGTATTCCTAAGGAGATTACTTTGAAAGGAGAGGTTGTTATTGTGATGTTCAGCAATGAGGTTTGTAGAAACTTGTTGTAGTAAGCATTTGAAGTTTATTGTCAGTAGAGAGTGATTATTAAGTTTAATTTAGTTGTTTTGTGTAATTATAATTTGTTTTCCACACATCTTGTGTTCATCTGCAACCAATGATGATAGAATACCATGTTAGACTGATTGTGAGACTGTTTTGTTTTAAAACTGTTCATATGTGGTGCTGAAAAAGTATGAGGCATTTGCCTGAGGTAAAGATGAACATAGGAGAACTGTTCAGTTACTTGTAAACAATAAACACATGGTTCAGTATTGCAGTTATGTAACGAGGAGAGTATTGCTTCTCAGGTAGAACTGGTCCTGTTCCTGTAGATTCTCTTAAGATTGTAAGAGATACATGCGCGCGCGCGCGCGCGCACATACACACACACAGAGTTAAGGATTAGAAATATGCAGTCTTTTTAAGGTAATTAATTGTTGGCTGTAATTTAAAAATGTGCTGGCTCAGCTTAATATCTGAAAGTAGAAGTGTGTACACTATTTCCGTTCTTACCTTAATCCTGATTTAAACAAACAGTCGTGACACATCTGAAACGCTATTTGCTGCTTGAGTTAGAGGCGTGTCACTCTGACCGAAGCAGTAGACAGCGTACATATAATATTGATACTGTATAAACACACGTAAATTGTTATGATCTGTCCTGACCAAAGTAAAATTTGTGTGACAGTGTCAGACTGACAGTGAAACATTTTATAACACCAGTTAATGGATTTTTTTTTATTAACCATTTAAATATCCTAACAAAGAAAAAAGTAAAGTTTATTTAAAACTAAAATAGAAGCTGACATCATTACCAGTGTACTCAATACTATCTGTTGCTGTCAGAGAGTAATCCATATGTGTGGCTGAACTTGTATCATCACTTGAGTCAGCGTTAGTATTGATAAGATTGTCGATTGTCCACAATGTGGGCCAGTTGCCATAGCTTATCTTCCTTGATTATATGCTGCATACAGTGACTCCACTTGTCCGCCGTTGTTTCATTTACTGCCTTCTCAATAAATTGTTTTGTATCAAGCAGCTAATGTTGTCTTGTGATGGGCAATATATCCTTTCAACTGGCTCCATTTTAATTCAATAGGATTCAGAATACAGAGATAAGCTGCAAGTCTTAAAACTACGTGCCCTGATTTAAGTGGTACGACAACTCTCACATGACTATACAGCCACTCCGCAATGCGTGTAATACATTACTGTGTGAACAGTGTCAACACTCCTGTCTCACAGCGTTTCAGATTTGCCACATGGGTTTGTTTACATCAGGGTTGAACTAAGAACAGAAACAGTCTATGTATATGCAATATTGTATATAGACATTGCATTACTAAGCATATTTCATATATACATAGGCATTTGTATTGGAATATTTAAAAAAAATGGTAATAGTGAGAATATAATTTATAATAGAGAATATAATTCAATTCTAAGTTGAACCAATTTCATAGGCAACCAACTATGGTCAGGTTTTACAAATTCTGCCCACAGCTGGTTGTCGTCCAAAACCACGATTAGTGCTGGTAAGACAGTAATCGCCCGAAATATGGGGGGAATCGCAATAGTTTGACATGTTGTGTCATATGCAGTTACATTTGTAAATACCCTAAAACTAACAATTTATACATATTATATATATATATATTGTAACGTAACAAAATTATCACGCTAAACATTTGACTTAATGCAACATAAATAAAGGAAAAAGTTCCATAGCGAGTGAGAAGAATAAATTGTTTTAAGGATTACACTAGAAACTGTATATTAAGTCAATAAAATGTTAATAAAAATGAAAAATAACAAAGAAAACCATTGATTAAAATAACTTACTATGTAAAAACCAGTTAAACCAGCAGTATACCCAGTAGATTGGGGAAGCAGTAAAAAGGGAAGGACCATAAAAAAGGAAATAAAAGGATGAAACCATATTAGTAAGGGAATAATAATAAGGTCAAGATGCAGAGAAACCACAAGACCAGAAACTACTAATGTAATAAAGAAGAGGGACAAAATATGTCAAGATTCCCACAAAGAGACCAGAACCAGGAAGAGATATTCCAAAAAATGATAGTCATGTAATACATACCATGGAACAAAATTAAAACTGATATATGTAGACCCAGAACAAGTTACAAGATACAATCCCAGAAAACCAAATTGTATACTAGTTGTAAGAATAATATGTCAAAAAACTATTAAAGCAGACTACTATTAGTGTAGCCAAAATAAGGACACCTTATAATAAAGTGTGATATAAAAAATATATTAAAACAGACTACCATTAGTGTAGGAAATACTGGATAAAAACGAAAGAGACAGTCTAATGACTGAGTGTAAGTTAGATAATAAAAGTGTTTTAGTGTTTAGGCATAATAACAATATGATAGGTATAAGATGTTTTTATTTTATTGTATGAACAAATTAAGTATAGGGAACACGAAAGACAGTCAATAACTGCAAGTGTCAGTAGTTATAAGATGTTTTTATTTTATTGTATGAACAATTTAGGTATAGGTAACACAAGAGACAGTTAATCACTGAAAGTGTCAGTAGTTGTAAGGTGTTTTTATGTTAATATTTTAGCAAAATAGTTATAGTAAATAAAAAGAGACAGTGAATAACTGAAATTGTTACTAAGAATAAGATATTTTAATAGAATAAGGTTGTGATAAAATGAAACATAAAAACAAAGGACAGCCAAGGACTGATAATAATATGTTCTCATTATAATTGTAAGTATAGAGAAAATTAGGCATAGGATGTTTATGTTATGGTTCAATGATGTTATTATTATAAAGAAAGTTTAGTAGATACAAGATATTCTATTGTATTTTAAAATCATGTCATTTAATTTTCCATTGTGTAAGGCAGAGAGGCAAGTAGGACATAAAAATGTAATAATTTTATTCAAAACAGTAAACCATATATAATGTAAATAATTGCTTATCTAATCCGTCGAGTGACTTACTTGTAATTCCGCTTGACGCATTTCAGGGCATATGCCCCATCTTCAGAATATAATGTACATACAGACCAGCTAAGACACCATTTTAGTAAACACAGACTGGCATATAAACCAAAAAATTATCTATCAGAGAATCAATCTATGTAATAGGAATAGAATTCAATATATACAATACAGAAATTGAAAATATAATTAATACAGATACAGTTAATAGCAAATAGAATGACAAAGGAAAGGAAATTAACTTCTTTTGGAAACAGATACTTGGCCTATAATGGTAATCAAATCAGACTAAACAGTAAATTAATCAATATTGAAATGTTTTAACAACCAAATTATTAACAACAAAGTAGTCATGGAGTTATTAAGTATATTCCATGGAAATATTATAAGAAAAAACAAATAAAAACCATTAAAACACTGAATTTGTACAAAATATGAGGCATACAATCATTATATAAAATTGTAATTTTTGGGCTTAAATGAGCTTGAAACAAACCCAGCTATATATCAAAAGATGTAAAATTAACTAATCAATATTACTGAGTAGTTAGATTTATGTAAAATTAAGAAATATTTGAAATACAGTAAAAAATAAGAAAACTTATTATGTATATTTAGATGGTGAACCAAGTCTTAGACAGATATTTTTATAGTTAAACAATATAAAGAGGAAAAAGACATAGCACAAATTACCCTAAAACGACGACGTTGCGTCTATTAGTCTATTGTTAATCGTAAAGCGGAATAGTTGGAAATGTGTTAGCAGAGTACTGAAAACAGAATAATTTGTATAAAACCAAGTGTGGTTATGCGGTGTGTAACGGAGATGATCTAAAAAGTGAAAATAACCTTAACTATCAATTTCTAACACTTCACAAATTTCCAAAACACAGTACATAAAACTCAACACAAGAAATCAACAGCCATTTTGAACAATTTTGGACCGAATTCACAGAACACCAATACACATATTTGAACACCGGACACAACACAAAAAATCCATCACGAAAACGACATCGCAGAAGACGAGAGGACACTCTACACTACATTCCTGGACCAACACCACTTCGCAGAAAAGGGAATATCATTTTATTTCTGCGGGAGAAGCTCAGCCCATTCCAACAGCATAGCAGTTTAAGATCGAGTAGACGGCGGCCATTCTGGATTTCTCCCAGCACGAATGCAATGCCAGCTTGAAAGGAGTGACGTCATTTCTTCGACTTGGTTCGAAATTCATTTTTTTCTAATTGACAATTGCAATAATAATTTTGTTCTATTTCAGCTATTACCATTTAGTTTAAGAATACCTGTTAAGAATGTATCTTGTTCCTTGCCCTCTGACCATTTCGACTCGTTAAAAGAACCACAAATTTAACCTTGTAAAAATATATTTGTTGATTTTTTTCGCTACCGACTGGAGCAACTAATAGCCAATGCCTTGGTCATGCGCAGTTTGACTGGCGCATAATTTTAAATGTTAATAAACGCAAATCATTACTCAGTTACCAGAATTGTTTTTATTTCTATAATTAATGTTACTATTATTTTTTTTTAACAAAAAAATAATTTACAGTGAGAGAATAGATATATAAGGAAATTACACACTCAATTAATTAATTAATTATTAATTAATTAAATTAAATAATTAAATCAAAACTCAATACAAGAAAAAGAAAAAATATTTTCACAATTTATAAAGTTTGATTTATTTGTTATTTATCAATCAATCACACCTAGTTATAACATAATTATATTAAATCTATTCTTTGTATTTGGTGAATCCAAAGTGGAGCTGTATCATCGGCGAATTCAATACCGAGATCCAGACAACATACACAATTCTGATTATCTATATCTCTATATTTTATTTATTTATTATTATATTTGAAAGTATATTACAAATTGACTAGCATAAACAGTGGGGCTTACAGTCAGGGCAAATCTAAAATCTACATATAACGCATATCTTTTTAACACATATCTTTTTATTTTTATATTTATATTTGTAATTTATATTACAAATTGGCGTCCAACTTAAGGGGCTTTAAATAGGAGGTAATAGAGTTGTAAAATAAGGACGAGTGTCCAATTTCCTATTTTTAGCTTGGCAGCGGTCAATAGGTCGGAAGAGAGAGCGAGATGCACAGGAGAGCTACATCAAGGAAAAGGGCTATGGAGGCCGAGCAAGAGGTAGACATGGAGGATAAAGAGGCGACACCAGTGGAAGATGTGGAGTCGATGTTACCGCCAGCAGAACCGAACAAGCCTGCACCACAGAAGGAACAGCCGGAGAAATCCACCGCAAAGGAAGATACAAAATTTGATCAAATGATGGAGATGTTACTCAGAGAATTTAAAACAACGAAGGAGGAATTAAGAGAAAACAGTAAGAAGATAGAGGAGAAGATGGAAGAAAATAGTAAGAAGCTGGAGAACGATAACCAACAATTAAAAGAAGAGTTGGGTAATAAAATCGGAGATACCAATAAGAAAATCGAAGAAAATAGTAAGAAGATGGAGGAGAATAGTAAGAAGATGGAGGAGAATAGTAAGAAGATGGAGGAGAATAGTAAGAAGATGGAGGAGGAAATGAAGAATGATAATCAACGATTGAAGGAAGAGTTGGGCAATAAAATTGGAGATACTAGCAAGAAGATGGAGGAGAAGATGGAAGCAAACAGCAAGAAGATAGAAGAGAAGATGGAAGAAAATATTCAGAAAATTGAGGAGAAAATGGAGGAAATAAAGACTGACAATAAGCAGTCGAAAGAGGAATTAACCCAGATAAGCCAAAAACTGGAAGAAACCAACAAAAGGATGGAAGAAACAAATCAGAAAATGGAAAGCAATAATCAGCAATTGAGAGAAGAATTGAAGGAGACGAACCAAGAGAACATGGACCGCTTAGACGGAAGAATGGAAATATTGAAGGAAGAATTGAGCCAAAAAATAAGCTGAAAATAATGAAACAATCAGCAAGAAGGTAGAAGAGGAATTAACGGTAATCGAACAAAAGGTTACCAGAGCTGACGAAAAATGGAGTCAAACCGAACGAGAAGTACAGAGTATCAAGACCGAAATAAATACGAAGGTTAACGACATTGAAGAAACGACTAGGAAGACATTGGAGGAAAGACTAAAGGAAACACGGGAAGACTGGGAGCGAGTGCAGGACCGATTCACAGAAAAATGTGACGGCATTGAAGCTACTGTAACCAGTATCAACAGTCAGGTGCGACAGAACCAGACAGATATAGACCTATTCCATAGTCGACCGACAAGCATTACCAGTTGTCCCAACAGTGAGAATCGTGAAGGAATTAACTTCAGGTTTTATAAAAACAAACCAATGGAGTTCCTAGCCAGAATCGAAGAGTACTTCACCAAACACAGAGGTAATCGCTGGAGGGAGAATAAAGAGGTGCTTGACGAATCGTTCAAGGAGATAGCAGATAATTGGTGGATGGCGATAAGAGACGAAGTGACCGACTATCAACAATTCAGAAGGCTATTCAAAGCCAAATATTGGTCTGAATCAACACAAAATATCGCCAGAGACGGGATCTGTCATGGAAAGTACAACCCGTATGGAAACCAGACTTTAACGGCGTACTTTTTGGGAAAGGTGTGCGTGGCCAAACATCTAGAGCCCCGAATACCGGAAGAATGCCTGGTCAGCAAACTCTCATACCATTATGAGGAGGATATTATAAGAGCCAGAAGAAATGGTCAAATAAAGACTGTGCAAGCCATGACCGAGCTTTTAGAAATGTATGAGCATGAAGACTATTACCGTCAAACAAAGTCGCAGGAGATATGAAAAGCCGGAACCAAGAAGTAGCAACAATAATTTGAATAATAATAATCGGCAGAATGTGGGTAACAATAATAATTATAATTCCGCAAATCGGAATAATGCCGAATACAATTATAACACCCGAAATAACAATAATTTACCGAGATTTAACAACAATAATAATGATAATAATATTCCTCGCATTAATAATAATGACAACAACCACAACAATAATAATAATAATAATAATAATAATAACCGTCCACAAAATAACAACGGTTATTATAATAATAATCGTAACTATGTTCCAAATGGTCAGAGGAACCCCAACCTTTCTAATAACAATTATCATGGTAATTATAACCGGAATTACCCGAATGGAGGTAATAACAATAATTACAGGACATATCGACCCAATATTAACTACATCAGAGCGGAAGGCAGTGGACAGAGGAGGTACCAGCCTCAACGAAGGAGCCGATACTACGAGTACGAGACCTTTCAAGGAAGTCAGGGAAGTAATAGGTACAGAGAGTACGAGCCCAGACGTAGTTCGAGCCTGGACAATCAGCGAAGACTACCGGTAACAGAAGCCCAACAGGACGATCGAGCAGAACCAAACGAAGCAGTCTCAGGACTCCAAGCTGATGCTTCCAATGGCCTAATCCGTAATGAAGCGGAACATTTAAACGAACGGAGGCAGTAATAAACTCCAATAACCCTTTACTGCTCCAATCTGCTGGGTTTAACCAAGAAGGAATGAATTCGAAGAAAAACAGAAAAAATTTTACCATAACATACAGCAGTTATTTGAAAGATATCCGTAAAGACCTACTAGAAGAAAGCGAGATTAATATTAATAATAATGATAATGAAATAATATACATAATTGCAGAAATTGAGGGTATTTCTGTTCCTATAATGATAGACACTGGAGCCAATGTCTCCATAATAAATCGAAATGAGTTGGACCGGATACAGCAGGAATGCCACAAAAACTTACCGGTACTACCTATTAATAATATTGTACTTGTAGGAGCTACCGGCCGACAGAACAAGACCATAAGAAAGCAGGTATCCCTCAGTGTCAACAGTCAGGGCATTAGTGTGGATATGATATTTCTTGTTGCAGCCGGATTACCTTTCAACATCATGATAGGATGTGACATATTGCGCAGAAACTCAGCAGTTATCGACTTGTGCCGAGGAAAGGTATCACTCTTTGCTGAAGGTTCGACCTGGGTAGCCAATTTAACTAATAACAAGACGTTAGACTCCAGACAACTTCTCGACCACCAAAATAAGGTGACTTACTTGTCCGACTACTCAACAAACAACAAGCCAGTACATCAGGATTCGGAGGATGACCTATGGCAACAGAAGATTCAGGAGATACGTAACTTCCAGTGCCACAATACTAACGAGCAATTAAAGGAAAACCAGCTGAATCAATTGATCGAAATATATGAAAAATATCGAGCTGTATTTTCGGACGAACCTGGAAAGATCCGGAACTACCAATGTTCCATACGATTCAGAGAACCGGTAGAATTTAACCGAAAGTCGTATCCAATAGCACAATCTTTGAAAGAAGCCGTACGCACAGAGATCCAGAATATGATCAGTAGAGATATCATCGAGAGCAGTCAATCGCCATACACTAGCCCAATTGTGGCCATACAAAAGAAAAATGGGAAGGTAAGGCTTTGCCTTGACGCACGTGAGATAAATAAAATGATAATTAACGATCGTACCTCACCTGGCGAAATTGATGAAATTTTGAAGAGGTTCCACGGAACACGATTCATTACCACTTGGGATACCGTATGCGGCTATTGGCAAGTGGAGTTGCACCCAGCAAGCCGGCAATACATGGTGTTCATCTTCGAAGGGCGCAATTATCAGTTTAAGAGGTTGCCCTTCGGGTTGGTGAATTCAGTAGCTGTTTTTGTCGCCTGTATGGATCATATACTAGGACCAGAAGCGCTCCAGTTCACGACTGTCTATGTTGATGATCTCCTAATAACATCAACCAACTGGGAAGAACACTGTTACCGTGTGGAGTATGTCTTGAAGAAGCTTGCTGAAAATAATGTCACCCTTAAACTAGACAAGTCCAAGCTTATAGCTAAAGAAGTACAATTCCTGGGTTTGCAGCTAAACAGTCAAGGAATAACACCATCAACAGAAAAGGTAGACGCCATACAACGATTCCCTACACCAAAAAACAGAAGGCAACTACAATCATTTTTGGGCCTGTGTAACTATTATAGGAAGTTCCAGAATAATTATTCCGAACTGACGGCCCAGTTTCAGTACCAGTTATCGTCCAAGAATAAATGGCGATGGGGTCAAGAACAAGACGAGACTTTTAAATCAATTAAGGAGAAGTTCTTAGATGCAATAATGCTCAACCATCCAGATTTTAACCGACCCTTCTTTCTAAACTGTGACGCTAGTAACATTAGCTTGGGGTCAACACTGTACCAAGAAGATGAAAGTGGAAACCATCTAGTAGTGAGCTTTGCTAGCAGAACCCTTAACCAGTGTGAAAAGAGCTATAATGTGACGGAAAAAGAACTGCTAAGTGTAGTCTTTGCCTGCGGGAAGCTTCGGACGTATATCTTCGGATATCCAGTGACCGTTCGAACAGATCACAAATCAATATCATTTCTGAGAAGATGCAAGTTAAGCCATGGTAGATTGACCAGATGGGTACTCGCCCTGCAGGAATACGATATACAGTGGGAGTATGTTCCTGGAAGTAAAAATGTAGTAGCCGACGTATTGTCGAGAGTGAATCTGGAAGAACAAACGTTCGAAGGCGAAAAGGAGAGCATCTTGAAAATCTATAATATTATTAAGGACAGATCCGATTTAGAGAAGATAGTGCAGGACATCAGCAAACACCAGCAGTCCGATCCGAAGTTAAACCATATTAAACTTCGTCTCTCCAACCAAGATGACACAATAAACAAATTTTATTGTATACATAATGGAATTTTATTCATCAAGACATCCCTTGATGAAGAGATATGGAAGATCATGATCCCTACTACAATCTAAAAGGATATCATCCTGGACTATCATCTACGATACGGTCACATGGGAGCCATGAAGGTGATCAAGGCAATAGAAGAGAATTGTCATATAAAAAGTATCAATAGAAAAACGAGAAACTACCTCAAAACCTGTCTGATATGTTAATTGGTGAAAACCAACAATGAGAGAAAGGAGGGTATGATGATACCAATTACCTCACAAGCCAAACTGGAAAAGGTCTTTCTGGACATATGTGGTCCATTTCCCCGCAGTGGCGGACGCCATCGATACAAATATATTATTATTATGATGGATCATTTTACAAAATTCACAAAACTATACCCTGTGAACAGAGCCACCACTTTGAAGACTCTAGGAATAATAACAAATCATTACATTCCAGAGATAGGGCGCCCGACATCCATAATCACCGACCATGGAACGCAATTTAAGGGTTGGAGGTGGAGAAACACTCTGAATACGTTGGGCATTAAGACTTACAAGACATCTGTCTACCACCCCAGCAGCAATCCAGCGGAGAGGGTACTGCGAGAAGTCGGAAGAATATTACGGACTTATTGCTATAACCAACAAAAGAAGTGGCAAGAATATTTATTAGCTACTGAAGAATTCCTTAATTTGTCATATCACCCCGCTATAGGTACCACGCCATACACGGCAATGTATGAAAAACCGCCTCTGAGAGAAATACAAGACATAATAGAGTTCCCCAGGAGTCAAGAATACAAATTCAATCGAATGAGATTCTACAATAAATTGGCAGAAGACCAGGAAAGGCGCAAGAACAAATATCAAAAGGCTGTTAAGAAAATAATAAGCTATGAAGTCGGAGAAAAGGTACTACTAAAAAACAGGGAGTTACCCAGTACTTTGGAAGGCATTACCAAAAAGTTGTTACTGCTGTATACCGGCCCATACCTGATTATTAAAAACAATAATAACAATACGTATGTACTAAAGGATATCATTTCAAATAAAGTAAAAGGAACTTATAATCAATTATCCATTAAAAAATATTTGGAGGAGGAATAATAAACTTCCAAATTCAAAAACATTAGTAAGTACAACTTACAACAAAACATTTGAAAGATTATTATGAATGAAAAAAAAAAAGGAATTTTGAACATAGAAAATTTCAAAATTCAAAAATCAGTAAGTACAACTTACACCAAATATCTGAGAGACTATTATGAAGAAATTAAGAATTTTGAGAAATAAAAATTTCAAAATTCCAAAAATCAGTAAGGACAACTTACACAAAATATTCAAAGACTATTATGAAAGTAAAAAGAATTTGGATGGAGATAATAATTTTCCAAATTCAAAAACTTAGTAAGTACCACTTACACCAAACATTCAAAGACTATTATGAATGAGAAAAGAATTTTGATGAATCAAGATTTTCAAAATTCAAAACAATAATAAGTACAACTTACACTAAAATATTTGAAAAACAACTATGAATAAGAAAGAGTGTAGTTGAATAAAAATATCTAAAATTAAAAAAATATTAAGCTCATATCATTACTCATACAAATGATGAGAAATAACTCTGAAATATGAAAAAAGATTTTGTAAGAAAGAGATACAAAATTCTAAAGGAGAAAGGAAACCAGAATATCATATGACTTAATCGAAACAACTTAACCAAACTCACAAAGAAAATAATTTAATAAAAATGGAACAATGAAGAAAGACCAACTCGGTAAAGACCAAATAGTGAGAGCAGAAACCAAAAAACCCTGATACTAATAATGATAATGTTGTTGCAATAACCACTGTTATAGTGAAAGTGATAAAGAATTAATTCATGTTACACCATGAGCAATAAAAATAACTCAATGGATACCAGATGGTAGAAAGAGTAAATATAAATACTACTTACTATGTAAACATGATGAAATGTATATTATACCACATACCTAAACCACCTAATATGGAATAAGCTTTAAGAGAGAAGAAGAGTCAAGCGTATAAAAGTATTAATTAATATAACGTATTATGAAGTGAAGAATCTAAAGATGTTTATTTTAGTCAAAAATGACTACTTTTACTGTTTATTTATTTTTATGACTGGATGTGGAAAATGCCATCAGTCTTATATTTTGAGCAGAGATGATAATACCTCTGGACTCAATTGAAGTGTTGGACAGCAGGGATTGAAGCCAAAAGTGCCACTCTGAACTGTTCCAATTAATTTGTTAGGGAATGTTAGGGAGTAAACATACTGGTGAGGAAGCACCAAATAAGAAAGAATATAAAATGATAATGTTATACACAAGATTGAAGATCACTTATTAATGAAGAAAGAAACTAATGAAGGAGATACACATCATCTGAGAGGAAGCAACGGTGGGAAAAGAAGGTATATAAAGTGAAAACATGTAATCACGAGGAAATATAGTAAATACAAAAGAATTAGTAGTAATTATTTCATCCATACTAAGAGTATGATCTGAACTAATCACTTTTACAGGAGAGCATATGTAACATAACAAAATTATCACGCTAAACATTTGACTTAATGCAACATAAATAAAGGAAAAAGTTCCATAGCGAGTGAGAAGAATAAATTGTTTTAAGGATTACACTAGAAACTGTATATTAAGTCAATAAAATGTTAATAAAAATGAAAAATAACAAAGAAAACCATTGATTAAAATAACTTACTATGTAAAAACCAGTTAAACCAGCAGTATACCCAGTAGATTGGGGAAGCAGTAAAAAGGGAAGGACCATAAAAAAGGAAATAAAAGGATGAAACCATATTAGTAAGGGAATAATAATAAGGTCAAGATGCAGAGAAACCACAAGACCAGAAACTACTAATGTAATAAAGAAGAGGGACAAAATATGTCAAGATTCCCACAAAGAGACCAGAACCAGGAAGAGATATTCCAAAAAATGATAGTCATGTAATACATACCATGGAACAAAATTAAAACTGATATATGTAGACCCAGAACAAGTTACAAGATACAATCCCAGAAAACCAAATTGTATACTAGTTGTAAGAATAATATGTCAAAAAACTATTAAAGCAGACTACTATTAGTGTAGCCAAAATAAGGACACCTTATAATAAAGTGTGATATAAAAAATATATTAAAACAGACTACCATTAGTGTAGGAAATACTGGATAAAAACGAAAGAGACAGTCTAATGACTGAGTGTAAGTTAGATAATAAAAGTGTTTTAGTGTTTAGGCATAATAACAATATGATAGGTATAAGATGTTTTTATTTTATTGTATGAACAAATTAAGTATAGGGAACACGAAAGACAGTCAACTGCAAGTGTCAGTAGTTATTAGATGTTTTTATTTTATTGTATGAACAATTCAGGTATAGGTAACACAAGAGACAGTTAATCACTGAAAGTGTCAGTAGTTGTAAGGTGTTTTTATGTTAATATTTTAGCAAAATAGTTATAGTAAATAAAAAGAGACAGTGAATAACTGAAATTGTTACTAAGAATAAGATATTTTAATAGAATAAGGTTGTGATAAAATGAAACATAAAAACAAAGGACAGCCAAGGACTGATAATAATATGTTCTCATTATAATTGTAAGTATAGAGAAAATTAGGCATAGGATGTTTATGTTATGGTTCAATGATGTTATTATTATAAAGAAAGTTTAGTAGATACAAGATATTCTATTGTATTTTAAAATCATGTCGTTTAATTTTCCATTGTGTAAGGCAGAGAGGCAAGTAGGACATAAAAATGTAATAATTTTATTCAAAACAGTAAACCATATATAATGTACAAACAGACCAGCTAAGACACCATTTTAGTAAACACAGACTGGCATATAAACCAAAAAATTATCTATCAGAGAATCAATCTATGTAATAGGAATAGAATTCAATATATACATACAGAAATTGAAAATATAATTAATACAGATACAGTTAATAGCAAATAGAATGACAAAGGAAAGGAAATTAACTTCTTTTGGAAACAGATACTTGGCCTATAATGGTAATCAAATCAGACTAAACAGTAAATTAATCAATATTGAAATGTTTTAACAACCAAATTATTAACAACAAAGTAGTCAGGGAGTTATTAAGTATATTCCATGGAAATATTATAAGAAAAAACAAATAAAAACCATTAAAACACTGAATTTGTACAAAATATGAGGCATACAATCATTATATAAAATTGTAATTTTTGGGCTTAAATGAGCTTGAAACAAACCCAGCTATATATCAAAAGATGTAAAATTAACTAATCAATATTACTGAGTAGTTAGATTTATGTAAAATTAAGAAATATTTGAAATACAGTAAAAAATAAGAAAACTTATTATGTATATTTAGATGGTGAACCAAGTCTTAGACAGATATTTTTATAGTTAAACAATATAAAGAGGAAAAAGACATAGCACAAATTACCCTAAAACGACGACGTTGCGTCTATTAGTCTATTGTTAATCGTAAAGCGGAATAGTTGGAAATGTGTTAGCAGAGTACTGAAAACAGAATAATTTGTATAAAACCAAGTGTGGTTATGCGGTGTGTAACGGAGATGATCTAAAAAATGAAAATAACCTTAACTATCAATTTCTAACACTTCACAAATTTCCAAAACACAGTACATAAAACTCAACACAAGAAATCAACAGCCATTTTGAACAATTTTGGACCGAATTCACAGAACACCAATACACATATTTGAACACCGGACACAACACAAAAAATCCATCATGAAAACGACATCGCAGAAGACGAGAGGACACTCTACACTACATTCCTGGACCAACACCACTTCGCAGAAAAGGGAATATCATTTTATTTCTGCGGGAGAAGCTCAGCCCATTCCAACAGCATAGCAGTTTAAGATCGAGTAGACGGCGGCCATTCTGGATTTCTCCCAGCACGAATGCAATGCCAGCTTGAAAGGAGTGACGTCATTTCTTCGACTTGGTTCGAAATTCATTTTTTTCTAATTGACAATTGCAATAATAATTTTGTTCTATTTCAGCTATTACCATTTAGTTTAAGAATACCTGTTAAGAATGTATCTTGTTCCTTGCCCTCTGACCATTTCGACTCGTTAAAAGAACCACAAATTTAACCTTGTAAAAGTATATTTGTTGATTTTTTTCGCTACCGACTGGAGCAACTAATAGCCAATGCCTTGGTCATGCGCAGTTTGACTGGCGCATAATTTTAAATGTTAATAAACGCAAATCATTACTCAGTTACCAGAATTGTTTTTATTTCTATAATTAATGTTACTATTATTTTTTTTTAAACAAAAAAATAATTTACAGTGAGAGAATAGTTATATAAGCAAATTACACACTCACTTAATTAATTAATTATTAATTAATTAAATTAAATAATTAAGTCAAAACTCAATACAAGAAAAAGAAAAAATATTTTCACAATTTATAAAGTTTGATTTATTTGTTATTTATCAATCAATCACACCTAGTTATAACATAATTATATTAAATCTATTCTTTGTATTTGGTGAATCCAAAAGTGGAGCTGTATCATCGGCGAGTTCAATACCGAGATCCAGACAACATACACAATTCTGATTATCTATATCTCTATATTTTATTTATTTATTATTATATTTGAAAGTATATTACAAATTGACTAGCATAAACAGTGGGGCTTACAGTCAGGCAGGGCAAATCTAAAATCTACATATAACGCATATCTTTTTAACACATATCTTTTTATTTTTATATTTATATTTGTAATTTATATTACAATATAAATCCTCCTTACAAGACTAACATACATTATAAACATAATAATCATATTATCACTGTTCATAAAGCAGTCTCAATACATCACCATAGTATCACTATGTTCTTCTAACCACTTAAGATTGTTTCTTCAACATAAAATTTTATTTATCACTTGACAAGTATAAACACAATTTTCAAAATTTAAATGTTATCTCCAAAAAACGGTTGATTTTTTTCTTTATTTCACATAATTAATTTTGAGTATAGACACTTTGCAAGTTCGAACTTTCACTTTTCAAAAACAATACCTTCTTACTACTTGATAACAAGTACAACAATGGATCATCTTATATTATTTATACTTACAAGAAAACATTAACTCCTTACAGAGTTAGTAAATTAAGTTAAAAAATTTAGGATGTTCTATTCTATAATTCTTAGAATAAAACCAATGTTCGTGGGAAAGACGCCAATCTTTTTTTTTTTTTTTTTACGAAACTAGGGGTCCCCCTCCCCGTTCAACAATAAAATTAAATTTCTACTTGCACCAATTTGTGGAGTAAGACCATCGTTGCTTTCACCCCAGATGGCAGTCCCGCCAACCATGGTCCGCCTCCAGATTACCAAAATCCACGATCAGAGGTGGTGAGTCTGTGATCGCCCGAAAATGGGGGAGAGTCCCTTCTGTAAAATAATATACACCAAATTAATACTCATACAGTCGCTAATATCAAAAACAAAAACAAAACTATTTATAATCCCTAAGATGACCAGTACAATTTTAAATTTGTAGCATTGTGTGTTCCTACTATCTCTCCAGTCTCCCTGTTCCGCAGCACATATGAATTTTGCATTTTAATCTCTACTACCTCATACGGTCCTTCGTAGAGCAGGAAGAGCTTCTTAATTTCTTTGTCTTGCGCGCTCGATAGGTCGTGCCTTCTTATTAATACCATTTGTCCTATATTACGAGGGCTATCCAGAAAGTAACAGACGTTTTGAAATAAAAAATTTACAAAATGAAAAAACAAAATTTTATTATATACATTTGAAAGGTACACTCTTAAGCTATTTTTCTACATAATCGCCATTCAAATTAAGGCACTTATCATACCGTGGCACAAGTTTTTCAATACCGTCTCTGTAGAAATCTGCCGCCTGCGATTTCAACCACTGGTTTACACCGGCATGCAGTTCGGCGTCAGTATCAAAGCGTTGTGTAGCGAGCCATGTCTTCATCGCTGGGAAGAGGTGATAGTTGCTCGGCGCCAAATCCGGGCTGTATGGTGGATGATCGAACACCTCCCATCCAAAACTATCGAAGAGCTCTCGGGTACGATTGGCCGTGTGTGGACGTGCGTTGTCGTGAAAAAACAAAACCTTCGCACTAAGTTTTCCCCGACGCTTGTTTTGTATCGCGCGCCTTAACTTTCTCAGTGTTTCACAATACCTCTCTGAGTTAATTGTTGTGCCATGTTCAAGAAAATCAACGAGAATCACTCCTTCAGAGTCCCAAAACACAGTAGCCATGATCTTTCTTGCTGACAGCGTTTGCAAACACTTCCTTGGTTTCTTGGGAGAATTTGTGTGTCCCCATTCCATCGACTGCCTTTTTGTTTCACTATTGACATGCTTCACCCAAGTCTCGTCCCCAGTTACGATACGATCGATAACTTTGTTACCATTTTTGTCGTAATCTTCGAGGAAAGTTAGTGCTGCAGCCAGTCTCTGTTTTTTGTGGTCTTCCGTTAGGATTTTCGGAATCCACCTAGCACAAAATTTGTGGTAACCAAGCTTTTCCGCCACAATTTCATGCACCAAACTCCGTGAAATTTGGGGAAATTGTTTCGAAAGTTCCGTAATCGTGAAACGACGATCTTCACGAATTTTGTCGTTGATTTTCATCACCAGTTCATCAGTCACATGGCTAGGTCTACCACTGCGGTCCTCATCGTGAACACTGGTACGGCCATTTTTAAAATCAATGCACCATTGCCTCACTCGGCTTTCACTCATTATTCCTTTTCCGTACACATCACAAAGTTGGCGATAAATTTCAATTGGTTTGTGATTTTTTGCCAACAAAAACCTAATCACAGAACGCACCTCACAAGTGGCGGGATTTTCTATTGCAGCGCACATTTTAACATGTCACAGAGAGCAAAGTAAGAGGGGCACAGACCGCACGCTACCACAGCTGGTTGCGTACTGAGTGTAGGAACGTTCCGACACCAAGATGGCGGCTCTATCCCCGCCCACCGCCGCGGTCGGTCAAAACGTCTGTTACTTTCTGGATAGCCCTCGTATATTTAACCCACTTACCAACTCATGAGGTGTATAGCCGGTGGACTCGTGGGTGGTACTGTTTAGCCAAGTTTCTACCTTTCTTACATACAACGGCCACTCGCTGTGTTTAGCGTGACAATAGGCTCTGAAGATCCTGCCTATTTCTCTCATTACACGCTCAGCCTGGTTCGACTGGGGATGATACACAGCCGTATGCTTCATGAGGATTCTTTCCCATCCTAAGGTCTGGCGCCATCTTCCACTGATGAACTGCGGCCCATGGTCTGACAAAATCACCTTTGGCTTACCCACGTTAATCATATAATCCTTCGTCACCTTTTCACTCAATACCTTACTGGTAGCTCTTTTCACGCTATACAATTTTACATATTTTGAGAGTCAAGCAATACAAATATATAAACTACTCCACCTCTACCCTTCGGCAATGGTCCAAACAAATCCACAGCAACTAGATCGAAAGGTCTTTCTACCTTAACATAATTCAACTCACCTTCCACTCTGTAATTTACCACCTTCGACTTTTGACACAAATCACAACTCCTCAGCAGCTGTCTCACTCGTATCTCCATATTCCTGAAAATACATGATTCTTTTAAAACATTCACACACTTTTTAGCCCCAAAATGACCATATCTTATATGACAATCCCAAACAATCTTCTCTTCCAACCCTTCTGGCACTACTAATCTCCAGTCACGCTCACCCCCTACTACCCTCTTGAACAACAACCCTTTGTAAATTTGAAAATATTGATTGTACTCTGATTCATCCAACTCCGTCTCCAAACTGTTTATTATTCTACCTGTCTTACCATCTGCTCTCTGGATGGTTTTGATATCCTTCAACTCTTCTCCAAAGATCCTGTCTTCTCTGCTAATCTGAAAAATTTCAATCTCCTTTAAATCCCTACCTGTTTTATTATCCACATAATCTACTCTGGAAAGAGTGTCAGGTACCTTGTTCCCTGTTCCCTTGATGTACTCCCACTCGAAGTTATATTCCTGTAAAACAAGTACCCACCTGGTTAAACGGCTGTGAGCAAGCTTACAAGTGTTGAGGAACGACAACGCCTTATGATCTGTTCGAATAATAGTTTTGTTGTCTAAGATGTACGTTCTAAATTTGCCTACTGCTAACACAATACTGAGCAATTCCGTTGTGGTATAGTTCTTTTCGGCTGGCAGCAATGATCGGCTGGCGAATGCAATGGTTAGATGTTCCCTCTCTTCATCCTCCTGATACAGTTCAGCACCTACTGCTACATTGCTGGCGTCCGTCTGCAAATAAAACAGTTTATCAAAATCCGGATGGTTCATCATAATCATTTTACTAAATTTTCTCTTTATTTCTTCGAAAGCTCCATGCTCCACGTCTCCCCATTTCCATTGCCTGTTCTTTTGCAATACAGCACTTAACTTTGCTGTGGTGTGTGCGTAGTTCCTTTGAAATTTTCTGTAAAAGTTGTACAGCCCAAGAAAACTCTGAAGTTGCTTGATGTTCCGTGGTTCAGGGAAGCGCATAATAGATTCGACCTTGTCCGGGTTGGCTGAAATTCCTTCCGACGTAATAATGAATCCTAAAAAAATTAATCTTTGTTTGTAAAAATTTGGACTTGTCCCAATTTACTGTTAATCCTCCCGCTTCTAATTTTTCTAACACATACTTTAAATGTTCTAAATGGTCTTCAAAAGTCCGGGATGCTATCAAAATGTCGTCCACGTACACTGTGAGGAAATCTAAATCTTTTGGTCTCAAAACTCTGTCTAGACATTTAATGAAACTAGCTACGCTTGTATTTAGCCCAAATGGTAGTCGTCTAAACTGATAATTTTTCCCATTAAATAAAAATGCTGTGTATTGCCTACTTACCTCTGCTAATGGTACTTGCCAATATCCGGCCGTCAGATCTAATGATGTCATGAACCTCACTCCACTAAACTTTTGAAATATTTCATTAATTGATTCTGGTGATTCCCGGTCTGGTATGATGATCTGGTTTATCCTCCTCGCATCTAAACACAATCTTACTCTTCCATCTTTTTTAATTACCACCACCAATGGATTTGAGTAGTGCGATACTGACCTCTCTATAATTCCACCTTCCATCATCTTGTCCAACTCTTCTTGCATCGCTCGTCGTTTAGAGTAAGGCACTGAATAGCTCCGCTGCATGAATGGTGTGTGTGTTCCCTAATCTGCAACATACATTCATAATTGTTTGCCCTTCCTGGAACATCGGCAAACACTCTCTTAAACTGCGCTATTACCTGCCACAATGCTATACGTTGGCCACTCCTTATCACCTCACCCCCACTACAGAATTCATCCGCCCTTATCTCCCATACTGCATTATTAATATTGCTCATTTCATTATCAACATCTTCAAAATACTCACCCTCTCTACACAAATTTATTTTAGTATCTATGTTATTCTCAACTACTCGTATGATATTTCGTTTTATTAGGGATTATAAAATTGTATTTGTTTTCACTTACCTTAACTTCTGTCCAGGATCCCAACACGAACTGTGGATGCAAGCATGATTACAAGGTTACACTAATAACTTGCGCAACTCTCATTTAGGATAAAACCATCAATATTTTATTACTCTCTTTAAATCAATCATTTCTTTCCAAATATTTAATACGGGTACAAAACTATTTCCTTGATTATTAGCAAAATCATAATATTAAAATACAAATACAAATTAACATAAACATATTATATTTATGAAAGCCGCCCAGCCTGCTCACACACACATACATTCCATTTCCAAACCCCCTTTAAATATAAATACACCCCATTTTATTCAAAATTAATACATATACCCCTGCCGGCAACGTGGAGTCTCCCCGACTTCGTGGTGCATCACTCAAAATTTTAATCTGTATGTCCGAAAACAATTCATGATGTCACTTTCTTCTGAAAACCGCTCACTACCGCATTTTGACAAAAGCGGCACTCACTTTTATTTGATAGTGAAAATTTATTAATAGGCCCTGTTTGGCCGGCTGCCTGCGCAGGCGAGCGTCAGTAAGAGACTACCAAGTGCGTTCTCCAAGTCCCCTCCACTAGATTTCGGTCGGACAAGGCGGAAAGCAATGCCTTGTGTACCAAAGTCATTGTTACTGTTCAGCCAACACATGTGTTTTTCGTGTGTTGGACGTCGACGATATTTGTGTCCAGTGGTCGACGTCACAAATGTGGGCAGGACTTAATTTCATTTCTGTCGTTTTGAGACCACGTGGAGGACAAAATTCTTCTCCAGGCCATCTTGTGTGCCTTTCGCTTAGTGTGGGTTAGGCGCTCCGCCGATGTTAGTGCATTTGGGCGCATTACACTGGTTTGCCGTTCTGAGAATTACGACGCTGTGTGTGTGACCCGCACATTCCATTGCAATTGTTTCATCACCGTTTCTTTGTTCGAACTACGCTTCTTTTGAACACGTGGGTGTCCACACAGATGAAACTGAATTTAATAATATTTTAATAAAATAAAACCCAAAATTAATAAAATAAAAACCCCCCCTTTTGCCCCGTTACAATACCCCCCAATGAGAGATCTTCTGCCTAAACAGAAGAAATCTCATTGCTAAACCCCTAAGAGGATCGGTGAGGATATGGTGCCAACAAACCCCCATTAGTTTTTATACATCATGGGTAAACTACCCCCCTGGCTCGGCGGCTATGGCCGCATCTGAACAAGATTACTGGACTTCTCTATTCGAGATCCCAACACCATAAAATCGAACAGACACGCACCACAGCGCACCTAACCGTCTAACAAGCTACCCCCCAAAATCCAAACCCCTGGTCTTATACCACGCCAGATCCTCAACCGATATGTTCCCCCTTACCATGCACACTGGGCTGCCTTTAGCAGTTACTGGGCTCGTACATACTCTTATAATACATTGTTCAAATTCAAAATATTTATCATTAAATCAAACTCATTTAAGTGACCTTCTAAAATCAAAAATCTGTTACATAATTCATCACTCTATTAATTCTCTTCACTATTATTCATAATCAGAAAAACAAATAAATTGAACATCTAACTACACCTGAACTCATTTATCCTAACCTTGGATTAGACATACATACTAAACAATACAATTCAATAACACTATTAATACACATAAACAATAATATAATCAAAATTCAAAACATCAATTAGATGGCAGGCACAAAATCAAAATTTTTTTTTCAAAAAAATTTTAAATTTATTAAAATATACTTTTCTCAATATTCAGAAAATTTAAAATTATATAAATCAATTAAACAGCAAAATCTGCATCACTTCATTGCCAAAACTGGTCTAGTTTATAACATCAATCATCAGCTGATCAAACTGGGTCAAGTCAACAACCTTGACCTACACAGGTTATACATAGGCTACCTCACAAAATATATTAAACATCTTTAAAAATTTTTTTTTTATCTTCAAACAATGAAATATGATAATTTAAAATTGACATAGTATTATTACAATTAACAATAAAATTGACATTTAAATTACTCAAACTTACACATTTTATAACTTTACATTATTCTCAAATTCTATTAAAGTTTGTCACTTGTTTCCATTAATTTTTTATTTTATTATTATTTTTTTTTTACTATGACTCACTTTCCTTAACATTCTCAATAAATTTGGGTGACTTAATTATTCATACTAACTTGATTTACAACTTGACATGTGTACATTTATAATCCCCTCCTGACTCTAACATCACTTACAGCTTTAACTAACATGACGCCCATCTCTATCAAAAACACCTATCAAACATTCCTAAACCCAACTTACTACTCAACTCAATTCGCATCATTCTACCCTTATATAAAAAAATACTCTCTAACCCTTTGTACTCAGAATGTGTGTTCCCCCCCCCAAAGCTCATTCCCTTATCTGGTTCCTGGACTTCATCCCTAGGCAACCCTTTCCGGCGCTGAACGGTCCCTTCCTGTCCCAACCCTTTTGTTGCGGACTCCTACCACCCCATCCCCCTTACAAAATTCCCATCAACTCTAATTACTCTCCCAATGCATCACTTCAATTACAACAAAATATCTCCACTTATTTATTACATCAACATATCAATCAGTACTCTCCATATATTCCCCATAGCTACTGTGTCAACATTACATCTCAAATGCTACATTACATTAATTCACAACAATATTTATTCATCTATATTACCACTTTAAACTCAACTTGGACTGATCTACATGTCCCAACAAAATATTATTCACCCAAAATCTACCTTTTACAAATCATTTAAAATTCTTAACTATATCAAATTACTTCCAACATTTAAATCAAAATCTTTTAACACATTAAAATCATTATATTCAAACATTAGTTACCTTGGAAATTAGCAAACAATTTATAAGTGACATTCTACAGCGGATCAGCTGATTTTCTAGGCAAGTGAATGACCTTACTATAAACACATTTCAAAATTATATCAAGTTTTACTTTACATATTGTATTAGGAAATTTATACTTACAGAATATCACTCATACACTGTCCTAAATACACAAATATAAACACCAAACACCCTGTACCTTCTGAAACAATAACAACAATGTTACTCCATACTAAACAATTTATCATTTATTTATTTATTACTTATCAACTTCACATCTCATAAAATAATTTAAACTCATTAGAAAAATTCAATTATATAACATTTAAATCAATCAAAATATTTAAACACCTCCAATTATTTTAATTAAATTAATTATTGAAAACAACATTTTTAATTACATTACTTCCAAAACAATTTATCATTCATTAACTACCACCTTCGGAATCATTTATTTAATCTGACAAAATATTATTATTATTATTATTAAACAAATTCTACTACATACACACATCATTTACCTAACATTTTACAATACACACAATTAATTTCACTAAACATTTATTTACAAACTTTTGTCATTAATTACTCAATTTATCACACTTCATTTCCAAAATCAGCCAGGTCAGAACCATAAATCAGAATATTTAAAATGTCCATTTATTAAGTTTATGTTCAGCCTCCATCATCAAAATTTAGTCTGGGTTTCACATAACATTTTTCAATTTTATTTACGTACCTCATATGGCTATCCTGTGTATAATAACCATAAAATTTTAGTTTATTCGTTTTACCACAATAATCATACATAGGGTTACTTCCTATTATAATTATTTTATCATAAACCAAGTCAACATTATTTATTTCTGTCCAGTCTCCATCGGTAGTTGCATTCAATATAAGGTCAGTTATTTTCTCATCATAAGGTAAATTATTATTATTATTTAAACAGGTATCATCAAAACAATTCTCAATCTCTACTCTACAAAGTAAGTATTTCATATCATTTATTTTTACCACTTCTAACATCTCTTTCAACTCATTATAATCTCTCTTTAATTTATATAATTCTATCTCTCTATCAACACACAACTCTCCCTCTAAATCTCTCTCATCATAACACCATCTCTCACTTTCAACACCATTCCACACAGAGGGTACTAACTTATAAAAACTCGGGGAACAACTTAAATCTTCCACTAACAAGGGACTCTTGCCCTTCAACAATAACACTTGTGAACACCTTGGTTCATCACAAATAAGGGGAAAATTTACCCTCTGCCCTACATACTCATCTAATCTCTGTTGCCACTCTTTCTCTAATTCATTAACACTAATTACTACTCCGTTACAACCTATTACTTTCTCTCTCT
This sequence comes from Magicicada septendecula, assembly GCA_034769895.1. NCBI lineage: Eukaryota > Metazoa > Arthropoda > Insecta > Hemiptera > Cicadidae > Magicicada > Magicicada septendecula. The sequence continues at coordinate 15,577,363 of CM068370.1, forward strand.
CTCTCACTATCTCACTATCTATTTTCAACGTCTCACTCTCTGACACTACATTCTTAATTATATTATCATTTTCAACATTGTTTCTATCACTTGTTACTTTTTTGTTATCATTATTATTATTACTTTTAATCTGTTCTCCTACTGACTCTACTATTTTCTCAATATCTCGTTTCAATTCGTTACAACTACTTTCACATTTAATTTTGACCTCATTAATATCAATTTTGAGTTCTTTGAACTGTCTACTTTGTTCCTCAAATTTTATATCATTATTATCAAAACGGTTACTAAGAAGGTCAAACAGGTCATTCATTGACATTTATTTTTCTTTTATATTTGTTTTAGTTGTAATGGGAGTAGAATTTGCTCCTGCCGCACTAATTAATATAGATCCGTCTACGTTAGTGTCACTAATTGACAGTGACTCTGTCTGGATACCTGAATTGCTTTTATCAGCCGATTCAGTTGACATATTTTCATTACTTTTGTTCATTACTTTACATTCGGCTTTATCGCCTACAATTACATCAACTTCATTTTCGTTAGTATCCATTTCTTATTCTTTATAATTTATATTTATTAATTTACTTTGTTATAACACAATTTCAATCGTATATTCAATATGTTTTCATCTTGTATGTCTTAGTTAAGTATACTACATATCGTTTAACCTGTACATAATTTACGCCCTTTTACGTAATTTTTACGTACTGTCATTTAACCTCGAATCACGCTTGCATTCATCCGTAGGTGTGGAATTTTAATTATCGAATTTCTAAAATTTGTTCCAAGTTCGTGGCGCCAAATGTGATATTTTGTTTTATTACGGATTATAAAATTGTATTTGTTTTCACTTACCTTAACTTCTGTCCAGGATCGCAACACGAACTGTGGATGCAAGCATGATTACAAGGTTACACTAATAACTTGCGCAACTCTCATTTAGGATAAAACCATCAATATTTTATTACTCTCTTTAAATCAATCATTCTTTCCAAATATTTAATACGGGTACAAAACTATTTCCTTGATTATTAGCAAAACCATAATATTAAAATATGTTTAAAAGGAATAAATCCCAATGTTTAGTACCAAGCCACGTGTTGTTCAATCAAATATATTGGAACTTACCGTCTGCGGCTTTTCAGAAACAGCGTCTTTATAAAATTTACATGTTTCGGGACCCTTGTCCCATCATCAGAATTTAAAAATAATTGTGTATCATTTAAATGATACGAATATACCAGTAGCGGAGACCTTGCGTATACTTAGGACTAACCTTATTAATACTAATAAATTGGATATTAATAATATAAATGAATTGATGCACATTTTGGAGTTAGTTCTTGATCAAAATTACTTTACCCACAATAATCAATTTTTCAGGCAACAAAATGGGTTAGCAATGGGTTCTCCACTTCAGGTCTTCTTGCAGATATATACCTAAATAATTTTGAAAATTCATTCATTCTTACTAATAACAAACACAGGAGTAACATAATATTTTACAGCAGATGTTGATGATACCTTTTTAATATACAAAGGTACACAAAGGCAAATTAATAATCTACATAATCATTTGAATAATATCAATAACAAAATGCAGTTCACACTTGAAAGTGAAGAAAATGGTAAACTGAATTTTCTAGATTTAACTGTTGCTAAGGACAATAATAATAAAAAGTTGCAATTTGACATCTATAGAAAATCCACAACGACTGACATTGTAATACATGCTAAGTCGTTTCATCCTTTATCACAAAAATTAGCTGCCTTCCACAGTATGATTTATAGACTTTTATCTTTGCCCCTCGGTGATAAAGAATACTGTGAGGAATTAGACACCATTAAACACATTGCTGTCGCTAATGGTTATGATGTCAATATGGTGAACAACATCCTTCGAAAACATAAGAAGGGACATAGCAACATTAACGGACGTATAACACGCGAAAATACAACACGCAAATATATTGCAACACCGTACACATACCTTATGCCACAGATATTTGGGTCGATTTTTGGTAAAACCAGTAATATCAAGGTCACTTATAAGACCACTAATAGTATTATGAATAATCTTCGTGTCCGCAGAACCACCAGCCTTGAACACAAAACTGGTGTTTACAAATTGATATGTGACGATTGCGACGCCTTTTATGTGGGCCAGACAGGACGTGGTTTTTTAAAAAGATTTACAGAACATAGGCCCCCTACACATTTTCACAGTTTGGACAATATCAAGTCAAAATTTGCAGAACACCTCATTTCCGAAAATCATAGCTACACTAATTTTAAAACTAATTTGAAACCCCTTCACATATGTAAGAAAGGGCGATATTTGAACGCTCTTGAAGAGTACGAAATTTATAAAGCACACAATAATACTGATACCAAGCCGCATGTTTTAAATGATAAATTGGTTTTCAAGTCGAATGTATTGTACAACACTGCCTTGCGCTATTGTCGTGGTGGGAGCGAGACGTAAATTAGTGCGTGGTCGGTTTTCATACGATGTACATCGGTAACCTTCGCACTCGCTGTAAATATTATATTATCATGTTATATTAAGTTATTTTTATATTGGATTTTAATATTTTAAGTGTTTGACAAGTGTATCAACTTTAAATGATACACAATTAAATTCTGATGATGGGACAAGGGTCCCGAAACATGTAAATTTTATAAAGACGCTGTTTCTGAAAAGCCGCAGACGGTAAGTTCCAATATATTTGATATTAAAATACAAATACAAATTAACATAAACATATTATATTTATGAAAGCCGCCCAGCCTGCTCACACACACATACATTCCATTTCCAAACCCCCTTTAAATATAAATACGCCCCATTTTATTCAAAATTAATACATATACCCCTGCCGGCAACGTGGAGTCTCCCCGACTTCGTGGTGCATCACTCAAAATTTTAATCTGTATGTCCGAAAACAATTCATGATTTCACTTTCTTCTGAAAACCGCTCACTACCGCATTTTGACAAAAACGGCACTCACTTTTATTTGATAGTGAAAATTTATTAATAGGCCCTGTTTAGCCGGCTGCCTGCGCAGGCGAGCGTCAGTAAGAGACTGCCAAGTGCGTTCTCTAAGTCCCCTCCACTAGATTTCGGTCGGACAAGGCGGAAAGCAATGCCTTGTGTACCAAAGTCATTGTTACTGTTCAGCCAACACATGTGTTTTTCGTTTGTTGGACGTCGACGATATTAGTGTCCAGTGGTCGACGTCACAAATGTGGGCAGGACTTAATTTCGTTTCCGTTGTTTTGAGACCACGTGTAGGACAAAATTCTTCTCCAGGCCATCTTTGTGCGCCTTTCGCTTAGCGTGGGTTAGGCGCTCCGCCGATGTTAGTGCGTTTGGGCGCATTACACTGTTTTGCCGTTCTGAGAATTACGACGCTGTGTGTTGTACACTTACGTTTATTTTGATTTTATAGATACGATATATTATATCTCACAAATGTGGTTATGTATACAAAAACTAAGACGCCATCTATGCAATTAACTAAGTCAAGGGCCAGAAGTTCGTTACGCGAAGTCATAGGAAACGGAAATTGCTTGAAATAACAAAACAGCTGTTCTAATTGTTACCAATGAAATACCCCTTTTTATTCTTTACTTTGTTACATAACATTTTTTAAAACCAACTGTAACCCTTCCAAAAACATAATGTGTAATAATAACTTTGATTAAGTTTAATGATTATATGTTTAAATGATTATACAATAATAACATGTATATATTTATATTTATATAGTGGTGCTCAACCCAGCACTTAGAATAATTACGCACGCACACAACCACTCACCCTTTCATTATCATGGTACAACTTATTTAAATTTTGGAGCTCCTTAAATTTAGATTGAAATTTTGAATAATTTGTTAAATGATTGATTTCTACAATAACATATATTGGGAAAGAAAGGATTCAAAGTATTTAAGGAACGCTCTCACCAATTTTCGTGTTGCTGTGCGTCCTCGTTTTGCACGAACTTCGCGCACCGCGAGTTCGGCGAGTTTTCCCGGTCACATCTTGAAGTTGGCGCACTGTACTTATTATATTTATATTGTTTATTAACCACCTACAGTGGTCTAAAAAGTTAAAATTCACTCGTAAGTGAATGGGCGGCCGGCCGGCTCAAATCAGAGCTGCAGATGAAATGACGGCAATTTCTGGTTGAAATCTGCGGAAGTGGGGTGTATTGACGTCACATTCCTTTGTCTAAGTTGTTGACATCGCCGTTTGTAGTTGTCAACACATTCTCCGCCTCTGACGTAACGAAGGCTTGGCTCTGCTTATCTCAATAACTGCACACCGTTTTTTGTCATGAATTAGTTCAAATCCTGGCAAATACTGTAATATAGTCCACTCACCGTAAATTCTATATAGGGTGTTTGAGGTTGGGTTGGGTATGTCAAAAAATAGGAAAATACAATATTTATGATCTCGTTACCATATTTTATGTAATTATACAATGTACCATGATTGTACCATCACAAAACCCCCTCAATGAAAGATGGTGTGACGAAGCACACAAACTTTCATTGACCCTTTCATACTTCCTAAAGGGATCAGTCAGGACAAGTCGCCACAACCCCCTTACAATTTTACATAAAAAATAACAATAACTCACCCTTGGTCTGGTGATAATGACTGTACCTTCATGACCTTACTGGACTTCTCCTGCGAGATCCCAACACCATAAGGCCACTTAGGCTCTTAACGCCCCTGCTCTGACTCGTTGGCCAGCTCAGGACCGCTGTCACACCCCAAACACTGAAACAATTTATAAAAAATATTAATATAGTGGCTTATTGAATCACTACCTCCTTAACTGATATGGTTCCCCTTAGCTAAGTGCTGGTTTGTGCCAATAAGCACTGGGTTGGCTTACTATTTATAAAATTATAAATTATATTAAATAAAATTAGAAAGTATAAAAATTATAAAAATAATAAATCTCAAGGATTAAAAAGAATATGAAAAAGGATTAAAATTGAATGAAATATAATTGAAAATATAAAATATATATAATATAAAATATAATTATATATCTCCCAAACTTGGAGAAAACAAATCAAGAAATTTAATAAATCGATTTATTTATTTATAACCCTTAAAATAAACTTTTATTATGATTATTAGTATTATTATTATTATTATTATTATTAACAGTTAATCATCTGGCTGATAAATATTATTAACAACGCCATTTAAAAAAATTTTTTTTTTCTCTTCCTACACATATTATAAAATCATGTTAAAAAGTTTTCAAATAAATACATAATACATTAATAATTAACACTGATATATTAGTAATACAGTTAATACATTTTAAATACTCAATCATATTTAATCATATCTAATCATATCTAAGATATGCATTAACATTTGTATAATTAAAATTTAAGTTATATTTAAATTAAAATTTACCATTTCAGTTATTAATTAAACATCAAATTTATTTATTTATAATAATAAAATACATTTTGAACTTATTGTTACTATTCATATTACATTATTATTTCATTATTCATTTTCTACTACCTCTCTCCTCTGAACTTTCTACCTCCCTAACTACCTAACCTTTCACCTTCTATATCTGTTTAGTCTGGATAACTCCTATATTCACTATGCTTCATTATATAATTTTACTCACCTTCTTCTAACTAACCATCAAATTTACCTATCATTGACACCAATATCTCAATTATATACTCCATTACTACTTTCATTTAAATCTTATGGCACCGCTCGTCTTTGCACTGGGTTGGGTGTTCCCTAACTGGCTATATACATCTCTAATATTTTGCCCTTCCAAATAATTCGGCAAACACTCCCTTAAACTACACTAATATCTGCCACAACACTATTGGTTGGCTACTCTTTATCACCTCACCCCCACTACAGAATTCATCAACAACAAATATATGTATGTACCTTTACTTACACCTTCTCTACAAATAATCACTAACTACTGTGTCCCTAAATATTTAATAATTCTCTTTGTATTTTCTTAAAATTCTTATCTTTCTAACTCCATTTACATTAATTGCATTACTCACCTGCACTTTATCTATACCAAGGCTCTATTCCTGTTTAAACACTTACTGTAATAATTGACAATTCTCTTATAAAATTCCTCTCCTACCTCTTTATAACAATACCTCTTTTCAAAATTCAAATATAATAATTATTTAAACATTCATTATTATTCATTAGTAATTAATTAAAATATTATTATTAAACATGTTACATATATAAAATATATAATAATACACACTGGGGTACCTGTAATACATAATACACATCAAAATACATGGATATATAAATACAGTTAATACAATAAAATATACACTCCAACTTCATTATTGTGTCATTAATCGAAATCAGTCCATAACAGTCCAATTCAAAACCACTTTGCACATTATTATTTAATGTTCATATCACAATATAACAGTCTATCCACCATCATTAAACAATAAACGAATCTTAGGTCTATATAAATTCTTATTTAATACATAGATTTTATTATTTGCAACATTATATTTATATTCCTGTATGCAATTGTTATTAATCAAATACTTCCAGTTACTATCAAGTAGAGTTCCGTTTGTCTTAGTATCATATGTCATTAATCGGTTTATACTATAATTATCCCCATAATATTCCACCACAGGTAAGTACCTAATGTCTTTATTCTCATTTCTTGTTATTTTCAATTTATTGTTATTATCAGGTAAGTAGTCATCATTTTCATATACCACATATAACCCTAACCTTTCTAACAGTTGTCTGTAATTTCTGTTTACTTTAAATACTTCTATTACTCTCACAATATCTCTCTATACTTTCTCTCTTAATACATTTCTCTCCATAACACCAAAATACACTTTCTCTCTCCAAATATACAAGGGTCCCTATCATAAAATCGTTGCACCTCTTAGGTACACAAAAACTAAATCTATCGTCTATCAAACTACATGAAGACTTGTCTTCACCCCCTAATACAACATTAAAAGAAAATTCTACCCCCTGCATTCCTTGTACTAAAATACTTTCTCTCAACTTTCTTTCTGACTTCATAAACTCAAATATTTCATTGTCATGCATTATATTTTCATTATCATGTTTATCCTCTTCTACCACCACAATCTTACTACCTGTATTATTTGTATTATCTAGAGTACATTCATTTTTGGAATTATCGGTTTTAAATAGGTTATCCAGTACAGCATTTTGCTGGGTACTACTATCTAGTACTTTCTGACTTTCTAATTTACTTTCTACCACATGTAACTTATCTAATTTTGTAATCAGCTGGTCACATTTTTTAATAAGTTTATTGTGACTCACTTTTATTTCATTCTTTAATTCATTGAATTTAATATTAGAATCGATTTTCTGTTCGTCTAGTTTTTTATCTAGTTTTAATAACAATTGTATCATTGCATTGCTTTCATCCTGCTTACTATCTAAACTAGTTGAAATGGATGTATTGACTTTCTTTATTTCTACAGATACAGGCGTATGCGCCTCGTCAATCTGACTAGTTTGAGGTGTTTGTACATCCATCTCGCCAGTCAAATTTACATTAGTTGTACCTATTTCTAACGTAATATTGTCATTAGTACTCATATTGGCAATTTTGCAATACCTGCATGCATACAATTGTATAACCTAATTGTGGGGTTATGTTTACGAATTATAAAATTTTGTGTCCGTTACCTCAAGCAATTTGTTCCGTTCTTTCGAGGCGTACATTAGGTAATAATATGTTTAAATAATACCACCTAATGTCCCTGTTCCAGAAGCCACCTGTACACTTACGTTTATTTTGATTTTATAGATACGATATATTATATCTCACAAATGTGGTTATGTATACAAAAACTAAGACGCCATCTATGCAATTAACTAAGTCAAGGGCCAGAAGTTCGTTACGCGAAGTCATAGGAAACGGAAATTGCTTGAAATAACAAAACAGCTGTTCTAATTGTTACCAATGAAATACCCCTTTTTATTCTTTACTTTGTTACATAACATTTTTTAAAACCAACTGTAACCCTTCCAAAAACATAATGTGTAATAATAACTTTGATTAAGTTTAATGATTATATGTTTAAATGATTATACAATAATAACATGTATATATTGTAACAGTACCAAAATATGGTAGTTACATACTATAAATATATATATGACGTCAAGTATGATAAGAGACATGGGAACATATTTAAATGAACAAAGATAAGTATATAAGTTGTGTATCTACAAAACTAATAATAGAAGAATCCAACAATGAAGACGAGAATGTGAATATGTCAACCTTAATTATAAAACGTAAAAAGAAAATGACACAAGACCAAAACAAAATACTAATAAATAGACCCAATAGGATCCAGCAGTGAGGGGAATCAATGAAAATAATATCCAGCAGTGAGGGGAATCAACGAGACAAGGATCATCAAGCTACAACGACAATGGAAATAAAATGAAAACAGCGACTACCATGAAATTTGGAATTAAGAAGAAAGAAGAAGGACCAAGAAGAAGAATGAAGAGAAACCAAAGACGTAAGGAATCAATGAACCATATATATTTTAAAGAAGAAACAGTCAGTGACAAAAGAAATAACTATAAGTGTGACATGAAAACCAGTGTGATCATTTAAAGAAACACAAACAATAAAAGTGTACTTAATACAAATGTGAAACCGGTGAATAACTGATTATTTCAACTGAAAACCACACAAACAATTACAGTGAGGAAGTTTACAGTGTGAAAAAATAGGTTAATTTCATGATGAGGCAACAAAGGTTAAAAAATAGTCAAATAAACACAAACAATGAGTGTGACTGATTTAACAAAGTTGTGACCAACACACATAATTATAAGACCACCAGATCAGAACATATAAAACAATCATATTATTGTTTATATCAAAAAACTGACAACAAATAGAGAATATTTGTTAAGTGTCAAACATGACAGGAATTTAGATTCCACAATTGACCAGAGAAAAACATTGTAAGTAATATAAGAAAGATTTGTATTAGTGTATTAGAAGGAGTTGTAAACATTTGTAACAAATTAGTTAAAGTATTATGTTAATATACCATAATGGAGTCAGTTTAGGTGTAGGTAGATACTGCACTAAAACCGATGATACATTGTTACAATACCCACAAGGAAGTAACCTATTATAACAGAAAATGATACATATTAGTATAAATATATGATCATCAAGTAAATATAAAGAAACAATATAACGTATAAGACAAAACAATGTAAACAAAACAAGTCAGACATAGTGACACAGTCAAAGACAGAAATAAGACAATGTACCAATTTAGTTAAGCAAACTACAGTATTAAAACTAATGTAAATGTTTATCAGAATAGTACCAGTAGTGAAAGGAATATATGATAATACTTTGAGAACAAGTTTTGAACATGTTAAGAACAGTATTATGACTGAATTATTGTAAACAAGATAACCATGTATATATGACCAAATGTAAGCTAAACCAGTGTATAGCAAGTTAGTTAAAGAAAATACTGCATTAAATATTGAGAACAAGGTATTACAATTATTACCAGTAGCAAGAGGAAATATCAGAGCTACTTTGAGAACAAATAATGACCACTAAAACAATCATATTGTACATAAACATTTGAAAACCAAATGTCCAATGTGAAAAAAGGACAGAGGTAAACAAACAATGACCAACCAGCTAGTTATGAAAAATATAACTAGTAAACCTATGTAAAAGTAATTGGAAACATTACTAAAAGTTAGATTGATATCCAATGCTACTTTAGGAATACAATCCAAATAGGACAATAACACTTTTGTTATTATATTAAACAAAATAAATACCTATAATGTCATGACACAACATAGACAGAGCCACTACTGAATAATTAGGAGGTTCTGAGTTTATTAAAAGATGACCATTGAATATAGCAGATTAATTATTGTGTATGTACACTAATTATAACAATTAAATAATATAATCTATGTAATAAAAATAGAAAACAAGATGAAAAGTTGTATAAGCATTATGTGAGAGGTTTAAAATGATGTAAATACTGAATTGACCACGGTAATACACCAATATTATAGTAAAAAAGTATGTAAATAGTCATTGTTAGTAATACTAGGTAATAATATGTTCATTTTAGATAAGGATATTTAATAATAAGCATGTTTGTGAAAAATCCAACATGGACGCTGAGTAACATCATAGCGAAAATTGTGTAGGAAATAGTTTTTCACAAATTGTAACTTAAACCAAATGAGATATAGACTCGAAGTGTTTAAATAAGAAATGTTATATTAGATTTAAGAAAAATCTGGTAATACGAACTTATAAAGATAAGACGTACCAAAAATAATAAATAAAATCAATATAATAATATTGATAGTGAACAGAAAATAAGCATGTTTGGACTTATTTTAATAAGCAAAACGCCCTGAGTTCAGTGATATAAACCGATTAACGATAGGACGTATAATAAGGAAGTTGTGATAGTTTTTAACTTTCGAACTAAAAATTTGTACCGTCGATGACGTGAAAAAGTCTCCAACCCAAAATCGATTTTGACTAAAAATTAAATATTTTAATAAAATATAGGCCTTTTGGGTCAGAGACTATCAAAAACCAACCAATGGAATGAATGAAGTTCATCAGACGAGCGAGAGATGCTCTCGAGGTACATGACAGTCTACGATCGAACACCTAAGGAACAAGCCACGCCACTCCAGACCAGAAAAAGTATATTTTTAAATTAGTGCGCGACATGTTTTACTCAAGTACAATATACATACACTAACCTAATACTACACATTTACTAACGAGTGCAACAGTGCGGATTTGTGTTATTTTTATCAAGTAGATCAGTGTACAATATCGATCTATTTGCGAGTGAATTTTTTTAATTAAGAAACAGGGAGTACAATTTCAATTAAACAATACTTAAAAGAAAAATAAGAGTTTAGCCAATTTCGAATTTTCGATACTACGCAAGTCATTATGCAGCGTATCGGAAATCAACAACTAAGTTATCAGAATTTAAAGGAGATTTAACACAACATTATTAAAATATTATAAAAAATATTTTAATAAATTATAACGATGTAAAAAATAATGCTTAAAGATAATTATTGATAAATACGAGTGCATTTAGACGCTTACTTGATAAAACGTATTTGTTGAATATTTCGTTATTTCAGAATTTATTTTATTAATTGTATCAAACATAATTCTGATAATCCTATGTTAAAACTTATTAAAAAATAATATGTTTACCTGTATAGCATAAGTAATATTAGTTAATAAGACAAACTTATCCTTATAAAAATAACGGTCATTCTTAACCTCAGAAACCATTACGGTAGCTTGTTATGATGACATTACCGAGTTGTTCTCAATTGACATGCAAATTGAAGTACATTGCAAACAAGAGTTTTTTTTTTATTAGAAATTTTTCTCTTGTGAACAAATTATTTTAAAACTAATTATTAACTAAAGGTAGTACTTGTTAAATGCTGTACAAGTCATACAGCCTAACCACAATACTAAAGTAAAGATGCGTGCGCATACCGGCGTACGATAATTTTTGTAAACATCAGAAATATGATACCAATTTTAAATTTTATATTTTGTTCAATTATCAGTTAATATTGTTAATCCTAAATAATTAATTATAGTACATCTTGAGTCTGGTATCATGATATCTCCAAGAACCTTAACGGAATATGGTATATACTGAATTAAAACAACATAACCTGTACAGTAAAATTATTGTAACAACAACAGGTATACCAGAGCCTTGAGAGATCAGATAGAGTTTCATTTGAAGTTTTATTTTGTAATCAGCAATTGAAAGGGTTGTTAATTATTGTTTTGTTTGTTAAAAATATTCTCACTTAATAACTTGTTAATAAACCTATAATTTTTATTACCATAACAAGAGTATCATTTTATTAAAAGTAGATTCATTCATTATTTTTAATCAGTTCTGACAGGTGGCGGAAGAATTCAAAAAGTATTAGTATAAATCAATATACTTATCAGATATTGCTGCATTTATTACTGTGTGTGAAAACATGTTAAATATTCAAATTGAATATTTTTTCTATTGTGTTTGAAGTGAATGTATTTCAGACGGAACGCCACAAGATAGAATTTGAATTTCAACAGTGGTAAGTAAATCAGATACACCACAAGTGCGCGGACTATATTTTAATAAGAAGAGTGAATTATTACGGCGTACTTACAACAGCAAAACATTAACACCAGTGACAGTTACGATTGCAAATTACACCTTTTATAACCAACATTATAGTAGGCACCGGTGCGTGTCTACAACCACACGAAAACACTAACATCAATACAACAAGAAATACATAACTTAAACTTGTAATTTTATTATATTACCAGTTGGCTAGCCCAGCAGTGTGGCTTTAAGGAGAAACACAAGACAGCAAAATATACACAGTATTACTTGTAACTATTATATTATATTATATTATATATATATATTTATATAACAATATTTATATTTATATAGTGGTGCTCAACCCAGCACTTAGAATAATTACGCACGCACACAACCACTCACCCTTTCATTATCATGGTACAACTTATTTAAATTTTGGAGCTCCTTAAATTTAGATTGAAATTTTGAATAATTTGTTAAATGATTGATTTCTACAATAACATATATTGGGAAAGAAAGGATTCAAAGTATTTAAGGAACGCTCTCACCAATTTCCGTGTTGCTGTGCGTCCTCGTTTTGCACGAACTTCGCGCACCGCGAGTTCGGCGAGTTTTCCCGGTCACATCTTGAAGTTGGCGCACTGTACTTATTATATTTATATTGTTTATTAACCACCTACAGTGGTCTAAAAAGTTAAAATTCACTCGTAAGTGAATGGGCGGCCGGCCGGCTCAAATCAGAGCTGCAGATGAAATGACGGCAATTTCTGGTTGAAATCTGCGGAAGTGGGGTGTATTGACGTCACATTCCTTTGTCTAAGTTGTTGACATCGCCGTTTGTAGTTGTCAACACATTCTCCGCCTCTGACGTAACGAAGGCTTGGCTCTGCTTATCTCAATAACTGCACACTGTTTTTGTGATGTGACACCGTTTTTTGTCATGAATTAGTTCAAATCCTGGCAAATACTGTAATATAGTCCACTCACCGTAAATTCTATATAGGGTGTTTGAGGTTGGGTTGGGTATGTCAAAAAATAGGAAAATACAATATTTATGATCTCGTTACCATATTTTATGTAATTATACAATGTACCATGATTGTACCATCACAGTGTGTGACCCGCACATTCCATTGTAATTGTTTCATCACCGTTTCTTTGTTCGAACTACGCTTCATTTGAACACGTGGCTGTCCACACAGATGAAACTGAATTTAATAATATTTTAATAAAATAAAACCCAAATTTAATAAAATAAAAAACCCCCCCTTTGCCCCGTTACACTCGCTTTTATAGTAATTTCACACCAGTTATTTTAACTTTATTCATCACACTTTCAAAATTAACTTTAACAGACCGATCACACCCATCTAGCTCTAACACCTTCTCTTTAAAGTTTATCACAGCTTTATTTCTTTGTAAAAAATCATTGCCTAAAATGATGTCTAAACTTAGCCCCTTGACTACCAAAAATGTATTATCAAAATTTATATCTTCAATTGAAAAACTTAAATGTATTTGCTTGGTCACACGTTTACTACGTACTCCCGTGACTCCTATCACTGTAACCCCTGCTACGGGTAGAACTGGAATATTCTTTTTAAATTCTTTCAATTCACTTACAATGTTTTCGGCTATTACTGAAATCTCACTCCCCGTGTCAACAAGTGTTTTAAATTTCCTATTTTCTATTGTACCTGGATTTCCGTGAGTCCAGCTCTCACCTCCGTTGTGTTATTTTCTTCCTCCAACAAGTCAGCTATTATATCTGTTTTGATGACGTTACTTTGGACATCTTCTAATGGTTGGACCTCATGTGCTTCCCTGAACAGTGGTCGGGTCCTAGTTACCACTGTTGGCTTTAGTTTTCCGGCTGTGGCCTGCTGTTACTGGTGGTGGGTACCTGGTGTCCCCTTGTCGGTCCCTGGTTATGGTTTGGTGTTCCTCGGGTACTCGGTGATCCTCGGTTTGTCGGTACAAACTGCTTGGTGTCGTAACTACTCCTTGGTTCGTTTCTTGGTACCTTACATTTGTAGCAATGTTGCATGTGGGCACGGTTCCCCGTCCTACACCTAGAACAACTCCACTCGCCTGGTTGCTGTAAATCAGTACGATACATATTATGATTATTGTTTCCATTATAATAATTCCTTTGCCGATTAAACTCGGTGTTGTTATTATTTATAGTATGTGGTATGGGTCGTCTACCCATTTCACGATCATGAATACTCTGTAGTATATCTAATACTCTTTCTAGCTCATTTAGAGCGTCTATTTCTTTTGTCATTAATGTAACCTGCACTTCTCTTGGTAAGTGCTTACTCACGTATCTAACGAACGATTTAAAAGGTATTGGTGGCTCTAAGTATTTCGCCTCGTTATATAGTTTTGTCACATATATTGTGATATTATTATTATTAGGGTTATGTCCTATGAAATTACCCGCTCCTATAATATTGCTTCTTAAAGTTTCCTGTTCTTCTTCCGTCCAATATTTGCCCTTAAAAGCTTTTTCAAAAGTGTCATAACAATCCCATTCTAATAGATGAGCCTCAGCCCATATTATTGAATTACCTTTGAAACACTTTACTATTTTGGTTAGTTTTGCTTCCCAACTACTGCTACTGAAATAATTATAATCCCGTGTCTGATTCAGAAAACGCATGGGATGTATCACCCTGTTTTCATGGCTAAAATTTTCTAGCTCTATTTCATTGTATAAATCCCTAGTCACTACCACTCTCTCATTAATACTGGAAATATTTTTATGAATTTCCCCCCGTAACTCATTTTTCACACTTGTTAAACTATTGGCAATTAAATCATATTTATCATGCACATCATTATTATTTTGTATAGCTAAATCATCTATTTCTTTAATCTTATTTTGTAAAATACTTATTCTACTCTTAGTATTTCTTTCATGTTCTGATATTGTATTATCTATAGTTTCAATATTTTTTGTGATGTCCACAACATTTGATTCAACTTTCTCTAGTTGGCTTTGCAAAATATTTGTTTTCAATTCTACAGTAAAACCTCTCTAATTCGGATTATATGGGGCGAAGCCTAGTCCGAATTAGAGAAAAATCCGAATTATAGAATATTTTATAGAAATTCATACTACAGTATAGGTAAAGTGCTGTAAAAATAAATATTAAAACTACCTAAATATTAATGGAAATTTAAATTGATTGTACTTACAAAATGGATAACTAAATTCACATAAACAACAATCTTTCACCATCAATGTTTTCAAGTTAAGTTCGCACGCAAAAAGTTTATAAGTAATGCACACCTGCAATTATTAATGTACATAAATATTAATGGAAATTTAATTTTATTGTGAAATATTCGTCCATCGGCTAATACAACAAGCACAAGTATATATTGGCACGTAATTTTTCATTTCCCGTAATCTACTGTTACAGATTTGGTTCCCTTTTGGTCCACCGTAAATATACGTAAATAAAAAAATAAAAATACGGGCGTTTCATCGGCATTTCCCATGTGTTCAAGTGAATAATTATACTTCTTGCGTAAATGAATGACAAACCGCTGATACTGTAGGAGTTTTTCTTCGTGGTCACTCGGTAGTTTTAGCGCGAGTGATGTACATCATTTAAGCGCAAATCCATTTTGCCGCATCATTCGTCTTATACACCCGAAGCTGGCTTTGAAACCGGAGACTTTTAATTCTGCGATTTCTAAACCTTTTAATTTTAAAACATGTCTAATGACAGGGAGTCCTTGCCTTCTTAAAAGCCGTACGTATTCACAGATGCTGGACTCTACTGCTACAAAATGCCCAACTTGAGGTCCCGCGAATGCTCGTCGCGCAGTATTTGCATGTAAAAGTCGTTCCTTCTGTTTTCTCCATTGTCGAATACAGGATTCATCAATATCGAATTTCCTTGCGGCTTCGCGATTGCATGTTTTTTCTACACTTTGAATCACAATTAATTTATAATTCGCATCGTACGGGTCACGTTTAATTTGATTTGACCACGTGCCTTTAGTCTCCACAATATCACTCATACCGCAAACGCACTACAAAAACGCCGAATGAAAACAAAGTAGGCCTACAGATAAGCGATGTTGTCGCTGTTACAATAGAAAACCACACTGTCAGTTTACCCGTTATTTAGAAACATGTTACTCACACCCCCTCTACTCATCCTTTGTCTTGCTGCCTACAGAAGGGTGCGAGCACGCCCACATGCGCACGCACTTACACTTTATCTTCCTATTCTTTCTTCAGTTTGCTGTTAAAACATTCGGTTGTAGTCATAAATCATAACGCCAGAGTTAACTACAGCCAGGCAAACTGCTGTTGCTTAGGCAGTAAACAACTCATAGATACCAAAAGCGTTCGTCCCGCCAGAAGTCAGTTATAACTTTGAATTTCGTTAGCGTGCGAATGCAAGCTGCAGGCCAAATTAGCGACCATGTTTTTAGGAGAAAAAGTGTGGATTGTATTCGGAACAATACAGTATTTGCATGATATTAATAGTATTAAAATTTCAAGTGTTATAGGCCTATTTGATTTAAATATATCCTCAAAAAACAATATTTGCTATTTTACGGACACCCCTCAGCCCCAATTAGTCCGTTAAATCGAGGGTTTACTGTATTTACCTCTAGCACTCATATTGTAATACAGTACTGTAAATTAATACTAAACAGTGTTTGAAGAAAATGCGGTTTGAAAAGCTGTACGCAACTAAGAAATAACTTCAGTACAATAGAACGCACACGAATACAATAACAATGACGCACACACTAGCAAAGCAGCAGTTGAAACTGGACTAAACTGGGGGTGCATATCGCACATTTTGCCAACATAACACTTTAATAATTCCCTAAAGGCAAATGTTTCACAAAGAATTCACAAAATTAATTTTTTTTGTGAATTATAATTTTTTTTGTAGGGAGTCCGAATTATCGTAAATTCCGAATTAGAGAGGTTTCACTGTATTTGGTTATTTATTTCACAATTTATTTTAATTTTTATTTGACTTTCTGCATAAGTTAAACATTTCTTTTCTATATCTTTATTTTGTGACTCTATCTGGTTTTTAACTGTGTCATTAACTGTCTCATTAATTTGATCAATTTTGTTATCCAAATTACTTATTTTACTATTAAATTTCTCATTAACTATTTCTACTGTGTGTTTCTGGATATTATCACAGCGTGTTTCTATTTCGTTAATTCTTTCACCAAAGTGGCAAGTTTGTCTTTTAATTTCATTTTTTATTTCGTCAAACTTCTCATTACAATCACTTTTAATTTCATTTTTAGTTTGAATATTTTGTGTTTTAATTTCATTTTTTATTTCACTTTTGAAGTTATTAAAATTTTCATTCTGTTTGTCAAACTTGCTATTAATTTTATTGAATTTAACATCAGAATCACTTTTTTGTTCATTGAATTTCTCGTCAAATTTATTACTCTGCGTCTCAAATTTCAAATTGGAATCTCTTTTTTGTTCATCCAGCTTTATATCAAAATTATCAAATTTAGTTAATAATAACTGCATCAAAGCAGCAGTTGTTTCGTCTGTTTTGTTTTCATGACGACTTGAGATGGATGTTGCTGTTACTTTCTCTAACTCTACAGATTCAGTCGCACTCGACCCACCAATCTGACTAATTTGTGTTAATGGAACATCCATCTCACTAGTCAAATTTTCATCAGCACTGATTTCTATTGCTTTATTGTCATTGGTAGCCTCGTAACTTAACCCTACCTTACGCACGTGTTTACGTACTTTCTCACTCTTACCTCAGGTAATCATTCCACATTCTGGTAAGTATACTCCACATAAAATTAAGTTTTATGTCGAGTCACTGTTCGGCACGCGCCATTTGTAACTCTAACTTTAATTGTTTAATTACTTAGTTACATTTATGTTGTGTGTACTATTAATCACTTTCACTTTCAAAATCGGGCGCCATGTTGTCACACTGCACAACAAAATACAAACTTACCTTTAGGGCCAGAATTCGGGTAACACGAACCAGGGTTGTGGAATATATTACCTGAACTCAAGATAAAACGTACCATTGACCTTTTATTTTTTAATATGACTCTAAATACATATTGAAAAATGACTCTAGCTGTACCCAACACGTACATATTACACAATGGGGCGTTTAGCAAACATCAAACCCTTAGAACATTTTAACCCTCCAAAATAAACATGTGTTTAAACATGATATATATATATATATATTGTTAAAATATTGGCACAACCCAGCACTTATTAATATTGAATCATGTTGTACTAAGTATCCACTCTCTCACTTTCATTCTTTGGTACAATTTCGACTGGTTAAAATGAGCTCATTTGAATAAATTGAATTTAGTATTTTATATAAAAGCCATTTGATCGGTTTTGGCAGCAGTTTTTGTTTAGATATTACTTAGCTGCATTATATGTGAAGATGTCCCATCTTTGTAGATCGCGCACTCTCGCCTGATGTTTTCGGAGAACTGTTTTAATAATACTGCACTTTCACATTTTTATTTTCCTGTTGCTACTATTTAAATGTTGGTTTACATTTTTGTTTGATGTAGTTGTTAGATAATGTAGAGTTTAGGGTACGCCGGCCGGCGTGGAATCCTGTTGAGACGAAACTGGCAGCAGTTAGCTTTGCAATGCGGAGGTGGAGCAAACTACGTCACTAGTCCTTTGTTCGAAATGGCCAAACCCCGTTGTTTACAGATGTATTTATTGCGTATCGCATTCCTGTAGCTGATGTCATCATTGGTTAGGCTTGTTTACACTTTAATGTGACGAACTGTTTTTTGCTATTACTGTGATTTTACCCTGACCTCGACACAAATCCTGTCCGCTCAATATTACATCGTTGAAAACTTTTAGAAAACTTTACTCTGTTTTCTTTATAGGGCTTTAAAAACAATTATAACAATTATACTTTATAACAATTATTTCCCAAAATATTATAGGACCAGAATTGAACCGTTACAAGTGATAAATAAATAAAAATATGGTCTGTAATAAAAATAGTAAGAGTAGAGATAGTCCAGTAAAGTTAAACATGAAAAGGGGGTCGTGCTTGCAAAAGGTCCGGTCGTTCTGAATTTTTTATATGTTGTTAGGACCTAAACCAATATTAAAAAACCAGATTTGCAATTTCCAAAGTGCTGTGCGAGCAGCGGTGTACCCAAAAAACCATGAAATTTTCGGACTTTTTTCAGTTTTTGCTCAATATCTCAGTGAAGGAAGGATCTGACCGGTATAGTCATACTATATACTTTTAAAGTAGACTAAATTTGCTACAATTTGAGACCAGGACGAGCTCTATACAGCCATTGGTTCCCAAGATACAGTTCTTCGAAAATAGGCCATTTTTTCCAAAAAGTGAAATTTTTTCGAAATGGTCACTTATTTTGTGAAATATCTTCTAAAATACGCATCCCACGTCAAACAATATATGAAATGAAGTTGTAGTAAATTTAATTACCTTTCATTTGAGACTGGACTGGTACCTGTAGGCCCAGCGGTTCTCTCAAAAACGGCAGATAACCAAAAACAGTCATAAGTGGGTTTTGGGGGGAAACACAAATAAACTGCTCTCACGTCTTTTTATGGTTTTATTTATCAAACAGTTACAATTTATTTATTTTTGTTATTGTTAAAAAATTGTTTGATGAAAAAAGAAAAAGATAATATACCTATCAGGAATTACGTCATCATCAAACATTGTTTTATATACCTACATACTAAAATGCTTGTACAAACATCATGGTACCTACTATAAGGACAAATTACATTTACACAAAAAAGAAAACTAATATAAATCATGTAGGTATTGTGTTTTGGTTGCCAAATCATGCCTTTCTTTTTATCTTAGATGGCCCGGGCTTGGGCTCGCACGAAGATGGTGTCTCGATGGCTGTGATGGACGCTGGGAGAAGCACCCAGTCTGTAGTCGGGTCATCTTCATCGTCTGAGCATTGCAGCTCCACATCCGGGACGTTATTGCACAATTTGCCATCGCATGACTGGCAGAGGACTGAGCAGTGGAGCCCAGCCTTTCTGCACGAGCAGCTCCCAGAGCACCCTTTCTTGCATTTACATGAAATTTTTCTTAGAAGGGCAGGAGGTGCGGGATCCATGGTGGTGGGGATGGGGGTGAGTCCCTGAGAAGACAGCTTCCACCCCCAATCAGTAGGATTCAAGTTGACTCCCCGCCACTTCTGCACTTGGAAGTAGCACCTTGCTGCATGGTGGCCTGCGGCATCTTCCGTCGGTGGCAAACGGGCGAGGTTTATGTTCGTTGAAGTGACAAACGTCTTATACCTCAGGAAATCCAAAGTATCCCTCGCAATGTCACCCCCATATAGAGCCACAAAGCACTTGATGCCTGCTTCTCTCACAGCTTGTGGGGTGGAGTCTGGCTGAAGGAAGACCTCCACTTGCTCAGCAAGTGGTTCACTCTTGCTCAGGAGTGTGGCGATTTTAGTCTTTCCTTGGCCAAACGGTGCTGAGGTGGTATCGCACCCGGTAAACACGTGGGTGAATAGTACCGTCCCTGGTGATCGCTGGGAGTCGTGGTGGTTGTAGGAGGTTGTAGAGTAGTGACAGCAACCAGCTTCGCCCTTCGTGCTCTTCTGAAGGTAGACGTTTGTCTCTTCGGCGCCTAAACCATTGAGAAGAACGAGCAGGTCGACGTCTTCTCCCACTATGACGACCCGATCGGCTACTGCACTTTTTGAAAGCGCCGTCATGACGATCTCTCGATCCGCATCTTCTTCGGCAACAGCCACTTCTACTCCCTCCTTCTGAAAGGCGTCACAAAGAAGAGTTATTAGGCGTCTCTTGTTGTTCTCATTGCCCAATACATGCTCTTGAGCAATTTGAATTACTGTGGATTCATCGAACGTCAATTCGTAGCTGGAATGAGCTGCGTAGCGCCGGAGTTGTTCCGCTGTTTTTGTTTTTTGGGTAGCATCTTCGGGGTAGCCGTCAAAAACGATGGAGACGTTCTTCCCAAAGTGGTTATGGACGTAGGTAGTATAACGCGCCAAAAGTGCTCGAACTGTGCTCTTCCGCTGCCACACGACCTTGTGCAAGAGGTAGCCACCATCCAAAACGACGTGAGTGCTGGCATCTATTGGCGTGTGGCTGGAAAGAGGAGTGAAGGCAGAGTACAGAGTGGATTTTGTGCCCTTGCCCATCCCCTGTTCATTGAACAGAGACATCGGGAACGGGGCCAACTCATACTTGAAGTCATCCTGTAAATCCTGTTCAGATTGCTTCGCAATACACACTCGCTGGAAAATTGTGAGCGGATCCACAGCTACTCTTCTGTTTTTGTCCGGCAATTTAACGGATGAGGTGATCGATGCCAGCGTGGTAACTTTGTTTTTCCGTTTTATTACTACCTTGTTGTACATTTGCCCCACAATTTTCATCACTCCCTCCGTTCCAACTCTCTGGGCCGTGTGGCAATTAATCTCAGGACCTGCCAGTAAGCCACTACTGATAGAAAGCAAACTGTCAGTTTTGGGAAATGGAGGGTGGAGAGCAAACCAGTTTTTGAGTTTTTCCACATCACTGTTATCTCAGATGATTCGAGAAGGTCTCATGTCTACATGCTGCTCTCCAGTAGGACATGAGATGCTGCAAAAACTTTCAAGTTCTTCACATATGTTCACCATAAACACCATTCCTGTTGTCCACCTTGCCAGCACACTGTCGGAGATTCCCCTTCCTTGGGTCAACCCACCCAGACGCATCAGCTTCTGTTCAATTGTTAGGTCTGACCATAAGCCAGACCAAAACTTGTCAGACCGGCGAATGGTGAAGGATCCTTTTGTGAACATGTCGTATTCACTTTTATCCATCCGATCTTGTAGAGCCATCATATCCTGAAGGTAGAGGTGCGCGCTCTTAGCGTACAACAAATGTCCTGCTGCGTGGAAAAAAGGGAGCATCTTGTGGACAGTGTACAAATGAAGGTTCCAATCACCAGCACGCTCTGCCTGTATGAATAGTTTAATCAAAGTGGTCATACGAAAGTATTGGACCCACAACTCTGATGTTGGACCATTTGCTTCAATTTTCTCCAAGGCACTTTTAAATTTTTCCTTTAGTATTTGGTAGGTATCAATTTCTTCTGCTGACATAGTGAGAGACCTCCCATTGTCTCTCAGCAATTTTTCAGTCTCGTCTCGCTCCTCAGGAGTCATGTCAACCTCATCAAAAACAATGCTGGCCAGTGTGAGGTTTGTCAAAATGTGGGCTCGAACAGCTCGTGAATATGCGTGCCCATTCAAAATTTTGTCAACAGTGTGGCCTGCGTAGATGGTGGTTAGTAGCTCTTTCAGACCACTCCCACCCATTATTGTGCCAATGCATCCCATAAAGGACAGTAAGAGGTGAAATCCACCAAGCCGTACAACTACACTGTTCAACTCCGGGTGAAGTCCACTCTCGACAATATCTCTTGCTTTTATGAATAATGGCTGGTCGAAAGTGACGAACGTGATTTTCTGGCCATGAGCTTTGCTCCGGTTGTTGGCTTCCATGAGTGAAGTGAACACCGTATTGTAGTCAGTGGGAGGGGCACGGATAAATGGAAGGAAAAGGATTTTTGAGCGTGAAAACTGAAGCCCGTCTGTGGCTTGCTCCATAAATCCAATCCACCCTGGCATCGACTGTTTGTTGAGCGACTTCCCATAGAACCATATTAGGTCAGGAGCCGAGGGCGAAATTTCACCATCAATCTCATAGGTTCCTTGCAAATCCTCAACCATGATTGCTGCCAATCCACTGTTTTTTTTAACAATGCACTCTTTTATTTGTACTTCACTACTGGAGGTCACATTTTGAGCAGAAACATAGTTCTGTATACGTGGGATGTTTTTGTCTTGCATTACTGCTCTCGAGGGGGTCACGCACATAATGCCTCCCATCTCATGGAATGTGTTATCACCATCCAGCATGTTAACGTTCACGTCCGCATTGTCATAGACAAATTGGATAAAAGCTCCTTTTCCTATTGGTGGTGAGGATTCATCTCGTAAGATCGCCGAAGTTTCAAGCTGCACAGCTGCTGAATAAGAACAGGAGAACCCCAGTGCAGCGCACATATTTACCAGATGTTTGGATCCATATTTTCGGTAAAAGTAGGTACCAATTCCAATCAGAAGGGAGGAAACAAAAGATCGAGGTCGTACAGCAGCTATCAGAGCATGAGAAAATGACACACACTTCTTCTTCCATGCTTCAAGGAGGCCACGCTTGTTTTTGAGAACAACAGTCTCAAAAAATAGCTGTACTGATTCAGGGATGACAGAATCAACATTGTTGAAGAAATCGTCCGAGGGGGGATACTGACTGGTGTCATACACTTGTTTGCGGATATCTTCCACGATGATTTCTGCTGCTGCCTTCACAACTCTCAACCGCTCTTGCTGTGCATCGCCTTTTTGTTCCTTATACCAATGATCATACAAAATTTTATGGCCGGTGTTTTTGAAGCAGACGAGTGTCCCTCTGTTGGAGCCCATCTCCACTATGACTATGTCATCGCCAAAACGTTTTTGGAGGTGAGTTTTCGCTGTTCTGACATCAGGGATACAACCACCCTTAATTTGCTGCAGAAGGTGTGATAAAGAAAACTGGCATTCATCACTGTTTTCCAATAGGTAATCGTACACACACTCCATCGCTTCTTCAGTATTACTGGCTGGACGATACCCTCTCTTATTCCCAGTAGCAGGTGGTAATCTAAACAGGCTCATGTAGCACAATCTGTGGTACGTCCCGTCTGCAGCAACCAGGTCGTCAATGGCGAGGAGGCGCTCCTCAATGGCCCTTCCCCAATCGTCACCTCGGCGTTTAGCTGCATCTAAAACAGTTTGCCTCATGCCCAACTTCTCAACTGTATGGACCACATTCCTTCTTGCCAAGGGCAGTTTGCTTTGTTGCTGGAGAAATTCTTCA
The DNA here is from genome assembly GCA_034769895.1 of Magicicada septendecula. Taxonomy (NCBI): domain Eukaryota; kingdom Metazoa; phylum Arthropoda; class Insecta; order Hemiptera; family Cicadidae; genus Magicicada; species Magicicada septendecula. Next base: position 15,601,593 of record CM068370.1, read on the forward strand.
GTGATAGCATCACCACACAAAAAGCAAATCCCTCTCAAGGTAGGAGCCAGTTTACTTGTTAATCTTGTCGATGAAGTCTTCGGTTGGGAAGCAGAATCCCCTCCTCGACGAACTGAGGCTTCAACGTTACACACAGCTGTATATCTCTTCCTGCATGCATCATGAACGCTGACTTGGTTGCAATTTTGGAGGAAATTTTTATTTTCTGTGGGACCACGTTTTTGACTCACTTCAATTAGTGTTCGAATTCCTCGTTCTTTGATGATCACAACAGGACCTGTGTCGAGATGCTCACGACACACGAAACACACGTCCGGACGGATAGACATTTCGCAACACACTGCTGGCTATCTCCTCTCTCTGTCTTTCTTTCTCACACCCGTACGAACGATTAGGACTGGTTCTACTACGCGTCCTAAAATAGCCTTCCTTGCAAGATTAGCAGATCTTCACGATCCAAAAAGAATGTTATTGCCACGGGGTCCTTTATTTGTCTGAAACTGTTCCCAATTGTTTCTGTAACAAAAAACATGTAAAATTATATAAAAAACATGTAACAATAACAAAAATAAATAAATTTTAACTGTTTGATAAATAAAACCATAAAAAGACGTGAGAACAGTTTATTTGCATTTCCCCCCAAAACCCACTCATGACTGTTTTTGGTTATATGCCGTTTTTGAGAGAACCGCTGGGCCCACAGGTACCAGTCTGATCTCAAATGAAAGCTAATTAAATTTACTACAACTTCATTTCATATAATATTTGACGTGGGATGCGTATTTTAGAAGATATTTCACAAAATAAGTGACCATTTCGAAAAAATTTCACTTTTTGGAAAAAATGGCCTATTTTCGAAGAACTGTATCTTGGGAACCAATGGCTGTATAAAGCTCACCCTGGTCTCAAATTGTAGCAAATTTAGTCTACTTTAAAAGTATGTAGAATGACTATACCGGTCAGACCCTTCCTTCACTGAGATATTGAGCAAAAACTGAAAAAAGTCCGAAAATTTCACGGTTTTTTGGGTACACCGCCGCTCGCACAGCACTTTGGAAATTGCAAATCTGGTTTTTTAGTATTGGTTTAGGTCCTAACAACATATTGTAAAAAAATTCAGAACGACCGGACCTTTTGCAAGCATGGATGTACATCTTGACTGGACTAAGAAGGCTAAGATAAAGACTTAGTAAAATAACCAATGTTTAAGATTTAAGAGTGAACAGTAACATTTAATAAAGTTATTATGAATAATATTTAGAATAGAACATTGATTCAGTAATAATGAACACTAAAGAGTGATATTAACTGTAATGATTATGAAATAATATTGTTATAGAACTTAAGAATGTATTGTAGAATTTAAAGGTGAACATCACAAGAAAAAGTAATAAGATGATGTTAACATGGAAGGGAAAGCAAAGAGCCTTAGAAAATAAGTATGTATTAACCTTAAGTAAATACCCATTTTATAAGGGGAGAGTAATGAAATAAGTTCAATAGAGGTGAGATGGTTCATCACCAGAACAGTAATTAAGAAATAATGAATTGTACACACATATTAAATAATAAGTGTTGATTAATTGTATATACAATTGTTTATGAATAGGAGATGGATGGGGTAAATATCCCAAACATAAACCTAAATGTTGTAACTTTTATATTTTTTGGTAAAATTATTTTATTCAAATTAAATTAACCCTTCCACTTACCTTACGATTTTGATCTGGCCGGATCTCGTAGTGTAGGTAAACCCATTTCGTTCGACGAACTCTGACGATACATATAACGAAATAAGGCATTGAAAGAATTTAACTCTCAATTGTATGGAAGAGAAATCAGACTTTTTTATTACTCAGAAATGTTGAAATGTTAAATCTTCTTGTTACATGTTGTGCAACTTTTGCACCTTACAGACTATAGCTTACCTTATGTTTGACCAGACACAAATGCAAATATAAACACAAATATACTCAAAAGCCGCCCAGCTTTGCCACACTCACATTTATACCCAAAATATTATTTAAACCCTTAACATTTTAAAAACCTCTCCCTGCCGGCACGCGTTTATAACTTGAGCACTTAAGTTTTTCATTTTGTATTTAGTCGTGTCCGAAAATAGTTTGTATGGGTTCTTGTTGTTGTTGTTCCTTGTATCAGATTAGCCGCACTTCATTTTATGTACTGCACTGAATTTTAATTTAGAAAAGTTAAATTTGTTTGAGCCCCGTTTAACGGACTGCCTGCGCCGTCGAAAGTCGGCAAAGGACTGCCAGCGTCTCTCAGTTCCCCACTCCTTGATGATTTTTTGTTGAGACGACGGACATCAATGCCTTACAGTTAGTCGTCACTGTTTCGTCCTATGCCATGCCTGTAGTTGTTGGAGTGACGATAGCAGACGAATTCAACTAGGCACTGGCTAGTGTCACAAAAGGGCCATGATTTCCTCCCGCCCAAACGCACGTTGCTGAATTAAATCTGCTCAGGCCATCTTGAGTTTTCCAATCTCGCTTGGGTATGCGCCCATGCGCGCGTAGTGACGTGTGTGCACTGCCACACTCTCGCATAGTTCTTGGAAATTTGTGGAGGTGAATTCTTTGCTCGTTGCATTGCACAATGGAAATTGCGTATCGCCTTTGTCTCAACCAATCTTGCTCAACACCGTTCTGTTAACACGTGGTCCATTATAAATGAAATGAATTCGGTTGCACAATGATTTTATGAAAAGTCCGCCCAAAATGAAATACATAAAAATACATATGCCCCTAACTGTTAAAATAAAAAAATACCCAAAAATGACCCGCTACAATACCCCCTCGATGAGAATTCTGCTGTTCGCAACAGAAGAAATCTCATCGATAACCCCGAAGAGGACCGGTGAGGAACTGGTGCCAACAACCCCCTTGTTCTTAATCTCCTGGGTACACGACCCCCCTGGCTCAGCGACCATGGACTCATCTGAACGAGATCACTGGACTTCTCCGTAAGAGATCCCAACACCGAGAAATCGATCAGACTCGCACCACAGCGCGCCTCACCTTTTAACATACTACCCCCGAAAATTCTCAATCCCTGGCTAAAATTATTCCAGCTCCTCCGCCGATAGGTTTCCCCTTTTTGCAAGCTGGGCTGCCTTTAGCAAATACTGGGCTCACACACACTAACATTACATATTACCATAACACATAAAAAACAAAACTTTCTTTTAAAATTTATTATAAATTTAAAATTCAAAAAAAAATCTTTTATCAAAAAATTCTCTTCCTTGTTTTTCTAATTTTTGTTTCAAATAACTTAACCTAGACATTTCTAATAATATAAACACATCCTTACTCTAACATGAGAACCACTTATATTCTACCAATACAATGCAATACAATAAAAGAAACATGGTTAATGCACATATAATAAAATCCTTATCTGAAATATTCACTCGCTGGCAGGCGAAAAATCAAGTTTTTTTTTCTTTTCAAAAAAAATTTAAAATTTTCAAAATTTTAAAATTCAAAAAAATTTAAATTTATTCATTAAAAAATTTTATTAAATTTATTTATTCAATAACGTTTATTAAAATTATTCAAATATTGGTTTGCATTAATTAAACAAACAAATTACAATTGGCTTCCTACTATACACAAGCTTAGTAGGTGTATGACCTCATCAGCTGATCTTAACTAGGTCAAGTCCAAAACCCTTGACCTACATATGTTATATATAAGTTCTGAAAACACTTTGAATATCTGTAATATCCTACCTTGAAATACAAAACATAGTAACATAAAATATTTAAAATAAACAAAATATTAATATAATTAATCATCAACTTGACATTTAAATTATTTAAAATAAACACTTCTTGACTTTACATTATTTTCACTTCTATCAAAATTCTGTCACTGGTTGAAAAAACAATTGTATATTCTTTATTATGAATTCCTCTCTTTAGTTAACAGTTTAATTCTACATTACTTTGGGTGTTGTAAATCATTTATTCTCAATTACTGTATTAGATCTCTATACATATATAAACTTTCTCCCTCTGACTCTAATATTAATCAACTTCCATTCTCATGACACCCAACTCTATCAAAAATATCTACTAATCAGGACATTCTAAACCCCAACTTACCATTTAACACAATTCGCCGCCTTCTCTACATATATAAAAAAAATACTCTCCAACCCTTTGTATAGGATACGTGTTTCCCCTACTCAAAAACTCAATTCCCTTATCTGGCGGCCCGGATTCTACCTAAGGCGGCCCCTTCCCCACTAAAATCTATTCCTATCCCGTCCCAACCCTTGTTGCGGACTTCTACATTACACTACCCTCTAATACAAAATTGCCATCCCCAAAAATCTCAATCTCATTACCTCACTACAAATACACAAAATAACCTCATTAACTATAAACATAAATATATATCATTCAAAACTCTACATAAAGTCTCCATTACCACTGTGTCAACATCTATATTTCACCAAATTCTATAACATACATTAACTCAAAAACAACATTACATCATATTCATTATTTCACTTCACTTGGAATTCAATTGGACAGGTCTGCATGTCCCATAAAACATTTATCACCCATCAATTATCTTTTATTAATTGGCATAAATTATTGTTATTTTATTTCTCATATTCTTTTTATCTTTACTTCAAAATATCTGTAGTACATTAAACATTAATTACTTTTAACATTTACAAACCACTATACCAGTGACATGGTATTGCTGATCAGCTGATATCCTAACACAATAAAAATGCATCTTAAAATTGAACAAATTACCTGGAATATACATATTTATTTTCATTTATCCTCCCTTCTCACCTCATTGTTTCCCATTTCTCTGATTCTGATGCTTATGTTAACCTGCCAGACGATTTACTTATTGGCTTAAAAGCAAAATACACACATAACAAAATTACATATTCTTATCAATGCTTATCTAATAGACAATAATAATATAATACACTTAAAATTATAGCATGAACACCTTAATTTACGAGTCTGAGCATATAATTATGTGGACAGAGCACAAGCATTTTTGATTGGATTAAACTTTGAATACGCAAAAACTTTTGTCATAAAATTTTAAATTCGTGACTCCTTTACGTCACCTCCCAGCCACACACACTATTTCAGATTATGGAGGACTGTCTCGCCCTTTCGCTTCCACAGAGACTGTATATTTTGGAGCAGGGTTTTACCTCTCCGTGTCTCTGCTTCCGCTGTTAAGTTTTAAAGTTAATGAACATCATAATGTTCTTGTTATAAAATCATACACCCTTAAAAACGGATCTGCCACCGGTCTTGCTGTTCCTCCTCGAACAGAGTGGCAGCCGCTGTTCCCTAGTTCCGGAGATTTCCTCTAATTGTCCCCCCATTAAATTTCAAATATATACCAATTTCAAGTCAGCTATGGTCAAGGGACTTGGTATGACCATAGCTGGCCGCTAGCCAAAACCACGGTTAGTGCTGGTAAGGCAGTAACCGCCCGAAAAGTCGAGGAAATCTAAACTTTAATTTCACTGCCTGTTTCATATCAATATTTTTATGTGCGACACGGTCATTTAATATGGTGTGTAAAAAATTTTTTTTTTTTTTACACGGATAAGGTGTGCCGCACATTTATCGCCAGTTTGGCCTCCGATGGAGGTAACACTCACTGCTACCCCCAACCCTTTTCGCTACTAAGAGAGCACAGGCCACCCCCTCAATAGCCACTTAATAACTAATTACAATTAAAAACTAATTAAAATTTTTGTCTACATTATCATATAATATTTGCATCAATAATCGTTTAACCCATTCATAACCTTTTACCAATTGACTTTCTTAAAATTTTCAAAATTTATTATTAATAATTATTAAATATCACGTTTCCTTTATTATTAAAATTTTTAATTATCATATTTATTCAACACAATGATTGCATTAAAATTTCACTATTGCATTAACACCTCAATCACACCTGTAAACATTTTTTATTATACATGATTATAAAATTTTCATACTTACACTCCATTTAACACGATATACCCACAAAACGTAATCACTACCATCTCTGAAACATTTTACACAAAATTAATTTAAATTAAATAATTTATCATTCATTGCCACCTTTCCATCTCATAAAATAAAATAAAGTCATTAAGAAATTAATTAATTAACATTTACATAAGCAATCAAAATATTTAAGCATATCGAATTAGTTTAAATTAATTAATGACTGACAATATAAATTATATAGTTATCGAAACAATCACCATTAGTCACTTACTGTTTTCAAACTTCATTCTGATATTTATTTATTTGCAAATATTTCAATATTATTATCACAACAATCATCTTACATACACACCTATAAATTCACTATATTTTATTTACAAACTCTTATTTATTGTTCAGTTTTTCCGCACTTCATTTGTCCAGATTTGCCATGTCAGAACCATTAAAACAAAATATTTATACTGTCTTTTATTGTTTTAATAGTTTAACCTCCATCGTTCCAAATCAACCTTGGTTCTACATAACATCGTTCAATCTTATCAGCACACAAATGACTGTTTTGTGTGTTGTAACCAGAAAAACTAACTTCAATCAACTTATTCAAATACTCATTAAACCAGTCTACGTTAGGTATTTTTGTCAAGTCTCCATCATTAAATTCATTAACTATTGGGTTAATCAATTTTATTAAATCATTGTAGTCATTATCATTCACATATATTTCTAAACTTTCCTTCCATTCATCATACTTTCTATTTAAGTCATATATTTCTGTTTCTTTACAAACATACAATTCTCCCCCTATATCTCTCTCATCATAACCCCAAATCACACTCTCAAAAGTATTACAGACAGAGGGTATAAATTCAATTAAATCTTTCCTGACTTCTACAGGAAAAGCAAAAAACTTCAAAAAACAATTATTTGTAGCACATTTGTCTACACAATATATACGTGAAGGTCTTCCTTCACCCCCCATTCTACCTCGTAAACAATTTACCCCCTGTTTCATACCTGTAATATAACTCTCTTTCCACTCTCTCTCTAACTCATTAACACACATTAACATCTCATAATTACATGCTACAACTTCATTAGTACTCTCAGATACCAATTTTTCGACTACATTATTATTCTCGTTATTATCAACATCATTATTATTTATTAATGCATTACCTAACACAACATTGTCATTACAACTTTCGTTTGTATTATTCTTACTTGATTCTACTTTATTCAGACTGTTTCTTGTCATTTCATTAGCATTTTCAAGACATACATTCTTGTCTTGTATACTATTTATTAAACCATCGAATTTTATATTTATATTTTGCTGAAACTGAATATTCTGTTCTTTAATTTCATTAAAAATAATATCGTTTTTAATATTCTGCTGTTCGCATTTTATTTTCTGTTCTTTGAATTCGTTACTTGAAATCTCAAATTTCTTGTCATTAGTATTAAAACGACTCTCAAATTTTTCGTCAATTCTATCAAGACGCTTGTTTAATTCATTATTCTGCATGTCAAATTTGTTGTCCATTTTTCGTAAGAAACTCATTATATCTAGTTCCTCTGATTGTTTATTTTTATTGGCTGACACTGGGGTCAACTGGATCCCCGAATCAGCATCTGTTTCGCTTGCTTGTGGTTGAGACGCAATCGGAGTGGAATGAACTATTACATTACTGCCGCCAGCTGTTTCTGTAACAGCACCCGTCTCCCCCCTCAACATACCACTTTCATCCAGCGATTGCGACTCAATGCCACTTTCGCTCATAATTGAATTTATTATACTACTTTTTTCTGTATTCTCGGACATTTTTACTTAATCTATTTTGTCTTACGTAACAACTACCAACGATTAGTCTTTTTTCAAAACTGATATTACAACATCAATTTGCTTTCACAACCCTACTTCGCTATGCATCGTCAGATGTAGGCCGGTGTTAAAATAACCCCTCTTCAGTTATATTAAATCCTGGTCACGCTGCACCAATTGTAACTTTTATATTTTTTGGTAAAATTATTTTATTCAAATTAAATTAACCCTTCCACTTACCTTACGATTTTGATCTGGCCGGATCTCGTAGTGTAGGTAAACCCATTTCGTTCGACGAACTCTGACGATACATATAACGAAATAAGGCATTGAAAGAATTTAACTCTCAATTGTATGGAAGAGAAATCAGACTTTTTTATTACTCAGAAATGTTGAAATGTTAAATCTTCTTGTTACATGTTGTGCAACTTTTGCACCTTACAGACTATAGCTTACCTTATGTTTGACCAGACACAAATGCAAATATAAACACAAATATACTCAAAAGCCGCCCAGCTTTGCCACACTCACATTTATACCCAAAATATTATTTAAACCCTTAACATTTTAAAAACCTCTCCCTGCCGGCACGCGTTTATAACTTGAGCACTTAAGTTTTTCATTTTGTATTTAGTCGTGTCCGAAAATAGTTTGTATGGGTTCTTGTTGTTGTTGTTCCTTGTTGTATCAGATTAGCCGCACTTCATTTTATGTACTGCACTGAATTTTAATTTAGAAAAGTTAAATTTGTTTGAGCCCCGTTTAACGGACTGCCTGCGCCGTCGAAAGTCGGCAAAGGACTGCCAGCGTCTCTCAGTTCCCCACTCCTTGATGATTTTTTGTTGAGACGACGGACATCAATGCCTTACAGTTAGTCGTCACTGTTTCGTCCTATGCCATGCCTGTAGTTGTTGGAGTGACGATAGCAGACGAATTCAACTAGGCACTGGCTAGTGTCACAAAAGGGCCATGATTTCCTCCCGCCCAAACGCACGTTGCTGAATTAAATCTGCTCAGGCCATCTTGAGTTTTCCAATCTCGCTTGGGTATGCGCCCATGCGCGCGTAGTGACGTGTGTGCACTGCCACACTCTCGCATAGTTCTTGGAAATTTGTGGAGGTGAATTCTTTGCTCGTTGCGTTGCACAATGGAAATTGCGTATCGCCTTTGTCTCAACCAATCTTGCTCAACACCGTTCTGTTAACACGTGGTCCATTATAAATGAAATGAATTCGGTTGCACAATGATTTTATGAAAAGTCCGCCCAAAATGAAATACATAAAAATACATATGCCCCTAACTGTTAAAATAAAAAAATACCCAAAAATGACCCGCTACAATGTTATATGTTATATGATAAATAAATAGTAATTAATACCCATATTATTGACAGTGGCAGAGTACTTAAAATAAGGAAAGAAAACAATGTTTGAGTTATAAAAGAGAAAACTGTTAGTAAATAATTAGCAAGAAATATTGAATAACACAGTTGTTACATACAGAGATCACAAAAAGACTAAATTAAAACACCTCCATAGATAATAAACTTAATTATAAATAACGAAATAACGATCTAGGACAAAATGAGATATATATTGTGTGTGAAACAATCAAAAACCAGTAATGGCTACTTAGACTTGAAACAGGCCTAACGGTCAAACATAAACAAATACTAATTGTATAAAAATAAACAAGTAATTAACAAATCCAAGGTGACTAATTAAGCAAGGATGAAGGGTAAATATTATTAAAAACAAAATATTAAAATAAGGAATTATATAAACAGAGAAATGTAATTAGTAAGTGTTAAATTAATTGTAAACTTAGAAAACATGAAAAAACCCAAGATTGTGGGATACCAAATTAAGCTTTGTGAGAAAATACAAATGACAGTGCTAATAATTATTAATTAAGAAGGATGATAAGAGAAGGAAGGAAGTCAGAAGATATAGGAAGATTTGAAGAAAATTAAAATTTTGATAACAATGTATTCATATCAAGCTCGCCCAATCAGAATAACGGTGTAACCATGGAAACAACTGTTTGAAGAGGTAATTACCGTTGAATACAATTACTCAGAAAGTGACGCTCAAGGAAAACAGAAGCCAGAATTCAGAACAACATATTTTCATATTTAAAATGTTTTAAAAGTAAATTAACTTGTCAGAATTGAACGAGAAGGAGTCTGATGACTACTGAACACAATTACCTGATGAAGAAGACATTTATTTCAAGACGAAGTGAATAAATAAATCAAAAAACTTTGAAAAAGATGCCCGAAGCCCGAATAAATGAAAAATGAATTATATTGCAGCCACATCCCTTCCTTCCCAAACAACAGAGTAATCACATGCTACAACGCTGTTAAGTATCCATTAAATTATATCAACTTCCGAAATAACGCACTTTGACTATTTCTCACTATATTTTGAAATACCACTGAATCAATTTTATTCTCTTTCAAAGATTAAATAAGAATATTAAGACACTGAAAATTTGTTAAATTAGAAAACTAACCTAGTATTAATGTACGAACTTTTAAACCACTTGTACTACACTTCTACAAACCACTTATCATTACACGTTACAATACTTAAGTAGAAACATTGTAAGGTTGTGTATTTTTATTATTGTAATTGCATCTGAGCCTTTTAACGTGATCAAAAGATCCTGCAAAGTTGAACGAAAATATTTGTTGACTTGCGTGTTAGAACGCCGTACTGTATGTTTACGTACGTTCAAAATCGATTGTAAAACCCCTGTGAGAGGACGTCTCATAAAGAAATAACCGGTGCAAAATTATATAAAAAATCAATTATAACTTGTGTCTATGAACCAATAATATCAAATCGCTAATAAATCAATACTGTGTACGTTAACATGTGTTTTATTTTCATTAGGAAAGTGTATTCGTAAAAATATAATTTACAGCGAATGTCTGATGTGACACCTAGCGCGCAAGCAGCGAATACTGTAACTGCCAACTCGATTATACAAATCGAGAAAAGGCAGGACGAATTGAATCCTTCACACCGTTTGAATAAATCGCTGATAAGAAGACAAGTTTAATTGTTTTAAATAAACAATTTGGCGCCACCCGGGAATTGTACACTACTAGTGAACCTCAGATCGGGGACTACGATACCTGGTTATCCGTACGTTCACAACGGACTCAAGCATCATGAGTTACATTACCGTGCGAGGACGAATTGGTAAGACACACATACACAAGTTACACTCAGACACACTGTTACATTTTACAGAGGTATATTAATGACAGAGGCACACGTTTTGTAATAAATTGACGAATCCAACGTGTGGCATTATACTACGGGGAATCTTAACTTTTTCTAATAATATTAATAAAGGTAATTAAATAATTAATATACCATTGGCTTCTGTGAACAGGGACTCTACATAAAACGTGATTTTATGTGGAGTAAGCCTAATGGAAAGAGCGGAAAAGTTACCTGAAGTAATATATATATATAATTTGAAGATACGTAAACAACGACGTAGAGATAGGGTTAAGTTATAAGGTTATGTGCATGCATGTATTATAAATGAGCAAAATGAATACTGGTGACGATAAGAATGTAGAAGTCAGCATAACTGACGAAACAGTTACGAGTGAGATGGGCGTTCAATTAACCCCAATTAGCCAGATCGGTGAGTTCAATGCCACCGGATTAGCCGAAGTAAATACAGTTCAAATAACACCCATATCAACTCAGTACGAAAATAAAACGGATGAGATTAGTGCAATAATGCAATTACTGTTAAGAATAGATGTAATGCTAGATAAATTTGACGAGAAGTTTGATAAAAGAATTGATGAAATGAATGCACGTTTCGATAAAACGAAAGAAAAAATAGTAACGTTGGTAAATGAGAAGTTTGATAGACCAAAGAATAAAGTAGACGAGAATTACGAGAATAAAAGTGGGGTAGAGAATAGTGGAGAAATAGGTAAACTAAACGTAAATAAAGACGGTCAGATGACAAATAATAAGGTAAGTAGCAGTGACAATATGATGAAAATTAAGGAAGAAAGAATTAATAACAAGGTGAGTAACAATGATGATTTAAATAATGAGTTTACAGGTAAAAATAATGATATAATTAAGAATATGGTGTTAGAAAATGATTATGTGGATATTGATAGTGATAACGAAATTTTAGAGAGAGTAGAAGATGAGAATGATGAAAGATTGGTGTGTGTTGAGTCAGAGAGAAAGTATATTTGTAGCGGGGATGCAGGGGGTAAATTTTTCCCTTGATATTGTAGTTGGGGGTGAAGTAAAGGCTTCACGAGTGTTTAGGAAGGACGAGGGTTCCTTCAGTGTATATTTGGGAGACGATATGTCTACAAATAAATTTCCCTGGATTTTTTGTGCACCTCATAGGTGGTGCAGTAATTGTGAGTTAGTGTCCCCTGCATATATTGAGAGAGAGAGAGAGAGAGAGAGAGTAGCTTGGTGTTATGGTGAGAGATATGTTGAGAGAGAGAGAGGTATTGTGATGAGAGTGAGAGAAAGAGAGAGATTGAGATGTTTAAAGTGAAAAGAAACTATAGAGAATTTGTAGAAAGGTTAGGAGTAGAGATGGTAGATAATTATAGTGAATACGTACCTTGTATTAAAGCTGAGATAGCAGCAATAGCAGTAGATGATAATAATGATAACAGGTACTTACCTTGTGAAGTAAAGGATGTAGTAGTAGATAACTGTGATGACGATAGTAATGACTTTATAACTTACCTAATCAGGACAGATAATACTAAAGGTGACAGGACCATACCCTATGATGACATGGTACATGATAAATTGATTTGGAATAAGCCTATTAATTCAAACGACATTGTGGAAAGATATAAAAATTTAAATAAGTATTATATTGATAATAATAGTATCATATATTTAATAAAAAATAAGTTGTATAGACCTAAGATTCGACTGTTGTTCAAAGATGGAGGATAAAGTGTTTTATTGTTTATGAACATTTATATATGTGAACAGTGGTTTTAAAATGGATTGTTTTATGTTTATGAACTGATTTTGGTAAATGGTAACAAATAATAAGCTGGACTGTATATTTTTTTTGTGTAGTAATGTTAATGTATTTGTGTATTCTTGATGTTGTGTATTACAGGTAATTTTATGTAAACCATGTATGTAACAGGAAGTTATAGTTTAATTGATTTAATAATAACAATTAACATTGTTTTTGACTAAACAAGTGATGAAAGTAATGATAAAATTTTAAATAATTGAAGATTAATTACTTAATTAATGTTGTATAAAAGAAAGTTTGATAATGAAGTTAAATGATTTTATGAGATTTAGATTCTAATGAATAATAAATGATTAAGCATGTAATATAGATTTGGATATTGATATGTATTGTTATTAGTAGGTGAGGGATGAATTTTCTAATGCAATTGTCAATGATCACAGTAATGTAAAGTGTTAAAAAGGGATAGAGCTTGGGTGATAGTTATTAAAATAAAGGTATGTGAGTTAGTCAATTAAAGTTAATGGGAGTTGGATAAATAAGAATTTTGAAATACCAGTAACACACGAAGAGAGTATTAGATATTTTAGGGACACAGTGGTGTTAGTGATTATATGTAGAGAAGGTGAGTAATGTGAATGGTAAATATATTTGTTGATGGTGATATTTTGTAGTAAGGGTAGTGGTGTAAGGAGTGATCAGCATGCGGCGTGGCAGTAGACCAGCGTGCGGCGTTGTGGCAAGTGATAGAGTAGTGAAGGGAGTGTTTGCCGATATTTGGTGGGGGGCAAATGGTTAGGAATGTATATGGCCAGGTTGGGAACACACATCCTAGTACAAAGAGGAGAATAAATTGAGGTAAGTGGAATTAGTGAAGGGAGTTATAATTGAGAGATTGGTGTCATAATTTGTAAATCTGGTTGTTAGTAGTGGTTGTTAGAAGGAAGGTGAGTAAGGTTAGATATATAAATGCCATTTCGATAAGTCAAATCATAGTGAATACAGGAGTCACCCAGACTAATCAATGATCAAAATGTGAAGGGTAAGTAGAAAATTCATAGTAGAAAGGTAATAAGAAACGAAATATAATGTAACATGAATGTTAATATTAACTTTGAAATTGTGAAGAATTAAATGGTAGTAAATGATAAATAATTGATGGCTAATTAATAAAAGTTCAATTAAAATTAAAATGTAATGTTTATAATTTTATACGCAAATTTAAAATGTAAGTTGTTTATTTTAATGTAATAATCGCAATGTTAATGATGAGAGTATTATTATGTATTATGTTTATTATGTATTAAGAAATAGTGTGTGTGGAGGAGTAAGGGGATGATTATTAACAGCGCCGGATAAAAGAATTTCTGTTAATAATGATAATAATAATAATATTTTATAAAAGAGAAAATATTTCAGAATTGTAGAAAGAGGGAGATATAGATAATTTTATTTGAGTAAATTTTGATTATGTGTTTAAATATTTTGAAAGTATTATTGCATTAGTATAAAAATCTGTATTTCTTCTTATTAATGGGAAAGGATTAATTATTATCGATTGGAGTCGAAAAAATTTATAAATGTAAATGGTAGTGAACTAAGAGAATGGAAAGTCTGTATAATAATTCTTGTACTAGGTGTAATGATCCTAGGTGTTATGAGTTATATAAAATACAGTAACAGTGCAACGTAAAACGTAAACACAAAGTTTCGTAAAAGTTTTAACACCTGTAGTGCAAGTTTAGCGACGGGACGTCCGGAGGACTAATTTCAGCTAAGTGACAAAATGTCAATACAAAACTTTTAATATTTTGATATTTTAATATTTCATTCAGTATTCAATAATAAAATGAGCTCAATTTGGGAAAAAATTAAAAGAAAATTGTACCAAGAATGCGAGCGTGAGTGAATGAGAGAATGTCTAACTAAATAACAAGTGCTGGTTTGTAAAGTTACTTATAATTATGATATCATAAAAATATAATTGAATATGTTATTTTGGAGGGCTATTGAAATGTTTAAGGGGAATTTTTAACTTGAATAGTGAAACTGCGTCTCATGACATGGTATGCGCCTAATGGTATAGCAGCGTGCTTATTGTGCACGGTAGAGTCACATGTTTTGTACGTAATATGACAATAAAAGGTAATGTCATTTGGTAAACATTTCAAGCAAGCGTAAATTATTTCAGATAACACATTCCCCTACTTCGAGTTCGCTTAACCGAATTCTGACCTTAAAGGTAAGCAAATCTATAATATTTTCTTGTATTATAATAACAAGATGGCGCCTGAACAAAATGTTGATTAAATTTATTGATATTACATATTAATAAAGGTAATTAAATAATTAATATAACAAATGTTAACTGTTTGTTAAACACGTGACCTGTAATAGCGGGTTTGGCAGCCGATCTTTAATGACATTTAACTAACACATCAGCAAACTGTGACACTCAAACGGACAGCCTAGTGAAGCCCTGCAACACATACACCTTCCCTACTCTATTTAGTATATATTATCAAGTTTGCAGCAAACTGGGCGGGTTTGTTTAGCGTTATTATGTCTGACAATTTGGCCACACAAAACGCCTGGTGCTACATGTGTGTCACGATGATTATTCCAAGGATTTATACTGAACATAAACTATACACACGGGTAAAAGTATATAATGTAAAATCAATTCAATGGTCTGATACAATTGCCATTATTTTAATACATATATATAATCTAAACAATGTTTAATGAATTTTTGTCGTTATCATAGCAACCTGTACCAATTTCAATTTAGCAAAATTTATGGTAGTTTAAATTTTTTTAAATGTACACAAATATGTCCTGCAATTTGTTGGGGGATCCAACATTTTTATATTTATAAATATCCTGTTTATAAAAAGTACTATACAATAAACAAAAAATAAAACACGTAAGATGTTTGTTTATTATATAAACAACTAATTAAGCCGCAGATTATTTAGAAATGTCCTTTTGAATGTCTTGTACTTGTGTTAAAACAGTAACATATATTCTTCATTTGTACATTTACCTAATTATTCACTTGTCAAATGAATTTATTCACTTTCATTATATCTCGTCTAATGACAACGGACACGGTATATTTCTGTGATCACATGGTATCAGCAGTTAACGTAATTATGAGTACTGAACTTTTCTGAATACTTTTGTATGTTGCAGGTGGACACTACATCACTACGACACGACAACACTACACTACAAACAGTAATGGTAAGCAGTAGGGAATGAGAGAGAGAGAGAGAGAGAGAGAGAGAGAGAGAGAGAGAGAGAGAGAGAGAGAGATGGTACAGTGCTCTTTGCCCCCTGCCCATAATAATAATTTTTGAGCGGCGCCGTAGCTTTCTACTCTGTCATTTCTTAAAATTGTGTTATTGCGTTACCTTGAACACCCTCGGAATCCGGTTGCCTTCTTAACATTTCTCATTACTATATTTTGCCTACCAGTAACTCCCATTATCTTTATATTATTTATTATCAGTGTTGGTAAACTCATTGCTTATTTATTTTGTTTTATTTAACTCTACTTGGTCGTTCAACGACATATTTGCCCCGGTATCAATCATTACATCCTTCAATATCCCTTATAATGCAGCGCTTAGGTCCTTATATCTTCATTTGTATTGTTTATTTTTTCCATTAATTTGTTTTAAATTTTCATTATTCCTTTCATATTTTTGGTTGGTCCCTTTAACTGTCGGGAAATTTGTGAGGCCGCAGTGTTTTAAAACTGTTGCAACGCTCCCTACGAAATACGCTAACAACAAGTCATGGATCACTACAAAAGTGTTTGAAGACTGGCTACGTGGCGTCGATGCAAAAATGAGTGCAAAAGGTCGAAAAATTCTTCTGATTGTGGACAGATGCACGGCGCACCCTCCTGACACATCGTACCTACAGAACGTCAGAGTGGAATTTTCCCCCGCTAATTGCACAAGCAAACTGCAACCGCTGGACCTGGGGATAATCCGCAATTTTAAACTGTATTATCACAAGATGCTGGTACAGCATGCCATCCACTGTGTAGACGCTGGAAAGAACGAAATGAAAATTCACATTTTGCAGGTATGATTCTTCGTGATTTTTATAACTTGTAACTAGTGAAAGCAATTCTGTACCATACGATTCTACACGATGTTTTGCCGGTATTTCAAAAACGTATTGTTTCATAAATGTCGATTAGATTCAAATGAAAAAAGTATCAGTTTGTTCAGAAAGATTAAAAGCACTAGGGGAGGCGTATAGGATTCTTTTTTATCCCGCCATTCTTTTCTGCCCATATTTTCTACCGTGATTTTCTGGCATTACTCTCAATCTTACAATTGATTTCTGTGCGTACCAGGTATAGCCAATGCGATAAACCTCATGTAAAATTACTTATAGGCATAGGCATATCTAAAGAGATTACAGTATAGGTCTATTAAAATTTTATTTTTGGACAAATTCATAATGGTTTGGTCTCTTCTAACAGGCAATCCATTACATTGCAGCTGCATGGCACAGAGTATCGCAACTCACTGTCCACAACTGCTTTCACAAAGCCGGATTTGGGAATAACGAAACCTGTAGTAATGAAGATAGCTGTGATGTTCCCGTTGATGATGTGGAAAGGGGCATACTGGAAGGCCAAGTGTCGTTTGACGACTATGTCAACATTGACGAAAATGTACCGTGGAAGCCATGACCATATCGGAGATTGCTGATGGCATTCAGCAGGAAATGGATGAAGAAGAAGACGATGATGAAGAAGCAAACGCAGACCCCCGTGCATTTTAGTGATGTAGTTAATGCCCTAGAGACAATTAAAATCTTTGTAACCCGCCGTAATGTATCCGACAAAATTATGATGCAGTTGTTAAGATTTGAAGGCACAGTTTATTCTATAGCCGCGGAAAAGAAAAAATAAAGGAAGATAACGAACTTTTTTGGGAAACGATTAATTATATCTACGTTAAGTTGTATAAATACCTATTGTATTATTCCAAATTGTAAATTATACATTATTTCTATTTTGTACTATAGCCTATCATTTAATTATACTTTTTGTGTTCTATTTCACCTATACGTTTTGTCTTCGAAGTCCCCTGAAAAACGTATAAATGAAGCTTTACTGTATCTTTTACATGCAAAATACACGTGGAACCATATACGGAAAATACACATTAAAAAAATATATTTTATATTGCATATTTTATCATACAAAATAATTGTAAATGTTTGTATAGAAAATATTTCTTTTACTAGTATGCTTCCTGAGCTGCAGAACTTGCTCACTATTTCGAATGAAGTACATTTATTGTTACGTGTATTTCAATACTACATACGTTTTTAACTATGGAAAAAATTACAAAAGTCCCAATTATTCTATGATATATCTTTAGTAATGTAACAAATGTATATCTGTTGTTTAATTTAGTTGTTTTGTGTAATTAAAATTTGTTTTCCACACATCTTGTGTTCATCTGCAACCAATGATGATAGAATACCATGTTGGACTGATTGTGAGACTGTTTTGTTTTAAAACTGTTCATATGGGGTGCTGAAAAAGTACGAGGCATTTGCCTGAGGTAAAGATGAACATAGGAGAACTGTTTAGTTACTTGTGAAACAATATACACGCGGTTCAGTATTGCAAATATCTTTTAGTGTAGAGCCATTTAACAGATCTGTCAAAATCTGATCTCCAGTGCTTGTATTCTGTTAAAAATGTACTTCACCAAAACGCAAGTTTCAAAATCATAAAACAACATTGACACAGCCACTACCTTATAGAAGTTTAGGCTAATCCCTTACCCACCATACTTGACGAATTGTTCCACTTATTGATTGACCCTTGGCCCAACTAATGATCAACATCATGATCTACTTCAGAAGTGATGTCACAAACCACATAGTGAAAATGTGACACCTCCTCTACACACTTATTTTCTAGTACAAACTTATCAGTCACACAATTGTGTGTGCGCGCGCGCCGCGTGTGTGTGTGTGTGTGTGAATTCGAAACATTCGGATTTTGGTTAAAATTACTTTTAGTCCGATGCAAAGCTAGATTTGAAAATGTTTAAATCTCTTTTTTGGGCCTGAGGTCCCAAAATTTTAAAAATTCAAAAACTTAACATTCAGATGTGAGTTAAAATTCTTTTTAATTTGATATCACACATAGACTTTTGGGTCATTCCAAGTCAAATCATCCAGGGGTGTTCACCCCACCCTCTCAAATTTTAATGAAATTTTTTTTACAGCATCTATGGATAAATATAACAACCCGTATTTTTCATTTTTGCCAAATTCGCTTTAAATGATTTTTTGAAAAAAGGTCATTTTTATCCGATTTGTTAGTTGCTGCGTGCAGTCAAAAGGGCACTTTTCAATAAAAACTCTAGTTGTATGGTTATTATTTAATATTAAGTTATGAAACTCACAATACTTACTTGAAATTTCACAAGGATTCCAAATATAAGGTCAAAAATAACATTTAGACTCATAAACCTTGTTGTTCCACTTCAAAATTAGCGATTCTGAATATTTTTCTCCGTGCAGGCTTTTACGTAAATGTTTATAACTTTTTTCTCTGTCTGGTCCTATGAGGCTGAAAAAGGTCTCATTTGAAAGAGAATGAAATGTACTATAATAACATAAAATAAAAGTCATGGGTATTTAATGTCTTCATTTATAATTTAAGTACAAAATTTATATTTGCTATGGCATTGAAATATTTTGCATAGTAGCCTATCTTGTGTGGCCAATAAGGATTTTTTTATTTAAGATATACTTATATTTTTCTATACTAAAACCTTCAGTTAAATTAGGCTTATCAGTGTAACAAGGCCTAACTACCTGTCAAAACTAAAAAAATATAGATTTTAAAGAAGATTTGTCCGTATTTTAAAACTAATAACTTGCTTAGGTATTTAATTGAGAGTCTACCATGTCGAGTCCATAGGAGTGTTAAATTTTCAGAAAGTGACTGTGATTTGGTAAAAAACAAAATTGCAAATAGTTAATTGAAATTATGAAAGTAGTGTAATTGGGGAATTGTGAAGTCGATTATTCTGATACTTCTGCTAGAAGTGTTCAGCAATATTCACGTTTAATCAGCCTTTTAATTCTGGTTTTAAATACAATAAGGCATAGTGTATCCAGATAGAACCAGATCTTTCTTAATTTCAGTACAACTCTAACAGAATATAAAACAAAATATGTATGTTGCTTTTGGTTATTACTTAGTTATATACTACAAAGATTTTATATTGCAGAATAAAATGAAGATGAGTCATATATAAAAGATGTAAAACATTTCAAAATATTCGACAGTCACTCAAAAAACTTAGGAACATTCCTCAAATAACAAAGAGTGTACCAGTTTCAATGAGTTTGTAAAACTAAAGAAAAGTGTAATGAACATGTTTGAGATTGAGAGTTCAGATTTTTCTGGAAAAGCAAACCGTTTATTCATGCTAGCTCCTGTGGAAAAGCTGCAGTGTACCAGTTGACTGACCAGCTGTGCTCCTGACCTGTGGAAGTTCTGTATCAAGGGAGTAAGACTACATTGTATGCAATGTTTTAACATTAATACAGTGTACATATACGAGCTGTGTTCAAAAAGTATCAGACCTTTGGTCGGGAAAAATACATTTATTCATCTACAGGTTTTAAACATTTATCCCCTTCAAAGTACTCCCCTTTAGATTTCACACTTCTTCCAGTGGTCCTGCCACTTTTAGAAACATGTCTGGAAGTCATCTTTCGGTATGGAGTACAGCTGTCTCATCGTATTTTGTATGATGTCTTCTCTTGACTCAAATTGGGCCCCCTTTAGCAACATTTTCAACTTACAAAACAACCAAAAATCACAGAGAGCCATGCCAGGAGAGTAGGGAAGCTTGGCTCAGTTTTTACACAGTCCAACATGTCCTGTGAAACTTCAAAATGGAATACCTTCTGCTCCATTGTTAACAGCTTTGGCACAAATTTTGCAGACACTCTTCGCATAGCCAGATTTTCATTCAGAATAGAATGTACTGAACCAATGCTTATTCCCATCTCTGCTGCAATCTCTTAGATGGTAATTCGATAATCTTCCATGACCAAAGTTTGCACTTGGTCAATGATTTCATCATTACGGTTTGTTGAGGGCCTGCCAGAACACAGTTCGGTGTCCACTGTACAGCAATCTTTGAAGCGATTATACCACTCCTGAATACGTGTGACACTCATAGCATCGTCCCCAAAACACTGCTGAATTTTTTGAAGTATACACTTGGGTATCACCAAGTCGGCAAAATTTAATGCGGTACCGCTGCTCAAGTTTTTCTGTCCTTTTACAATAAATGAAATCCGATGAGCACTCGATACATGCACTTACTGACACACAGCCATACAGTGACTGATTCGTTGTAGTGGGACAGTGGCAGTCAGCGGTTGTGCGCTAGGGTTCACAGCATGCCTGTACTTAAGGTCAACGCCCTACTTCATTTGAGCGCACATGAAAAAAAGGTCAGATTCTTTTTGAACACACCTTGTATTACTAAAATTAAAGTTATTTCTAATAAAAATAAAAAAAACTTCAAATTGCAAATGTTTTGATACTTCTATCACATGAGCAATGGTCCCTGAATTTGATTTGGAAGCAGCAGTGATAACTTTCAGAAAATCAACATCTTTACAATTTAGAATTTGGAAGGTTTTCCAGATATTTAGTTGTATCAACAATGAAAATGATAACCATCCATTCTCAGTGAAATCTTTAGAGTTCAGATGCATCTTACAATTCATATAATAGGTCTTTTGAAGTGAGTAACCATTTCATATAGTCATGACAAGTGGCATCATTGTATAGCGCATATAATCAAGGAAGAAGATAAGCTATGGCAACTGGCCCACATTACCAATGTTGACTTCAAGGACAGTCTTATCAATAATAACGCTGACTCAAGTGATGATACAAGTTCTGACATAGATATGGGAGGGATTGATTTACTCTCTTGACACCAACTGGTAATATACAGTACACTGGTAATTATCACAACTTATATTTTTGTTTTAAATAAACTTTACTTTTTTGTTTTGTTGCAAGTTTTAAACGTTTAATAAAAAAAATTAACTGTTACAAAATATTTCACTGATGGTCTGACACGGTCACACATTTTACTTCGGTCAGGACAAATTATTACAATTTACATGTGTTTATACAGTATCAATCAGTGCGGTGGCATGGGTATATAACAGCTGTCACCATTTGTGATAAGCCTAAAACTTAGCCTGAAAAATTAATTTGAATTTTTCCTAGTACCAAGTGTTCTTTTTAGAGCAAAAATATTCTTTTTAGAGCTAAAATATCTTTTCATAGTATTTTCTATCATTCGCTGGCAGAAGAAAAGGGTCCTGGCTCAACGGGATCTGATTGTCATTATACTTACACAGAATAAATCAGGACACAAATAATCAAATAACTAATAATAAAGACAAACAGAGAAACACAACTAAACGAACAAAACACAAATAGGTACGTAGTAACTGCTGCACGTTGGTTCCGAAACGAATATAGCTGCTAACTGAGCGTTTTGCCAGTTTATACAGCGGCAACACATTAGGTGGACGAATTTGTCCCCCCTCCTCAGTTTGTACAGTGACAACTACTACGAGGTCAATCACCACACGCAGTAAAACATTGCCGATGTGTGATTCGGCAACACAAGACTGTGCAAATGCCCAGCAGTTTGAAAGCAATCCTATGCTTTTCTTCAAATTTCGCTACTAATATTGTTTGGATTTCAAATTATTCAATAACTATAGGATTTATTCTGTGATATAATTAATATTATTTTCTTTTGTTTCCAGGACTGAAGCCGCCAGCAACAGCGGTTACATGAACGCCACGCTACTGGTATCAATATTATACGTACCCTGTTTGTACTGCTTCTGCCAGAGTGACACGCCTCTAATTCAAGAAGCAAATAATGTGTCAGACGTGCCAAATCTGTTTATATCAGGCTTGAACTAAGAATGGAAACAGCATACATTCAACTCGTGGCTTGGACTAATGGATCTCTGGGTGGTCATAAAAAAATATAAAGGACAAAGATTGGTAACGATACATGCAGGCAGTGATGCAGGAGGTTTTCCATACGCGGTTTTAGTTTTTTACATCAGGCCAGTGTTCTGGTGATTATCACAAAGAAATAAATGCATAAAATTAGAGTCATTTTTGTGACTGGCTACAAGTGTTCTTGGTGGTAATAATTATAAACAAATGCTTTTTGTGCAATGACTTCCGGTGAACCTTGTAACAAAATTAAAATTTTGTTTATTTTTTAAAATATTATTTTTTGTCTTTTTTATTTATTTATAAATTTTTAGTTAATTATTTTTATTATATGGATGTATTTTTTTGTCACTTCACTATTTATTGCCTGCTCTTAGTTTATCTTTTGTCATTTTAATGAATGTTGTGAGATAAAGAGTGGCACTTACTTAGAAACATTTTTAGTCTATTTTCATAATAATATTCTACAAAATATTACTTCTGAATTCAATACAAAAAACTTTAAAGTTGTGTAAAGGCACAAATGTACTTAGTTTAAGAATTTAAACACCGACACATGAAGTCTATTTAACATAATAAAATAACTTGCACTGGAACTCTTTTAATTATACTTCTAGACACTTTCCCTTATGTGTACTTTACATTAGTATTTATTTTAGGTGTTATACTTTTTTAGGGACCTTTAATTTCTTGTGGGGTTTTATATTTTTGTTTCTTGGTTTCTTCCAATAGCAATCCTTTTATTATGGATTTAGGTTTCTTCTGGGTATTTCCTTACTTACTCCTATCCTATTACTTGGTTTCTTCCAATAGCAGTCCTTTTATTATCGATTTCGGTTTCTTCTGGGTATTTCCTTACTTACTCCTATCCTATTACTGTACTTGGTTTCTTCCAATAGCAGTCCTTTTATTATAGATGTCGGTTTGTTCTGGGTATTTCCTTACTTACTCCTATCCTATTACTTGGTTTCTTCCAATAGCAGTCCTTTTATTATGGATTTCGGTTTCTTCTGGGTATTTCCTTACTTACTCCTATCCTACCTGGGTATTTCCTTACTTTATCTTAGCTTTTTATTTTATTTTTTATCACTCGTCATATATTGTATAGTTGGTTTTAATTGATATTCTTTCTTAAGACTATGATTACACTTTACTGTGATTCTTAATTAATTTTTAATGTAGTTTTCTTTGATTTAATTTTATTTTTAATTTATTTATGATCATTTTTCCATTCAGAACAATGTGGATTATCTGTCATGCTACAGATTGCTCTCCTCCAGAAGTGATTAGTTCAGACCATATTCAAGATATGTATGAAATAATTGCTTATGATAATTTTTAGTTATTATATTCTTTGTCTCCCTCCCCATTTCTATATCGGCTTCTTCATACTTGAGCTTATTAAAAAAATTTTTTTTCTTACATTGATTCTTCCTTGATAGTTATTGTTATCTTGTAACTTTACGTTTATTGCTGACAATAAATATACGATATACGACATAGGTTAAACGTATAGTCACTGTTTTCAAAAGTCGGGCGCCATCTTGATTACATATGTTGTCATTGCTAAATACCATAGGGCAGGAATTCGTTACGCGAACTTTTGAGAAACGGAAGTTATTTGAAATAATAAAATACCTGGTTAAAATTGTTACCAATGATATACCCTGTTTATTTTATAGACATCTTACATAATGCTTTTATAAACATTAAGCGAACTTTTAAACCCTCCAAAATCATGATACATGTAATATAAAATGTGTTATTATGTAATATTAGATAATAGAGATATACATATCTTTATATATTGGTGCGCACAACCCAGCACTTAAAAATTACCCATTCGCCCTCTCACTCTCTCTCTCTCATCCTGGTACAATTCTTAATTATTTTTATGAGCTCATTTTTGAAAATAAAAATGTTACAGACTTGAATTTAATTTGCAACTTTGGTGTTGGTCATTTCAAATTACGTTTGATGTAGAAATAAAATATGTATGTGTGTTGATGGAACGTTCTCACCAAAAAGTCGTGTAGTTGTTGGTTGCAGTTTCCGTGCGGTAAAACTTCGCGTACCGCGAGTTTACCGTGTACACTTCCCGGTCACATTTTGAAGTAGATTAAACTGTATCTAAATAGTTTATTAACCACTTCTAGTGGTTTAAAAGTTAAAATTCACTTATTAGTGAACGAGTTGCCGGCTGGCTACGATCACAGTTGCTGATGAAATGACGCCGAGTCTTTGTTACATATTTCCGAGGTGGGGTGAATCTACGTCACTCGCTCTTTGTTAAGTTGTTGACAGCATCATGTTGTTGACAAAAACAAATTCTTGGCCGCTCACGTCATTAAGGATTGTCACTTTTATCGCAACAAATGACATACTGTTTTTTGTGAGGCTTCACGTTTTTTGCTACGATCGGTCCAAATCCTGGCAAATATTATACAGTCCACTCACGATATATTCATACAGGTTATTTAATGTTTGTTTAATTATGACCAAACTAAGGAATACAATATTTATGGTTTTATATACCATATTTAGGGTAATTACAAATTGTACCATAATTGTACCATTACAAAACCCCCTCAATGAAAGATTGTGTGTCGAAGCACAAAAACTTTCATTGACCCTTTCATACGTCCTAAAGGGATCAGCCAGGATAGGTCGCCACAACCCCCTTACAATTTTATATAAAAAAAAATTATAACTCACCCTTGGTCTGATGATGATGACTGTACCTTTATGACCTTACTGGACTGCTCCTTCGAGATCCCAACACCATAAGGCCACTTAGGCTCGTAACGCCCCTGCTCTGACGCACTGGCCAGCTCAGGACCGCTGTCATATCACCAAACACTGAAACAATAAATGATAAATATTAAAATAGTGGCTTGGTAAATCACTCTACCCTGAACTGATCTGGTTCCCCTTAGCTAGGTGCTGGTTTGTGCTAATAAGCACTGGGTTTGCTTGATATAGTTATAATACTAAGATATAGTTATAAAAATTATCCTACTAAAAACGTAACTCCCAAGAATTATAAAGAATTTCCTTTCTCCATATTGACAACCCTGAATTTATAAATTGTTTCGATTTCTATCGATAATATTTATCTCTTTCCATTTTATAATTATTGTAATTATAAAATAAACACATTGATATAAAAAGAATTAAAATCTAATTGAAAATATGAAAATTCCACTATAAATCTCCCAAACATGGAGAAAAACAAATTATACTGATATAAAAGAATTAATAAATCTGTATGGTATTGTTTATTTATATATCTCATTGAATGGTTAAAATAAAATTATTATCATTATTATTATTATTATTATCAACAGGTAATAGTAGTGGCCTTAACAGCGCCAAGTATATTTTTCCCTTTTACTCCTTCATACACATTATTTTGTTATATCATGTTAAAAATTTTATAACATAAATACATAATACATTTATACATAATAATTACATAATAATACACATTGATACATTTAATACATTGAAATAATTTATTCATTTTAATCTTGATTAAGATTTGCACATTCTATTTAAGTTGCATTTAATTATAAAATTACAATTGCAATTAATTAATTCATTAATTAGATATCAATTATTATAATTATAATTATAAAATTCATTTCAAATTATTATTAGTATTCATATTACATTATTATTATTTCATTATTCATTTCTTACTTCCTCTATACTCTGAACTTTCTACCTACCTAACTACCTAACCTGTCACCTTCTAATCACTGTTTAGTCTGGGTGACTCCTATATTCACTATGCTCATTTTATTTTTACTCACCTTCTTCTAACTGACAATCAAATGTACCTATCATGACACCAATATCTCAATTATAAACACCATTACTAATTTCATTTAAATCCTATGGCACCGCTCGTCTTTGCAATGGGTTGGGTGTTCCCTAACTGGCTATATACATTCATAATATTTTGCCCTTCCAAATAATTCGGCAAACACTCCCTTAAACTACGCTATTACCTGCCACAACACTATACGTTGGCTACTCTTTATCACCTCACCCCCACTACAGAATTCATCAACAACAAATATATGTTTATACCTTTACTTTAACACCTTTACAAATAATCACGAACTACTGTGTCCCTAAATATAATAATTCTCTTCAAAATTCTTAACTATCTAACTCCATTTTCATTAATTAAACTCACCTGCTTCTATTTCAATACCCAGGCTCTATTCCTGTTTAAACATTCTACCTTGCTGTAATCACTGACTGTTGTCTTATAAAATTCATCTCTCACCTACTCATAATAGTACATCTCACTTTTCAAATATATATATATTCTTATTTAAATATTATTATTATTCATAAGGAATTACCTTCAATGCGTAATAATTAATAATTTACTTCATAGAAACTTTCTATGACAATTCATAATTTATAAAGTTACAAAGTTAGTACAACTTTCTTTTGTACTGTAATTTTTTAGTCATAAAGAATGATTACTCTTTAATTGTTATTCAATTGTAAAAAAAATATTATTATTAAACATGTTAATTATTAAAAGACATAATAATACATACTGGTGTACATAAAATATACCTGTAATACAATAATAATACATACATAAATACATTGATATAAAACACATTTAATACAATGAAAAATATACACTCCAACTCATTATTTTGTTATTTATCCAACTCAGTCCATAGCAGTCCCATTCAATATCACTTTTCACATATATATTTAATGTTCATTACACAATTGAAACAGTCTATCCACCATCGTTGAATAACATTCTTATCTTAGGTCTATTTAATTTATTATTTAATGAATAAATTTTATGAATAGTAACATTATATTCATGTTCATTTATAAAACTGTTATCAAACAAATATTTCAAGTCACGATTGAGTAGGGTTCTGTCTATCTCAGTAATATCATATGTTATAATTTGGTTATTCATCTTGTAATTATCATCATAATTGTCTACCACAGGTAAGTACTTAATACCATTATTCTCATTTATTGTTATTTCAATTTCATTGTTATTATAAGGTAAGTATTCCTTATTTTCATCCACCTTATCTAAGCCTAACCTTCCTATCAATTGTCTGTATTTTCTATTTACTTTAAATATTTCTATTACTCTCTTACTCTCACAATATCTCTCTATACTTTCTTTCTTAATATTTTTCTCACCATAACACTGAATTGTACTCTCTCTTTCCAAATATGCAGGGGTCCCTATCATAAAATTATTGCACCTCTTATTAGGTACACAAAAACACAAAGAAACTTTATTTGTAGACCTATCGTCTCCCAAATATAAATTGAAGGAACTCTTATCCTTATAAAAAATACGTGAAGACTTTTCTTCACCCCCTAACCCAACATCAAAAGAAAATTCTACCCCCTGCACTCCTTGTACAAAAATACTTTCTCTCAACTTTCTTTCTGACTCAATAAATTCGAACATTTCATTTTCACTCATAATACGTTCATTATCATTTTCTAACACTATATTCTTACTACTTGTAATATTCTTACTATCTGTATATTCATTATTTGAGTTATCATTTTTAAACACGTTATTATTCAGTACTGCATTTTGCTGGGTACTACTATTTACCTTCTGGCTTTCTAATTGACTTACTAATTGACTTACATTCTCATCTAGTTTTGTGATTACCTTGTCAACCTTCTTAACCAGATTATCATGACCTAATTGAATTTCATTTTTTAGTTCATTAAATTGTTTATCAAATTTGTGAATTTAATATTAGAATCGCTTTTCTGCTCATCTAGTTTTTTGTCTAATTTTAATAGTAATTGCATCATTGCACTAGTTTCATCTGGGTTACTACCTAACATAGCTGACATGGATGTATCGACCTTCTCTGTCTCTACAGATACAGGCGTATTTGCCTCGTCAGTCCGACTAGTTTGAGTTGGTTGGACATCCATCTCACCAGTCAAATTTACATCAGTTGTACTGATTTCTATTGTAATATTATCATTTGTACTCATGTTTGCAATTTTACAATACACACATGCATACAATTGTATAACCTATTTTCGTAAAATTGGGTTATGTTTTTACGTATTACAATTTTGGCGTTTATTACCTCAAATAATTTTTCCGCTCTCTTTATAGGCGTACTCTATATAAAATAATATTATACAGAGTCTCTGTTCCAGAAGCCATCTGTAACTTTACGTTTATTGCTGACAATAAATATACGATATACGACATAGGTTAAACGTATAGTCACTGTTTTCAAAAGTCGGGCGCCATCTTGATTACATATGTTGTCATTGCTAAATACCATAGGGCAGGAATTCGAACTTTTGAGAAACGGAAGTTATTTGAAATAATAAAATACCTGGTTAAAATTGTTACCAATGATATACCCTGTTTATTTTATAGACATCTTACATAATGCTTTTATAAACATTAAGCGAACTTTTAAACATTAAGCGAACTTTTAAACCCTCCAAAATCATGATACATGTAATATAAAATGTGTTATTATGTAATATTAGATAATAGAGATATACATATCTTTATATATTGGTGCGCACAACCCAGCACTTAAAAATTACCCTTTCGCCCTCTCACTCTCTCTCTCTCATCCTGGTACAATTCTTAATTATTTTTATGAGCTCATTTTTGAAAATAAAAATGTTACAGACTTGAATTTAATTTGCAACTTTGGTGGTGGTAATTTCGAATTACGTTTGATGTAGAAATAAAATATGTATATGTGTGTTGATGGAACGTTCTCACCAAAAAGTCGTGTAGTTGTTGGTTGCAGTTTCCGTGCGGTAAAACTTCGCGTACCACGAGTTTACCGTGTACACTTCCCGGTCACATTTTGAAGTAGATTAAACTGTATCTAAATAGTTTATTAACCACTTCTAGTGGTTTAAAAGTTAAAATTCACTTATTAGTGAACGAGTTGCCGGCCGGCTACGATCACAGTTGCTGATGAAATGACGCCGAGTCTTTGTTACATATTTCCGAGGTGGGGTGAATCTACGTCACTCGCTCTTTGTTAAGTTGTTGACAGCATCATGTTGTTGACAAAAACAAATTCTTGGCCGCTCACGTCATTAAGGATTGTCACTTTTATCGCAACAAATGACATACTGTTTTTTGTGAGGCTTCACGTTTTTTGCTACGATTCGGTCCAAATCCTGGCAAATATTATACAGTCCACTCACGATATATTCATACAGGTTATTTAATGTTTGTTTAATTATGACCAAACTAAGGAATACAATATTTATGGTTTTATATACCATATTTAGGGTAATTACAAATTGTACCATAATTGTACCATTACAATCTGAGGTTTATTATTATTATTATATTTATCTTTTCCTTAACTTTGTGTTTTATCCATGGGATATTCATTCCCTAACACGTGAGCTGGGGCAGTCCAGAGAGGCACTTGTGGCTACATATACTCTGCTGGCCATACTACACTTCTAATTGAGATCAGAGGAACTTCATCTCTGCTCAAAACATAATACTGCTGGAATTATCTACAGACAGTCATTAAATAAAAATTATATAAGAATAGTCTATTTTTCGACTAATAAGAATATCCATGGATACCTCACTTCGTAGTTTCTCAGATTTGCTAATATTTTCTATCTCACTTATTCTTCTTTTTAGTTATTCTTATTATTATTTATTCTTCTAACTTTTTAGCTCTGCTGATATATTTATTCTTATCATGGTTGGAAGCTCTGTTAATTAATATATTACTATTTATTGGGTGTAAATTTTTTCATCTGAATTCTCTTTAATTCTCCTATTGTTCACACAATCTTCTTCTGGTTATTAATATTAATAGCATATATATATTTTTTTCTTAGTTCTTATTAATTGTCCTACTGGTTTCAAGTTATCACAGTTATTCTTCCAATTGTTTTCATTATAATTGAAATTCAAGTTGTGATCATAATCTTTTTTTTCCAAAAATTTATTCCGCTCTGGGTTTCATCCAAATTATTTCCTTATCATTATATTATTCATATGGTCCTTATTTCTCTTTGCATTTCATAAATGTTTTATTATTTTCTTTCCAAAACTAGTTTATTCATATTATCGGTATACTTTGTTCTTATTTATTTATTTTTTCTAATTCAAATTCTTCAATTCCAAATTAAGTTTCATAAATAATTAGTTGTAAGTTGATCTTACTATTTTTTTTTTTTAATTTTGTGGTTTCATAATAACAAATTCTTCAATTCCAAATTCAGTTTCATAAATAATTAGTTGTAAGTTGATCTTACTTATTTTTTGAATTTAGTGATTACAAAATTCAATCCTTGTAATATTTTTTTATGGAGGCCTGGTTATACATGCCTTTGATTTTTCCTGAAACTATTTCCTTTAGTTCATATGTGTTATTGTTATTAGTTTTGGTGACTATAAATGGTCCAGTATATAGTAGTAATAACTTCTTAGTTATTCCTTCTAGGGTGCTGGGTAGTTCGCGGTTTTTCAGCAGTACCTTTTCTCCTATTTTATAAGTTATTATTCTTCCAATTGCCTTCTGATACTTGGTTTGCCGCTTCTCCTGGTCTTCGGCCACCTTGTTATGAAATTTCACTTTGTCAAATTTATAACCATCATTCATAGGGAACGCTATGATTTCCTCGATCTCTCGTGGGGGTGGTTTCTCGTACATGGCGGAGTATGGGGTAATCCCTATAGCTGGATGATGAGCTAAATTGAGGAACTTCTCCGTGGCTGTTAGATATTCTTGCCATTTTTTCTGTTGGTGGTGACAGTACGTCCTCAGTATTCTTCCCACTTCTCTTAACACCCTATCTGCCGGATTACTACTTGGGTGGTAGACCGATGTTTTGTACGTTTTAATCCCAAGTGATAATAAGGTAAGGCATCCCGCCATCTTCTCCCCTTAAATTGTGTACCATGGTCAGTTATGATTGATGAGGGTTTTCCTATTTCTGGCACATATAGTTCGGTTATTACTTCCAGAATTTTCATAGTCGTTGCCCGATTAACAGGGTATAGCTTTATATACTTAGTGAAATGGTCCATTATTATTATTAGGTATTTATATCGGTGTCGACCGCCTCTACGGGGAAATGGTCCGCAGATGTCTAAGAACACTTTCTCCAGCTTCGCCTTAGATGTTATGGGTATCATGATGCCTTCCTTCTTCTCGTTATTAGCTTTCACCAGTTGGCAAATATGACAGGATTTGAGGTAATTTCTCACCTTCCGATTTATGTTTTTTATGTGGCAGCTCTCTTGTAGTGCCTTTATCACTTTCAGGGCTCCCATATGGCCATACCGTATATGGTAATCGATTATTATGTCCTTTTCAATATTGGTTGGAATAATCATCTTCCAGATTTCCTGATTTAAGGAGGTTTTAATAAATAATATTCCTTTATTGATATGGTAAAATTTAGATACTGTGTCAACTTGTTCTTCTAATCGATTCATGATATTTTTCAACTTCGGTTCACATTGCTGGTGGATGCTGATGTTCATCAATAAGGCTTCTAAATCTGATCTGGTTCTAAGAACGTTGTAGATTTTGAGTACGCTCTCCTTCTCTCCCTCAAAAGTCTGGTCTTCCAAATTAATCCGTGATAACACGTCCGCTACAACATTCCTTTTTCCCGGGATGTACTCCCATCGTAGATCATACTCTTGCAGGGCAAGTATCCACCTGGTCAGTCTGCCATGACTCAATTTACATCTTAAAAACGAGATAGATTTATGGTCAGTCCGGACAGTAACTGGATAACCTAAAATATAGGTACAGAATTTACCACATGCGAATACTACACTGAGTAATTGTTTCTCGGTTACATTGTAGTTCCTTTCGCATTGATTCAATGTCCGACTAGCGAAGCTAATCACTAGATGGTGGCCCTTCTCATCTTCTTGATACAGTGTCATTCCTAGACTGAAATTGCTGGCATCACAGTTTAAGAAGAAAGGTTGGTTAAAATTTGGGTGGTGAAGTATTATGATTTTTAAGAACTTGTCTTTAATGAGTTGGAAGGTAATGTCCTGCTCTTGACCCCAGATCCATTTGTTTTTGGAGGATAATTGATGTTGAAATTTGGCTGTTAGCTCTGAATATTGATGTTGAAATTTTCTGTAATAATTACAGAGTCCTAGAAAAGACTGTAATTGTTTTCTATTCTTTGGTTTAGCGAATTTCTGTATTGCTTCCACCTTTTCTAATGATGGTGAGATTCCTTGGTCGTCCAAATTAAACCCCAAGAATTGGACTTCTCTAGCAATGAACTTGGATTTTTCTAATTTAAGAGTTATATTGTTTATGGCCAATTTCTCGAGTACGTGTTCCACTCTGTAGCAGTGTTCCTCCAAGATTTCCGAGGTAATAAGTAGATCATCTATGTACACAGTGGTAAATTGGAGTGCTTCCTGTCCAAGAATCTGGTCCATGCAGGCCACAAAGATGGCTACTGAATTCACAAGTCCGAAGGGCGATCTCTTCAATTGGTTATTGCGCCCTTCGAATATGAATGCCATATACGGATGACTCTGTGGGTGCAACTCCACTTGCCAGTAACCGCACACCGTGTCCCATGTACTAATAAACTTGGTACCGTGGAACCTTTTTAAGATTTCTTCTATTTCACCGGGCGATGTTCTGTCATTTATTATCATCTTGTTTATTTCGCGCGCATCCAAACAAAGCCGGACTTGGCCGTTTTTCTTTGAAATAGCTACGATTGGACTGGTGAATGGAGATTGACTTCTCTCTATGATGTCACTGCTGATCATTTTATTAATTTCCGCTCTTACGGCCTCCCTCAGTGAATGCGCGATGGGATATGACTTTCGGTTAAACTCCACTGTTTCCCTAAATTTAAGTTTGCATTGATAGTTTTTTATCTTACCGGGTTCATCTGAAAATACTGATCGATACTTCTCATATATCTTTATTAAACTCTTTGCTTGGTGTATGGGTAATTTTTCCTTTGTGATTCCGCACCGGAAGTCCCTTATTTCCTGTATCTTCTGTGACCATAAATCCTCTTCCATGTTATTGTATACTATTTGGTTAATTAGGGAGTTGTTTTCTATATAGTTTATTTTCCGGAGTTGTTGGTGATACTGCTGGGAAGTATTGTCTCGCTACCTACTAAATCCGCCGTCCACATTATCCCTTCTGAAAACAGTGACACCTTTTCTTTGCTCAAATCAATGATAGCTGAGTTCCTCCTTAATACATCGCACCCTACCAATATATTAAATGGCAATCCTGTTGCAATTAAAATTACCATATTTATAGCTATACCCTTGCTAATAACATTTACGGAAACTTGTTTTCTAATAGTTTTGTTTTGGCGACCAGTGGCCCCTACTAATATAATATTATTTACAGGTAATATCGGCAATGTTCGACCACATTCCTTTTGGATTCTTTCCAATTCAGTTGTATTAATTATAGATACGTTCGCACCGGTATCAATCATTATTTGGGCAGAAATTCCTTCTACTTCCGCGTTTATGTATATGATCTCATTATTTTTACTATTGAGGCTAGTGTCGTTCTCCTCCAATAGTTCGTTTTTTATATTCTTCAAATAGTTGCTACTGATGATGGTAATATTATTAGAGTCAGTTACACCTCGCAACTCTTGTTCATACCCAGGAGATAGGAGCAGTGAAGGGTCGTGATAATTCATCACTGCCTCCTCCCGTTTAAATTATCATTGTCATTGTTATTATTATTAGGGCCGACCGAGGTGTCGGTCTGGAAACCTTGAGCGGGTTCCTGCCGCTCAGTACGATGGTCAAATGTTTGTTCGTGGTTTGGTTGCCGGTCGGGATCATCTAAACTGGTACTTCGTCTAGGTTGATTGTATCTCGGACCATCACGTTCTCCGTTTCTCCGCCGATTATCATAATCGTGGAAACTGTTCCGTCGCTTATGTGTATATCTTCTTTGACCATTATCTTCGGCCCTTATGAAATTCACTCTTGGTCTGGAAATCCTATTGTTATTATTGTTGTTATTTGGCTGGTAATTTCTATTATTATTGTAATAATGTTTGATATTACCTTGGTGGGGGTTTCTCTGACTATTATAATTATTGTGGTTCTGATAATAATTATTTCGATTACTTGGGTAGCTGTTGTTATTCCTGTTAGGATTCTGGTTATTAGGGAAATTATTATTATTATTATTATTAGTGTGATTATTACTATTATAATAATTCGAATTGTTACGGTTCCCGTGGTAGTTATTACCATTATGGTTCTTATTGTTATTGGGGTACTGATTATTTCTTATGTCAGGCCAATCATTCCTCCTACTTTGCCGATAGTTGTCTTCGTTTTCGTAGCTTTCTAATAATTCGGTTATAGCTTGCACCATCTTTATTTGGCTACCCCTTCTCGCTCTTATGATGTCTTCATCGTAGTGGTATGACAATTTATTTACCAGGCATTCCTCGGGTATTGCTGGTTCTAAATGTTTTGCAAGACACACCTTTCCTAAGAAATAGGCAGTCATAGTATTACCTATTTGGGCATTGTATCTTCCATGACAGATGTTGTCACGTATTAAGTTCTGTGTTGTCTCTGATCAGTACTTTGCTTTGACCATGTTCTTGAATTGTTGGTAGTCCGCGATTTCACTCCTATTCTCCATCCACCAATTGTTGGTCATCTCTCTGAAAGACTCGTCCAATAGCTCCCGGTTGTTACTCCATCTATTTCCCCGATGTTTGGCAAAGTATTCCTCAATCCGGGCCAAGAACTCCATAGGTTTCCTTTTGTATTGGTGAAAATTCAACCATTCTCGATTTTCATTCATTGGGATACCCATAATGTTAGTGGGTCTATTTCGAATTACTTCCATCTCTTCTTGGCTCTGCCGTACTTGACCGGTTATATTTGTCATAGCAACTTCCATACCGTCACATCTTTCCGCAACTTGGTTCCGTACCTTCCCTAATTCTTCCTGTGTTTCTCTTCGGTTTTCTTCCAATTTGTTTCTATTGTTTGTTTCGATATTAGTTATTTTGGTGGTTACTTCTTCCTTAAAACCCTGTACTTCTCGCTCGGTCTGGCTACATCTTTCGTAAACTTCCATGATTTGTTGTTTTATTACTATGGTTTCTTCTTCTAATTTCTTATTTGTGGATTCCTTATTATCGTTGATTTCCTTGCTCAACTCTTCTTTTAACAACTCTATCCTTTTGTCCAACTTGTCCATATTCTCCTGGTTGACCTCCCTTAATTCTTCTCTTAATAGTTGGTTATCCTCTTTCAATTCTTCCAACTTCTCCCCCATCTTTTCTTCCATCTTCTTGTTATTTTCCCTTAACTCTTCCTTCAACTGTTGGTTGTCACTTACTATTTTCCTCCATCTTCTCTTCCATCTTCTTACTGTTTTCCTCCATCTTCTCTTCCATCTTCTTACTCAATTCTCCCAATTCTTCCTTCAAAGGTTGGTTGTCTTCTTTCCTTTCCTTACTCAATTCTTCTTTCGTGGAATCCATTTTCTTACCCAATTCTTCTTTCATTGATTTGTCGTTTTCATCCATTTTCTTACCATTTTCTTCCATCTTTTTACTCATTTCCATTATCATCCTCATCATAGTTTCCTGGAAATTGACATCCCCCGTTGGCGTAGGTTTCTCGGGCTGTTCCTCTGGTTGTGCGGGTTGGTTCAGTTCCAAAGGAGGTAACCTTCCTTCTAAATCTTCAACCGGAGTTGCCTCTTTGTCACCCATATCGATCTCTTCAATTTCTTTTTCAGCTTCTGCCGCCCTTTTCTTAGATAGTGCTAGTTTCGGCATTTTTATTACCTTTCTCGACTTGATAACAGCTGCCGGCTCAAATTAGGAATTGGGCAAATTCTTCTTATTTTATATGGCGTATCAATCACTAATTAAAGCCCCTTCAGTTGGACGCCAATTTTGTAACAAAATTAAAATTTTGTTTATTTTTTAAAATATTTTTTGTCTTTTTTATTTATTTATAAATTTTTAATTAATTATTTTTATTATATGGATGTATTTTTTGGTCACTTCACTATTTATTGCCTGCTCTTAGTTTATCTTTTGTCATTTTAATTAATGTTGTGAGATAAAGAATGGCACTTACTTAGAAACATTTTTAGTCTATTTTCATAATAATATTCTACAAAATATTACTTCTGAATTCAATACAAAAAACTTTAAAGTTGTGTAAAGGCACAAATGTACTTAGTTTAAGAATTTAAACACTGACACATGAAGTCTATTTAACATAATAAAATAACATGCACTGGTACTCTTTTAATTATACTTCTAGACACTTTCCCTTATGTGTACTTTACATTAGTATTTATTTTAGGTGTTATACTTTTTTTAGGGACCTTTAATTTCTTTTGGGGTTTTTGTATTTTTGTTTCTTGGTTTCTTCCAATAGCAGTCCTTTTATTATGGATTTAGGTTTCTTCTGGGTATTTCCGTACTTATTCCTATTGTGATATTTCGTTTTATTGATATTAATATTGAAATATAAATTTTAAAATATTAAAGATACTGTCCACTGTATTTACTGAATTCTTCGGGCGCCATCTTGCCAACTGCAAGAAAATAATTTACCAAGGTTCGTATCAGCGAACTAGGAGAACAGAATTGGTTGTTTGAAATGACTACTTCGATCTACTATACTCAAACAAACTTGTGTTTATTCATAATTTAGTTTTACTGTTGCATATTAACGACAATGACAAAATTACTCCTCCCATCTTTTATACTTTTACTATTTTAACATTGACAGTGTACATGCTTTATTCTGACTACAACTTTCAAAACATTATTGATAATTAAACTGTTGAACACTAAAACAAATGCTGTAAAGAAATAATACTCAACTAATTTTTCTTAACTTAAACCAGCGCTTTTGTAATTACGTAATTCAAACTCACCCATACACACTCACACACTTTCACATTAGACAAGTTATATTCCCATTAGAGCTCATATTTTAAATTAATTTTCCCCCTCTGTTCTTGTATTGTATGAAAATAATAAAATTTGTTAATTTACTTTCCTGTTATTACGTTGAAGGTACCCTCCTTCAATGTCTTCTCGTATACACACACTGATTTATTGCCGAACTGTTACATGATTATTTACTTATTAATTTCTCACTGTATCTATTCGGTTTCAAAAATACTGTTTTAGATGATCAAATCTTAAAAATTCTTACATTTTTTATTGTATGCGGGCGCATCGGCGAACACAATAACTTCGCCCGAAAGCCGGCACGAGCCGGGCAGACGCACAGTGGTTAGCGTCTGTACCACTCAGATGTTGTTTTGCGACTGTTTGTTCGGTGCCTCACACAGTTGCTGGCGTGACACACCCAGGATAGGCTCTGACGAAACCGATGACACACAGTTGTTATGTAAGTTGCTGACACAACACATCGCCTGATGTCTGGTTGTGTAACGTGTTTACAGATCTTGTTACATAACGTGTTTACGTTTTTTGTGTTCGTCATTGTCCTTGAACTTGGTACAGTTGTTGGCTGTTATTAGAACTGCGTCTGTTGAATCTGTTTTTACAAAATATCATTGAATCATATGGTCTTCACCGTCTCAAACAATGCTGCCATCGTCTCGATCGCTCCAAATAATAAATTTACCGTTCTTTATAAATCTTTGTTCCTAATGAAGATTTTATTTATTTATTACAAAAAATATACAAATTTCTTTAGATTGCCCCAGGTATGCCCAAAAATGCCCCGCTACAATACCCCCTCAATGAGATATTTTATGCCGAAGCATAAAAAATCTCATTGACACACTCATACTTGCTAGAGGGATCAGCCAGGATATGTCGCCACAACCCCCTGTACGGTTTACAAACAAGAATAATCAACTCACCCTTGGTCCGGTGACTGTGACCGCATCTGCATGACAATA
Source organism: Magicicada septendecula (assembly GCA_034769895.1). NCBI lineage: Eukaryota > Metazoa > Arthropoda > Insecta > Hemiptera > Cicadidae > Magicicada > Magicicada septendecula. The sequence continues at coordinate 15,640,487 of CM068370.1, forward strand.
CTGGACTTCTCTCTCGAGATCCCAACACCGTAGAGTCAGACAGATACTCCACGCCCCTGCTCTGACGCGCAGGCCAGCTCAGGTCCGCCGCCACAGCATCACCAAACACTGAAACAACGAATCAAAATATTAAATAGTGGCCTTATACAACACCATATCCCCAACTGATCTGTTTCCCCCTAGCGGTGCTGGTTTGCGCTAAGAAGCACTGGTTTTGTTTTTCATTTATCGCTAACATGTATATATCATAACATATTTACCAGCTATATATATATACCCCTCTTAAAATTCCATCTACTTACCCTTATTAACTTTACCCCAAAATTCAAAATCATTGCCCTGATTCCCATCAGGATTTAAGCAAACAGACGACTGACTTATTAACATTTCCCATTACCATATTACATTTCTCTCATCCCCAATTTAAAAATGCATTTAAAATAGTTAACTTCATAAAGTTCTCTTAAACTAACAAACACAATATAACATAAGAAAATATAAACATAAAACATAAAATAAGAAACATATTACACTTCTAATTCCCATTAAAATAAACAACTGGTATTTAAAATGTTACACACTTTACATCATTAAATTGGCATATAAAATCAAAAAATTACTTTTAAACTTGATTTACTCTTATTAATGCGTTCCTCAAAATTACAAAAATTATATTTTTTTTTTTTTTTTTTTTTTTTTTTCAATTATGGCCACCATTATTCCATTTCATTACTTTGGGTGATTCTACGTTACTCATTATAATTTACTTTATCAACTTGGCATTTACTCATAATCTTACCCCTTTTATTACTCTAACGCTCCCTTACAAAATCTCTAACTAGTATGACACCCCTCTATCAAAAATTTACTAACCCTTCTCTACCTCTAACTACTTACTATTTTAACTCCAATCGCCACCTTCTACTCTTAAAAAAAAAAAATACTCTCTAACCCTTTGTACATAGGATACGTGTTTCCCCCCCCCCAAAAAAGCTCAATTCCCGTTCTCTGGCCCCTGGATTTTTACCTAAGGCGGCCCCTTCCCACTAAAACTATACCAAATCCCGTCCCAACCCTTATGTTGCGGACTCCCACATTACACTACCACTACTACAAAATTGCCATCCCCAAAAAATCTCAATCTCATAACCTCACTACAATTACAACAAATTAACATCAACAAATAAACAATATATCGCTCCAAACTCTACATAAAATCTCCATTTCTACTGTGTCTCCACTTACTTCTCAAAATTCTATAACATACATTAACTCAAAACAACATTGCATTATTTTCATTTCCACTATTACTTTAACTCTTACTTCGATTTGGACAAATCTATGTCCCACAAAATTCAACTTGAACTGATTCAAACATTTTATTCAAACAATTACTATCACCCACTTCTATCTTTTACAACCTATTGAAAATTTTACCTATCACAACTATTTTTCATTTTATTTTTAAATCTATAAACACATTGAAAACATATTATTATATTTTTATAATACTTATTCCTAACATACTAATGCAATCAACACAATAAGACACAATAACACAATATAAGAAGTATTTAGTGCATCTAATTTTTAAATTCCAACAAAATTATTGAGTAGCAAATCATCATTATTAATTAAAATATATCAAATTTTTAATACGTTATCACCTTGGATAACCTCCCAGCCACACACACTATTATAATACATTACATAACATAATACACAAATAGCAATACACCTGGATTATTAGCATACATCAAACAAACAATTCTCTTTTAAATAATTTATATAAAAATTTATAAACATTATTATTTAAAATTTTTCATTAACTCTTTTTATTTATCATCATTATTGACTTATCCTGTGTTGCAATCAGATTTTCAAAATTGCTTAAAATTTATTATTAACATATATTTTTAGTCATTAAGTTATTCCACAAAATAGACCATTTACCATTTATTTATTTATTATTATTAAATCAAAATCTCACCAAACAATTTACTTACCTTATAAAATTCAAACACATAATATTCAATCACACTATCTAAACATCTCCACTTATTTAATTCATTTGATTATTAAAATAACATATTTCAATTATTATCAACATTCTATAAATCATTAACTATTGTCTTCATAATTATTTTGTTATTTAATTAGAGTGCTAAAATATTAATAATATTATTATTATTAACACAACATTTTCCAAAACATATACACATTACTTATCTAACATTTCACAATACACACATGAATTCAATATTATTTACAAAATATGCGTCAAAACTGTTCAAGTGTATCTCACTTCAGATGTCCAAATCAGCAAGGTCATTACCAATAATTTACAATATTTAAAAATGTCCCAACACTGATCTTTTCGCTCATCCTCCATCGTCATATATATATCTAGTGTATTTGTAACATTCATCATTTTTATCAACATACAATTTGTTATCATTACTATCATAATAATCCATCCATTCTATTTCATCCATTGTACCACTATAAATCTTGTTACCATAGGTTAGGATTGTCCAGTCTATATCAGTGTTATTTGTTAACGTCAGGTAAATTATTTTCTCATTTTTGTATTCCTCAACTACTACGTCAGGTAAGTCATTATAGTCAGGTAAGATATTATCAAAATTATTCTCTGTCTCTCTTTCAACAGGTACGTATTTCACATGATTCATCATCACCCCTTTTAGTAATTTTCTCAATTCATCATACTTTCTTTCTAACTTATATATTTCTATTTCATTCTCAACATATAACTCTCTTTCTTCATAGCACCACATCACACTCTCACAATTATTACGGACAGAGGGTACAACATTATACAACATTACTTCATTTAACAATAAGGGTCTCTTGCCCTGAAAAAACAACATTAAATCATCATCATCATTATAAACAATAAGGGGAAAATTTGCCCTCTGTCCCCATTATTCTTCCACTCTCTTTCTATTTCATAAACACTCATTAACATTTCATTATCGCATTCTAAAACTTCATCAGCACTATTTGTTATTATATTTTCATCATTATTCTTCACCCCCACTATACTCTCAAAATTGTCTACTATTTCGTCATTTTTACATTTTGTCTTACTTAAAACATTGTCACCTAATTTCTCGAACTTCTGTTCTAACTTATTTAAACTGTTTCTTATTATTTCGTTAGTGCTTTCTAAATGTTTATTCATTTCTTGTATTTCATGTTTCAACTCTCTATTCTGATTTTTTAATAACTCTTGCATATCGTTTTTCTGTTCATTAAAAAGTAATCTCATCATCTTGATCATATCATTTTCTTGTATCTCAGCCATTTTAAAAGATTTTATTATAATACCCTTTATACTATTTAATAATTATCATACATACCAATTATTATGTATATTACCTCATAATACTCCTTATATAATTTGACAAATAATTCACTACATACATAACCCTATCAAAACATAACCCCATACTTGCGTCTATTTTACGTATAAAAAAAGAATTTATTTTACCTTAAACAACCATTCTGCTTTCCCCGTAGGCCGTATTTTATATCAATTTATTGATATAAAATTGTCCCTGTTCGGGCGCCAAATGTGATATTTCGTTTTATTGATATTAATATTGAAATATAAATTTTAAAATATTAAAGATACTGTCCACTGTATTTACTGAATTCTTCGGGCGCCATCTTGCCAACTGCAAGAAAATAATTTACCAAGGTTCGTATCAGCGAACTAGGAGAACAGAATTGGTTGTTTGAAATGACTACTTCGATCTACTATACTCAAACAAACTTGTGTTTATTCATAATTTAGTTTTACTGTTGCATATTAACGACAATGACAAAATTACTCCTCCCATCTTTTATACTTTTACTATTTTAACATTGACAGTGTACATGCTTTATTCTGACTACAACTTTCAAAACATTATTGATAATTAAACTGTTGAACACTAAAACAAATGCTGTAAAGAAATAATACTCAACTAATTTTTCTTAACTTAAACCAGCGCTTTTGTAATTACGTAATTCAAACTCACCCATACACACTCACACACTTTCACATTAGACAAGTTATATTCCCATTAGAGCTCATATTTTAAATTAATTTTCCCCCTCTGTTCTTGTATTGTATGAAAATAATAAAATTTGTTAATTTACTTTCCTGTTATTACGTTGAAGGTACCCTCCTTCAATGTCTTCTCGTATACACACACTGATTTATTGCCGAACTGTTACATGATTATTTACTTATTAATTTCTCACTGTATCTATTCGGTTTCAAAAATACTGTTTTAGATGATCAAATCTTAAAAATTCTTACATTTTTTATTGTATGCGGGCGCATCGGCGAACACAATAACTTCGCCCGAAAGCCGGCACGAGCCGGGCAGACGCACAGTGGTTAGCGTCTGTACCACTCAGATGTTGTTTTGCGACTGTTTGTTCGGTGCCTCACACAGTTGCTGGCGTGACACACCCAGGATAGGCTCTGACGAAACCGATGACACACAGTTGTTATGTAAGTTGCTGACGCAACACATCGCCTGATGTCTGGTTGTGTAACGTGTTTACAGATCTTGTTACATAACGTGTTTACGTTTTTTGTGTTCGTCATTGTCCTTGAACTTGGTACAGTTGTTGGCTGTTATTAGAACTGCGTCTGTTGAATCTGTTTTTACAAAATATCATTGAATCATATGGTCTTCACCGTCTCAAACAATGCTGCCATCGTCTCGATCGCTCCAAATAATAAATTTACCGTTCTTTATAAATCTTTGTTCCTAATGAAGATTTTATTTATTTATTACAAAAAATATACAAATTTCTTTAGATTGCCCCAGGTATGCCCAAAAATGCCCCGCTACACTATCCTATTACTTGGTTTCTTCCAATAGCAGTCCTTTTATTATCGATTTCGGTTTCTTCTGGGTATTTCCTTACTTACTCCTATCCTATTACTGTACTTAGTTTCTTCCAATAGCAGTCCTTTTATTATGGATGTCGGTTTGTTCTGGGTATTTCCTTACTTACTCCTATCCTATTACAGTAAAGCCCCGATTATCCGCAGAATTGGGTGGCAAGGACACCGCGGATAGTGAAAATCGCGGATAACGCGAATAAAGACTAAAAATGAGGTGTAAACACGAAAAAAAATATTTCAGCATAAAAACTATGTTTTATTGTACAAAAAACATAATATGTAAAACTTTTAAAATATGTACAGTACAGCAGAAACCTTTGCTCTACATCTAAACCACTAAAATAAAGAACAGTAAACAAAAAACAATACTGTACTGTTAACAAAAAGTGTTCAGTTACGCCTTTTTAAAAAAATCAGTCACTCGTTTTTGCTTCTTGCTTTGGATACACCTTTTCTTTATTCTAGATTGTACTTTCCTTAACATGAGTTTTTCTGCCAGATATGCGTCGTCGTCTTGTTCCTCTAAATATTGAAGCAATCCGTGTACGTACTGCAAAGCAGTTTCATGTGTCATCCGCACAGGCTCATGCAGGGTTTCATGTGTCTTCTTCACTTTCACTTTGTTCTTCTTCGTTCTCGTTCACTCCCATTGCTTTGTTCGTTATCTCTACGTCAGTCAGTCGTTCAAACCCCGACTCACTTGCGTTGTATTCCAGCCACTCTTCTATGTTCTCTTTGTCGACATTCTCACCTCCCGGAACGGATGTCACTAGGTCAACAAGTGTAGCGGTCGGCATGACTTCATTCTCTTCACAGATGTTTTGGTTGACATTTGTTTCGATACTCGGAAAGAGTTTTCTCCATGATTTAACAAGGGTTGAGGGTTTGATGTAATCCCATGCAGACGCAATATCGTAAATGCTATCCAAAATTGTATATTTCTTCCAAAATTCTTTGAGATCGCAGCCTTCTTCGATTTTTGACAGTAACAACTTTGTTCTGTATGTTCTCTTCATGGTTGCAATGACTCCCTGGTCCATAGGTTGTATCAGCGCAGTAACATTTGGGGGCAAAAACTTTGCGAAGATTTGCCCGTCAGAAGATTTAAGCACACATGTAGCTGGGTGTGAAGGCGCGTTGTCAATTAACAAAACAGCCTTCTTTGGCAAATTTTTTGAGTCAAGATGTTTACGTACTTGAGGCACAAAAATGTTTTCAAACCATTCTTGAAAAATCTGCTGGTTCATCCAACCTTTTTTTTGGTTGAAATAATCAACTGGTAAATTTTCTGCTCTTGTCCCCTTAAAAGACCTCGGTTTCTTAGATTTACCGATTACAAGAAGCCTAAGTTTGTGACTACCCGCAGCGTTGCTGCATGGCAAGATTGTAATTCTTTCCTTGCTACTTTTGTGACCTGCCGCTTGATGTTCACTTTCAAATGCTAAAGTACGAGTGGGAAGACACTTCCAAAAAAGCCCTGATTCATCAGCGTTATAAATTTGTTCATTTGACAGATCTTCAGACAACACAAAATCTTCAAAATCACGTTGAAAATCATCAGCTGCTTGTTGATCACCACTCAGCTTCTCTCTGTGTAGACCAATCTCTCTAATTCCATGACGTTTCTTAAAACGATGTAACCAACTGGACGACGCATCAAAATTTCCTTCCAGGCCTAACATATCAAAAAAGATTTTTGCTTTAGCTGCAATGGTAGGACCAGACACGGGGGTGCCCTCACTTCGCACCTGAGCTAACCATTCCGCTAATGCCGAGTCAAGTTCATTATAGGTGGATTTCTTCATTGTTTTTCGTTTTTCATCCCAGAAACACTGTCCGACACTGACGCAAAGGCTAACAGTTTGTCTTTTTGCTTTAAAACGTCTCACACTGTTGTTTCCCCGATCCCGTAATTCCAACACATCTGCTTCCTTGAAGCGCCATTTTCTATTTTAGAAATCATTTCAAGTTTTTGTGCAATCGTTAACACAACCTTCTTTCGTTTTTCAGCCATTATTAATTTCAGGAACTAACGAACTGATCACGACTGATCACTAAGCACGCTTACTGACAACTGACACCACTGGCAGACCGAGAGAATATGTACGTAGAGGGGGAAGGTTAGTGAACTTGACCAAAACAAAAGATCAAGAGCCAAAACAAAATTCCGAGAAGGCCTATAGGATTACGATGCACAATAAACCTGTCAGAAATTTTCGACCTTTGCACTGTAGGGCCTATTGTATTTTCCCTGTTGTTGGCTTGGATTAAAATTGGTTTTTTTGAGGTTCGTAATTAAAAAAATTTTTCGCGGCACTCGCGGATAATCGGGGCTTTACTGTACTTGGTTTCTTCCAATAGCAGTCCTTTTATTATGGATTTCGGTTTCTTCTGGGTATTTCCTTACTTTATCTTAGCTTTTTGTTTTATTTTTTATCACTCATATATTATATAGTTGGTTTTAATTGATATTCTTTCTTCAGACTATGATTGCACTTTACTGTGGTTCTTAATTAATTTTTAATGTAGTTTTCTTTGATTTAATTTTATTTTTTAATTTATTTATGATCATTTTTTCATTCAGAACAATGTGGATTATCTGTCATGCTACAACCTGTATTACATCGGATGACATATTGGTATCTTTGTTTACACTATTCAGAACGCACATCATGAGGCTTCGGAATAAGGAGGAAGAAGTGATTTTTTTCTTATAAATCAATAAGTCAGATAAATGTTTTCATAATTTTAATTGGTTTGAATGGATAAGGGTTGGAAAACAGAATTGAAGACTGTTTATTAAACGCTGAGATTGATTGGAGCTTTCCTCTCTTTACTTTATTTTTTCCTTTGTTTAACTTTTGTACAGAAATAATTAAAATTGTTTGCTCATATCGATTGGTGAACGGGACATTACATGATATTGAACTATCGATATATATCCTGTGGAAGGACTTTTTGTTTAAGTTCTGCAAAAAATGTCATTTTTTGGGTGAATGAGCAAAAGATGAGATGTGAACAGACCCATTTTATCATTAGAAAAATTAGTTTTATCAAATAGATCAGGTTAATAAATTTTTATTTAATTCATAACGCACAAAAGACTTACATTTGTTTTTTATTTATTGAACGACTACTTTATATTTTTAATGAAAGTAAATAAACTGTAATTAATACTGTATTAGAATTTAGTAAGATGCAAGCTGCCAGCCAGAAGTAAAAAAATTAAATTTACCGGTTTTAACGAAAGGACAGCTCCAACTTGCCACGGGATGTAAATCTCTAGTGGAAATGTAAATCTGAATTATGCTTAAAGCTGGATAAATACATTTTGAAGTTTTTTTGAAACACGATTTTATTCGTTTTAAAAGCTTGTATCTAGAATTCTCTCTCTCTCTCTCTCTCTCTCTCTCTCTCTCTCTCACACACACACACACGCACTATGTCCCTCTTCCAAATTCCCCCCTCCCCAAAAATTGTGATGGCACAACTGTAGGCATTGGGGTGGGGTGGGGGCATTGGCGTTTTAACAAACAGCTACAGAATTCGCTAATGTGACTGATTCACTGAAGCTCAAGTGAATGTTAAGATGAAGTTTTTCAGTGTTTAAATTAACTTTATGAATTTGTTTACAGTGACAAATTAATTTTTAAACAAACAAAAATTACAAATTTCAAAAAATGGTACGTTGGAAATATTCTTGATAGTTTTATGATACAATCATATGTTTTTTTGGATTTATTTTTAATGTATTAAGTAAAATTAATTTTATTAACAATTTAATAAGTTTAGAACTTTCATTTATTAAACAAAGTTTATAAAATCATTTTGACGTTAATGGGTCTACACAGTAAAATCTTTTGAGTTTGTGGTGTAATTTACAGTAGTGTGATTTTATAGGGGCATGCTATACATAGATGTTTAACATGACCACTTTTTAAATTTGGGTACCATCTGCCATTATGTTAACTGCCCATTGTAGATTAAGCTTACATATTGAGAAACAAATTCTTAGTTAAAGTCAAGTTAGTTAACTATAAAAAATTTAGTTAACAACTCGGTTATTCAAATTTTGGCTGATTCGATTTTTTTCAAATTGCCCTAGAAATTTGACTTGAAAAGATTTTACTGTGTTATGACCACTAATCACTTAAATAATAATAATAATAATAATCTTTTGTTACAAATGTAAACATTGGTGAATCCTGATATTAAATTATCATGTGGTAGATATTTGACTTGTTTGTACTTCAGAATGTAGAATGTGATTTGCAAAAATCTGTGTTTAAGACATTCATCAGATTTGCAAACATACAATATGAAAATCTCCACTATACAAACAAAGGTAATGATATTTCAAGGCAAGGAGCCAATAAGAACAAAGATAATGATTAGCAATCGAATTCTAGAACAGGTGAGCCACTTTAATTATTTGGGAAATGATATTGTGGGTATGATAGGAATTATAATATTGATGTTAAGTTAGGCAAGTTCCAGACAGTCTGTGGGACAATCAACCATATTTTTGGAAACAAGGTACGTCCAGATACAAAATTAATGTGTTACAAAGTTATGGCAGTCGCTGTACTGTCCTGTGCGTGTGAATTATGTACAACAACCAAGAAACAAGACAATAAAATACAGATCTCGGAAATGGCGTTGTTATGACGAGTTAAAAGGTGTTCTAAACTTGATCGTATAAGGAGTGAGGCCAAAGAGAAGAGCTACAAGTTTTTAACGTAAAGAAAAATTAAAAGATTACAAACAATGGTGGAAAGAACACTTAGAAAGAATGCCAGTTTCCAGACTGGCCAAACAAGTCTGGAAATACAAACGTATAGGTCACAGGTGTGTGGGTAGACCCAGGAAGAGATGGCTAGAGGATCTTTGAAGGCAGCACTTTACCCATGCCATATTGTGAAGATGCTGATTATAATCTGTGATTGTAAGTAATATTTAGAACTACTTTAAAAAGAGGCAGTGGGCCTATATAGTAAAGTCAACATCAACGGGGATTTTTCTCATATAATTTTAAAGCCAGGTTAGAATTGATACCAACCCATCCCATTGCTTTCAGCCCTGTGATATTTCAGTTTCACATGTTTTTCTCCCCCGTATTCAAACTTTGTATTTAATGTGATGTATTGTGTGGCTAGGAGTTGCTATTATAATGTGTGGCTGTACTAGTTTTGAAGGGACGCTGAAGTCCAGGAGCAGTGAGCACAGCTTTTCTCGATCTATTGAAAAATGCTTACTGTGAGTCTCATAATGTATGATACGGTATAGTGTGACATAATATATATTCAACCGTAAAATTTCAAACTCAAGTACAGGATAACTATAACGCCGTTATAATATTTGTTAACGGCAGATGGAAGCGAATAAAACTGATTTTTTTTTTTTTGAGTTCATGTCGGTGTCAGGATAATTTTATATGAATAAATTTTGTTTTAGTCCTTTGTTTACATGGATAAAGTGCAGTATTAATAAAAATGCAGTATTAATAAAAAAGACTCATTGGTAAAAGTGTCCTCTGTCTGTAAGCAAGTGCATACTGAATAGTGGTTGACCAGTGTCGGTCAGTGCCCGTAGGAGTGACAGTGTTTCTCTTTTTTATATTACTGTTTTTATTTTTTACTTCCATTTTCCAAAAGGAAAAGAAAGTATGGTGATTGCGAAAAAATCATGTTCGAGATAAGGGCTGATTCTGATTGTACTACCCTCAAAACATGAAGAAAAGATATTTTCCAAAAAATGTGTGTGTGTGTGTAGAATTTTTTCTATAACGAACGATAACTGCTGCAAATTCAAACAATCAGATTTGCATATGTGCCCAAGCTATAGAGGACTCAAGGCCTATTGATTTTGGTGAATATCGGTTAAGAGGAAGGGGTAGTTTACCTGCAATGTTTTATGTTTTAACAATAGTAAAGTACTTAATTTTGATGAAGTATTCTGAAAAGAAGGTCATAATAATCCACTGTAGAAAGGTAGATGAAATATCTATAAATGAAAAGTGTAGTTGAAAAGGTAGGGGATAATTTTTTGTATCGATGTTATAAATTTATTCGACCGAAAACTTAAGAATTTCATTAAAATATTAACAACTAGCGAGTACCCGGCATGCGTTGCAATGCCACTCAAAGAAAGAAAGTGTTTGTATATATATAATATATAAAGACTTCGTTCGCGTGGTCTTCAATTTAATGCGATAATATATTTAGAACAGAATCTATTCCATTGGGTTGCCATAGTAACCAGATCTAATAAGTTAGTTTTTAAGACTCCAAAGGACCCCCCAGAGGATCGTATCGAAAAAAACACCTGTCCTATGTTGGTTCTCCCGTTGCGTAAAATATTTGTGCCAAGTTTGGTTGAAATCGGTCCAGTGGTTTAGGAAAAGATGTGGAAAACCCCAAAGAACCCCCCAAAAGAACCCCATCGAAAAGCACCTATCCTATGTTGGTTCTCCCTTTGCGTAAAATATTTGTGCCAAGTTTGGTTGAAATCGGTCCAGTGGTTTAGGAGGAGATGTGGAAGACCCCAAAGGACCCCCCAAGTATCATATCGAAAAAACACATATCCTATGTTGGTTCTCCCGTTGCGTAAAATATTTGTGCCAAGTTTGGTTGAAATCGGTCCAGTGGTTTAGGAGAAGATGTGGAAGACCCCAAAGGACCCCCCAAAGGACCACCCAAAGGACCCCCCAAAGGACCCCATCGAAAAAACACCTATCCTATGTTGGTTCTCCCTTTGCGTAAAATATTTGTGCCAAGTTTGGTTGAAATCGGTCCAGTGGTTTAGGAGATGTGGAAGACCCCAAAGGATCCCCCAAAAGACCCCGTCGGAAAAAACACCTATCCTATGTTGGTTCTCCCGTTGCGTAAAATATTTGTGCCAAGTTTGGTTGAAATCGGTCCAGTGGTTTAGGAGAAGATGTGGAAGACCCCAAAGGACCCCATCGATAAAACACCTATCCTATGTTGGTTCTTCCTTTACGTAAAATATTTGTGCCAAGTTTGGTTGAAATCGGTCCAGTGGTTTAGGAGGAGATGTGGAAGACCCCAAAGGACCCCCCGAAGTATCATATCGAAAAAACACATATCCTATGTTGGTTCTCCCGTTGCGTAAAATATTTGTGCCAAGTTTGGTTGAAATCGGTCCAGTGGTTTAGGAGGAGATGTGGAAGACCCCAAAGAACCCCCAAAAGAACCCCATTGAAAAAATACCTATCCTATGTTGGTTCTCCCTTTGCGTAAAATATTTGTGCCACGTTTGGTTGAAATCGGTCCAGTGGTTTAGGAGGAGATGTGAGAGACCCCAAAGGACCCCCAAAAGGACCCCCCGAAGGATCATATCGAAAAAACACATATCCTATGTTGGTTCTCCCGTTGCATAAAATATTTGTGCCAAGTTTGGTTGAAATCGGTCCAGTGGTTTAGGAGGAGATGTGGAAGACCCCAAAGGACCCCCCAATGGACCCCGTCGAAAAAAACACCTATCCTATGTTGGTTCTCCCGTTGCGTAAAATATTTGTGCCAAGTTTGGTTGAAATCGGTCCAGTGGTTTAGGAGGAGATGTGGAAGACCCCAAAGGACCCCCCAAAGGACCCCATCGAAAAAACACCTACCCTATGTTGGTTCTCCCGTTGCATAAAATATGTGTGCCAAGTTTGGTTGAAATCGGTCCAGTGGTTTAGGAGGAGATGTGGAAGACCCCAAGAACCCCCCATAGGACTCCATCGAAAAAAATTCATAAACCTTCGCGGGCGTGCGCACAACAACTCACCGAAGTTTCATCGCAATCGGATGAATGGTATAGGAACGCATACGGGACAAAGAAAGAAAGAAAGAAACAAACATTCATTTTTATAGATATAGATTGATATCGTTCCATGCTGTCACCACGGATATGTAAACAAAATAATTTTTCGTTTTCAGAAATTCACAGATTACAAACACTGGGCGGTATTCACTTTCTTTTCCGTTGTTTAAATAAAAGCTAATTTAATCAAATTAATTCTTTATTTTTAAAATATTAAAATTATTATTATTAAAATTTAAAATATTCTTTATTTTTAAAAACTAGATACAATTCGTACTTTGATTTTCTCATCGTTTTTACCAAAAGCATATATTTGGTATTATATATTTGGTTTCGTTCTGAGTGTACATATTAAAAATAATTTTATAATTAATTAGAACATGGAAGTCATGTATGGTTCTCCATACTGATTTTTTAAATATTTAAGTAAGTAAAATGTATGTGTATGTGTGTGTAAAAACACAGAGCATTCGCGCCCGTGTTGAAATCATACACCAGGTAATTCGATTATTGCACTAATGAACTTCTATAGCTTTGCTGCAAACTATGCAAATCACCGTCTATAATAAACGAGATTCCCTTTGTTAACCTTAATTAATATTTGCTTGTGTTTTTCATGCACAAACTGCAGTCACCCACAAACCGTATGCTACTAGTTAATTACACATAAACACAGTAGCCTACACCTCTTTTTACTGAACAGTGCTCAACAGGACTAATTCAGAACTCGCACAGAATCAAAATTTTACTACATAATTGCAAAACTCTGACCACTTCCAGTTTAGAAGCCTCAGCAGCATAAAAACAAGTGGAAGCCAAATCGTGACGTAGTGAGGTTAAGATATAATTAAGGATGCTCTCCTCTGTCCTTATGAATATACATTATTCCACACACGTAAATGGATGGTTTTACTATTCTCGAACTTTATTTGTCAGTTTTATAGGCGTAAAGTTTCCCCAAAGTTTTCTCTATATTCTCGAGTATTTCAAGGCTCTTTGCTAAAGTGTTGTACGTTTAATTTATATTATGGCAGGAGGAGTACAGACAGGGTACATATAATATTGATACGATGGTCTAACTGATCGTCATATGGTACAGTGGAAAACAAAATGCAAGACACCAATGAAACCAATAATCACCAGCAGGGGGTGCCTACAGGGGGGGGGGGTCGTGTCGCCATTGGTGACAGTTAGAAAATTTTTTGGGGGGATTTTTTTTTTACTATTGCATGAAAAATATTCCCCAAGTTCACAAAACTGTAAAAAACTTATAACGTTCACGTATCAGATTGACAATAAATCTACCCAGTTGACTTTTTTGAGCCAGCTGTAGGCGCGGTGTGCACGGAAAAAAGGATTAGTCTTCTACTCAATGCTTCAAACAGGCTACAGATTGAGTTCAAGGTGTCACCGTGTGGTGGCTTATGGCAAGCATTGAGGATGCCGAACATCGATAAGGAGCGGAGGAACATATAAGAGAATTGTGAGATGTGTAAGTTGCAAAACTAAGTATCTTTTCAATAAAGTCATAGAGTACTGGTATTGTAAAACAAATCACGTTTTACTGAAAATATTAATTTGTGATTTATTATGAGAAATCCTTATCGTTTTTAGTTTATAAGTACCTACAATCAATACAGCCTATTGTTTCAGTAAAACGTAATATTTTGTAATAGTTTTGAGTTATAAAGCCCCGGCCTTTGCACAATTAGGTAAGAAATTTTACTGTAAAAGAGAGAAAAAGTCTTGTCAGAAAAAGGGGTATTTTTTTATAAAATTGGGGGAAGCATTGTAGGGGTTGGGGGGGTATCGGCACCCCTGATCACCAGCTTTAATTATCACAAATAACAATTTATAATCAACTTGTACAATAATCCGAACAAAATTTATCCAGACGCAATAATAATGTCATCAGAGTCCCACACAATTATAAAACAATAACACTTCGCCACAATATTTCGAACCTGACTTGAATAAATTGCCACTTAAACTGAGTTCTAAGCAGCAGCTGTCGTTATTTAAATATATAGCACAAGTGTTCCAGAATAATCCATAATACGCGTCAACACTACTGAAAACACTAGAGGGTAATTGATTGCGGCCTTGAACACAGTGCGTCGACCGGTATGGTCTGGAATAGCGTTGTTTGTTGACGCATGTTAAGTGTCATGTACGCACAAACATTACACCTGGGCTCTGCTAGGGTAGCCGAGAAACATGTAGAACGTTTTTAAAAACGAAAATAGAAGCTATGATAATTACCAGTGTACTGTATATTATAAGTTGCTGTCAGAGAGTAATTCAATTCCTTACATACCTGTGTCGGAACTTGTATCACCACTTGTGTCAGCGTTATTACTGATAAGACTGTCCACAAGGATGTCGGTAATGTGGGCCAGTTCCCAGAGCTTATCTTCTTCCTTGTCGTTTGTTTTATCTTCTTTCTATCATTTGTGTTATACCAAGCAGCTTATATATGTTGTGTTGTGACGGGCAACATATCCTTTTAACCCGCTCCATATTAATTCAACATGATTCAGAATACAGTGATAAGGAGGAAGTCTTAAAAACGACGTGCCCCGATATAAGTGGTACGGTAACACTCACATGACTATACAGACATTATGCTCAAGTGCATAGTATATTACTGTGTGAAGAATGTCCACGCCCCTGACCAATAGCGTTTCAGATTTGCCATGTGGGTTTGTTTACGTCAGGATTGAACTCAGAATGGAAATAGTGTACACATCTGTTACTACAACAGGACATTTCATTTGAAAGCGCTTTATTGGTGAGGGACATTTCGAGGTTTGTCTGTCGACAACTATAAATTTATCATATCGATAGACACCTGCTTACTAAATAAAAAGAAAAAATATAGTTCCACATTACACAAAAATATGAGCATGTTACCTGATAATACATAATTAGTATTGTTCAGTATAATAACATTACTACAGTACAATAATTTATAGTCGCTACAGTTCAATAAATTTTTAGTACAGTACGGGAATCAAGGCGGAGTGCTTAGATTCTCTATAGACAATAGTCAGTAAAGGACTGTCAGAAATAATATGATATGACCTAGAAAGGAAAATCTTCAGTCTAAGAAATTATCAACAAATGAGTCGATTAATTCTGTCTGAGGCTTTCATGTCCGGCTGTTATGAGAACTTCGGCTTGTCGGGCTGTAAGGCTGGGATCCAAAGTTATAAATATGGGTGTCGTACTCACAGCCACTAGCTTTAACCACAGTTCAGCGGTCACTGACTAAGAAACTTTGTCAGTGTTTTGCAGCCTTCTGCACTGAAGATGGCCGGAACATTTGGACCAAACAACTTTGGATCAGTCCTTACAGCCCGGCAAGCCGAAGTTCTCATAAAATGAGTTGATATTTTATTTGAGAACAAACCAAAAGTTGTGTGAAAAGTGTGAAAAATTTTGATCACAATAAAGAAAAGACAACTGTCTTTCTATATGGGCACCTTAGAAGAATATAACCATAAAGGACAGCCGACAAGATCCTCTCGTTCCAGGAGAACAGAAAGACGCAAGCACCACGGACGAAAGAAGTCCATAAGGATTTAGAAAAATGTAGAATCAGGGAAGAAAAATATAGGAAACAGATATGTTCAGAATGAAAATTTTGAAGGTGAAAGCTCTGCCCTAAGGGAAAGCCAAAGATGACCAAAACAATGTTGTCAGAAAAAGAATAAGCAAGAGCGAACCAGGGGTGAAATGATACTAGCAAAGGAGACAAGTGAAGGAAGTTGCAACCCATAGATGGCTGAATCGAAAAGTAGAGAAAATAAATTCTAATACATGTAAATACAATAAAATCCTATAGCGTCTGCTAATCTACTGGGATTCACACAGGGTAATTTCCACAAGGGAATGTATCTCACAAAAGACGCTTCACGTGTACACAACGCTACACTACAAATTCAGTCCCTCTTTTGTGTGAAACATTCAGTTCCGTGTTTATAAATAGGCAATGTGTGTTGTACAATATGTTACAAACAAAAACGCTGAGTTTATTTCACCTCTTTACATATGTAGCTCTGTATGGTAAGTAAAATCGAGCATGATTATTATTATAATTAATGGTTTCTTTACATTTAAATATTTTGTTATTTATAGCAAGGCAAAAGTTATGATTTTCTTGCTGAACTTTATATTTTAATATTATTAAAAAAAATATCTGTTTTACTGTATTTATTAGACATTGCTCCATACGTTATAGAATGTGTAATTTTGTGTTACTCCTATAAGTCTGTAGTGACGTATGCAAGCGAGACATGTGCTGAAGTTGGAAGATATGAAAAACGTTGGTGTTTTCGAGAGGAAAATTTTGAGGAGAATTTATTGATCAGTGTGGGACGGAGAGAAGTGGAGGGTAAGAAAGAATTTTGAGCTAAGAGACCTTTATGGAGAAGTGGACATAGTTGTGGCAGTGAAGCCGTAAAGGTTGAAATGGTTGGGGCATGTGGTGAGAATGAGAAGTGATCGGCGCCCAAAAACAGCATTGGAAAGGAAGCTGGAGGGGGTAAGGAGGAGAGGACGTCCGAGGAGGAGATGGTGTGAAGATGTGGAAGGGGATTTGAGGGAGATCCGAGTGTCAGGTTGGAGGAGTAAGGCTCTGGACATAGTAGAATGGAGGAGAATCATTGAGCAGGCCAGGGTTCTACAGAGCTGTGGTGCCAGAAAAAAATTGTGTTATTTTTTTATATGGTTAGTTTAAAGAAAAAAATCAAAACACTACAAGAAAATAAGGTATCATCAAAACGCCTGTAACTTATTGTTAACAAAATTTAAAGTTAACAAAAAAAATTAGTAATTATGACCTAACATCAGGGATCCACATCTTGTGGATACGGGTTTGGCAATCCCGATGTGCCCTAGCTGGATTCTCACTTTGCTTCAACTTGTCTGGGTGAGATCCTTTCCTTTAGTGTTTTCTGTCTAGTATCTCCTGATTGTCTCTTGTTCTTTTCTGACCCCGACGCTATTAGAGTAATCGAGGACTAGGGCGTCTTCCTTTTTCAACTCTAATTTCTTAATTTTGGGTGGCTTAGAATCTTAGAGTGCTCACTGATGCCGATAGGTGAGCACTGGACACTGGCGTAGCTAGGGTTTTTGGCGCCCGGGGCAAGGAAATTGTCGGTCGCCTCGCCTTCACAATTAAAAGGGGGACAAAAGAGCAAAAATTAAGGCCCATCCAGTGAACAAAGTACTTAATAAATGCAAGTGTGTAGACTTTGTATGAAAGCGCGTCCAGCAAACGTCTTAAGAATATTTTTAAAGTCAAAATTAAGAAATTACATATTATAATAGGCTTATTACCGGTATTCAGTTTGTATACATTTATTAGGAACAAATGTAAACTGTAAAAAATGTAAAATAAAAAATTTGTCACATGTAAATGTTCTAATAAATATGCAAACATCCTTGGAGATCCTTCTACGTCAAAACAGTATCCTAAAGCAACATAAAGTTAAAGAAAGAACTACATTAAAAATAATAAAATTAATAACTTACACCATTGTAGGCTCATTTTGCCGTCTTCTGTTAATAAACACGACATTTATTTGCTATATTTAATAAATATTTAAAACGAGACCTTTAAAAAGGTAACTTTCATGGTCTTAATTGTTGCAAAGTCGGCTATTAAAGTATTATAATCTAAAGACGAAAGAATGTCATGTTAAATTGAAACTGTCACTAGATTTGATACCCTATCTTGAGATATTGTTGATCGTAGGTACGATTTAATCAATTTAAGGTTACTAAACTATCTTTAACAAGACGCCACAGACACTGGTAAAGTAAGAAACTTTTTAAAGCTGTTGCTGGTGTTTGAAATGTAGGCCTATTGTGGCAGGCTCTGAGGTGTAACGTATGCCCTTTTTAATAAACGTATGACATCAATCAAGTCACTGAACAATCCTAGACTGTTTAGGTCATGTGGATACAGTTTTGCAAACACTATGCACTTAATATTGATTTGGGAAAGCTGTTCCTTGAAATGTATATCCCCATCATTTACATATGCCTCAAATTTACAGAGTAACCAAAGCTTTTTTCTAACTCTTTTTTGTGACTGCATGTTCCCCGGCCATCGTGCGCTTCCCTTTTTATCCTTTTTGTGGTACTGAAACCCCATTCATTACATACCTGCTCTGCTTTAGTAATGACATTGTCACACAGCTCATTCGTCCAAACTTTTAATTTGTTGTTAGCCTCTCCAGAAGTGTCAATGCTTGAATAAGGCTTATTCCTTTGGTCTGCAAGATTTTCTGGATTTTGTCCACAGAAGAAAGATTATCTGTCCAGAAAAATAGAAAGGTCACAAAATTAAAGTTTTCTATCGCATTAATTACTAATGCTGCATCTTCCCTCGTATCGATTGTTTCAGTCGGTGTATCTCTCAGTTTCTCCAGTCCAGCGATCACTTCATCCAGCTGAGTGGATACTGGTTTCACCGCATCTGCTTTTGAGCTGCACGTGGTATCACAATGTACTTTTAGCGTAATATTTACGAAGTCTTTAAGAACACTCCATTTATGAGTGGAACAGGAAAAGAAGGTGAATAGACGTTCTACTGTCCCCAAAAATTTCACTGCCTGAACATTTACATGAGCTGCATGAACGCCAAAAAAGTTGAGTGAATGGTTGTCACAGGGAACAAACAGATAGTGGATTCAAATCTAATATTCTCTTCTAAACTCCTGAATGGATACCAGCAATTGTTGCTTGATTGTCATACGACTGACCTCTGCAATCGCTAAGTTTCAATCCATCTCTCTCAAGCTTACTTGTAATAGCTTCTGTGATCACCTGCGCTGTTTCCATTTCTAAAGGAATAAAATCTGTGAAGGCTTCCTTGATATCTGATATATTTTTGCGCCCGCTTTCTCCTAACAGGCTTATTATTTCATTTTAAGTGGTTGGCGAAAGATAAGATATACACCCAGATTTACGAGAGACTCAATCCAAAAGAGATCTCATGGCAGGGTAAACTTTAGCCAAGTATTTTAACAAAGCCAGAAAGTTTCCAGAATTTGGATCGTTAGTAATTGACTCTCCATGTCCTCTCGGTGCCAGATTTTGTTATGCAAGAGTGAACTGTGACAATGACCCGTTTAACGATTTCTTTCCATGCCTTAGCTGGTTCGCTCATTTATTCCTAAAATAGATCATCAATAAGTCCCCATTTGTTTAAAGAACGTTCCAATTCCTTCCATTCCGAAAACGGAAACCGATGATCCTGAATTTAACTTTCGCCACGACGTAAATCTATTTTTACTATTGAAATGGCTTCTTCGATAGTTTTTGTGGAAATGAAGTCCGACAAAAGCAAAATAGAGATTTATTAATTAGAGAAAACATCCAAGCGCGATTTACCTTATAATAATGAATCGTAATTACGATGCTTGAGTATAAATAGACTAATACTGTTTATCACGCGAGGTTTATGACAACGGACAAACTGGCTGGTTATGCTTCTTTTATGAAAGGAATAGTAATAAACAACTTGTTTGTAGTTTTTTAATCGTAAAACAATTTTTTCAAATTATGCTCATTTTGCCGCCCGGGGCGGCTGCCTCCTTGGCTCTCCCTTAGTTACGCCTATGGCACTGGAAATGCTAAGAAACGTTCAATATCAGAATAACTGATACAAAGCCACCAAATCCTATTTCAGAAAGAGAAGGGCGAGGGCGAATCTCCTGCACCCCAAAACGGAGGCCTTTCGGCTAAGGTACGGTAACCCTGACAGAAGAGTCTCTGGTCCTCCTGGTAGGGGGTTGTGCAACAGGCCAGTAACCTGTTCATGTAAAACTTTGAAATACTTGTAGTACCCAAAGCAGCCTCGGAGGAAGGTCTGGACCAAACTGTGGCAGTATGACCCTGACAACTACAAAGCCATTGGTAGAAGAGACGTGGGTCGTCCGAGGATGAGGTGGGTGCCGGTGCCGGGACAGGTTTATATAACCTAATCTTTGAAGAGGAGAAGAAAAGAATTATGTCCTGTAACTTATAGTAATTAAATTGCTTAGTGATAAAGGTGTGATGCATAGAGGAATATTTTATACTTGTTGGAGTGGCACTCCAGGCCAAAATCCTACGACACTGAGTTTCGATAGTTTTTTTTTGCATTTCTACTGATGACGCAAATTTGTTTACATCACAATGTCATACATATTGTTTACACATTTTGTAGCACAATGTTATTCACAGTTAGCGTACATACATTACGCACGGTATGATGACAAAAAGGTCACTTTAATGTTACGACAGGCATTATATAAAGCATCGCCGCTTCCCCCGCCCCCCATATTATAACAATATCGAGAGGGTTGTGAAAGGTTAATTGCCTGACGAAATATAAAAATTTGTCATTCGTAATATGTCAAGTAAGGGGGGTTCATCGCTACACCACATTACACACGCGTTTTCATTATAATGTCATTGTTCCTCTGTTTACCGTAATACATCCACCTCTCCGACATTTCAACTGCCCCTTAACTACATGTGCAATAAAAAATATTCATTGTGTATGTGTTGTTTTTCTGTGTGTGTGTGCACGCGTACACATCGTTACGGGCTAACAGCATTCGTTCAGATTTTTTGTATTCAATAAATACTCTCCAAACACACGTACAAACTAAAAATAAAAGTTCTCCGTGTACAGTTTTGCCAAGTTGAAGGTCAGTTTCGAGTTAGTGAAACAAACAGATTTTTATTGAAATCCTTTTTAAAATTAACGGAGTTAAAAAACATTATAAAGATAACAAGGGTTATGTGCGAGTAGGTAGGGTAATGAACTATCAGAGGTGATCTATCCCACCAAGGGCTTAAGACAGGGCTGTAGTTTGTCGCCATTATTATTCAATATATACTTGGAAGTCGCGCTACAACAATGGAGAAGAAGCTGCGGTAGAATGGGTATCAGTATCGGAGAAGACTGCTTGTTTAATATCCTGTTTGCTGATGACCAAGCAGTAACAGCACAATATTGTTATGACCTGGAATTTATACTCACCCAACTATACAAGGCATATGAAACGTGGGGATTGAATGTTAATGTAAATAAGACAGAATATCTAGTCGTTAATTCCGATGCAAGATTTGAAGTACTGATTAAACAGGTCGATGAATTTAAATATCTAGTGGTACTAATAACACAGGAAGGCATTGGAAAACCCGAAATCAAAAAACGAATAGAACAGAGCAGGAGAAGTTCTAGGAAGCTTGAACTTTATTTGGTGGGACAAACATATTTCGAGAGCCACAAAGATTCACATAGGAAAAGCTTTTCTTGAAACAGTTCTGTCTTAACGGCTGTGAGGTATGGACGTTGAGGACGAAAATTATACGACAATTGAATGGCGTGGAAATGGATTATCTCCGTAGAAGTGCTGGAGTCTCAAGAAGGAAGAGAATAACCAGCGAGGAGATCAGAAGAAGGATGCATGAGCTTTTGCTTGATTTTCCAACTCGACACTTTCCGTAGTTAATAACTCCATTAGAAAACCAAACAATTGCGTAATGTGATCATAAGCTTTGGTTCGTTTAGTCAATTAAGGTGAATGGTGCTCCCTCTGACAGCTGAGGCCCGGTGCTACAGCATACCGTAGAGTTACGGATAATCCGACACTGTAAGTGACAAAGGCTGGTGAATGACGTCATTACCAACGTATATAAGACAGTAGTAAATGGGGAAACCAGTCAGTATTTATTGTGAGTTCTGTGGGTGTGTTTGATACCACATTTGTGGATTAATATTATATTTGTGTTGTTGTTTGTATACGTAAATTACGATTGTCTCAATAATCGGTATCACAGTTATGAATCAAAATTTGTATTTTTTTTCTTACCTGTGAAAACTTATTTGTGGTAACGATACATAAATAAAGTGTCGAGAATGATGAGGAGGATTTTTATTTCGATCACTGCCTAGCGGACGACAACATTTGCTAAATTATTAATTACTTATAGATATAGGAACAATTTATTTTTTTGTTATTTGTTGAAACTAAATTTGTAAAATTTTATATGCACAATTAACAGCGTAACGAGGATCTAATGGACTGTAACAGCAATACAGTAGAATGGATTATTTAACGCCAGGTAAATCGACACTACATTTTTTTCTAACACTTCTCTCGTCAATCAGCCGCGTATTACAAACGGTTTACTAGTTACACGGACATCTAGTTCACACTTTGCGCAAACGATAGTAAAAGCCGACAAATTGAATAAATTCTATCAGTTCACACAATAACACTTTCATGCTTTCCGTCAAATAATCGACTGTATGTCTCCGAGAAAACCGATCGTAAAACCGCTAGGTGCGTCTAAATCACGATCACTTGGACACAGTTTTTACGAGAAAGTTCCGTATGTATGTATCATTCGAACATAATATCACACCGCAGACACAACATCGATCCTTCAAAAGTCGACGCCGTCGCCAAGAACAAGACGGATAGCGCTCCCAGTGGTAGTAGCCTCTGACAAAGCTTATAATAACCAAAACTGGTTCAGGCTATAAGGTAAAACTTTTACGTTTTTACCAATAAAAATCTTTGTGTTCCGAATCGGTAGTGACATAATTATATTTAGTTAATCAACGGACACGTCATGGACAACGAAATCCAAGAGTTCCGTATGTATCAGACATCTCTGCAATGTGCAAACATCAGGTACATTTTACTACAATTTTATGGGCTCTGGATCACAGCGCCACGCAACTGACTCGGCGAATAGGTGAAAAGTTTCACTTATTAAACATATTCCGGACTGTTTGGTTCATAGTCCTAATCTCTCGAGGGAGCTGTTGCCTCTTTCCCGCGACGCTGAGGAAGCCCGAAACGTATGGTTTGTAACATTGTTGTGGATTTGTCAAGCATTATAATGTATAGTTAAATCGAATTTGTTAAGTGTTGGGTATACATTTGTTAAATCGAATCTGCAAAGACTCTAGAGTGCAAATATCCACACGTAAGACCAAGGTCTTTTCGTGGAACTGATCCCGTAGAGGCAAAAAGTGTTATAGATGATACTGTCCTGGAACAAGTTAGCAATTTTGAGTACCTGGGCTACAGTGTGTCTTATAATGCAAGCAACGAAGTTGCGAATAAGTTGCATAGGTTCAACCTTATGTGCGGGACCATTAGGCGAACTTTTAGGTCAGCAAGTAAAGGAACACGCCTAAAATTCTACAAGGTAATGGCTCTTCCCACACTTCTTTATGGGATCTGAGAATTGGACTTTAACCAAAGGCTAGGCCAGTCGCATCCAAGCGGCTGAAATTAGATTTCTCAGGCACGTGGCAGGGTATACTCTCCACAATCATAGAAGAAACACAGATATACGGCAGGAACTGAATATTATGAGTATACTCGGCAAGATCGCCCAGTATCAGCTGAATTGGTGGGAACATCTTTGCCGCGTCCCCAAACAGCTCTAGAACTATAAGCCGAGGGGACGGAGAGGTGTGGGATGTCCGAGGAAGCGCTGGAGTGACCAACTCTAATCTTTGCCTGTTTGAGACCGGAACAAACCATCCTTGGTTTAATCCATGAAGATGATGATGATGATCATGTATAGTTTATTGACTGTTGTTGTCGACATGAGCCACCTTGACGGCTACGACCGTTGTTTTAATGCTTATGAACCACATATTACGGCCTCCATATGCTTATCAATCAGATTCCGGCCGTGAAAACCTGCGTTCTTTATTGAAGTTTCACGTAAACGTAATCTAGTTGACAGATTAACGTCATCGTAGAAGTGTAAAACATGGTGCTAACTAAATGTCTTGGGGTTTCAATATTTTTATTTTTATTTCTGCGATTTGCAATTCAGTTACTTTCAATATACCCTCAAGTACATATAAAAATGATTTCTTATGAATTTTTTATTTTATTACTTTTTAGTGCTACACTTGCGTAGAACAATAAAAAGTCTTTTTTTTGTATCGGCCATCTAAGGACCACTTGCCAATTTCAATTCTTTATTCTTTGTTCGTTTCTTTTTCTCCAATATTCTTTCATCTTTCACTGTGTCTGTTCTTCCTGTCTTCAGTTCACTTTGAACCTGCGGTTTTCTCTCTCCTACCCTGAACTCCTTCCATTTTTGCCCGAAAAATGTCTCTTTCAATTGCTTCTTCTGCGTGTATATTATTTTTTTCTAAATCCTTTTGGACTTTTTTAATCCAGCTTGATGTTGACTTCTTCCCCCACAGATATTAAAAATAAAAAGTCTATTATCATTTGAGAATTTTTTTAATTATATGTGTGTTAAATATTGAACAAAAATTAATTTATTGGAAATACTTCTTAACCAACACAGTGTTTGCTAGACTACAGTAATTAAATCTGCTAAAATTTGTGTTGTTTTATGCTATACCTGTGTATGTAACTGCATATGTTATTCTTACTGTCAGGGGCGTATTTACGGGGGGACGAACTGGACCGGACCCCCCAGGGGGCGAAAAAGTTGACGAATTTTGTTAATCTCTTAATTTTTAGGCTGTTTTACTTTATTTTTTTTTCGGCTGTGTACGCTAGCATAGTAGGTAATTTTTTTTTAAATATACAAACAGGTTTATTACAAAGCATTAGTGTATACGTTTGAAATATGAAATATAGGAAAATCAATTCAGTCAATAAGTATCTTGTAATTTATTGGGTTATTACCGTTTACTTTGACGGGACTGACTTCAGGATGTTATCACGCGCTTTTCAGCCTATGTCCAGATAGTAATGTTGATTAGTCTTCTTTTTTTCCCTTATGTTCCTTATGTTCGGTGATCGCGAAAAAATCGTGGTCGGGATAAGGGCTGATTCTGACTGCACTACCTTCAAAACACGAAGAAAAGTCATTTTCCGAAAAGTGTCTGTGTGTGGACTTTTTTTCTATGGCGAACGATAACTGCCGCAAATTCGAACCCGAGTTGTTGAGGACTCAAGGCCTATTGATTTTGGTGAAGATCGGTTAAGGGGAAGGTGTAGTTTACCTGCAACGTTTTACGTTTTAACAAGAATAAAGTACTTAATTTTGATAAATAAAATATCCTGAAAAGAAAGTCATAATAATCCACTATAGAAAGGTAGATGAAATATCTATAAATGGAAATGTTAGTTGAAGGGGGAGGGGGTAATTTTTTATTTATATGCGTACTACGTTATCGGCAATAAAGAAGTAGTTTCTATAGAAATATTTCATTTCAATTTGTGAAACATAAAACTCGATTTACAAGGAACACACCTAACTTGCTAGAAATGATCTAACCGAATTCAAGTAAATGATTTTAAATATAAATCTTAGAACATGGAAGTCATGTATGATTCTCCATACCGATATTTCTTTTGTCTGAAGCCAATCCACCCGGACCCCCCCCCAAAACAAATTCTAGATAACGCCACTGCTTACTGCGAATAGTGCGAACGGACTGTTCCATTAACCAAGGTTTGGATTAAAATGTTTGACAGTTATTC
Source organism: Magicicada septendecula (assembly GCA_034769895.1). Lineage (NCBI taxonomy): Eukaryota > Metazoa > Arthropoda > Insecta > Hemiptera > Cicadidae > Magicicada > Magicicada septendecula. Next base: position 15,666,746 of record CM068370.1, read on the forward strand.
AAATATTTAATAAACCTTGCGGCAAAGTTTAACTTGCCTGTGGCATTGAATTGATTTTTTTACCTGGAAAATCGCTGTGACTCTACTATCATGTGTTAAGCTTTGCAACCCAAGAAGGAATGCGGGGACGTTTGCCATTCCACTGCGCGTATCACGGTACTACTACACATTTAAAATACGTTTAACACTGTCTCTCGCACGGTATTTCTAATTGCATATAGCTTACTGAACAATGTTTTCAGAACCAGTAATACCCCACCACCAACACAAGCACGCGTTATCATTCAGTAGAACCCCCCCCCCCGCTCTTCAGGCGCTCGGTAGCTCAACTTGTGCTCGTGCAGTAGGAACAATACGATAAGCCTATTCATACTTTTACGGAGTAAAATAAATTTAAAACACAAACAGTAGGGGTTCATTCACAAATCGTTATCTTTAAATTTCTAAGAAGTGGATGGAATTGTTCCACGCGTTAGACGACTGCCGAAACTCTTGAAACAATTATTTTCAGTGAAACGTGTTCTTCTGAACGTGTCTGCTGTGCTCTCTAAAACAGTGAACCAGTGGGCGTTGAATTTGCAGTGTTTACCGCTCTCAGCTCTCCGCTCTCTCTCGCGTTCCTATAGTTAAGCCTATTTAACGAGTAATATTTTTATGTCCCGCCGTTTAGAGATTACGCTCGAAATATTTCAAAGTTTTTTCTCACCCCATTACAATAGGCAGTTTTATCTAGTTTGGGCAATATTCCAGTTGCAAAAATGAAGGCCTCTCTCTCGGCGGAATTACAAAAAATTTCAAACGGTTATACTGAACACAGCGCGAGTACGATATAAAGAAACTTTTTTATAAGTAAGCGTACGTCCCTGTGTTTTGCCACAGATTAAGCGACTCCAGTTTAATTTTATGGGTGTATTCGTTGCGCTACTTGTTTTACATAAACTGAACGTTTTTGTTTTTCACGAGCATAAGCTTCAACACTTGTAATTTATGTGCTTCAGTTGGGTTTACTCAGTACACAGACTTTCCGTTTATCTTTTTAGCACACTGTAAGATAGATAAAACCTTTAAGGTAAAAATTTAAATGAACACCAGAGACAAAAATACAAAAATCGGTATGGAGAACCATACATGACTTCCATGTTCTAATTAAGTATAAAATTATGTTTAATATGTGGGCCTACGCTCAGAACAAAACCAAATATACCAGCATGCTTTTGGTAAAAACGCTGAGAAAGATAATCACAATACTAATTGTACATAGTTGTTAATATTTTAATAACAAAGAATTAATTTGATTAAATTATCTTTTATTTAAACAACGCGAAAGAAGCGAATACCGCCCAGCGGTTGTTACCTGTGAATTTCTCAAAACGAAAAATTATTTTGTTTACGTATCCTTGGTTACATAACATGGAACGGTATCAATTGTTAATATTTTATTGAAATTTTTAAGTTTGCGGTCAAATAAATTTATAACATCAATGCAAAAAATTACTCCCTCCCCCTTCAACTACCTTTTTCATTTATAGATATTTCATCCACCTTTCTACAGTGGATTATTATAACCTTCTTTTCAGGATACTATCAAAATTAAGTACTTTAGTCTTGTTAAAACGTAAAACGTTGCATGTAAACTACCCCTTCCCCTTAACCGATCTCCACCAAAATCAACAGGCGTTGAGTCCTCTACAACTCGGGCACATATGCAAAAAATTATTTGATTCTGTATGAATTTGTGGCAGTTTTGCCATGGGAAAAATTCCACACACAGACAGGCACACAGAGACACTTTTCGGAAAACGACTTTTCTTCATGTTTTGAGGGTAGTACAATCAGAATCTGCCCTTATCTCGAACGTGATTGTTTTCACCATCACCATACTTCCATTTGCTTATGGAACATTGAAGTACAAACCTTTGAGGTAAAAATTTAAATGAGCACCAGAGACGAAAACAAAAACAATAGCAAATTTTATTAAACACTTTTCTGAAAGTCACGTATAATTCAACGCTCTTTCTACACACCCCATTACGTACTGTTCATAACAAACAATAACGTCACCAAAGTTTACTAAACCGCAGTTACAAACAATACTCGATACGTTTCGCGATAATTACAACACCTGTCTTCAACATTTGCATACGTCTCGGTCAAATACGTATACTATTTCCGTTCTTAGTTTAATCCTGATGTAAACAATCAGGCGTGGCACATCTGAAACACTGTTTGGTGCTTCAATTAGAGGCTTGTCACTTTGACAGAAGCAGTACAGACAGGACAGCTGATAAACAATGAACAGATTGATAGATTTAACAGGCGTTTACATGAAATATGAATCACACAATATACGAAAAATTTTAGTTCTACCGTGAGGCTATAGATGTCGCTCCGCGAACTTTTCATCTGTCCCTCGTGTGTGTATAAAAACACTGAGCATTCGCGCGTGCGATGAAATCGAACACTGGGTAATTCGATTATTGTACTAATGACCTCCTCCTGTGGCTTTTCTGCAAAGTTTGCTAATCACCGTCTATAATGAACGACATTCCCTTTGCTAACCTTAATTAATATTTGCTTGGGTTTTTCGTGCACAAAATGCAGCCACCCACAAACCGTTCACTAATACGTTAATTACATAAACACCTCTTTTTACTGAACAATGCTCAACAGGACTAAGAATACTCGCACGGAATTTAAACTTTACAACATAATTGAAAAACTTTGACCACTTCTAGTTTAGACACCTCTGTAGTATAAACACAAGTGGAAGCAAAATCGTTACATCGTGAATTTAAGATATAATTAAGGTATAAATGAGTAGCTCTCCTCCGTCCTTAAGGATGCTCTCCTCCGTCCTTATTTCTGTACATTATTTCGCACACGTAAATGCATGTTTTTACTATTCTCGTAATTTTTTTGTCAGTTGTGTAGACGTAAAGTGTTCGCTAAGTTTTCTCTGTATACTCCCGAGTATTTCAGGGCTCTTCGCTGAAGTGTTGTGCGTGTAATTTATATTACGACAGAAGGAGTACAGACAGGGTACATGTAATATTGATACTGTATAAACACATATAAATTGTAATAATTTGTCCTGACCAAAGTAAAATTTTTATGACAGTGTCAGACCGACAGTGAAATATTCTATAACACCAGTTGATGGTTTGTTTATTAACCGTTTAAAAATCACAACAAAACAAAAAAGTAAAGTTTAGTTAAAATGAAAATGGCAGCTGTGATAATTACCAGTGTACTGTATATTATCAGTTGATGTCAATATAATTCAATGCCTTCCATATCTGTGTCGGAACTTGTATCATCACTTGAGTCAGCCTTATTATTGATAAGACTGTCCACAACAAAGTCGGTAATGTGGGCCAGTCGCCATAGCTTATCTTGCCACTTATCCGTCGTTGTTTCATTGTTTCATTTACCGCCTTCTCTATCAGTTCTCTATAATCAGGCAACTTATATATGTTGAGCTGTGACGGGCAATATATCTTTTAAATGGCTCCATATTAATTCAGTAGGATTCAGAAAACAGTGATAATGACGAAGTCTTAAAACGATGTGCCCCGATTTAAGTGGTAAGATAACTCTGACATGACTACACAGACATTCTCCACATGCGCATAACACATTACTGTGTGAACAGTGTCAACGCTCCTGACGAATAGCGTTTCAGATTTACCACGTGGTTTGTTTACATCAGGATTGATCTAAGAACGGAAATAGTGTAATTACTGATGCAATATTCTCTATTTTCGTACTCCGATTGTACGACGTTGTGAAACGCTATGTGCTACTTGTAGCTCGTCATTAATTATATTATTATATGTTTAGTCATCTTTGTAGTTCTATTACTGCAACCCCTCTTTCAACTTTTATGCTTTATATAAAAAAACTTTTTTTTTTTTTTTTTTTTTTGAAAGAGGGGCCACTAGTTATTTAAAACTAGGCCTAGGGCCTAGAGAAGCCAAAAATGCGCTGGGTCCAGCGTAACGGGACTTGCAATTAAACTCGGTTGTTAAATTTTTTATTAGCAATTTCAAGTAACTTTATAAGTATAGCTCTAAGTATTCAATATAACTTTCATAGAATTAAAAAGAAATTTCATTACAAACTTCTACTCCCTGGTATTACAACATTCTGAAAATATACACATGTAACATCATATAATTATAATATATGTAAACATCATCATAATAATTTCTCATAAATACACATAAATACAACATCAATCAATATAGTTACATGAATACACATAGCACATATATATACATATACATATACCACACACACATGTTCACCTGGCAGGCAGCCTCTACATATACATTTCACCATACCTCAGGAGAATATAAACCTCAGTATCCGTGACCAAGACCCCCATCCCTAACTACTGTAAACGGATAAAGTGCCCAGCCTGCTTTAAAAACTTTACATTAAAAAAAACAAATCCATTAACACGTCAGATTATGACAGGGTTACGACAAATGAAATTATTACAAGTATACAAAATATAGGAATGTTCCCCCAAATAGTAATGTGCCATCGCAAGGTCAACATGACTGCACGGTCTTATAAAATGTATAATGAAATTTATAATTGAAAAGTAAGAACCGGTAGTGTGTTCATACTAACAACTCAACAATTAATGCACTGGCTATGACAGTAAAAGGAATGATAAAATTTTACTTATTACTGAATTATTACACGGTTAACATAAATTTTATAAAATATATAATAAATTTATAATTGAAAAGTAAGAACCAATAGTGTGCTCATATTAACAACTCAACAATTAATACACTGGCTATGGCAGTAAAAGGAATGATGCAAATTTACTTATTACTGAATTATTACACGGTTAACATAAATTTTATAAAATATATAATAAATTTATAATTGAAAAGTAAGAACCAATAGTGGGCTCATATTAACAACTTAACAATTAATACACTGGCTATGGCAGTAAAAGAAAATGATGAAAATTTACTTATTACTGAATTATTAAAAGGCTAACATACATTTTATAAAATGTCTAATAACAATTTTAATTAAAAATTTTGTAACATAAAACCCTAATAAAACACATGTGAGGTGTTCATACAGAATCGGGGTTGACCTCAGGCAAGGCCATGCTCCGAACCAGATGTAACAAAATTTAACAAGTCAGAAACCTGTGGATGACCGCACCGACAGGTGATGATGACAGGTCAAGGCACCCCCCCAATCCTTTAAATAATCTTAAAAAAGCAAAACCCATATAGATCCATGAATACCATCAAGAAAATGCCCAATCAAGTACCCCGGCACCCATGCAAGCATAATTAAAAGCCCTACAAATCAGTAACATTACGTTACGCACACTTTTGCAATAAGAGAAAATTTAGCAGCAAAATTCGGTGACGCATGACCCCGTCTGGGTTTACACTTACTCTGGGGCGTAAGCGTTTGTAAAATAAATCTGACAAAATTTATAAGCACTAACTGTCCCGCTGGACTTGTGCACCAACAAAACTTTAACAGGAGCTGTTCCAGGAATAGTATCACTTGTTCTACATTGTAGCGGCCAAAAATATATATTAAAGGCTTAAATGTCACCTGGTTATAGTCCGTCACAAAACCTGAGGTAATTGCAGCGTGTAGTCCATCTCGTCCTCCCGACGGCGGCTGACACGGAAAGTCACTGGTTTAACGTCATGGGTGGCGGATGATCGGCCACCAGCTGGAGCGAATCAGGAGATCGACTTAAATCAGGAACCCTGTACAATTATATATATGGGTAATTACTCAAGTGTTCAGTAATTCACTATACCCCTTTGACTCCAGCATAACTCACACACCACAACATGCTCAGTTTTAAAAGAAATTTTTGAAAATTTAAGAATGCATTGAAATTACCCTCAGTACAGAATTTAGAATTAAATAACTAGCTATTCATAGACTGTTCGTCAACTTAATAATCCCTTATTACAATTTTGAGATGAGTAGCAACAAACTTAAACAGGTTCATAAAGCACGTTGTTTCAACAAAATAACAAAATACAGTTTCTTACGCCCCACCTGATATAATTAGAAAAAATATACAGACATACATACTTTATAAATACTTTGTAAATACTTTATCTCAGCCAGTGTTAACGTTCAAGACATGAATAATCAGAATTTAACCCGCGCTTGCCACGTGGCAATTTCACGTATATATATCGCCTTGCATCGGCGTTGATTTAAGTTAAATTACAACTCTTTTTATTAAATACTAAGTAAAGTACCTTAAACACACTTACCGGAGAGTCACGGAGTGATTATCTAAGCATAGTAGATATTAGAATACAAAATCCAAACTGAAAAGCCGCCGGGAGAATGGGAGAACAGTTGAGTTCGGCTGCCTGACGAAAACTGCCAAGAGCAGCTACTGAAAAAACGTTACGTAGCGCTCACCACAGAGCGCGCACGGATCGGCCTAGCAGGCGTGTAGATAACGGAACAGGCACCGCTAAGCTAATTAATTAACATGTACGGCAATGCCCGTCACATTATTAACAAGAAAATAGCCGAGTTTTTCCAAAACTCGGCAAATTACGTTGCCTGTGATGTCGTCACAAAATATGTTCCTGACCTTTGCAAAACTAAAGAGACTTTATACTGGACGATGTGAGAGAGAAAATCGAAACTTTTAATTTTATTACATTTGAAAGCGACCTTTATTTTGGTGGAAACTGATTTGATAGCGGAAACATAATAAAATCACAAGTTTTGCAAATCGCATTTATCAAAAGCATATTTCATTCAACAGGCTTGAAAGACAAATACAGTAATCCGTCACGCACTGTTCACAGTAAATATCAACAATATCAAAAATAACTGAGTTGACTAAACCACAGTTATAAACACTTAGTGTCACTTTACTCTGAATGGATACAATGTCGTTTTAAATTATTTGGTCTACCGATTGGACCATTTTTCCGTGTTGTTTGAGATTTGTCCACGAAGGACAAGCCTCGGGCTGATCTGGAGCAAGCAGATCAGCAGATCTCCCTTTAACCAGATGGTTGGATGTGGGGAGACGCAAGCCAGTGCAGGCCGGAAGCGAGGAAGGTGGAGGCACATTGAAGGTAGAGTAGTGCGTGTGTGTGTAGCCATGTAGGTGAAGGAAGTGGATGATGGAAATGCCATTAATTTTAGTTTGTTTTATTTTTCATGGCGGCCAAGATAGGGACGAGTAGCGCAGATCGCCAAAGCTGGAAGGAGGTGACAGAGAGGCGTCAAGATGGGGGGGGGGGACAAAAAGAAGAGGGTTAAAGACTTGGTAAGAAGTTAGAGAAATTAAAATTATTGTGTGATCAGGAAGGAAGGCAGGTTGAAAGGTTGAATATGTTTGTAATTGGGAATTACGCGTGTCCATGTGATTCTGTTTCTTTGGCGCTGGCGACTAGGAGTTCTGGAAGGAGGTCCATCGGTTATGGTAAGGAGACGGTCTCTGAGGAAGGAAGGTCTGCGGATATTGCGGGTAGTTCGGTTGATGGAGGTGGCTATGGATTGTAGAGAAGTACGTCGATTGCACCAGCACCCCGTTGACGTTTGTATAGGCCGCAAATGTGACGCTCGGTCCAGACGCGAGGCGATTCCTTTGTATTCTTCTTCGAAATCCGACCTGTCCTGGATTCCGTGTCATGCCGTAGCTACACTTAACTCACAATACATCAGACTACTTCTTTAAAAGATGGCCGTGATGGATTGTAGTAGACATTTGAGTTTGAATCTAACTGCCGGACTTTTGTTTTGGAGGACCGAAACGTCACATTTATATATTTATTCTGTGATGGCAAAAGTCATGGCCGGCTCTAGTAGAAGGCCGGAATATTAAACGTGGCAACGTTGCGTCTGAGGCCTATAAGCATAGTGTAATAAAATAGCTAAAGTGAACATATTATATTTTGATTTAATTTCATAGCTTATTACTAAAATCATGATTAGGCCTATTTATAGCTAAATCTAAATTATGTCTGTGCGCACTTAGTACTATATGTTTACGTTGAAGAAATTAGTGAATTAGTGTTAGGCCTAATAAATTAATTTTGTTGGAATTATTGAATTCGTACATATGAATGGCTTAAATAGTATACCAGTATTTTACATAGTAAACTTTTGATATGCAAAAGGTGAAGAATTATAAAACTGCTGTTAACCGGCAATTAAAAATGACGCGATTTGATTATTGAAATACATAAATTAAGAGATCGTCTAGTCGGCCTCAAAGATCAGCTGATTCCAGTGTTGCCACGTTTAATGTTCCGGGCTTCTACTTTTTTAGTACTAGAGCCGGCCATGCAAAATTCCGCCAGTTAGATTCGAATTCTAATGTATCAGACTGTTATTCCCTCAGACATCGCACCGTTGATCACTAACAAACAACACGCTCGAGACTGATAACTATTCTACTTCGTTTACCGAGCCGCTTTAAAAATTAAGTTCACTGCGTCTCTTGCTTAAGTAAACTGACAAAAGGAAAGGAGGAACTGGCTACGTATAAAGGCAAAAGGAAGAGGACGAAGGGGATAAATTGCGAGAAAGACACAGAGAGAGAGAGAGAGAGAGTGAGAGCGCAGTGTGACCTCAGCAAATAGAACTTTACTATGGAATTTAACCAGACCCTTTGGTCATTACAAGCGTTTTTGTGACATTACGGACAAGCAGCGTGTAATCTCGTACCGACTGTGTTAAATAAACTCGTGTAACTGCTTCTGTTTAATTAACATTTTGAACAAGAACAGTCGGAGTGCTGTGCTGTGTACCATACCTCAATAGTTTCATTAATCTAACTTTGTCTGCAGCAGATTTCAACAAAACCACCATTGAATTCATTTTAAAGCAACCTTTGGCCAATGAGAAGACTTGTCCTTGTGAGCGCGCGTCTCTAGTTATACAAACAAGATCAAACCACGACCCTTGAAGAAAAAGAAAACATACTTCGCATTCGTTTTTCTTCACCATATGTGAACATTGCGTTAGAACGTATGGCTAGACACAGTATCTATTGCCATCAAAGTAGAATTTTAAACATTTTATAAAAGTTATGTTAATGTACAGGGTGATTCGAAAAGGACTTAAAGAATATAGAGATTTGTTATGCCGGGCTGTAAGGTTGTTTGGTGCAACGTTTGGTAAAACCTTCATAATTTCACAGTTAGGTAAGAAGATGACCACGATCGCCGGCTTCACTGCAAGCAAGACGACGCACCGCCTCACTTCAGCTTACACGTCCACGATTTGCTCGATAACCGATCGCCATGTCGTTGGATTGGTCGTGCAGGGCCTATTACATGGTCACCTCGATCCCCAGATTTGACCACTCTTGACTTTTCTTTTGGCGTTTCATTAAAGATAGTGTGTTTGTTCCACCTTTACCTGCCGATCTCCCTGAGCTGAGAAATCGCATTTACGCCGCAGTGGCAGAAGTGACACCCAACACACTGGCTCGAGTTTGGACTGAAATTGACTTCAGGTGGGATGTCTGCCGTTTCAGAAATGGTGCTCACATTGAAACAAAATGACTGTTTGATGAAAAACGTTATGTGTTTTGCTTTAAAATGGCACCTCAACCGACTCTGTAAGTCATCTGAATAAATCTCCTCTGTCCGAGGCTTTCACGGGCGGCTTCAATGTTATGAGAACTTGGGCTGCCGGGCGGCAAGGCCGTGGTCCAACGTTGTTGGGTGCAAACGTTTCGGCCGTGCCTTCGACGGCCATCTTCAGTACAGAAGGCTGCAAAACACTGACAAAGGTTTCGTAGTCAGTGACCACTGTACTGTGGTTAAGGCTAGTGGCTGTGCGTAGGACACCCATATTTATAACTTTGGACTGCGCCTTACAGCCCGGTAAGCCGGCCGTGAAAGCCGTGTACATAAAGTATAGACTGAATAATAATGGCGACAAACTAAAGCCCTGTCTTAAGCCCTTGGTGGGATAGATCACCTCTGATAGTTTATTACCTACTCGCACATAACCCTTGTTATCTTTAATGTTTTTTAACTCCGTTAATTTTAAAAAGGATTTCAATAAAAATCTGTTTAATGTTTTACTAATTCGAAACTGACCTTCAACTTGGCAAAACTGTACACGGAGAACTTTTATTTTTATTTTGTACGTGTGTTTGAAGAATATTTATTGAATACAAAAAGTCTGAACGAATGCTGTTAGCCCGTAACGATGTGTACACGCGCGCGCGCGCGCGCGCGCACACACACACACACACAGAAAAACAACACATACACAATGAATAATTTTTATTGCACATGTAGTTAAGGGGCAGTTGAAATGTCGGAGAGGTGGATGTACGAGTAAACAGGTAAACAGAGGAACAATGACATTATAATGAAAACGCGTGTGTAATGTGGTGTAGCGATGAACCCCCCTTACTTGACATATTACGAATGACAAATTTTTATATTTCGTCAGGCAATTAACCTTTCACAACCCTCTCGATATTGTGTTCTAATATGGGGGCGGAGGAAGCGGCGGTGCTTTATATAATGCCCGTCGTAACATTAAAGTGACCTTTTTGTCATCATACCGTGCGTAATGTATGTACGCTAACTGTGAATAACATTGTGCTACAAAATGTGTAAACAATAGGTATGACATTGTGATGTAAAAAAATTTGCGTCATCGGTAGAAATGCAAAAATAAACTATCGAAACTCAGTGTCGGAGGATTTTGGCCTGGAGTGCCACTCCAACAAGTATAAAATATTCCTCTATGCATCACACCTTTATCACTAAGCAATTTAATTACTATAAGTTACAGGACATAATTTTCTTCTTCTTCTTCTTCTTCTTCTTCTTCTTCTTCTTCTTCTTCTTCTTCTTCTTCTTCTTCTTCTTCTTCTTCTTCTTCTTCTTCTTCTTCTTCTTCTTCTGTTTCTTCTTCTTCTTCTCTTCAAAGATTAGGTTATATAAACCTGTCCCGGCACCGGCACCCATCCCATCCTCGGACGACCAACGTCTCTTCTACCAATGGCTTTGTGGTTGTCAGGGTCATACTGCCAGTTTCCAGACCTTACTCCGAGGCTGCTTTGGATACTACAAGTATTTCAAAGTTTTACATGAACAGGTTACTGGCCTGTCGCACAACCCTCTACCGGGAGGACCAGAGACTCTTCCGTCAGGGTTACCATACATTAGCCGAAACGCCCCCGTTTTGGAGCGCAGGAGATTCGCCCTCACCCTTCTCTTTCTGAGATAAGATTTGGTGGTTTTGTATCAGTTATTCTGATACTGAACGTTTCTTAGTGTTTCTAGTGCTCACCTATCGGCATCAGTGAGCACTCTAAGATTCTAAGCCACCCAAAATTAAGAAATTAGAGTTGAAAAAGGAAGACACCCTAGTCCTCGATTACTCTAATAGCGTCGGGGTCAGAAAAGAACAAGAGACAATCAGGAGATACTAGACAGAAAACACTAAAGGAAAGGATCTCACCCAGACAAGTTGAAGCAAAGTGAGAATCCAGCTAGGACACATCGGGATTGCCAAACCCGTGTCCACAAGATCTGGATCCCTGATGTTAGGTCATAATTACTAATTTTTTTTGTTAACTTTAAATTTTGTTAACAATAAGTTACAGGTGTTTTGATGATACCTTATTTTCTTGTAGTGTTTTGATTTTTTTCTTTAAACTAACCATATAAAAAAATAACACAATTTTTTTCTGGCACTACAGTCTCTGTACAACCCTGGCCTGCTCAATGATTCTCCTCCATTCTACTCTGTCCAGAGCCTTACTCCTCCAACCTGACACTCGGATCTCCCTCAAATCCCCTTCCACATCTTCACACCATCTCCTCCTCGGACGTCCTCTCCTCCTTACCCCCTCCAGCTTCCTTTCCAATGCTGTTTTTGGGCGCCGATCACTTCTCATTCTCACCACATGCCCCAACCATTTCAACCTTTACGGCTTCACTGCCACAACTATGTCCACTTCTCCATAAAGGTCTCTTAGCTGAAAATTCTTTCTTACCCTCCACTTCTCTCCGTCCCACACTGGTCAATAAATTCTCCTCAAAATTTTCCTCTCGAAAACACCAACGTTTTTCATATCTTCCAACTTCAGCACATGTCTCGCTTGCATACGTCACTACAGACTTATAGGAGTAACACAAAATTATACATTCTATAACGTATGGAGCAATGTCTAATAAATACAGTAAAACAGATATTTTTTTTAATAATATTAAAATATAAAGTTCAGCAAGAAAATCATAACTTTTGCCTTGCTATAAATAACAAAATATTTAAATGTAAAGAAACCATTAATTATAATAATAATCATGCTCGATTTTACTTACCATACAGAGCTACATATGTAAAGAGGTGAAATAAACTCCGAGTTTTTATCTTTAACATATTGTACAACACTCTTCCCGATTTATAAACACGGAACTGAACGTTTCACACAAAAGAGGGACTGAATTTGTAATGGCGTTGTGTATACGTGAAGCGTCTTTTGTGAGCGTACATTCCCTTGTGAGCGTACCCTGTGTGAATCACAGTAGATGAATACGCTGTAGAATTTTATTGTATTTACATGTATTAGAATTTATTTCCTTCACTTTTCGATTCAGCCGTCTATGGATTGAAATTTCCTTCACTTGCTTTTCTTGTCTCCTTCGCCAGTATCATTTCACCCCTGGTTCGCTCTTGCTTATTCTTCTTCTCACAACACTGTTTTGGTTCTCGTTGGCTTTCCCTTAAGTCAGACATTTCACTTCCGACATTTTCATTCTGAACACATCTCTGTTTCCTATATTTCCTGTTTCCGATATTTTCTTTATCGTGATCGAAATTTTTCAAACTTTTCATACAACTTTTGGTTTGTTTTCAAATAAAATATCGACGCATTTTATGAAAACTCTGGCTTGCGGGGCGGTAAGGCCGTGCCTTCGACGGCCATCTTCAGTGCAGAAGGCTGCAACACACTGACCAAGGTTTCGTAGGTATCTTTGCAGCCTTCTGCACTGAAGATGGCAGGTCGAAGGCACGGCAGAAACATTTGCACCCAACAACCTTGCACCACGGCCTTACCGCCCGGCAGCCAAAGTTCTCATAACATTGAAGCCGCCCGTGAAAGCCTCGGACAGAGGAGATTTATTCAGATGACTTACAGAGTCGGTTGAGGTGCCATTTTAAAGCAAAACACATAACGTTTTTCATCAAACAGTCATTTTGTTTCAATGTGAGCACCATTTCTGAAACGGCAGACATCCCACCTGAAGTCAATTTCAGTCCAAACTCGAGCCAGTATGTTGGGTGTCACTTCTCCCACTGCGGCGTAAATGCGATTTCTCAGCTCAGGGAGATCAGCAGGTAAAGGTGGAACAAACACTCGATCTTTAATCATCATTATCATCATCATCATCATCATCATCATCATCATCATCATCTTTAAGTATTAAACCAAGGATGGTTTGTTCAGCTCTCAAACAGGCAAAGATTAGAGCTGGCCACTCCAGCGCTTCCTCGGACGTCCAACACCTCTCCGTCCCATCGGCTTATAGTTCCATAGTTGTTTGAGGATGTGGCAGTCATCCTTTCGGGGAAATCGTTCCCACCAATTCAACCGATATTGAGCAATCCTGTCGAGTATACTCACAGTATTCAGTTCCTGCCGTATATCTGTGTTTCTTCTATGATCATGGAGAGTATACCCTGCCACGTGCTTGAGAAATCTCATTTCAGCCGTTTGGATACGACTGGCCTGGCCTTTCGTTAAAGTCCAATTGTCAGACCCGTAAAGAAGTACCTTGTAGAATTTTAGGCGTGTTCCTTTACTTGCTGACTTAAGGGTTCGCCTAATGGTCCCGCACATAATGTTGAACCTATGCAACTTATGCACCACGTCGGTCGTTGCTTGCATTATAAGACACACTGTAGCCCAGCTATTCAAAGTTGCCAACTTGTTCCAGAACAGTACCATCCACAACAATGTTTGCCCGTACAGGATCAGTTCCACGGAAAGCCATCACCTTGGTCTTAAGTGTGGATATTTGCAATCCAGAGTCTTTGCAGATTCGATTTAACAAACACTCTCGAAACGCGAAATGAAAAAGTAAAGAGTTGTCAAATCTGGGGAGCGAGATGCCATGTAGTAGGCCCTGCACGACCAATCCAACGTCCTGGTAATCGGTTATCAAGGAATCCCCGGCGTGTAAGCTGAAGTCAGGCGATGTCCCGTCTTGCTGGTAGTGAAGCCGCCGATCGTGGTCTACTTCGTATAACTGTGGAATAAGGAAATTTACAAGCACATCCAGATACACGATACCATTTATGTTTTTCTCCATAAAAGGAATGGGTCATGCAATTTAAATTTGCTGAGGACACAAAAAACACTTATTTGATTTGTGGACTCTGGCAGCTCATGCTGCAATGTTTCGAGTGGGTTTTCGCTACACAAGATACTGCAGCTGTGGGTGTTCACCTTACCACTGACGTGAAAAGTTCACTCATCGCTAAAGATTAAATTGTCCAGGAACGTTTCATCGGCTCCTATTCGATCCAACATTTCTGCGCAGAAGTGTTGAAGAGCGGCTTTATCTGCTTCATTAATATTTTGTAACACGGGAAGTTTGAATGCTTTCAGGTGCAAACGTTTGTGTAATACGCGCCAAACGGGCGGTTGTGGTAGGTCAGTCTCAAGAGAAGCATGTCGTTGTTCCATCAGAAACTTGCTGGCGTCCTGCTGATTTTGCATGTCGTACAGAACAACCAAACTCAACCAAAAGTAAATTGTAGGTCTACTTGAAGGATCTTGAGTAGGAAAATTACGTTGGACAAACGATATTTGCAAGTAACGCCCCTGAATTTACATTTTTGGACATGCCTGGTTTTTGGAATCAACCCTTCAATTATTTAATTACTATAAATTACAGGTCATAATTCTCTTCTTCTTCTTCTTCTTCTTCTTCTTCTTCTTCTTCTTCTTCTTCTTCTTCTTCTTCTTCTTCTTCTTCTTCTTCTTCTTCTTCTTCTTCTTCTTCTTCTTCTTCTTCTTCTCCTCTTCAAGTATTAGGTTGTATAAACCTGTCCCGGCACCGACACCCATCTCATCCTCGGACGCGACCCACGCCTCTTCTACCAACGGCTTTGTAGTTGTCAGGGTCATACTACCACAGTTTTCAGACTTTACTCCGAGGCTGCTTTGGATACTACAAGTATTTCAAAGTTTTACATGAACAGGTTACTGGCCTGTTGCACACCCCCCTACTAGGAGGACCAGAGACTCTTCTGTCAGGGTTATCATACCTTAGCCGAAAGACCCCCGTTTTGGAGCGCAGGAGATCCGCCCTCACACTTCTCTTTCTGAGATAGGATTTGGTGGAATTGTATCAGTTATTCTGATACTGAGAGTTTCTTTGTATTTCCAGTGCTCACCTATCGGCATCAGTGAGCACTCTAAGATCCCAAGCCACCCAAAAAGAAATTAGAATTGAAAAAGCAAGACACCCTAGCCCTCGATTACTCAATTAGCGTCGACGTCAGAAAAAACAAGAGGCAGTCAAGAGAGACTAGACAGAAAAGACTAAAGGAAGGGATCTCACCCAGACAAGTTGAAGCAAAGTGAGAATCCAGTTAGGGCACATCGGGATTGGCAAACCCGTATCCACAAGATGTGGACCCCTGAATTAGCGACTTCCTATAGAAGGAAAATTTAGTTCTTACTAGAATTTTGACCTTATGGACACCATAAAATAAATATTATAACTCTAATTAATGTGCATTAATTAATTAACGGATACACCATTGCAACAAACGAGCATACAGTCATACAATCATACTCTTTCATAGCCCTTCCCACCCATCACTAATCGCAGAGAAAAAGAGATGACTCAAATGTAGCAATTGGTCTGGTAATGATAGCAAATAACAGAGCTCCCGTATTACCTCTTTCAATAGGCTTACTTTAAGCCTGGGGTCAACCCAAAACCGGGGCCCTCCAGCTTCGCGGGGGCCTTATCTCCTCCTCTGACCAGGATATGAAGCTCCGGTTTCTGGATATTCTACATAGTTTGACATGCTTTGTGGTCGGTTTGTCGCTCAATGAGACATCGTGAGACGATGTTTACGTATGATCACATAAAGTCGTCGTTTCTATGTAAACTTATACAGGTTTCGGAAAATGTTTACTATTACAGCATGAGCTAGAGGGGAGCGAAGAAGCCTCTGAACCTATGAATACATGTACAATAGAGGTTGTGACTTTTTGTCCCAGATGAGGTTAGTTAATGTAAATCACAGACAGTCGGTGTTTTGTTGTGTACAATAAAGTCCCGTGTCCTTTTTGTTCCAGCGCTAATGTAACGGAAGCAAACGCGCATATGTGTACTCACACATAGCACGCTTGGTGTGAAATTACATTGTCGTCGTTGACGCAACAAGAAACACACTCAGTGGTCGAGGACTGGTTAAACTCCGTTACACAGTTTTCTTCATGCAATCCGATTGTAATCTATACATGCTCCTCCCCTTCGCCTTTCTCCCCCCCTCTCGCATTCCACGCAATGTTTTTTTGCTACTTTATTACTTTTTTTCTTGAATGACGTACGTTTTTACAAAAACCTGCTATACTGTAATAAAAAATATTTTCAGTAGTTTTGTTAAATTAAAAATGCTAATACTTTTTAAATTCATGAGAAATACTACAAGTATTAAAATTTGCTAAAACTCTGGTCTCTTCGAAAAGTTGATCAGTTTTCCCTTTGTTTTTCTATCATACTGACATTGGTCAGGATAAATGTCTTATTCTTATCAGGCAGCAAACTACTCCTTTTAGAGGAAAGAACAACATTTTTGTTTAATGTATTTAATTCATCATCATCATCATCATAACCACTCCAAGGCCTTAGACCTGTTCCGAAACCCATCTCCTCCTCGGCCTACCGACATCTCTCTTCCCAGTAGGGTAATAACCCAAGACAGCCACAGGTAGACGGACATCAGGCATGCGATTTAAGTGTTCACACCATCTCCTTCTGTGGTCTCCGAGGCTCGTATGAGTTCTGCAAGAACATATATTTCTACTTAAGCAAATTATTGGCCTGCTGTAAAACCCTCAAACTGGAGGACCAGGAACTTTGATTTCGGGCTGCTCTTCCACTAGAGAGTTGCTTTCACCTCAGCTGACGAGCTCTCTCTGCCCGATCGGAGTAGACTAACTACCTTAGCCCATGTGGGCAACCGTTGGCCTACTGTAGGCTCCTCCGCCTCCACACTAGATACACACCCTGCTGCCGATGTGCACCATCCTGCCAGGTCAGGGGACCCAGGATACCCCCAGGCTGCACTGACAGAACCCCTGTATCTCGTTTGCTTATCGATCCACTCCGCCGAAGGGATCGACTACTACAATCTTGGAGTGGATTGCTCGGCGTAACAGGGCCCACCAACATGTAGGTGAGAGTGCAGTTGGGGTGGAGAGGCTAGTGCATTCTCTTCAATGAAAGCATATGTTCCCGTCACACCCCCTTTCGAACCCCACAAAAAATCTTTTATAAACAAAAAATACATTCTTTTGTATTAATTCGTAATCATAAACACATCATCAACTTAACTTTTTCTATGGGCGAGAATTTAACTGGAACAATACTTTTCCAGCCACATTTTGCTGAGTTGTTACAAAACCTGTCTGACATAGTAACTGCATCGTTCTAAAGGTCCAAAGTCTCGCTCATTTACATTTTAACTCGTGGAAGGCGTCATTAAATACGGTCTCATCTCGACCCTGAATCGAAACGAGGATTTCACTTTCTGACGTTTCGATACATTTTTTTTTGTACGGACTAATATTTCGAACTAATGTTGTTAAAATTCAATCCCGGGCTGTTTGGTCGTGGTCCATTGTTTTCAACAAAAACAGACGTTTCGGCAGTGCCATCGACTGCCATCATCAGTGTAAATTCGAAGTTTCGCTAACGTAAGGTGGTAGACGTTAGTAACCACAGTACTGTAGTCAGCCTTAACCACAGTAATGTGGTCACTAACGTCTATCTTAAGGGTGAACGTCAAGGCTTAACCACAGTACTGTAAATAAAAGGCTTACTTGCAGTAAATGCTTATAATACAATCTGCTGTGTGAAAAGATGTGAAAGTTTATTTGTAACTCTGGCTACTATATATCTTTGCATAAATGTTAATAAAATTGTTTTAAATAAAGAATATTTTGACAAAAAAATAAAAAACTTTTGGACTTGTCTGGTTTTTGCAGAATTAAAAGACGAAAAATTTATTGTGTCTGAGTTTTATTGTTCATTATGTTATAAATAAAAAAAATAAAAAATACATGTTTTTGATTCGGTGCTGTATATTGTTTCTAATTATCCTCACAGCCATCAGAATTGTTGTCATTGTCAATCTCAACATTTTCCTCTGCGGCTGGAGGTTCAGTACTCAATGTCATGTTCTGCAGTAACAACTGGTAGTATTGGCGATGTGTCGGGTCTTCAAGATACTGTATAAGTTTCAGCAAATCACGTTGCTTAGCAGGCCTCAGTCCAGGTGGAGACTTGTACAGATTTAACAGATCAATGCTGCTAACGTCTCCATGGTAATGCTTCTTTATCACAATATGTCTTTTCCATGACCCATATTATGATTTCCGGAGGTAAATGTGTTTGTCTTCTATCTGAAACAACATCATCCTAACTTCATGAAGTTTCATAAGGGGCTTAGGTGTTTTCAAGAAGAAAGGCTCCACAGAATTCTTCATATCAATGAAATCTTCATGGGTCATAATCTTCAGGTGAAACGATGAAGGATGCTTCCTTGATTCCTCTACTATTTTGTCCCATATTTCTGGAATTTCCACTTTCATGGTTGACTTTTTCTTCTTGCCAATTAGGCTAAAATCCTGGTCATTTGGAAGGTAACTATGCCCTCTGATGGGAAAGAGGTACGTGACTTTTTGGAAAAGTTTCAGCACGTGGACTAAGCAGTAAAGAAACTCGACCATTGTCTTGTTCTTATTTTGTCCAGGGCAACCGTCTGAAAACAAAACAAGCTCATCATAGCTTTTGCTATCCGGAAGGTTATTTATTGCTAGGGTTGCCACCTCTCCCGATTTGATCGGGAGACTCCCGAAATCGTATCGTTTCTCCCGACTCCCGATTTTAATTTTAAGCTCCCGACTTTTGTAAAAAAATATTTGTTGTATTAAAATTAATTTTATTTTCTCAGTCACGAACTCTACAGTTATGTAAAGTACCTTTAAATTGTTCAGAGTCCATTGGGTTTATTTTTTTTGTAAATCGACGCATGCGCACATTCATCTATGAGTAAATGGCAGTGCAAGCTGTACATAACCAAATTACCAAACGTTTGTTTACAATGTAGTCCTCGTTGCAGTGATTTTAAAAGTTACTTAAAGTTAAAATACTGTGATCATTAAATAAATTAGTAAATCTAATTAGTATAAGTTAGTTCGTAACTGTAAGTATTATGAAAATATTAAATATGCATGTCATATTTCAATAATCATTAAATTACTGTTCTTAACCTTCATCATCAATTACTCATTATAGAATCTTACATCTTAATCTGTCAATAATAAATTTCGAAAAAATCACGAGTGTTCACTATTATACGTATATACCCATGATTTTTTTTTACTACCTCTTTAATGTTTTTTAACATATATTTTTTATTGTTTTCTTAGGTTACTCTGTGATTGGCCTAAAATAAAATAATTATTTAAATTTTGAGTATTTATTTAATTATTAAACATTTATAACTATAAGTTGTTTATTAAAACACACACACACACACACACACACTCACAAATTCATATGCACGAACGAGGATGAGTATATCTCCCGACTACGTGATACTTTGAGGTGGCAACAAATTATTGCATCGAAGAGCATAGATGTAACTTCATTTGGTCCCTTATAAGCCTAATGCTCTAGGTACCGATAAATTTTCACAGAATCATCTGACAAGTCATGAACTCCAAAAACATTATACCACAACTGTCTTGAATAGTAAACAGGATCACTCTGGATGTGGGGAAGAGGGATGTTTTGCATGAAGTCAAAGGAAATGCATGTTATAAATCCTTCCTTAGCTTTCATAATAAACTTTCTTTTTTCTTTCAAAAAGGCATCGGCTTTTTTTAAGTGGAGTGTTTTCTCTAAAGTATATTGGGATTTTATACCTTCATCTATAGCTGAATTAATCTTTTGTTGAAGTGAGTCACATGTTGCAGATGTATTTGACCTTGGGTACTCAAAGTGTATGTTAAAGGTACTGAAAATAGACCAGTATGATTTGTAGGGTATGTTTATGTGGTACAGGTCCATAAAATGTTGATGCATGTCAGCAACAGTCAAATCCTCAGGGAGGTACTTCCGGTTGGGATTATTCCTAATCGAGTAGTGCGATTTTCTAGCCTGGTACGAATTAATGTGATGTTCTACAAGATATTGAACACTATCAGGAAGCTTCCTAGGCCTAGACTTATGAATACCTTATTTACTTTTGGTGACTTTCCAGTTTCCAATAAACTATGTTGTAATCTATTGAGCCTGTTCTTAGAAATCCCGTGGAAACTTAAGAAGGCTTTTTGACATATAGGAATGTCTTTACCTTCGATACGGAGTTTGTATCTCTTGCTCTCTTTTTTCATCATTTTCTGTTGGTTTTTTGGCCACTCACAGTGATCATTATCTTCCATGGTTGAACAAAACTATTTAATTTTGAAGACACTGTATGTAGTAATACAAACTAACCTCACTCTCTGAATACTACTCAAACAATAAGCTACTAGTTAGAGTAGCACAGTAATGCGCTCTACCGCACATTTTTGGAAAGAACCAGACAGGTCCAAGACTAATCTGGTTTTCGCTGGAAAGATGCTGGACTTGTCTTGTTTTTGTAGAATGCCCAATATTTTTCCACCTTATATGTCAGGACTTAACTGTTATTTGAAGAATCAAATTATACCACTAGGTAGCACTAGTCATGGAGAAGCTGCAGGTGTCATTATCACAAAAAAGTCAGATTTGGACTTGTCTGGTTTTTGGAATCAACACTTCAATTGCTTAGTGATAAAGGTGTGGTGCATAGAGGAATACTTTATGCTTGTTGGAGGGGTACTCCAGGCCAAAAGTCCTCCAACTCGGTCGTCCGAGGATGAGATGGGTGCCGGAACAGGTTTATATAATGTAATCCTTGAAGAGGAGAAGAGAAGAAAAAGGAAGTCGCTATATAGGCCAACCGGTCATTGCAGCCTGTTTGACTGTCGTAAGAAAAAAGAATGGTGTCAAATTACCTGAAGAAACCACATAATGAAGTTTTCCGGTTGACATTGAAGCACTTCAGACACGTGTCACATAACAAATATGTTGAAGTATGTTGCATGTTTTTATTACAAAACTACTCCATGTCCCCATAAAAACAACTGAATAAGGTAGCTCTTCAGTATTGGGGGGGGGGGGGGCAAAGGTCCAGTCTCTATCAAAAACTGAATAAGGACCCCTTCCGTTCTTCGCGCGGGGGGGGGGCATAAAGTCTTTGGCGCCGCCACTGGTCTTGGTCGTTTCAAAACAACGGCTGTATAGCGTTCAGGCGATTGAAGAAATGTACGTAAACAGGGAATTGATGTAGTGGCTGTTGAGCAGGTGTTCCAGATGCGCCAACTTCATTTTTGCCGCGCAACGAGTACTGTGCTTCATCTAAACAGACGAACGCTGATGAACACCGCGTTAATGTTGCACCAGCGTGATAGAAGGTCCTACCATTCATTTGTCAGCCTGATTTGGGTTTCCCATGAATTCAGGCAGTTATCAAGGATCTCCAGATAGCAGTTTTTCACTTGAGCCAAATACGCAAAGAATATAATCTTAGAATATCAACCCAGTAAACAAAAGTTCTGGCTAATTATAAGTATAACACCACCGACTCGGAACACAAAGTTTGTTATTGGTAAAAATGTAAAATATTTACCTTATAGGCTGAACCAGTTTTTCGCTTATTATAAGCTTCGTCAGAGGCTGGCACTGTCCGTCTTCTTCTTGGCGACGGCTTCAACTTTTGAAGGATCGATGCTGTGTGTGTGGGGTGTGATATGTTCGAATAATACGTGTGATTTGAATTGTGTTTGTTCGTTTAGGATGTGTTTTTGTGTGTTTGTATATTTCTAGTTGTTCAAGAGTGACTAGTTTTCGGCCTTTTGTGTGTACGTGTAGAATATCCATGTTGGTGTCGATGTTTGTGTATGTGTGGTTTGCTTCAATGAAGTGGCTATGGCCTTCAGAGGAAAGCATCCGATACGTTCCAAGATAATTATAAACAATCAGGCTATAGAACAGGTATCTCATTTCAGTTTTCTAGCGTGCGATGTAACTTATGAGTATGTCAGCGACATCAATATAAAAATAAATAGATTTCAAATAGTATGCGGTACTATAAACAGAACACTTGGAAATAAGACAAGGAAAGACACCAAGATAAAATTCTATAAAGTAATGGCAACGCCTGCTTTAACTTGTGGAAGTGAAACTTGGACGATGACGAGAAATGATGAACGAAGAATACAAACAAGTGAAATGAAGTTCTTGAGGAAAACAAAAGTTTGCACCCTTAGAGATCAAATACGAAATGAAGATATAAGAACTGAGGTAAATGTATATTCTATGGCTAGAAGAATAAGGGAAGGACAAATAAAATGGATGCAGCATATCGAGAGAATGGAAGATATGAGGCTACCTAAACAAGTAATACGATACAGACCTCAGAGAAGTCGTGATATAGGTAGACCGAGGAAAAGATAGCTTCAGTGAAGTCGGAACACGGTGTAAGCCTATACCTTGACGTGGAGAAGAAGAAGAAGAAGAAGATCAAGGATCGTGCGTTCTAACTGTTTGAAGTAACGTTTCTTAGATTATAAGAAACGTGAATGTTGTCCAAAAACCGTCAAATGTAGTTCATTACAACAGCGCTAGAAAACGTATAACCAATATTGTGTTTAACCAGATAACCACAAATTTTTTATAACTTCAGTACTATTGACGTTATAATTTTCTACTATATACTTTATTATGTAACATTATGACATTATTTAATATAGTTTCTTCGCCTTGTCTCTAGAAGAAGAAGAAGAAGAAGAAGAAGAAGAAGAAGAAGAAGAAGAAGAAGAAGAAGAGGAGGAGGAGGAGGAGGAGGAGGAGGAGAAGGAGGAGGAGGAGGAGGAGGAGGAGGAGGAGGAGGAGGAGAAGAAGAAGAAGAAGAAGAAGAAGAAGAAGAAGAAGAAGAAGAAGAAAGCATCTTTGATTGAGTGTAGACACTCAATAACTAGACAAATTAAAATTGTTTTGTTTTATTCAACAACGACTTACTCGGTGAATTGCCCTGTCCGCGTTGACTCCAGAGCTGACTGGAGGATCGCATCAAACTAGTTGGGAGACAAATAACTAGAAGAGAGCCAAGAACAATGTACTCAAGTCTTCTGTATAACAAAGAACACGGAACATAGGTTTCATAGATTAAACTCACTTTGTTGTGTTGCCATGTTACATTAATTCGTAAGATCTCATATACTTATGGTCTTTTTATATTCGTATATAAATAGCGTAAAGAAGGGAGGAAATAGCAAGGGATGCCACAAAACACGAAGCCAGGGAACTCACACTCCGGCACTGGCAAGTTCGTTGGGATAGAGAGCATAGAGGAAGATGGACCGCAAGGCTCATACCGAACTTGAAGGAATGGATCGACTGCCAACACGGTGAGGTCAACTACCATCTGACCCAGCTGCTCAGTGGCCACGGCAATTTTAATGCCTACCTCCATAGAATGGGAAAGGTGCAAAGCCCAGCATGCCAATACGGAGAATGTCCCCATGAAGATGCCTCACACACGTTTTTCAAGTTCTGCAGATTCGCAAGACAGAGGATGGTACTTGAAATGGAGCTCGGGGAGTTCACGCCCGAGAGCGTAGTTGCTCTTATGCTTCGTGGTAAGGCGGAATGGGACCGCATCAATGCATTTATTCAGTGGGTCCTACTAGAAAAAAAGACTAAATAGATTTTGTTCTTTTCATTAAACAGCCCCCGACTACATTGAAAATTAAAATTGAAGAGCAAAATTTTATCAGCAATATTTTTTATAATTGTAGTCTTCATATGATGCATTGATATATATTCAACATCGAAAAGTAATTTAAATCTAATAAAATTACTATGCGTTTAATCATTCATAACATTTTCATTAAATCTGATCAGAGCTGAATTTCAATACCTTGTTTTTGGCTTTTTAAATCGACTTTATTTAGATTTTGTGATTTTTACTGAATATTATTTTTATTTATTTTTTTTATTTAGTTTTTTTATCAATTTATTTTTTATTTATTCATTTATTTTTTGGCAGTCGTGTTTTTTAATTTTTTAAATTATTTTTTTTTGAAATATGTTTGCGTTTATATTCATATTATTCTTATTGTATGTGTGAGTGAGTGAGTGAGTGAGTGAGTGTGTGTGTGTGTGTGTGTGTGTGTGTGTGTGTGTGTGGTAGGAGTATTATTCCTTGATGAAAAATATGTTTTGGAAGTAAGAAAGAAAAGCAGTAAAACTTTGTTCCGGAGTGTAAATCACATTCCTATAATACTTGGGCAATTCAATCAAAACTTCTTAAAACCACTTTTCAAGTTGAAGGTTTTGACGGAGACATTTAGACTCTTAATATCTCTACGGTACTTTCCGGGCCTTCTCCCTTTAGCACCTTTTCTTCTCTAAACATTTTATTATTTAAAAATTTCTCTCTCTTCTTTCCGTCTCTCTCTCTCTCTCTCTCTCTATCAACAATAAATTCCCACAAGGTCATGGTGAGGACAGCATCGTTGGGTCGAAGGGAAATAATGGAAATGCAACATCATCATCATGATGTTTACAACACGACCTAGGCAAGCCGGTTTTCCTATTATATTATTTTTTCTAGGTAGATGTGCATATTAATTTCGCGTATTTCGCTCCTGAAGGTACTCTCATTGTGTTACGTAGTCTTACATCGACTGTTATTTCTTTTGGTATGTACACGAAACGCTTCCTGTGCAGTCTACTATTACGGATTCTGTGTATACGCAGTATCCATGTGGTCCAAATTACCCCCTCCCCCTTCAACTATCATTGCATTTATAGAAAATTACCCCTCCGCCTTCAACTATCATTTTCATTTATAGAAAATTACCCCCTCCCCCTTCAACTACCCCGTTTATTTATAGATATTTCATCTACCTTTTTACAGTGCATTATTATGACATTCTTTTCAGGATACTTTATCAAAATTAAGTACTTTACTCTTGTTAAAACGTAAAACGTTGCAGGTAAACTACCCCTTCCCCTTGACCGATCTTCACCGAAATCGATAGGCCTTGAGTCCTCTACAACTCGTGCACATCTGCAAAAAATTATTTGATTCTGTTTGAATTTTGGGCAGTTATCGTTCGTCATATAAAACATTCTACACACAGACGCTTTTCGGAAAATTACTTTTCTTCACGTTTTGCGGGTAGTAAAATCAGAATCAGCATTTATCTGGAACAGGATTTTTTCGCGATCACCATACTTCATTTCCTTACGGAACATGGAAGTAAAATTAATAATGATTGTCTGGTTTTACAACTGTTATTTTACTAGAAAAAATAAAGTAAACAGTTTTCATAATTTTTCTAATAATAAATGTATTTCTCTCAAATAATGAGCTAGTTCTGAAGCTGAAGGAGCTTATTGGTTGCATTTAAATTTAATCTAAACACTTCATCATAAACGGTTTAGCTACAAGAATGTTTAGTTTAATAAATGTTGAGAAGAGAAAATTTAGCGTCTTGAAACGTTCATTTAATTTTTAATACCGTATGAACGAATGAATCTGTTAAACATTTATAAGAGCAGCATTCCTACGTGAGTAAGTGGGGTGCTCAGCGAAGCGTGGAGAATTGCGCTAATAAAATAAATCAACTTATTGCAGCGGGCGAAATACAATAAAGATGAGGAAAGATCTTCAAATTCCCTTCCATAATTCATATTAATAGTCTTATGAACAGCGCCGCAATCGTTATGTCAATTGATGACTACGGAATAATGTTTATTTCTACAGTTGTACATTTTTTGAATTTGTAGAAAATATTGTTACGACTGTCTCACGGATCGACGTATGGTACAGTGGAAACAAAATACTGACACCAATAAAGCCGGTAATTACCAGCTTTAGTTAGTCACAAATAACAATTTGACACCAGCAAGATACTCTTATAATACAGTAAGACAAGTTAAATTGTCCACACGCAACAATAATGCCAACTGTTAGAGTTTCGCACTAATTATAAAACTTGTAATATCTTTAAATAAATACACTGCAAGTTGTTTTCATCTGACGTTCGTTTCACAGAAATTATTCTGTATCTTCAGAGGTTTCTTTGAATTATAAATGAATGTTTCGCTTTTAAATAAATGGTCTTGTTTTGTTTTTATTTGAATTTGTTTTTTAATTAGTAGATTATTATTATTGTGTTTGTAAATTTTCCCAGATATTCATTTTGTTACCTTATTGTACGTTTTTCATTAATTTGATAATTTATGTTTATTGTTTAAACAGTGTGTGGTTAAATTAGATTTGTAAATAATAGGTTTTAAAAACGCATTGCGATGTCGTATGATTCTCTCGGACAGTTTTTTCTTCGTCTGGCCTACGTACAATTTATTGCAATCTGAACATTGTATTTTGTAAACTCCATTTTTATTATGAATGTTGAATTTAATTTTAGGTTTTATTTTATTAAAAACAATATTATCTGTGTTATAAGATATTTTTAATTTGTATCTTTAAATAGTTTGCTTAGTTTACAGTTATGTTTCCGTTATAATTAAAGTTGATAATTTCATACTATCATTAGTGGAAGGATTTTTACATGAAGATTTGTATGGTGTTTGTTTAATGAGTTTATTTTTTATTTTATTTTATAATTAATTGATAGTTTTCATTTTGTATCCATTGTCTATTGCTATTTATTTGATATTATTTCTTCCTTTGTTTCTTTCTTGTTCGTTTAATGGGATTCTATACACA
Source organism: Magicicada septendecula (assembly GCA_034769895.1). Taxonomy (NCBI): domain Eukaryota; kingdom Metazoa; phylum Arthropoda; class Insecta; order Hemiptera; family Cicadidae; genus Magicicada; species Magicicada septendecula. The sequence continues at coordinate 15,693,851 of CM068370.1, forward strand.
CGGTATATTAATGAACTGAGTGCTGCCATTTTACAAAGGAATAATTATAACACAATAATTACTTTCCAGCCGGACGTAGACCTGCAGAAGTTCCAGAATAATTTTCCATTCTTTTGATGACTGCGTGGCGGCATAATTTGCGTAGTTAAGTGTGCTCGAACAGTCTGGCAGCTACCTTACTGTACGACCTTGACCGAGACGCTGCAGATGCTCGGCTAGTCGAGAAACGCGTAGAATGACGCTCTCGAAAAGCTGAGAGCGTTACATAATTGTCGTAACAATATTAATGCTAAAAAGTTTTTTTTTAATAATGTTTGTCTTATCAACTTTTATAAGAATTGAAAATAAAAGAAAAATTTCCGTTTTATTCAATACAGATTACAAAAATATACACATACATACAGAGACATAAATAGATAATTAATTGACCGACCTGGCGACCAAATAATTAATTAAATGAAAATGATTTTCTCTTCGTCTCTGGCGTTCAGTCCAGTAACCTTCATGACAAACTGCCATCTTTCGCCTAACCAAATTGGTCTATCTACCGCCATCGAATTTTCTTAATTCTGTAAACAACGGCATCCATTTAACTTTGTTGTATAACCATTTATCGAAACCGTTTCTGTCTAGCCTCGTTGTTCATAACATACCCGTTTACTTCTTTCCGCGCTTTGCCGTATGTATTCGTATCATTCTTCACGGCTGCAGAGTTCAAGTGATTGCAGGAAACATTTACTGACTAAAAACTGTCTATTTCAAACACAATGGCAGTTTATTATTATTCATAAGCTTATACGAGCTTATGGTCTTACATGTACAATTACAGTTATATAGATATAGCCGTTTTTTAATAGAGAAGTTAAAGCAAAAGCGACTAACAGAAAAACTAATGTATTCAAATAAAATCTAAATATATGTATTTAATTTTTCCACGGGGTCCGAAAGGGGGTGTGACGCGAACATATGCTTTCATTGAAGAGAAACGCACTAGCCTCTCCACCACAACTCAACTCTCACCTACACGTTGGTGGGCCCTGTTACGCCGAGCAATCCACTCCAAGGTTGTGGTAACCAATCCCTTCGGCAGAGTGGATCGGTAACCAAACGAGAGATGGGGTTCTGTCAGTGCAGCCTGGGGGTATCCTGGGTACTGGCCTGGCAGGATGGTGCACATCGGCAGCAGGGTGTGCATCAGTGTGGAGGCGGAGGAGCCTACAGTAGGCCAACGGCTGCTCACATGGGCTACGTTAGTTAGTCTACTGCGATCGGGCAGAGAGAGCTCGTCAACTGAGGTCAAAGCAACTCTCTAAGGCAAGAGCAGCCCGAAATCAAAGTTCCTGGTCCTCCAGTATGGGGGTTTTACAGCAGACCAGTAACCTGCTTAAGTAAAACTATATGTACGCTACACAGAACTCATACGAGCCTCGAAATCGGATGGGAAATACGGCAAAACGGCCTAAGCTAACGCAAAAAGACAAATACAAATGGATTAATGATACTTCAAAAGTAGCAACATGGAATATTAGGGTATAGCTAATAAAGAGGATGAATTAGTAAGATTATTTGGGAAGAATAAAATAATTGCTGCTGTAATGGAAACTAGAAAGGAGAATTCAGGTTCAAGCTATGTAGGAAATTAAGCAATGTTTTATAGTGGAGCAGACGAAAAATCTAGAGGTGCTAAAGGAGTGGGAATATTCATTGATAGTAAATGGCAACGAGTATAATAGTGTCATTATGAAAACAAGAGAATCATATATATGAAGGTAAAGTATGATTGTGGACAGATGGTACTAATAGGTGCTTATGCTCTCGAAGAAGGGAAGAAAGACAAAACAGAGAGGTTTATTGGAACCCCCAAAAATTAATTGATTAAAATGGAAACCTTGAAATTCTGTTAATGGATGATATGAGTGCCAGGGTTGGTCTTATGTCAAGTCGCATTGTAGGCCTACACAAATTCATCTCTGTTTCGTTTTGACACTTCTGAGAAAATATTTCAGCTGCAGTAAGATGTTTCTCTTTGTGTATATCAGACAGACAGACAGAGGATGCACGGGCGTCTTGCGCCCTAGTTTGTTTGCGTTGTCGAGGCCTAGGCATGATGAACGCCAGGTGCCAACAGGTAAGCGCGGTCGTTTGCTCTGCACAAGGAGTTAGGATGCAGTCCATTAAGCATGGCCACCACGGGAGCAAGCTGTGCTTTTTGCTTCAGCCAAATGTCACGCCGAGGCGCGGCACCATGGTCCCCTCGGGCATAGCTTTTGGGAACGTAGTGACGCACTGGCGAGGACAAGAGTCTCGAGTGCCCGAGGGCGTCGGCCGAAACGAAGGGGAGTGACACTATGACAGCCAGCTCGCGTAAGGAAGGCGTTGCACAACCTCGCGGGAGCCCGTGTCTCGGGTCATTACCCTGCCGAGTCGGCAAAGCAGGTACTGACGAGGATCACAGTTGAATGGCTTCAGCCAATTGCCACGCCTGGGCGCGGCTCCGTGGTCCCCGAGGGGATCGCCGACGGAAACATAGAGGCGCGCTGACGAGGATAAGAGGCTCGACCGCCCGAAGGCGGCGGCCAAGTCGAAGGGAAGCAACAGCGGGGCAGACGGCTCGCGCAAGGAAGGCGTTGCACAACCTCGTGGGAGCCCGTGTACCGGATCACAGCCCTGCCGAGTCGGCAAAGCCGATTCTGGCAATGTATTAATTCTGTCCAATCTGCCGCAGCATGATTGACTACAGAGTCGGCAGGCGCAGGTAGGGAATGTTAGGTGATCGGTTCAGAATTTCAGAAGGTTGTTGGGGTATGATGCTGTGGGGTTCATGTGATGAACTAAGTGGGGTCGTCTAACAGCGCCCTAGGGCGCCTGACGCGGCGAGGAGGCGGTGCATTGTCCATGCTGTTCAGCCTTTGGATGTGCGGATAAGGGGACTCGCCGGCCTTGGCAAACAAATTCGTCGCCAAGGACCAGATGAAGGCCTCTAGGGTGGGAACACGGAGACCTCGGTGAATGGCGGAATTTCGCACAAACCACGGGGACCCCGAGAGGGAGCGTAGGGTCCGGTTCTGGAACGTCGACAGCCTACGCCTGTTGGTTGCCGACAGGAGAGGCCACCAAGCGGGCGCCGCATACGTAAGTACTGTCCGGAGGAACAGTAGATAAATGGTCAGTTTGGTACGGACAGCCAGGCGGCTGTTCCGCGATAGCATGGGTGATATCTTGGCTCTGACGCCACGAGCCTTGTCGAGGGTTGCGGTCACGTGGGCGTTGAAGTTTAGGCGCCGATCAAGCCGAACGCCTAGGTACTTCACCGTCTCGGTTCAGTTGATGGGTCTCCCCTCCAAGGAGAGGGATTGGCATCGGGAAATGGACTTACGAGTAAAGCAGATCGCCTCGGATTTCTCCGTATTGATCGCTACCCGCCATTTCCGTAACCAGTCCGGAAGCATAGCCAACTGGCGTTGTAACATAACGCTCGTCCGCCAAGGCGAAAGTGAGCTAAAATGAAACATCGCGTCGTCGGAAAATAGAGACAACGTGACCCTGGGATATACAGGCAGATCGTTCGTGTACAGGACGTACAGAACGGGGCCGAGGACAGATCCTTGAGGGACGCCGGCGGCGACAGGGCGAACCCGAGAGAACGCCCCATCGACGCTGATCCTGAAGGTGCGATCTGCCAGATAGGATCGGAGCAAGTAGACGATAGATGCCGGGAGTGGCGAATGCGCCAGTTTGTAGAGCAGGCCTTCGTGCCAGACTTTATAGAAGGCTTTGCTCACATCCAACAGGACGGCGCCTGTTGCCTGATGATCGTTGGCGGCGTCGGCTAGACAGGTGATGACCAGTACTAGCTGAAGAGTAGTCGAGTGCCTCGGCCTAAACCCAAACTGCTCCTCGCGGATGAACCCATCCACCAGGGGCCGAATACGGGCCAGGAGGAGACGCTCGAATACCTTCGAGATATCGCTGGCAATAGCGATATCGGGCGGTAGCTTCCAGGAAGCGTGGGCGGCTTCTTGGGTTTCGGTATTATGATGACGTTGGCGGTTTTTCACAGGCGGGGGAAGTACCTCAGCCGGAGACAGGAGTTGAACAGCTCAAGAAGAACGTCAACTGCCGAAGGTGGGAGATTCTGCAACGCAGCGGCACCGATCCTTCTCTTCTTCAGCCGGCTAAGGACAGACTCGAGGTCGTCCTTATCGACCGAAATAGGAGGGTCACTGGGGGGAGTGGAGAAGTAACCAGACAGGAAATCCCTAACGACGGGCGTGTGAGCCGGGTCAGCGATGCCTCTATGGACGGTGAACTGTTCCTCAACACAGTCGGGGAAGACTTCCGCCTAGCCTTCTGCAGAGTACACAGTGCCGTCCGGGGTATTCAAAGGGTAGCGAGTCGTCTTTTCGTTTTTCAGTCTACCAGCAGCTCTCCATATGGAGGCGTGGTCGACTTCCAAGGACTCCAAGTAGGATTCCCATCGATCCGCGTTGACGTCAAGCAGAAGGTGCGAGACGTGTTCCGACTGGGCTCGAAAACGTCGACGAGCGGTGGGGTCGCAGGTATGCTGCCATCTGTGGCGAAGCTGGCGCCGTAGTCGGATGGCCTGGAGAACTTCCGCAGGAAGGTCAGAGCGTTTGTTACTCACCGGAACATTTGTAGATGTGTCTGTCCATTGCGGACTGGACGAGATCTTGAAGCTGAGTTACCCGGAGATCCACATCGTCACAAGAGACGAATGGGTCCGGAGGGACAGATGGCAACTGCCTAGCCAGATCATCATGGTAGGATCGCCAATTGACTCTCCTAACAGGACGATCGGGAAGTCGGGGTGAGACCGACGGCGGCAGGACAGTTACAAGCAGTGGGTCGTGATTGGACGAGAGGTCCGACACCGCGCTGACTTGTAGATGAAAGGGGACGGCCTTGGCAAGTACAATGTCAAGGACGTCCGGCGGATGACACGCACGGGAAACGTATGTCGGTTCGGACGGGCCGATGACGAGGACACTGGCATCATCTTCGACAGCCCTACGGAGAGAATTACCGTAGGGGTTCGACATTCTGCTGTTCCACGAGGGATGCTTTGCATTAAGGTCTCCGGCAACGTGGCATTAAGGGCGTCCCACTCCTCGTGCGGTGGAGCGCGATGGCCGGGCGGGAGGTACGCAGAAACAAAGCGCATTCCTGTCTTTCCTATAGCAAGAATAGGCTGGCAGGGAGAATCTGAGGTTGGGAGCTAGGTGGGTTTCGGAGAGGAGTACGACATCAGCATCGTACTCCACAAGGAAAGCTGCCAGTTCGGCCCGATGTGCCGGAACACCATCGGCGTTCCAAGCGACGAACCGAAACTGTCTAGCCATGGGTAGGGGTCGGGACAATCAGTGCAGCCAATGACGTTAGGATGACCGCAAGCATGGACGGGACATCCCGAGCAGCAAGAATTTGCGGGACAATACCGCTGACCCAGGCCATCAGCTGAGCCTCAGTGACCAGTGGCGAACCACTGGCCGCTGGGGCCTGACTAGTCGGCGCTGGGGCCACGGAAGGTGCAGATGCCGTCTCCAGGGGAGGTGGGGTAGTTGGAGCTGGCTGCTCGAGGGCTGGCGAGACTTCCGAGGAAGTCGTAGGGGACTGGGCGACAGGAGCAGGCTCCTGGCCGGGTCGATTCTGAGCAGTCGGAGGTGTGGTAGTAGCCTCCGGGTAGAGTGGTTGGCCTCTAGTGTTGGCTGGGTCTGTGAAGGGGGTTCTGCGGGCGATGCCGCTTGAGGAGACGGCACTCCGGCCAAGGTCCGGGAGGCCGCAGTGGGTGCCGAGGCGACCGCTGCGGCGTAAGACATGGGTCCACCAGCGGTAGGTGCCGCAGGAGGAGCCGTAGATGCCGAGGCGGGTGGTTGGGCTGCCGCCCGCTTCGAGGGTCGGGGAGCAGGGCGAGGAGGTTCAACCTGACGGTTTTGCTCCCGCTGCTGTTTCTTGAGGGCCTTCTTGAATTGCGGACAACCACTAAAGTTGGCCGGATGACTGCCTCCGCAGTTGCAGCACATCCCAGGTTGAGGCTTCACAACGAGATAATTTTCATTGTGGGCCTCCCCGCAGCGTACACAACGCGGCAGCATCTTACAAAAGGCCGATGAGTGGCCAAATCGCTGGCACTGGAAGCACTGGGAAGGCCCAGGCTTTCTGTTAAAAGCCCTAACCTGTACCTGGAGGCACAGAATTGATTCAAGATTATAGACTTCCGCAAAGGAATCAACCTTCTGAAGCCTAATGTAAAAGGAATCCATCTTCCTTTTACAATCTCCGGATAGGAGAGGGACGACGGAGGTAGGGAAGAATCCCTTCTCCGCCAGATTCTCCCAGATCCACAAGACCGGGGTGTCGTGGGGAATCCCGGACACCACAATCTTGAGTTCCCTCTCCTCAGGAAGGGGGAACGTATGGAAAGCGCGACCGGAGTCGGCCAGGAATTTCTGGCAAGCCAGTAAGTCCTGCACCGTCTTCGGCAGCAGCTGAGTGGACGAATCTGTGCTTTTGGCCTCGATCAGTCCAGACGGCACAACTTGCTTTAGCGCCCTAAGGAGGGTGTGCCAGTCGCCGCACTGAGGCACGACGATTGGCGGTATCTTGGGCGGTGAGAAGGAACTGGTTAGGTGAATTGCGACCTGCCGACGCTGTAGCCACGGCCTGTGCCGCCGGGACAGTCCGCTTTGGGGATGTCGGTCTGCTTCCACCGCTACCTCGCCGTTTCCGGCTAGGCACGGGCTGGAAGCCGTCCTCCGTCTCCATCTCGGAGTCCGACGACAATGGCCGAGTACAGCAGCGTAAGCGGTGGTTAGACGGTCCTGAGAAGGATCAGCAGAAGGCTGGTCCCCCGTGGGAGCGTCGGATGCGTGGTGGCCCTTAGCAGGACCAGCAGAAGGCTGGGCCCGCAAAAGACCAGGTGACGTTTGGTGGTCCTGAGCAGGACCAGCGGAAGGCTGGGCCTGCGATGGATCGCCAGATGCTGGATGCCCCTGAGCAGGACCTTCGCCGCGGACTGCGACTGGATTAGGGTGAGAGGGGGTTGTGGTGGGAATGCAGACGGAGGGACCATCTGTGGAACTTAGCGTAACAATGCCTCGTCCCACAGAGGGTTTCAGGTAGGGGGTTACCCTGCCCTCGGTTCTGTTGCGGTCCTTATTAGGACCACATTTCCCGCGGACAGTGGTTCCCCCTGGGAACATCCCGACATCGGCGCCGACAACGGTTGTCGAGTCCGATCTCGAGGAGGAGAAAGCAAACTCCCGCACTGCACTGCACTAGCACTACACTGGCACTCACCACACTTCGGCACAAACACCGCGCACAAAGTAGGGAACAATAGCCCGCACACGACTGCCCGCGCACTGACAGAATCTTGGTCACCCGGACTGAGACCGAACACTTAGCCAAATGGCTGATTAGTAGAGGGGCTATGGTAGAAAATATAGTCGGAAACGGCACTTTGTGATAAAATCATGAAACTTGGTACGTTTGTAGACAATGTGAAAATAAAAATTTTAGGAGGGAGCGACATCCCAAAATCACGTCAGAATCCAAGATGGCGGACATTTTTCAAAATGGCGGTTATATATTTTTATTTACAAATATGACTTACTGAGTCATTCTAGGAGTCTTTTATTATGTTTTTTAGGGTGAGAAGGCCAGTAAAACTACTTAAAAAAGTCTAATTTAAAAAAACCCTAAAAAACAGTTTTTCAAACAAAATTTGAATTTTTGAAAATGTTTAAAATATCCTATTTGGCCCGTTTGAGGTATGTTTAATTATGTTTTTTAAGGCAATAAATTCAAGAAAACCATTTGAAGTACTGTAATTTAAAAAATTCAGAAAAGTTAAAATTTTCTAAAACAAATTCAGTTTTCAAATTCAAATATGTTAATTTAATTTTATAATATATTAATTTTCAAATATATTAATAATTTATATATATATTCAAATATATTCGTTTAAGAAATACAGTTTTCAAATTCAAATATATTAATTTAATTTTGTTTTGTTTTCAGATTAAAAACTTAGATTTGAAATGGCCAATACCTCAAGAAAATTGGTACTAAAGACATTGCAACGCATATTGACTGGACTATATGTGTTTTCTGTCAAACATCCACTACAGAAAAGTTATTGTGCCCTGCATCAAATGCAAATGTGTTGGAAAGATACCGTGGTTATGAAACAGTGTCAGAAATCAAGACTGCAAAATTTGGGCGAATTGTCAAATGTTGTAAACGTAAATAAATTTAAATCCGGGAATTTATCTATATCAGAAACATTTATTGAAAAAAGTGCAAAGTGGCATAAATCTTGTAGTTTGAAGTATAACAGTACACAAGTTAGAAGAGCAGAAGAAAGAAAAAGAAAGCAAATATCTGAGAAATACCTAAGTGAAGATAATGCAGAAGACTCCAGTCAGACAGAAGAGGAAGAAATCTACTTCATCGTTACCAGAGTTGTGTTTCTTTTGTGACAAACCTTCTGAAAACGGACAAGAATTACACCAAGTTTTAACAAAGTCAGTGGATAGGAAAATACGAGATTGTGTATCAACAAAAGGAGATAGTATGTTTGACCGCTAAGTTGGCTCAAGGTGACATGATAGCTCGAGAATGCAAGTACCACCGCCTCTGCCTTGTGAAACTTTACAACTCCTGCAGGACCACGAATGATTCTTGTGAAGACAATATTTACTCTGTAATTCAAGGAATCGCCTTGTCACAAGTAATTTCTACATACAGGATGTACGAATCAAGGGAGGAAATAAGTACCCAGTTTTCAGAATGCCTGTTCTACTTGAATATTATACTGAACGGATAAAAGAATTATGTTGCGACATAATTTGTCAGTTGACAATATACTGTATCTGCTAATGATGTTCACCGTACCAGGCTCAGAGAAAAGATATTATCACACTTTGGAGACATGTGTTCAGAAAATCTGGCCGGGAGTATGTTCTTGTCTGTGAAGGTGCTGTGGGTGAATCAATACGAGTCTTTTGTGGTAGCAGTTTTGAAGATGCTGTAGCAAGTGACATGGTAGCAAAGTCCATTCGAAGACGTATTTCAAAGTCAGCAGTCATATTCGACGGCGGCGAATTTGAAAAATCATGTCAGCAAGAGGCTATTGACCCTCTCCTATTGTCATTTATAAATAACTTGTTGTATGGTACTTACAAAATAGATGGTCCTTCTTCTCAACCATTGCTTACAATCTGTCAGTTGATAGTATTTAACATGCATACAGCAAACAAAGTAACAAAGCAAACTATCAAACATCAAGTGGACAAGGAACCACCACTACCAGTTTACTTAGCAATGAAAGTTCACGCACAGACTAGGAAAAAAGGACTTGTAGACATGATGCATAGTTTGGGTCTCTGCATTTCTTACCCTAGGCCTTTGAGAATTTTAACTGGACTATGGGAGGTATCGGTCAAACGAATTGAGAAACATAAAGTTACGTTTCCTCCACATTTCAGGACTGGTCTTTTTACAACGGCAGCCTACGATAACCTTGATTACAACCCTAGTAGCACAACAAGCAGTGAGTCATTCCATGGAACAAGCATTTTACTGTTTCAGCATCTGTCATCAGAACAGCAAGGCTCAAAAATCCCAAGTATAATTCCAGAAATATCATCTTCCAAAAGTGTTCCTCAGTTACCACGTCAAATATCATTTGTCAATCCTACATATATGCCCGTGAAGGAACCATCACTACCTAACTCTGATTTTCTTCAGAAGCCGATTATGCTTCCTGAACAGACTGTGTTAACAAATGAATTCTTGAAGGAACTGAAATGGCTTGATAACTTTGTATGCAGAGATTCTCCAAGCAAGATGTCCTGGTCAGCATTTCACGCATTTTCCGAAAGCAGTGAAGTCCATGTATCGTTGGTAGGGCTACTTCCACTGTTTTATGAGAACTCAAAAACTGTGGCAATGATGACACACGGCATGGACATAATACACCAGAGTACAAATTTCCTAAATCCAGGCCAAGGTGCTGTTATTGGTATGGATCAGCCATTGTATGCACTGGCTAAAACTATTCAGTGGGTCTGGCCAAACAAATATGGCGAAGATAAAATGTTCATAATGTTTGGATCGCTGCACATTGAACAAGACATCCTTAGAGTTCTTGGAAAGTTCCTAGACGGTAGTGGATGGACTCACATGTTGAATACTGCCGGAGTCGCAAACTCGGGAACAGCAGAGTCATTTATAAAAGTGTAAAAAATTGCTTTAACAATATTGATGCACCAGATAACTGCTGTTGCACTCTACTAACTCATGTATGATGCTTACAAGAAAGATGCACATCCAATTGAGGAAAACGCTGTTGACAGGAAAGCATTTAGTGCTTGGCAATTTGAGAAAGAAAGCACTGTTCCAATGTTCAAGTACTGGAGTACTATATTAAGGCTAGAGCTTTTGCTTTTGATGTTGATGTTTATTAGATGACAACGCTCAGCAAACGTCAATCTGTTCACTGAAACATTAAAGGGGCTAATTCCATGGTTTTTTTCATTTTATAACTACAACTACGCTCGATGGTTACCAGTTTTCCTAAAAGATCTTCTTCTTCTACCCATAAACCTCCCGGACGTGTACAAAGCTTTCGAGGAAGGTATGTTTGTTGTACAAAAAACAGGGAACGTGTTTTCTGCAATTGGCCTGGACCATGCCCACGAGGACGGTGGTGCTATTGGTTTACTTACAGATCCAGCAGCGTTACGGAGATGGATGTTGGCTGGTCCTGAAATTGCCGATTTGATAACTCAATTTGCAGGAGTTATAAATAACTCTACAAAAGAAATGTTGCGTATGCACCATGAGGAATCTCCAAGTTTCCAAACCATGTTTTCAAGTAATGTAGCTGCGCTAAAGAGTCAAATAGGTGAGCATGGAAATCCGTTTTTAGAAACTTCGAAGGAATTATTCTCATTAGAGACAAATATAGCAGTTGACGAAGAATATGTGGAGCAATTGATGAAGATTGAAGAACTTGGAAAAGAGCAATATGACAAATTTATTGAAGAAAGAGTTCTCACACAAAGAGTTGCCTTGTACTCACGAATACAAAAGAATAACTTTTTAGTATTTCGCTCACCCAAAAAAATCAACAAGTCTGCTCTTTCACTGAAAACATTGAAATCTGATGTGGACTTGTTTTCAAAGCTCTTCATTATCTGCAATACCAGAGACTTAAACCTGGATGAATTTTTCTCTTATGAAAATCAACCTCATCCTCCATCGATTTCTATAAATGGAGCCCTTCGAACTGGAAATAAGTCTAGTCTTCTACAGTGCTTAATAGACGAGTTACGTGATAGTAGCACTGTCGATGAAGACGAGTTCAGAGAAGACGGAAACGAGTTGAGTATCTATACAAATAAATAAAATTGAATTGTCTGTTTGTAATGTCAAAATAACAGCGTTTTACTAAATGCATATGAAAGTATATAAGGTACTTATAACAAAAAAACAATTTAAACAATTTTTGTCTGTCTGTCTGTTTGTTCCGGCTAATCTCCGAAACGGCTGGACCGATTTTGACGGGCTTTTCACTGGCAGATAGCTGATGTTATAAGGAGTAACTTTGGCTACTTTTATTTTGGAAAAAAAAAGAAAAAAGAAAAGAAAAAAGTCGAGCAACACGGGCCCCACGCGCACGCTGCTGCCGTCGTCGGACCGAAAGGCGCCACTCACCGCTTCCCCCTCCAACTTCCTCCTCCGACTTAATATAACAAAGGTTGCCTATCGCTCGGGCTCAGAACGCGCGAGCGGGCTGTTGCAGATGGTTGTGTCTCAACGCGCGCCTTAAAAAATTGTTTCTAGCAGTGAGAAAACAATATTAAGTTTTAAGTTATATTGTTAAACGTAGCCACAACCTCCCAAAATCGTCTCTGTACCGTAATTATGTGCGATAAATGTAAACTAATTTCGGATCTTTTCGGTTAAGTGGCAGCATGCAGTGAGCAATTACTCTACGTAGCAATCGCCAGTAACAACGCATTTCCCCCCTCCAACGCATTTTGCAACTATTCCATGGTGACAGCGTGCCCTGCGACTCTGTATGCCGCAATCGCAAGTGTAGTAGTATCGTTGCGTATCATGAATTTCCTTCAGTTAGCAGCACAGATTCCCGACAAAGATTCAGCGATACAGTTTCTAAGAGACAAATATATTTTACGTAACCCAAGAATTTGTACGAACGGCGATCAAATGAAACTGTATAGGCCTACGACAGGTAAAGACCGTTGGGTATGTTCTACAAAGGACTGTCGGGAATCCAAACAAGTGCGACAGGATACATTACTAAATAAATCTCGATTAGATATCCTGACAATCGTATACTTCATTTACTGTTGGAGTAAGAAGTACACAACCGGGCAATACTGTCAAGATGAGTTGGAAATGAATCACTTCACATGCATGGATTGGAATTCATACATGCGAGAAGTGTGTGAGCACCATTTTATATAAATATAAAATACAATATAAAAATATAAATATAAAAAAATATGTCAAAATGAAAATAAAAATACAAACGGTCGCTGGTTATCGCTACGTGTGGAGGGGCAAATGCGTTGTTACTGGCGATTGCTGCGTAGAGTAATTGCTCACTGCATGCTGCCACTTAACCGAAAAGATCCGTAATTTCTGTACTTCCAATAAATACACCCTTTTAATGTACACTAACAACGTAAATCCTAAGGGGCAAACCCCCCCCCCCATTGTATGTATGTATCAGTATGTTCCACATCTCCTCCTAAACCACTGGACCGATTTCAACCAAACTTGGCACAAATATTTTACGCAACGGGAGAACCAACATAGGATAGGTGTTTTTTTCGATGGGGTCCTTGGGGGGTTCTTTGGGGTCTCCCACATCTCCTCCTAAACCACTGGACCGATTTCAACCAAACTTGGCACAAATATTTTACGCAACGGGAGAACCAACATAGGATAGGTGTTTTCTTCGATGGGGTCCTTTGGGGTCTTCCACATCTCCTCCTAAACCACTGGACCGATTTCAACCAAACTTGCACAAATATTTTACGCAACGGGAGAACTAACATAGGATAGGTGTTTTTTCGATACGATCCTTCGGGGGGTCCTTTGGGGTCTTCCACATCTCCTCCTAAACCACTGGACCGATTTCAACCAAACTTGGCACAAATATTTTACGCAACGGGAGAACCAACATAGGGCAAGTGTTTTTTCGATACGATCTAATAAGTTATATAATAAATAGTAATAATAGAAATAAATAATAAATAGCTGTTGCTATGAATGTAAATAAACAAACTAAGAGTTGAGAATTTGTACAATCTATCTAATCCTATACTATTAAGCGAGCAATAATTATACAATTACGTACAACGTGAAACTCCGTAGCGAAGCACGGGTATTTTGCTAGTAAGTTATATAATAAATAGTAATAATAGAAATAAATAATAAATAGCTGTTGCTATGAATGTAAATAAACAAACTAAGAGTTGAGAATTTGTACAATCTATCTAATCCTATACTATTAAGCGAGCAATAATTGTACAATTACGTACAACGTGAAACTCCGTAGCGAGGCACGGGTATTTTGCTAGTTGATAATAAGAATGAACATGGGCAAGCCCAGTTGACTGAAGATTATGTAATAGAGATATGTTGTGACGCCATTGTCTATGATGGGCATGCCATTGTTCATATAAGGCAGCCTAGAGCAGAAAAAACCTTTGGAGAGTACTTAAATTCTTTTCAGGAATTTATTGTTTCTGACAGTAAGAGACTACAAGAAAAAGAATCGACCTTATTTGGGATACTTACAACAAGGAAAGTACAAAGGCATATGTAAGACACATGAGAGGAACAGGGGAGAGGCGTCATGTTAGACAAAATGGCTTGCTTCCCAAGAACTGGCTAAGTTTCCTCAGGAACGCAGATAACAAGACAGAACTGTTTTCAATGATTACACAAGCTATAACATCTTGTCCTGCTTTCAATGATGTTACAGTGATCTCTACGAAAGATACAGTCGTTCTTTCAAACAACAACAATCTGAACAAGACAGCTCTAGCGCCATCAAACCATGAGGAAGCTGAGGATATTCGTACATGTTTCGGATGCTGTAGAAAGAGGATTGAATTTGGTGTTGTAAAACACTTTCGTGTTATACCAGTACATGACTTGGCGCACAAACTTGGTGAACGAAAATCGGTTGCACTCAGAGGATTCCATTCATTTTCAGGATGTGACATAACGTCTTTCTTTTCAGGACGTGGTAAAGTAACGATGTGGAAAACATGGAAAGAATACCTTGATGTAACTAGTGCATTTACATTCTTATCTCAACCCCAGAAGGGCATTCCTGATGAAATACTTCAAGTTCTTCAGCGGTTCATTATTCTTTGCTATTCACCTTCAAGTGACTTGCAGTCAGTAAATGAAGCAAGAAAAGCTATTTTCACCACTGGACAGAGAGCAGTGCTGAAATTACCACCCACTGCTGAAGCCCTGAAGCAACATATTTTAAGAAGTACTTATCAAAGTGGACATAAGTGGGGTAATTTGTCTAAAAACATTACCTTACCTTCAATATACGATTGGGGTTGGTCAGTAGCTGACGATAAGCATGCCCCTTTTTGGTCCAGCCTACCAGAAGTTTCACGTGCTTTAAGTGAGTTTATCGCGTGCCAATGCAAGAAAAACCGCACTCAAAAAACTTGTGGGTGCTAAAGAAATGGACTTATCTGCACACCTATGTGTTAACACTGCAATGGAAAATGTGATGTGTCTGCGTAAAACTTTTTTTTAGCCAAAAACGTTCAATAAGTTTTATTAATAACAATAATATCATTTATTCAGGTTCTTGTAATAGATTAATTGTAGTTTTTGTAATAGTTAGTAGGTTTTCTGTAATAATGTTAGTAATAATAATAATAATAACTGTAATAATAATAACATATAATCAGGGGCGGATTTAACATTTTGCCGCCCGTAGGCAGTATAAATTTGCCCCGTCCCACAAATCTCTGTTGGGGGGGGGGGCATCATTATATTCCCTCTTTGGTTTTACAGTCCGCACTAGTGTTCTGTTTAAATCCAAACTTTGCTACATAATCGCGTGTGCTCTCGTTCATTTGCCAATTAATAGGATCAGAATCTAAGACCTTCCCTACCTGATTTGATGACATTTCATCGTGATTTTTGACGTGAACTGGCTCTTCGTTCTTCAAAAATGAAGGTTCCTCCACAACGGACCTCTCTGGCTGAACTGTGTGAACAGTATCTTCACCTTCACTGCTATCACAGTTTTGTCGGTATCACTAGAATGCCTCGATTCCTTAAATATTAGCTTGCCTCGGTTTCTGGAACCAACCTACAATTCGGTATTACATTGACAGATCTACATTTCTCACTTTGATCTGGATTGCCAACATCTAAAATCTCTCGGATGATCAACGCCAAATATTTCAACGGTTGAAAACATAAACATTCGCCCGTATTACTTTTGGGTGAAAAACGATAACTGCGTTATAGTTACAAATTAAGTGAAGATAATTTTTATATTCGTGTGTGCTTAATTCAACTGGCTTTATACTTGTAAATTTGTTTGAATCTAAAAATATCATTTCTTAACTCAAATTTTGCCGCTCCCCAAAATTTGCCGCCCCAGGCAAGTGCCTAGTCTGCCTGTGCGTAAATCCGCCCCTGCATATAATAATAATAAGTATAATAGCAGTAACTATAATTGTTAGGAGAATTAACAACAGAACTGCTACTGGAGATGAGATGTTGACGCTTCCAATGGCAAAGGCAGAATCGACCTCGATGTGTATATCGGTCACCAATGTGGCACCCACCTGGCATACAAGGTACTTTAATATAGTTTCCCGTTAAAATATCATAAGCGACAGATCGTGAAACGACTTACTTTGGGATGCACTTGATAATACTGAACTGTAAAACGTTGGTTTTCAAGAATTTTTAATTTTATTTCCAAAAAATGAACTCCGAAGTTGATGCGAGCAACGCAGGGCGCGCTATTGCATTACCCTCAGCTTTTGTGGTTTTGCAAGCAAGCTTTAGTGCGCAATCTTCCCAAAGAATTCAAACATGGTTAGAAGTAAAAGTGTTAAGACTTATGAGTAATGTGATATGAATTAATTCCTTGTACAGCAGTAAGCCAAATATAGAAAAATATTAAAATTTGTATGAATTGTTGTAATTAATTGTTAATAACAACACACACACACACACACACACACACACACACACACACACACACACACACACACACACACACACACACACACACACACACACACACACACACACACACACACACACACACACTTTTATATATAGACGTTCAACGCAGTAAACCATTTCCTAACATCATCCGATATTTTATAACAAATGTTAAATTTTTCTGGTATCTTTGTGTTTTTTTTTAACATAAAAAAAGCTTGCCAAAAGAGCAGGGATGAGGTTAAACAATGGTTTAAGGAAATGTTAATTAGCAAAACTAATAAAATAGATGTTTTCTCATTGAAAACTTATTATAAGTAAACAATATATAAATAAATAAATTTACACACATAAACTCGCGTGCATGCAAAGACATGCACAAAAGTTTCATATAAAAATAATTAAAGAAACCAATAATTGAATATATTTTGTAGGTAACCCTTCAATTTTTCTTGCATTTTTTCTATGTTATAAACATTTCTCAAATATTAACAGCAAGTAAAATTTACAAATAGATAATGGATACAGAGTCAAATCTATCAATAAATTATAAAATAAAATAAAACATAAATTCACTAAACAAATACCTAAAAACCTAGATATAAAAATCCATCTATTAATGATAAAATAAAATATACAACCTTTACTTATTATGAAAATATAACTTGTAAAATATTTGAAGACAAATTTAAAAACATAACACAGATAATATTGTTTTTTAATCGAATGAAACCTAAAACTAAATCCGATATTCTTAATAAAAATGGAATTTATAAAATAGAATGTCCGAATTGCAATACATTTTACGTATGGCAGATATTTTGACCCCGTACCGTATGCCAGATATAGAAAAAACTTACTCGATAGATTCCTTTAACACCGCAATGCATTTTTAAAACAAAATATTTACAAATCTACTTTAGCCACGCATTGTATAAATAATAAACATAAAATTTCCCGAAATTCAAAATTTGAAGTTAATTAAAAACATACAAAAAGGTCAAAAAATGAATAATTTACTAATTAAAGACAAACTCAAGTAAAAACAAAACAAGGTGATCTATTTAAAGTTATAAATTTATTAAAATAAATAATTAAATATAAACATAAAATATTTCCAATATAACCGTCAAAACAGCTGATTAAGTAAATAAACATTAAAAAAATCGATAAGCTAAATCAAATTAAATCGACCGTTTCTTTTATATTAAATTAGATTATTCGTTACTTCTTGTACCGGTATTGAAATCAAATCAATTCGATTATTTTTTTGTCGTTTATAAACCTCTGATGATACTGATATATAATTAGTGAAATGTACGACAGGTGAAAATACAATAATAAATTTTACTTTCAGAAGTAGTTAATATTTGAAGAACATAAATAAACAAATAAATAAATAAAAATAAATAAATAAATAAACAACAAACAAATAAATAAATAAATACATTAAAAAAAAAATAAATCTTAAAGCACTCTTGTGAAAATGTGTCCTGTTTTGGTGTCTGTTTCTTCTTCCTGAGGAAACATCAAAGCAGACGTCGAGAGGTAGGAAAAGCCACCAAAGCTTTATACAAATGTATACAAATGCAGGACCAAGTAGAGTGGAAAATCAATTCCAGGAGAAATAGTACATTGGGTAATTTGATTACTGCGCTAATGACTTCGCCTTTGGGTTTGCCGCAAACTTTGCTGCTAATCAACGTCGCGTCGTCAGTAAACGGTTTTGCCTTTGTTAACTTTAATTAATATTTAGCACACATAGTACACACGCTCCTACAGGTTAAATTGTGATTCGAGTCAAAGTACATTACATTTACTCCTCAGGCCAAGTAGCCTACAATTTTTGTGACCATCGTTTTTCCATAAAATGATAACTCTTTCAAGTTAACAACCCATAGGCTGGTTGACAGCAGCTCGCCATTCTTCACGCTTCTCTGCTTTTCTTTTCAACTCACAATATGATGTGCAGTTCATATCGACCATAAGCTGTTTCCTGTAGTCTAAACGGGGTCGCCCTCTGTGATTCTTCCCTTCAATTGTTCCTTCTATTATTCTCTTAACCAACCCATTGTGTCGTGGTATATGCCCTATAAACTTAGCTCTTCTGCCTTTTAAATTTCGTAGAAAGCTCTTCACCTCCTGAGCTCTTCTAAAGACTTCCTAATTCGTTATCTTCTCCCTCCAGCTTATCTTGAATATTCTTCTGTAGCACCAGGTCTCAAATGCTTGGAGTCTTTTCTTGTCACTTTCTCCAATTGTCTAAGATTCACTCCCGAATGAATGATATAAATGTGATACACTTTTGTATTAAACCGTATAGTGTTTCCCGTATCTAAGAAACACCCCACACGTAAAATGATAACAATTTATTGTAACTCAAAATCGTTGTTTTTACTATGAAAGTATACCTTATTCTATTTTTAAATACCATCCTCGTAGATCTTTAAGATTTTTCACATCGCTAGACGAGGCTGACGTTTCGGTCGCCGCTGACCCAGTCGTTTCGGTCTGCGGGCGGTTTACACCCCAAAAATTCTTTTAATTTCAGGAAAAGGCGGATATGTTGTATTCTGGGCAGCGATTGAAGTAAAACGCTCGTATTACTGTAAACACCTTGTTTATTTCCGATAACACAAATTATTTTCATAAATAAAAATATGACAGAGGTATTTCAATTACGATTCACAACTGTGATATCGATTATTAACACAACCGTAATTTAAGCAAATAAAAGTGAAACACACAAATAATATAATATTGATCCACGAATGTGGTATCAAGGTATCAAACCAACTAAATAACATAATCCACTGAATTCAAAATGGAGACTCTCTCTCTCTCTCTCTCTCTCTCTCTCTATCTCTCTCTCTCTCCTGTCTTATATAGGTTGATAATGATGTCATTCACCAACATGCGCCAGTTACTAGAATAACCTAATTTGTTCCAGGCGTATAAGAACCTGGCAGAATAAACTATGTCCTTCCACAAATGCATTCTACATTGACACAGAAAATTCTAGTGTATTCTATAAATAGTATGTATAAATAGTGTTTCCGTTCTTAGCTTAATTCTGATGTAAACAAACAGGCGTGGCACATCTGAAACGCTATTTGCTGCTTGAATTAGAGGTGTGTCACTCTGACAGAGCAGTATAGACAGAGTACATATAATATTGATACTGTTTAATCACTTGTAAATTATAATAATTTGTCCTCACGAAAGTAAAATTTGTGTGACAGTGTCAGACCGACAGTGAAATATTTTATAACACCAGTTAATGGCTTTTTTTTATTAACCGTTTAAATATCGCAACAACAAAAACGTAAAGTTCATTTAAAACGAAAATAGAAGCTGTGATAATTACCAATGTACTGAATGCTATCAGTTGACGTCAGAGAGTAACGCAATGCCTTCCATATCTCTGTCTGAACTTGTATCATCACTTGAGTCAGCGTTATTGATAACATTGTCCATTGTCCACAACGACGACGGTAATGTGGGCCAGTTGCCACAGCGTATCATAGCTTGATTATAAGCGGCATACAATGACACTACTTGTCCGCTGTTGTTTCATTTACAGCCTTCTCAATAAATTGTTTTATATCAAGCAGCTAATGTTCTGTTGTGACGTGCAGCATATCCTTTCAACTGGAGCCATATTAATTTAATACGATTCAGAATACAGTGATAAGCAGCAAGTCTTAAAACGACGTGCCCCGATTTAACTGGCAAGATAACTCTCACATGACTATACAGACATTCTGCACATGCGCGTAATACATTACTGTGTGAACAGTGTCAACGCTCCGACCAATAGTGTTTTAGATTTGCCACGTGGGTTTGTTTACATCAGGATTGAAGTAAGAACGGAAAGAGTATATATGAATAGTGTGTATGAATATACATGGATTATGGATAATGTAAATACATGTGAGTAACATAACCTACGTATTCTAATTACAAATTGTTTTAATAATACCAATCACAATATCACTCAACACTCACAATGTGGGTTGGGGGTTGTCTAGTATACAACGAAAGGCAGGTGGTGCCAGGTCCGGACTATATGAAGAACTATTGAGTATCTTCAGTGTCTTCCAACGACACTTTCGCAGCAGTTCTGCTCTGCTTTCAGCATCGTGAGGACGCGCGTTATCGTGGAGCAGATAGATCCTCGTAGTCAGCCGGCCACGCCGACGATTCTGTATAACTCTTAGTAACTTCAGTTTTAAGGTTTTACTGTACATTTCCCCTTGAGGTAGATTAGAAGAATCAGAAAATACCTTTTCAGTATCTTTGGTGATGACGGACGGGCTTCATCATGCACATTTGTTCTTCTGACACCATTGTCAGAACTCAATCTTCTATTGTTGTATATTCATTGTTCATAACCTAAAGATACCATAAATATGATTTATGGTAAATTTTTAAGTACTCACATTTTAAATTTCGGATCGATTTCGGTTATAGACCATCGTGAACTTGTGGTCACAATATTGTAAAACAGTTACTATTTACAAGAAACGAATTCGTAAACACTGATTAGTGATCGTGATCGTGAATCGTACGTTTGTGTCCAAAGTTTCTCGAGAACTGAGTCGGACACTTTGTGCATATAAACTAGCAGTTGCTTGACTTTAATTTGGAAAATGAGAATATTTTGGTGATAAAAACATATTAACACAGACTACAAACTGCTTAAAACATTCTTGGGTCATCCTTAAACTAAAGTGCGAATTTAACAGAAGTATAAAAAACAACAGCAAATGATTTAAATATATTCTTAAAACCTAGTAACATACACGTAGGAAAACCAGAATAAATGTTTATTTTAAACAAGTCCTTTGCAAAGTTAACTTTATTCTGAGTTAACAAACAATGTGTATTTTATGCACAAAAATATAGTTAAATTTCACAGATTTAGTTTTATATAAAAACTGTAATGATAAACAAAAAACTGAATAGAAAACTGCTCATTACGTCGCAGAAACTAGACTGGCATCTGTTTTGGTATAAGGCGAGTCCGTTTTTTGTATATCGAGATTGTGTGGTAGGCTATAGCTTTTTTCCAGTTCCAAAACGAGTCCTCTTTTTTAGCAACTGGAACACTGCCCAAAGTAGATAAAAGTGTACGGTTTGGTGTAAATAGAGCTATAAAAGCGATTTATTAGCAACATTTTGCAGAGTAACCTCTAAATAACCAGTAAAAAAATATATTCTGCAATAATCTAAACTATATCAAAACATACGTGCTAAGTGAAAAGAGTAGAGAATATTCACTATAAATTACTATTATTTGATTTGTGTAATATATAACAGAATTAAAACAAGTTTATTAACATTTTATTTAGATTATAAATCCAAATTTAGCAGTTAACAAAAAAATTTTATTTTTTGTGAAAATTAATGTTTTGTCAGGATATTAATTGATGACTCGTTGGGCACTTGGTGAAACATATTAATACAAAGGTTTTGTAAAATATATAAAAACACTTGGTAAGTTTCACAAATTTTTTTAATTAACTCTGACAGCTGTTTCGACTAACTTAAGCCATTGTCAAAGAGCGAGTGAATGAAATTACTGAACACAGGATGTTAGAGTAGTGTAGGTGGTAAACATCTGTTTAGGGCGTATCTGGAACATCTGTGTTGTGATGGCGAGGGGTGGGGAGTGTGTGCATGAGACAAGGGAAGGTCTGGTGTCATTAAAAACTAAATACAATCATGAATGCAAAATATAAAATTAACTGAACTAAATATAAACTGAATGCAAAATTTAAAATAATGATGAACATTCAAAATAATATAAAATAAACTAAACTAAATAACAGATTTTAATAAAGGGGATACACAAAATTCAGTCTGTTCATTGGTTAAATTTTTGTTATTTTTTATTGCTTTTTTAATTTCTAAAATTTCTAACAAATCCATTTTTCTACCTTTTTGTATGTTGTGGAGTAGTGTTATGTTTTTTGGGTCTATAAAGTGATTGTGTTGTAAGCAATGATCTGCAAAATCTGTATTAGATGTATTGGTTAAAATCGCCTTCTTATGTTCAGAAATGCGATGTTTCAGAGCACGGCCACATTGTCCGATATAAATAGCATCGCATTCTGCACAGTGTATTTCATAAACTCCATTTTTCTCCAGTGTATTAGATTTTTCTTTATTATTGACTAGTAGTGAAAAAAGATTACGTTTGTTTACTGATACCATGTTAAGACCATGGTTTTTTAACCTATTATTAATCTTATCTGTTATACACGGAATGTAATTTGTTAAGTGAAATTTTTTTTTTGTTACCCTGATCTGGCTCTATGGAATAAAATTCTTTTAAAGTAATTTTCTTCTGTCTTTTTAAATTAAAGAGTTAATTATTCTTTCATCATAACCGTTATTTTGTGCTATGGCTTTTATAATATCTACCTCTTTATTGAAATTTTCTTTGGATAAAGGAACTATAAGGAGACGATTAACCATTGCATGAAAACTGCTTAATTTTATGTGCCATGATGTTAGTGATTGTTTATGTATACCGGTATCTGTAAAAGTAGGTTTTCTATATATCTGAAAACTAAGATTATTTTGTGATCTAGTAATGGTAAGATCCAAAAAATTTAAACTTTTCATATTTTCTGTTTCAAGTGTAAATTGCACGCTACTATAAAAGGAATTAATATAATCTAAGAACATATGGAGCTGTCTATCTGTTCCCGTCCAGATACAAAATATATCATCAACATACCTTGCCCAATGAAAAACATATTTTATGTTGGGGTTATCAGATGTAAAAATGTTTTCTTCCAAAAATGTCATAAAGATTTCACTTAATAAAGGTGATAAAGGAGAGCCCATAGGTAAGCCATTAAATTGTTTATAGATTTTATTATTAAACTGAAAATAATTTTGTCCTATGCAAATATCTAAGGCCGAGAATAATTCTTTTTTCTGATCACTATTTAAGGTTAAAGTATTTTGTATATGTGAGGAACAGATAGACAACAGAACATCTACAGGTATAGACGGAAATAAATTCTTAACATCAAATGAAACTAATTTTGCATTCAGTGGTAAATGTACATTTTGTATATTATTAACTAATTGTAAAGTGTTTTTAATAGCATACTTTGGGTTAAAGTTAATATATTTTGGCAATAATTCATTAAGTTTTTTACAGACTTTATATGCAGGTGCAGTTACATATGAAACAACTGGGCGCATGGGACAATTAGGTTTATGTATTTTTGGTAAACTATACAAAACAGGAGCTTTTGGGTTCATCATAGTTAGCATGAAACTTTTTGTGTCTGAAAATATATTAGGGCAATTTTTAATAAGTGATTTTATTTGTTTTTGAAACTTATTAGTGGGATCATTTAATGTCTTGAAATTGTCATTCCTGAAGAGAAGTTCTGTCTTTTCAATATATTCGCTCCTATTTATTATTGTAATTGTATTGCCTTTATCAGCTTTGCAAACCACTAAACTATTTGAATTAATTTTTTGTTTTAAACTGTTAACTATGTACTTATCTGAATCTTTTAGACTGTACTTATTCTTATTACTTTTTGATATAATGTTTGCACAGGAAACTAATTCATTATTTCTTATATCTGGGTTATCTACATTACTAAGTGCTATTTCTGTATTTACACATAACATTTCCATGTCTCTTTTATACCGTATGTTTGGACAATATTTCAAACCTTTATTTAACAGATTTAGTTCTTTCTGAGTAAAGTTTATATTTGAGAAATTTTCCACTCTGTTATAAAATTTATTTACTGGTGATGACATAGTAGTTACTCTCTTACTACTTAGCTTAGTTGTGATAAGTTTTAGTAATTTTGTTTTTTGTACTAAATATTGTTTATGAGCATGATAACTTACTTGTTCTCTGATCATATTATCAATAAGGTCAAATTCCACTGCACTGTATCTATAAGTTAATTCACAATGTATTAGTTTTTGGTGTAAAGACAAATTATTTCTTCTAGAGTACCATTTCTTGAGTTCCAAATGTAGCCAGTTCTTGTATGCCTGTTGAACAGCAGTTTTTGCTTCAGACGATTGATGGCGGCAACTAATCTTCATGTACGTTGGAAATACACTATTCTTTAGGCACTGTTTATTAAACCACAAATGGTTGTTGCACTTCCGGAATTTTAAAAAACATCTTCTGTAGAAAGTAACGAGCATTGCTTTACTTGCACTTTTCACGGTATTAATTGATGACTCGTTGGGCACTTGGTGAAACATATTAATACAAAGGTTTTGTAAAATATATAAAAACACTTGGTAAGTTTCACAAATTTTTTAATTAACTCTGACAGCTGTTTCGACTAACTTAAGCCATTGTCAAAGAGCGAGTGAATGAAATTACTGAACACAGGATGTTAGTAGTGCAGGACACCAGACCTTCCCTTGTCTCATGCACACACTCCCCACCCCTCGCCATCACAACACAGATGTTCCAGATACGCCCTAAACAGATGTTTACCACCTACACTACTCTAACATCCTGTGTTCAGTAATTTCATTCACTCGCTCTTTGACAATGGCTTAAGTGAGTCGAAACAGCTGTCAGAGTTAATTAAAAAATTTGTGAAACTTACCAAGTGTTTTTATATATTTTACAAAACCTTTGTATTAATGTTTTTTGTTTTAGCCGCACAGGGGCGTAATTACGGGGGAGGGGGACGACCGAGACCGGACCCCCAGAGGGTTGAAAATCCCAGAGGGTTCGTCCAGAGGGACGAATTTTTTTAATCTCTGAATTTTTATGGTTTTTTTTATTTAATTGTTTTTCAGCTGTGCACGCTCATACTATATAGTAGTAGTAGCTCTATGCTAATATTGTAACAGTACCAAAAATATGGTAGTTACATAATATAAACGAATGTAACGTCAAGTATGAGAAAAACATGGAAATATATCTAGATAAATAAACCTAAGTGTATATAAGTGTGTATCTACAAATATATTAATAAAAAATCCAACAATGAAGAAGAGAATACTAATATATCAACATTAAATACAAAATGAAGAAAGAAAATGCCACAAGCCCAAAACAAAATATCAGTAACTAGACCCAATAGGATCCAACAGTGAGGGGAATCAACGAAACAAGGACCAACAAGCTCCAACAACAATGGAGATAAATAAAAATAGCAACTACAATGAAAATATAGGAAAAAGAAGAAAGAAGAAGGACCAGGAAGAGCACCAAGAAGAAGAAAGAAGATGGACAGAAGATATAAGGACTCAACATAAACCACATGTACTAAAAACAATGTAAGTGACAAAAGAAATGATTATAAGTGTGAAAAGAAGACCAGTGTGAAACATTTAAGGAACCACAAACAATTACAGTGTGTACTTAATACAAATGTGAAACCTGTGAATAACTAACTAATTTCAACTGAATAAACCACACAAACAATTACAGTGATGAAGTTTACAGTGTGAGAAATATGTTAATTTCATGATGAAACAACAAAAATTAAAAATAGTCAAATAAACACAGACAATGAGTGTGACTAATTTAATAAAGTTGTAATCAATACGCATAATCATAAGACCACCAGATTAGAACAAGATAGAACAATTATGTTATTGTTCATAGAGAACTGACAACAAATAAAAGACATTTGTTAAGTATCAAACAATGACAAACAAGTTATTTATGAAAAATATAGCATATAAACTTGTGTAAAAGGAATTGGAAACTTTACCAAAAGTTAGAATAATATCTAATGCTACTTTGGGAATTCAAACCAAATAGAACAATGACAATTTAGTTGTTGTATTAACAAAAACTAAATGACTACTATGATATGACACAACATAAACAGAGCCATTACTGAAAGATTAAAGAGTTCTGAACTAATTAAAAGATAACCATTATATATAATAAATTAGGTACTATGTGTGTACACTCATTACAATCATTAAATGATATGATTTATATAGAAGAGACCAAAAATAAGGTGAAAAAATTGTATAAGAGAGATAGGAGAGGACTGAAACTATGTAAACATTAAATTAACCACAGTCATATATAAATATTATAGTGTAAAATTGTATAAATAAACATTACTAGTATTATTAGATAGTAATATAATCGCTTTAAATAAGAAAAATTAGTTCTAAGCATGTTTATGAAAAATCTAACATGGACGCTTAATGACGCCATAACGAGATTTGTGTAGGGAACAATTATTCCCAAATTGTATATCAAACCGACTGAGATATAGACTCAAAGTGTTTATTTAAGAAGTGTTTTATTATAATTAAGTAAAATCTGGTGTAACGGACTTATAAAAATAAGATACACCAGGAATAACAAATAAAATCGTTATTGTGATAGTAGTAATCAACGGAAAATAAGCGTTTTTGGACTTAATTTAACAAGCAAAACGCCCTGAATTCACTGATATCAATTAATTAACGATAGGACGTAAAATAAGAAAGTTATGGTAATTTTAAACTTTTCAGTTAAATTTTGTACCAGTGATGACGTAAAAAAGCCTCCACACCAAACTCAATTTTGTCAAAAAATTAAATATTTTAATAAAACAAAGGCTTTTGGGTCAGAGAGTACAACGTCTCCAGCCAATAGAATGAATGACTTTCGACAGACAACCGAGAGACGCTTCAGAGGAGCAGAACAGTCTACGATCAACCATCAAACGAATAGGCCACGCCGCTCAAGACAAAAAGAAGAAGTTTATTTTTTTAAACTGTGCGCGCCATATACGTCAGTACAACAACATACAGTTAACCTTAACACAACATTTTTGCGGAGTTGTTTTAATTAAACAAGTAGGTCAGTGTATAATGTCGACCATACTTGCGAGTGAAGTGTTAAATAGGAAACAGGGAGTACAATTTTATTTAAACAATATTTGAACGAAAATAATAATTTTTGTGAATAGCTAACCTTCGATACTACGCAAGTCAGATAATGCTGAATATCGAAAACAGTAATTAAATTATCAGAATTAAGGAAAGATTTAATCCATAATTATTAAAATATTATAAAAATATTTTAATTATTTATAATAATTTAAAATATAATGTTTGGAAATAATTATTAATGAATACAAGAATATTTAGTCACTCATTTGACTAAATTTATTTCTCTTGATTTTTTCGATGTTTTGAAATATACTTTATTAATTTTCATACAATATGAATAAATGTAATTCTGATAATAATATATTAAAGGATTATGAATAATATGTTTACATGTATAGTCTAAGAAATAATAGCTATTAAGAAATACTTATCCTTTGTAACAACACCGGTTAATTCTAACCTCAGAAATCGTTACGGTAACTTGATAATTTCAATATTACCGATCTGTTCTCAAGTAACATCCAAATCAAATAGAATTACTAACAAGAGTTTTTTGAGAAATTTTTCTCTTGTGAATAGATGATTTTTAAAACAAATTATTAAACGAAAGTAATACATTTTTAAATACTGTACAAGTCATACAGCTTGATAATTGCAAACTAGTATTAGAGATGCGTGCGCATGCCCGCGTACGATAGTTTCATAAATACCAGACATATGGTACCAATTTTTGATTTTTTATATTTGTTCGATTATTATTCATTATTGTTAATTCTATATCGTTATTTGTATTACATCTTGTGACTGGTATCATGTTACCTAAAAGAACCTAACGAAATATGGTAATTCACTGAATCAAAGCAACATAACCTATTGCAGTTAAATTATTGTACTAATAACAGGTCTACCAGCCTTGAGGAATTAGACAGAGTCTTATTTGAATTTTTGTTGTAATCAGTAATTGAAAGGTTGTTTATTATTGCTTATTAATTGTCAAAGATTTTATTATTTATTAAATTGTTAATAAACCTCCAATTTTATTACCACAAAAGGAGTATCATTTCTATTAAAAGTAAATTCATTTATTTTTAATCAGTTCTGACACAGGTGGCGGAAGAATTTAAAAAGATTTAGCATAATTCAGAATATTCATCAGATATTGCTTCATTTACTATTGTGTGTGATGATATATTAAATATTCGATCCGAATATTTTCTTGTATTTGAAGTGCATGTATTTCAGAAGGAACGTCACAGAACAGAATTGAAGTATTCAAGTGTGGTAAGTAAGAGAGATACACAACAAAGTGCGCGAACCATATTAAAATAAAAAGAGTGAACTATTACTACGTACCCATAAAAAACAATACATTAACACCAATAACCTCAACGATTACGATTACATCTTTTGATAAACAACATTATCGTAGATACCGGTGCGTGTCTACACTCACACGAACACACCAAAATATAAATATATCTACACCCATCATAACCTACTATCATCACAAACATCAGTATCTATAATTTTTATTATAATATGTAGTAGCTCTTTTTTAAATATAAAAACAGGTTTATTACACAGCATTTGCTTATACGTTGGAAATATGATATATAGGTAAATCAGTTCACTTAATAATTATCTTTTAACAATGTTTCAATAGCTCACATTTTTATTGTGTTATTACCGTTTACTTTAATGGGACTGATTTCAGGATATTATCACGCGATTTTCAGCCACTTTAAAGGCAGTAATATTGATTAGTCGTAACTTGTTTTTTTTTTGTATGAAGCCGACCCGACTCTGGACCCCCCCCAAAGCCAAATTCTAGATACGCCACTGTAATAATATTCTAAATACAATGCGAAAATGAATCTTTATTTATATTCAAGGACACTTCTACGCCATGAGTGTATGCGATTTAACTTTAAAAATAAGATTTTAGTGAATACATTGACGCGCGCGCGTGATTGGGGAAGGAGACTAAGTCTACCGTACTCAAGTCGAAGGTGGGTTGGAGGTTACATAATGCTGGTGTCAGATTTCCAAATTTATTATGTTAATATATAAAGTTCCGAAACTGAAAACCTACAAAGAAAAAGAAAATACTATAGAAAAACTGTTAGAGTAGTTGTTAACAATATCGATTAGTAATTTAACGTACTTAGTAAGAATTTCCGTTTTTAGTTCAGTCTTGATGTAAAAAGCTCCACGTGGCAAATCTGAAATCCACGATTACTATTGGTAAGAAGCTTTGACACTCTTCACACAGCAATGTATTACGCGCGTGTGCAGAATCTTTGTGCAGTCATGTGAGAGTTATCTTGCCACTTAAATCGTGGCACGTCGTTTTAAGACTTCCTCCTTATCCTGAATTCTGGAAAAGGATATGTTGACGTCAAGACACGACGTATAAGCTGCCTGATATAAAACAATTGATAGAAAAGGCGGTGAACGAAACAATGGCGGACAAGTGGCGTCATTGTATCTAGGATATTATAATCAAGGAAGAAGATAAACTCTGGAAACAGGATCACATTACCCTCACAATCTAATCTATGACAGTGACAGTCTTATCAATCTTATTAGTGGACAGTCTTATCAATAATAACGCTGTCGTAAGTGATTATACAAGTCCCGACACAGATACGGAAGGGACTGAATTACTCTCTGACAGCAACTGATAATATACAGTACACTGGTAATTATCACAGCTTCTATTTTTATTTTTGTTTCAAATAAACTTCACTTTTTTAGTTTGTTGCGATTTTTTAAAGGTAAATAAAAAGAGCTATTAACTGGTGTTATAATAAAATATTTCACTGTCTGTTTGACACAGTCACACAAATTGTATTTTGGTCAGGACAAATTATTACAATTTAATGTGTTTATACAGCATCAACATTATATGTACCCTGTCTGTACTGCTTGTGTCAGAGTGACACGCCTCTAATTCAAGCAGCAAACAGCGTGTTAGATGTGCCACGGCTGTTTGTATACATCAGGGTTAAACTAAGAAAAATTAGTACACAGCAGTGGCGGCTGGTGGTTCCAAATTTTGGTGGTCGCAGTTGTTAGTTGAGTGGATGGGAGAGGGGTTAAAAGACCATAAACCATCATAATCTCAGTTGTACAAAATTATTACTGTAATTTTATAACCTCAAACAACGGATAACGCTTACCTTGAACCAACGTAAACACTATACCTGACATAACTTATAAATCAAGAAGGCTGTGCTGATTTCATGACACAACTAATTTGGGCTACAACGCTACTAGCGGAGCGTTGCAGAAAATTTGCAACCACTAAGCTTACGTTGCGAACATAGGGCAATTGTGAAGACTAACGTACGTTCTCCCATAGTTTGTGTAGTAAGCTCTGCCATATACTGTTGAAGTTGCAAACGGCCTACGACCACCAGCCTGTGCGCCACATTTGACTTGTACGCGAACATCGCCGCATACAATCTAATACTGTTTCCGTTGAAATTTATGACACTTTTAGCTGATTAATGTTTTCGTATATTATTTTATAGTTTACTTATTCTATATTGGTGGTTACGCAAACGCTGCGACCATATCACCAGCCGCCACTGGTATACAGATAATACGTCAGGAATATTACAGCACGATTATATGCAGAGACATAGTTAGATTGGATTCGAGAGTGGTACTGTAAACACTAATGACCTATAAACTTTTATTAATTGCCAAAATATGATATGAACAAAAACGTTTCGGCAATCATGTGTCCGGAGGGACTTACAGAAGCCTATAGCCTATATATATATAGGTGTTTGCAAAGCCGTGCGGAGGTAACAGAGTGAGGATGGGAGGAAATGAGTTAATGGATCTCTGAACACGCATAAGGGACGTTTTTGTTACGTTGTTGGTTTAATGAGAATTCATGGACAGTCGGTATTTTGTTGTTGCACGCGAATTTGTTTCTTGCTCCATTGCCACTGTAACAGAGACACACGCACGCACGCACAAGTTTTTCCAGCACAGTTTGTGTGAAATTACATTCTCGTCCGCGACGTCACAAGAAACACACTTAGTGGTTGAACTCCACAGCGTAGTTCTAGTCCGATTTAATCTCTCTCTCTCTCTCTCTCTCTCTCTCTCTCTCTCTCTCTCTCTCTCTCTCTCTCTCTCGCTCTCTCTCTCTCTCTCTCTCTCTCTCTCTCTCTCACTCACTCACTCTCCTTTTCACAATGCACTGGTAATATTGTATATTCCTGCCATCTCATCAAAACCGTTTCATCCTCTTTAAGTATTGCACCATTTTTACGTTTACGGTACGGAAACATATGCCGTAGCAAACCCTGGTTAAGTTATCACGAGACAGATATTTTAATGTGCTTTTATTTGTTGACTGCTTGTATTTCAAAATACAGAATCTGCTTTACAAAAATCTGTTTTTAAGCGTCAGCAGATTTGCAAACAATACAATATGAAAATCTCCACGATAAAAACAAAGGTAATGATATTTCGAGGCAAGCAGCCAAAAAGAACAAAATGAATATTAATGATCGAATACCAGAACAGGTAACCAATTCTAATTATTTGGGAAATGATATTGGCTATGATAGGAATTATGATGTCGATGTTAAGTTAAGAAAACGATCTGTGGGACAATCAACCGTATTTTGAGAAACAAGGAACGTCGGAATTGAAAGTCCTTGTACTGTCCTATGGGTGTGAATTATGGACATCAACCAAGGAAAAGACAGTAAAATACAGGCCTCGGAAATGGCGTTCTTACGAGGAGTTAAACGGTGTTCCAAAATAAAACTTATAGTTTTACCTTATTTCCTTTCCACCTTGCGATTTCGTTATATGTCATACACGACATGTTTCGGGAAACGTGTTCCCATCTTCAGGTTTAAAAACTTTTCGTTCTCACATGAAGAACTTGTCAACGTAAATAAAAACTTTTACTAACATCATTAAAAACACATTACATTAATAACGTACCGCGCAAAGAATCAGTGCTCACTGTTCGGGTTCATAATTGCAACTGTTGATTTCTCATTTGTCT
Organism: Magicicada septendecula; assembly: GCA_034769895.1. Classification (NCBI taxonomy): domain Eukaryota; kingdom Metazoa; phylum Arthropoda; class Insecta; order Hemiptera; family Cicadidae; genus Magicicada; species Magicicada septendecula. Next base: position 15,726,039 of record CM068370.1, read on the forward strand.
ATAATCTGATAAACATGTTGTAACGCAGTATCGTACAAGCTGTTCGAGTTAAACGACAATTGATCGTTGAGCACTAGGTTTTTTTGTGTTCTCGACGCTTTGTAGATTTCGAATTCTTCTAAAGCGCTTCTAAAGTGTTCTAAACTTGACCGTATAAAGAACGAGGCCATAAGAGAAGAGTTTCAAGTTTTTAACTTGAATGGAAAATAAAAAGGTTATTAACAACGGTGGAAAGGACACTTAAAAAAAAGAATGTCAGATTCCGTACTGGCCAAACAAGTTTGGAAGTACAAACCTATAGGACACAGGTGTGTGGATAGACCCAGGAAGAGATGGCTGGAGGATCTTTGAAGGCGGAACAGGCAGAACCTTGCGTATACCGTGTCGTGAAGATGATGATGGTATCTTTACACGCACATAATTTTTGTCTGGTCTCTTGCGTTTTGTTCTGATTTTTTTTTTTTTTTTTTTTTTTTTTTTTTTAGAAGGGAGATAAACTAGAATGCTCCAACTACAGTCCTATAACGTTACTCAACGTTGCTTATAAAGTACTATCAGGTGTAATATACAACAGGTTAGTAGAATATGCGTAAGAAATATTAGGAGAATACCGATGTGAATTGCAACTAATCAAATACCACCTTTCGGGTAATAAAATTGTCGGGTATCGTTCCGCCGTAACTGTTTCACAACACGCTGTCGCTTTATGCGTGCTGAAGAAGATCGCCGAGGCTGGGATTCGAAACGTTGCCGATGGTGTCGCTGCTACATAACAACCGATGGTGTCGCTGCTACATAACAACCGATGGTGTCGCTGCTACATAACAACCGATGGTGTCGCTGCTACATAACAACCGATGGTGTCGCTGCTACATAACAACCGATGGTGTCGCTGCTACATAACAACCGATGGTGTCGCTGCTACATAACAACCGATGGTGTCGCTGCTACACAACAACCGTCCACGACCTGACAGCCCGGTTTTTAATCATTTTGATAACACTGACAGCGGCCGTGCGAGCTTAACACGAAAATTAGTATTGTAATTTGTTTATTTTGTTGGTAGTTTTATGTTTGTTATAAACGGTCAGTTTTTACCATACACCTCACGGATTAAGATTAGATAAGCCATCATCTTCAAGGATTAAACCAAGGACGGTTTGTTCCGGTCTCAAACAGGCAAAGGTTAGAGCTGGTCACTCCAGCGCTTCACCGGACGTCCCACACCTCTCCGTCGCCTCGGCTTATAGTTCCATAGTTGTTTGGGGATGCGGCAGTCATCCATTCGGCAAAGATGTTCCCACCAATTCAGCCGACACTGGGCGATCCTGTCGCGTGTACTCATAATTTCAATAAATAATTGCTTACCGAATCCGTCGAGTGACTTACTTGTAATTTCGGTTAACTTGACGCGTTTCGAGGCATCTTCAGAATAATTTCTCTTTAAAGAACGTCAGACATTAAGATCAAAATATAATAAATTAAAATTAAAATCAATAGTTAAAACATTAAAGCATCAAAAATATTAAAACACACTAAAAACACATAGGAGCACGCACTGTCACACTATGATGTGTTCGCGTTGCGTTTATAGCCGGTGTACACCGTCGAGATGCTACTTGCGCACTGACTGTCCGAGTAAACTGTTATCTGTGCAACGCATCTTGTATCCCAATGGCCGTGTCGTACAAGGGATTTGACTTGAAGTTGAGTTGATCGTTTAATATGAATCCGCCGTCTTGTGAGTTGTTCGTCTTTTTACACTGTTTGAAGGCCTTATAAATTTCGAATTCTTCTAACGTGTCCATATATCTGCCTTTTTTGCAAATGTGTAATGGTTTAAAGTTGGTGTCAAAATCGGTGTAGTTATGATTGTTATTCACGAGGTACGTGCAAAGTTGGATTTGATATTATGGATGTCGTTTTTTGGTAAATGTTCTTGGAAGCGTTTTTTGAACGCTCTGCCCGTTTGTCCGATATAAAAGCTGTTGTAATCGTCGCACTGGATTTTATAGACACCTGTCCTCTGTTTTATTGGTTTGGCAGATTTATGGTGAAGAATTTTCTTAATGTTGTTGATTCAGGGCAATAAAACTTGTTCCAGGGCAGTACCATCTATAACAATTTTCGTGGGATCAGTTCCACGAAAAGCCATCACCTTGGTCTTAAGTGTGATATTTGCAATCCACAGTCTTTGCAGAGTTGATTTAACAAATGTATGCCCATCTGCAATCTGTTTTCAGAATAGCCTGATCATCAGAAAAATAAGTTGGTACGAAATAAACATGTAGACTTCACTTCGTGTGGTCCATTAGAAACAACTACTACGATTCTATTCTCTATATTATCTGGTACACTGAGCTATTCATGGGATGATAATAATAATATTAATAATAATACTGAACAATAGACCTTGGATAATGTTGATTAATGATTGTCGGTTAACGTTGTCACATTATGACTTGGGTTAGTGTCCCGTATGTTAACTCACCCCACATCATACGTCCACAGTCTGCCAATAAGATTTATGCGTGTCTCACCGTGCACCTTGTATTACGAATTCATGACAGTGGAAACCAATGTGCGTACGAAGGAATTATTATGTTAATACTGTAACAGATAAAAGGACAAGATCTGTGTCATTATCACAGACAAAGTTTACTTACATTTAATTTTAAAACGAATTATTCGCTTGTGAAAAATTGTCCGCAGTTAAACTATGTCGCTGTTTTCACCTTTGATCGACGTTTCGACATCTCCTTTTTTTCCTCCCCTGCCTCTTTATTCTCGTGCTGCATCATGATATTTGCTCGCTTCAGATTACTCCATGCTTACTTTTGCCAGTTGGAGTGCCGGTGAATTCTGAGATGTTTTACAGTGTTTTGAGATGATAAATAGTTGGAAAGGTTAGGATAGGATAGGTTAGGTTAGGTTAGGTTAGGTTAAATTAGATTAGGTTAGGTTACGTTACGTACGTTAGGTATGGGTGAGATGAGAAAAAGCGATGCAAACATTTGAAAACACAGGCAAGAAGGAAATTGAAAGAAATATGGATAAGAAACCCACGTTCTTCTCCGTAAACCGCCTTACACCACCTGTAACTCTGAAGGATTAGCTTAGCTTAGGTTGTGTTAGGTTAGGTTATGTTAGATATGTGTGAGATGGGAAAAAGCGATGGTAACATCCGAAAACACAGAAAAGAAGGTGATGGAAAGCAGTATGGTTCGTTTCCACAAACCGCTTTACACCATCTATAACACTGAAGGATTAATTCACACAAGTAGGGGGAAACTGACAGTTCTACCCCGGAAGTGACGTCACACGGGGGGAAATTCAAAAATTGTAGTGGTGGGGGTAACCATGCGGTAGTTGGCTTTCGGCCATGTTGTCGTCGGCCAGCCTAAAGTGGGGTAATGTGTGCGTTGATTGGCGGAGGCGTGGCTATGTTCGCCGTTTGCCGTTCGCCGTTCGCCGTTGACGTCGTCGTTGACGTCGTCATCGTCGCTGGGCGGCGGCTTGATGGCCGCCCGTCGTGGTGTGTCGGCGGCGGCCATGTTGGAAAATCGGCGATGTTGTCAAGTGGTGTAAGAGTGTAGTGGTTAAGGTACTGCCGGGTTGTCGATTCGTGCATGTGTTATAGTGTATGGTTATGTATATGTAAGGGGTTTTTCCGGAAGTTCGGCCATGTTGGAAAAGCGTCGGTGTTGCCAACTGTTGTCGGCTCGGTGTTATAGTGTACGGGTTGAATATATAACTGCCGCCATTGTTGCCAACTCAGTGTTATAGTGTACTGGTTTCGTATATATTTACACTGCCGTGCCGATATCGTCGATGTTGTGTATATGTGTTAAGTAAATGTATAAACAGATTGAAAAAAAACATGGTTACTCCCACCACCACAATTTTTGAATTTCCCGTCGTGTGACGTCCAGCAATGAACTGTCAGTTTCCCTGTAAGAAACACACATGATATGGTGGAGTTATTTTTTACAACAGAATGCTGACAGACCACTCGTTATTACTGATGTGTATGTAATATAATAGGGACAAGCGGTAGTTGGCTCCCACATGCATTTTTTTGAATGTAGCAGTTGACTCCCACGTGCATTTTGCAGCTGTCTAGACATCTGTTTAGCGAGTCGCTAAATTAATTGCATCCGGCTGTCTGAGCGTAGAATTAATTGCCGCCATCTGTTAGTTGTCGCCGTCTGTCTGAGCGTATAATTAATTGTCGCCGTCTGTCTGAACATATGTTAATGTTGGGTGTGAACGAATTTAAAGGCGTACATAAATTATTGTGTGAACAAGCCAAGCTAAGTGTGCATTGCAGCTGTTACTTTTTTTGTTGATGATGTAATCGGCTCCGTCTGTATTACCATCTGTTTATCGCAGCGTGTGAACGTGGTCGTACATAAATTTTTTTTTTTAATAACAGAACAAACAGGATGTCTGACACCATCTGTTATCACAGCGTGTGGGAATTAGAACGCAGACCGAGCTAAGTGCGTGTTCATGACTTTGTGTGTGGGAGCTTTTTTTGTTGTTACCATCTCTTTCGTGCACATCCTTGAAATACTATATATAAGCCTGTACGAACTGCTCTCCAAGGCACATAGTTCGTCGCGAGACTCAACTGGAACTTGTATAAGGTCAGTTTGATTTTTAAATATTCTTTAATTTCTAAAGTATATTATAATCATACACTTATTGTTTAATAAAATTGATTTTTTTTAGAATAGTGTTAATGTTCCAAGGAATTGTGAAATTAATAAAACAATAAAAAGTTTAAAGCAATACTGTTTAATTACAAATAATTAAAATACATGTAATCAAAATATATTACAATTTAAAATACATAATATGTAAACGCACACAGTAGTGAAAGTAATCAAAATATATTACAATTTAAAATACATAATATGTAAACGTACACAGTAGTGAAAATTACAAAATGTAAACATGTGCACTATGACATGACAAATATGTACAAAAAATGAAATAAACACACACAGTAGTGACAATTAAAAAAAATACAATTGTATACAATTATATCAAATGAATTATGTGTAAGCACATTATTTTAAATATTATTGGTAAACGTGTGCAATGACAATTATGTACAAATATATTTGTTAATTCTGAAGATGTCTAAAGTGTACAACATGTAAGCCTTGTTTTATTATCTAGGCATAATCAAATGAAATATGTGTAATCACATATATTATTTATAATTAAATGAAATAGAACTAAGTACATGTTAATATATATATATATATATATATATATGTAATCGTACGTGACAAATGAAGATGTCCATTCGATACTACTGTACAATTTCTACTATGTAAGCTCTATCCTTTTCTCCGCGATAAATTAGTTGCAGCGAGCACGGTAATAAATTTTTTAATTCCTCATCTTCAAAAACACCTGCGTATCTCTTTGGTAGATATACACGATATTTTAGTCTAGGGTCTTTGTAATCTTGAAGAGTGACGAGTACAGTTTTACCGTATTTTGCGTCTATATTTTGCATTTCTTCTATCGGATATTTTACACCGATTATCAATTCCTTTATTTTTTTATACTCGATTGCGCTAATAGTAGCAAACTTTTCAGTGATTGATGCCATTTTAAAATAAAGAACTTATAATAATTTGCGGCACGTCTCTCAACGAATGAACGAATAACGCTTGTGCGCAGTGGAATATATAGGGAGGTAGTTGTGGAGGTGGAAACCGGAGAGGGGGAAACCACTCAACGCACAGTAAGCGTTTATTTTTAACCGTGTGAACAGGTCACGAGTTGATTTCTCACGGGTCGATGGGTAGGTGGGGAAGAGGGGAGTCGGTTATTTTTTTATACGTCTAGACAGCACTTGTGCTTGTTCGAACATGTCGTCGACGTTAATTTATTTTTAACTGTGTGAACAGGATGCAACTTGATTTCTCACGGTTCGATGGGTAGGTGGGGAAGAGGGGTGTCGGTTATTTTTTTTATACGACTAGACAGCGGTCGCGCTTGTTTGAACACGCTAATTTATTTTTAGACAGATGATGTAATCGATAGAAAGGCGACGACCGTTTTTTTTTTTTTATGTAAGCGCTAAACAATAATTTTAGTAATTTATCAGAAACGTATTGGCTATTCTAAAATCTGACACAACCCACTCGCGTAAAGCGTGTACTCTACTATTTGTACATATTTCCGGACATAAGCGTTGCGTGAGACAGGCTGTTCCGTGTATTGATTGTAATTGATCGAGTTTGGGACAACCGAAATCTTCTAAATTTATAATATTAAAATGCACGATACGCTTCTGTAGAAATCTTTTTTTTTGCAATCCTTTTACGAACACGAAGTTAAAAGGAAACGTATACTTTTCTAATATCGGTACAAGATGTTCGTACGATGTGTCCCCGTCCGTCCACGTTAGTCCATGATAATGGTCTGTTAACCATCTGTTTGTCCTCACATGTTTGTGATTCGAAACAATCGTCTCTACTGGATGTGTAAATATCCAATGCCTGCTGGCAAATGCAGTGACGTCCATAACGGCTAGTTCCTTAACGAGTTCGTTTCCATCGTTGTCGATAAAACAGTGAAAATCAAGTATGACTGCTAGTTTATCCTCGCACATCCTTTTTTCGTTATATACAACGTGTTTGGTTTTACTAGGAACGTTGCAGATCCGTCCGTCTTACGGAACAGACACGTTGTATATTGTGAAACGCTCGTAAAGAATTTGTTCGGAACGTTTATTTTGTACTTTATATTTTCGTCACGGATCAGTGCAACAAATTTACGTGTCAGAACGTTGTATACAAAAATTTCTATAGGGTACAGTACTGTATGCTTTAAGTCACTGCAGCGTATGTACTCGTACGGAGATAGCAGCTCCATGCGTCCGTCTTCAACGCGTGCTGTTCAAACACTGAGGTATGCGATATTAGCGGAGGTTGTATAAAACACTTTTGTCACAGCAGCATATATATTTTCAAACCTGGTGTTCAATAGACGCGTGAAAAAACTAGAAATACGCTCTCATGTAAGCAGTGTATGCGGTTCTACATAAGGGACAATTATGTAGGGTTATGGCGCAATTCACACATGTAATAAAATGTCGACAGGGAATAAGTACAACTTCCACGTTTTGTGTGTAACAGACTTTGCACAGCGTATCACGATTCGAGCTTTCTTCTACGTTTCTTATATTCTCCTTGATCGTGTCGGTGCGTTGTTCGTTCTTTGCTGTCACTGCTACAGCTGTTGGTGCTTGCGCCTCGGTAACGCGATACCCAGTGCCTTGAGGATAAAATTTTTATCTTTCATTAACATTACGTAAGAGCACGCAGGAAAATGTCGTGCGTGTTCCATCCAAGCATATTCTCCACGTTCCCATTTGTTTAATCCGCCTCCACAGCAAAAACAAATCACTCTATCGTTGCATCCGGTGTAAAAGAAACCCGCTTCTGATAATTCTTTAGGTGTTATCGTTAACGATACAGGCCATTCTTTAAAACTCTTTAAACGGTTTTCCAAGTTTCTGTAACGCGGGTACGGAGATGTGATTTTTTGAATTAAGATGACCTGTACTTCTTTATCGTCCGGTGATAAGGACTTGATTGATGTAGTCGTTGCCGCTTCACCGCATTGTTTGAAATAGCGGTTGTTGCTGTTGTGATTGATATCGTCAACATAGATATCGTGTGAAAGCATCTTGTACGTCCACTCACGACTCGTGCTGATGAAACACTGAGCGAAGAATAGTTCAAACGATGAGAATCGTTTTCCCCCTCCACAAAAATAAAATACACGAAAATTGATTACATTACATTCTATTTACAATAAAATAAAAATACATGAAAATTGATTACATTTTTTTAATTAAAAATTACATTCTAAAAAAGCAAAGTTCTATTTACAGTAAAAAAAAAAACATTAATATATAGTAAGCGTTTAATTGTGTCTGCGCACCGTGTTGGATAACGGAGTGTACACATTTATTGAATCATGCAGTATCAAGCAGTAGGCCGCTGTCTGAGCGGGGAAATTGGTCGATGACTCGAATTCCAATCTGACGTCGACTGGTGATGACTTGAGCGATTCGTCCTGTCTGCTACAATCGAAGACGAATAACGGTGCTTTTGCTATGAACTCTGTAGGTGTTAGAAGTACGTTGGGTTGACTTCTGTGGTAGTACGATTTTTGAAATCGTGTGTACATGTCGTACAGCAATGCGTAACGTCCGTTATCGATATCCAGGTTCAGGTTATCGTACGGGTAGTATTTGTCGTTCAGAAAGAGTCTCGCGTTTGTCACATTGCAGTGATCGAATTCGTCTGCGTGTTTTTTCAGATTGTTTTTTCTGCCGGTCTGAAAGGTGAGTATCACGTACCGCGGTTTCTCCAGTTGTGTAGTTGTTTTCACCGTCCAAGTCTGTCTGTCGGTCGTTGGTAAAGCCCGGTACTCGTGCAGTTCCCAACTACGTAAGAATAGCGGTAGGTCCTTGCGTATGATATCCAACAATCGTATCCGTACTTCGTTGTTCACGTACACGAACGGAATCATCCAAGAGATTTTGGTCAGTTCTATATCGGCGTTAGCGGGCGCATCCGTGGACGAGAACAAAGCGTTAACGTTGCTGGAAGTGCGCAACAGTATAAGTTCCTGTTTCATGTTTAAAATAACATGCGTGAAATCCTCAGCGAATCCCATCAGCATCCTCAACGGTATGCAAAAGTTGAATTCCTCGTGTTGGCCGGTCGGTGTTATCTCGTTAGCTGTAGGAGCAACCCAACCGGCGTTTTGCATCGAAACAATGTCCTGCTTGCCGGCAGATAGCGTGGTTTTAATAGTGGACGTGATGCCGACGCTTTTGGTACGATCCACTTCCACACCAGCCAGTTCGTAACGGATTTCTTCGAAGAGAAACGCGATCGCGTTGTTGATCATTTTCACGTTCACACTACCGGTGCTGTCGGTCTTTTTGCTCAATTTGCCTTCAACGTACAGGAAACTTTCCATCGGTAAAGTGAAGACTTCCTGTTGCAGTATAGGTATGCGTATCTCATCGTTATTTCCGTATCGTGACGCTGACGCGTACGGTGCATGAGGATGATATTCGTAATGCGTGATGTTGTCTTCGAAGAATGGTCGACGTTCAACCGATAAGACGATACCGCTGTCCGCCATATTACTTGTTTTTCTTGACTTTGAATCCTAGTGAAATCAGGTAGCGTCGGTTAGTTGCTGTTAACCGTGTCAACGACGAACGTCTACTGATACCTTTTCCAAAAGTGTTGACCTCTTTTATCTCGTGGTGCGAGCCGCCGCCGCCACCGCTCTTCATCACGGGGGTATCGGTGAAATAAATTCCCATGATTACTACACACGTTTCAAATGTATACGTGCGGTGATGACTTCGCCTTGAAAATTCACAATATCACCGTCCTGATCGTGTACGGACAGTGTAACGTTACGCAAGTGTAGTACGTTAAGTGGAAAATAAATGACGTTTCTAGGCGTTTCTACTATCTTGAATCCTGGCTCAATCGTCGGATAGAACGAGTGCAGTATATGCTCGTTTCGTCCCGTCTTGTACGAGCCTTGTACAGCGTTACACCTTATCTCCAAAACGTTCACTTTGTTAATGTTTACAGGCACGTCCGACGTGTGTAATATATACGCTTCTAATTTTCGGTTCTTGGAAAAACCCAACATGGTACCGATCGTGTGTTCCGTACATCCGAAATCGATATCGTATGAACAATAAATTTCACATTTCAACGTGTTGTTGTTGGGTCGTAGAGAAAATTTTGGGTCTGCTAGTTCTTTCTTCAGGTATGTTTCGATATCGCTGATTTCGTACACACCGGTCGGTATATTGACGAGTTCTAACGTTTTACGTGCTCCCTTTAGTACGGGAAAGACGTTGTTTCTTCCGCTTTCCACGTTCGGTATAGAGTTGTACGTGGTAAAGTCCAGCAGTCCCGCGTACCATTCACCGTTCGTCAGTTCAAGCGGTGGAAAAAAGTCACAAACCAGTGCGCTTGGATCCGTTCCTGTGACGGTGACCGTAAGCGAAGACATCTTGTCGTTTACTGATCGTTCGATGTCAAAAACTCTAAACATAAATGTCCGCAGATGACCGTGTTCGATGGCTGTTTCTGTGCGTAATTGTAATGAACGTCGGTCACGTTCGATCCAAAGTACCGTATTAGCTCGACAGGAGGGCGCAGATTGCCGAATCCATCAAAGTACCAGACTCTGTCGCCTCGCTTCTTGTAGCATACCCAGTGCGTGCCCGGTCCGGTAGCGTCGTCCAGATTCACGATCGCGCTTTCGTTCTCCCACGGTGATGTACTAGGAAGTGCGTCGCGCATGTACACGCCTCTGAAATAAGGTATACGCAATAGTTTCGTGTACTCATAAAGATCTCGATCGGACAACGGACGCACGGGTATTTTGATTAGTTTTTTCGGTACGGTCGAAGGTATAGTCCTGAAGCCTTTTTACCACCGGCCCGTCTTCGTCGACGTCCTGTCCCAGTTGTCGTTGTCCTCCTCCTCCTCTTCCTGATTATCGTGCGTCGAACCGGCTTGCGTCGTCTGGTGCGACGTTTACGCACACCGCCACCGCAGCATAGCCCGCTGCCTAACGCTGATTTCGCCTTCATCGCTGCTGCTACGGCTGCTGCGTACGCTCTTTCACTGATGCCGGAATTCAAAGCTTTCACTCGTTCCCACGCTTTACCGGCTAGCACACGATCCGCTACACGTCGTCGTTCGTTGTCCTTGTACTTGCTGTAAGCGATATCGTGTTCACGACAAGCTTCGTCCAACTCGTTGATTCCTCGATCACCGCTAGCCAATCTCTGCTCTAGTTTCGTTCCAGGTCCACAGAACCTGTAACCGGGCAGATGTAGTTCCACCGGTAATACGTCCACCGCTCGATTGATCAGTGTAGGTACTGACTTCGCAACGAATGGTACCGCGCTTTTAACTATTTTTCCGATAAGACCACACCCTCCCTTTTTTTCCGGCTACGTAGTTCGTACATGACTACTGTTTCGCTTGTTCTCGATAAAGGGATCTCCAATCGTGCTCGTCCTTAGATTTGTCCAGATCACTAATCAACTCGTTCGTCTCCGCCTTGTTCGTAAGTAGTAAGTCCGCCTCTTCGGCACCAAGTGAAGTACGCGCTGCGTGCTTATGCAATTTATAGATATACGATACCACTTTCTCCCAACGATGTTGGAACACTTTTGCGAGTTTGTACGTTTCTCTCTTCGCGTACCGCTTCGCCTCCTCCAATTGACGTGCGTTCACCGCGTCCGTAGCCCGTGCGCCACCGTCGCCGACGTTTAGAATAGTCTTTCCTTGTGCGTTGAAATAAGCGTCGTTTACCGCGGTTATCGTGTGTCGGTTCAAAAATTCCAAATTCACCGCGTCCTTGTTGTTGACTGGTGGCGCTAACTGTGTTATCCGCACGTTGCCGACCATTAGGTTAGAGTTCGTATCCTTCGGTATGATTTTCGAGTCCACGTATACTTTGGTCGCAGCATCTCTCGCACGAATCGGTTCCCTCAGAGACTGTATGCGATGGTCCCGCGCGTCGACGACAGCTCCGTTCTTCTTGTTCGGTACCAGCTGTGTGAAACGTAAGCACGAGTAGTCTACGTACTGCTTGTTGACAGCGTCCCCGAGATCGACGGGAGCGCCGACGTTGACGAGCTTACGACCTTTCGCGTCTATTCCTTGCGTCGTCGTCGACGACGGATCGTCGGCAAACAGACAGTGGTCACGCACGAAGCGCAGTGGAACGGCATCGTTACCGTCTTGCGGTTCGCCCAAGTTGTGTATTTTTTCCCCGCTACGTCGAAGTGCCCGTCCTCGGTCATCGAGATACCAATATCCTCCCGTAGACTGCGACGCGTCTCCCTTCGCGCTCTGACAGCGCTCTGGTGTCTGCCGAACTTGTCAACACTCATCTTGTGAATGATGCGTCTCGTCCGTTGTTCACGGCATTTATACGTACTCGCGTAATAAATCGATTAGTTTTGATACGATCGTACTGTCTATGCATTTTATTCCGACAACGGAGAGTCCGTCGCTATGTTTTCCTTTTACGATCGTATTTAGAAATTCATCGTACACGTATACGCGTGCGTCTTTGAAGAAATAAATCTTTCCGTCGATGTATCGGAACGCACTGTCGACGGCTTCTGGTAAGCCGACAAAACGATCTTTAACGTATCCGTGTTTCTTGATCGTGAACGTGCACTCGTCTATTTCGCCGTAATACATATCGTTGTACAACAGAAGAGTTCGACCCGTGTACGTGTGTATCGCGGCGTTTATTTTCGTCATCGTGCGAACACCGAGTTTTGTGATCGAACGCGGATACCCGTTCAGCGGTTGCAGACTGTGTATATCGAACATGTATACGTAGTTGTCTATGAAGAGCACTACTTCTTCGGTTCGCGGTCTCTGGTACATCGCTGAAACGTTGGTGAACGTCAACGGTAAGAAAGTCAACCAATCCGTCAACAGAAGCGGTGACGACGGACTCGATCGCTTCGACTCGAGATCCAATGTCCACAAAAAGTTATCGTGCACAATATACAGGTGTCTGTTGATTATTAAAAATTGATTAACGTTCTTTAGCCGACATAAATCCGTCGTCCGAACGGTGTCGTTCGTTGTCGTCGCTGTCGTCGTTGACGTCGTCGTCGTAGCTGGCGGCGGCGGCGGCGGCGGCTTCCCGTACAAGCGTTGAATGCCTTTTATATCGTCGTCTCTCAGGTCGAGCGGACCGTCCGAGCGTGGTACGTAGAACGGGTACATGATCGAATCCTTCTCGAGGGAATGAGACAGTCCTAACGCGTGTCCGATTTCGTGCGTTAACACCTGAAGAAAACTGGTCTGATCGTCCGGTATTTCGGTTGCGTTCGTATAATTCCACGATTCGTAGTAGTCCATGTGTATTTCGGTAGTGTTATACGGTAAATCGGGCGGGTAGTAAGCGTGAGCGAGTATACCTCCTCGCCCGTCCAAATCGTACCCGCAGATCGTGCACCTGGAAGTCAGACACCTGTGTTTAAAATATTTCATAGCAATGACCATGTCGGCGTTTATGTCGTTGGGTCGATATTCGAATTCCAGGTTCGAATGTTTCTGCCATACAGCGAACGCTTGTCGTGACGCTTCTATAGCGCTGGCGCTACCGTGAAAGAACCGCCACGACAAACGTCTCTTGGCCCACGGTGTTCGTAAGGTGTACGACACGAAATCTTCGTTACCGCATCTCCGCGCACGCATCAGATTCATCGTTTCGTTGTTCAATTCTCCATTTACGGTTAAATTGTAATTCACTTGAAACGTGCGAAGGTAGGCGTCCATATCGATGGTGGCGTTGTCCGTGAGTCGTAAACTATCGTCGGGCACGTATCCGTATCGCACCAAGTAATCTATAGCGAAATCAACATCGTTAGCGTTAACACTCGATGCGACAACGGCACTTGTGCACACGATAATAAACAGTAGCACGATATCCATGTTGTCACAACCAAACGTGGAATGTCCCCGGCGCATGTACGACAGTATTATTTATACACTTTATCGGCTTTCAGAATCGAATAGGGAGCACATCGACTACTTTCGACCCTTGTGAATCCTTGATTCCATCACGACGATGCTGCTGCTGCTAATGTCAGATGATGATATATACCGCTCTTATTATACGATTATGCCTGCTTCACGTAGTGCTTCCACTATGGAGACGATTTCGTTCGTGTGCCCACTGTTTCCAACACGTTGTGATGCCATTAACAGTCGCAATCTGTCCACCAGTTCGTTCGGATCGTCCCAGTGCACGTAATCGATTTTGTCTTTTTTTCTCGTTAACGTCATATACGATGTATCAATATTATTATGCCCCTGTCCTGTACGTTTCGGTGGAAACAGTTGCGATATTATTCGTTTATACTTTACACCTCTGTTCGCGTTCACCTGTGCGTTCGCTAAGTAATACTGCTTATGCGCGTTGGTGTTACGCAGTATATCTTTGTACGCTTTCAGATCTGATTCCTTGTAAATATTTTCATTAGGATGCTTCATGAACACTAGTTCGTAGAGTCCTGGTGTACCTTTGTATCGTTTACCGTTGATAAGAATCGTATCGTCCGTATCGATTTCGAACTGTGAATCACCGATCATCCATTTTCCGTTTTCGTGTCTTACACCGTACGTATAGTCCATCAGACGATCGCGTTCGGACGAAACGATCATACGCATGTACTTGTTCGCTAATGATTCACTGTCGTATTTGTCCTGAAAATATCTACGCGCTTCACGTCTTCCTTCCGGTGTGTCTAGCATTTTTTTCAATGTCGCCCTCATCATCATCATCACCATCATCATCGTCCAATGTTTCGGCTATCACAGGCGTTTTCAGGAAACGCGGTGGCTTCGTTCGGGAACGAGATGGTGTTCCCGCATCGATTTTACTAATTGCACCTGTCGGATCCTCTTCCTTCTCCTCTTCCTCATCCTCTTCACGTTTCATCTTTTTCACTCTTGAAGGCTTTTCATTTGTTGATTTACGTTTCTTTTCAAGCAACGCTTGCGAAATATTTTGTAACGGTTCTAGAATCGGTTTGTAACTTTTGGATAACGATGCTTCTTCTTCACGAATCCCATGTTTTAACGCACGGTATTTCTTCCGTATATCATCACTGATCGTGTCGATATCACGTGCTAGTCGTTTCTTCTTGTCGTCCATCTCGATAAACGGCAGAACATCAACTAAAGTCGTTGACAGCAGGTCATGTGTATTTAGCTGAACGTGTGACTTTTTTTTGTTTAATCGTTAGGTGCGACTACTATGAAACGGTCAAAACCGACTCTATACCTGCCAGCGTCGATAGAAGAATCCTTGTCCACAACGAGAAAGCCGTAACGATCTTTCCACGCCTCAGCGCACATATTCTTAAACGTGTCATATTTCATGTCTGTGTTGACGTGATCGTTGTACGCATGTTTCAAGTTGCGATCGTCCTGTTTGACCAACACTATTAGATTGGCATTGTCACGAACCAACTGTTTTGGCACTTGACTGTACGTCTGACAAAGGTAAAACGCGTCCACACCGCTGTGTCGTCCCATAGAGAAATACTTACGTATGTTGTGTTGCCTTTCGCAAGACACGTCATCGAACACCATAATAGAATTGGGATCGACCTCGTCGGGAGGTGGTACCTCTTCGTTATCGTTGTAGGCGTGATAACCCATTCCTTCGTCGGAAAGTCGTGTCATCAGGGTCTCCAGCATCTGATATTTGGGTTGAAATAGTGATTTAGAAAACACGTATAAGTTCGCGAATCTCAATCCGTTTACATCGAACAACAGGTTGAACATGACGTTTGTCTTTCCGCACGCGGAAGGTCCGCAGATGATCGAACGAACGGTATCGGACAGAAGACGTCCGTGTTTACGTTTTTTTCTGCCACTCCCACCATCGTCGCACAATTTCGAATAGTCCACGTCCTGTATTTTTAGTCTGTGCGCTTGTTGCAATATTTTCATGTTGTCGTTCTACGCCCAGTCTATTTAATAGTCGCACTATATCGTAGCAGTCGGTAGATATGTAACTGCATACACATGTGTCCGGACCCGTTTCACAGTTCGGATCCGACCAAACACATTCTTTGTAGTGATCGAATCCGGTGCCGGTTGGTACTATTTCGCTGAGTCGGAACCTCGTCACGCGATTGGTAACCCGTTGCCAGTACTCGTACACTGTCAAGATCCTGCGCATGCGTTCAACGTCGTTTGCGGTCGTGTTCACGATGTACTCATCGTAACCAGGATGTGACACAATGTCTTTTACACTGTACACAGCGCGCATGTTGTCATCGTAACGCATCGACGCATACTAGTTCTATTTCCTCGAGTCGAATCGTTGTTATACCAAGTTCTTCTTGTGTATCCACGAATCGTGTTTACCATCGAATCCTAACCATCTGACTTTCACACGATCGCCTTTACGTTGTACGATCTTTTCTACCAAGTACACGTCACCAACGTTCGATTTACTGATTTCGTGTTCATAAAAACCACCTTTCAACACTTCTCCTGTATGATCCTTTAGCGAATAAGTGACGGGTACGCTGCCGGTACGCACTGTGTGAACGAGGAATATCTCGTTTGTCCAATTCGGTGTGTATCCTTTAGCGAACGTCATTTTGTGTTTGCTTATACGCACACGATCGCCTACTTTGAACTTCGGTCGTTTATAATCGATGCTCCTCGCTGTGTTCACACGAATCCTGCGTAACACTGTACGTTCGTTGGATTCGTTCACCTGTTGTGGTTTCATTCCAATCGTTCTGTGCACAGTGTTGTTATACGTGCTGACTAGTTCCGGTAACATATCCAACCAACGGTAATGACCTTGTTCGCTGAACGCGCGATACATGTTCGTTTTCAACGTACGGTTGAAGCGTTCCACAATGGAAGCCTTTTTCTCACTGTACGTGGAATAGAGTGTGACACCATATCTGCTCAGCAATTTTTCTACGGTACTGTTGTAGTACTCTTTCCCGTTGTCCGTCTGCAGATATTTCATTTTATTAGCACGCAGAATCGGTTCCAGAGCTCGTGCGACCTCTACACCCGTCTTCGTTTTCAATGGAACGGCGTACGCGTACTTGCTAAACGCGTTAATCATCGTCATAAGGTACTTGAATCCCTTGTTCGCCTTTGCGTGCGGTATCATCTCTACCAGGTCTGCTTGGTACAAGTCGTGAAGTCCCTTCAACTCGACCGCGCGTCTCGGAAAATTCCTTCTTACCGGTCTGTGCAACTCCGTCGCGATAGTCTTGCGAACGCTCTGGTGTATATTCTTCACAGCTCGTTTCATTCTCGTGTCGTCGTGCGAACCGTGATTCGCAATACGCTGGAATGTAGTAAACTGTCGGCTCGGTGCTGAAGGTAATTCTCATCGATGCCGTTCTGGCACGTCCACCTTCCATCACGCGACTGTCACACCGCCACCGCTCCACACCCGCTTATATCATCTCGACCGAACGGAAGAACATCGCGTTCTTTTTCCGATTGCGCAAGTACGTTAAAACATGAGCTAAACTGATTTTCATACGCCCATTACGCACGAGGCTCATACCGATGTAGTATCTCGGGAGCGCGTGTTGTTTCGAGTCCAACGCTCTTACAGTCTTAACAGAATTCATGTCTTTGAACATGACGCTACGTATAACGTTGTCGCGGTACTCGTGCATTTCCGCGACTATGACGTTATCGTTCTCAGGTAGCCACTCGCACATGTGTTTAGCTTTGAGTTCAGCGATTGGGGGTTGACTTCTCGATTCCGTATGCAGGTGTATCAGATACGAGTTCAACAACCAAAATTCGTCCGCCATAGCGCCCGTGCAATGCTGCCACTGTTCGTACAAACGCTGGTCTTTCACCGTGTACCCTTGTTCGTGCGAATACCACAGACCAAAGTATTCGCAATACTTGCGGAGTGTAGGCAATGCCTCCTTCAGAAAGGCTACCGAAAATAATCCCTGCGCCTTGTTGTTCACCAACGCGAACTGTTTCCCTCTCGCTAGTGTCGGTAACGAGGACGGTGGGCAGTGCAGGTCAAAACTTACGTTGTAGCTAGGATCCAGTGCGCACTTTGGCACTATCATCATCACGCTTCTGTATATTTCCATCGGTGTGCGTATCGGAATAGTGCGCTCCGTAAGGACGATGCAACAAGAAGCGTGTGGTATCGAACTTCCGTAGGCGAGCATGTCCGTGTATACAGTAGCCTAGTTCATCTGACCGTGTGAATCGTGTAAGCCGTGCACACGCTGAACAGCGTTATAGAATTCAGGAATCGGACGGAAACGTGAAAGAAAATTCCATCCGTGACGTACGGTACACTTGAACATATTCTTTTCGTAAACTACAAGTTCTATCGGTACGTTATTTTGTTCGCACTCTACGATAAATTGAAGCCATCGTGATTTGTTGTGTATACGATCGGATACTATCATCAACAGCACGATCGGCGGCAAATCACTGCGGTGTTTTTTTATGTGACGCCAACAACGTGCGTGATATTTGTCAACGCCGAATTTGTAACGTGTACAGTAGTTGCCACAAAATCGTCTTTTCTTTACAAAATACACGGAACATAAGTTGGACCGTATCGCGCTTCGTGAAGCTTTTGTTATTGTGAAATGTTTCCCATCATCATATCGATAGACGTCCATCGTCTCGATGATCTGCGATGTGAGTGATACGCTATTAATCGTGATCATGATATTTATAGTGTATACGTATATTGTTTGAGTAATTTTTTTTATGTGTCTTCACTCACACTTTTGGAGTGAATACTGTCGTTCGGTAGTAGTAGTAGTACTAACACCTAGTACTACTAGTACTACCCAAAGGGGTATGTTTGTACATGAGTTTATGTTGGCTCTGAAAAGAGCCGTTTTTGCGTGCGTCGACTTCTACAAGTGTTCACGAACGAAATCGCATGCGGGCATTGACGCCTTATGGACTTGGGCGGGATCATCACCCACTGCCCAATCCATAATTCGTATTTTACACTTGCAGCATCTTACAACATCACCATCGTCTTCGTAAATAAACCCAGCTTTGGCTAGGTCAAAAATTTTTACGTTCGCATTCGGAAATTTATGAACGAAAAATTTAATGTTACCACGACGACTGATGTTGTAAAAGCTTTTTAATCGGCTTGCAAAAGAATATGTGGACACATCCATATCTGAAGCAAGAATGTTGGTTTGTCGCGTTGCATTTCACCTCCTCAGCGATAGCTGCGCGCGCATCCGTAGTGGGGATGGCTGTCGTCAATTGGTCGGTATGAAATAAAGCACGGTAGTGGGAGCAGATAGCTGCGCACGCAGTTGGTAGTGGGGGATCGTCGGTGGTAATAGTTCGGTAGTGGGAGCGGATAGCTGCGCGCGCTACTGTCACAGATAGTATAAGTAGAGCGACGATCACTGCCAGCGTTCACCTTCAAGTCTCGCGCAGTGTAACTTTCACGTGTCGCATATAAAATAGTGCTTATTTTCTAATTTCGTATCAGTATTCAATTGTTCTTCAAGCGAGCAAGTAATTGTTACAGTTTCGTGTTTTCATTGTTGTTGATAATGCAGTCATTTGCTGTTGAATGTAAATATTCGTTACGCGGCGCGTTGGTATTGCGCGTTTACACGCCTATCACAGATGACGAAGAATGTGTCAACGATGTCATAACCTTTTTTGATGAAATGCACGATACGTTACGTACGGACATTCTAAACGAACTGACACGTTTGCTTTCTATAAAGTGGCATATAACGGTTAAAGCGAGATTTGTCAAGTACATCGTAAACGCTGACACGGACCAGGACGAAGAAGTGACGACTGAAGCTTATTTTCACGGACGATGTCATACGACACTGATCGCTGACCAAGATGTATTGCCCGATCGTTTAGAAGCTTCATACGAAAAGATCATTGAATCGATTTATAAATTCACACGCGAGGGTAGCGGTTGGGTGTTAGACCGCATAATCTCCTTAGAACTCGTTCTCTCACGATACCAACCGCTAACCGCCTCCAGTTTCATTCGTACACCTCCTGAATTGTCTCGTACTAAATCCATCATCAACGTGAACAATACAGGCGATCAAATGTGTTTCGTATGGTCAGTGTTGGCCGCTCTGTTTCCACAACACTCACACAACGATCGCGTATCCAAATACAAGCCGCATATCCGCAGTATCAATACTTCTGGTATAACTTACCCCACCCGTCTATCCGACATTGTAAAGTTCGAACGAGACAATCCTAACGTTTCTATAAATGTTTTCGGTTACGAAGAATATGAAATTTACCCTTTAAGAATAACTCCTTCCAGTGGCAGACAACATCACGTTAATCTATTATTTCTTACCGCTGACGACCGAAAACATTACTGTTTAATAAAAAATACAAGTCGCTTATTCTCTTCACTAAGCAACCACGACGGCCGTTCTTTCTATTGCAATTACTGTCTGCATAGATTCCGCGAAGAACGACTCCTTACCGAACATATCCCCCACTGTTCACCATATGGCGAACAGAAAATTCGTTTACCCACGACAGTGGAGGAGGAGAATGTGATGTGTTTCAGAAATTATACATACTGCCATAAGGTCCCTTTTGCGATATACGCAGATTTTGAATCATTTATCGTCCCTTGCCATCGCTGCGACGTTCCTCCGCACACATCGTCCACCACAACGGAGTCGTTACATCTTCCTTCAGGTTTCTCCTACCTCATAGTCGACTACGAGCGTAACATTTTCAAACCCCAGGTCGTTTATCGCGGTGAGAACGTGGTAGACGTTTTTCTCAATAGACTGGTCGCTGAAGAGCGAGAACTTTTCAGAATCATCCGATCCATTGTCCCTATGACTATGAGTGACCGTGATTTGTTATCTTTCGCAAATGCCCTCGTATGTCATCTCTGTGAAGAACCACTGACCGAAATCGACAAAGTGCGCAACCATTGTCATCTGACAGGACGATACCTAGGCGCAGCTCACAACATCTGTAACCTTAACTTCAAGACTCCACGACACATACTCGTATTTTTTCACAACTTACGAGGTTACGATGCACATCACCTAGTACAAGGGTTGGGTAAATACGACGATCTCGCTTGTATCGCTACCACTAGCGAATGCTTCGTATCAGTCTCGTTGGGTCGTCTGCGTTGCGTAGACACGCTTCAATTTCTGAGCACGTCCTTGGACACACTTGTTGGAAACTTTCACGCGAGCGGTGCGGATTTCGATTTAACGAAGCAATGTTTCGAAGAACACTTCGAGCTACTCTTACGTAAGGGCGTGTACCATTACGATTACATGACGGGTAGCGAGAAATTCAACGAAACACGTCTGCCCGCACGCGAACACTTTTTCAACAGGTTGAGTGAATCGCCAATATCTGACAAAGATTACGCTCACGAGCACAACGTGTGGCGTACTTTTGGAATCAGTACACTGGGCGAATATCACGATCTGTATCTTAAAACAGACGTGCTGCTACTGGCCGACGTCTTCGAGGCGTTCCGTGAGATGGCCATGCGGTACTACCAGATCGATCCGGCTCATCTTTACTCGCTTCCTGGTGTCGCTTGGCATGCGATGTTAAAGATGACCCGTATGCGACTGGAGCTGTTGACGGATATAGATCAGCATCTCTTTATAGAATCGGGTGTTCGCGGTGGCGTTAGCATGGTACCCAACCGCCACGCCAAGGCCAACAACCCGCTAATTGTCGATCAGTACGATGCTTCAAAGCCAACCTCTTTCATATTGTACACAGACTGCAACAACCTTTACGGTGCAGCCATGTCACAACCGCTCCCTTACGCCGACTTCAGATGGTTAGATCGTAACGAGATCAACTCACTGGACGTGCGTACTCTGTGCGATGACGGTGACATGGGCTACATACTCGAGGTCGACTTACACTATCCACCTGAACTTCATGACCTCCATTCCGATTATCCACTGGCACCCGTCCGTTCCTGTGTCCATCCTGACGTACTTTCACCGTACTCTCGACGACTCCACACACGACTGCACTATACAAAAGGGTATAGCGGATCGGAAACGCCTTCGTCGTCCGTTCCCAAGTTGCTGACGACTTTGGACGACAAGCAAAATTACGTTCTCCATTTTCGAAATTTAAAATTGTATCTGAGTCTCGGTTTAGAATTGAAAGCGATACATAGGGTGTTGAGTTTTAAACAGAGAGCGTGGATGAAACCGTTTATCGATTTCAACACGCAAAAGAGAGCAGCAGCCACCAACAGTTTCGAAAAGGATTTTTTCAAACTGATGGTCAACGCCGTCTATGGTAAATCGCTGGAGAACGTGAGGAAACGAATAGACTTCCAACTAGTCTCTAACGAACAACGGCTGCAGAAAATTGTTTCCAATCCTCGGCTAAAGCGTATGATCCGCTACACCGATAACTTGGTCGGACTGGCCTTACGAAAAAGGACGATATTCCTTTCCCGTCCGGTGTACGTCGGCTTCACAGTACTCGATGTCAGCAAATTGATAATGTACAATTTTCATTATCGGTACGCTGTCGCCAAGTACGGACAACGATTGACCTTACTAATGACTGACACAGACAGTTTGCTTTACAGCATTCAGACTGACGATTTGTACTCAGATATGAAAGAGGATCTCCACCTTTTTGACACATCGGACTATCCCATGGATCATCCTTGTCATTGCGACGACAACAAAAAAGTCGTGGGGAAGTTCAAGGATGAGACCAATGGAAAACCCATCAGGGAATTTGTCGGACTCAGGGCGAAGTGTTACTCGCTCTTGTTGTCCGACCGCACCGACAAAAAGGTGGCGAAAGGTGTGCCAAGGACGGCAATAAAAAAAAGGTTACGACATCAATTGTACAGCGAGTGTCTTTTTGACAGTCGTACCGTATTCACCTCTGCTGACTGTATACGAAGCAATCATCATAAGCTGTACACGCAACGTATAACAAAACTTTCCCTGTCTCCTTATGATGATAAGAGGTATGTACTGGACGACGGTGTAAGTACACTCGCGTACGGGCATTACATGATAGCCGCAATAACCAACGACGCTGCTGGTCCTAAGGCAAAAAAGAGAAAGTACACGGACCGATAACTAACGGTAAAGATGATGTTCAGCATTACACACGCACACACACACACACACACATTAACTTTATGTTCTTTATTTACTTATTTTACAACTTTTGATACGTTTTACAGAATGAACAACAAGAAAATTATAAAAAAGAGGCCAGCAGAGCAACGTCGAGTACGATGGTAAATATAACATTTTTTTTTCTTTATTTATAATGCACAAACAGAATATTCCATTCGATTGATGTGTTTTTTTTTTTTTATAGTTCACAACGGTTACGTCGTGCTTTGTCAGGACCCGGCTCGAGTCGGTAAGGCCGTTTTCATTAATAAACTCTTGTCCTAATGCGTTTACCTCCAGTGTTCAATTATATTTTTTTTTTATTTCAGTGATACCGACGAGGCACCTGTCACCGCTGATACTAATATGGATTCTCCCGTATCTCCAGAACTCGATTCGAGGCGGTAAGACAATTGTCATTTTAATAAACTTTTGTACTTTTGTGTTTTTTTTTTACCTCCGGTGTTCAATTTATTTTTTTTTCAGCGATGATGATGCTGCTGCTGCTGCTGCTGCTGCTGTAATTCGTCCCCAATCTCCGCAACCTGTCACGAGTCGGTAAGACAATTTTCATTAATAAACTCCTGTGCTCTTACGTTTTACCTCCAGTGTTCTTTTCATACATGTTTTTTTTTTTTTAGTGACGCTAACGCTCCAACTGGTGCTGTTGCTGCTGCTGCAGATTGTCGTCGTCCCCTATCTCCAAACAGCCTGCAATGTTTTAAACGTGCATTATTTCGACTGCAATGTGGTGTGTTGCGGTAAGTCCGTTTTCATTAACAACAAAGTCTTATACTATTGCGTTTACCTCATGTGTTCAATTTATACTTTTTTTTCAGCGATGCTCTAGCTGCAGGAGTGGCGGTATTTCACCCTCAACCCGGTACGAGTCGGTACGTTTGTTTTTAATTAACATTCAATTGTTCTCTTGCGTTTAAATCTGGTATTAAATTGTTCCTTTTTTTTTTGTTTCAGTAATGTCGAGTCCACAGAAGGTGAAGTTATGGAGGAGGACAATCAAAGCGATGCCGATACGGTTGAATTAAATCATAACGATAATGATAGTGATAGTGATGATGACGATGTAGAAGTCCTCGACATAAATATGTAAGTCATCTTCTTATGCGTACATACTGCTTTGTTTTATTTGCGATTATACATAATTTCTATGTTGTCTTTTTTTTAGTGACATTCGCCCGATACCAGCGCCGCCACCTCCACAACCACAACCGATTACGCCACCACAATCACCACCACAATCACCACCACCGTCACCACCACCACCGCCACCACCGCAGATCCAACCTCAACCACACCCACAGCCCATTTATCAGCAACAGCAGCAGCAACTATTGCGCAGAGATCCCCGTTTGTGGACCCCTCCAGAAGACGCGCTACCCGTCTTCTTTGAAGTGTTACACGCAACCGAACCGAGGACGCACGATGACCCAACAACATTGAGACTCCTTCTTAGAAGGAGTCTACCGACATGGTGTTGGCGTCGCGGTGAGCCCTGTCCTGTTCAAGGTATGATTCCTCCAAACAATACATGCAGTATATGCATAGAATCATACAATGACGGGCAGAGGCTCCTCGGTTTGGTATGTGGCCATACATACCATTACCGATGCGTCCTCAATTGGTTCCAGGCGGTAGCGATGGAGGGGACACCACCCGCATGCCCACAATGCAGGATGTACGTATTCGGAAAGCCGAATAGTACGTTTTATGGGCGTATGCATATTTAAGGTATATTACAGTGTTAATAAAGGTTTTAGTAATCCATCCTACTTGTAACAACCACATGTCACTAATACTCTTACTTTTTTGTTACAGATGGAAATTAACCACCCGGATGGAGACTTGTAAAAAAAAAAAAACCTGATTGTGAGATGTATAAATTTGTATATATTTTTTTTATCGTATAATATTTTTATGTTTATATATTTGTAAATATTAGTTGTAAAGTAGATATTTATTTCTTTTATGTTTATATTTGTATATTTATAATAAACTTGTACATATTTTTTCATTGTATAAGTGTTTATTTTCAACTATCCTTTTCGCATACTACAATTTACTTAACACATAGACACACAGTTGTCAACAATGCAATCGTTCAGATAAGTGAATCGAACACTGCATATCATGTGTGTTTCTTACAGAGAAACTGACAGTTCATTGCTGGAAGTGACGTCACACGACGGGAAATTCAAAAATTGTGGTAGTGGGAGTAACCATGTTTTTTTTTTCAATCTGTTTATATACAACATCGACGATATCGGCACGGCAGTGTAAATATATACGAAACCAGTACACTATAACACCGAGTTGGCAACAATGGCGGCAGTTATATATTCAACCCGTACACTATAACACCGAGCCGACAACAGTTGGCAACACCGACGCTTTTCCAACATGGCCGAACTTCCGGAAAAACCCCTTACATATACATAACCATACACTATAACACATGCACGAATCGACAACCCGGCCGTACCTTAACAACTACACTCTTACACCACTTGACAACATCGCCGATTTTCCAACATGGCCGCCGCCGACACACCACGACGGGCGGCCATCAAGCCGCCGCCCAGCGACGATGACGACGTCAACGACGACGTCAACGGCGAACGGCGAACGGCGAACATAGCCACGCCTCCGCCAATCAACGCACACATTACCCCACTTTAGGCTGGCCGACGACAATGTGGCCGAAAGCCAACTACCGCATGGTTACCCCCACCACTACAATTTTTGAATTTCCCGCCGTGTGACGTCACTTCCGGGGTAGAACTGTCAGTTTCCCCCTACTCACACAGTATCGGATAAATGCCACTGTTTCAACTGTCTGAACAACGGACGAGAAGAACAACGCTAACGTTTGAATTACACGTGATGTCAAATTATTCATGACGAAGGCGTAAATTAGCGTACGCCGTCTTAATTCTGGTAAATTTATTTAGTAAGGTAGAAGGAGTCGTGTATATTATTGCAGTTATAACAGCAGTAAGTTAGCGTTACCCGGCATGTGGCACAAAATTAACGCTTTGCCGTTTCATTAGTCAGTTTCACGAAAATAACGAAAAACTGAACCAAATAACTTGAATAAGTAGTCTCCATTCTTAAATAATTTAGAATAACTCAATTCGGCAGTACGAATAATTTATTTTTTAATCAGTTATTGGTTTGCCTTTTTATTGTCCAAATAACTAGTACACTTACACTATAAATATACTGTAAATAACGCAAAACGAACGAAATTTGATGAAAAACTTAAACTCCTGTGTCCTTGGACGTAATGGTCGATTATTTCCTTAACGTGAACGTGAACACGTCTGTAAACAGACTTGAACATCAGTTATGTTAATATATCTTCCCTCTTGTTGCTCTGTAAGTCTTCAACATTTTCAACGTCGAAAAGGATGTCTGAAACAGAAGAAGTTGTCATCGGAATTGGTGGCAAAATAGTCGAGAGAATTTTTGTATTGTGGAAAGTATCCGAGGCAATTGTTTTTAATGATATATAATTACCTTAATATCCACTTTAGCGATACAAAGTTTCGTCAATGATGACGCGTTTCGGGACTAAGTCCCATCCTCAGATACACTTAATTAATAAACTAAAACATTAAAATCGCGACCATGATACTGGTCAAGTCAAAAGTAAAATAAAATAAGTTACAAATCGCACGTAAAAAGTTTTACTAACCACGGCCGGAGCTCCCGCATGCGTTCACTCGCAACCGCGATCGTCACGCGACTGGTCAAAGATTAAGACAAACTGATTGCAGTGTCGAACAGGTCTTAATTGTTTTTAAGACCTTTGCTTCAAGTAAATAAATATTGTTAAATATGTATTTATATTTACAGTCTAGTAGTATTCTGACGTCATCGTTTTCATCTGTTTTGCAGTGGAGGAGGCCTCGCCACCGGTTACCGTAGTTCTTCCTTACATCTGAAACAGCACACTGTACTACTCAGCCAGCTAGTCAGCATTAGACAACAAAGTGACAGCTTTTCTCCCATATATAAACAAGGAGACGGATCGGATAGGGAGATTACTGTGAAGACCGTCTTTAGGTCAACACGGAGCATCCAACAATATGTAAAGTCAGCTAAGGATGCGAGAGACCCATTGGGTTCGGGTCCCGTATACAGTATCCCGTGTTCGTTCGGTCAAGTGTACATTGGCACGACCAAGCGCAGCACGAGGACGCGAATCGGTGAAAACAGGAGGGCCTGTCGTCAGGGGCAGTCAGAGAAGTCGGCTCTTGCTGAACACCTTCTGGCCAATGACGACCACGTGGTAAGGTTTAAGGAGACGAAGTTCCTATCCTCAACGTTGCACTATTCTACGCGGCTACACCGAGAAGCGATCAAGATGTATAAACACAATATGAGACTCAACAGGAAGAGTGATTGAGGCTGAATGAGGCCTGGTATCCGGGACTCAGAGGTTCTCGGATCGCTACCAGGGATATAACGTCTAACTCTGTTGTTGAGAGAGGCGAGCAATGGGATTGGTCAAGCTCTCGGCCAATCAGATAGCAGCCCGGACGCAGACGTCTATACAAGTGCGACGGTATGACGTTGACAGTCGCCTACCTGAGCATATCCCGCTCGACACTACCCAGCATGTCGACGAGACAGTTGCCTTATTCGACACAGCCGTAGTCTCGGCGGTAGAGGTGTCCTCCCGGACGAAGCCGGGGTTCACGCCCGATTATCAGCGTATCCCCGAAGAGGTGTCTCAGCTCGCTTGCGAGAGGAATCGCCTCCGGAGACGCTGGCAGAGGACTCGTCACCCGGCTGACAAGGCTGCGTTCAACAGAGCGTCCGGCAAGTCAGAGCCGAACGCAAGTTATGCGGCAATTAAGCTCCAGCGTCAACTCGACGCGTATGTCGGGTGGACCGATGACTGGAGAGTTGCCGTTAACGCTTCCAAGAGCGCCGCGGTAATATTCTCGCGCAAACACAAGCGGCCTCGGCCGCTTAAAGTAGGCCCCGTCGAGGTACCCTGGACCAACGGCGTCAAGTACCTCGGGCTCCACGTGGACTCCCGACTCACCTGGCGAACCCATACTCAATACATCCGTCAACGCGCTTCGGCGCAACTCAGTAGACTCTGGCCCGTGCTATCTAATCCGGCAATGACCCCCCGGCTAGTAAGCTCATATTCAACTCGTACGTGTTGCCCCTGATTACCTACGCCTGTCCTGTTTGGGGATACCTGGCTCGTGGTCATAGAACAACGCTCCAGCGCGTACTCGACCGGGGACTGGAGGTTGCGTGTAAAGTCCCCCGGAGGTACTCTTCTCGTATTTTGAGGAGAGGACTCGGTGTCCGCTCTCTTGATGACACCGTGAGACGCCTGGCGCGTAGATTCTATGTTCGTTTCGACAGAGTGACCCACATTTCCCTCATTGCCGGACTTGGTAAATACACCCCGCGACCAGGTGCGTCTTGGAAGCGACCTCGTTTGTTTGTCCCGGTGGTATAATCCACCAATCGCAGGTCGCTTCATAAGTAGATAAAAGTATAAAATGAACTCAAATAGACCCAGAGGCAGGAGTGCTTTCTGAGACTCGGGACACTGCGCAACCCCCAGTCGTGTTGACAGTCGTCAGAGGAGCAGAACGGAAGACCCACTGAAGATGACTGCCGCAGCTGCAGTCGAAACGTTTGGATCTACAAAAAGGGGAAAATAATTTTACTGAAGATTATACAACAGTGGTGGCGCCCGACGTCTGTTTTTGTGTCTCTATACACCGACGAACGTAAAACGTAAAAAGCAATAAAAATAATTACAGATTGCGATTACAATACAAGTATGGATTTTGGAAGTCCATGATTTTTCAGCAATGTTCTGTTAAACTAATAACAGAAAGATTTACGCACCTAACAATGTACGTATATCATCATCATCATCATCATCATCATCATCATCATCATCATCATCATCATCTTCACAACACGCCATAGGCGAGGTGTTGCCTGTTCCGCCTTCAAATATCCTCCAGCCATCTCTTCCTCGGTCTACCCACACACACCTGTGTCCCGTAGGTTTGTGTTTCCAGACGTGTTTGGGCAGTCTGGAATCTGACATACTTTCTAACTATTCTTTCCACCGTTGTTGTAATATTTTAATTTTTCATTAAGTTAAAAACTTGTAACTCTTCTCTTATGCGCTTATTCTTTATACGGTCAAGTTTAGAACACCTTTTAACTCCTCTTCAGAAAGCCATTTCCGAGGCCTGTATTTTACTGTCTTGTTTCTTGATCGTTGTCCATAATACACACCCATAGGACAGTGCAGGGACTGCCATAACTTTGTAGAACTTTAATTTTGTATCTCGACGTACCTTGTTTCTAAAAATACGGTTGATTGTCCCACAGTTCGTCTGGAACTTATCTAACCTAACATCAATGTCATAATTCCTAACACAGCAGATATCGTTTCCCAAATAAAGTGGCTCACCTGAACGTATATCATTGATACTAAAATACAAATAGGATAAAGGTATATGTTCACTGAAATATGTTTACAGATTTTAATTTTATCGTTTTGCCTTTTATTTTTTCTAAGAGAAGT
Source organism: Magicicada septendecula (assembly GCA_034769895.1). Taxonomy (NCBI): domain Eukaryota; kingdom Metazoa; phylum Arthropoda; class Insecta; order Hemiptera; family Cicadidae; genus Magicicada; species Magicicada septendecula. Next base: position 15,755,417 of record CM068370.1, read on the forward strand.
TAGTAATAACAAGGTATGACGGTCTTACACTGCCTGCGTAGCTAAGCAACCAAATTATATTATTTCTGCAAATACGAGAGGTGTTGTATCAAGTCACAGTTATCGTCTCTAATATATTCTTTCCTAGCTGATTACGAATCAAGGTCATGCAGTGATGAAAACGTTATGTCATGCAATAGTAGGACACAAAATCTTCAGAAAACTGTAATTTGAAATAAATACACAGCCACCTACAGGTAGTAGGTTTAAGAAGTTTGTCGTTTCGAGATACGCTAAATCGTAATTACGTATTTTACTTCAATAGAGGGTAAATGTTTTTTACTTCCATGTTCTGTAAGGAAATGGAAGTATGGTGATCGCAAAAAAAACGTCTTTGAGATAAGGGCTGATTCTGATTGTACTACCCTCAAAACGTGAAGAAAAGTCATTTTCCGAAAAGTGTGTGTGTGTGTGTGTGTGTCTGCGTGTAGAATTTTTTCTATGGCGATCGATAAGTGCCGCAAATTCAAACGTAATCAAATAATTTTTTGCATGTGTGCCCAAGTTGTAGTAGAATCATGGCCTATTGATTTTGGTGAAGATCGATTAGGGGGAGGGGATAGTTTACCTGCAACGTTTTACGTTTTAACAAGAGTAAGTACTTAATTTTGATAAATAAATTTCCCTGAAAAGAAGGCCATAATAATCCACTGCAGAAAGGTAGATGAAATAGGCCTATCTGTAAATAAAAAGGGTAGTTGAAAAGGGGAGGGGTAATTTTTTCACGTTTGGTTTTGATTTAATGAGTTTGACGAAATTAAATAAAAATGCATTTAAACTTTTTCAAACAATGGTAATTGTTAAAAATAGGATAATTTTGTTGGCATGCAACATTTTTTATTCTAATTTAAATAATCTATGCGTGAAGATCCGCAACCACGACCCAGCAGGCCACAATATAATTTGTGCCCACATAGTTACATAATTATATAAAAATCTAATTAATCCGATATCATCTGCGTAGTTCAGTTTATTTATAAGAATAAGGTACCTAATTTTTATAGATAAAGTGACTCGAAAATAACATATTAAACGCCCACCCCATAAAAACAAAAATATCTATAAACAGTGAAAATAGTTTGACGGTGGGCGATATTTTGTTTTAGAAATATTCGAACAGAATTCAAGTAAATGCTTTTAAAAATAAATCTTAGTACATGGAAGTTGTGTGTGGTTCTCCATACCCAATTTTTTACTAAACAAATGGAAAATAATTAAATTTTAAAATCGCTTACTTCATTGACTTATTCTGTAAAAGTATGAGGCAATAACAATTGTATGGACGTACATAGAATGAAAAGAAGGACAGAGGAACATGAAAGTCTTGTGTGAATGTGTGTGATGTAAGAGAAAGAGAGAGAGGAAAAGGCAGACGGTAAATAGGCATGACGTGGGAGTCATGAACACAATGACAGCTGAGCTGTGGCATGAATCCCCCCCCTCCCAACTGTATTTGAGCACATACATGTCAGCAGTTGTCATACACATTTCTACGAATGTGTATTCGCGAACGTGCCTTAATTTATGTCTGAATTAATTGAATTAATTTATATGTGGGAACAATGTATGAAATAATTCACATGTTGGCAGCCCTATAAGTCAGTAAGTTGAGTTCTGATACCACAATAATTACAACACACACACACCACGCGTGCGTGCACAAATGTAAAGGTATGCAACGCGATGTAACACATAACACTTGAAATGCACTGTAGGAGTGTCTTTATTATCAACAAAATTTTGCTTTTTTTTGTTTTAATTTCCTGTTAAAAATCGCATTAAAAAATTTTTTAAGAATCGTATTTTGTTTGTTTTCCCGTTCGTTGTAGTTTTTAGCGATTGACTACGTCTCTGAGCCACACGTTATTATATAGGGATAACTACTTTTCAGAGGAGGCGAGATATGGACACCGACAAGAAATGAAAAAGAAAACAAGGAACAAGAAACTCTTAAAAGTTTGAAAGAAGAATTGTACGACGCGTTTATGGACCGGTTAAATTAAAGAAGGTGACGAGTGGAGAATCAGAAATAACCAGGAGATAGACGAGCTGTTGAAGCGGGAGCACATTGTAAGATTCTTAAAGGCTCAAAGAATGCAATCGCTAGGTCGCCTAGAGCGGGTGGACGATCAGCGTATGCCAAAGAAAATCCTGAAGGTCCAAGTCTGTAAAACCAGAAAGAGAGGCCGACCTAGGATAAGATGGGTGGATAATGTGCTGGAAGATCTAAAAAGAGTGGATGTGAGGGGTTACACTGAGATGGCAATGGACAGGAGATAGCCTATTGGAGAAGATTGGTGTTGGAAGTCAGGTCTTACGTTGGGCTGTAATGCTAAAAAAGAAGAAAAAGAAGAAGAAGAACTACTTTTGTAAATATTTCTGTCCTCGTTTCTTTCGGAATAACTCTGTTCTTAGGAAGTTTTCTTACGCCCGTGAGATAGGAGACCTGCATGATATGTGTGTACGAGGTCGGCTTCCAGTAACCACGCAATTATGCTCGACACATCGCCCGGCAAGAAGTAGATTTTTCTCGAACCTCGGCGGGGTATAAATATAAGTGGCCAGCCTCCGGCCAAGTTCAGTTTTGGATCTGCAATATTTGAGTACGTTATCGGTGTTGTTACTGTGCAAAGTGATTGTTGTATTATTGTATTATACAGTGAAACGTTGTTAATGAGGTGACGTTTTTTTGTTTGTTACGTTAGTGTGCGTTGGACAATGTATAGCTTGAAGAACTGTATACGAGTGTTTCAGTTTATTTTCATCTCTAATTAAACTTGTAATTAACGATTTCATCCGGTGGCAATTATTTTGTTTCTACTGTACAACACGATGATCCACGCGACCGTCGTAACAGTATTTTATGTACTGCTAAATACTCTTCATATTGTCGTCGTCGTCGTCGTCGTCTTCTTCTTCTTCTTCTTCTTCTTCTTCTTCTTCTTCTTCTTCTTCTTCTTCTTCTTCTTCTTCTTCTTCTTCTTCTTCTTCTTCTTCCTCCTCCTCCTCTTCCTCTTCCTCTTCCTCTTCCTCTTCCTCTTCCTCTTCCTCTTCCTCTTCCTCTTCTTCTTCTTCTTCTTCTTCTTCTTCTTCTTCTTCTTCTTCTTCTTCTTCTTCTTCCATCAGGGCATAGGCGAATCTCCTGGTCCGGTTTAAAGGGAAATACATCTACTTCACCAGTTCTTCCTAGGTCTTCATATACTGTACTCCTTTGTACAACAGGCTTGTACTGTCAAACTTTCCTTAGGGAACCTGTCATCTGCCATCCTAATCAGATGATCACTCCATCTCTTTTTGTTTTTTTTGCAATGGACTCTTGGACATTAAACATTTTCAACTTCTTGCGTACGTCTTCGCTGTAAAGTCTGTCGCTTCGTGTGCAGCCTTTAGCAGACCGCAAGGATCTCATATCCTATGTCTGTATCTTACTGAAATGTTGTTTCGCCGAAACCCGAGTTTCAGGACCATGCAACAACACTGGAACAGCCAACAATTTAGCCGAGTGTCCTAACGTTTTGTCGACAACTGTTGCACGCATTTGTGACGATTTCATTAATAAAAATATGTTAATTAATTAAGTTGATAATATATAAGCGGAGAAATTTTAAATTCTTAATAAAATCTCACATTGTAAACTAAATCTTATGGCAATCATTTAATAATAATAATATTTAATATAAGTCTAATAATAAAATTAAAAGGGAATGGAATTGTACAGAAAGGGTAAAGCTTATTAATTTATCCTGCATAAACAGGCGCTGACCAGAATTAACTTGTTTTCTGACCCCTAAATAAACTAAGTAGTATTGTAAATTTGTTATTATTTAAATAATTAATTAAGACCATTGTTACGTACTTTGATACCTTCTGTAACTAAGAAAATCTCTATTTAATTATTTAATCAAACCGTAGTCCTTTAATTAAAATTAGAAACACGGAACTACTTTTATGTTGCCTAGTAATTGTCTTGAGATTACTACTCTCCTCCTTAACTATTTCTGCCACTTGGAATGGAGCGCTCACGCCGTAAGCAGCGTAAAGCGTTGTTTCGCTACGTGTATATAAAAATGTGAAAATCTTGATTCAATGACTATTTAAATAAGTAAATTTGTGTGGTGATGACATCTCTCTATATTATAAAATAACGGACTATGTAATTTATACAGTATTACAACCAAGAAGGTGATAGTCAACTAATCTATAATCATGTGAAGTGTATAACAGTGAATCAAACTTTCTATCTATGTATTCTAACTACAAGACTTACGAAGAATAACTACAGTCGCCTGAGATGAATGTACCACACCAGGAATGATTTGACATACTTCTAGAACTTCACCGTCACAGTATGATAAGGTAACGACTGAACTTCAAGAAACATCAGGAGGACCGAAGAACTAATTCTGCAGCAACTTCAGGAAACACACAGGTGACATGGAGGCTTGTCTTCCATGGTTAAGAGTTACAAAATTATAACCCACAAAAGACAATTTAAATTATCATATTAAAGACTTTAAAACTTATGTTTTAAATGTAATAACATTAAAGACTTTAGAAAACTGACCTTATAGGTAACATGTAGTCTAAAATCTAATAACACTAGTTATAGCAAAAAAGGTAAAGTTTAAACTAAAAGTTTTGTTGTTTTAGAAGATTAATAAAAAAACCATTCTTCAAATGGTTAGAGTTTCAATATTGTACATGGCAAGGTGACCATTATTCATTTAATATATTTAATCCCGGATCCGTGGAATTAATCAATAAGATGTACATCATATTTTGAGGCCCCTTTGTAAAGGAGTAATTTATATATTTAATCATATAGTAAACTATATTGTTTGAGAACTTTCAATAGAGAACTTAATCACCAAATGTAATAAAGAGATGTCATCTGAGTACCGAGTAAACTGAGTGCATAAATCAACAGTCTCCCTTTCCTAATATCCTGCTATATAAATTGTTTTATTTGTTGTGATTATTTTCAGTGCTTCACAACGAAGGCAGCCTGTATAATTGGCACATCCAATTATTACTGGTTCCCTAAGTTATAACTCAAGAGAAGAGGTTATACATTGACTGAAACTTTGCCAACATCGTAATCCACATCGTAAGTGACGTCACAACCAAGATAGCGGAAGTGTGACACCTGCTCCATACTCTTATTATCCAATAGAAGTTTAGTACGTAAGGGATATTTTTATTAGAGAGAAAAACGGTAAGAAATTTTTACTGTAAAGATTTGACGCTCAGATAATAATTAAATACTTTTTCTGAAAGATTATCCACAGTAAATAGTATCAGGCAGTGGGAATTCTCAAAATCGAAATCGAATCACCGTTTTGAAGTAATAATAGTGACAGTAGGGTTCCCTAACTGTCTAAACTGTCGGGTCGTGTTTTATGCGCGTAAGTGTCAGACATATTGACAATGTCAACTGATATCGTTTACCCATCTCTTTAGCACCCGAACCTACGAAATTGTCGTTGCCAGCGATACAAACAGAACTGTCTTAGGGAAGGAAAGCAGAGTATATTTATAATGAAATATGAACTGAGAAGTGTTAGTCTCGGCCTGATTTACAGGCGCACTTTAGGGGTCGCAAATTGTGATTTACGGAGGGAAAATATTCAATTACCAGCTGGTCGGTTAGGTTTATCTCTCCTCTGGCGCGCATATCTTCTGCTTGATTTCACTACACTCTACTAAATCACTGAAATTGCTTCCTTGGGTTGCTCTGCTCAGCTATTATACACTTAGTGAAATTGTGGCAATGAAAACACGTTGTTGAATTTTATTCTATTTATAAGGCTTTTACGGCAGTGTTGGGCCGTGGTCCACTAAAGTCATACGTTTCGCCCTCACCTCTGGAGCCATATTCAATGTATAAAACGATTCACACAAATGACACGATGTTCGTCTTTGCACAGTACTGTGGACTGAAGGACTGTGGTTACTGAAGAACATCGTGCCGGTCGTGTGAATCGTTTTATAAACTTGAAGATGGGTGTCCAGAAGTGAGGCCGAAACATACGAAATTATTAACTTTATTGGGCCACGGTCTAATAGCGCGGAGTTTATTTCCAACACTGAGTTAAATTATTTTATATTTTTTATTACAGCAAATAGAAAAAATTTACTGTATACGCGAATTAACCACACCTTCAGGCGATTGTACAGACTGAGACAGCGGTCGCCAAACCGTCGGTCGCGAGCAAACAGTTACTCTAGGTGCCACATTGTCTACACTACACAGCCGTCGCTAGATAACTTTTCAAGGCGGAGGTTAAATAATCCTTGTACTGTACTAACTGTATAATCTTGTATTCTACTATCTTGTATTCTATTGTGCTACCTTGTATTCTACTGTCTTCTATTCTACTCCTATATTATACTGTCTGCTATTCTACTCTCTGCCTACTTCTGTATTCTACTCTCTGCCTACTCCTGTATTTTACTATATGCCTACTCCTGTATTCTACTCCTGCCTATTTCTGTATTCTACTCTCTGTCTACGCCTGTATTTTACTATATATGCCTACTCTTGTATTCTACTGTATGCCTACTCCTGTATTTTACTATATATGCCTACTCCTGTATTTTACTATATATGCCTACTCTTGTATTCTACTGTATGCCTACTCCTGTATTCTACTCTCTGTCTACTCTTGTATTTTACTATATGCCTACACCTGTATTCTACTTTCTGCCTACTCTTGTATTCTACCCTTTGCCTACTCCAGTATTCTACTCTCTGCCTACTCCTGTATTCTACTGGCTGCCTACTTTTGCATTCTACTGTCTGCTATTCTACTCTTGTATTCTACTCTCTGCCACTTCTGTATTCTATTCTCTGCCTACTCCTATATTATACTGTCTTCTATTCTACTCATGTATTCTACTGTCTGCCTACTCCTGTATTCTACTGTCTGATATTCTACTCTTGTATCCTACTCTTGCCTACTCCAGTATTCTACTCTCTGCCTACTCGTGTATTCTACTATCTTCCTACTCCTGTATTCTACGTCTGCCTACTCCTTCTACTGTCTGCCTACTCTTGTATTCCACTATCTTCTATTCTACTCTTGTATTCTACTGTATACTATTCTACTCTTGTATTCTACTGTATTATATTCTACTCCTATATTATACTGTCTGCTATTCTAATCTTGTATTCTACTCTCTTCCACTTCTGTATTCTATTCTCTGCCTACTTCTGTATTCTACTGTCTGCCTACTCCTGTATTCTACTATCTTCCTACTCCTAAATTCTATTGTCTGCCTACTCTTGTATTCTGTCTTCTGTTCTACTATTGTATATTACTGTCTCCTATTCTACTACTATATTATACTGTCTGCGATTCTACTCTTGTAATCTACTCTCTGCCTACTCCTGTATTCTCTCTGTCTACTCGTGTATTCTACTGTCTGCCCACTCCTATATTCTACTGTTTTCTATTCTACTGTCTGCCTACTCCTGTATTATTCTGTCTGCTATTCTACTCTTGTATTCTACTGTCTTCTATTCTACTCCTGTATTCTACTCTCTGCCTACTTCTGTATTCTACTCTCTGTCTACTCTTGTATTCTACTCTCTGCCTACTTCTGTATTCTACTGTCTGCCTAATCTTGTACTCTCTGCATAAAAATTCCACATTTTTGCGTAAAACAGCGCTTTAAATTGTCCGTTGAACGTATGTGCTCCAGGTAATTTTCATATTTTTTTTTAGGTAAGAAAAGATTAAATTCACAATCTCTACGTTGTTATCAGTTGAGGGAATTGATACGAATGATATTATTGCAGAGAACTAATTCATTTGAAATTTGTAGAGTATCATTGCCTCTAGCATTGTGTCACGTTTTCCCAAACATTATGTCATGGCGCACATCGCGTTATGATTTAATGCGTCTAATGAATAGTGCTTAGTGTAGTATTATGTAAACGAATTCGGGTTGAGACAGTTTGGGTGATTCGATCACCACGCGCTAATGGGTACCTACCTGCGGCTTTAATCACTTTAATCACTCTCGTATATTACACCGATGAGGAATAAACCCTGTCCTTTTGTTATCACGCTTTATCATTGTTGGGTAGTACTCAGATCAGACTTTTACCCTATACAGGCTACAAGAATGTACGAACAATTATGTTGATAATAAAGTATTGTTACGATGGTCTCACGGATCGTCGTATTGTACAGTGGAAACAAGATACAGACACCAGTGAAGTCACTAATTGGCAGCTTTAATTAGTCACAAATGACTACTTGAAATCAAAAAGGTACTCTCATACAACAACTTAAGTTAAATTCGGCCACACGGAATAATGATGGTGACGATTAGAGTTACGCACTAGTTATAACACAATAATCACTTTCCATTAATCAGCAACAATCACTTGATCCGTACTCTACAATTTCGCCTTATGTAACTAACTGAATAAGCCGGCAGAACTTATATAGGTGTTGCAGATGTTCCAGAATAATTTTCCACTCTTTTGGCGGGGTGCCCGCATGATTTGCGTAATTACAAGTACTCGAACAGTCTAGAGGGTACTTGAGTGCACGGCCTTGACAGAGACACTGCACCTGGTCGACTAGCCGAGAAACGTGTAGTATGCACCTGCCGACAGTATGCTGATACCAGAAGGCCCACCTGATTTTCAGCTCAATACTCAACCGACACTGTTATAATAAAATGATGTAAACTGAGAACTTTTGCAAATATATGCAAATTCGAGTAACCACATTTTTAAGTACCTATCAGAAATAAAGAAGCTCCTTATTTCAACTTTTCTTTTACGTTGAATGCATGTCGTCAAGGTGACGAAAAAATGCAGTAGAAGTAGTAGTGAAGTCGAAGGTGTTACAAGGAGTTCAGCCACGTTACTGTCGAAGTAATTTGTAAGCGACGTTTCAGCTACACTAAAATAACAGCCGTATTTAGGCTAAGATAATTGTAATACATAAAACTTAAATACAAAATAATTATTATTCTATTACCATAGTAACGAATAGCAGGTAAACGATAGTTAGATAAAATTCTAATAAAGACGCTTAAGTAAATGAAGGTATTTACCTTGTTGAATCCGGGTGTCTAATACACGAACAGGTTGTCTAATAGATTGAAAACAGGCGCGCTGGGCAACAGGTCTAAAGGAGGTTTATAGTGTTGCTGATTGTGTGAAGTAATGTGAACGAATTATAATTGGTTCCGTAACGTGTTATTAATAACACGCTGAAGGATATTCCGGAAGATTATACGCGATTCTTCTTCATTGAACATGTTGTCAAATATACGCTACAGGTGAAACTGATTGCGACCTATTCTAAACTATTTCCGTTTTTAGTTCAATCCTGATGTAAACAAACAGGCGTGGTACATCTGAAACGTTATTTGCTGCTTGAATTAGAAGCGTGTCACTCTGACAGAAGCAGTACAGACAGGGTAATCCTTAGGTGGAAAACTCTTGGGGTTGAGGTCCGTTGTCAAAACATAAAATTACTATTCGTTGAACGAATAAGATAATAATAAACACGAGCAGGCGCGCGCGCGCGCGCACACACACACACACACACAGGGTTTTGCCTACGAGTCTGCATAAATAGCACCAAAAGTGATGTTAAGGGATATAAGAAATTAAATCGGCATACGTTCAAACGTGAATTTGCAAAAGTATCTTAACAAAATATTTCTTTATTTTAACTAAGACAAACCGTTTGTCATTGCAACGAGGCTCCTTTAAATACACGCCAAAAGCGGTGTTCAAGTTGCCAAGAAATCAGTGAATAAGTACAATATTAAAGCGCTTGACGACGATTGTTTATCTTGGCAAAGATTTCCGTTTTTTTAACTGCCAGTTCATTTTCGGTGCTTATTAGTAATAAAGAGGTGCAGTAGGATATCTGTTGTGTTTTGTTTTATTAGTAACACTGAAACGTCCTTTCCCCCTACTTAGGTTTCTACAGAATTTTAACCACAGTTCCTTAAACCACAGTTTAAGGAGCCTTAACCACAGTACTGTGGTCCTCACGTTAGCGTAAACTCGATTTACACTTAAGATGGCAATCGATGGCACTGCCGAAACGTCTGTTTTTGTAAACAGCAATGGACCACGGCCAAACAGCCGGGAAGTAATTTTAACCACAGCTCCTTAAACCACAGTACTGTGGTCACTAACGTATAGAACCTCACGTTAGCGTAAACTCGATTTACACTTAAGATGCAGTCGATGGCACTGCCGAAACGTCTGTTTTTGTAAACAGCAATGGACCACAGCCAAACAGCCCGGGAAGTAATTTTAACCACAGCTCCTTAAACCACAGTACTGTGGTCACTAACGTATAGAACCTCACGTTAGCGTAAACTCGATTTACACTTAAGATGGCAGTCGATGGCACTGCCGAAACGTCTGTTTTTGTAAACAGCAATGGACCACGGCCAAACAGCCGGGAAGTAATTTTAACCACAGCTCCTTAAACCACAGTACTGTGGTCACTAACGTATAGAACCTCACGTTAGCGTAAACTCGATTTACACTTAAGATGGCAGTCGATGGCACTGCCGAAACGTCTGTTTTTGTAAACAGCAATGGACCACGGCCAAACAGCCGGGAAGTAATTTTAACCACAGCTCCCTAAACCACAGTACTGTGGTCACTAACGTATAGAACCTCACGTTAGCGTAAACTCGATTTACACTTAAGATGGCAGTCGATGGCACTGCCGAAACGTCTGTTTTTGTAAACAGCAATGGACCACAGCCAAACAGCCCGGGAAGTAATTTTAACCACAGCTCCTTAAACCACAGTACTGTGGTCACTAACGTATAGAACCTCACGTTAGCGTAAACTCGATTTACACTTAAGATGGCAGTCGATGGCACTGCCGAAACGTCTGTTTTTGTAAACAGCAATGGACCACGGCCAAACAGCCGGGAAGTAATTTTAACCACATCTCCCTAAACCACAGTACTGTGGTCACTAACGTATAGAATCTCACGTTAGCGTAAACTCGATTTACACTTAAGATGGCAGTCGATGGCACTGCCGAAACGTCTGTTTTTGTAAACAGCAATGGACCACGGCCAAACAGCCGGGAAGTAATTTTAACCACAGCTCCCTAAACCACAGTACTGTGGTCACTAACGTATAGAACCTCACGTTAGCGTAAACTCGATTTACACTTAAGATGGCAGTCGATGGCACTGCCGAAACGTCTGTTTTTGTAAACAGCAATGGACCACAGCCAAACAGCCCGGGAAGTAATTTTAACCACAGCTCGTTAAACCACAGTACTGTGGTCACTAACGTATAGAACCTCACGTTAGCGTAAACTCGATTTACACTTAAGATGGCAGTCGATGGCACTGCCGAAACGTCTGTTTTTGTAAACAGCAATGGACCACGGCCAAACAGCCGGGAAGTAATTTTAACCACAGCTCCCTAAACCACAGTACTGTGGTCACTAACGTATAGAACCTCACGTTAGCGTAAACTCGATTTACACTTAAGATGGCAGTCGATGGAACTGCCGAAACGTCTGTTTTTGTAAACAGCAATGGACCACGGCCAAACAGCCGGGAAGTAATTTTAACCACAGCTCCCTAAACCACAGTACTGTGGTCACTAACGTATAGAACCTCACGTTAGCGTAAACTCGATTTACACTTAAGATGGCAGTCGATGGAACTGCCGAAACGTCTGTTTTTGTAAACAGCAATGGACCACGGCCAAACAGCCGGGAAGTAATTTTAACCACAGCTCCCTAAACCGCAGTACTGTGGTCACTAACGTATAGAACCTCACGTTAGCGTAAACTCGATTTACACTTAAGATGGCAGTCGATGGAACTGCCGAAACGTCTGTTTTTGTAAACAGCAATGGACCACGGCCAAACAGCCGGGAAGTAATTTTAACCACAGCTCCCTAAACCACAGTACTGTGGTCACTAACGTATAGAACCTCACGTCAGCGTAAACTCGATTTACACTTAAGATGGGAGTCGATGGGACTGCCGAAACGTCTGTTTTTGTAAACAGCAATGGACCACAGCCAAACAGCCCGGGAAGTAATTTTAACCACAGCTCCCTAAACCACAGTACTGTGGTCACTAACGTATAGAACCTCACGTTAGCGTAAACTCGATTTACACTTAAGATGGCAGTCGATGGAACTGCCGAAACGTCTGTTTTTGTAAACAGCAATGGACCACGGCCAAACAGCCGGGAAGTAATTTTAACCACAGCTCCCTAAACCACAGTACTGTGGTCACTAACGTATAGAACCTCACGTTAGCGTAAACTCGATTTACACTTAAGATGGCAGTCGATGGAACTGCCGAAACGTCTGTTTTTGTAAACAGCAATGGACCACAGCCAAACAGCCTGGGAAGTAATTTTAACCACAGCTCCCTAAACCACAGTACTGTGGTCACTAACGTATAGAACCTCACGTTAGCGTAAACTCGATTTACACTTAAGATGGCAGTCGATGGCACTGCCGAAACGTCTGTTTTTGTAAACAGCAATGGACCACAGCCAAACAGCCCGGGAAGTAATTTTAACCACAGCTCCCTAAACCACAGTACTGTGGTCACTAACGTATAGAACCTCACGTTAGCGTAAACTCGATTTACACTTAAGATGGCAGTCGATGGAACTGCCGAAACGTCTGTTTTTGTAAACAGCAATGGACCACAGCCAAACAGCCCGGGAAGTAGTTTTAACCACAGCTCCCTAAACCACAGTACTGTGGTCACTAACGTATAGAACCTCACGTTAGCGTAAACTCGATTTACACTTAAGATGGCAGTCGATGGAACTGCCGAAACGTCTGTTTTTGTAAACAGCAATGGACCACGGCCAAACAGCCCGGGAAGTAATTGTAACAACATCGACTCCGGCCGTGCAAGGCTGCGATAGTCAATATTTGTTTTATATTTGTCATTTCATTTATTATCACACTGCAGCCTTCACGGACGCAATTATCTTCAGCAACTTTATTATAGTTTATTCAGGTCCTCTTTTTGTAGTTCCAGAAGTTTCGGCTGCAGCCGCGGCAGTCATCTTCTGCTCTTCTGGCGACTAAATGACGACGCGACTCCAAGCCGTCGCACTTATGTAGACATCCGGGTGCGGGCTGCTATCTGATTGGTCATTTTAGTCGCCAGAGGACCACTGAAGATGTATAGTCGAAACGTTTGGATCTACAAAAAGAGGACCACGGAAAATAGTTTTACTGACGATTTGATTTATTGTTTTTCTGCCAAAGTTTTGAGTAAGAATTCTTTTCTCACTGCTGTTCTTATATCGTTTGCTGCGGTGTATCGCGTTATGATGACTCGTTGAAGATTTCATTTTGTTTTGCCTCCGTTGTTTTCCGTTCAATTATTCACAAAATAGTTTATAATACTGGTTCCGTTGTAACTTTATCGTTGATTGTTACTTGTAAGTTACGCTGCCAAAAATAATACACCATCGATTACTGGAAATGCTGACGAATACTGGCTTTTTCATGCGCTGATCTGTTCGTCAACAATAGGCCTATACTGTGATGTGAGCATGAATTGTCTGTTTATGCAAACTCTTAAATAACTAGTAAAATTCGTTATACTACTACTACTGCTACTACTACTACTACTACTACTACCACTACTACTACTACTACTACTACTACTACTATTACTACCACCACTACTACTACTATTAATACTACTACTACTACTACTACTACTACTACTACTACTAATAATAATAATTATAACAATAATATTTATCGTAGTTACTCTTTACATCAGTTCCTCCACACGTTTTGTGTAACTTCTTGCTGCCCGTCGATTACCGTATTTACAGCGTATTATTTACGCTGTCCGCGTAAGATAGTTTCTCCAAATTCCAAATTAAGAGAAAAGTAAAAGAATAGAAATAGATTAAGGTCAGATTCCAGTTTAGAGAATTACTGGTTGGAATGTAACCAGCAGATGTTGACGTTAGTTCTTGTGGTGACGTGTAATTTCTCCCCCCCCCTCAAATGCTGCCTCTGTTACATAAACGCTGGAACAAGACACGCCACAACATACCCTCAAATACAGCAAAACGTTGCCTCCAATAAACTCTCACCAAACTGGATTCGTGTTCAGAAAAACAATTAGTAGTGGTTATCTGTAGGTACTTAGAAACTCGTTGCACCCAGACGCCGTTCACCATGGGGGGGGGGGAGAATCCCCCAAATGGTCACTTCAGTTGAAATTTTTCGTCGCTTTGTTATTGTCTAATGGTTTTGTGATTTTAAGTATGATACAAAATTCATATCGCGTAAGGTATGTTCATGATTTTACTTTCAATTATTTTAAATGGTATCTGTACCTTACCAACATATTAAGTTTTTCATTGATACATAACTTAAATGAGTAGTATGTATTTTGAGATGTAAGTGAATAGTATTAAAATACTAATGGACTGACAGATACTTGAACGATACTGCACCTGTACGTTATTAAACTTATTCTGTTGATAATAACACACTGGATTTTTATCTTCACTCATTTCTATCATTTATACTTTAGACCATTAATGAATGGTCCACCTTTTCATATTAACCCCTCTCTCCTAGCAAATTGCTTGCTGGATCCTCCCCTGATTGCACCCTACTCTTGCTTTAACCTCTAATGTATCAATTAGTAGGCCTAATTTTCAAGCTTAACAATAAACTATGTACATTTGTATGACATTAAAGGTTAGTTGACTCTATTAGATCTACGACAATTTTAATGGCATACAAGTAAGATTTTATTAAAGTTAAAACATTAACGTAAAAAGTAGTAATTTCAAGGAACATTTAAATGACTTCATACAATAGGCAAAAGCTTGGAAATGAAAATAACTAAACATGAAGACTACTACAAATCGATAAAATTAGTTTTCAAAACCAATTACACAATCGATACAGTCTGGCAAAAATTATAGTGATAGTTTTTTTTAAACAAAAACAAATATTAGTTTAATGATTTAAGACAAACGCAGTTAAATTGCACCAAGCGGTTTGGAATTGTCTTCGACAAGAGAAAACTATAAAAACCTCTTAGATTCTAGAAAACTCTTAAACGTAAACATCTTTAGCGCAGTCAAAATCAATGTAGACAAGAGTAGCTTTTTGCGCACTCTGTCAGAACACTGACACTGTTTCGACATAAACAAACAAAAAAAACAAAAGATTAAGTCAACAAAATTAGCTTGATATTATTAAAAAATATTTAATATTTTTGTTTTTATAAAACTGTAGGTTTAACTGTTAATTTACGTAAAACTATATAAGGTGCAATTGGCAATAAGATTTTCTTGACAAATGTCATAAATTACTTTATTTTCTTCCAAATTATTTTTGATGTTTTTGTTTTTGTACACTTCTTGTATTCGTGGGTTTTGTTCAATAAACGTATAATTAATATATTTTGTATTTAATTTGTACTCACTGATACGTGTTTTTATAAAGTAATTTTTTTATTCGGAGGAGAGGGTATAGGGGCGCCAAGTAAAGTTCTGTACTCTGCTGGCACGCCTGTGTACGGGAATAACCGTTAGGTAACAGTGCTAGGGAATAATGAGGCAGGGGATCGTCTCGGTTTTTACCCAGTGTTTTACCCTTGCCTGGAATAAAGAATAATGCAGGATGACATTAGCGGAACGAAAGTTGTCGTATGACAAAGGAAGCTTTAGCTTCGCACCAAGGGAACGCAAAAACAAAGGAAATGTTATATGATTCGCACCAATCACCAATTATACAGCACAACTACGAGACCCGGTGTATAAGATGTTTGAAATCGTTCTAAAATGTGCTATTTATAACGCTTTACGCATCGCATTGTTATTTTGCGCACACCGCTCAATTACATATACATACACCGCGAGGTTATTCTGCGGTTTTGATGCAATAATGAGGCAGGGGATCGTCTCGATTATTACCCAGTGTTTTACCCTTGCCTGGAATAAAGGCATGCATGACTTCCATGTTCTAAGATTTATGTTTAAAATCATTTACTTGAATTCGGTTCGATAATTTCTAACAACTTAGGTGTGTTCCTTGTAAATCGAGTTTTGTTGGACAAATTGAAATGAAATATTTCCATAGAAACTACTTATTTGTTGCCGATAACGTAGTACACATATACAAAATTTTCCCCTCTCCCTTCAACTATCATTTTCATTTATAGAAAATTACCCCCTCCCCTTCAACTACCCTTTTCATTTATAGATATTTCATCTACCTTTCTACAGTGGATTATTATGGCCTTCTTTTCAGGGAACTTTATTTTAAAAATTGAGTACTTTACTCTTGTTAAAACGTAAAACGTTACAGGTAAACTACCCCTTCCCCTTAACCGATCTTTACCAAAATCAATAGGTCTTGGGTCCTCTACAACTCAGGCAGGTATGCAAAGAATTATTGATTATTGATTCTGTTTGAATTTGCGGCTGTTATCGTTTGCCATAGAAAAAATTCTACACACGCGCGCGCGCGCGCGCGCGCGCTCGTTTTTGGAAAATGACTTTTCTTCATGTTTTGAGGGTAATACAATCAGAATCAGCCCTTATCTAGAACACGATTTTTTTCGCGATCACCATACTTCCATACGTCAATTTCCTTACGGGACACGGAAGTAAAAATTTAAATTAACATATTCTTTTTTTAACCGTTTTAACCTTGCAAAAAAAGTGATTCTAACCTTTTTGTTTTAATGAAAAGAAACGTTTGCTTTTAATTCAGTGTCGTCAGTGCGTTACCGGCGTACGTAAACAAGGGATTTTACGCTATTAGGTAGGCTACGCTAATAGTCGTCGCCGATAGTGTTTACGTTTGAGCATTCGTTACTGTACCTACGCTTCAGAAACGACTTAAACAGCAACACGGGCGCTCTCTCTAATCACCACCAACGTACTTCATTTAACGAATAATATATTTGTGCCCATGGATGTTTCTCCAATAAATATCACGTTGCGAAATGTTTCGAATAAAATGTTTTTAAAACCCACTACAAACCGTTATCTATTTAGGCACTGGTCCAAACATGAAAGCCCTTCAGCCGCAGGATTGTAAACAAATAAAAATGATACACTGAACGACGAGAACTCGTTGGGAAAAAATGTAATATTAAGTTTATTCGCGAAATATGGTTATACGTGTTTGTTTTGTTGATGTTTATACACTGCTACACAGTAGCTACCAGTTTTAGTTGATCGATATTTCTGTGATCCGTTGGTTCGATGTACCGACCCTTCTTCTTACTTAGGACAACAATAATGTTTACTGTTCTTTAATATTTGAAAAAAGTCGTATGCTATGCACGTTATATGTCGCTGCAGCTTGTATATGAGTGTGTATATGTATACATATTGCAACGATACGTTTAGCATAAGTCTCCGTATCAACCCTGACTGCGGTATGATAACATACGAACGCACGTATGAGTCGTGTGAAAGATGTAAATAATGAAAATAATGTAATAATTAAGCGTTAGGTATAAGACATAAATAAAAGAAACAAACGTATTAATTAATTTTAAATAAGGAAATAATTGTAAGTGAACATGCATATGGAATTGCCAAGCCTTGTTGGTTTTAAACGCAGCGAAGGAAGACGAAACACGCCTCGACCGGCAGCTGTGACGTCATTGCTACTGGCAACCGTTTGGTATCAGTTTGTGTGTGTGTGTGTGTCTGTGTGTTAGTGTTAGTGTGTAAATGAAGAACAAGTTGAATTATGTATACGATTATGGAAAATTTTACACAGTTTTTTAAGTGCTGATCGGAAACCAGAAGTCACACGAATCAGAGACATATGTAGAAACACAGCTGGCGCCCGGCGCTACAATTCGATACTAAGAGGTCTATGATCGTGGGAACCGTTCAGCTACCGTGTGAAATTTTGCCATAACTTCCATAGTTTACACACCTTAATGTTCATAATTTGCATAGGTTAAGTTTATTAATGTACCTAACGATTTGTCAAATAACATTTATAAAAATGTGTGCGCTTCATAGAAAGACGCGTAGGTTGTAATTAGTTAACAAACCGACGCGCTGACTTGTTCAACTCTGTCCGAACAGTTTTCAACAGGAGTTAAACGCCGGCAGGAGTATAAAACCCCAGCGAGCGACACACTCTTTCTCAGCTCATCAACAGACAGCACGTGAAGTCCACGCATCTCGCCACCGCAAATTTTACAAAGTTTAAGTAATGTTTTAAATCGTATTACGTAAACTAAACTGCGATGGAACCGGCAGTACGTCGGTGAAAGTAATTAGTGATATACAGGCGTGATGTAAAAGACAATAATACCGTAAACTACGAGGAGTCGAAACGTCGTCGATGAACTTCAAGAAGTCCACGTAGAACTTCGAGACATCCACGAGGGAAAAGTCGAGGAGATGAGAGGAAACAGAGCAATATACTAGAGGACGCAGGGACAGCCAGCCGTACATCATCACGACCAGAGGTCCATGTCAGAACTCAGCATCCATTAGACGGAAAGAGTAATTCCAAACGACGCAGAGACAGAGAAGGTGATACCGGAAGGGGATCCCAAAACTCGAGAGTCCAGGTGACGGTAACAACACAGTTAAATGGTTGCAGAAATATGCAGGTGAAGTCAGACATTTATTCAGTCTTATAAATGACCCTGAGGTCTATCAAAAGAAGGCTCTAGATTCCATATACAAGTTTACATAAACGTTATTATTTTATTTGCATCATGAATAATTAATAAAAGTTCAGAGAATACTAATTTGTAACAAAGAACATAAAAATTATTAATCTCATAAATAAATGGTAATTAGAGAAACCATATTTTATTATATTTTTATATTATAATTAAATAATTAAAATCAAGTAACTGTAACGTAAAATCAAGTACAAAAGTTTACTTCAATTGTAGATTTTAATTAATTGAGACATTAGGACTAGAGTTAAATAAAGTAATAGAATGGTCTCTATTAGAATTTTTATAAATGTTTAATTATTTATTTGTTTAATTAAGTGGTACATAATAAGAAAAACCATACTTGCTAAGTCAATATTAATATTCAATTTCGTACGTGTTAATCACGCATTGTAATAATATATGTGTTATGTATTATATGTCTGTGTAAATATTCCAGGTCATATATGTCTTATTTTTGTGTATAACGTGTCTTAGACTATAAGAGCTAAGATTTTGCCACGTTATAATTATACGATATTCGTATAAGTGAATATAACGGTTTCAATATTAGTTAACCCACACACTAATGAATAACATGACAATTTGCAGTTTTTAATTAATAAACAAAATGAGTATAATTTTATTAACAAAGTCGTACTAATTTCACAACCAGCACTAAATCCTCTGTACTCTTTACTTGTAACAATATTCACGTGCTTATCCACCCTCAATTAACTACCAAAGTCTGGGACCTAGCTGGGAATCATCAAGGTAAATACTGCAGAAGAAGAGTATACCTTCGGGAGGTGGGTAAGTGCACACAAATGAGTAATAGCATATGTGCAAAAGTGAGTTGTTAAGAGTATCGTTGCAATATATACCTGTATATATATATATATATCAACAGAACACAGGATGTATATGTAAAATACTAATACTATAACACATTTTCTGACGGCCATAGTCCTGTTTTTAATTTGTTCTTTTCTTTCTTTACAAAAGTATGTTATGTCAAAATGTGCATAATTTTATACTCTTCTATGTCATGTGAAATAGTTGTGTGTAAGTGCGCGGGTAAGCGCGTGATTCACATTTTACATAACGACTTCGTTAAAAATTGACATTTTGTTCTGAAACTTGGACAGAGTGTTCTTATGGTTATAAGCTACATTTTCCATATACTCAATTCTTCACAACTATGAATTTAATGTTTTTTTTTTTATGAAATCAGCTCTTCTTTATTTCGTTATCTCCAAGAAAGTATTAAAATTTGTAGATTAAATCTAGACATGCCTTTGCAGAATCGGTCTATCAGTATGAATATCTATGACGTTGCTAGATTTTCCACCAATCAGAAAGTCTAAAAATTATTTGAGACGGTGGTCTGCCGAGGACGGTTCAGTCAGTTCGTTCCGAAGTCTTGCCATCGAAAGACATACTCGCTGTCACGAGATTTTCGTGACAAGACAAGTCGATTTCCATAAGACTTAGTAGTTGGTTGAACGGTAGGAGTTCTTCGTTACCATTGCCATGATAGAACTCAAATATTTATATAGATCACACTTTAGTGCTTGTTTCGCGTAGAGTAGAAGGTTTCCGGATTAGGGCAGAATATCTGCAGCGGTATTCTGACAGTCCCATATTGCAGTGCGTGTGTTTGCCGAGACGTGGATATTCAGCGTTAGTGATCTTCGGTCGGTCGACGTGCAGAGTAGCAGCGGTGCAGACGAGTAGCGAGCGGAGCGCGTGGTGTCTACGCAAACAGTTGGAATTCTTCGTACAAGTAACTTATATATAAAACAAGCCAATAGACTCAATTGTTGAAAGACAATTGTTCATTAAACAATTTTATATTATAAAGGCATAAGACAATAATAATTTTTAATGTGTTAATGAATAAAATTTTCCTACCTCCATGTATAGACTCTGTTGTAGTAATTTCAAAATAACCTATCTATGCAGTCATAATTTGTATCGTTGCTGTATATAGTATCTTCAAATAAATAGGCTTACAAGTAAGTTATTACTTCTAAGAACGTTTATATTCACCTGATGCATGTTTCACAGAAATTATTCTGTATCTTTAGAGGTTGGTTCGAACTGTAAATGAATGTTTCGCTTACAATATAATTATTTTTACAAAAATTACGTAGTTTGGACTTCTGTTTTGCTATCCATCCTATCGGTGTCTTGTAAAAACATAGGCTGAAAAATTATCCTTTATTCCAGGCAAGGGTAAAATATGGGTAAAAATTGAGACGATCCTCTGCCTCAATATTGGATCAAAACCGCAGAGTAACCTCGCTATGTATGCGTAATTGAGCGGTGTACGCGAAATAACAATGTGATGTGTACAACGTTACAAATAGCACATTTTAGAACGGTGTCAAACATCTTAGAGACACTGCTGGCCCCGGGAGTCGTAGTTGTGCTGTGTAACTGGTGCGAATTATATGACATTTCCTTTGTTTGTGCGTGTCATTGATGCGGAGCTAATGCTTTCTTTGCCATCATACAACTTTCGTTCTTCTAATGTCATCCTGCATGTCCTCAACAGGCGCCATCCATATGGCAGTCCTCTAAAATATTCTCGACAGTTCTATTGCCTACTAATATGTCCACATATGTCATTTTAATAGTAATAATAATGATAAGGATAATAATAATAATAATAATAATAATAATAATAACCTATATCTTTATATATATATAATTCTTCTGTACGTGTGTATGTCACTGAACGCCTCCTAAACGGCTGGACCGATTTTGATGAAATTTTGTGTGCGTGTTTGAGTGGGTCCCTGGATGGTTTAGATTCACAATTGGACACGGTAGGTGGCGCTGCGATCGGGTTCCAGGAAATTTTGTTTTTATTTTTTTAAGATTTTTCGCATATCAGAACATATAACCACAAAATTTCACCCCCCCCATTACCCCCCAATATTTTTTAAAATGAAAAAACCATAAGTTCATGAATAATTGACGTTGTTTTGACATTTCAAATTATGTTCGCTGTGTTTCGATATTCCATGTATCACAATTGCGTGCATATTGAGTGTATTATTCATCGACAAAACATATTGAAATAACGTTTTAAGTGTACTTAAACACATACATTGTGCAAATGTGTAAGGTGCAGTGTTCAAGTGAATATCTTACATGATCTTCCATGAATTTCAATTATATACATGTGCATTCAATGACAATCAATCTAACCTGCAACTTTTCATTTTCAGTGCTTATTTGTGTCGATGATTCTATAAAATTTACGGAGTGTTAAACGGTTCATCGAAAATAAACAACATGTAAGTTTGTTCAACAAATTATAACATCCATAAAATTCAAATATAAGTTACTTACTGTATATTTATGTGTTGTGTGTTTATTACAGAACAATGCCACGTCTTCGTGGACGAGGAGGAAATATTGGTCGACGTACACGGAATTCACAAATAGTCCGGACCCGTCGGTTAAATAGAACGGCAGAAGATCAATTGACGGACAATGCAAATTTAAGAGACCAGGTTGCAAACACACGTGCAAATGAAAGTCAAGAGCAACTCAACGAACGCCTTCGAGCTAATGCATTAAGACAAAGACAGGCGCGTCAACGAGCCACCGACGCACACAGAGCACATGAACGACAGCGCCTGCAAGTACATCGCGCATTGACACGTGCATCACTTCTCCGCCTTGCGTTCGAATATGAGTCGGACATCGACTATTCGTCACATTCACAAATTGTCATCGGCGCTATGGACAAAGAATGCCAACACTGCCATGCATTCAAATACAAAGGTGAATCGGCCGGTTTCTGCTGCGCGTCTGGAAAAGTTGTACTGCCACCATTGAATTCGCCGCCAGAACCATTGAAAACACTATTGGCTGGAGCCACACCTCAATCAAAATTGTTTTTGCGTAAAATTCGTAAATTCAATTCTTGCTTCCAAATGACATCATTTGGAGCAACAAAAATCGTTCAGGATCAGGATGGTAGCAATTTTGAATCAACGTTTAAGATTCAGGGCCAAGTGTATCATCAAATTGGTTCTTTAATGTTAATGCCTGATGCCGATCCAAAATTCTTGCAAATCTACTTCATGGGCGATGAGGAGCAACAAATAAACACACGCTGCCAATACAACCACATCGAGCAGATGGAGGAGCGAGAAATTGTGGCGACTTTGGAACCGTTTTTGCGAAATCACAACCAGTAGGTCCAGTTGTTCAATACCGTTTTAAACAAACTGCAAAACGACAGCTACATGATCGTCATCAAAGCAGACAAAGTACCATCTGGAGAGCACGCAGGCCGATACAATGCATCAACCGTTAATGAAGTTGCAGTTGTTATGGTTGGCGACGCATACGAACGTCGAGATATACGGATCCAACGCAGAGATAACACGGTGCAGACAATTCAAGACAGTCATCGTTCTTACGACGCTTTGCAATATCCATTGATATTTTGGGAAGGAGAAGATGGATATCATTTCAACATCAAACAAAGAAATCCAGCGACAGGTACAATCTACACATTATTTTCTTTTTTCTTTTTCTGTACGATTAATTTCTTTTTGTCTTATTTGTATTTTTACTTTGCAGGTGCAGAAACCAACAAGAAAGTGAGCGCGATGAACTTCTACGCATATCGGTTGATGATTCGTGCCAATGAAGACAACAACATTCTCCGATGCCGCCAGCTGTTTCATCAATACATCGTTGATATGTATGCGAAAATTGAAAGCGAGCGATTACGGTACATCAAGTATAATCAAGCGAAGCTGCGTTCTGAGGAGTACATTCATTTGCGTGATGCTATTGTCAGTAACGTAGATGGAACAACTAATATCAACGACATCGGTACCGCATATATTCTTCCATCATCATATATTGGTAGTCCGCGTCATATGCAAGAATACATTCAAGACGCCATGACTTTCGTGCGCGCGTACGGCCGACCAGATTTGTTCATTACATTTACGTGCAATCCAAACTGGGATGAAATTAAAATTTCGTTATTGCCAGGTCAAACAGCAATGCATCGCCATGATATCACTGCACGTGTCTTCAAACAAAAATTAAAATCGTTGATGAACTTGATTACACATCACTCTGTATTCGGCGAAACACGTTGCTGGCTGTATTCTGTTGAATGGCAGAAACGAGGTTTGCCACATGCACATATTTTGATTTGGTTGGTCGACAAAGTACGGCCAGAAGAAATTGATAAAATTATTTCAGTAGAAATTCCGGATCGGAATATCGATCAAGAGTTGTTTGACATTGTTACCGCTAACATGATCCTTGGTCCATGCGGTGATCTCAACATGACGGCGTCGTGCATGGACAATGGAAAATGTACGAAACGTTTCCCAAAAATGTGTATAAACGATACTATCACTAATATCGATGGTTATCCATTGTATCGTCGTAGAGACACAGACAATGGTGGCCAATCATATCAATTGCGCATGTCAACGGTGGAAATCCGGTTGACATTGACAATCGCTGGGTGGTTCCGTATTCGCCATTGCTGTCCAAAACCTACAAAGCACACATAAACGTTGAGTTCTGCAGTTCGGTGAAGTCCATCAAATACGTTTGCAAATACGTTCATAAGGGCAGCGATATGGCTGTATTTGCTGTTCAAAATGTAAATGATAACGACGAAATAACACGTTATCAAATGGGCCGATACATTAGCAGCAATGAAGCAGTTTGGCGCATTTTGAGTTTTCCCATACACGACAGAGACCCTGCTGTTATACATTTGGCCGTGCACCTTGAAAATGGACAGCGTGTTTATTTCACTGAAGAGACTGCTATACAACGAGCATTAACTGCCCCAAAAACCACACTAACTGAGTTTTTCGAACTATGCGACCGACCAGGTATTTTCGGTCAATTCGCAAAGACATTAATGTATACTGATGTGCCACGATTTTTCACGTGGAACAAACAGTCAAAAAAGTGGGACCCACGAAAGCGAGGCGTTCCAGTCCAAGGATACGACGGCATATTTATGGGATATACATTAGGCCGATTATACACAGTCCATCCAAAGCAACGCGAATGCTTCTTCTTGCGTTTGTTGTTGGTTAACGTTCCTGGACCGACGTCCTTCCAATACTTGCGAACAGTCAATGGTATTTTGTACGACACGTACCACGATGCATGTCGCGAATTGCATTTGCTGGAAGATGACAACCATTGGGATCTCACACTTACAGATGCAGTACTGAGTTCCTCTCCTCATCAAATTCGCCAATTATTCGCCATATTGTTGACGACATGTTTTCCGTCGCAAGCTTCTGCTCTCTGGGACAAATATAAAGATTCCATGAGCGTAGACATTCTGCATCGCATTCGGACCGCTGATCAAGATCCCAATATCGATTTTTCGCCGGAAATATATAACGAGGCTTTAATAAAGATTGAGGATATTTGCATTCTCATTTCGAATATGCCACTCATTCATTTCGGTATGCCATCGCCTAACCGCCCAGCAACAGACATCATTAACAGCGATGTTCAGCGCGAACAACAGTTCGATGCGGCCTCTTTGACTACTTTTGTTGCAAATAATGAGCAACTGCTCACTACTGAGCAAAAGAACATATACGATCGAATTAATTTGTCAATTGCAGCACAACAAGGCGGATTCTTTTTTTTGGACGCACCAGGCGGCACTGGCAAAACATTCCTCATCTCACTGATACTTGCGCGCATTCGATCACAAAATCATATTGCGTTGGCAATTGCTTCATCAGGCATTGCAGCGACTTTGCTTGATGGTGGACGGACTGCACATTCAGCACTCAAGTTGCCATTGAACGTTCACACAAATCCAGACGCAATGTGCAACATAACGAAGCATTCCGGCATGGCTAAAGTTTTGCAAAAATGCAAAATTATTATCTGGGATGAATGCACTATGGCCCACAAGCATTCACTTGAAGCTCTCGATAGAACGATGAAAGATCTCAACGATAATACCAGACTTTTCGATGGCGCTCTACTGGTGCTGTCCGGTGATTTCAGACAGACATTGCCGGTCATTCCACGCGCTACATATGCGGACGAAATTAACGCATGTTTGAAACAATCATACCTATGGCGAAATGTCAATACATTACGCCTTACCGTAAATATGCGTGTTCAACTGCAAAACGATCCATTGGCACTGTCATTCTCCGAACAATTGCTCACCATTGGCAATGGAAAAATTCTATTGCATGGAAATACACAATGCATCAAATTGCCAGACAATTTTTGCAACATGGTAGCCACGAAAGATGCTTTGATTGAAAGCATATTCCCAGATTTGCGCGCTAATTACATTAATCATGCGTGGCTACGTGAACGAGCTATTTTGGCCGCAAAAATATCGATGTTGACGCTATTAATTTCAAAATACAACAGTCATTGCCTGGCAATGAGATGTCGTTCAAATCGATCGACACTGTTGTCGATCCTGACGAAGCAGTCAACTATCCTGTTGAATTCTTGAATTCACTGGATTTACCGGGAATGCCACCACATAACTTGCGATTAAAAATTGGTTCACCAATCATTTTGCTTCGGAATTTAAATGCACCAAAGCTATGCAATGGCACGCGATTGGTCATAAAAAAAAATCATGGGCAATGTTCTTGAAGCTACCATTTTGAACGGCAAGTTTCAAGGTGAAGTTGTTCTCCTGTCACGGATCCCAATGATCCCTTCAGACTCGCCCATTCCATTCAGACGCCTGCAATTTCCAATTCGCTTGGCATTCGCAATGACTATTAATAAGTCACAAGGCCAAACAATGTCCATTTGTGGGTTGGATCTAGAAAATCCGTGCTTCTCACATGGCCAATTATATGTCGCGTGTTCTCGCGTTGGCAAACCATCAAGTTTGTTCATTTATACACCTCAGGGAGTGACGAAAAACATTGTTC
This sequence comes from Magicicada septendecula, assembly GCA_034769895.1. Taxonomy (NCBI): domain Eukaryota; kingdom Metazoa; phylum Arthropoda; class Insecta; order Hemiptera; family Cicadidae; genus Magicicada; species Magicicada septendecula. The sequence goes on from CM068370.1 coordinate 15,782,094, forward strand.
ATCAACTCGTATTAAGATAAAAACAAAACAAACTTTAATTCTTTTAGTATTAAGATTCAACATTTATTTCAATATACTTTACTTTTTTTACATTAATAAAAATATGACTGTCATGGAAATGATTTGAGTTTTTTCTTTGTTTGCTATTATTTAATAAAAATGAAAATCGTCCAAATTTGCATCATATGTTATTGGTAAGGCGTCACATTCCTCTGCTATTCGCAGTCCATCTTCGATGTACATATGGTTCAGTGGATCCACAGCGTAGAAGGGTCCATTTTCATGAGTCGCCACATCTCCAGTCGCCTGTAGATCCATTATGAGCTCACGGACCAACTGAGTTCCACGCAGTCTTCTCCACACAGCTAATACATATGAAAAAAAAACTGTCAGACATTTACACACATACAAAAACAGCAATATCTTTTTTGCAATCACATTATTATACTTACCACCAATCTCACGAAAAGTACCGCCTCTTTCGCCAAATGTGCCAATGACAAGCACCAAATATCGTCCGGCCATGATACGAGAATTGAACGGCGCAGGATAACGAGAAATTGCACTCATTTTTTGATTTTGCTTTGGGCAACAGCAAATCACACAATGACGAAACGAAAAGATTGAAATGTCAAACTCAATGTCAAATGTCACTTAGTATATAGTTTTTCGAAAATTCGAATATCGAAAAAACGTTTGCTGAACCCGATAATAGCAGGCAAGCCAACGTTCGGGCAGGACAACGTCTGCCGGGTCCGCTAGTATATAATATATTATATATATAATATATATATGTATTTTTTCAATCACTTTATGCTACAGTCCGTTTCTTGATGTATATAATACATTTAATATTTATAAATAAATTTATCTCAAGATATACCTTTTTTTTCCTTATTAGGAACATGTTTCGGGTAGCATCTTGTACCCTGCCGGTAGGCTGAGGATGTGCAAGATGGTACCCGAAACATGTTCCTAATAAGGAAAAAAAAAGGCATATCTTGAGGTAAATTTATTTATAAATACTAAATGTAATATATATATATATATATGTTGCAACGTTACAACAATTATATACAATTTATTACCATGTACTCAACGCAACTATAATATGTATTACACCGGCCAGGTCGCAGGATTTGTTATCTCGTTGCGTCAAGTATAAGTGGTTGCGCAATAATTAAATAATTTTTAAAGAGGAGTGAGATGTAGTTGACATGAAATAATCAATTAAACCCGTTTCAAAATAATCATTCTAAGATTTATTACTTGATAGAAAAATATTTAACTATTAAAATTTCAAACATTATACAAATAAATATTCACCTTTATAACCTTTACAAATCTGTAACCTGCTATGCTAATCATAACATACAACAAAAATAAACACCCAAATAATCTTATTAACTAACCAAACATGTTAAACAAGATATTTAAATTCGTTTTATTTGTGTGTCTGAAATTAACTCAAATTTTAATTACTGATAGCAACTCATTTACCAACGAAATAATATTAAGATTCAAGAATGAATTTATTGCTGCTATAAACAAATAAAAATGATATTACATTTACTTCCAATCTATTACTGATTTGTACTGACACACCCAAAAAATACAACAAAAGATTAGTATTTCTTTTCTACGAGTGGTTGTTAAATTACACTCTCTTATCTAACTACTATTTTACTTTAAAACTTATTATTATCTGTTCATATTTAAGTTCTTTTTCGAGAGCTCTCTTTGCAATAAAATATAATTGTTTTTTATCACCTTCGTTTATCTGCTGTTACCGTTGCGTGTGTGTGTCCAGAATCCTGAGAGTATGCTGATGATGATGATGATGATTCTGCTGCTGTGGTCGTTGTCTCTAAGTGTTGTTGTTGTTGTTGATGCTCCAGAATTCCTCCTTACGTCTTGGTGTGAGTGTGGTAGTGTGTGTGTGTGTGTGTGTGTGTGTGTGTCCATGTCGATCTGCAATCGTGCAGCGTAACGTCGTCTGTAGATTTCTTGAGTCTGAGTGTGTGATCGCCCAAAATTGCCAGTGGTATTTATACTGGTGGCGATTTGACAGGAACAGGCCTGTTTTCGACAAACTAGAGATTGCCAAAGCGTCCTTTTTATTACACTCACTTTTTGGTTAATTATCGCGAACTCATGACCATATTCGTCATATGAGCGATATCATTGTTTGCGTAATTTTTTTCTGGTCACTCACATATACCACACATATTAATTACTCTTCAATTACACTAGTAATTAATATTACTTAGTTAACATCTTAAATATTGCACCTCTGGAAATAAATTTTACATTACCATACTCGTTAAAAAATCCCTTAATATAATGGTGTTTTTATAATTGTCGTAAGTCTTCGTTAACAGGTTTAAAAGGTATTAATTAGTTTATTATAATCCTGTTAAAACCTGATTACGGCTGTAACGCATCACCCCATCTTTTCGTTCAATGCCTGTCGGAACTGGCTCACACACACAAACACAAGAACGCTATAACTTACGCTGGGGAAGCAGATGTCCTCTCGACAGGTTAGATATTGTCAATTCCTTCACAAAATTGTTTAAAACTGTTCCTTATTCTATTTACACTAATTACAATATAAAACATACTGCCCTGGGCAAATATGCAAATATCTGTATTGTTGCAATATATATATCAATAGTTTAGGACAGGTAAAATAATCTACGGTAGGTTCCCTAAATAAGCTGCGCTCGCGGTATACAAGGATATAGTGTGGCTATCACTACGCTTCACCTACATATTACTGCCCCAGGATATTATCCTATGTATTCATTTCCATGGGCTAAGTTGAGCTGGGAGGGGGCTGAAAAAGCACATCGATTTCATGATGATTCCGGCAAATAAGCCCGGGGGTTACTACCCAAGTGTCTACCCATCTCACAATTGTCAGAACTCCGTACAGTTGTAACACCTTCCTACTTGACCGTATTCTCCTGCTTCGGGTTCACAGTCGGGCCCATATAATCTTTTTAACACTCTTGCAGTCGGTCAAAGATAGCTTTACAGTGTTTAATTTTATTGTATTAATGTAAGATGTACCTACTGGTTTTGCCACAGATAATGTTTTTAGATGTATCATTATTGCATAAGATTTACAAAATTTAACATTTTTATAGTCGATAGAATTTGTTATCATTACAACGATTTAAACAATAACAGATAAACCTTTTTGTTAACAACCTGCATTGATTTAGGTATCGATAAGCACAGAATGGCTATTAGGGACTGCTTAGTGGAATCTGTTGTGTTAACGTTTGCCAGTTTTATTCTTTCTGTTGGCAATATTTTAAATTTAACGTATAATCCACTTCATCCCCTTTTATTGCCCCAGCCAATAATGGCCACATTTGTTACTTCAAGCGGTGATTTACTTGGTTTATAATTGTTGTTAAAAGCTATCGCAAGTTAACGAAACTATTCACCTCTTCGACTAAAGCCCAGGCATTGTTATTACTCTATCAAAACTAGTTCTCTTCAATTCTTCTGATTGTTTTATCACCAGCAAAGTACAAGTGTTTCGACCGGCCCGTTCTGGTCTTCCCCAACAGTTTTACTTCAAAAATGGAAAGAATACATAAATTGTATGCGAACACATACGTATGTAACTGACATATAGGTATGCCAACCTTCATATGTAACTGACATATAGCTAGGCCAACCTTCATATGTAACTGACATATAGCTAGGCCAACCTTCATATGTAACTGACATATAGGTAGGCCAACCTTCATATGTAACTGACATATAGGTATCCGTACACATACGTATGTAACTGACATATAGGTAGGCCAACCTTCATATGTAAAATGTTATAAAGCTCAAGTGAGTATATCCACAAATACGTCTCGCCTGCTGCTGCGGAAGTGAGAAAGCAGCACGGGCCGGCCGTCTTAGCCTACATCCACGCTGGAATGCTGTTGTCGAGACGAGGCGTCAGGACGATCTTCAAGCCGACCAGGAAAATCCAACAGTTCCTGAGATCGGTAAAAGACTCCAACGATCCGATCCGCTGTCGTCCTGCGGGGTTGTATTGGGTGCCTTGCTCGTGTGCCCCGAAGCGTAGCGATCGCACCCGCATCGGTGAACACAGTCGTTGCTGTCGGAGAAGTCCGCACTCATTGTGTACTGAACAGGCTAGAGAATAAAACTGTTGAAACAAAAGTACAAAAGGCAAGAAGGAAGAGAAAGATAGCCCACCAGATAAGGACAGTAACAGAAAAAATACAGAACGTAAAGCTGGAGAGATAAGTCGTAATAGGCGTAATAGAGATAAGTCGAACGGACAACATAATAGGCTTTGAGCCTTATACTTTCAAAGAAGAGAAGGAGAAGAAAAAGAAGAAGAAGATGAAGAAGAAGATGAAGAAGAAGAAGAAGAAGAAGAAGAAGAAGAAGAAGAAGAAGAAGAAGAAGAAGAAGAAGAAGAATAGCGCATATGTTTTCTATTATTAACAGCAAACAATCAGGTGTACACAGAGAAATAAATGTGAAAGCGGATACTAGTAAAAGTAGAACACGTAACCCTGTAATGCAGTTGAAACACGTTTAATCTGTTTCAATCACACGGTGCGACGTGCGACACGCTAGAGAGACAACACACTCTGTCACTGAGAAGCGACCTAGTTACGCCCTACGGTAAGTTGTATACGACACGTATACTTTGCCGGGGAGATTACGAGATCTTTGAACAATTGTATAGTATTTTGCAAGTGAAAACTTCATGTCATACTCAGTGTGTTTGTCTAAACATGACATGAAAACATGATAACGATAAAGTGTATTTGAAACTTATGTTTTTCCACACATTTTGAAGCTTCTATCCTGACAGCGGCTTTGTATTGCTCTTATTAGGTGCTCGGGACAGCCATTGTTTTCCAGTAGTAGCTACAAATTCGTGTACATAGTCGAAGACTATTCCGCTGTAGCTACAAGTGGTGGCGTGGGTACATAACAGCTGTTGTCGGTTGTGATAGGCCTAAAACTTAACCTTAAAATTAATTCTAATTTTTCCAAGTACCAAGTGTTCTTTTTAGAGCAAAAATATTCTTCTTAGAGCTAAAATATCTTTTTAGGGTATTTTCTGTCTTTCGCTGGATGAAGAAGAAGGTCCCGGTTCAAACGAATGGTCCCGACTCCACTATACTTACACAGAATAAATGAAGACACAAATAATCGAATTAATAATAATAAAGACAAACAGGGAAACACATAACTAAACGAACGAAACACAAATAGGTACATAACTAAAAACAAATGCTAAACAACGTTTACCTCGCTGTCACAACAAAAAACATACACGTATTAAAAACCCCAAAACTATGTCAACAAACAAAAGATTAAACAGAAAATTAAGAAAGATAATTGAGAATAATTAAATTTTCGTAAACACCGATACAAACGTATTGGTAACCTAACACTGTTACTGTCGAAACGTTCTTGTGAAACGTCACGAGATAAAACAAACACTCTGCTCACAGAAATACACTAACAATAACTGAAGTGTTTACCACAGAATTTAAACAGTTCTGTACCTTTTTGCAAAACACTACACGTATTTGTTCTAAATCTGTATTGCTATACCTACGAACAAACGCATAAATTAACAGTGATTAACCTCACAATTTATAACACCTGGATAACACCTATAACAATGTAACAATACTAAGGAAGCAGTAAGGCGCGGAATTTCGCCTCGATGGTGACGTCATGCGCAGTAGCGTGGATTCAGAACGCGTACTGCGCAATCCATTCGGACCCAAATATGTGTGGTTTGCTTCAATGAGCAATAACAAATGTGGTTTGCTACAAAAACATCGACAAAAACATGGACATTCCACATATACATACAAAAGGCCGAAAACTAGACACTCTAGAACAATTGGAAATATACAAATACACGAAAACACATAAAAACGACATCCTAAACGGACAGACACAATTCAGATCACACGCATTATTCGAACATATCACACCCCACACACACACAACATCGATCTTTCAAAAGTCGATACCGTCGCCAAGAACAAGACGGACAGTGCTCCCAACGGCAGCCTCTGAAGAAGCTTTTTAAAAGCGAAAACCGGTTCAGCCTATAAGGTAAAACTTTTACGTTTTTACCCGTTAAAAACTTTGTGTTCCGAGTCGGTAGTGAATTAATTATATTTAATAGTAATAATAATAATACCACACTATTACAGAGGAAAACAGGTGTTTATAAAATATCGTGTAATGATTGCAATTGTTTTTATATCTGTCAAACCGGGAAGGGTTTTCTGAAGAAATTTAACAAACACACACCGAAACATAATTTAAAATATCAGATCTCACTAAATAACATAAAATCTAACTACGCACGACATTTAATTTCATTAAATCGCGCGTATGCTGATTAAACATCTGATTTAAAACTCTGATATATTTCCAATAAAGGCCAGTACATGAACGCTTTAGAGGAGTTCAAAGTTTACAAAGCTTACAATAACGTACACAGTCGGGATTCTGTATTGATCAATGATCATTGATCATTCTATATTGACTGACGATTTGAACTTTAAATCAAACCCGCTGTACGACACAGCCTTGAACTTGCACAAACATTCATAGACAACTTGAGTATCCGATCGCACCCGTACGAACGTGTGTTAGTAGAAAATGTTTGTGATGTGACTTTAACTATTAACGACCTCGACTGAGCGATTTGTATCTGAAGATGGAACACATGTTCCGAAACGCGTCACTTTAACGCAAAAACAAAGTCACATGACGTATAGCAGTCGGTTTTGTTAATATGTAAATATGCTTTACTATTGTTGAAAACTTTATTCGTGTTAACGTAATTAGAATTAAGATTAAATACGCGCTGTTTTATTTTGTTTCATGGCACACGAATTGTCTACAAACGAAAGAGTGTTAAAAGTTTAGTTTCCAAGTAAAAATAGCATTGAATAAAGATTTACAAAATTTTCGATTTATCTGTGTTTATCAAAGTATCGATTAAATTATGTATCGATATAATTATGTCCCAGTTAGGGTGACGGTGGAAGCCGCCAGTCATATTCATACGAAAGCGGAAACAAGTTTCCCAACTAAGCCCCAGCAAAACAAAACAAGAGACAATCAACGCCCCATTGTCACCCTCCCTCGCTGTTCGTTGACTTTAGATAAGGTCTGAAATCCCTAGAGTAGGCAGAAATATCACCATTTCGTAAAATCGAAAACCATCTCACGAAGCGGTTGCTAGAATACGCTTCTCTTGTTGCTACCGTTTTTGTAAGACTCTACACCGCACCGAATTGATTTAAGAATGTATTTTCTATTTGGCGCTATCTATTGATGTCTTACTATAAAAAAAAAAACACTTCGCTGAACTCCACAGACAAAAATAACCATTATTTTTCAGCACGAAACCGTTTCATCCTAATATTTATACAGTAACGGAGTCATGTTATTGTTAATGCTGCTCGTATATAGTTAAAAAGTACAAGTGTTCAATTATGTAGTCTCTGTTATAAGCTCAGATGGCAAAGTAAAGTGCGGAAATTAATTCAAGAATAAGCAGTGGCTTGAGACTTTTTCATGCACTAAAGACCAAGTTCATTGGTAAGGCAGAAATTTAGAAGGAACTTAAGGTGACCATTTTCAAAACACCAATGTGCCAGTTCTTACTTATAGGGCTAAAACCTGGGCTCTAACAGAGAAGCATGTAAACTTTCTCCACGCTGTGGAGGTGAGATACCTCAGGAAGGTTGAAGGAAAGACAAGAAGAGATCGAGTCTGAAACACTACTGTACGAGTGAGTCTTAAGACGGTACCATTAAAAGATCAAATTAAGAAAGCACAGTTGTGCTGGTTTTGACACGTTCAGAGGATGGAAGGGGATAGACTCCCAAAACAACTGTATGACGCAAGATTGCTGGGAGAAGACTCGAGGGCCGGAGAAGAGTGACTTGGGAGGACAATATGAGGCGCTCTCTGCAGGGGCTGGGAGTGCAGTGGAATGAAGTGCCCTGGCCATGTAGAGACCAGGTGGGGAGACCTTTGGTCAACCTCTACACCTTGCGGTAGAAGAGGATTGGAATTAAAAGAAGAAGATGTATTTAAAAATAAGCGTTAATAATAGTTGGCGACACCGCCACAACGCCACCGAAGATGACTTCCGCAGCAGCTGACAAAACGTCTGTTATGTGGCCGGTAACAATCAATGGACTGTGTTTGTCAACTGAATACATTATGTTTTTGAAGTCTTCTTCCGGTATAGACCGCGTCTTGTATGGCAACGTTTCACTCATATTACAGTGAGTATCCTCAGGTGTTGGTCACTTAGACCTGAGGATACTCATTGCAATTTTTTTTTTTGAAACTGGTCTAAAAGACCAACCATCAATTTACATCTAATCTTGTTTACGTAAAATACTCATTGCAATGCAATATGAGTGAAAAGTTGTCATACAAGACATTTTTGATGCGGTCCATACCGGAAGAAGACTTCAAAAACATAAAGGATACCGGCCGCGGAAGCCTACGTGAGAATATAGTCAGCCTCTACGAGGAGGAGTTGTCTTCGTGTGTTCGGCGATTTGACAAGCTGAGAAGTAACAAACAGTGCTTCTTGGCAAGATTGACATCTCTGAAAAGGTGTAGAGATAACAAAGTTGTACCTGTGTGTGCTAAGCTATCTACTAAGAACCGGCCTTCTACAGTCACGAGAATACTCGACAACACCAGTACAGCAGTGGTAAGAGCTCAAATCAAAGACACTAGAGCCGACCTGGATCGCATCAATAGACAACTATTCTCTATTCATTTGGATATTAGCAACAAATTACCAACTTTCGATTGGTACTATATTGATAACATTTCGTACGAGCAGTCCGAGAGAGTTCTGGATGTAGTCACGCATAGACATAAACGCAAGTTTGATAAACTCTTCTCGAAACTTGAAAAGAAGGAAATACTTGCAGAGAAGGTTGTACTCAACATATCAGACAATAACTTGGATGATGCTACCATAAAGTATTTTAAAGAAAGGATTAAATTTTGCTGTTTCTGCCAATCGAATCCCAACGGAAGATATCATCAGCGAAATAGAAGCAGCCATTCGTCGCTTACCTGCTGAGAGGGCTGAAGTGATAAGACAGGATACATCCCACATCATTAGGACGTCAACACCTTTAAGACAGAACGTTACAAAGTCACTAAGACCTGAGGATACTCACTGTAATATGAGCGAAACGTTGTCATACAAGACGTTTTTAACGCGGTACATACCGGAAGAAGACTTGAAAAACATAATGGACACCGGCCGCGGAAGGCTACATGAGAATATAGTTGAATACATTGTTATTACAAAGGTTTTGTAAAATATATAAAAACACTTGGTAAGTTTCACAGATTTTATTTAACTCTAACAGCTGTTTCGGCTACCTAAGCCATTGTCAGAAAGGCAAATGAGTGAAATTACTAAACACAGGATGTGAGTAAAGGTCGTGGTGGTAGTAGTGACATCTGTTTAGGGCGTATCTGGAACATCTGTGTTGAGATGGAGAGGGGTGTGCAAGAGACAAGGGAAGGTCAGGTGTCTTTAAAAATTAAATACAATCATGAAATGCAAAATATAAAATTAACTAAACTAAATATAATTTGAAAACAAAATATAAAATTAACCGAACTAAATATAACCTGAATGCAAAATATAAAATAAACTGAACTAAATAACAGCTTTTAATAAAGGGGATACACAGAATTCAGTTTGTTCATTTGTTAAATTTTTGTTATTTTTTATTGCTTTTTTAATTTCTAGAATTTCTAACAAATCCATTTTTTTACCTTTTTGTATGTTGTGGAGTAGTGTTATGTTTTTTGTATCTATGAAGTGATTGTGTTGTAAGCAATCCTTTACTCACATCTGTGTTTAGTAATTTCACTCATTTGCCTCTTTGACAATGGCTTAGGTAGCCGAAACAGCTGTTAGAGTTAAATAAAATCTGTGAAACTTATTAAATGTTTTTATATATTTTACAAAACCTTTGTATTAATATGTTTCACCAAGTGCCCAACGAGTCATCAATTAATATCGTAAACATTGTTATTAGTTAATTAATACGCATTATTATTTATTTGTGCTACAAAGTGCCATAATATTTCCTTGAGGAAGCCCAATATTCATTCATCCAGTATATTCCTAGGATCTCTACAAAAAGGTCTGCTACTTAAAACATGTAAAAAGCCAACTAAATCGGCGAGTTAGCAACAAAATTCTGAACGTAAGTTACAGTTCATTTAAAATTAAACTTCGTTCCATTAGTATAATACTCGAATGCGTGTTTCTAATAATTGACCGTGATTCCGAGTTCATCCATTTGTAAGAGTTCAGGTGACACAGATTAATTATTTAAGCGCAATTTGTCGTTCGTTCGCGGAAAGTTTGTACCAGAAGTTTAAATCAAGGCAGCAAAGGAAACAACTTTGTAATTTAACTGAATGTCTTAGAAGCACCTGATATTGAGGATAAAGACTGTTTTATTCTTCGTCAATTATTAATATAATATATTTTCATCCTCGATTCCAAATGCGTTTAATTCGCTGTTCTGCGAATGATGTTTATATTAACTACAGTAACGAATTTTTCATCATCATCATCATCATCATCATCGCCGCCGCCGCCAACACCACCACCACCACCACCACCTAAGGCTGGAGGATTTTTGAAGACGAAACAGGCAGCTCCTTGCCTGTGCCATGTTGTGAAGGTAATGATGATGATGATGATGATGATGATGGTAAATTTGTAGCTTGTGTTAAACAATTTTTTCGTAGTCCAGAAAAGATGTAGGTTATACGGTACATATCTATTTTTAGTTCAAGCGTAATAAATAAAACGAACCGTTGTAATTATAAAAGTTAGAGGAGCAGACCTCTTCAAAAACCTGGGTTCATCTGTCTCCGGATGATAGCACCCAGTAAGGGCCCCTGCCTAGGGTTACAGGTGAAACCCGGTCAACGGTCTCAAAGGCGGATGAGACATCTCAGTTCCCAACGGCAGAGACAGCGGAAGAAGCGAATGGAGTAAACCACAAAAAAAAAAACAATCATTTCGGACTAACAATCCGATCTTATCTCGGAATTTAATTCCTACTTTTGCACTCTATACAATTTCAATTGCAGTATGGAAAGTTTGCTAAATGAAATGGAAGGAATCCAGGGTAGGCGAGAGTAAAACACAGGCTGAAAGTGGACTGATGACAGGAAGAAGAGACACAGTGAAAAGATGAAAGAATATTGGAGAAAAAGAAAAGAACAAAAAATAAAGAATTGAAATTGGCGTGTGGTACTTAGAAGGCCGATACAAAAGAAAAGGTTATTCGCCAGTTACAGTTCTGCTGTTGGTGTTATTGTCGGTGATGGAAACGTTATCATAAAAAGATAAGTTAACTGTTATTTATGTTAATATTTATACTAGCACTAACAACGAACACAGCAAGTTTAATTGAAAACATGATTGTGTGTGTATGTGAGTGCGAGAGAGAAGTGCGAGAAGAGAAACCCAGACTACCAAATGAGCTGCCACACGTTATTTATATGACAAGGCGGCCCGAACATACATGGAAGTCAATTTCCACGTCTAAGACTCGCTGACAGATCTCACTGCTTCAGTACGCAGCCACACGTTCACATAAACTTGCTGGTTTACTCCTGTTGCCTGTGTCAAACCGCGTACTAAGGAATTCCAAACTAATTAGTTCAAGTTAGTTGAAGCTCGCTCGCAGACACGCACTTGTCAGTCGTAAACGTCGTATCTGAAATTATAAACCAAAGCGTTTCTTGCTGCCTTTTCTCATACGTATCAGCACCAAGCTGCACGTATAGGCGTGCGCGCCTCCTTAAACTGCCCATACGCTATCAATATTATTGCACAATAACAGTATTGACAGTGTATGGGTTAGATTGAAGGTATAAAATGGGTTGCACAATATATTGTGTGAATTCAAAAATGTTTGAAATATGTTGCACAAACTGGAAAATATAGCATAGTGAATGGGCGAGATTGCACCATATCGGCTAATTTGCCCCGCTTTCGTCGGCCAGTGCACATCGTCTCGCTCTCGCTATGTCGCTGTCGGAGGAAAGGAAGTTCATTTTAGAGATGATTGAAGTTTATCGGTCTCTACCTGCCTTATGGAACGTTAAAAGTAAAGATTACAGTAACACGACAAAAAATTAACAGTATGATAAGTTACTAAAAAAGTATAATGAGTAATATCCTAATGCAGATAAAAAGGAGCCCTCGGGAGAACCTGTAACCCCTAGAGGGTACGTCCCCAGGTGGCGGATAGGGGGATGCCCTAACCGGGTTAGGCCGGCGGGTAGGTGGGAAATAAAACACCACCCGCGGACCAACAGGTTGGCCGAAGGGGCTCCTTAGCTGTAAAGAAAGCAACCCTTCTAGAGAAGGTACTCTGAAATAAAACCCTGGTCCTCCAGGTTGGGGGTTGAGGCATTAGGCTAACTCCCCAATACTCGGAAAACCATTTATTGTTAAAAAGCCTAGTAAACAGCCTCGGAAGGATTGGATAAAACGAACACGACTTAAGCTACGAAACTTTGGTACTTGGAACGTACAAGGTCTCTCTCAGAAATTAAACGACGTTATTTATGAAATGAACAATGCCAACATAGACATAGCTGTACTCACAGACCAACAAATAACAAAACAAAATAAACATCGTATATACAATGCAATTGTGAAACCAATTACGTCATACGGGTGTGAAATATGGCCAATAACACAAAGAACAGAAAAGTTGTTGGAGGCTACTGAGATGGATTATTGGCGAAGAGCGGCAGGGAGGTCAAAACTGGAAAAAGTAAGAAACGACAGAATCCGGGAGATAATGGGGATACAATGTTCTATTGTTGACGACATAAAAACAAAACAGCTAAGATGGTTTGGACATGTGTAAAGAATGCCGGATAATCGACTCCCCCAGCAAATTTTGGGATGAACACCATATGGTCGTAGGCGAAGAGGCAGACCTAGGTTGAGTTGGAGAGAAGGCATCAATCGGGCAATGAGAGACCGAGAATTGGAAGAAGAATCTTGGTTAGATCGATACCAATGGAGACTAGGGATCGGAAGACGTAGGATAACGTTATGAACCGATTTATATATAGATAAAAAGGAACTCATTAAGAAAATTAATTCATTGCGAACAAAGTTCATAAAAGACTTTATAGAATGTTGAAACTTTCAACTTGTGAAACTTACTTGTCTTTTCTTCTCGTACGCGTTTCGGCGTGGTGTTCGCCTTCGTCAGCTTTGAGACAGACTGTCATTAACTTGTAACGGTTTTTATTTTGGAAGGTATAGTGGGGGTGGTGTGTGGAGGAAGGGGATTGGCGCAGGGATCCAAATTATTGTTAGTTTTATGTATAATTGTGTCAAAAAGTGTGTGTGTGTACTGTAATTGGTCGTTAAGTATGTTGTTTGGTTGTGTTGTGTGGTGTTTGTATGTTTCATATTGTTCTGCTGTGTTAAGTTTTCGACCTTTGGGTAAGTAGTGTAATATTTCAAGATTAGTATCTATGTTGGTGTAGCTGTGGTTTTGTGTGTATATGTGTGTGGCAAACGCGGAATGTGTATTGTTGTTGGAAGTGGGGCTGGAGTAGACAAAATGCCAGAAGCAAAGTTGTGGTACTATGAGTATATTCATTCCATTTCTTGTATCATTATTTCATCCATATGCGGTCCTTTCTCTTTTTCTTTTTTAAACACAGAGTCAGTGGAATTACCACACAACTTGCCCCGAGATCACTCAACATGTTCACTCAAGGAAGTTCAGGAGTAAACTAAGGTTGTCCAATAATGTTGTACTGTGTAGGGGCACCAGCCAATATTATTGTGTAACATATTGTGCAATAATATTGATAGTGTATGGGCAGCTTTAGAGCGGTGGCTCGGACATCCTTATCCGCGGAAATTTTGAAAAATTCACTTTCAAAAATCTCATTTTAATGCCATTTTGGGCTTGTAAAAAGTAACTGAGAACCCCAACATTGTCTCAAACGTTTTTGATAAATTTTTTTAATTTGCCTGTTCCACTGTCACAATTTTATAGTTAAATAAAGTTTTTTTTGTATCGGCCATCTTAGGACCACATGCCAATTTCAATTCTTTTATTTTCTTCAATATTCATTCTTTCATCTTTCCACTGTGTCTCTTCTTCCTGTTTTCAGTCTACTTTGAACCTGCGTCTTTCTCTCCCCTATTCTGGAATCCTTCCTTTTTTAACACTTTTGGCCGAAAAACTTCTCTTTCAATTGCTTCTTCTGCGTTTATATTATTTTTTTTCTAAATCCTTTTGGGCTTCTTTAATACAACTTGATGTTGACTTCTTCCCCCACAGACATTTGAAGATCTGCTTTGTTAAACTATTCTCGCCCATTCTATATTAATGTCCAAAAAATAATAGTCTTCTTCTTCTCATTGTTTCTGTTATATGTTCTATAATCTGATATATTTCATCATTACTTCTTAATTTCCAACATTCTGAAGTTTTTCCTGGGTCTAATATTTTCCTAATAATTCGTCTTACAATGTTTCTAGTTTATCTAAATTATAATTCATTGTTAGACATTCACTTGCATGTAGACATTCTGGCTTCACTACTGTAATGTAATGTCTTTTTTTATAATAATAACGTTTTATTATAAACTAATATTTCAATTACGAAATGCATCTATCACACTCTCCACTTGTTACGTACTAATCAAACAAAGAGATTTAAATTACGGTAATAATTTGGTTGAAGCGCTTCAACAAAGAGAAGTCTATATCATTAAAGCGTTGGGGTTAGGGTGGAACCCTTGTTTAATCAGTCAAAACTTTTAATCATCTAAACGTATTCTTTTATTCCGTCTTTCATTATTTAGGGAGAGATTAACATTTCCATAAACATTTTTCATTCCTCTTTTCATCAAAGTTACGCGCTCCCCCCCTCTCCATCAATGCAACAGACATTTTTCTCTGAATCTCAACTATATAACTCTATACAGAAACTATTTAAAATAATTTATTTTCATCAATTTACCTATTATTTTTCTTTGATTACACTTTGCACTTATTGCTATCATAATTTAATAACTTCCAGATGTATGGCTTTATAACTTATCATCTGATCTCGAAAACCAGTCAACGCTTATCTAGATTTTAAGTACTGTTGGACCAATCAACAGCGTATTCCACAGACACTAATTTTCATTATTTTAATTGTGTAATTAGCTTTTATTAGTTACACGCAATTCTTTTTTTCATTTCAGAGGACTATGACAGTATATTTCTTAACATGTATAATCATTGTTTTCTCTATGTGTGTTGATTTTTTTTTGTATCGGCCATCTAAGGACCACATGCCAATTACAATTCTTTATTCTTTGTTCTTTTCTTTTCCTCCAATATTCTTTTATCTTTTTACCGTGTCTCTTCTTCCTGTCTTCAGTCCACTTTGAACCTGCGTTTTTCTCTCTCGTACCCTGGACTCGTTCCATGTTTAACACTTTTTCCCGAAAAACTTCTCTTTCAATTGCTTCTTTTGCGTTTATATTATTTTTTCGAAATCCTTTTGGACTTCTTTAATCCAACTTGATGTTGACTTCTTCCCACACAGATATTTGAAGATCTGCTTTGTTAACCTATTGTCATCCATTCTATATAAATGTCCAAAAAATAATAGTCTTCTTTTTCTTATTGTTTCTATTGTATTCTCTATTCTCTTATATATTTCATCATTATGTGTGTTGATTTTTTCAATATCAGTTTTATTCTTGATTTTTATTCATTGTTTTATTCTTGCGAACCTCGCATATAATCAGACTGCATCAAGAATAACTTATATAGCAGTTATCAGCAACCGAAAAGAAAAACAATATGTTATGATTTTTGTATTACATATCTAGAGCTGAGTAGTACACGGGAGGGAGAAGGGTTGTGACGCAGACTGCGTCATTGAAATTTTAAGGGGGGAGGTTGACAACAAACTTTGGTTAAGTATGAAAAATTATAACTACGTTGCAATAAAAATTGAATGTTTATAAAAGTTTATGGTTTGTTAGTAAAGAATGGAAGCAATAATAGAATTTTTAACGCAACAATTAGTGTTAGGAATTCAGATATTCAAAGGACGAATCATGGTCGCCGGTAGGCATGACAGGGACAGTAGTTCGGTTGAAAAAGCTATGAGCCGACTTAAAATAATTAAAAAAACAGGCTCAGGTCTGCAATGGGAGACGCATGGTTTTCGAACCTTATTGTTGTAGCTTCAGAGAAAAACTAATCAGAGTCGATTCCTAATGAAGAAATAATTGGTGCCTTTTATTTATCGTCATTGCAGAGGAAGAAGTTATTGTGCCGAATATAAGTCAAAGCAACTAGGACTTCATCAAACCATTATGTTTTATAATTTTTTCTTCTTTACAATATTCTCTGTTGATATTTTGTTCCTTTGTTTTGAAATATTGTCTTACACGAATTAATTTAGTTAGATTATTTATTTATTTATTTGTTTAATTTCAAATTAGAATTTATTTGCAAACTGTACTATTTTTAGCTTTAGCTTATAGCTTATTTGTAATAAAACGTTTATTGCAAAGACATTTTCTTTTAATTTTAAATACCTTTCCTTTGGTGGGAGTACTCATCAAGTTGTTGGGGTGGGTAAGTCTTCAAGGTTAGGGAGGGGGCACCCCTGGGTATATAAGTAGCAGTCGGTAGTGATGGAACCTAGTAAAATAGGAACTGAAACGATTATCTCTAACTATACACGTGAAGTGCTAACAAGTAGCAAATTGTGATTTACTGCAGGCAAAGTATTCAATTACCGTCTGCTCTCTAAACCGCCCCTAGTATTTATGTCTCCTTAGGCGCATATTCTTCTGCTTTAGTTCGCTTAACTCCACTAAATCACAAAAATTATTTCTTGGGGGTTTTGCATGTAACTTTTACTTCTTTTATTTTTTAGTGAAAGTGTACGAAAGAAAAATACTTTAATTGTATTATAATACGCGTGAGGTACATTGTGTCGTAGTCTATAGTATGCTTTGCTTGTATTCCGTTTATGGTTATCGTATTTATAACGATAGTTCTTCTTCAGCACTACGGGCCAACGTGGGCCCTGGCTTCCGACACCAATCTTCTCCAAAGTCTCCTGTCCATTGCCATTTCACTGCACAGTTTAGCGTTAATTTGTTAAGAAGGTGATATTTATCGTTTACTACATTCGCGTGTGTTGGACAAAATTAATATTTGAAAAATCCAAAGTGTCTTTGCTTATTTAAATTGGTACTTAAGTTATGAGTAATCTTTTCCCTGCTGTTCAATTATTTTATTCTTCTATTCCAAGACGATGCTCCGTGAGAACACTAAACAATCAATAGAACATGAGGTTTCCATTATGACCAAATGTTATCCCAGTTACTGTGACCAACTGATTTCTCTTTTACTGCTTTGCCGCGTAGACATTACAAGACGTGTTCGTACAAACTTAAAACCAATAAAATTCGTTCTTAAAAAAAAAAAAAAAAAAAACACACACACACACAAGAACATAATGAGGTGTACACACCTTTGCTATCCCTTCTTCAGATTCCATACGCCTAAGAGTTTTTATTTTAAATCGTCATTCACTAAAACAGACTCAAATTTCTCACACCGGGGGCCACTGCACTCAATAGCTTTTCTTCTCCTGATTCTTCTCCTAATTCACCGTCGTCGTCGTCGTCGTCGTCGTCGTCGTCTTCTTCTTCTTCTTCTCACGAAATGCAAAATCTACAAAACACTTATCAGGTCTGCTTCAGAAACCTGGACAATGACAACAAATATTGAGAGACTTTTAGGTTTCTGTGAAAGACAGATTCTAAGAACAATATTTAGAGAAGTACAAGAAAATGGAATGTGGCGCAGGCGCTATAATTATGAAGTATACCATTTGTACAAAGTACCAGATATTGTCAGGATAATCAAAATATACAGCCTAAGGTGGGTTGGACACATAGAGCGAATGGAGGAAGGACAGCCTAATTAAACATAGTTTCTACGAGAAACCAATGGGTAGTAGAAAAAGGGGAAGAACCCGAAGCAGATTCAAAGTCCAGATAGAGGAGGAACTCAGAAAGCTGAACATAAACTGGAAAACCAGAGTACGCAAAAGGGAGGAATGGAATCGACTCTTGGAGCAGGCGAAGACCCACCAAGTGTTGTAGAGCCACAGTTGATGACTCTTAAGTTTGGTGTAACGAATATATTCGTCTTCTCTGCTTGTGAGGTGTACAGGCTACTCATAACTAACTTTGGCTCTACCAATACAAGCAACGGGAACAGTAGGCGAAGCTTGATTAGTTTATTCTTTACACTGCTTTACATAAAAGACAGAATCTAGTTTAGCACATAGTTTTATATGCTTAAACAAACATCGTGTTGTTATGTGATTAATACACTGATATTGTTTTACCAAAGTATGTAGTACAAACTTATCACTAGCTATCATCATCATCATCATCATCATCATCATCATCATCATCATCATCATCATCATCATCATCATCATCATCATCATCATCATCATCATCATCATCATCATCATCATCATCATCGTCATCATCACAATAGGGCATAGCGAAGGTGCTGTCTGTTCCTTCCGCCTTCAAAGATCCTCCAGCCGTCTCTTCCTGGGTCTACCCACACACACCTGTGTCCTATAGGTTTGTATTTCCAGACTTGTTTGCCCAGTCTGGAATCTGACATTCTTTCTAAGTGTTCTTTCCACCGATGTTTGTACTGTTTTAATTTTTCATTCAAGTTAAAAACTTGTAACTCTTCTCTTGGCCTCATTCCCTAAACGGTCAAGTTTAGAACACCTTTTAACTCCTCTTAAGAACGCCATTTCCGAGGCCTATATTCTACTGTCTTGATTCTTAGTTGTTGTCCATAATCCACACCCATAGGACAGTACAGGGACTACCATAACTTTGTTGAATTTTAATTTTGTATCTTGACGTAACTTGTTTCTAAAAATATGTTTGATACGTGCTATCATTAAAAAGGAATAAGGAAGAATAAATAATACGAGATAAATCTACAGTCAAAAGATATCATTACCTGTTCTATATATTACTTAATTATAGAAATGTGTTTTTAGGAAATAAATAATATTAAGTTAAATATGGTGTAATCGATTTCCTTGTTTACTGCCACAGTCCAGTAATTTAGTTTGTTTTATAAAGATTCAAGTTTTTAGATGACAAACAATGGAATGTAACTTTAATGTAACCGCTTTTCCTGTCTTGCAACCTCTAACTTTATTGATTTAAAATATAACGCTATATTTATTTCATATCATTTGCTTTCTTTTGAAGTTACATGATTTCAATGTATACGCAATTCCAAACAAAGTAAAAATAGTTTCTGAGAACTATGTTCATAGTGAACCTAGGCAATTGCCAGACACTATGAGAACTATGTTCATAGTGAACCTAGACAATTGCCAGACACTATGAGAACTATGTTCGTAGTGAACCTAGACAATTGCCAGACACTATGAGAACTATGTTCGTAGCGAACCTAGACAATTGCCAGACACTATGAGAACTATGTTCGTAGTGAACCTAGACAATTGCCAGACACTATGAGAACTATGTTCATAGTGAACCTAGACAATTGCCAGACACTATTTTCGGTCCCAAGTTGCTGGCAGACGTTTTTAAATTGCCGAAATAAATGTATTATTAACGTTATAAAATTAAAGTTGAATTTCATATAGAACTGGGCGAAAGACTGTTGTTTTACTCCTGTCGCAGACCTGACGGCTCGCAACAGATTTATGCAGTTACTGGACGTTATTTAAAAAAACATCTGCTGGGTTTTGAAATACAACTATGTACTAGATAAACTCATTAATTATTTATTTATTATTTATTCATTTATTTATCATTACCTGAATAAATGCTCTCTCTATCATAATTATAGAAGCGCATAACACTCTGAGACGCTCTGCCGACCTTTCACGTTGTCTGGCTGGATGTGGAACCGGCTACTTGCAAGAAGTTACAAAAATATATTCTAAAAAGCATTTATAAAATTCAGCTTTACTACGCTAACGTTAATAATACATTTATTTCAGGACTTTAAAATCTGTCAGCAACTTGGAAGCGAAAGAAGGATATGGCAGTTGAATTTAAAAATTTTTTTTTGTATCGGCCATCTGAGGACCACATGCCAATTCTTTATTCTTTGTTCTTTTCTTTTTCCAATTTTCTTTCATCTTTTCACTGTGTCTCTTCTTCCTGTCTTCAGTCCACTTTGAACCTGCGTTTTTCTCTCTCCTACCCTGGACCCTTTCCATTTTTAACACGTTTGCAGGAAAAATTTCTCTTTCAATTGCTTCGTCTGGGTTTATGTTATTTTTTCCTAAATCCTTTTGGACTTCTTTAATCTAACTTGAAGTTGACTTCTTCCCTCACAGATATCTGCTTTATTTGAAGATCTGCTTTATTAACCTATTGTCGTCCATTCTATATAAATGTCCAAAAAATAATACAGATTTTCTGTATTTAAACCTCGCTGAAGAAGGTGAACACCACACTGAAACGTACGAGGACATTAAGAAAGTAACTGTTCACAAGTGAAATTTACAGTTTATCACTAAAAAAAATAATAGTCTTCTTTTTGTAATTGTTTCTCTTATATTTTATATACTTTGATATATTTCATCATTACTTCATAATTTTCAACTTTCTGAAGTTTTTCGTGGGCCTAATATTTTCCTAATAATTCGTCTTTCCAATATTTCTAGTTTGTCTAAATTATAATTCAATGCTAGACATTCACTTGCATATAGGCATTCTGGCTTCACTACTGTACTGTAATGCCTTATTTTCACATTTTTATGTATGCACTTTTATTGTAAATATCTGTAGTTGCACCATATGCTCTTTCCAGTGTATGAATCCTTTCATTCCATTTTTTAATTCACTATATTGTCAAATTGAATATATCAAGAAGACAGACGTACTGCTATAACGTTTATTTGTTAATTTTTTAGCCCTTTGAGGCGTTGAGGGCGGCAAGGGAACCGATAGCAAGTCGCCAAACTCCCCACTCTGTTTCTAGCGAATCAAGTTTAATTTCTATACCAAGAATCAAGCGTACCGAAATACCGCAAGCATTTTGTTGGCAGCTCTTGCTCTATATTATACGGTCAATTATTTCCGACAGCTACTGAAACAGAAATACCGGTATTTGTTTTAACTCGAATAGTTGCCAAACAAAGTAAAATACATTATAGTATTAGGAAAAAAATCGATTCTCTTAAAACAGTACAATATCTAATAATTGAAAAATAAGATATAAAAAAAATATAGTTTCACAATGTGAAATAGAAACAGGTTTATTAAAACAGTTTCTAGTAATGTGTAGCCGAAACATTTTTTAATTGACAGCAGAACGTTTGTGCGTATGTATAGTTTACAATTAACGCAAACAAATCGTGACAACAAAGGGAGCAGTGTTTATTCACGAGGGTAATTAGCAAAGTTTCCGCCCAAAGCGGTTGTTGGTAACGTAGCAGAATCATTAGCGCGGTAATCAAATTACCCAATCAATGTACGGTTTACAGGAATTACCAACGCAATCTATTTCAGCACCACGTGATCGCTGAGCGTGTTCATTGAGTGACATCCATCAAGTCAAGTACACGTAACGAAACAAATGACGTAATGGTTGTGACAATATGACGTCAACAGTATTGTACAACTGAGGGGAAAGCAAACCAGAATAATAATAATTTAAGTAAACTGTTGTTGTTATTAATTATTAACAATTGATACTGGCATGCAATAGTTATAATTTTATTTTGAGTCAATTTGTGTGTGACAAAAACAAATGCCTCCTACACGATAGAAGACACCCTTTGAAGGCTGACCGGATAAGGGTCAAAGGGTGACTCTCATAGGGTGCGCACCCATACTGACGTGTGTAAATACAAAGTAATGCGATTTTAACATTTAACGATCTCAACTGAGTGAATTAATGTGATGATGAACGCGTCATTTAAAATAAAAAAAACGAAGTCACACGACGGATCTAAGGTAATTTATTAATTTATAAATAACGAAGTGACTTGGATACCAATAACAATATGTATGTCAAATAATATATCCTAAAAATATTCTAAACGTAATAAACCAATTCACTAGAATGTATTTCCTGACACAGTCTCGTGGATTAAGCAACTAGCTTGCTTTCTTCCAATTTCAAACACTTGGGATGTGTTATGTGTTCGCCTTAATTTAAATTTTGAACAGTTACGTCTCTGACAGCAGCGCATTGCAGTCCAATGATGGTGAATTATTGCATACATGTGTCCTCCCCCCCCACACACACAGGTAATATGTATCTTTCTACTATAATATGGAAGCAGGAGAGTAGAGATGCCTTCGAAATGCTGAAATTGACGAAATATTGCGGCGGGAAGATGTTGTTACTACGGTCTACCTGATCGTCATATGGTACAGTGGAAAACAAAATAAAGACACCAATTAAGTCACTAATCGTCAGTTATAATTAATCACAATTAACAGTTTGAAATCAACAAGTTATTCAACAAGATTATACTCGTGCAATAATTCAGTTAAATTTGTCCACACGCAATAATAATGTCAACTAATAGAGTCCCGCACAATAGTCACTTTTCACTAATAACCACTTGAACGGACTGAGTGATCGCCCGACGTAAAACTGACTTCCAAGCGGCAGGTGTTGGCTACTTATAGTCTGCAGGGTTCCATAATAGCGTCCTTAACAAGCACTCGAAAATTCTAGAAGATACTTCAGCGCAGAAACATGCACGCGCCTGGCTAAACGAGAAACGCGTAGACCAACGTTCTCCATAGTACCATAATGTTTCGTATTGCGTAACAATATAGTGCGCATCATAAAGGCAAGGCGGATAAGCTGGCTGGACATGTGGAGAGATTGCCCAAGAAAGTGCTAAATAGAAACGTGGAAACAACCGAAGGCGATGGCTACATGAGGAGGAGGAAGACTTAAGAAGAATGGGCGTACAAAACTGGAGGAACGTTGCAACACAGAGAGAGAGAACTGGAGGAGAGTAGTGGCTGAAGCCAAGGGTCATCCCGGCCTGTAGAGCTCCGGAAGAATACGACTATAATATAGCCTATAGTAAGGTTAAATAACTGCACAAACAAATATTATATTATGTGCAATAAGATTATTAAAATATCGGAATGGAGAACCGTACATGAGTTCCATGTTCTAAGATGTATTTTTAAAATCATTTTCGAAATTAAAAATATTTTCATAGAAACTACTTCTTTCTTCAGCCTAAACCACAGTACTGTGGTCACTAACGTATACCACCTCACGTTAGCGCTCTCGATTTTCACTGATGATGGCAGTCGGCGGCAATGCCGAAACGTCTGGTTTTGCAGAAAACATTGGACTACGGCCAAACCGCTCTGAAAGTAATTTTTACAACAAACTACTTCTTTGGTGCCGATAACGCAGTACACATATAAAAAATGTTCCCCTCCCCCTTCAACTACCATTTTAATTTATAACTATTTCATGTACCTTTCTACAGTGGATTATTATGACCTTCTTTTCAGGATACTTTATTTAACAAAATTAGTATTTACTCTTGTTAAAACAAATCGTTGCAGGTAAACTACCCCTTCCCCTTAACCGATCTTCACCAAAATCAATAGATCTTGAGTCCTCTACAACTCGGGTACATATGCAAAAAATTGTTTGATTCTGTTTGAATTTGCGGCAGTTATCGTTCGCCATAGAAAAAATTCCACACACACACACACACACACACACACACACACACACACACACACACACACACACACACACACACACACACACACACACACACACACACACACACACACACACACACACACACACACACACACACACACACACACACACACACACACACACACACACACACACACACACACACACACACACACACACACACACACACACACACACACACACACTTCGGAAAATGACTTTTCTTCATGTTTTGAGAGTAGTACAATCAGAATCAGCCCTTATCTTGAACACGGTTTTTTTCGCCATCACCATACTTCCATTTCCTTATGGAACACAGAAGTAAAAGTGGCGTAACCTCCCTCAGCAAACTTATCGTTTGCAAGTTGCAAATCTAGTGCGGTGTAACTGGGGTCGCTTCTCAGTGACCGAGTTTGTTGTTGCTACACAACTCGACTATGACTGAAACAGATTAACGTTGACAATACATGTTTCGCCGCCGTTAAAAGATTTATTTATTTTAAACGCAATTTCCATAGTACATAGTAATAACGAATACTGTTATTAGTAACAGTATTACAGTTCGCTGCGGATTGTTCCAATACCTAAACGTTGCTTACTGCTGTAGCTGAAAGAATTAGATTTTTAAAATAATTTGTTTATTACTGAAACGTATAGTTTTTTTTAACTGTAAATATTTAAACAGACGATCGATGATCAATGCAGGTTCCTTTTATTGAAATGATTTGACTAGTTTGTATGTAATAGATTCACAATTAAGTTAATATTCGTCATTTAAATCAAACCTAATTTGTGTTACTGACAACGAATGGAGTCTTCCATTTCCACAGTTAAATGATTTATAATATTAAATTTTTAATGTTCCATTACACATTATTTTTCAGAGTACCAGATATTTCTATCAGCAAGCGGTTTTAGCTTTTATATAACACTGTTTAAACCCACTGCCATGGATTCGATTCCCGGTTTTGTAAACTTCAGTTGCATTTATGCAGTGGAAACTGATCATAGAATAATTATCGTAAGGTTAGTTTTCTCATAATCTTATATTTTTTCTAAATGTTTATAATCCTAAATACAAAGGAATTTGAAATATCAAAACTAAAAACAGTACTTTAGTTTTCACAGAACGATAATTTTATACATTTTGTAGTTTAAAATTAATAACTTAATCCAACATTCTGAAACTTTCCACTAAAATTTATTGAATTTATAAGTTTATTTACTTATTTACGGTGTCAGTTTAAAAGTTAAGGAAAGTATAGAATTTGTATTTGAGGAGACTTGACCGTTGCTAAGCAACCTATCAACACGAGTTTGGAAAGTATATATATTTCCTCAGTAAACAATAAAATGTATAGAATTATCATTGCAAATACGTATACAACAAATGTGACAATATCTTTCCTCAGAGTTTATATTTAAACATATAAGGGTTTATATGTTTCTTAAATTTTCACGTGTGTTTAAAGTATTGCTTCCTTTGTGTGTGTCAGAAGTAGTTATTTCAGAAATGTAACAAACACGAATCGCTAGACAAGTGAGTATCCTACCATGACAAACTTTAGGTAGCTAAAGTTTTCTTAATGTCTTTACAAATAATATGTGCAGATCTGTATAGTCTGATTCCTGTAATCCAAACTCAGCTGGTCCAAGACGTTCACTTAACGACGTTTTTAACACAAAATTAATGCAGTTATAATTAATTACAGATCTTAAAATATTGTAATTATTTTACAATATTTACACCGTAAATAATTTAAATATGTTTAAGGATTTGTTGAGATAATGCTTTTATATTTGAATAACGAGATTTATGAGATTAACCTTGTTGACTGAACAGTAATGGATTCGCGTAATAGGCTAATTACTCGCTACTACCGCTTGAGGTGCAAAACAGCTCTCAGCACCTCCCAGACTGTGTAGACAGCTTTTAAGGGGGAAGTCATTATATCCAAAATTACATTCAACTGTCGCTAAACTCGAATGTTAGCGACAGACACGAATAGTTCCGACGAGGGCCGAAGCGCCCTGACCGGGAATGCAACATTTTCATAATACCGCCATTCGCCGTTATTTCGATTTTTACCCCATGATTTGTCCTTTTAACTTCAGTTTTGTGTCAGATTTCTCTATTTCATTTAATATGCAATAAAAATATGTGCAGTAAAGTCTTAAAATCAAATAAAATAGTGAAGTCTTTGCACCTCGAAAATAAAGTGTGTTTAATTTAGTCATTCTAGTAACGTTAAGCTGACCGAAGCGTGTAACCTCTAAAGTGCTTGCTGGCTTTTTGTGTGTGTTCAATGTTCAGGTATTTTTTTTTTGTGTTCAGTTCATTGATTTGGCAAAATGAGTAGTTTTCAGTCTATTTTAAGAACAAAATTTTCTTCTCTCTCTATTGAAGGTAAATGCAAAATTAAGGAACTCGGTAGACCGCTTCCCGTTTTAAATATTACACAGAAACATTACTTAGAATAATTTACAAGTAACATAAACACAACCTAATATAACCCCAACCTAAAGTTGTCAACAGTTATTTCTTCATGTTGAGACTCACCCCGTGTGGTATTTGGAATGGAACAATTGCTCTTCTCTTAGTAGAAACATTCAGACATTGAACCCCCAAGTGTCAGATCCACGAGGCGTCACTGGTTATATGTACTACTTATTATCAAGTTATTAATCTACAAATTATTATGAAATCTATATTATTTGTTTAACAAAATGTAATGAAGGAAATAGTTAACATCACGGCTGTCACAAAATTATATATTGCCATTGAATTATACGATTCAGTTAGTAACTTTGTACGGTTCAAAGCAGATTTTTACACTAGATAAGCTGTTTAAAACTACAATTTTATGCAAATAAAGGCAATGACAAATGTTAATACAAAATACAGACGTAATATTTTAAGAAAAAATAAAATGTTAACTACTTTTTTATTTTCTAAAAATATCTACCAATATTATTTCAAGTTAAAAGTAAACATAACATATATCTATATGTAATCTAGGACATTCTGATAATGGTAAAGGAAAGAACGGACATTTTTATTTAGAACAGTCGGTTTATATGGAAGATTAATTTATTAGAAGGACTGGCTTACTTGACAGTGAGTGACTTAGTCGTGTTTTAGTCTGGAGTATAATAGGTGTCTATATAACTGCTTTCTTAACGTAGATAATTTGTTGCAGGTTCGCCGATTGCACTACATATCCTGTTAAATTTCTGTTATTGTCGAGTGCAACAGAAAAGTATTAATTGATAATAAACATTATTACCTTCTCCATATCAGGAATGACAAGTCAGGAGGATATTAATCAAGACGTGGAAAAAGAGATGGTTGGAGATATAATAATTGTGACTGAAAACGGTGATGACACGAGCACAAACGAAAATGAGGTCTCCAAAAACTTGACAAATTTTCAGCTTTCAAACGAGAACAGTAAAAGTTTGACTTCGAAAGACGGACACAACGAGGCAGCAAATAATCCGAGTGTTGAAGTCAATTTGAAGCCCGAAGAGGATACAGCTGTTGCTGAGGTCGTGTTAGTAGGAGACGGTACGAATACTACTGCGGAAGCATCGGAAAGCAGTGCGGAAGATAAAGAGTTAACTACAGGAGAGTCTCAGCTGAGTGATGTTAAAACTGTCGATGAGGCGGACAGAGATGAGAATACTATGCACAGTACATCCGGACACGAAGCCGATGAAGACGACAAACCAGCAACGGAAGTTGTGGTAGAAGTACAGAGTTCAGAAACAGAATGTACAGAGACAGAAATAGACAGGGAGTCCAGCAAGGATAACGACAAAACGTTGGGTGTAGAAAGTCGTCATCTGACAGCTCCAGCAGTGGATACCGCTGCAACCGAATGTACAGAGACAGAAATAGACAGGGAGTCCAGCAAGGATAACGACAAAACGTTGGGTGTAGAAAGTCGTCATCTGACAGCTCCAGCAGTGGATACCGCTGCAACGGAATGTACAGAGACAGAAATAGACAGGGAGTCCAGCAAGGATAACGACAAAACGTTGGGTGTAGAAAGTCGTCATCTGACAGCTCCAGCAGTGGATACCGCTGCAACGGAATTGCGTGACAATACTGTAACCATCGCAAGTGAAGAATATGGTGCAGACGTTACTCGGGTTGACCAACTTTTCTTTCACCGTATAAAATCGTCCAACGAAGTTGTACCCAAAGTGGTTCAGAGTATTTCGGAACACAAGCACAGAAAAAGCTGTTTGAAAACTGCAGGCGATTCCGTACCGAGGCCGATTCTCAGGAAACCGGTTAGAATCGAAGACGCAGCATGCGAAATGATTGAAGCCGAACTGGGTCACCTTACCATGGACAATCTGGACATGCCGCGAGCTAGACGGACCGCGAGGAAGAAGAGAGTGTCCGTAAGCTTAAGCCACAACGTGCTCGAAGACTACCTTTCAAAACACACCGATGAACCTAAAAAAACTGACGATTCCCCAACGTTAGTTACCATCAGGTTCAAAGTTGAAGACGGAAAAATGTTTGCTGGCGCGTTTGAAGGGTCTTGCACGATCACAGACGTTAAACTCAGACTCGCTAAATTATTTGAAATGGACCACGAGACAATCAAGTTAAACCAAGACGATGGCGACTTAGCCGACTGGTGGACGTTAGCCAGTTTGTCCACTCAAGACTATACGTGTTTGGATTTCAATTTAAGTTCACGTGACGGTAAAACAAAACTTACTGCTGAAACGCTCTCAGAGTTCTTGCCTACCGTTGAAGTGATGACCGTACATTGTCACTTAGGAGAAGGCGTTTATAAAGACATAACTGTCGAGATTGAAAACCAGAATTTACGCAAAGAATGGTTGGGCGGTTACCGTAACAGAAACAGCGAGTCAGTATACCATCACGCTAGAACGCAGACACTGCCTAAGGAGCGCAAAGTGTTTGAAACAGACGAGAACGGCAAACTGATGCCGATACTGTACGAGCGACACACGCAGACGGTGTTTCCGGTTAAGAACATCGCGGTCGACACTCCCGTCAACAAAGCGACACAAATGTTCAGACACGATCACTACATTCCGTGCGCGGGCGACAAAATTATCACCGCCAAAGGGTTCATCACTTACGAACAATGGCTGGAACAAAACGATATCATAAACAAGGTTATAATCATTCAACGGGCGTTCAAACGTCGGATGAAAATTAAGACGTTCGAAAATTTGTACGAAGCTTCACGAATGGCGGTGAAAATGTTCAGAGATGAGAAAATAAAAATATTAACCGAACAGGCGGAGCGTAAGAGGAAGATGATCAGCGGCGCCGCGCTGCCTTCCAGTCGTGACGATTTCTACATGCTGTACTTGATGGTAGGAAAATGGTGGAAGAAGGAATGGCAACGGATTCAAGATCTGCGGACGGACGAGTCTAGAAAAGCGGAATACGTGGCGCTTTTGGAGAAAGAAATCGAATTACTGGCGGCGATCGAGAAACAAAGAATCGAAGTGAAACGCGAGAGTTTGCGTAAAGAAAAGATGAGGTTTCTGGAGGTGACGTCACGACCGACGGTGTTTCGAAACGAGCACGGTGTCATGACGTCTATAGACCGAGTGGACACTCAGATGGCGAGGACGCACAAGGACATATACTGCACTTTGATTCGCACCGACTTAACGCCAGAGGAGAGGACGGACTTCTTGCTCTCATTGAGAAACCAACTAATACAATATTACGATGATTACGAATTTTATAAGGATTTTGTTGTCTTGATCGACAGAGAGATCGATTTTATAGCCGTAGGAACGGAAGACAAAGCGCTGGTCGGATTACGCAAAAGAATAGAGTTGTTTTATCTGGATCTCATTCAAAAGCCTAAGTATAATCCGAAAGCACGATCATATCGTAAAGCGACGTGGCCGAAAACAGTGGATTCGTTGTACTTATGCGTACGTTGTAGGAAACTGCTTCCAGTCTGTGACTTTCCGGTTCACACGAGGTTGCTGAAGATCTTGGTGTGCACTTCGTGCGAATGGCTGCAGAATATCGGCCACCAGAGACTGGACATGAGCCCCTACTTGAAGCTGCTGAGGCAGGTGCAGAACATAGAAATGCAGAAGTGCTGTTACACGTCCATATGTTTCCTTCTGCAGCAGATCGGCATGTACTTCTTGACGCGCATCATATGGCACGGCCATTCGGCGATCAGCGAGACCCGCAACCTGGCCGAGCTGTGCATGGTGCGGTGGCACAACGACGAGGAGTGGACGCCGTGGAACACGATCCTGTTGACGGAACAGGAAGCCGAGTTCCACGCCAGCGTCGACGACGTGCAACAGTTTTACTCGCCGGCGTTTATCAGCAGCGTGCACCAGAAACACATACTGGCTCGCATACACTTCCTTCCGCTGCTCAAGACGGACCACGCGCTGCGCAGCACCGGTGCCTGGCAGAATATCACCGATTCCGGCGTTTACATTCATCCGACTCACATCAAACAACACTTCCGAGGCGAAATGTGTGACGGCGATATTTAGTAGTAACACAATATTTTGCCGTCTGTAGACTGTAAAACAAGACATTATTTTAACACAACTGCATTGTAATGTAATATTTTATTGTCGTTTTTAGCTTTTCAATTTTTTGAATAGAAATAATTCTGTAAAGAAAACATATTAAAAATTTTAAAACTGTTAAAATTGACAGTGAAATGTTACTACATGAAATTTCAAACACTAATAATTTTTATTTCAAATTTGGTAATAGTCAGTACAATAAATTATCTTAAGACAAGTGCATTGTAAGGTAATATTTTACTGTAATTTTTAGCTTTCCAAATTATAAATAGAAATAACCTTGTAACGAAAATATATTAAAACTTTAAAACTTAAAAACTAACAGTGAAATGTTACTACATGAAATTTAAAAACAACTAATAATTTTTATTTTAAATTTGGTAATAGTCAGTACTAATCGTATTATATGTGAAACATTGACGCAATGTTGTATTCAAATGCTTCTATACAATGTTAATTATCATCACTATGTTTTATTAAGATACTGATAAACTAAATCCTGATAAAACTAAAGGAGTGTAATGAAGCTGTGAGTGGTTAGGAATTAGAATTTTGAAAAAGAAAATTTTAATGTCAGAATTAAAAAGATTTAAACATTTTAACTAATTTTCAGGTCCACCGCCTTTAATTGTGCGAAATGCGTTATGAAAATTGGCAAAATAGATGTACTTAATCTCGATGTAGGCCTATAGATGAAAATAAATATCTACTAAATGTTGTCTTATTAATATAAATTACTCACATTATAAGTAAATTATGTGATATGGCGAATAAACTTGCCACACACTTCTGTATTTTTGTACACGTGGTATTCATGCAATAATTTGTGTGTGTGTGCTCCGCGCGTTATACTGTATTTACAATCCACTTCCAACAGACGTTTGACAATCTACAGACTAACGATTATTCTGGTTGTTTAAGCTACACACTGGTACAATTATTTAAAACGGTACCAATTACATTTGCTTCTTTAAAAAATTGAAACAAAAAATCGACACTAATAACTAAAATTCAACATAATAACTAGAATTCAAAATGGAGAAACAAGGAAATAACAGCGTTCTATTTAAATAATAAAATTGCCAAATATGAAGGCAATTCTCCTCCGGCTCTATGAAGGTAATGCAAATCTATTATTTAATTAGTGTGTGTTGGGAATTTTTTTATTACTATTATTATTTATAAAATTTTTTTTTGACAGTGAAATTAATAATCGAACAGTAGAGAATTTGTTTGAAAAAAAGTTTCAGTATTTTAAATAATTGTTTTCTTTTTTATAATGACTTTACCTCAAGATGTTTTCTCCCTATTTGGAACATGTTTCGGGAGCCTTGTGTTCCCATCTTCAGCCTTCCAAATTTTGAGCCTTGTGCGGTATTTATGTGTTGGCTGGTTGTTGCTTTGGTTTCTTGTTGGTCTCTGGTGCTTTAAATTGGTATTATTGTGTGTGATTGTGGTGTATATATTAGTACTTTGTGTATTTTCTATGTTGAGTGCTTTGAAAATTGTGTCATGTTTTGCACATTGTGTCATTTTTTATAGTTGTAAATAAATAATATACAGGGTCCGCCAGTGAAGCGGGAAAATTAAAAGTACCCAATTTTTTCATGAAACATTTGTTATCAGCATTTTTTTTACAGATTTGAGTTGAGTAAAGTATGCCATTATTTTACTTTTTAAAAATAACGCCGCTGAAATGAGAGCCATTTCTGTGTAAACATTCTTCTAATCTTGACCGAAAATTTTCCATCACTCGACGAAGCAGGTCAGGTTGAATCCGTGCAATATCTTGTCTGATATTCGTTTTTAATTCCGGTATGGTGTGCGGTCTATCAATGTACACCCTGCTCTTCAGAAATCCCCAAAGAAAAAAGTCGCATGCGGACAAATCTGGGGATCTTGCAGGCCACGAGATGTCGCCATATCTGGATATGAGTCCGTCCGGGAAGAGTTCTCATAAAGCAGCCATGGACACACGAGCACTATGACTTTTCCTGCTGGAAAAAATTAATTTCCGGAAACCTAGGGAGCTGTTGCATCAAAAATGTTCTGACCATGTGTGTGTAGCAGTGTCTGCATTGACAGTTGTGGTGTTTCCTCTATCGTCTTGAAAAAAATATGGCCCAATAATGCCAGATGATGAAACTGCACACCACACCGTAACTTTCGGACTATTTAATGGCTTTTCATGCAACTCACCTGGGTTTTCATCATTCCAATATCGACTATTTTGTTTGTTTACATATCCATTCAAATGAAAATGTGCTTCATCTGACATAAACATGCGGTGAATAAAGTTTTCATCATCATTTACACGTCGCAATATTTCTTCGCTGAAAATCCTGCGAGCCAGCATATCTCCATCTTTCAACTCCTGGATTACTTGAATTTTGTAAGGATGAAAAGATAAGTCTTTATGCAAAATTCGTCATAACGATGTGTCAGTAATGTTTAGTGCGGATGCATGTTTCATTGCAGAACGTTGTGGACTACGCGTCAATGCTACTCGTACTCTTTCAATGTTTTCCTCTGTTCTTACAGATCTTGTTGCTCATCTATGCTTTAAGTTTAATGAGGAACCAGTTTCTTCAAACTTTTTCACCCATGACATAATTGCATGAGCGGACGGCACTCTTCCATGTCGTGGAATATTGAAATGTTTACGAAACAATCGTTGTACAGAAGTCACACAGTCACTATTCTTATAAAACGATTTTACGCAGAAAGCACGTAACGCCGGACCACTGCTCCATGTTTAACAAATGGCATTAAATGTAAAACAACAATCGAAAACCTCCACGCCCTCTCGTGAGCAGAAAATGAACTATTGGACTTACAAAATTTCCCGCTTCACTGGCGGACCCTGTATTTACACATCAAGATGATAAGGAGGTTGAAAGCAAAATTAGTGTTTTTCATCCGCTTTGTGGATGTATCATTGAACACTTAAAGAAGAAAACAAGGAAAGAGACGCAATTGAAATATAATAATGTAATGGCCATACCTCAACTACTCTATGGTAGTGAGACTTGGATTAGACATGCCAAAGATAGCCTATATCTAGAATACAAGGAGCGGAAATGAGGTTCTTCAGGGCTGTCAAGGGTGGTACCAGGAGAGATTTTATACGAAATTATCATATTAGAATAGAGCTAGGCATAGCTGAAAGCTGAAATGAGAAAATTTCCCGGTACAAAACGGAGTGGCGGTTACACATAGAGAGAATGGATTCAACTAGATTTTCAAGAAGAGCCTTTGAGTATCATCCAGGGGGAAGAAAAGTGTGGGAAGACCCCGTAAACGATAGTTGCATGAATTATATTGAGACTGGAACAGGCTACTAGCTTAAGCCGTAAAGAATGAAGACGACAACGATAAATAATGTATTGTTGACTTCCCTTTAACTGCAGATCCGTCAGTCGACGGGTTGCTTCTGGATGATCCTGGATTTGATGAGTACGTGGGCTGAAATTCTCTGTCCGGCTTCAGGTCGCTTTCGGGCTTATAGAGTAAGTTCTGATAAATGGTGTGTCAGGCTTACACCTTCCAGCCTTGGCGGCACTACAATTTTCAACTTTCAACACTTACCATTATCATATATTAGTGACATTTATATACTATTACTAGGTCTTTTACCTGTATTGAAGCTGAAGCTGTGACAAAACTTTGGTCCAATCCTCTTTGGTGCTGTTGGTGATGATATTTATGATTATGATTAATTATGATTTAAGTTCCAAACACTAAAGGCCTACACGTTAAAAGTCAAACAAATTATAATTTTTAATTTACACATTAAACTTATAGACATTAAAATTTTCAAATGAAATTATAATAGTGAGATATGTTCTTAAATAAAATCAGAAATAAATCACTGTTTCTTTCACAATTTTATTTAAATATGAAGTTCATTCTCCTTTCTTTGCAACTGGAAAACTTATTGATAACTTTGTCAGTAAAACTAATAATATTTTCAATCATTTCTTTTTCTGTGCTTAACATTGCTAAAGTAGCAAGACTCTCTTGTGCCATTGTACTTCTTAGGAAACTCTTAACTCTTTTCAACGTGGAGAAGCACCTCTCGGACTCAGCACTAGTCATGGGAGTAGTTAGAATTATTTGGAGCAGAGTGAACACTTCTGTGCAGGACTGGGCAATTCCTGTATCCAGCATGATTTTGTAAGTTTTCATAACATCTGAATTACTGCGGAATTCTTGCCTCTCGTACAAAACAGATAGTTCAGTTTCCAAACGTTCTTTACACAAGAAAGGGTAAGCTTCAATAGTTTCAGCAAATTCGGGTGAAGAACTTATATTTGTCTTTGGAGAGGGAGAAATTTAATAGTTTGCTGCTGACAGATGTTTATTAAAAGAAAATCTCTCTTTTGTCTGATAACAAATAATATCACACACCTCCTTTGCAGAGACAAGATTATGCGATAACATTTTCCTTTTCTTCATGAGTGGAGTGTCTTCTTGTTGGTCAATAACAGAAGGAAGTCTATTTCTTTCATTCATGATTGTCTCAAGAAATTTATTTACTGCATTATAGATACTACTGGAGTTTGCATTATGATTCTGTAGTTGGTTATATAAAATATCCACATGAGACATGATGTGATGAGAAAATTCTAGCCAAAAGTTGAAGTCCTGGTCATTCACCATACGGAGAATATTTGCAGCCGCTTGCACAGTGGAATGATTTTTGTCAATTTGAAGTTTCTCAAAGCATACTATTAGACTTTACTTGTTTTCAGAAACTGTGTTCACTAACCGGCTTTTAAAATTCCATCTTGTGTTTGATACTCGAGGTATTCGTTTAGAAATACTGTCTAGAATAGATAATCGAGAGGGTGACTTCGAAAAAAATGCAGGTATAGCGGCAAGACTGCTGAAAAAAATACGAGGTTGTGAGTTTTGTAATGCTGCCTTTTCTATAATTAAATTTAATTGATGCGCATAACAGTGCACAAAATGTGCATATTTGTGTGACTGTTGAATTATTTTATGCATACCTCCCTTCTCGCCACTAAAAACGGCGGCTCCGTCGTATGTCTGAGCTATAAGTTTGTCACTGTCGCCATTCAGGACTATATTTACCTGTTCTAAAATGCATTCTGCTAACACTTCAGGATTTTGGGTTAAAAAATCCCCAGAATATTTCATGCACAACTGCGCTCAGCTCATAACGAAAAACAATAACTTGCTGCGTAAGACCTGACACATCTGATTTATCATCCGACATTACTGATAAAAATTTAGATTGTTTAATTTCAGCACGTATTTCATCACGACACACCTCAAGGATACAGTCTAGAAGTTTGTTCTGAATTGTCTTAGACGTTCTCTTAAACACTGTTGACTTCATAAAATGACTTTTAAGAGACTCATCTAACTTTCCAGCAAATTCTAACAATCCTCGAAATACACCAGGATTCGATGAATGTGAAGTTTCATCGTGACCACGGAAGCTCAAATTTTCTGAAAAACTTGACGCAGTCAATAATTTTCGAGAGAATTTCTCGACTTTGTCTCACTTTTTCATTGTTTTTGTTTGTTTGTTGTTTGTAAGCGTCACTTAACTGATGTGCAATGTTTACTTTTCCTAACATATGTAACCCCTCTTTCAACTTTTAGACTTTATAAAAAAAAACCTTTTTTTTTATTTATTTATTTATTTATTTTTTTTTATTTTATTTTTTTTTTGAAAGAGGGGCCACTAGTTATTTAAAACTAGGCCAGAGCCTAGGGAAGCCAAAACTGCGCTGGGTCCGGTATGAC
This sequence comes from Magicicada septendecula, assembly GCA_034769895.1. Classification (NCBI taxonomy): domain Eukaryota; kingdom Metazoa; phylum Arthropoda; class Insecta; order Hemiptera; family Cicadidae; genus Magicicada; species Magicicada septendecula. The sequence continues at coordinate 15,818,353 of CM068370.1, forward strand.
GGGACTTGCAATTAAACTCGTTGTTTAGCAACAATAACAATTTTATTCACTATTTCAAATAACATGCAAGTATCACTCCCTGTCATTACACTCCTCTGAAAATGTGCACGTATCATCTCATCAAAATATAATGCATGTAAAACATCAGCATAATAGTATCTCCCCAAATATAAATAATATATAACATCGATCAATATAAATACACAAATACACATAAATAAATAGTTACATAAATACACATAGCGCACACATATTGATATACACACATATATATACTACACACATGTTCACCTGGCAGGCAGCTCATAGACATTTAACCATGCCGCCGAAGAATACCATCTTCAGTATCAGTGACCTAGATCCCCCCATCCCAAACTACTGTAAAAGGGTAAAGTGCCCAGCCTCCATAAAAAACTTTCATAAACCAATCCATTAACCAGTCCGGTTATGACTGCTTGCAACCAATGAAATTATCACAAGAATTCGAAATTTTAGAAAGGTTCCCCCAGATAGGACTGCGCCATGGCCAGGTCAACATGGCTGCACGGCCGTACGAATGTATAACAGAATTTATGATTGGAAGTAAGAATCAATAGTGTACTCATATTAACAACTGAACTAGTAGTACACTGGCTATGGCAGTAAAAGAAACTGAATGAAATTTCACTTATATTGAATTATTACTGAGTTAAGATAATTCTTATAAAATATATATAATACGGTTTATGATTGAACCAATAGTGTGCTCATATTAACAACTGAACTAGTAGTACACTGGCTATGGCAGTAAAAGAACTGAATGAAATTTCACTTATGCTGAATTATTACTGAGTTAAGATAATTTTTATAAAATATATACATAATGACAATTTTAATTAAAAAAACTTTATAACATCAGCCCCTAATAAAACACATTTGAGGTGTTCCTACAGAATTGGCTTGGCCACAGGCGAGGCCATGCGCACCACCAGATCCAGCAACCTACAACATGCTATAGACCTGTTACTAACGGCACCTACGGGTGACGTCCACAGGTTACAGCACCTCCCCAAAGCTTTAAATAAAAAAAAAAAAAAAAAAAAAAAAAAAAAAAACGAAACGCATATAGCTATGAATACCCTTAATCAATGCAAGCATAATTCACCTCCCCCCCCGATAAATCAGTAATCTTAAGTCACACACACTTTTACCCTTAAAGAAAATTTCGCAGCAAAATTCGGTAGCGCATGACCCCGTCCGGGCTCACACTTACTCAGGGGGGCTTAAGCCTTAGTAAAATACACTGACAAAATTTACAAGCACTGATTGCCTCGCTGGACTTGTGTCCTAACAACTTTAACTGGAGATGTTCCAGGAAGAGAATAAGATGTTCTACATTGTAGAGGCCAAAATATATATAAATGGGTTAAATGTCACCTGGTAAAATCCGGCACAAAACCTGATGTATTGTCCATTTCTTCCTCCCGACGGCACAGACGGAGAATCACTCGTGTAATACCATTGGTGGCAGATGTTCGGCCACCCGCTGAAGTGGATCGAGAATCGTCTTAGGTCGGGAACCCTGAACAATTATATATATTGACAATTACTCAAATGTTACCCAATTCACGATCCCCCTAATATTCATGACTCCAGCATAAATCACACACTACCATATGCTCAGATTAAAAGAAAATTCTGAAATTTTAAGAAGCACAGAAATTACCTTCAGTAAAATATCGGTATGGAGAACCATACATGACTTCCATATTCTAAGAATTATTTTTAAAATCATTTTCGAAATGTAATATTACCATAGAAACTACTTCTTTCTACTTACTTCTTCAGCCTTAACCACAGTACTGTGGTCACTAACATATACCACCTCACGTTATCGCACTCGATTTTCACTGATGATGGAAGTCAATGGCATTGCCGAAACGTCTGGTTTTGTAGAAAACATTGGACTACGGCCAAATGTCCCGGGAAGGAATTTTAACAAAAACTACTTCTTTGTTGCCGATAACGTTGTACACATATATATAAAAAATATGCATAAAATTAATGGCTTGTATAAGTTAATGATTGATCTCCATTAAGTAGTGCTCAAGTTTCCAAAGTTTTAATATTATGATGTCCGTAATTAAAACATCAGAGCAGGTTTAGTGTGAATGAGGGTACAATGTGGAGAAAAATTTTCAACATTTCCTATTGAGCGTTGCTTAGAGTAAAGCTGCGAATCTACAGTGTATGTTTCACAGAACAAACACGCGAAAAAGAAGGAGCGCTCCGAAGTCACTCATGGACCCTCAGCATCTTGCAGAGGGTTCATTCCCTAAAGACGAAAAGTCTGTCTATGAATCGTTCCTCTGTAAACACGTGCAGTTACATTGCCCAGCGATCCACAGGAAGCAAATTGATGTCCATTTTTTCGGCTTGCACGCGTTATGTTGGTATGGGTTTCGGCACTTTCCATTTAAAAAGCCTGCAAATGTAAGAAAATAAACATGAGTGAGGCCAGAAATAACGTGAATTGTGTGTGTGTGTGTCTTACCTGCCTTTTTATTGCTGTAGGCATAATAATAAAATGGAAACGTAAATATTACATAACTGAGATATGCTTACCTGCCACGAACGATATATTATTTTATACATGGAGGAGTTCAGTGACATACACACGTACAGAAGTCATCTTCAAAAATACTAGAAGTCGTCCACGCTTTTATGTTGGCAGTGTAACTTACAGGAAGTTTTTTGATGTTTTTAAAACATCTAGGATGCAAACTTTTCCCGATAACTAAAAGTTTCCTTTTTTCGGTTCCCGTCATGTTCGCACAAACAAAAACTGTAACTCTTTGTTTAGAGAGCTTCCCACCAACGCACTTTTCATTTGTAAATTTGAAAGTCTTATCTGGAGTTAATTTATAAAAAATTCCGGCTTCATGTCCATTAAAGATGTCTTCATCTTTATATGATCGTCTAATTTCTGGCCAAGTGTTATGCACCCAATCGCCTGTAACGTTCAGATCTACGCATTTTCCCTCACCACAAATTTTTGCAAAGGAAATCGAGTGTCGGGCCTTAAATCGATCTAGCCATCCGTTGGAGCACGCAAAATGGCTGGCGCCGGCAGTCCTGTTACAGTGCTTATCGCTTGCATACAATGTATGTCTGTAGCCATGGGCTAGCGCGCGCGCGCACACATATATACGTTTATATGAAATTTAGAGTAAAATATCTGAGAAATATTTGACGCTATAACAGAGTAGTACAATATTTAGTGACGTTAAAACCGGGAATTTTTATAATGTTAAAGATATCAGTTTGACCGGACTTATGACAAAATAACGCTACACCAGAGTTGACGTAACAGCCGAGGCCGTAATAACCAAGTTCCACTGTATATATAAAGATATTAACTCAAACATAATTTACATTAAAATGAAAAAATTATAATTTTATTGCCTGGCAACAAAATTATTTTATTTTTAACAATTACCATTGTTTCAAAAAGTTTAAATAAATTTTCAAGTACTTTACTCTTGTTAAAACGTAAAAGGTTGCAGGTAAACTACCCCTTACCCTTAACCGATCTTCACCAAAATCGAAAGTCCTTGAGACCTCTACAATTCAGGGACGGATGCAAAAAATTATTTGATTCTGTTTGAATTTGCGGCTGTTATCGTTTGCCATAGAAAATACGCTTGACAAAAAAACGTTGCTGGTAAACTACCCCTTTCCCTCAACCGATCTTCAACAAAAACAATAAATCTTGAATACTCTGCAAATCAGGGCTGTATGCAGAAAATTATTTGATTCTGTTTGAATTTACGGCTGTTATCGTTTGCCATAGAAAACACCCTTGTTAAAAAAACGTTGTAGGTAAACTACCCCTTTCCCTTAACCGATCTTCACCAAAAACAATAAATCTTGAGAACTCAGCAATTTAGGGCTGTATGCAAATAATCTTTTGATTCTGTTTGAATTTGCGGCTGTTATCGTTTGCCATAGGAAATACCCTTGTTAAAACATAAAATGTTACAGGTAAACTACCCCTTTCCCTTAACCGATCTTCACCAAAAACAATAGGTCTTGAGAACTCTACAATTCAGGGCTGTATGCGAAACATTATTTGATTCTGTTTGAATTTGCGGCTGTTATCGTTTGCCAAAAAAAAATTTCCCTTGATAAAAAAAAACCGTTGCAGGTAAACTACCCCTTTCCCTCAACCGATCTTCACCAAAAACAATAGGTCGTGAGTACTCTACAAATCAGGGCTGTATGCAAAAAATTATTTGATTCTGTTTGAATTTGCGGCAGTTATCGTTTGCCATAAAAAAAAATCTACAGACACACAGACAGACAGACAGACACACACACAGACACTTTTCGGAAAACGACTTTTTTTCATGTTTTGAGTGTAGTAGAATCAGAATCTGCAATAATCTCGAACACGATTTTTTTTGCCATCACCATACTTCCATTCCTTAAGGAATATGGAAGTAAAAAATTTAGAATTAAATGACTAGTATTTATAGACAGTTCGTCAACTAATTAAACCCTTATTACAATTTCGAGATGAGTTGCAAACTTAAAAAACAGGTTCATAATACATATACAGTTTCATATACCTCTACATTTAGTTCATAAAACATTCTCTTACGCCCCCTTTGATTATAATGAAATTATTATGATATAATTAGGAAAAATACACAGCCATAATTACTTTATAAATACTTTAGCTCAGCCAGTGTTAACTTTCAAGACATGCATACACAGAATTTAACCCGCGCTTGCCACGTGGTGACTTTCGTATATATATCGCATTGCATCGGCATTAATTTAAGCTAAATAACAATTCTTTTATTAAATAATAAGTAAGTTACCTTGAACAGACTTACCGAAGAGTCGCGTAGTCGATTATCTAGTCATGATAGATTTTAGCAGAAAAAAAAAAAAAAAAAAACTGGTGGCCGCCGGAAGAGAGAATGGTTGCTGCGTCGCGTTCGGCTGCCTGGTGAGTACTGCTCAGAGCAGTGACAAGTAAAACGCTGCGTATCACTCCTCATAGAGCGCGCACGGATCGGCAACAAAGCATGCAGATAACAGCGTGTACTCCGCTCAAATAAATAATTCACAACCCCCGCAATGACCGTCACATAATTAACTGGGAAAAGGGCCGAGTATTCCAAAACTCGGCACACATAGCTAAATCAATTACATTCTTCATATGTTTTGCTGAATCTTCGAGTTTTTTTACTTTCTCGCCTAAATGTTTAAATCATTCACTCCAACCTTTGTCCAAGTTGCATCACCTCCAAATAATAAACAAGGAAAGAAAAATTGTGCATTTTTTTCAGGACAGCCACACAACCACTTATGTTTGGAATAAATGGACACATAAAATTTCCTTCAATAAGTCGATTTCTGCTTGACGATGACTGAGAAATTAATAAATCATGAGTCTCGCGACCTAAATTCTTAATTTCATTCTTCTCTGCTAACGATAACGATGAAAAATATATGTTTGCAAATATAAAACACTATTTTTATTTTTATTCATATTTGTTTAAAACTGCAACGGTAGAAATTAGCACAGTCTACAAACACGCAGCACGTTGTCAGCAAAAGATTTGCATGCACACGTTCAACTTCTCGACAGCCTCGGGCTGGACTCGAGGTTATTCTATTATAGGTTGGGCCCGAACCGAAACGAATTGCTATTGGCTGTTGAAATGACGTCACCATCGAGGAACGAGCTGCGCGGTCAATACAAATATGTTTTATTTTTTTATTGACTACAGTTTGTTATTTATATTTTTATTTACGGAACTTATTTTATTGAATGAAGTACGTAATAATGTTATATGAAGCGAATGTTTGCGTAATTCAAATGTATACGCTTTTAATATTAATCATATAGCAACTGAAGAAGCAGTACGGATTTCCTATACATAATTTTTAATAAACCGATTTATAGTCGAAAAAATAATACCGAAACACCTTGTTAAAAATTAAATTTAGTAATTCGATCAGTCTAGACCGATATAAACAAAGCCCGAATACTAATGAAGCAAATTTTAGTAGACTAATTACAGAAGTGACTCGTTTCATCAAACTGTACACTTATTTGTTAGAACGTTTCCGTTCGCCTGCATACAATAGACACGGTTTGAAAAAATTGAAAGTAATGACCACTAAATGCTCTTTGTACTACTTTTATTTCCTATTTTCTACACCCTTTTTTTTATAATTTTTTAAAGCCCGTGTTAGACTTTAGAAATCAATTTGCAGTACAACAGGCTTTGTAACTTCTCATTTTTTATCATAGTATTCTTTATAATTTGATGAAAATATATCATTATTTGGTAGCGCTCATGTGTGCGCGCGCACACACATGTATTTTTTTCAACCACAACTTCCCCTCACGCTTTATCTAGGCTTGGGACTAGCTATATTTTGTACAAAATTAATTTAAAATTTTAATTGTAAAGAATATAGGCGGTTTCAAAATTCTGGGCTAATTATACATTGAACCCATTTGTTTATAGACGGAACCCAGAGTCCACTGTCCAGTTACTTATCAGACCTCTACTTAGTTCAAATTCCAAACCAGACAGCGGCTGTCTAAGTTCCGCCTTTCCTGCAAAGAACAATGATGCCTATAATACTATCCTAATTAATACAAAAGTAGAAATAGGCTATATTAATTAATGCGTGGGTCTAACTATGGACGATGCGTGCCACTGGCGTGATTTTCTCTTCTGTGCTTCTGCTGCTTTCATGCGGCCATTCATGAAACTAAGGCGAATGAACATTCTCGTCCTTGCGTATATTTTTACAACTTCTGTTGGCATCTCAGGAAATTTACTTACAATTCTTGTAGTCATATTTTTTATAATATTTTTACCTTAATACAAACTATCCGGCCCACTGATGTCCCTAAAAATTATTTCACACTGTGAAATCTTGTGCACCCAGTCTTCTGAAGGAGCAAGAAGACCTCCTCGAGATAAAAATTCTATCCAGCCTCCAGCAGAAGTACCAACGGGAGGGAGATATACATTTTCTGAAGGTGTTCTCATTGTAGGATCATGCTTTCTCCCACGATAGGCAATGTAGCCAGCTAGGAAGCGGAACCCCTCAGTAGAGCAGTCTGCTCCATCACTGATCGCAGGAACGTCAACGTCTGCACTAAATGACAAGGAGAAATCTTGCATTTCTGTTGACCCTTCAATCATAGATAGCTGCTCGGTCATGTCAGGTAAGATGCCTTGCAAGAGATGAGAAGTCATAATTTCCTGATCATCATCTTGGACAACAGGTGCTTCCTTCGAAAAAGGTATTTTATTTGTATTTTGACCCACCAAAAGCAATCGAAGTCGATGTTTAACTTCTGTCGGTGGTGGGTTAATAAAAAACTGCGCAATGTCTCGTATTTGGGAGAAAAGATTTTCCAGGAAGTCTTGATTTAGTCGTGAAGTTAAAATATATTTAAGATTGTTTTTTTGTATATGACTAAAAAGGCCAAATAATGAGTTGATGGTCATCATGAAACCTTTTTGAAATGGCAACAAATTCCGAGATTTTCATACGCGCATTGTTTCACAAGTATACATTTTTTTAAGTATGCCTTCTTGTACTTTGTGGTGAGTGTCATACCCGGAAGCCAAAGGTTTATTATCTACACATCTTCTTGAATTTAAAATATCGAAAGAATCGTTAAAAAGTTTAAAAACGTTAGCCACATGTTCTTCTTCAGGAAATAAATATCGAATTGCTTCAGCCGTTGTGTTTGAGAATAGCTGCGTCGCCAAAAACACGCGCTGACGTTCCCTACCTTTGACGGTGAGATGGACATGTGAGAGCTTAGGCACAATTTGAATTCACCATTATCCAATGCCAACAATTTTTCAACGGTCGTCTTTGTGACGTGTTTGTTGTCGGAGAGTGTCAGACCGTCATCTAGAAAATGGTTTCGTAAAAGCTTGTAAAGGTGGGGAACATCTGCGAAAACCCATATGACTTTTTCTACGTCGTGTGGGTTTGGGAAGCACGAATTTGTATACGTTACATTTAGTTCATTCCACACTCCTCGAGTTTTTGTCCCAAGATCTGCTACAGTGGCTAAAACATTGTACCCTTCGTCTTCCACGCAACAAATAATGTTTTTTAACAATTCAGCCGACATTTGGACATCGAAATCATAATATATTGGCTGCTACCAACCAGCTACGATGCCATGAAGCATGGCAATCTGACAGTTGCTGTGAGGCCCTACAACACGATCTTCCTTCTGATCGTAACTGACGCTACTATCCACATTCATTTCGTCAAAAGAAATAACACACATCCTTTCAGCAGTGGTCAGTGTGTTCACCTGGGCCTTCATGAAATACAGAACATCATGTAGTATGCCCGGCTGACAGCAAAATGAAGCAGACGTCCATCTCTTCAAAGTCGATAGTCCTGGCAAGGGAAAACCACATTTATTTCTCAAGAATAAGTAACATTTTCTTGATACAGTGTGTAGTGTAACTGCCTTTGCGATGTCTTCAGAGTTCCATTTTGCACGGTTTTTATTTGACAGTAAGCACTTAATTTGTGTTTCAGTAAAAATTTGTCCTAAAACTTTTTTTATTTTATCTTCAACAAGTTTTTCAGATTCTCGTCTTGACGTTTTAAATTTTCAAGAGCAACCTTTCTCTGTTCCTTCAGAATTGTATTTCTCAGCTTCAAAGTCCCGCACATAGATTTCAAAATACGGTTTTCACTTTCCAACTTTTTTACATGGTTCTTAAGTGATTGTACATCCTCGAGCTCAATATCGCAGTTTGTAATAGTGCTTTGGTCCATTTTAATTTTTTTGGGTGAAAAAGCCAATAGGGTTTTTAAGGCTTTTTTCCTGACCTCTCTCGCATGACATCTCTCTCTTCTGCCACTGACTTTATTACTTTCAAGAATGTCTGATACCCCTGTATTGTCATCACTGCGGCAAGGCATACCGTTATTACAAGCAGTGTGACGACGGGAAGATTCATATGGGGGACAGCATCTTCTCTGAGAACTCTTCTTGATGGTATATTCATTAACTCAGCACGTAAGTCACGAATATAATCTGTTGTAGAAAAGTGTTTTGAGCAAACCGTAGCATTTGAAATATTAATATTATCTTTTCTGTAACACTTCGAAATCCATATTTTTTGTACTTTGGGGTCTTTTGGAAATGAATGATATTTAATATCTGTCTCCTTCGTTCTTTTGTTGTGTAAATTACAACCGGCTACAGCACACGAAGGCATATTGGCAGTAAAATAAGGACAAGAGTAAGATCAAACATCGGAAATAATAGCTATGTTCAACAACGAAACATCAAAATGAGACGAAACAACAAAGTTTACCTTGGTGTCACAAAAAAAAAAAATACGCCTTGAAAACTAAAAACTATCGCAACAACAAGCAACAAGAAATCTAATAATAAATAGAAAATTAAGAGAAAGTAACTGTACAAGAATAAAAGTACAACAACTAAAGTAATAGCTATGTTTAACAAACAACAAAACAACGGCAAAAAACAAATCATAAAACAACGTTTACCTCGCTGTCACAACAAAAAACATACACGTATTAAAAAACCCAAAACTATGTCAACAAACTAAAGAATAAACAGAAAATTAAGAAAGGTATTTGAAAATAATTAAATTTTCGTAAACACCGATACAAACGTATTGGTAACCTAACACTGTTACTGTCGAAACGTCACGAGATAAAACAAACACAGCTCACAGAAATACACCAACAATAACTGAAGTGTTTACCACAGAATTTAAACAGTTCTGTACCTTTTTGCAAAACACTACACGTATTTGTTCTAAATCTGTATTGCTATACCTACGAACAAACGCATAAATTAACAGTGATTAACCTCACAATTTATAACACCCGGATAACACCTATATAAGAATGTAACAATACTAAGGAAGCAGTAAGGCGCGGAATTCAGCCTCAATGGTGACGTCATGCGCAGTAGCGTGGATTCAGAACGCGTACTGCGCAACCCATTCGGACCCAGATATGTGTGGTTTGCTTCAATGAGCAAAAACAAACGTGGTTTGCTACAAAAACATCGACAACAACATGGACATTCTACACATACATACAAAAGGCCGAAAACTAGACACTCTAGAACAATTGGAAATATACAAATACACGAAAACACATAAAAACGACATCCTAAACGGACAGACACAATTCAGATCACACGCATTATTCGAACATATCACACCCCACACACACAACATCGATCTTTCAAAAGTCGATACCATCGCCAACAACAAGACGGACAGTGCTCCCAACGGCAGCCTCTGAAGAAGCTTTTTAAAAGCGAAAACCGGTTCAGGCAATAAGGTAAACTTTTACGTTTTTACCTATAAAAAAATTTGTGTTCCGAGTCGGTAGTGAATTAATTATATTTAGTTAAAAAAAGTTATTGAAAATAATTGTGTTTCATGTCATAATAATATAGTTTAGTTAGCAATATATAAATACTGATAGGTTTCATTCAGAGTTGACAGATTCTGTTTGTTCTACACCATTGCACCAACTCTGTAGTATGTAGAAAGTAACTTATTAGAAAACAGCAGTACCTTTATGAATTTATGTTGATAATAATTACAGACGTAACGAATCAACAGTTGAAGTTGAACAGACGTTTCCATTGCCATCAGAAGATTAAATCAAGCTGATGTCTATCGCACCATTTCAAGTTGGTTCACATTCAAGTCTGCATGCAATCACATGTTAGCTGGTTTTGACACCATAACAGCGGATTTGTATTCTAGCTGTTACCAACTAAAGCTTTACGTACTGAACTAATATTGAAATTAATTTTAGTACCATATTTAGTTGTTAATAAAAAGTTATAATGCTTCTGAGTGTGTGTCAAATGCATATTGTAAAGTGGTCTTCTAGTACCACCCTTCTTAAAATCTTGTTAAGTACTTCTTTTTAATTAAGTATTTTAGTTTTGTAGTTGTAGTTGTAATGTAACGTATTGTAGTTGTAATTTAGTAATGTTGTTTTAAATAGTTTATAACACACTCCCAATTTGTACGTACCTTTGGTGTAGAGCTGGTCGCTTCTATCTGTCTGAAAGGGTTACACAATTTGTCGTTGTATGTCATAAAACAATTAATAATTCAAAACAGGCGATTTGCACTGTTTAAAGTTAAGTGAGATTAATTGAAATTTATTTGGGCGCCATATGGAATCTAAATAACTGTTCCATAAAATTTATTTTTAAAACAAAAATAAAAGAAATACTTTAAGTTGATGATTCTATTTTATTCACTTGAATGTAATACCAATCTTATTTAATCTAATTATTATTCTCTTGTTGTCTATTTGAACATTTAAATATAGTTGGCGCTTCACACGTCCTTGCTGCCAACGTAACTGTTTGAGTGGCTTGAAAATTCAACTCTCTTAAACAAGAAAAATTATTTAAAATGACTTCAATAAGGGTTTACACTGGTTTTGAACTGATATATAATGCTTTTATTTCTCACTTTATGCTTTTCTATTTCTCTAAACACAATTAAACAAGTATTAATTTGATTACAATAGACCTGGCTTATTTCTCTGTTAACCCAGCAGGTTGGCAATATTGACTCTTTTACAAATATTTACTTCAAATTTCTTAAATCTCAAGGGTGAATCCTTTGGATCTACAAAATAAAACTAACAAGCCTCGAATTACGATGCTTTACAAGTAATTGATTATTAGGTTAGACACCATTAAAAACTTAGAATTAATAACAAATGTTCGTTCGACTTTTACGAATTTTGAGGTATTTATGGTTAGCTACTATTACCATTCCTTGAATGGAAATTAATTAATTCCTTCTTAAAAAAGTATTCCCAATAATTATTTGCTATTGTGTTATTGTATGGTGAAGCAATAGGTGTATACAATAGAAATTAGATTTAACAATAATACAATAATAATCGAACTAGGCCTATGTTCAATTATGTTTTACACTTTACTCCCTGTTTAATAATCTTTATTGATTTTTTATTTTTTATTTTCACTTTCGATCTTATTTAACTGATCGTAAAACTTTCACTGTGTATGAAGAACGACTAATATATTTCGAGGTGTCGACTTTGTTTACAAGCCCACTTAACCTCGTTCTGTTGGTTCCGCACTTCTTGTTTAATAATACTGTTATTATAGGAATTCACTGGTTATCGTGGTTAATTAAACGATATTACTGTTTCCTATATACTTTTGGTGGGTTTCACTGCTGCTATTATAAAATAATTACTTCTTTGTGGTTAAAATTTTGCTGTAGCGTAGATCTTGCATCCATAGGCGTGTGCAGGACTTTAGTAGTGGTGGTGCCAAGAATGGCTTCCGGGGGGGGGGTCTGGGGTCCTCCCCCGGAAGAAATTGAAAATTTATTGCTTAAAAATGTGTTTTAATGCTATCTGGAGGCCATAAAAAACATTTTGAAAAGCGAGGTTTTTTGAGGGCCTTCAAATAAATTTTTACTTTTTAAGGGACTCAACTCTTTGCACTTACCGGACCGATCAAAAATTGACAACACACACATGTTTAACAAAGTAGATTTAGAAATATCAATTTAGACGAATTTTGTCTTTTAATGAATGATCCAGTTAGCCTATCTGGTTAATTTGTATAACAAAACGGAAACAACTTTGATTTTTAGAATATTTATTTATATCCAGTGTACAATATTAGTGAAAGAAACACAGAATTGAAAAATTGATTAATTTGTACTGTAGACAAATAAAGCTGCAACAGGTTCAAGTTTAGTATTTAATAGTTAGTAGTGTCCAGAACAAAATATAAAAGTAAGGAAATATTTTACATTACTTTACAGGGTCATCCGACGGTCGAATGCAACACTGTTTTTGAAGTTGTCAATTACATCACATGTTCTTGCGTTAGCAGCCAGTTCTTGTTCCACAAACGGAATCATCAAGTTTTCCAAACGATCTTGACACATCGTAGATCTGAGCTTGGATTTTATGATACTCAGCTTTGAGAAGGTTCTTTCACTTGTACAGCTAGTTACAGGCATCGTGGAAAATTTATTAATAACAGCACTAAAGTTTTCAAAGGTTGAACTTCGCTGGAACTTCGATAACCAGTTAATCCAGTCCGGAACACTTTTAGGCGGAAAGTTTGAATCAGTTTCTCCACGCTTCTTTGATTTCAACAGCTTAAATTCTGCCTCTAGTTCTGCAGCATTGACATTGAATTATTTTGCGAGAATTTCGAAGTCCTTATTTTCACACTTGTAACAATCATTAAGATTCAATCCCATCAGTTTTCCTGTGGCAGAGATAACGTTTTTTGTTTCTTGAGCAAATCGAGAATTTAGATTTTCCACAAGGCGGTCGAAAACAGGATTGTAAGTGAACAGTTTCAATTCCTCTTTTTTTGTGTCTGCGTAGAAAGCAGAAGAAGGGCAACTAGTGTCTTCTAAGAGGACTGATACTTTCCTTTTCCGAACATTAGGGATTTGAACATCTAATGTACTACACATTTCCTTTGTTTTGATAAAAATATCCTCAAACTCTTCTTCATTATTTCTACCAAAGCAAGAGCTAGGCTTTCAACATCTTCAACTGCTTGGCAAAGGTCTATTTTAGAACTTTGCAGAGCTTTGCTCACTTTCACCACAAGTTGAAGTACGGGATGCATAATTTGCAAAGATGCAATAAAATTAAAAGATTTTACTTGTAGCAAAATACCTTTACCTTGGGCCCGAACTTTTGAATCGGAAGTAGATTCCGTACACTCTCCAATGGCTTTTACAATTTCGTTTAATTGAACATAAATAACAGACACCGCTTCTGAACGGCAGGCCCATATAGTGTCTGAAAGGGATTTTAGAGTCTTTAGTTTCATTGTAGTTTGTTTGACAATATCCTCAAAGACTGCGTGCCTCTTTGGACTACCTTCGATTAAGTTAAAAACTAGCTGGACTATTCCAAAGAAGTCGAAAATAATTGGATTTTCCTTGTGACTTGTGCAGGCACTTACCAAGGCAAGATTCAAACAATGTGCATAACAGTGCACGTAGGCCTACATTATGGATGGATTGATTCTTTACATCTGGCCTGTACTCCGGTAAATTCATTGGCCATTGCCGAAGCCCCGTCAAAACACACACAAACTACATCTCTCCACAGCACACCTACTTCAGACAGCACACAGTTTATTGCCTTAAATATGCTTTCCGCATCAGTAGACTTCAATCGCTGTAAGGACACCAATCTCTCGACAGGATAAGCATTTACTTTCGGTATGTAGCGAAACACGACTGCTAATTGCTCGTCATGGCTCACGTCAGATGTTTCATCCCCAATAACTCCAAAGGGCTGTCCCTTGATTTCATCACTTATAGTTTTCAGTATCACTGCTCTAAGTGACGATAAGATGTCATTTTGAATGAGGTTGCTATGATAAGTACAGTTCATAGGAGCATTTTTTAAGTAGTTTTGAAAAAAAAGGGTCATATTTTTGCAAGATAGCAACGATTTCCAGGAAAAGACCTTTCTCTGTACTATCCTCGCTCTCGTCATGTCCCCTAAGAGGTTATCCATTTTAGCCAACAAACGGACAATATCGAAAAGCCGCGACATGTACTCACGATTTTCTAGGCGTTTTTTCTCCTTCTCTTTTAGTTCAGCTTCCTTAGCATCATCCAACATTACATCAACTGGTTTGCTAGTAACATAATTTTCCCAGCCAACCATACTCGATACATGGCATCTACTTTTTTCATGGGCTCTGAACATTTCATTAGCTTTATGCCAAAAACTAAACCCTGTTGTTGTAAACGCATTTTCAACTAACCCAGGAAGTGAACTGTCATTTAAAGCAAAACAACGACAGGCAAAACAATAAGCAGCATCTTTTGCCACGCTGTACTCCAGCCATTTGTAATTTTCGAACCATTTGGGTTTAAACGATCTTTTCCTAGAATTTTTCCCCTTCTTTTGTAGGGTAGTATGAAATTCCTGGTTGGTATGGTCCACGAGAAATCCTAGCTGACTTTCTTGCCTGTTCTTTGGCAAATCTTGACAAGGATCATCGAGCTCAGCTGCTCTCTTCACTGGCTCACCGATATCATCCTTTTTTTCATCATCATCATTACAAATAATTTCCGAACTGGGACCAGCAACAGCATCTGAAAAGGGAACATACACTTAGGCTTAGGACTAATTTTATCGCTTTAAATTATACTATGCTGTACAATTTACTATAGCCTACAAATCTTGTTCCCTCTTGACGCTTCGTAATATGTGGATGGCCATTTATTGTAAATATAAACAAAATTGCATGTTAGGGGCACGTGAGTAATAGTGTACAATATATTGTACACTATTATTCACTCACATACAAAAAAGTTAGTAAATTTAATTTTAATTTTGGATTACTTTAGCAAAAACAAAATTAATAATCGAAATATTTAAGCAAGAAGAAAGTAACACATTACAAGACAGACATGGCTGTAAGAAGTATATTACAAAATATAGTGAAAATAACTTACCGGTTTGTGGTTGAATGTCCGAATCCTTGGTGGGCCCGTGTTTTTTAATCAGCCATTTATACATCATAAAAATCAGCTTATTCAACAATTAAATAACATAATTAACAGTACCCTTGTGTCCAAACTGAACGCCACTGGCCGACTGAGTCTCTCGTCTCAGTTTGACTGGCACCAGCACCGCGATAGCTGGCGCCGCCACCCTGGCGCTGAGTAAGGCCTAAAAACACGGCAACGACGGCAACTACACTATTCATGAAGCCACTTCCCGACGCGACGGCCGACGCCAGATTATGTGACAAAAGCTATACGAAATTAAAGTTGATTAGATTCATATATTTATCGGTTTAATAAGAGTGCTGTCACGGAAATTATGCAGTTTCTACGTAAAAACATATTCTGCACGTAAAAAAAAACAAAAACAAAAAATTCTGAATCTAGTGGTGGTGCCACGGCACCGGTGGCACCTTCGTTGGACACGCCTATGCTTGCATCTGAATCGGTCGAGATAAAATTAAAAAGTGTCTCTCGCTGCCTTGCGCGTGTTCCTTATATAGTCGCTTCAGATTCTGCGCGGCCATGTTTCTTTTCGTCTGCAATTAATTTTCTGATTGGTGCAAAATTACGTCATTATGCGGTCATTCTAAAAATAACTTTTACATAATCGCTTTTGGCGTGGGTGTATCGCTGTTGTTAGTATTACCCCTTGATTTCCAAAATTCACAAATTTTGTCTTATTTACATAAGTTTCTCTTTTATTCTAATTACAAAGTTTAATCAATTAGTAGAGTCGTATTGCTTGTTTCCTGCTGGTTAGTTTGAGACTAATAGCGGCCAGTTTTGATACATTTTTAATTAATAAAATCCATCTTAATGATGGCCTATGCTAAGACATAGGTTTTACTATGAATGTTTTCTGCTACAATTTGCAGTTTTTTTTGCGGTGTCTCTTTTAATAGTCAATGCACAATTACTTTTAACAACATTGAATAAAATTATATTACTTAATTTAACAAACAATCCTAAAATGCTGTATTCAGCTGAACCTTGATAATTATTATAACATATTTACATTATTACCATTAAATGGCCTGGTTATTCTATCATTAAACAATTCAAAATTAAACTTAATTCATCTAATACTCCTTAATTACCTATTTGGTGATATTACACCTTTTAATTCATTTTCATTTATTATATCTGGTATACTTAGTATATTATGGTCTCTCTATTCCTTAGGATTCTTAGTTTCTTAATCTTTTTTTATTATTACTTACTTATCTGTTTATTCATTATTATTTACTATAATTAACATTTCTTTCTGTATGCATTGTGCATAGTTTGTCATGGGCCATATTGTTTATTAAGTCTTTATTTCTTTATTTAATATAGACATTTTGCTATCTGTCATGATTTTTTGATAAATCATGTGCTTGTTATTCCACAATAATATTATTAATTGGCATATTGGCCCTAGTCATTATTCTGATCGTTTACTACATTATTTATCACACATTGAGTTACTTTAATTCATCTTAGGTAACTCTATTACTCTTCACAATTCACAATTAGGTTTTGTTCACCTTACATTCCTTACAAAATTAATAGATTTATAGTATTCTAGTACATAAAGTTTGTTACATAACTTGTTTCATTAGACATCAATTATCCTTAGGAACTATACAATTTATACTTTCAGTATTTTTCCTTTAATCATTACGTATTATGCCTTAGCATACCTCTCTTTCAAGGTTAAGTTAATACATTGTTGATTATACTTGGTTAGTCTCATTCTATTTGTTCAATTATCATATCTTATCAATTAATTCATTTACTATTTATTATTATAAACTTGATACTACAATTTATTTCTTAAGATAGCCATTCTTTTTACCTTGCTCAGATAATATGCTGGTCACTTTAAGTTATTTTTTAAGTATCAATTATTCTACTCTTCATTTATTTATGGTGTTTTCATTGGTCTATCTCTTATTTATTTTCACTCATCTAACCTATTGGGGAACTAGTATTTGTCAACGTCTCAGTCTATTTGTCAGTTTATTTCATGTGTTGTCACAGAATGCTGTTTGTACATTTACTACTTAAATGATTTGCTCCTCTTCATTGCTGATACGTTTTATATGTGTCATTTTTCCTTTTTTGTTAACTACTTGTTATCATCAATTCTTACTCCTCAGCTAATTTATTACTCCTCTTGGGGTTTATTTGTATGGAACATTTGTACTGTTACAATATTAATTATTTACATTATAAAGCATATATTGGTATGTACATTTTTTCAAATATATCAAAGATAATTTTTTTTTAGTTATAACACATTTCCATATGTGCCACAATTACATAAAAGAAAACACACAGATAAATATTGCAAAGTATAAGTACACAGAAAATACATAGCAGAAGCTTACTTAAAGTTTTTATTACATACAATTTTTTAAGTAACAGGATTCAATTTTTTCGATATTACAGCATTTATACTGAAATCAATGACCCTTTTTTATTAGTAAGATATTTACTATACATCTCCTTCTATACAGAAACAATAATGTTATTTGTAATAACAATATCATTTTATTATTTTCCTACAAACATGTTTATAAAATAAGTGTTAAAAGGACACAGTTGCCTTTGTTCTTGAACAATGTCACATTTATTTGTAATACCATAATGGTTTCATAGCAAAATGGTGGTATTTAATTGGATCTTTTTGATTAGAGTTGGGAATATAAGTGCCTAATGACTACATGGTATATTTTGTATATACTGCTATGTGGGGGGGGGGAGGGTAGACTGGACTTTGTACTGGGCTGGAGACAGTCACTGTTCAGATAGGAACACACGGTGCATGTATAAGCTTTGGCTAGGTCACTAATTGTAATGAACCTAATATTCATATCTATGCAAAGAGCTACCGTACTGGCTGCATCTGTAACAGTTCTGGTCAGTTAAAATTAGATTGCTTGGGATGATCCAGGCTGCAGAAGATGACCATGCTCTTATACCAAGATTGGTGGCTGAATGGTACTTCTCAGGATAATAAATAACCTGATAAGTGAGTTTCCAAGTGTTAACTGATCAATTAATTTCCAAGTAATTAGACTATTAGTTGATTAGACATAATTTCAAATAACAATAGAGAATAAAATTCTAATTTACAAATAGCTACTAAAATCAATTTGTCTATGTGGCATACAACCTCTGGATATTACTAAATAAAATCTCCAATACTGGATATCATCTCCAAAATAAAGTACTAAGAAACATATCTGATGCTGCTTGGTACGTGTGAAATAGGGACTTGCATACAATCTAAAAATCCATACAGTAGTAAAGATGTTAGTTCAGAAGGATTAGATACAGCTTCACGATTATTAAAACATTGAAGCAGTCTGGTTACTCAGTAATAAGGAGGCAGTACGATGACTTAAGAGGAAGAAACATTTTAAATTGGTGTGAGATGTAGATGTTTCCATTTCATGAAGATTAAAACAGAGAATACATTAACTGTAATGGGAATTTTATTTTACTGTGAAGTGAAATAAAATGGAGATGACCAATAGACATCAATGGATAAATCTTAGAAAATAATGAATTAGCGGTTAAGATTAGATAAAGCTATTGGTTATTTTTAAAACTAAGTAAACCATCAGTAAAAAGAAATTCAGTTCAGGAATTCGTTTTTCAGTTATAACAATATGAGAAAATTACAGTTTGTAGTTGGCTCTGTTTTACAATTTCCTTTCCTCATTGAAAAGGCAGTTTCTTTATTACTTTGGTCTGGACATATTTATTACTTTGGGAAATAAATATATATATATCTCTCCTTATGTCTACTAATTTATAAAACATGGAATACATAAACAAGTTTAGAAATTAATTCAAGGAACTTATTTATATTGCTTAATTGGAATCATTACCTAGAGATTGAAAATATTGAGATCATTGCAACAGTTTATACTAAATCAATATTAGTTATAAATAAATAATAATTACAGTCAGTACTAATGTGTTAATAAATAATTTTTAACCAATATCTTATATTCAATACTTTTATAAAAAATATGGAACATTTACTAAAGATTCGGTTACAAAAACCCAACTAGTTCACACCCACCTTAATAAATTGGTTTGTACTTTATCTTAATTATAACATACCTTACAATTTTATAAATAGTTTATTAAATAAATAACTTAAATAAATATAATTATTTCACTACGACTCGGAACACAAAAATTTTATGGGTAAAAACGTAAAAGTTTTACCTTATAAACCTGAACCGGTTTTCACTTTTAAAAGCTTCTTCAGAGGTTCTTTTTAAAAGTGAAAACCGGTTCAGGTTATAAGGTAAAACTTTTACGTTTTTACCCATAAAAAGTTTTGTGTTCCGAGTCGTAGTGAAATAATTATATTTAGTTAAGTAACGGACATGTCATGGACAACGAAATCCAAGAATTTAAATAACTTAAAAATTGAATTTAAATAAAAACGTTTTAATAGTAAAATAAAATTGTCACTAAAAAACTAATTTTTTTCTTAAAAACGTTAAGCTGACGCGACTGCCGGTTTTCTTTCAACTCCATTTAGTATGTCTTGAATCGCTTGTAAAGTCTTATCACGAGTTTCAACAACATACACTAGTATAAATATTGTTCCTAAGAAACAACTGACTGAAAAAATCCAAAAATTGGAATAGAAACCAAAATTATCAACAAGTACCAAATATATTCTATTCAAAATGAAAGACATGATAGCAAAAAAGACTGCTGTAATAGCTGAACATAGACCTTTAATACTAACAGAAAATAATTCACCCTTAACAATGGTTACTATAGGACCCAATCCAATTGAATACAGAATA
This sequence comes from Magicicada septendecula, assembly GCA_034769895.1. Taxonomy (NCBI): domain Eukaryota; kingdom Metazoa; phylum Arthropoda; class Insecta; order Hemiptera; family Cicadidae; genus Magicicada; species Magicicada septendecula. The sequence continues at coordinate 15,838,796 of CM068370.1, forward strand.
CCCTGAAGCACGATACAGTAAAATGGAATATAGCTGGCAGAATGTACACCAATATTAGTTTTTTCATCTAAGAAAAACCACATGCCAGTTATAAACATCATTATACCACAGCCACTTGCTGAGAGTGATAATAAAAATCTTCTATTAAATCGATCGATCAAAAACATTGACAAAATACAAGCGAGAACTGATATTGTACCAAAAACAATGACACATTCATTTGGTCCGAAAAAATGGAAAGCATCCTTTGGTAATGTTGTAGATGTGAATGCCATTAAAACATCAAAACCACTTAGGAGTTTGTTAAACACAAAGATTTCAGTAATAATAAATGCTCTCCTATTTCCTTTGATTGCAAACACATCTTTCAAAGTACCTTTATTTTTGGTTTGTAACTCAATTGATTTTTCAATCTGATCTAATTCTGCATTTAGAGCAGTTTCTTCTTTGTCACCCCGTAACCATTTTAATGCTAGTTTAGCTTTATCTTTTTTCTTTTTCATTATTAAGTAATATGGTGATTCAGGCATATAGCAGAAAGTGGCAATGTAAATCACTGGGAGGACACCACAGATAATGGCTAAGGTTCTGTATGATATGTAAGGACCAATAATAAACACAAACAAACTACCTACAGATTTGAAGAGATTGTTGAAATTTGTCAAGGAGCCTCTGATTCTTGGTTCAGCTATTTCACCAATGTAAATACAGACAACAGTATATGCGGTGCCAACCCAAAGTCCATCCAGAAACCTTGCAATGTAAATTATCCACGGATATTTCGAGTACCATATCAGTATCCACGCAGTCAATGACATTGTACTTAAAGACAGCAACGTTCTTTTTCGTCCATACATGTCCATCAGCCAGCCAGCTGGGAGAGGACTTAATGTGCTTCCAAAAAATAAAAGAGACACCATCCATGATATCTGGGTGTTATCCATCTGTATGGGAGCTTCGTTTGCTCTAATTTTTGGCAACGTTGGCGAAGGCCATGCTGCTCCGACTCCAATAATTAACATTGATATTGCAACTGAAAATAAAGAGGAAAACAATATAAATTATAAAAATGTGTTCTCATCATCTTAAAGTGTATATAGTTATGTAGTTAATTTATTTTTATACTCATATATTGTGCTTACATAATTATTGTACTACACTTTTAAGTACATTCATTACATTTTAAGAAAATGGTTTGCAATTAGTTTGACCTATAGTCTTAATAACTACAAGACAATTTAGATTCAAAGTCATATAGAGTTTAATTAAGACTGATTTCTCTATGAATTTGAACCTTGATACGGAGTGGATACTTGTGAGGTGCAGCAATAAGTGGTCTGTCTATCATGCATGACATGGACAGATGGTTTTCAAGTTTAAATTTCCAGCTAGTTAAACGGCTGAATTAAATTACTTTAAATTATTTTTAAGTGGATGAAAATGTTTGTAAAAGTTGGTGCGGTGAATTATAGATGAAATTATGGGTGAAAGTGGTTTAAATTATTTATAAAATGAAGATATGATAACATAGATGTTAGTTTAGAGTGGCCGGCATAAAATAGATCAGTATTGAATGGTAACCATGTCCATGACTGTGAAAAAGTACATGTTAAGAGTGTGTTTAAGTGCTATAAAGTACAATTTAAATTGTGATTAAGGATTAAGCAGGAAGATGATTTGTGATTGATGAGGAGGAAGATAGAGCTGACTTAGGTAGTTAAGTGATGATATTAAATCAAAAAAACGTAAAGTGTCCTGATGAAATTTTTATGACAAGTAAGATAACTATAACACATCTGAAAAATGTTTTTTTTTTTGTTGGCAGAGCTGGGAAAAAATATTTAAGTACATGTTGACATAAATTAACAAAATTAAGATTAATCAGTAAGAGAACAAGCAAAGGGCTGTTGAAGTGTCATGAACAATAGAATTCAGAAGTTGGAATGAAGAATTGGAATACTGGAGAAAGAGAGAAATAATACAATAATAACTAGAATACCTATGGACATCCAAGAAAAGTAATGTGATAAAAGAGGAAATGAAAAATTTTGTGAAACGGGAGTTTCAAATTGAAGCACCAACAAAAGATGCTAAGAAAACTGGGGAAAAGACATATCAGTATTTCAGTGTTTAATTGCACTGAGAAGTTTTGAAGGAAAAGTTTCTTTGTTAAAAAATAAAAGGAAGTTGAGTAATGGATGAACATATTTTATATAAACAACAAGTTAACAGTCAGTGAGAGACAAATTATTACAAAGAGAATTAGAGAAGAAAAACTGAAGGTAATTGATCTAAAGTTATAACAAGTTATTATAAATTATGTAAATGACAATGTGATAAAGATAAACAGGATTTAATATTAGTGGTAAATATTGGAGCGAGTAGGCAAAAACTAAGAAAGTAAATAAATGGAGAGGTGGGCAATTTGGCCAATAACCCGATGAGAAACAGGGACTTGATTAAATTTGGTAGGGAAAGGATACAATTGAAGAAAGGGAGGAATAATATTTACAGTTAAGATGAAGAAATTATAATGGAACTTAAACAATTATAATGGAAGAAAAAATAAGAGCTTAAACAAGGTCTGAAAAGTGGCTACTTGGAATTAGAGAAATCAGAGAGAAGAACTAGAATTGTGTGAGGTAGCTGAAAAGGGAAGAATTGTCATCGTGGCAGTCAGTGAAACAAAAACAAATGGCAGTGGATGCAGAATACGGCAAAAGTGTGAAAATGACAAAATAGTGTTTGCGTAATTAATGTTTTTGTGTCTTGGCACTCATAACATCCACACAGGTAGTAATAAATAATTTGATATGAATGTAACATATTCCTTACACAGTGGAATCTAATCATATACATATAGACATGACATAAATCTTACAGAAATAAACCTGAAGAGGTTGAAAATTAAAACATCATGCCTTAGCAGTTGATGGCACTTTGAAAAATGACACCTACAGCAATACTCTTGAACACAACACAACTGAACAATACGAAATATATAAACACCACACAACACAACCAAACAACATACTTAACGATCAATTACAATATAAATACACTTTTTGACACAATTATACAAAAAACAAACATTAAGTTGAATCCCGGCGCCAATCCCCTTCCTCCACGCACCACCCCCACTACACCTTCCACACAACAACCGTTACTAAATGATGGCAGTCTGTCTCTAAGCTGAAGAAGGCGGATACGTACGCCGAAACGCGTTCGATGAGAAGAGAATAAACAGTAAGTTCACAAGAAAAAGTTTCATTTTTAGATAAGAAATACTCTTGAGCCTAGTTTATAAACACAGACTTGAAGAAGCATATCATCCAACTTGACTATAGCCTTAAGGTCATTTTTAACTTCATGGGAAAGAAATCTTAGTAATTTTAAAATTATTAAAAATTACTTAAGAAGCGGCTTGGGGCAAGATCTATTTTAAATTTGAGTGTTATTTCAGTGTATCATAGGAGATCGTTGTCTATTTACTTTGACGATATCATCAAAATCTTTGGAAAAATTCTCGCAAGCTGAATCCGTGAAAGCGTCACATGATTTATTCAACAGATTAATTTTCATAATAAGCAGACAATTTTGAAGTTGATAACCGTGGAATTGATTTCAATTTTAGGTGATTATGCAGTTACTAATAAGTAATGTTGCAAGATATTATACAGTCTACTTTGTCAGTCCTAAACCTAAAAATCTGTCATATACAAAATTAAATTATAACATTAGTTAGATTACAATTTATAGATTGAAAATTTTTAAGCTAGTCATGATTGACAATTTCTGTAAATTAATTTGTTCAATTTAAGGAAACTGCAAATTGACTTAGAATCAGTTTTATTAATTTAGTGAGTAATAAAATAATATTTAGTGAGTAATAAAAAAATAAAAATTTGCTAGCATCTTCCTTATGCACCACGTACAGAGACTGTAGTTGTGGCTTTGAATGTATGGGTTAAGGAAAGGTGCTGGAAGAGGGGATATAGGGGCGTTCTGGGATACTTTAGAAGTTACATAGACACTAGGATGGTGACTGGAGACTTTAATGGAAAATGGAAAAGTGGGAAATTGCCCTGTGATTGCTGACTGTTGTAAAGGGAAATGTAGATAAAGTAGCAAGAATGGGCAACAAATTGTAGATTGTAGAATGTTATAGCCTAAATAACGTGATAAGGAATATTTCCTTTCAGCACAAAGACAACATGGGTATATGCTTGAAGTGAGCAGCTGTCGTGAAAGGTCTATAAATGACCTAATATTTGAATTTTTGGAAAAAGTTTTTCAAAAAAGCAAATGATATTCGAGTGAAAAGAGGGTATGACACAGGGAGTGATCATATTTGCTACCGGAAAGCATACAAATCAGGGAGAGATAACTTGTTAGAGGAGTCTACAAAATGTCATCATCATCTTCAACAAGGATTAAACCAAAAATGATTTGTTCTGGTCACTCCACTTCAGACGTTTTACACCTCTCCATCCTTTAGGCTTATAATTCAATAGCAGTTTGAGGATATAGCAGTCATTCGTTTCGCAAGATGTTCCAACCATTTTAGCTGATACTGGGCAATCCTATTGAGTATATTCATAATATTCAGTTCCCGCAGTATATTTCGTTTCTTCTGCAATCTTGAAGAGTAGCCTATATACTGCCACATGGCTGAGAAATCTCATTTCAGCCACTTGAATATGGCTGTCCTGGGATTTCATTTAAGTCTAATTCTCAGACAATCGGTAAGTTTGGGGAGAGCCATCACCGCATAGATCTTCAGGTGTGTGTCTTTACTCGTTGATTTTGGAGTTCTCATGATGGTCTGCACATTGGTTGAACTATGTAATACATTCACTATATCATTGGTTGTAATGTAAGACACATTATAGCCCAGATATTCAAAATTACTGACCTCCTTGAGAACAGTACCATCTAAAAAACAATTTTTGTTCATATGGGAGCAAATCTATGGAAAGCCATCACCTTGGACTTCAATGTGAAGATCTTTAATTTGAAATCCTTGCAGATTTGATCCAATAAGTCTACAGCCATCTCCAACCCACTTTCAAAATTTGACAGGATAACCTGGTCATCAGCAAACAACATGTCAACTGCAGAGTTACGAATCATGGAATGCTTCATAGAATGTTCATCTGCCAATTGTGTATGCTATCTATATATAAATTAAAAGAGACAGTGGCAATGGGCCCACATTGGTCTTGCTGTCTCAATTAAGATTTCGTTTTACACATAAAGACTTACTATGGTTCTAATGAGGTGTGGGATCGATTTCTTTGCTATTATTGCCCACAGCCTGCCCCTATTCACTTTGCAAAATGTCTTTCCAATGTCAATAAGTGTATTTGGGCTTTTCAATGACCTGGGCTATTGTGAAGACTCAATCTAAACATGATCTGCGCTTCCTGAAACCAGGCTTGGCCTCTGAGAGAATTGTCTGAATTATTGCATGTGGTTATTTGCAAGGATAGATGCATACAATTTATACAGTTTATATTTTTGATCTTTCTTGAATGTAGGGACTTATCTTTGCCATCAGCCAATCTTCGGAAATATGACCAGTGGTCCAGGACAAATTAATAGAGTTCAATAAATAATCATGCAGAAAGGCTGGGCCATACTCTAGAAGTTTAAAATTCAGTCTATTGGTGGCTGGCAAGTTTACGCTTTTACAGCATTGTAGAGGAGCTAAAAATTCCTCCATCGCTCTAATGACTAAATGATTTTGATGATCCATGTATTCAATGATGTCTGAAAAATTTGTTTCTTCTAGTTGCTTCTGGGTCCATAGCTGCTCACAACCTCTGAAGCATTCCTTTTCTGTTTTATTACTGATCTTCAGGTTATCTCTTTCTGTTTGTCTTAAATGCCATAATATTTTGTAAGGTTTGTCCTGCCTACCCTGCACATCATGCTCTATATTGCTTATATATTTTTCCCAACTATCTCATTTGATTTTCCTTACTTCCCTCTGGTAGCAACGCAGTAGAGCTTATATTCAGACTTATATTCTGATTAGTCTTTAAAGCTAGATGTTCCAAATATCCCTGTTTCTTGGGATTTATTATTTATACAATAATTTGTAATTCCTTATACACAGGGCTTGGTTTCCATATCTTTTATGTCTCGTTCCCAATGTTTGTTATGCTGTATGGGATATGATAGCTCTGATGTTATCCCATTCTTGATTTATATTATTACTGATAGGTGTTTGTTGCACAAACTGACTCAGCCGAGTTTGGTACAGGCGTCGCATACTATCATCTTGGAGTAGATGTACTGTAGAAGTTTGTTTGGGGCACTGGGTTGCACTTCCCTCTACCTACCAGAAATACTAATCTTTGATACGACCAGAAAATGGTCAGACTCAACATCACACCCTCTATAAACCCTTGTATCTTTCACTAAATTTCCTATTCACTAAAACATAATCACTGTATGAAGGTAATATTTATAAATATTACAGACTGTAAAAGGAGGACCTAAGGAAGATATGTATCAGAAAATAATTACTGAAGAAATAAGGAAACATAAGGAGAAGGTTAGGAGGAGGTGGAAAATGTTTTTAAAGAAATATTTGTGACCCTGTCATCCAGGTTTGTGACCCTGTCATCCAGGTTTGCAGAATAAATTAAGTACACGAATAAAAAGAAAAAAGTCTTCTGGTACAATGAAGAAATAAAAGTTGAGGTTAGAAGGAAAAATACCTATAGAAAAAATATTTAGGGTCAATTGTAGACGTGTGTCAGGACTAAAAGTTAAATGGTGAAGTCGAGGGAATGGCAAATGAGGCAAAGTGTAGACAATGGGAAGACTCTGGTATGATGATGCACTGTAAGTTTCGAATTTATTTATTTTATTCCATTTTGCTGGTCTGAAGTCTCTATTTAATCATACAATGTACAATTTATAAGATACAATTTTAAAACTTTAGTTACCAAAATTTAAACTCTGTAACTTGAGTATAAAACTTGAACACTTCAAGTTTTCAACTCTAAAACAGATACTTGAATTCACTTCTCTCACTAAAGTGTTTATTTATATACTTAATATTTCTACGCATGGTTTTACTTAAAATTTGTAGATATTCAGTTGTTTTCAGTTTTCAGTTCAATACTTGTCTTTGATAATGTGACAATAGTTCAATTATCTTGTAAGGATTTCTGCAGCTTGATGTGTTATGCAGTTACACAATGCACAAAATTATCAGACTACTGAAGAAAAGTCATGTGGTCCAAACATGAAGCCAAATATTTTCATATATATAAAGCATATGACATAAGTTAAATATTGTAACGCAACAGAAATGCTAGCATCCGTGTTACATAAAAACAAGGTTAACAAAATAATAAACAAGTCAATATCTAACCCCATGATAGTACAAAGATCTAATAATTACATTTATAATTATAGATAAAGGTAAATAAGGATGCAAGGTAGTATTAACAAGAATAAACGAACCTGTAAGTTAGATAATAGTTGATGATATATGTTCAGTGAAGAGCAAACAAAAAATGAAACAATAATTTACTTTATAGTAATAGCAAATAAGAATTTTGAGTTAAGAGATATTATTTTGTGACAACAAATATTATGATAAAGTTTATGTTATGTTATACCAAATATGTGTTGAGTTAATGAAAGATAATGAAACAAGATGTATTATTCAATGACTGTTGTAGAATGAAATGTGAAGCAGCTAATTAACGTTAACAGATTTGAATTTTCTTATATGTGATCCATAGGTCAAGATAAAATTGTTATTAGATATGGAAAAAATAATTGTTTATGTAAATGTTAATAGTTAAGATTTGATTATATGTATGAATTTATGCAAAAGGGGCTATAGATGTTTACCAGTTATAAACACAGGTAGATCCATTTACAATAAAAGGCCTAACAGCCAAAACCACTATATAACCACTCATAACATAAAGGTTAGGTACATCAATTAATAATAATTAATGAATACAATTTGAAGAGCTAGAAAAAAACATTAAATTAGTAATGATATATAATAAAATTTATACAAATTATGATAATGCCATAATGCCATGATATCGATTAATAACGTTTAATATCGAAAGGGTATTACATATAAAAAAAGAAAAAAACAGGCTTATATCAAAAAACCAGCAGAATATGTGTAGAAAATAATAAACCAACTATCGGTAAAGTTACATTCCGATAGGATAGCAAATTGATAAGGAATAGACAAAAAATATATGAAATAAACACTATATTCAAAACATGTGGAAGGAAGAAAAATCATGTGTTGCTAGGGACGACAGGAAAAGAGGAAGTTGTTGATTTGACAATAATTGCTTTGATGATCTGAATGTGATGAGATTAATAAAAAACCAAGAAATATCTATTTAATTGGAATATACTAAATTAGTAAATACTATTATAAAATACAAAATACTAATGATAATATTTATGACTCTTGCCAGTATAAATTAACCAAACAAGACAATAGTATGAAATCGCAATAGAAAATAAATAACTGGATTCTATAAGGAAGGACTTGAACTGTCCCATATCCGAAAGGAATTGACGATACATTAAAACAAATAGAAAGAGTCAAAAGTATCACAATTAATAATATACACTACACCAGAAGTTATAACCTTTCAAATACACGGAACAACACTAATTGCTTCAACCGAGAGAAGAACGTATTTGGATCCTGGAGCTGCAGAAGAAGCATCAATCGGGCTGTAAATCAATCCAGAGAGCTGTATTTCCGAAGTGGACAGGACAAGAATTCCATTTTATTAAACCGAAGAAAGAATATCGTACGGCATAATTGTCCAGAACAGTAAATTTATCAATCAACCGCCTACACGATTTGCTTCGTTCTAGTCTGGTAAATTATTATTATATTAATCATAATAACTACACAACACTTCAAATTTGTAAATCTTGCATTCTTATCTATGTATTTTTAATCTTCCCCACAGTTACAAGAACCTTCAAACCCTGAATTAAATTAATTACAAATTAAAACACACTATAAACTGAATTTAAATAAAGGATCGGAATAATCAACAATCGATTCACGCAATCTATAGCCCAAGCATATGTTAGTTAGAACATATCTTATTCAATGTTAAAGAAGTAAACAAATAAAGAACCTTTATATAATTGCAAAATCTTGTCATTTGGAGTATGATTTAATGAGTTGGGAATAAAAAGTAACTGAATAAGTATAGAATAATTGGTTAACATAAACAGTGAAATAACCTATAAGTTTCGTTGAGCCGATACTACAGCGCTTATAGCGGAATTATCTGACACCAAAGAGAGAGCGTAAAAATACAAAATTAGACATAATTCTCTTCAAGGTATAATAGGGTTGAACGAAATTACAGAATAACGCATTAATAATTTAAGTTTCAGGTACACTAACACTGATATTTTTTTAGAGCGCTAAGTTAATATTAATTAATTACATCAATATATCCCACAACTCCAAATATCTCAGATATTTAAATAATTAAAATAATTCAAAACACATTGGCATAGGTTTAGTAACAAATTGGCGCTCAACCAGTGTAGGGCTTAAGTTAAGTAACTGTAACTATATTAATATTACTTAACCAGAGCAGGCAACTGTGGGAGAATAAACATGCATACCAGAGGTAGATCAAGGATTAGGGCAGGAGAAACGGAGAAGGAAATAGATGAACAAGAACAGGAAATAGAACTAATAACGGATAGTGAAATGGAACAACAGACGAAATAGCGGAACCTGAAATTATTATGGACAAGGAAAAGGGAGTAATTGAAGAAGATGCCCAAGGGGATCAACCAGATAAGCCTAACCAAAAGAAGACTTGAGTATGCAGGAGATGTTTAAACTATTATTGGAAAATTCAAAGAGACTGGAGGAAAAATACGATAAAACAAATGAGGAAAACTAGGAGAATTTTAGGAAAACAAATGAGGAAATTAAAGAAACCTCAAAACAAATGAACGAAAGATTAAACCAAATTCACGAAAGGTTAGATAGGAATGATGAGGGTGTAAAACAAATGAAGGAAGACATCCTACAAATACATGAAGAGAATTTAAGGCAGATTAATGAAAAAATTGAGAATCTTCATGTGACAATTAACCAGAAGGTGGACCAAAATAATGAGGAAAGAAAATTAGAAATAGCCAAAACAAATGAAGGGTTAGAAAAAACTAACGAAACAATAGTACAGGTTCGTGAAGAACTACAAAATAAAATTAATGACATAAAAATTGAGAGCAAAACATTGGTCGAAGAAATCCAACAGGAAACTGTCGGAAAATATGAGCAAATTAAAAACGAAGTACATCAGGTACGGGAAGAGAATAAGGAAGGTATTACGCAAATACAGACAGACATGGGCGAACGACTCGAAAGAGTCTATGGCAATTTAAACAGTATGGAAGGTCAAATTAATACCAGTAAAAATAAAATAGAGGAAATTAGTAGACGTGAATTACAATTACAAGAAGAAGTAGATTCATGGCGGGATAGGACATGCCAACATAGTCATACAAATAACCACGAGAACCGGGAATCGATTAATTTTCGTAATTACAAGCGCAATCCGATGGAATTTTTAAAGAGATTGGAATAGGTGATCGCAAGAAATAGAGAAAATCGCTGGAGTATTATACACAGTATGTTTGATGAAACGTTTAAAGATACTTATGATAATTGGTGGACAGCGGTGCGCCCGGATATACTGGACATGACTGAGTTCAAAAAACAATTTAAAGAGAAGTATTGGTCTGAATCGACCCAGAACATGATTAGGAATAATTTGAGTAACGGTCGATACGAAACAAACATAGGCCAGTCTCCTACTTCATACTTTCTAGGAAAGGTATGTATGGCGCGGAACTTAGAGCCCAGAATTCCCGAAGAATGTTTGGTGATACAACTATCCTACCATTACGAGGAAGGGATAAAAAATGCACGTATGTGTAGTCAAATAAAAACGATTCCAGCCATGGCCAAATTCTTGGAGAATTATGAGCACGAGAACCAATACCAAAGAAATAGAATGTTAAATTATAAATATCAGAAGTATAATAATAACGCGCCACCAACCAATTCTCATAATAATGATCACAATCGACCTGCGCAGAACGTTAATGCCAATAGAACACAAAATGAGCACGCGAATAATAATTCCAGGAACTATAATTATCGTGGCAATAATACTTATAATTACCGCGATAGTCGCAATAATAGAGGAGATGGGGACAGACGACCCAATAATTAAAGGCATAACGTCAATTATATCTACTCCAGGCCTCAAGGTAATCAGCGACGGTATTACCCAAGGAGTCACCGGTATGACAACCATTATGACCAGTCCCGGCGTGAAGACAACTATCCACCTGAAGGAAATTATAGGATAGCGGAACCTAATACGGAGGATCGCACTGAAACCGTACAAAATCAACACAGTAATCAAAATGAAAATAGAGAAGAGGGGGTAAGCCATCATTTAAACTAATAGAGGGAGTGAAAATTAATGAATACCCTTCACTGAACCGTAATCTTGGGGAACAGCGACTTATAAACAAAATTAAGAGTAATCGTGCAATAACCATAATTAATAACCACTATTTAAAGAATATCAGGGAAGATTTATTGGAAGAGGATAAGAAACATGTAAACAGTAATAGTAATAATGAAATCATATATGTAACGGCAAAATTAAATGGGGTAAAATCTACCATAATGATAGATACTGGATCTAAAATATCGTTGATAGACAGTATTGAACTTGAAAAAATCCAGCGAGAAGTCCAGTTACCCATACCGACATTACCTGTCAATAATGTGATAATTATCGGAGCCACTGGGAGACAAAATAAAACAGTTAAATTTTATAATCGAGTTATGGAAAAGGCGGAAATGAAGAAAAGAAAATATGAAAAGAATAATCCAAAACCAATTAAGTACCAAGTGGGTGAGAAAATATTAATAAGAAACAGGGAGCTACCAAGCACTCTAGAGGGAATAACTAAAAAATTATTATTATTATATACTGGGCCATATGTGATAACAAAAAATAATAATAACAATACGTATGAAATAATGAACCCTATCACGAAAAGGATTAAGGGAACGTACAACCAAGAGTCCATAAAGAAATATAATGAATAAATTCTAAAAATAATAAGAACAACTTATTACCAGTCTTGAAGAGAAAATACTTGGAATTTAAAAAGAATTTGAATTGAATACTACCACTAAATTCTAAAATACAATAAGAACCACTTATTATCGATTTTGAAGAAAAAACACTTGTAAATAAAAGAGAATTTTTTGAACAATAAAATAAATAGAAAAAAAAATGTGTCATTCAAAATGAAGTAAGTCTGAATTAAAATATAGTTACGAAGAAGGTATTAAGAACAATGAATAATGAAACCCCAAGATTACAGAAGAAAGCGAGAATTATTATTAAATGTTTATAAAGAAATAGTGTGAATAATGAATAACAAATCCCAAGATTACAGAAGAAAGCGAGAATTATTATTAAATGTTTATAAAGAAATAGTGTGAACAATGAATAATGAAATCCCAAGATTACAGAAGAAAGCGAGAACTATTACTAAACGTCTACAAAGAAATAATGTGAATGATAAATAATGAAACCCCAAGATAAAAGTTTTTACCTCAAATCTACCTATGCAAAATAAAGAAAGAGAAAAATCATATGACCTAAAATACATACCACATTGCCAAATGAAGGAAACAACTTCAGTAAACGATTGAATGTAACCAATGTAATGTTAAAGAAGACAAGAAAGAAAGAGTATTTATGAACATAATTCATTGAAAAAATAAACAGCCAAAATAATGAAATACGATAAGAAGAAGAATAGTTGGGCTAAGGAATGTATTTAGTCAGAAATACAGTTATAATGATCATCACACAACAACTATTTAGAAAATATTGAGATCAGAGAAAAAACAAATGAAGAAGATACTTAGCATTACAATCACAACAAAAATGAAAACAAAAATGATTACAAATGATAACTGTCAAATTTAATATCAAAGAATGTTTAAGGAACTAAAATGGAATCACAAAATATGAAGGATAATAATGAAGAAATATAAAAGCAACAAAGAAAAAATTTTTTCCCAAATATTTATTATTAAATAATTAAAGAGATTATTAGGAGATTATTATATTTTATAGCTGACTGTAGATGAATTCCAGAAGTACTATATTAAGATGTGGTGTGGGCAGCAGAGTATGAAGCCAAACAGTGCCTCTCTGAACTGTACCAACGCATGTATTAGGGATTGTTAGGGAAATTAAATATTTAAGGAATATTAGAATAGTAGCAAGAATGACTTCAGTTTCCAAAAGAGTAGGACGAAGAAAACAGAAAGAAATGAGTTGACAGAAGAATAATTGAGAAATACAGTGATTATGGTAATTATAAGTAGAAGAGATGTGAAACTAATGTATCATTGAATATTGTAGCCAACTATCAACAAATAATGTTTACAGAAATTAAAAATGATCAAGAATGTTAATTAAAATGATGAAATGTTATTAAATAAAAAAAAAAATATTAATACTAGTCTAATGAAGTTACATTGAGAATCCCATCGTCAACCATTAACAATGAAATGAAGAAAAGGCATGTGAAAAAGACAAGTTTATTTGACCTAAACTTCATTCAGGTAACCTAACTTTTTTAGGAGGGGGAGCATATGTACGCAACAGAAATGCTAGCATCCGTGTTACATAAAAACAAGGTTAACAAAATAATAAACAAGTCAATATCTAACCCCATGATAGAACAAAGATCTAATAATTACATTTATAATTATAGATAAAGGTAAATAAGGATGCAAGGTAGTATTAACAAGAATAAACGAACCTGTAAGTTAGATAATAGTTGATGATATATGTTCAGTGAAGAGCAAACAAAAAATGAAACAATAATTTACTTTATAGTAATAGCAAATAAGAATTTTAAGTTAAGAGATATTATTTTGTGACAACAAATATTATGATAAAGTTTATGTTATGTTATACCAAATATGTGTTGAGTTAATGAAAGATAATGAAACAAGATGTATTATTCAATGACTGTTGTAGAATGAAATGTGAAGCAGCTAATTAACGTTAATAGATTTGAATTTTCTTATATGTGATCCATAGGTCAAGATAAAATTGTTATTAGATATGGAAAAAATAATTGTTTATGTAAATGTTAATAGTTAAGATTTGATTATATGTATGAATGTATGTAAAAGGGGCTATAGATGTTTACCAGTTATAAACACAGGTAGATCCGTTTACAATAAAAGGCCTAACAGCCAAAACCACTATATAACCACTCATAACATAAAGGTTAGGTACATCAATTAATAATAATTAATGAATACAATTTGAAGAGCTAGAAAAAAACATTAAATTAATAATGATATATAATAAAATTTATACAAATTATGATAATGCCATAATGCCATGATATCGATTAATAACGTTTAATATCGAAAGGGTATTAAATATAAAAAAAGAAAAAAAACAGGCTTATATCAAAAAACCAGCAGAATATGTGTAGAAAATAATAAACCAACTATCGGTAAAGTTACATTCCGATAGGATAGCAAATTGATAAGGAATAGACAAAAAATATATGAAATAAACACTATATTCAAAACATGTGGAAGGAAGAAAAATCATGTGTTGCTAGGGACGACAGGAAAAGAGGAAGTTGTTGATTTGACAATAATTGCTTTGATGATCTGAATGTGATGAGATTAATAAAAAACCAAGAAATATCTATTTAATTGGAATATACTAAATTAGTAAATACTATTATAAAATACAAAATACTAATGATAATATTTATGACTCTTGCCAGTATAAATTAACCAAACAAGACAATAGTATGAAATCGCAATAGAAAATAAATAACTGGATTCTATAAGGAAGGACTTGAACTGTCCCATATCCGAAAGGAATTGACGATACATTAAAACAAATAGAAAGAGTCAAAAGTATCACAATTAATAATATACACTACACCAGAAGTTATAACCTTTCAAATACACGGAACAACACTAATTGCTTCAACCGAGAGAAGAACGTATTTGGATCCTGGAGCTGCAGAAGAAGCATCAATCGGGCTGTAAATCAATCCAGAGAGCTGTATTTCCGAAGTGGACAGGACAAGAATTCCATTTTATTAAACCGAAGAAAGAATATCGTACGGCATAATTGTCCAGAACAGTAAATTTATCAATCAACCGCCTACACGATTTGCTTCGTTCTAGTCTGGTAAATTATTATTATATTAATCATAATAACTACACAACACTTCAAATTTGTAAATCTTGCATTCTTATCTATGTATTTTTAATCTTCCCCACAGTTACAAGAACCTTCAAACCCTGAATTAAATTAATTACAAATTAAAACACACTATAAACTGAATTTAAATAAAGGATCGGAATAATCAACAATCGATTCACGCAATCTATAGCCAAAGCATATGTTAGTTAGAACATATCTTATTCAATGTTAAAGAAGTAAACAAATAAAGAACCTTTATATAATTGCAAAATCTTGTCATTTGGAGTATGATTTAATGAGTTGGGAATAAAAAGTAACTGAATAAGTATAGAATAATTGGTTAACATAAACAGTGAAATAACCTATAAGTTTCGTTGAGCCGATACTACAGCGCTTATAGCGGAATTACCTGACACCAAAGAGAGAGCGTAAAAATACAAAATTAGACATAATTCTCTTCAAGGTATAATAGGGTTGAACGAAATTACAGAATAACGCATTAATAATTTAAGTTTCAGGTACACTAACACTGATATTTTTTTAGAGAGCTAAGTTAATATTAATTAATTACATCAATATATCCCACAACTCCAAACATCTCAGATATTTAAATAATTAAAATAATTCAAAACACATTGGCATAGGTTTAGTAACAATATCAATTAGTATAGCTTTTTAACTTTTAAAAACTCTGATGACTACAAAATGTGTTTTTAATGTGTATTTTAGTCTTATTCTAGTGAATAAAGTGAATTTTACCTGATATTGAAGCAAGATATTGACGGAAAATTGCTTTTGATGAGGAATCATTTGGTAGGATATTAATAGACATGTTGTGTCTTTAAATTTGGACCCAGTTTTTACACTTTGATTAGTTCAGTGACCTGAAAACAATTAAAAAGAGACATTAATGTTGTAAAACCCTACCTGTACATCACAGTATGGTTTGTCTATATTGTATTTGTAAAAAAAAATTAATAAAAAGAATTTTAGATACATACACAACACTCAAAGGACAGGCAGGACAGTAGTACCAATCAAACAACTAAAAATCTCCTGACAACTTTACTTATACCTTTTAAAAAATTATTTTGTTCATGTGTTTACTGGCTGAAAAGGTTTGTTGCAGTGGGAGAATATGATTTTACTTTGACGTTAGGAAGTCTTTGGATTTATTTTTTCATAAAAATATTGCTTATCTCTGGTAGCTTCCTCATTAATTTTGTGGCAAATCAGGAATAAAAGTCTAAAGTGTGTATGACAGAGCATTGTGAAACTGGTTTTTCCTGATTGTTTAGTTCTGTAATTGTCCCCTTTCTTAAAATCCAGACGTTTGGCCAACGTGCTGTGAAGAACATAAATCACATCTTCGGTGATGTATAATGTTTAATGATTGATGTTATTTGTGGTATGTGTAAATATAAAATTCACTTCTTATCAGTAATTCTGATTTGTAGCTCCTCAAACGCTTATCTTAAAATCCCTTACAGTACTGTAGAATTCATGTATTACGCACTTATAATTATTTCCTTAACATTGTGAATACAAGTAAGTGTTACATGTTGTGACACACATAGTTTAGATTTGCAGCTAACAAGTTATATGGAAAAGACATGTTTTGATGACAGTGTTAAAGATTGAGTTTATTATGGAGGTTGGAGGTTGACAATAATGAAGTATCACATAACAGATTTAATCTGTCTACTTCCAAAACTAATGACTGTACTGTATATTCCTAATTAAAAAAAAACTTTGTCTTTGTTTCTAAGTTCTTAAACAATGATTCAGAAAGTATAAACCTTTCAAGAATCCTCAAAAATGTTTCACAATAAATAAGACACTACGGTAAGAAGAAAGTACTGAAGTATAATAAAAACACAATACTAGAGGTGTGAATGTGTGTTGGATTTCTGTATTTTCTATAATCAGGTTAAATACTATGAAATGTGCCGAAGCACGTTATGTTTCTAGTCAAGCTCTCAATATGCTACTATTTGAGAAAATTTCTCAAGCTTTAAGTAAATATAAAACAAATTGTTAAAAAATTAAAAAAAATCTCATCTGAAATTAATAATATAGGAGGACATCTTGGAAAGTTTCAATATGCTGCTTTATGATCTTATCAAATTCACTTTGTTTTACATCTGTCTACCTATCCTCTGGCACTACAGCCAAAGATAAAGCTATTTCTGCTATCTACAAGGCTATATATCTTACAATACTCAACTTTCCAAACCACACCAAAAAAATCGTACAAATCTTATAAAACTACACTTTTCTAAATCTCATAAAAGAACAAATGTATTTAGTAAACTCTACTGTTTAAAACATGATATTAACTTTATAAACTAATTTGGAAACAATGCTCATCATGGATTTTATACTTTTTTATCTGCATATTGCATATTGTAAAAAATAATTGGTACAAACAGTTATTTATATATTTCTTTTCACACTATAACAGATTGGAAGCGGTACAGTAATAGACTTTAATTTATAAATTACATGACTCTAAAGTGAATACAAATTTAAATTATCTTCTTCTTCTTCTTTTTCTTTTTCCATCAAGAAGTAGTAAATTGTCTGTTCCAGTCACAAAGAAAATACATTCACTTCACCAATGCTTCACAGGTCTTCCAATACGTGTTTGTTCAATAGAATTGTAACTTTCCTAACTTCTGTAGACTTCTTGCCATCTGGTATCCTATTGAGACAAGCAATCCACCTCTCTTTGTTTTCTACAGTGTGATCTTGAATATTAAAAATTTTCAACTCCTTGCATAAGTCTTTATTGTAAAGTTTGTCCCTTTGTGTGCAACCTTTAACAGCTCGCAGAATCTCATCTCCAACCTCTAGGGTGAATTCTGCTTAGTTGCTTTTTCACCGGAACCCAAGTTTGAAAACCACACAACAGTGGCACAGCGATTACATTATAAAACTTTAGTCGAGTCTCTTTCCTTGTTTTCCTTGATGAATTATTATGATAAACATCATGATCTATATCAAAAGTGATTTCATAACCAAGATAACAGAAGAAATGTGACACCTGTTCTACTACACTTAATATTGTCTAATATAATTTTAGTTCACAAGGGCATTTTCCCACATAGTTTTTGTCTTCCACACAGAAATTTTCATGTCATGTTTCAAACAGAATTGTTATGACTAGAACTCTTATATGCGGAATTCACATTCATTGTTTTGGATGATTACTTGGTCATAGACAAACTGCATTGTATTCAGGTATGTTCCATTATTTACCTTTGTCCTTAGCTTCACTGTTATCTTCCACTCTCTGACATTAACATAAACATGAAACATTGTTGCAGATAAGCTACAGCCTTATCATACTTCTTGATTAAGGCACAGGGTTATTTTCTCATCTGTCAAATTCTGTCATAATATATTACATACAATACTATCATTGGACCATAATATAAACTCCTTATAACACCTGTAAGAGGGATAAAACTTCTTATGCACAATGTCTTATCGAACAGATCTGTTAACTCTATCAACCAGTTTCTATAGTAGTTAATGTAGGCAAGATGTGTTGCTGCTAACAGAATTTAATGTCTATATACATATATTTTTAACATCGATTCAAAATGTTTGGAGAAATATCTTATTTCTTCAAAAGATTTTCAATGCAGGCACTGTTACAAAATTTTATTCTCATGTTTGGTTGTAATGGTTAGAGTTTTCACTGTCATTCACCTGACTATATGAAATAGAATTACCAAGTACGCTAATAACAGAGAAAATATAATGATAGGGAACATGGAAATTGGTAGACTGTTTTGAAAAAAAAAGCTTGGGAAGAAATACAATTGGATAGTACAATGAAAATAAATTTGTTATTGTACCCGTTTTATTTACATAATGATAATGATTTTCTTTATTTTGTCACCAGCTTACTACACAATTTGGGGAAAACATTGTATCTCATGTAATAATACTTCTAATAAATAAGTATAGATGTGTGTTGATAATACACTTATTATGGAGTATGTGACTCCGATGTAATCAAGCCCCTCTGTTTGGACTAGCCAATTTGTAATAAAATAAATAAGATTGATGTGTGAATCTGTAAGTTGTAAGGTGTTTAATTGGTGTGTAATTGGTGTGGCTCTCGACGTCTTACTGGCCCGAAACACTTCCTTAAGTTTCCCAGCTGGTCGAGTCCCAATGGTAGCAAGACCGGTCGAGTAGCGTAAAGTTGGTGAAGAAATATATATGCTTGGCTTCGCCGAACGTTTCAAAACAAAATTTATTGTTTTGAAGGAAATTTAAAAAAAAAAATTGTTTATAAAAAAAAATTATTTTAATTTTATTAATTAATTAATTAGGATCAATTAATTAATATAGGGCTGTGAAGTTTTAAACAGTGTAATGCTCTTCTGAAAATTTTTATTAAAGTTTTAGTATAATTTAAATAATCTATCACCACTCATAAGACTGTCTGTAAACCAATCGATATTTGTTTACCTTTCTATTTTTTAGGTTATCTTCACTTACGGGTGGTAAAGTCCTTGTAGATTATCAATTAGAATTATATTATTGGTAATTAGTATTATTGAAGAAATAAAGAACTATTAAGTATTGAAAAGTATTAATATTTTATTAAGTAATAGCAATATTGACTCTTATCGATTAGTATCGATTCTCAGGATATCGAAAAAAGTTACAAGTATATGATATAAAAATTATATAGGGTTCTTTAAACAGCCAGTTATTACCAAAGTCAGAGAAATCGGGCTAATATTTAAAAAGTATAACGTTACAATCAAATTAATAGTTATTAATAAACACAGACATTGAATAATAAATTGTAAATATAATAATTGTTTTCACCAAACAGCTGTGCTGAACCAAGAAGAAGGCACTGAAATCGTCAAAGCAAATGGCCGCCGTGAAGTTAGTGAGATGTCATTCGTATATTGGACGTTCCAAATAAAAGATTTTCCTGTAGTATTCCTGTTCTGATGTCTGCGAATCTCTTGTAAAATGTTGTGTAGTGTCTAGTGTACTGTTTCTGAGTTGTATTTAGTGTATCCGTATAATTATTAGTTCAAACACTTTCCCCGGTTCCATCACTAATTTGGGTTAATGTATTACACAGTTTTCTTGTGTTTTGTGGTGTTTTTCAGAGTAAATTTATATTGTTCTGTGTTATGGAGTGTTACTTGATTGTTTCTGTTATAATATGATAGTTTTAGAAGTATTTTACAAGTCACTCGCGATTTCACAATAACGTACTATACACTCGCTTTGTATGTCTATTATAGGTTAGGTTATACACGTTACCGAACGTATGTCATGTTAACCGTTCAAAAACCAATAATTAACTAACTGTTTCCTTCAGTTTCAATTAAACTCTTAGCCCATATAATATTATCCTTAACATTGTTCAAAAATATTTTCACATCCTGTGTACATTTTACTATTTCACTATATGAATGCCTAAACTTTGGTTATTTGTCAATTTTATTCACTAGATTTGATTTAAATTAATCTTTCAGTTCATTCTGGTTATTTTCAGATTAAATAATGCCATTTTATAGTGTTTTCTGTCCAAAAAATAGTAATTTTACTTTCAGTTTGGGTATACTCTGAAGAGTCCAAAACATCAAAATTTACTTCCTGTCATTATATAAATTCAGCCATTTTATCAGTTATATTTAATATTAATAATCCTATATTGTATTAAAAGGTTCCTATTCCCTTATTTTCTGGTAATTAATTGAATTAGTTGTATTCTGAAACATTATTCTGAAATATATGACTCCCATGTCTAAATTTCTGAGTTTAGTCATTTTATTTTTATTTATAATTCTGAATATAATTTATTAAAATCTCTCTAAATGGTATGTGCAATTATATGGCATGATCTCAAGTTTATTTTGTCTAAACCCCTTTTGTTTGTTTGCTTTTAAATGAGTAATTTCTCTGTTTTGATGAAGTTTGGTTTCCATTCTTTTGGCCTATGATTTTTTTTTAACAATTTTTCTTACAAAATAATTTACAAACAATATATGATGTGTGATACCCTCTCTGACTTTTTACAAATAGTATTATAAATTAAACATGTTTTCAAATTACACAAAAACAATTAGTATTGGTTACAATACAAACAATAGTTAACACAAAATAAAGAACATTTTTTTTAAATAAATGGTTGTCTTCAAATCAGACATTTTGCAACAAAATTCCCATTTCCAACATGGAAATATGGTTTACAACAAAGGTTTTTTACTAACTAACATCTTAATTACTCTCTACTATTTACAAGTGGTAACTATTTTTATAGTTCTGATGTTAGTTGTATCAGACCCAAACAAATGGCCTTATATCTAAAACATTTTTAAACATTCTTGTACTATATACATTAAAACCTTATATCTATATTCTTATTTCTAACTATTATTATAAGTAGGATTCTACAGTTTTTATACAGTCTTTTATACCTTGTCTTTGGGGAATTGTACCCTGTCATTAACAAATAAATAGTATGAACCGTTCAAAAAGCACTATGAAATCTGTTTTTCTTTTTTCATGTAAAACAAAAATGTTATTTTAAACAGATTCATGTCTTATGAACAACATATTGTCACCGTACATATTTTAAGTCATTGAAAAATGCATATTTCATTGCATCCAATGTTTGTGATTGCCAAGAATGAAACACAAGGTTCATTTTTTATAATACCCAAAACTATCACTGGTTCACTTTGCACTTATATATTATGTTAATGCTAAATGGTCGTATAGTCTTATTAACATAATAAATTGGTTAGCGTTTTTTCAATGGAGATTTGTTCCATGGGTACTATATTATTGTTTCATCTTAGTTCACAGGAAACTTTTACTTTGTTCACTTCTCTCTCTTAAATTTATATACATGTGGTTTATATTTCGTTATACTTTTGTTTTTAGATATATATTTTGGGGATATAGGGATTTGGGTGTCTTTTATAAGAGCATGACGTCTTCTTCAGGATGCTGCCCTCTTCTTCTTTCTTCAGTCTTCTTTTCTCCTGCCTTCTGGGACTGGTATCTTCTCCATCTGTTCTTGATGCCATCAGGTTTCTTGGGATCTTCTCCATCTTCTTCTTTAATTCAGAAATACACAACCTGTATTGGTTGATCTTGGCTTATTTTAGGGTTTCTCTTTTATTTATTCTCCCTCGTTGTGGGTTTGGTCATATTGTGTACTGCTTTGTTATTTACTATTTTACCTTCCTGGGTTATACCTTGAAAACCTTTGGTTATGAGACTGGTTTTGGATGACTCATCACTAGTAACTCTTTTTATTTTAACTTGTATTTTCTTTATAATAATGATTTCTTTCCACAGTTGCTATGAATTAATCTATTTATATTAAATTTAATGCTTTCTTCCAAATTTAAACAGTATAACTTTATTATTCTAATGATCAATTGCCATTCAATATTATGCTTATATCTGTCACGCTACAGATTGCTCTCCTCCAGAAGTAATTATTTCAGACATGTTTATGGATGAAATAATTTCTTATGATAATTTCATCATTTCTTATAATTCATTTTCTTCTCCATTTTTATATCGACTTTTTTATATTAGAGTTTTATTAATTTTATATATATGGTTACTTGTCTTACTACTGATCCTTTTCGGATAGTTAGTGTCTTCTGAGATATATTATAATTGTAATACATTTTCTTTCTATATCAACTTCGTGTTGTATCCTTGGGATATTAATTCCCTAACATTCCCTATCACGTGGGCTGGGGCAGATCAGAGGGGCACTGTACGCTACTTCTCTGCTGGCCATACACCACTTCTATAAATTGAGTACAGGGGCATATCCATCCCTGCTCAAAAAACATAATGCTGCTGGAATTATCTTCAGTCAGACATCGAATAAATAAATAAAAAGTAGTCTCATTTTCGACTAATAAAAATATCTTTGGATTCTCCACTTCGTAGTCTCTCAGATTATCTCACGTTTTCTATCTTAATAAATCTTCATAATCATTATTATACTCATTACATATATATTTTTTCAAAACTCTTAACTTGTCTGATATATTTTATTTTTATTATGGTTGAAAACCTTTCTTTTAATAATTCTGGTTACTGTTTACAGTGTAACTCTCTTTCTTCTTCATCTGAATTCTCTTTATACTTTCTTCTGGTTATTCATAGTATTAGCATGGTCTTTATAAATAGTCTTTCGTATTCATTATTTGAATGGTCTTAATATATTATATTTAATTTTTTAACATTGTATCTTTACATTAGATATACAGGTTGTTATATTGATCATTTTATTTAAACATTTTGGTTCTTTCCTTTCTCTTAGAAAGTTATTAATCCGTCTTCGCATTCATTAGCATTAATTCATTTATATTATATTTCATGTGGTATTTCTTCTCTTTGCATTTCATATAGGTCTTATTATTATCATTGGTTCAAAATCATCTTCTCCATATGTTTGGTATGAGTTGTTCTTCTTTGCTCTTAATTAACTGTTTTCATTATCGTTTCATAGGTAATTAGTCTCTTTGCTTCCAAATTTTTTTTTTCTTCTCTGGCATATTACACTCTTTTTTGTTAGTCTTCTCTACTCCTTCAAATGCTATTGTGAATGTCTAGCATTTATTCTGGATTAACGTTAACTCTCTTTTCTGAATTAATCACTTTATTTTCTTCTCAATTCAATCATAATTGACACATAATTATTTTTTGGAACTTGGTTAGTTTTAATGTAAAATTCAAACTATTCTTTTTATTTAATTGAAAAATATTTCTCATAAATCCTTGTAATATGTTGATCTTATCTTGTTTCAAAGTTCTGACGTTCTATCAACATACAAATTCTGTTTAATTCATTTATTCCCAGAATTGTTTCATTCAGAATTGTTTATAGTACTGTGATTTTACTATTATTTCTGAATGTTTTGGTATTTCTCCAAATTCAAATTCTTCTTAATTATTTACCATAAAGTTTTCTCATAAACTTAGTTATAGTAAGTTGGTCTTACTTTATTTTTAAATTTTTTGTATATTAACTTCAAAATTCCTTTCTTCTTAATTCTTCCAAAATGTTTTTCTCATAATTCAGTGGTAGTAAGCTGTGCTTGCTTAATTTAAAATTTTTTAAATTAAGTTCAAAATTCTCTCTCTTTCTCTTTCTTCCATAAAGTTTTGTTCTAAATTATCAGGTTGTAGTAAGAAGTACTTACTCAATTTAAAATTTTTATAATTATATTTCAATTCAAAAGTCTTTCTTTTTCTTTCATAAAGTTTGTTCCAAAATTATTAGGTTGTAGTAAGATGTACTTACATTATTTTTGAATTTTTAAAATTATTAAAAATTCTTTTTCTTTTAATTCTCCAGAATGTTCTTTTCAAAATATTAGGTTGTAAGATGTACTTACATTATTTTTAAATTTTTAATAAATAAAATTAAAAAATTCTTCTTCTTTTAATTCTCCAAAATGTTCTTCTCAAAATATTAGGTTGTAAGATGTACTTACATTATTTTTGAATTTTTTAAAATAAAAATTCTAAATTCCTTCTTCTTATAATTCTCCAAAATGTTCTTTTCAAAATATTAGGTTGTAAGATGTACTTACATTATTTTTAAATTTTTAAAATAAAAATTCTAAATTCCTTCTTCTTATAATTCTCCAAAATGTTCTTCTCAAAATACTAGGTTGTAAGATGTACTTACATTATTTTTAAATTTTTAAAATTAAAAATTCAAAATTCTATAACTCACAACTCATTCTTCATAATATTTCTTCATAGAAGCTTGATTGTACACTCCTTTGATCTTTCCTGAAACGATTTCCTTCAACTCATATGTATTGTTATGCTTATCATTTACCACAACATATGGACATATATTGTACTCTACACTGGACCATATTCTTTATATTTTAATAAGTTGATCTTCTCTTTTTCTTTCTTATAAGTTTTCTTTTCTTTTATATACCCAGGAATATGGACGATTTTCTTTATGTCGTTCCATTGCTCATATTTTTATTTGTCATGTTCATTTTCTTACATAGTCTTCACTCATAAAACCCAGTTTTGTTTCTATGTTTATTCTCCATATCATTTCCTTTCAATGATATTTATTCCGTCTCCTTCACCGTTGTTTTTCGCCGTAGTCGGTTATCATGATCTCCGTCCCTTTTCTTGATGGTGTGTGGTATCTGTGTCAACCAGGGTCCATCATCTCAGTTGCTCTTATAAAATTTACCCTAGGGCGCGACACTCGGTTATTATTACTGTTATTGTTTTTATTACTAAATTTATCATGATAATAATTTCGGTTAGGTTGGTAAGGTTTGTCACCATTATTGTTGGGATATGGATTTCTCTGACTGTATGGGACGTTATTATGTTGGTATAAATTGTTTCTCATGTATGAATAGGGGTTGTTATCCCTAACGCCGTTAGAATTACCGATACACTGGTTATTACACGGCGGGTTGTTAGGGCCGTCGTAATTACTGGGTTGGTTCCCTCTATCATCATATTGTATACACCAATACTTTTCTGGTCCATGTTTTGTGTTACCTGACAAATATATGTGAGGATCTTCATCTGGGTTATCACTTATTATTTGTTTATCTGAAACACCATAAGCTGGTTTACCATCACATATCCACTCTGAAGGAATATATTTTAGTCTAACCGTACCCTGGAACTGTCCTAGATGGCACGCTAATGGAATACGTTCTGGTGATTCATCTGTGCCGCCATTACAGTCTGGTACGATATCACATTTCCATCTTTCTGAAATCCACTGTCCAGTTCTGCGCTGATATTGATCTTGTCCACATGTCGTATTCTGTTTGCCTCTGGTCCTTTCCCATTGGTACACTACTGTCTTGTGGTAAATTATTTTGGAAATTACTTCGATTCTCCTCCTATAATTCCTGGAATTCATGATGTCTTTGTCATAGGTAATTGGGATGTTATTGCCATCAATTAACCCATGTTTCATCATCTCCAACTCTTCCTTCGTTGTTATTACGTTTCTTGGATGCATTCTCCTTTTCCTCTGTTTAATATTTTCCTGGTTTCCGTTAATGTCAAATTCAGGTACTACCATTACTTGTTCCTGCGATTTATCATTTGGTATTTCTTCTAACTCTCTTTTGTTATCTCTTATTAATTCTTCCACCCACAGTTTATTATTCTTGATGATAATTTCCACCCTTTTATTGTTATTCTCTATCATCTGTTTTAGAGTACTTGTTCTTACTTCTCTCCACTTTTTCGTGACCTCCTCTAGTGCTTCAGTCTTTCGTTTTATTTTTTCCTGTAGCTCTTCCCTTCTTTGTTGTCTTCTTAGTTTTGACTCCTCTTTCTTAATCTGTTTACGCTCCCTTCTTATTTCTTTTCTCCATCGTTTCATTTGTCCATTCAATGATGCCGCGATTATTTGTACCCTTTTCTCGTTTGGTATTTCTTCTTTTTCTGGTTTGTTTTCATTTTTTATTCCTTCGGTCTTCTCCTTTCTTAATTCTTCGCTTTTTAATCCGTCCTCTCTCTTTTCCTTGATGTCCTCTTCCGGCTTCTTATTGATATTGTCCAGTTGGTCACCCAATTCTTTTTTCAAGGATCGGTTGCTCTCCTCTTCTTCTCTTTTTAATCTGTCCTCTATTATTTCCTCAGTCCTTTTATTCTGATCATCCATCATTTGTTGTAACTTTTCCATTATTTTGTTCAACATCTCCTCTCGTGTAAGTCCTTCCATTATGCTTGTCATCGTTCCCTTTTCTATTATCTTTCTCTGGCTTTGTAGCTGTTGCCTAGCTCCAACTAGTGATTGGGCAGATTGTATTGGCCTTCCAATCGCTAATTAAAGCCCCTGAAGTTGTGCGCCAATTTGTAATAATATCTAAATTTAAATAAGTATAGATGTGTGTTGATAATACACTTATTATGGAGTATGTGACTCCGATGTAATCAAGCCCCTCTGTTTGGACTAGCCAATTTGTAATAAAATAAATAAGATTGATGTGTGAATCTGTAAGTTGTAAGGTGTTTAATTGGTGTGTAATTGGTGTGGCTCTCGACGTCTTACTGGCCCGAAACACTTCCTTAAGTTTCCCAGCTGGTCGAGTCCCAATGGTAGCAAGACCGGTCGAGTAGCGTAAAGTTGGTGAAGAAATATATATGCTTGGCTTCGCCGAACGTTTCAAAACAAAATTTATTGTTTTGAAGGAAATTTAAAAAAAAAAATTGTTTATAAAAAAAAATTATTTTAATTTTATTAATTAATTAATTAGGATCAATTAATTAATATAGGGCTGTGAAGTTTTAAACAGTGTAATGCTCTTCTGAAAATTTTTATTAAAGTTTTAGTATAATTTAAATAATCTATCACCACTCATAAGACTGTCTGTAAACCAATCGATATTTGTTTACCTTTCTATTTTTTAGGTTATCTTCACTTACGGGTGGTAAAGTCCTTGTAGATTATCAATTAGAATTATATTATTGGTAATTAGTATTATTGAAGAAATAAAGAACTATTAAGTATTGAAAAGTATTAATATTTTATTAAGTAATAGCAATATTGACTCTTATCGATTAGTATCGATTCTCAGGATATCGAAAAAAGTTACAAGTATATGATATAAAAATTATATAGGGTTCTTTAAACAGCCAGTTATTACCAAAGTCAGAGAAATCGGGCTAATATTTAAAAAGTATAACGTTACAATCAAATTAATAGTTATTAATAAACACAGACATTGAATAATAAATTGTAAATATAATAATTGTTTTCACCAAACAGCTGTGCTGAACCAAGAAGAAGGCACTGAAATCGTCAAAGCAAATGGCCGCCGTGAAGTTAGTGAGATGTCATTCGTATATTGGACGTTCCAAATAAAAGATTTTCCTGTAGTATTCCTGTTCTGATGTCTGCGAATCTCTTGTAAAATGTTGTGTAGTGTCTAGTGTACTGTTTCTGAGTTGTATTTAGTGTATCCGTATAATTATTAGTTCAAACACTTTCCCCGGTTCCATCACTAATTTGGGTTAATGTATTACACAGTTTTCTTGTGTTTTGTGGTGTTTTTCAGAGTAAATTTATATTGTTCTGTGTTATGGAGTGTTACTTGATTGTTTCTGTTATAATATGATAGTTTTAGAAGTATTTTACAAGTCACTCGCGATTTCACAATAACGTACTATACACTCGCTTTGTATGTCTATTATAGGTTAGGTTATACACGTTACCGAACGTATGTCATGTTAACCGTTCAAAAACCAATAATTAACTAACTGTTTCCTTCAGTTTCAATTAAACTCTTAGCCCATATAATATTATCCTTAACATTGTTCAAAAATATTTTCACATCCTGTGTACATTTTACTATTTCACTATATGAATGCCTAAACTTTGGTTATTTGTCAATTTTATTCACTAGATTTGATTTAAATTAATCTTTCAGTTCATTCTGGTTATTTTCAGATTAAATAATGCCATTTTATAGTGTTTTCTGTCCAAAAAATAGTAATTTTACTTTCAGTTTGGGTATACTCTGAAGAGTCCAAAACATCAAAATTTACTTCCTGTCATTATATAAATTCAGCCATTTTATCAGTTATATTTAATATTAATAATCCTATATTGTATTAAAAGGTTCCTATTCCCTTATTTTCTGGTAATTAATTGAATTAGTTGTATTCTGAAACATTATTCTGAAATATATGACTCCCATGTCTAAATTTCTGAGTTTAGTCATTTTATTTTTATTTATAATTCTGAATATAATTTATTAAAATCTCTCTAAATGGTATGTGCAATTATATGGCATGATCTCAAGTTTATTTTGTCTAAACCCCTTTTGTTTGTTTGCTTTTAAATGAGTAATTTCTCTGTTTTGATGAAGTTTGGTTTCCATTCTTTTGGCCTATGATTTTTTTTTAACAATTTTTCTTACAAAATAATTTACAAACAATATATGATGTGTGATACCCTCTCTGACTTTTTACAAATAGTATTATAAATTAAACATGTTTTCAAATTACACAAAAACAATTAGTATTGGTTACAATACAAACAATAGTTAACACAAAATAAAGAACATTTTTTTTAAATAAATGGTTG
Source organism: Magicicada septendecula (assembly GCA_034769895.1). Lineage (NCBI taxonomy): Eukaryota > Metazoa > Arthropoda > Insecta > Hemiptera > Cicadidae > Magicicada > Magicicada septendecula. Next base: position 15,868,265 of record CM068370.1, read on the forward strand.
TCTTCAAATCAGACATTTTGCAACAAAATTCCCATTTCCAACATGGAAATATGGTTTACAACAAAGGTTTTTTACTAACTAACATCTTAATTACTCTCTACTATTTACAAGTGGTAACTATTTTTATAGTTCTGATGTTAGTTGTATCAGACCCAAACAAATGGCCTTATATCTAAAACATTTTTAAACATTCTTGTACTATATACATTAAAACCTTATATCTATATTCTTATTTCTAACTATTATTATAAGTAGGATTCTACAGTTTTTATACAGTCTTTTATACCTTGTCTTTGGGGAATTGTACCCTGTCATTAACAAATAAATAGTATGAACCGTTCAAAAAGCACTATGAAATCTGTTTTTCTTTTTTCATGTAAAACAAAAATGTTATTTTAAACAGATTCATGTCTTATGAACAACATATTGTCACCGTACATATTTTAAGTCATTGAAAAATGCATATTTCATTGCATCCAATGTTTGTGATTGCCAAGAATGAAACACAAGGTTCATTTTTTATAATACCCAAAACTATCACTGGTTCACTTTGCACTTATATATTATGTTAATGCTAAATGGTCGTATAGTCTTATTAACATAATAAATTGGTTAGCGTTTTTTCAATGGAGATTTGTTCCATGGGTACTATATTATTGTTTCATCTTAGTTCACAGGAAACTTTTACTTTGTTCACTTCTCTCTCTTAAATTTATATACATGTGGTTTATATTTCGTTATACTTTTGTTTTTAGATATATATTTTGGGGATATAGGGATTTGGGTGTCTTTTATAAGAGCATGACGTCTTCTTCAGGATGCTGCCCTCTTCTTCTTTCTTCAGTCTTCTTTTCTCCTGCCTTCTGGGACTGGTATCTTCTCCATCTGTTCTTGATGCCATCAGGTTTCTTGGGATCTTCTCCATCTTCTTCTTTAATTCAGAAATACACAACCTGTATTGGTTGATCTTGGCTTATTTTAGGGTTTCTCTTTTATTTATTCTCCCTCGTTGTGGGTTTGGTCATATTGTGTACTGCTTTGTTATTTACTATTTTACCTTCCTGGGTTATACCTTGAAAACCTTTGGTTATGAGACTGGTTTTGGATGACTCATCACTAGTAACTCTTTTTATTTTAACTTGTATTTTCTTTATAATAATGATTTCTTTCCACAGTTGCTATGAATTAATCTATTTATATTAAATTTAATGCTTTCTTCCAAATTTAAACAGTATAACTTTATTATTCTAATGATCAATTGCCATTCAATATTATGCTTATATCTGTCACGCTACACTCAGTATACTACAGGAAAAAAGAAAAAAATTTAGAAAGTTATGAATGTTTCTGTAGCTACTTTTATTAGTCAATTCAATAAGCCAGAAAAACGGCCTAACTTCGGAATTCTCTGCAATAGGAGAATTGACATGAAACTTTTTGTATTGTCTTCTACAAAGTGTCTATATATAAGAGTTAAAATAGAAGTTTTGGGAGCTCTCACCCATAAAGGGTGAAAACAATCCTTAAATGCTGGTAAAGCATTTTTTAATAAACTACTCCATAAAATTGATGAAATTAGATACAATTATGTTTTCACATTTGTTCAAACTTTGAACTTGTAAACTCTGTACTTTAAATACTGCAACGCGCCACGTGCAGATGACGTAACGTTTATCTTATCTACCGTCTACAGCCGGCTCACAGTTAGGCTGCCTGTAGCGAAATTTACGTTAGTTATTCGCAATACTCCGAGCTGAGCACTCGTAACATTGCCTTCCGCGGCTACTGGCTTCATTATTTAATTATTTATTATGTGCAACATGCACTGATTATACTTGGGCGATTTCTGCCTTATTTATTATGTCTTTCGACTTTTATTTCTAATTAATTTAACGGGCATCATGCCGAGTCAACTTCTGCACGTGTCAGCAATAGCACAAATTTTCAATAATTGTCAATAAACCATCTTTACATGAAAAACATACAGTCCACTTCAATTTTCTTTCGAATCCGCTCTCTTCACTTAGCGCTCTAGGAATAACTCAAGATCATCAAGAGCTTCCAAGACGTAACAACATTGCTGAGCCAGAATTTAATGTCAAATATATTGTACAGCATCTAGGGGAGTCAAAAGGGGCAATTTTAATGGGATGAAATGTATAAAATAGCCATAGTTTCCTAATGATGTTCAGAAATTAATTTTAAGTCAAAACATAAGTAAGAAGTATAGTTGTGGACATTTCATTGGAATATTATGGGTTGAAATCACCTTTAAATGCTGGAAACTATTCACTATAGTTTGCTCCTTTGTAGCAAACTATCAAACTATTCAGAACAAACTGGTGAAAATTGTATACCGATGTTTTTGAGGCCTATGATTAAGTAAGTAAGGCTAAAAATATTGTAAAACACAGGGCAGTAAAAATGGCCAATTTAAAGGGGTGGGTGGATGAAATTTACAAACTATCATTTATCTGTGAATTCGTTTGTGGTAGTCAAATAAAAAATCCAAGATGAAAGAAAAAGATAAAACTGAAAAAAGAAATCAGCTGAGAATAAAATAAATTGTCTTTATTAATACAACATTTTATTATTTTATAAGTAGTAGCACAAGGTACAATGTGTTTTTTTTACATAATTTCAGTGCTGATCTGTGTAGATAGAAATTTAGTAAAGTTTACCACCATATTTAAACAATCATCTCTCGCAAAGCATTCATCCTACAAAAATTAAAACAAAACTTGTTTGTTAATACCGTGTCTACCATTCTTTGTTAAGTTCAATATTTTTCTGGTTACTTAGGGAAAATAGAAAATATTTCAATGACATCACTAAATTAACCTAATATTCTAAGTGGGTATACTTAGTACGAGTAAGAGTGAAACAGTGTAGATATGATCTTTAAAGAAGAACAGACCATGAGAGGCATGACATTTTAAAGGTCACACTTGCTTTTATTACTGTACTCCCTACCCATATAGACCTAAAGGCCTCTATTACACAACTGATTGCAAGCAACCGATTTCAAGCGTACATGAAACTAGCTGCAGGGTAGTAAAAACAGGCTGCAACTGCCCTGCAATCAGTTGAAAAGTAAGCATGTCATCTATACTACTATTGTAAAGACATGAAATTTGTTTGTATCGTTTTCTGGGCTAACCTCAGAAACTACTGATCCGGTAAATAGAAATTCTTTCACCACCATGTTCCTTGAAGTTTGAGGATGGTTTTAGACATAAATTTGAACTAATAACTTTAATAATTTTCAAGAACAGAGATTTAACATGGTCCCTTGCCATAAACATTTTTTTTAATTTGCATCTAGTGAAATTTTTGACATGCGATAAACTTTTGTTCTATAAGAGTTTAGCAAGTGAACAGCGAGTTTAGGTGTCAGCGAGTTAACCTTCTATATGGGGTCAGTGAATGAAATTTAGAAAAAGTTACAAATTTTATTTTGGTTTTTGTTTTAACAAAATCTTCCTTTTCGTTTTTGAGATACTGGCGGTTTTGTAAAAAATTGTATATGTTGGGTGTCACAAAATTTCTTCATTGTCTACAGAATACGCGCGCACAGGCAAATTGCATCCAATTGGTTGTATAGTGTAATAGGCTACATTTGAATCAATGCCCCCACAATGAGTGCGTGAAACTGAAAGTTGCATGAGCAGTGGCAAGGCTTTCAACTGTCTTGCAATCTATTGCAAACCATGCAACCAATTGCAGTAAGTGTAATACGCTACATTTAAAGCAATGCGCCACAACTTTTTTTTGCAATCAGTTGCATAGTGTAATAAAAGCCTAAGAGGAACCACAGTTATCCCGTTTCACTCTGTATCATTTTCTCTTGACATTTATCTATAATCATTTATTTAAAGTAGCAGATAAGTTATTACACATTAGTAGCAGTAGCAGATATTTACAAATCACTTAGTCATCCGCAATTACAATACAAAATCATCCGCAAACCCAATTACGTGCGCGCGCACACACACACACACACAGGTACTGTATTATATTTAATTACAATAATAAATAATTTCTTAAACAATTATTAAAGTAAAACATAAATTGTAAGCATCACATTTGCAGGCCAACCTCATATGAAATGTACATCAAGTGATTCCATTAGAAAATAATTATTGTCACATTTTATAATTAAATAGTTTGTCAAAATCGTATATTAAAACTTTTGATTATACTACCGAGTTATCTTATTTACTTATATGAGTGGCTGGTGACTGGTCTGCGTCCGAACGTGTAGCACAAACCATACTAATAATGAAAGTCTGCTTTGCTACCAACCAGTTGAAGCAGTGGAATTGGATGCACTGGTTATAAAAATTATTGCTTCTCTTAACTTCTACTTTAATATAGCTTTTAAATTAATTTATTATCTATTTTAACAAATCTTAATTAAATATCTGGTACATGTTAATATCTGCTAAAATACTGTCAGTAAATTAACACGCAATATTGTCAAGAATATAAAAATAAATAAATAAATAAAATGAAGCGGAAATGCGCTACACATGTTTTAAATCACTTCTACTGGGTGAAATCTGCTGGTTCCGGGGGTTTGACATGTTACTTCATTGTTTGCCAAAAGTATCCGAAAGGCTCCCACACATGCACTGACATGACAAACAGATGTGAAATGATGCAAAGAGGGATTAACAGTGACAAAATCCCTTCTACACATGCATCACAATTTGCCAAATGTTACCCATACTTTTGATTTGGCTCTATTCGCTGAAAGAAGATGCATGCGTGGGAGAGTCTTAATTGATTACATGTTATTAACTAATTTACTGTCATTATTCAGAGTATTAAAACATATATTTAAATTTTAAATAAATTAAATATTTCCTTAAAGTTATCCTAAGAGATTAGAGAGTACTGGGGCTCAGTTATGCTTGAAAACGATCATAGAGAAAGCCAACAATACATGAAATTCTTTGTTTTATAATAAACATTTAAGTATAAGAAAACAACACGGGTTTAAAATGTTTCACAGACACTAACAGGAATATATATACTGTTAGCCATAAAGAAATATACGCAATACGATAAATGAGCAATGATGCCAAATTTATTAATTTATTGAACCTTTAAATGTGTCATAGATAAATTTTAAAATTATTTATTGTATGTGTGTGTTTTGCTAAATTGTAGCTCAAATTTCCTAAGCTTCTTATAGTTTTATTTCACAGTTAAAAATCAATAATTTCTTCTGCAAATATAAAATTGTCTCTACAAAATTATATTTGTATCATCAGAGACTGAATTACTTGCACATCCACTTTAAATATTATATAATATTTAATATTAATACAACAGATGCACAGAATACTAAGTATTTCATATAAATTTAATATCAAATATTGATTTATAATAAAATAAGTATTATAGATCAAGTATAATTTAAAACACTTTTTTTATTTTTTAAAAAAGTTAAAATTATTATTAAATGAAAGTAAAGATTGTGACATGAATAAAAAGTTGTATAAATGGTATAAAATATGTATAAGATGTGTAAATATAAATGTGGTGAATGCATACACACACACGCTTATACATGTTGTAACGTAATGTGAATGCATGAAAGAATTGAACGCTAAAAGACAATATACAATTTGGAAAGTGAATGCTTACCTCAGTTATTTGCATTTATGTCCAACCTTGTATGCGTATTGCAGTAATAAAATATTAAATGTTTAACTCATTTTATTTTCTTGTAATGTAACAGACCATTTGTTGAGGAGGCAATTTTATTGAACACAACACAATACACAGAAATGTATCGATTCACACATGCTGCTCACAAATGGTTAGTGGGTGACTAGGGTTATAATTTATGCACACTTAAATAAAAAATAACATGTGGTTATAGCACACACTCACACAAAATGACTAATATTGAACACTGTAACTGGTATGTAGGATAAATCTGCGCAGACAGAGAGAGACACTGAAAAAATAAGTACCATGTGACTGTCGGATGGGATGCTGGTATCTATGTAGATGTCAATGTTTGTCTAAAGGCTTATGTCTCTTCCACTTCTGTTATGTGTTGTAACACATAAACATATGATGTAACAGACAGTCATTCTTAATGAGAAACAGTGAATTCATATTGCTGCAAATATGAATTAACGTCTTGATTTGTGTTTTCTTTATACTGTTGCAATTATCAGAAATGTTCCTGTGGAATAGCAGAATAAGAATAGAACATATATATATTTTTTTGTAACAGCAGAATAGTTATTCCAGTTATTTGTATAATGTTAATGATAATTTTTTTCCAAAAGATTTGTTGATTGGTAACTGAGAAATGTAGAAGTCGTTTGTTTTAGACATTTATAAGAATTTACAAAAATGTTTTCGCTTTATGTCCTCACTTTAGGCAGTGGCAATCAACAGCATGGTTTACTTTTTTTGACTATGAACCCAGTGATAGAGGTATGGAGCTTCTGTCTATAGACAAAAATGTTTGTAAACCAACATTGCCTAAAGGTAACTATGTTGAAAGTTTCATCAAAAATTCATTTAAATAGAAAAACTAATGGAACTGTAAACATAATAAGAATTCATGTTACAGTTTATGTTGAATGTTGAGTTTCTGTAAATGTTATGTGGGACTTAGTAATATGACATAACAGTGATTACTGATTTAAAGTGGAAAGAACATCAGTGATACCTGTAAGTCTTAATAGATTGGAAAGAGATGGGAATGTTGAACTGTAGTTGCATTACTTGAGGTGGGAAGTGAGGTGGCTTAGGCCTTTAACCCAGAATATGGCACTAAAACCTACTTTAGATTTGAAGAAACTATTTTAAAAAATATCTACAGACAAAAGAACGTAATTGGGTGCTTTAGGGAAATTAAGATAAAAAGAAAGATGAGAGAGAGGGGGAGATCAAGAACTGTTAACTCTTGTACAAAATGTTCTCTCATTCTGTTCACAAAATGAGCTTACTTTATTTTAATTATTTTATGTAAAAATATTATCAATTATGTGTGCAGGAGAAACCCAAATATAAGTGCAGTCTCTCTCTTTCCTGACATCTGCTTCACTTCCATGATGTTTTTCAGATTTAAAATAAAAGTCAAAAATATGAATAGTTGAACTCTGTTGTTTGTTTTGCCTGTTCTTGGCATTTAGAGAATTTAATATTAATGTGATTGTATTTAATATTAATATGATACATTTTATCATAATGGAAAAACTAAATATATTTTTTATTTATCAATTGCAGCAGAAATAAAGTTAGGAGTTTACAGCGAAGTTTACGTATCACAGAAAAAACAACATTCTTTATTTGTGTATTTATGCATTATTCTTAAGAATAAATCCTTAAATTTTTAGTGACCGTCAATCAATGAATTTTTTAGTGAACGGTTAGTGAGGATCGGTCAAAAATAACACAAATTTTAATTATTTTGCGTCGACGTTTCGAAAATATTTATTTTCATCTTCAGGACCTGTGTATGAAATACAAAAGAAATGTCAAACATAACGGAACAATTAAATATTTCGGTGAACGTGTTCGTGTATGTGAGTGTGTGCGTGCATATGTATGTATCATTGTATATGTGAAGACTGATGATAGTTTGTTTACATCTTCAAATTATCTTTAAGAAAATGAGCAAATTATAGTACGAGAGAACTTAATTTATTCAGTATTACAATTTAAATTACTAAATGTAATGATATTTTAATTAATTAAACAAACAGATAATTTGAAGATGTAAACAAACTATCATAAGTCTTCACATATACAATGGTACATACATATGCACACACACACTCACATACACGAACACATTCACCCAAATATTTAATTGTTCCGTTGTGTTTGACATTTCTTTTGTATTTCATACACAGGTCCTGAAGATGACAATAAATATTGTCGAAACGTCGACGCAAAATAGTTAAAATTTGTATTATGTTTGACCGATCCTCACTAACCATCCACTAAAAAACTTAAGAATAAAAATATATAAGAAGCTGTAAAATGACTTACTACTTACAACCTTGTATACACTTGTTGATAAGAACAAAGGTGCTAAATAAAAATAAACAACACTTGTGCGTGTAACGTAAAGTTTTACTAATAAAACACTAGCTCCTTTTGCACAGATTAGACCTACTCATGAGAAATACATTAAAATTATAAACTTTATATCCATTATGTATGAAATTATGTAAATAAAATTAACCCTGATAAAAAGTAAGTCTGTCTGATAATGTGTCTGAGAAAAAAAGAATGAGTCTTGTGTTAATCTTTGGGCAGCAAAAAATTCCGAACTGCCCGCAAGAGGGAAGAGAGAGCAAAGAGATTAGGTACAGCACAGCTGAGAGAGAGAGAGAGAGAGAGAGAGAGAGAGAGAGAGAGAGAGAGAGAGAGAGAGAGAGAGAGAGGAGCTCCTTGACTGCTCTGACCTTAGATTAACAAATGCCTACTACAAATACATTCAATGTCTTCCTTCAGTTAATCACCACTCATCAGACAAACTGAAACTAAATATAATTATTTCACTACCGACTCGGAACACAAAGTTTTTTATGGGTAAAAACGTGAAAGTTTTACCTTATAACCTGAACCGGTTTTCGCTTTTAAAAAGCTTCTTCAGAGGCTGCCGTTGGGCGCACTGTCCGTCTTGATCTTGGTGACGGTATCGACATTCGAAAGACCGATGTTGTGTGTGTGGGGTGTGATATGTTCGAATAATGCGTGTCATTTTAATTGTGTCTGTTCGTTTAGGATGTCGCTTTTATTTGTTTTCGTGTGTTTGCATATTTCCAGTTGTTCTAGAGTGTCTAGTTTTCGGCCTTTTGTATGTACGTGTAGAATGTCCATGTTATTGTCGATGTTTTTGTATGTGTGGTTTGCTTCAATGAGGTGGTTTACAAAGGTGGATTCTGTAGTGGAGTGTAGTGCCTTTGTGTGTTCAATGTATTCAAACAAAGATTCCGAAGACAGACTGATTTATTCGTTCAATGTCGTTTTCATCGATTGAATTCTCATCATCTGAATGCATCTTTGGTAACCTCTTCTATGATTTTCTTACAGATAATACATGTTCTGGCCAAGAAAGCTTCCGAACAGAAAAAGTCTTGTTCAATAAACATGCAATGTTTCACCATCAAATTTATTGGGCTATAAAATTTTTACTTGAAAAACGCATACATTTAGCAACTGTTTGTTAAATAACTATTCTCATCAGTTAGGTTTTTTTATTACAAACATTCTGATATAAGTCCAATCTCAAAAATTCCCCTATAACGAAAGTTATTTATATTAACGTGTGTGTGTTTTTACTTCAATGTTCCATAAGGAAATAGAAGTATGGTCATGGCGAAAAAAATCGTGTTCGAGATAACGGCAGATTCTGATTGTACTACCATCAAAACATGAAAAAAAGTCATTTTTCGAAAAGTGTGTGTGTGTGTGTGTGTGTGTGTGTCTGTGTGTAGAAGTTTTTCTATGGCAAACGATAACAGTCGCAAATTCAAACAGAATCAAATAAGTTTTTGCATAGAGTCCTGAATTGTAGAGGATTCAAGGCCTATTGATTTTGGTGAAGATCGGTTAAGGGAAAGGGGTAGTTTACCTGCAACGTTTTACGTTTTAACAAGAGTAAAGTGCTTAATTTTGATAAATAAAGTGTCCTGAAAAGAAGGTCATAATAATCCACTGTACAAATATCTATAAATGAAAAGGGTAGTTGAAGGGGAGGGGGTAATTTTTTTATAAATTAAAATGGTAGTTGATGATGGAGGAAGTAGATTTTATAAGTTTTATATGTGTAATACGTTATTGACAACAAAGAAGTAGTTTCTATGGAAACATTTCATTTCACTTTAACAAAATTCTATATTTTTTCATTTTAATTTAAATCATGTGTGAGAGAAAATATATTGTTCGTGGCAGGCAAGCATATCTCAATTAAGTAATGTTTACGTGTCCATTTTATTATTATGATTACCGCATAAAAAGGCAGGCAAGACACACACACACACACACACACACACACACACACACACACACACACACACACACACACACACACACACACACACACACACACACACACACAATTCGCATTATTTCTGGCCTCACTCATGTTTATTTTATTACATTTGCACGCTTTTTAAATGGAAAGTGCCGAAACCCACACCAACACAACCCGTGCAAGACGAAAAAGTGTCCAGCGTGGATAGCGATTTGCTTCCTGTGGATCGCCGGGTAGTATAACTGCACGTGTTTACAGAGGAACGGTTCATAGACAGACTTTTTGTCTTTAGGGAATGAACCCTCTGCAAGATGCTCAGGGTCCATGAGTGACTTCTGAGCGCTTCGGAGGAGGGATGATTATCTGCGTAGTTCGGTTTCTTTATAAGAATAAAGTAAGCCTATCTAATTTTTATGGATAAAGTGACTGAAAATAACATTATATTAAACGGCTACCCCATAATAACAAAAAGTGAAATACCCCATATCTATAAATAGTGAAATTAGTTTGAGTGAGGGCGATATTTTTTTAGAAGTTACCGAACCGAATTCAAGTAACTTATTTTAAACATAAATCTTACAACATGGAAGTCATGTGTAGTTCTCCGTACCCATGAGTATCCCATATAATAATTTCGTACCTTCTCACCCTCGCACTACACACGCGGCTAAGCACCATTTCACACTATTTTCCCTTTGCACTCTAGTTTTGTGTAGGCCTACATTCATAATGATTCTGTCCTCATTCGTACGTTTGGTCACACAATTGCCCTGCTATTTTCTCTATGACAGATTCCATATTTATACGTCTGGCGGAGAGCACCCACGGTTCACTTCCATACATAATCCATGGCCTCATTACTTTTCTAAAATCGTCCGTCTTAATTTCGTTTTGTATCGCTCTCTTTTCTAAAAGCGAATGTAACGATTTAATAGGGTTAAATAGCACAAAATAGAAAAAGGTAAAAATAATATAATCCTAAATGAAACTACATAATTTCCATAATTTCTCTCCCTATGAAATAAATAGAAAACTAAATAATGTTAAACAAATAAATATGTAAACCACCTCCTGTTTCTTCGGCGAGTAATAAATTATAGAGAGACGTAATAAACCAGCAATTTAAAATAAGTAAAAATAATAATTAATAAATTAAGAACTATTTATCGAGCCGGTAAATAATAACACGCGCGGACACGCACTTCGCTAAGCCAGCGGTGCGCCCCCAAAATTAGTTGTAAATCAGACTCCGCAGCGAGAACAACACAGCTGAAAATGTAGGCAGTAACTACAAAATTATAGAGAATGAAAGAATATGTCATTCACTCTCTTAGTTTCTTTAAGCTAATGATTAGTAAAGCTGATAGCAAATATTATCAGTAATTTCAATATGTTTAACATCTTTGATACGTTTTAAGTGTGTGCTTGTGACATCTCTGCAGTTGATTTTATATCACGTCAACGTGATAGAGATCACAGTATATGTAACAGTTTAACTATAAGGTAAAAGTGCGGGAAAACCGAAGTAAGTGAGTTCAAGTGAAAGTTTCTCACCACCGCCAGCACCAGAATCTGATCAACCTTGCAAAAAGAGAGAGAACCACACCTTCCATTATTACACCTTCTTCAGTCTCGCTGAGCCACCGTTTACTACAGACAACCCCGATTCGCCGAGGATGCTACATACAGGTGATACAGAAGTCAAACTTCTGTAGTTCAGAAATTACTTAATAAAAATATGAAAGACAATTGACACCAAAATAAAATTAATATCATAATACAAAAGACTGGCCGAATTAAATTACCATTGTAACTTTGTAATAAACAATATGATGTATTTAGCTTTAATGACTATAACATGCTAATATTAATAAGGCCATTCTTCAAATGGCAGCAAAAGTAAATTGTTTAACTGTAATATAAAGAAAGGATATATCTCGGATCCGAGGGTATGAATTACCAAAGTTTTATAAATAATTAACCAAGTTGATTAATGAATACATTATGCAGTTATTATTTTTTTAATATAGTTAACTAATCAGTTGAACGAAATAGAGTAAACGAAAAGTAGGTTAAGTATATATATGTATGTTTTAACTATACAAATCACAAGCCTAATTAATTTTTAATAACAAGACAGTAACTCATTTTCTTTTATGCTAATTACCAGGTATGTAAATAAAGAGATGTCATGGACGTAAACATGCGTGAATTAATTTGGCAACACGAATCTAATATTCCTTAATTCACAGGTTCCAGTTAAGTGTTTTGTTACGTTGTATTTTAATTAAATATATATATTTTGTGAATATTATGCCAGCCTGTTTAATTGACCGACGTCAATTAACCGGGCTCCCAAGGTTATAATGGCGATAGTATACAGAAGTTATAAAAGATAGTATACAGCCGTTATACGAAGTATACAATATAATAAACGTTTTTACTGATTTTCCCAACTTTCCGTATACTCTTTGTTTAATTTACCATTTCCTTTTATTATTGCGCCCATATATCTTTTCAAATGTTTTAGTTTTTGGCCATTTAATTCACTGTTGTTTGCTAGTATTCTTGTATTAATTGTCAAATTTTTATTTTACTCAATGCTGCGTTCAGAATATTCGTCTTGTTTTGTAAAGTTCTGTTTGGAATCCGGTAGTACTATCATATCGTCAGGAGAGGTCTTGTATCTCTAGGTATCAAATGTTTTCCATAAATCTCATCTCCTTTACTTCAACCCTGAATTTAATTCTTTCCGAGGGCACTCACGATTCACTTTTAAACATAATACCAGCAGTACTATCATATCGTCAGGAGAGGTCCTCTGTATCTCTAGGTATCAAACGTTATCCGTAAATCTCATCACCTTTACTTCAACCCAGAATTTAATTCTTTCCGAGGGCACCCACGATTCACTTTTAAACATGATTGATGATTTCACTATCCTAACTGAAATTTTTGTGTCTTAATTTCTTTCGGGCAAGTCCTTCTTTTAAACAAAGTTGTTAATGTAATAAATATTTTACCACGTGTTGTAACCTTTCGTCCACATCTTAGCTAATCTATTTATTAGTTCAACTCTTTTATTGAATCCAAGTATCAGTGGTGGTTCCAGTAATTTTGGTGGTCCCAATAATTGTTTCAGTGGATGGGAAATCGGTTAAAAGACATTAAACTATTGTAATCACAGTTATACAAAATTATCAATATAATTTTATAACCTCAAACAACGGATAACGTTTACCTTGAACCAACGTAAACAATAAACCTGACATAACTTTAAAATCAAGAAGGCTGTGCTGATTTCATGACACAAATTTGCGCTACAGCGCTACTAGCGGAGCGTTGCAGACACTTTGCAACCGCCTAGCTAACATTGGGAACATAGGGCAGTTGTGAAGAGTAGCGCACGTCCTCCCATATGTTTGTGTAGTAAGCTCTGCCGTGTACTGTTGAAGTTGCAAACGGCCTGCAACCATCAGCCTGCGCGCCACATTTGATTTGTACGCGAACATCGCCGCATAGAATCTACGTAGTACGCTTTCCGTTGAAATTTATGACACTTTTAGCTGATTGGTGTTTTCGTATATTATTTTATAGTTTAGTTATTCTATATTGGTGGTTGTGTAACGATGCAACCATAACACCAGCCGCCACTGCCAAGTATTACGAACAAATTTTAGTAGTGCCACAAAACCGACTTGACTGTTTAAAAAACCTAATGAAATGCCGAAGTTTACACTTAATAACGTTCAGTGTTCCCGCCGCAGAATCAATGCTTACCTAGTTTTTTAATTGACAGCAAAACGGTTTGTGCGTATGTATAGTTTACAATTAACGCAAACAAATCGTGACAACAAAGGGAGCAGTGTTTATTCACGAGGGTAATTAGCAAAGTTTCCGCCCAAAGCGGTTGTTGGTAACGCAGTAGAATCATTACCGCGGTAATCAAATTACCCAATCAATGTACGGTTTACAGGAATTACTAGCTCAATCTGTTTCACCGCCACGTGATCGCTGAGCGTGTTCATTAAGTGACATCCATCAAGTCAAGTACACATAACGAAACAAATGACGTAATCCTTGTGACGATATAACGCACCGATTACGTCAACACTATTGTACAACTGACGGAAAGCGAATAATACTACTAATAATAATAATAATCCTTAAATTCGTAGTGACCGTCAATCAATGAATTTTTCAGTGGAGGTTAGTGAGGATCGGTCAAAAATAACACAAATTTTTAATTTATTTGCAAATTTATTTTGCAAATAAATTAAAAATTTGTGTTATTTTTGACCGATCCTCACTAACCTCCACTGGAAAAAAAAATAATAATAGGCTTTAAATAAGATGAAATTTGCATATCATTTAACCAAGAACACATATAACAAGAAATCAATATACATTATGCCAAACTTAGGCATTATTCAACAGTAATTCGCTCGGAAGCGCTTTGTGCAGCTGAGTGTCTGACTCTGAACAAGAAAATGATGATGAAAGAACTGGAAGTCACAGAATGGAAAATATGAAGAAAAATCTTAGTATCAATAAAGGATGGAGAACAGTACATAAGACGCCGCAATAATGAGCTGTACACACGTGTTGAGAAAATCACAGACGTAGCTAGAAATAGAAGAATTACTTTCTACGGACATGTTCAAAGAATGAATCATGACAGACTAACAGGGAAGCTTTTTAACTATTTCAGAAAGCTCAATATCTCCAATACGTGGTTCAAAGAAACAGAAAAAGACATAGAAGAACTGCAGATTACTCAAGAAGACATTGAAGAAAGTTTGCCACTCAAAAAGAAATTAAAAAATGCCCAAGGTTTTCAGGTAACACCCATGAACAGGACAGGTGCCATCTGGACTGAGGAAAGGAGGGAGAGACATCGATCAAGAATGAAGTAGATGTGGGAGAGGACGATGAGAGAGAATAAGAAGGGACTAACCAATTGAACAAAACGTAGTCCACAGTGGCTCATACGAAAAAAAAATAGGCTTAAAATAAAGTCTTGTTATTAATTATTAACAATTCAAACTGACATGCAGTAGTTATAATTTTATTTTGTGACACTTTGTGTGTGACAAAAACAAATGCCTCCTTGATCACAAAACCCCATGTACGTACATGCACGTTTTGTCATAACATGATTGTAAAGAAATACATTTTTAAAAACCTCTGTATGTACCTCATAAGCATATATTATTAGAACAATAATATATATTTTACAAAACAAGACTGAAGTTGAATATCGGCACAAACGTTCTATTGTTTTATTGTTTTCTTTCTGCTAGCAAAGGAATCCGAGAACAGATGTTTTAAAGTCTAACACTATCATCTTTAGTTCAACGATAAGACTCCTCTTTCCCTTCTGTGCTCCTACAAGGACCAAGGCCGTATCAAATCATAACATGTAATAAACAATTCCGTTTTCTTGGTCATCCTAGTATCACTGATCTAAAAATGCAGTCATTGGCGTCTCCCAAGGCATTCTTGCTAAACAGTCAAGCTGAACTCTTTTGTTATCAAGGATGAGATTTTTGAGGAGCAGCATTTGATTTACACTTTTTGGTACAGATTGAACACCTGGGTTTAAAGTGTGGATATTTGCAATCCAGAGTCTTTGCAGATTCGATTTAACAAATATATAAATAAAACAAATATAACGGTAGTGATAAATATTTTCATTGATACAGGAAGAAAAAAGATAAAAATCTAAGAAGGAAGAAGGACTGATACGCAAGAAGTAATATCTGTGATTTAGTAGAGTCAATTGAAATCTATGGAAAAAACGTGTGCCAGATGAAAGATAAGTATAAGGGGAAGCGATGGAAGGAGCGGGTAATAAGGGAGTAAATTGAAGCGGGTCGCAGTTCAAAGAACAGGTGGGAATCTAATATTTTACCCGCCAGTAAATTATATTCTGCAATTTTTCCTTCAGTTCTAAAATGGAGTGAGAGTGGAAGACTTAACAGATCACCTTTTCAGCTCATACTTCATTCTTTGTGTATCATAGTTTTCCGCAGCGAAGTAAAACACTTCACATAATTTCACTGTAGAGTGAGAATTTCTAAATATATGGATGATATTCTGGTGGTCCAAGTTGATTGAAATGTGTGTAGCTGACTACCACAATACGTAGTAGGCCTAAGTCATCGCGTGAGAGAAGTACGCGTATTTATACTGTTTCCGTTCTTAGTTTAATTCTGATGTAAACAAACAGGCGTGGCTCATCTGAAACACTATTTCCTGCTTGAATTAGAGGTGTGTCATTCTGACAGGAGTACAGACAAGGTATATAAATATTGACACTGTATAAACACTAGTAAATTGTAATAATTTGTCCTGACGAAAGTAAAATTTGTGTGACACTGTCAAACAAATAGTAAAACATTTTATAACACCAGTTAATGGTTTTTTAATTAACTGTTTAATTATGCCAACAAACAAAAAAGTAAAGTTTATTTAAATCGAAAATAGAAGCTGTGATAATTACCAGTGTACTGAATACTATCAGTTGCTGTCAGAAAGTAACTCTATATTCAAGTAACGTTATATTCTCTATAACTTCTATATTTGTGTCTGAACTTGTACTTGAGTCAGCGTTATTATTGATAAGATTGTTCACTGTCCACAGATGTCGGTAATGTGGGTCAGTTGCCACAGATAGCTTATCATCTTCCTTGATTATATGCTGCATACAGTGACTCCACTTGTCCGCCGTTGTTTCATTTACCGCCTTCTCAATAAATTGTGTTATATCAAGCAGCTAATGTTATGTGGTTTTGGGCAACATGTCCTTTCAACTCGCTGCATATTAATTCAGTACGATTCGTAATACAGTGATAAGGAAGAAATCTTAAAACGACGTGCCCCGATTTAAGTGGCAAGATAACTCTCACATGACTGTACAGACATTCTACACATGCGCGTAATACATTACTGTGTGAACAGTGTTAACGCCTCTGACCAATAGTGTTTCAGATTTGCCGCATGGGTTTGTTTACATCAGGATTGAACTAAAAACGGATAGAGTATACAATGATTCGTCACTTGAAAATAAACGTACTCCTTAATTATTTACTTACAAAATATAAAGCAAAACATTAAATAAGCTTTTGGTTTTTCGACAACAAATACATTATTTGTTTGCATACAAACAGTCATTAAATTTGAATTGGTTATGTAATAAATCTTTTTTCAATATTATGCAGTGTTTTTCAACAAGACAAACTTAACGTATTGTCTCTTCAGATAAAATATTCACACAACAAAGTTTTGGTTTCGTTGTCCATAACGTGCCCGTTGTTA
Organism: Magicicada septendecula; assembly: GCA_034769895.1. NCBI lineage: Eukaryota > Metazoa > Arthropoda > Insecta > Hemiptera > Cicadidae > Magicicada > Magicicada septendecula. Next base: position 15,885,606 of record CM068370.1, read on the forward strand.
TCAATTAACTATATAATTTAAAATGCTATTGGCTCGGAACACATTTTATTATTGATAAAAATACCTTGCATCCTAAACTAGTTTACGCTCCGTTAGAGCTTCGTCAGAGGCTGCCGATAGGAGCGCTGTCCGTCCTGCTTTTGGTGACGGCGCCGTCGTACATTGAACACTTCACTACCGAATCCACCTTTGCAAACCATCTCATTGAGGCAGACCACACATAAGCAAACATAAACAGCAATATGGAAATCCAACACTTACACAAAAAAGGCTGAAAACAAGGCACACTCTTGACAACTTGAAATAGATAAACACACAAAAACGCATAGAAGATTCACAATTGCTTTGTATAGTAGTTTCATCACAATAAAACATTTTGTCTTAATTTTTATACAAAAATATAATGAGAGTTCTTTGATGCTGTATTAATAAAAATATTTTAGAAACCGCCAAATTCACAAAACACAGGTTACTCAGTTATCTGTAAAAATCTAAACTATGCATGTAATATGGTTAAAAATTTAGATAATGTTTTGCAACCATGTGTACCAACATCACATTTAGATAATTGTTTGCAACCATGTGTACCAACATCACGTTTAGATAATTTTTTTCAACCATGTGTACCAACATCACATTTAGATAATTTTTTGCAACCACGTGTACCAACATCACATTTAGATAATTTTGTGCAACCATGTGTACCAACATCACATAAAAAAATTTCATTTGGACGTTTCGCACGTGGAAATTTGGACGTTATAATAAATTTCTTAACTTTCTGATTACAACCTCTCATTATTACTGTAGGGAGATTGTGTCTTGTCTTAACCGTGATTTCGAGAAAAATCATTTTGATTATTTTACTGTACCTGTATCAATACGATATCTCAGTACAGAACATCGTAGTTAATAAAACGCTTGATGTCAAAAACAGTATGCAAGATTTGTAATGGGATTTCAGCCACGATGTTTGTTATGTGTAAGTATTAACTTGGGGGGGGGGGAGGTAACACAGTGTATAACTGACGGGAAACACGATAAAACTATCCAATCTGACACGGATATGTTTACATGTTAAAACAATATGTTCAGGACATGACAAAATCCTACGACGCGGAAATTAATTTCGGTAGGCAGGCCTTGTCTGAATAATGAGTAACGTATGTCAGGTGGTGGGGTAATATATGCGTTCGGCACTACGTCTCTCCTCGTCAATCGTTTCCCGCACGTACTCACATCAGTCTGTGTTTTAATTAAACATGCTGCTACCGTAATTGTCAGAACGTCTCATTGCTTCGTACACACCCACCAACACAAACGTAGTTGACGTCAACTAGTTGATACCTCACACACACACACACACACACACACACACACACACACACACACACACACACACACACACACACACACACACACACACACACACACACACACACACACACACACACACACACACACACACACACACACACACACACACACACAATTAAATGATCGTCAATGACAAATAAACTAGTTGTAGTGAATAATTTTGAGTTCAAAATAATGATTAGCGATCGAATTCTAGAACAGGTAAACCACTTTAATTATTTGGAAAATGATGTTGGCTATAAAAATTACAGCCAGTGGGAAGAAAGACAAAGAAATACAATCCAGAATAAATTTGGGAAAGATGGATATATATATATACATTAAATTGAATCCTGTGGGATAAGCAAATTACAACAGATACTAAAACCAAAATATTTAAAACCGTTGTTAGAAGTAGGCCTATCATGACTTGCGGCTAAGAAGTTTGGACTACTAATAAACACAAAAGAAGAAAATTACAGCAGAGCTGGACTTCGGAGACGTTCGGCAAGAATATCCAGACGTGAGAGAATTAGAAATGAAGTCATTAAGGACATAATAAATGTGAAAAATTTAATTGTTGATTTTATCCAAACAACAAAATTACGATGGTAAGGACATACAAAAAGAATGACAGAGGAAAGATTGCCAAAAAGAGTTATGGAGTGGACCCTACCAAGAAGAAGGAAAAGAGGAACCTATCATCTGGATAGAAGAAACTCAGACTATATTGAAGGAACGAGAAATTGAAGAAGGTCTTTGGATGGACAAGCAGCAGTGGAGGATGAGAATTCAATCACTTCTGTAATCTTTGGTTTCGGAAAATGTGTAAACATTGTGCAGCCGGAACGACGACGACAACGACGACGGCGGCGGCGGCGGCAGTGGCAACAACAACAACAACAACAACCACAACAACAACAACAAGTTGGCTATAAAAGAATTATAATATTGATGTTAAGTTAGGTAAATTCCAGATCATATGTGGGTCAATCAACCGTATTTTTAGAAACAAGGCACAATATTGAAGTTCTTATTGGCGTTCTTAAGAGGAGTTAAAAGGTGTTCTAAACTTGACCGTGTAAGGAATGAGACCGTACGAGAAGAGTTACAAGTTTTTAACTTGAATGAAAAATTAAAAGATTACAAACAACGGTGGAAAGAACACTTAGAAAGAATGTCAGATTCCAGACTGGCCAAATAAGTCTGGAAATACGAACCTATAGGACACAGGCGTGTGGATAGACCCAGGAAGAGACGGCTGCAGGATTTTTGAAGGCAAAACAGGCAGCACCTTGCCTATGCCATGTTGTGAAGATAGTGGTGATGGTGACTATACTTCCGTATTGACTATACTTGTACTTGACTATACTGTACTTGTGACTATACTTCGTATACTTTCATGCCATGTATTCAGTGAACAATTATGCTTATTGTTATGTATTAACAGATTGCATAAATAAACGTAAGAAGAAAGTAAAGGGCAGGCCTCGGAAATGGTATTCTTAAGAGAAGTTAAAAGGCGTTCTCAACTTGACCGAATAAGGAATGAGGCCATAAGAAAAGAGTTACATGTTTTTAACTTGAATGAACAATTAAAAGGTTACAAACAACGGAGGAAAGAATTCTTAGAAAGAATGTCAGATTCCAGACTGGGCAAACATATCTGCAAATACAAACCTATAGGACACAGGCGTGTGGGTAGACCCAGGAAGAGACGGCTGGAGGATTTTTGAAGGCTGAAAAGACAGCATCTTGCCTATGCTGTGTAGTGAAGATGACGATTTTGAGTTCCTTATACTGGCGACAGTAGTCGTAAGATTGTTAAGTTACTAGTACATTATTAATTTGTTATTTTGCTGGCAACTTTGACAGAAGAAAACATTATTTACCGCTTTGGTACGTGGCCTAAGTAAATCAGGAGGTTGTGGTCAGAATATCATGCTGCGAACTACTGTGCAGGGATTACATCATCGTATTGTGAACATGATACGATGAGTTTAAAACTTAAGTTTTCGAACAGAGTAATCAAGAGACGAGTGTACTTTAGACGGGCATATGATAGTGTGCGAAGGGAAAACTTTATGAAGCCGTGCAGGATATGGGAACTCCTTTAAAACTTATAAAGTTAACGAAGATGGCCATGAGATTCACAAAAGCCAGAATTAAGTACGTGAATATGCTCAGTGAATCATTTGCATTTAATAAGGGAGTTAAGCAAGGTGATGTGTTATCAACTTCCCTCTTTATTACTGCGCTACACTACACTATGCCATTAAGGGCATAGATCAGCGAGGAGCAATATTAAATAAGACAAGACAAATATGTGGTTACGATGACGACGTCGTGATCAAGACAACGGCTAGCTGAGGTATACAGTACAAACAGCTGATGGGACTGAATGTAAATATCAGAAAAACTAAATTCACGCTGATTTCTGCAAAAGAATGGAGAAGAAATGTATATAATTTATGTACAGAGGATAAATCACTTGATGCAGTTAATATGTTTAGATACCTCGGGTAACATGATAGACAATGAAGGGTCCATAAACCGTCACTACATGACAAGATATGAGGGCATATTATGCCAACAACAAACTATTGAGAAGCAAACTCATTAGGCGTAGTAGAAAAATAAAAATATATAAGACACTTATCAGTCCGGTCGTTACTTATGGAAGTGAGACATGGACAATGGTAAAAAAGGAACAAGAAACACTAAGAAGGTTTGAACGAAAATTCGTAAGACGTGTTTACGGCCCCAATAGAGATAATGAATGGAGAATAAGAAATAACCAGGAGATAGATGAACTATTGAATCATGAGGACATTGTAAGATTCATAAAGGTTCAAAGAAAATAAGGCTAGTTCGCGTAGAGCGGATGGATTATCAGCGCATGCCAAAGAAAATCCTGCGGCCGGAAGTCTGTAAAAGAAGAAAGAGGGGCCGATCTAGAATAAGATAGTTGGACGATGGACTAGAAGATCTCAGAAGAATGGATGTGAAGGGTTACACTGAATTGGGAATGGATAGGAGACTTTGGAGAAGATTCGCGTTGGAAGCCAGGGCTTACATTGGGCTGAAGAAGAAGAAGAAGAAGAAGAAGAAGAAGAAGAAGAAGAAGAAGGAGAAGAAGGAGAAGAAGAAGAAGAAGAAGAAGAAGAAGAAGAAGAAGAAGAAGAAGAAGAAGAAGAAGAAGAAGAAGAAGAAGAAGAAGAAGAAGAAGAAGAAGAAGGTACCAAACGATAAATATAATCTTCTTAACAAATTAACACTAAACTGTCACCAATGGTGTATCTAGAATTTGGTTTTGGTTGTGGGAGGGGGCGAGGGTTTGGAGTCGCGTCGGCTTCATACAAAAGAGAAAACACGTTAAGACTAATCAACATTACTATCTTTAAAGAGGCTGAAAAACGCGTAATAACATCCTGAAATCAGTCCAATTAAACACAATACAAATACGCGTTACTGAAACATCGTTAAAGATACTTACGGACTGAATTGATTTTCCTATATTTTATATTTCTAACATGGATCCTAATGCTGTGTAATAAACCTGTTTGTATATTTAAACGTCAGTATGGAGACCATACAAGACTTCCATGTTATAAGCTTTATATTTAAAATAATTTTAATGAAGAAAGTTGTGTTAATGGTTGAAATCACAAGCAGAATGATCACTGTTGCACACCACTATATAAAATTATCCCGATTAGCGCTTTCAAACTTCACAGCTCATCGTCAGATCGGAATTAAACCAAAAACCTGAAAAAAATGCGAAACCTGATTATTGAATGCGAAAGCATAATACAAAAACTAGGAAATGAAAATGATAAAAAAAGAATGAGGAAGGAAGTAGGGAATGTAGTAGATAAAATATTTAAGAAAAATTTGTATAATTCAAAAAATGAACAAAAAATCAAATCAACTGTAAGTAACTAAAGTAAAGAATAAAATAAAAAAGAGTGATATTATAGTTATGAAGGCGGACAAAGGAAATACAATGGTACTACTGAGAAAAGACGAATACATAAAGAAAACGGAAGAATTTATAAGTGAAGGACCATATGAGGAAATAAAGTATGTTATACAAGTAAGTACCAGTCAAGGATAAAACAAATGATGAAACAGATAACATTTATAGAAGAAAATAAGAAAAAGTATTTATTAGAGAGTAATCCAACAGCACCAACTTTTAAAAGTCAGGTTAAGATACATAAAGAAGGAAAACCAATTAGACCCATTGTTTCTTTTATTAATGCACCTATTTATAAATTATCAAAGGAAGTTAGCAGAGTACTGAAAGAGAAATATGAATTTGGGACAAAATACAGCATAGAGAATAATGTAAAATTGATAGAAAAATTAGAAAATATTAGAATTAATGTAAATACAAAATTGATATCACTGGATGTTAAGGACATGTTTACCAATATCACAGTAAATAAAGTTATTAAGTTAATAAACGATAATAATATGGGTGAATACAGGTATAAAAAGCAGTTGATTAAAGTAATTAAAGAATGTGTAAATCAGAACTATTTTAGGTTCAACAACAAGTTTATAAAATTAAATAATAACAAGTTTTACATACAGAAAAAAGGTTTACCTATGGGATCTTCATTATCCCCTATTCTTGCAGAAATATACATGAATGATTTTGAAAAGCAATTAATAAGTTCCACTAAGTATAAAGACAATATAAAATTATGGACTAGATACGTTGACGATGTATTAGTAATTTGGGAAGGAAGCATAGAAGAAGTGCATGAGTTTATAAATGAGGTAAATAATAAGGATAAAAACTTACAATTTAAAGAAGAGATAGGAGGTAAGAAAATAAATTACTTAGATTTAAACATAGAAGTTAAAGATAATGAGAAACTACAGTTTGGGATATTTAGGAAAGAATCGTATTCTGATATAATTATACCAAGAGAGTCCTACCACCCTAATAGATATAAAATGGCGGCAATCAATTCATTTTGTTGTAGAGCTCAGAAGTGTTTAAAAGAGACCGAATCAAAAGATAGGGAGTTAAAAACGATAAAGGGAATTGTAAGGAATAATAATTATAACACCAATATAGTGGATAAAGTTATGAAAAGGGTTAACATACAAAAAGCTAAAATAGAACCAGAACAAAACAATTATGCAGGGTCATTGACATACATAGGTTCACATACTAGAAAAATTATAAAATGTTTTAATAAATACGGAGTAGATATAGCTATTAAAAAATGTGAAACGGTATTTGATAAGATAAGGAATAAAAATATAGAAAAAATACCAGTATTACAGAAAAGCGGAATTTATAAATTAAAATGTAGAGACTGCAACAAAGTGTACCTAGGTGAGACAGGACGAAAATTCGTATGCAGGTTGTCTGACCACAAACGTGGAGAAGGTAATAGAACAACGAATTCGTTATATGCAAGACATTTCATAGAAGACAACCATAAGTTTGTTAATCCTTTGGAAGACTACGAAATTGTAAAAATAGTAAATAACACAGTTGAAAGGAAGCTTAGAGAGGAGTTAGAAATATTGAAAGAAAGAGAAAAAGGGTTAGACAATTTAATTAATACTAAAATTAAATTTGATAATGAAGAGATATTTTATAACATAATTAAGAAGTAAATGATAGGGGACAGATAGATAAGATTAAGAATTAAATTGCTTAGGACTAATTAGGTGTTTTTAAAATAAGGGTGTGTGACTGGCACACGTGTGGATGAGAAAGACTAGGTTTAAAAGGAATGCACACACACTACTGAAACACAAGGAATTTGCTAGAAAAATATGTAACTGTCCAGATGGTGGGACAGGGCTGAGGGTGGGGAAGGGACATTCAATTATAGCTTGTTGTGTGTGAGTAGGGTGGGGTGAGATGTGAGTGAAGGGGTTTTTCAGGTTTTTGGTTTAATTCCGATCTGACGATGAGCTGTGAAGCTTGAAAGCGCTAATCGGGATAATTTTATATAGTGGTGTGCAACAGTGATCATTCTGCTTAAAATAATTTTCAAAATGAAATATTTCCATAGAAACTACTTCTTTCTTCAGCATTAACCACAGTACTGTGGTCACTAACGTACACCACCTCACGTTAGGGCACTCGATTTTCACTGATGGTGGTAGTTGATAGCACTGACGAAACGTCTGGTTTTGAAGAAAACATTGGATCACGGCCAAACAGCCCGGGAAGGAATTTTAACAACAAACTAATTCTTTATTGCCGATAACGTAGTACACATATAAAAAATTATCCCCTCCCCATCAACTATAATTTTAATTTATAGAAAATTACCCCATCCCTCTTCAACTACCATTTTCATTAATAGATATTTCATCTACCTTTCTACAGTGGATTATTATGACCTTCTTTTCAGGATATTTTATTTATCAAAATTAAGTATTTGACTCTCGTTGAAACATAAAACTTTGCAGGTAAACTACCCCTTCCCCTACACCGATCTTTACCATAATCAAGAAGCCTTGATTTCTCTACAACTCAGACACATATGCAAAAAATTATTTCATTCTGTTTGAATTTGCGGCAGTTATCGTTCGCCATAGAAAAAATTCTGCACACAGACACACACACACTTTTCGGAAAATTACTTATCTTCACGTTTTGAGGGTAGTAAAATCAGAATCAGCCCTTACCTCGAACACGATTTTTTCGCCATCACCATACCTCCATTTCCTTATTCAACGTGAACATGGAAGTAAAAAATAGCTACTACTATGTTAGCGTACACATCTGAAAAAAATAAAATAAAACAGCCCAAAAATTAAGAGGTTAACAAAATTCGTCAACTATTTCGTCCCTCTGGGTCCCGTTTGTCCCCCCCCCCCGTAAATACGCCGCTGGCTGCAAATAGAAAAAGTTCTAGAGACATCCAATAATAGTTATTTGAAACGTATAATACGCGTATTACCTTAGAGTAAATACGCCGCTGGTTGCAATAGAAGAGTTCTAGAGACATCCAATAATAGTTATTTGAAACGTATAATAGGCGTATTACCTTAGCGTAAATACGCCGCTGGCTGCAATAGAAGAGTTCTAGAGACATCCAATAATAGTTATTTGAAACGTATAATACGCGTATTACCTTAACGTAAATACGCCGCTGGCTGCAATAGAAGAGTTCTAGAGACATCCAATATTAATAATAGTTATTTAAAACGTATAATACGCGTATTACCTTAGCGTTTGGTCTGTTAAATTAAAATTAAGTTATGTACGGCAGAGAATCGCTGAGGTCATGTTTAAGTGCCGAGAACATACTTGGGATAGTTTCAGTTAATAGGCCCAACCTTATAAAATACGTAGAATTAACTGTACGGTTCCAAAAAGAAATACAATGTTACAGATGCAGTAAAAGAGTTTAGAAGTTTAAGAGTGCGATTAAGTAATGAAGAAACAAAACTTTGCTAAGTTGGAAGAGGTAAATTACGATATAAAAACGCAAAGCGTGAATATAAAAGAGAAACGAGAAAAAAAGAAGTTATGAAGTTAACAGAGTTATTATGTGAAGTGAAGTGGTACGAGTTTTTTGGCGGTGTGGAAACACTTGTTGAAATTGTAAACTCAGAATCTATACTTGAGCAACTTAACGTAACGTATATTTACTGTAATGAATATTATTAAAGTTTATGTGTAGGGTGGAGCGTAGTGGCGTAGTGGCTAGCGTGTGGCGCTGCTACGCTGTCGGCGCGGGTTCGATTCCTCCCGGGGCCATCTGATTTAGATACGACCATTCCCCCTCGCAAGGCGATGGAAAACCAGCGAGAGATATCCTGCCTAGTATAAACCCTCCCCAACTATGCCGTTCGGATCCGGCGTTAAGCTGTAGGTCCCATATACCTGTGAGAGACTCCGTAACACACGCACCACGGGTGTATGCGGGGAGGGTACAAACCAGTCGAAAGACTGACGGACCCAATAATAATAATGTGTAGGCCTATGTGTTAGCGCTTATGAAAATTGATGCCTCCCCTCACGCACAAAATATCTGCGAGTGTTCGAGGGCTAATGGATATTTAAACTTTAGCTAATGGCTAAAAAGTAACTTTTACAACAATAAAAATTTTAATGGAACTTTAGAATACCGAGGGGTGCCCACCTCCTAAGCTTGATGACTAAGACCCCAAACGTGATGGATACCCCCCCTCCCAAGGAAAGATATTTAAAATGAAAAGAATATTTCATTGTAATAAGCGTTTTATTAAAAATAAGCTACAGCTAAAAATAGTTTGCAAATAAATTCTCATTTGAAATTAAATAAATAAATAAATAGAATGCTAATGAAATTAATACGTGTAAGACAATATTTCAAAGCAAAAGAACAAATTATCAACAAAGGGTATTGTAAAGAAGAAAAAATGAAAAAAAAAATGGTGTGATGAAGTCGTAGTTGCTTAGGCTTATATTCGACAGGCATAAATTATTTCTTCATTAAAAATTGACTCTAATCAGTCTTTCTCTGAAGCTAGAGCCATAGGGTTCGAAAGCCATGCGTCTCCCGTTGCAGACCTGAGCCTGTTTTTATTATTTTAACTCGGCTCATAGCACTTTTAGCCAAGATAACTGGTTACGGCCAAATATAGCAACATTGTATAAACAATTTGCAGTCTCTTAAAGCCCGGAAAATTAATCAATTACCTATTTGTCAACCCCCCAAAATTTCAATAAATCAGCCTGAGTCACAAACCCCTCCTTGTGGACTCCCCTGGAATAAGAAATACCTGTCACTTTGTTCTTTTACTTTTTCTTGTAAGACTTCGGCTTTTGAAAGTAAGCTTCAAAAAGGTGACATCAGGAGTTATAAAACTAAAAAAAAAGAAGTTGTGACACTTGCACGGAGTGACAATTGCACGGAGATGGAATTTGTTAACATTTGCCCAGAGCCCTAAGCATTCCAGGAAATGACTAATTATGTGTATTTTTGTCAGTGACACTTGCACGGAGTCCGGTAGGGGGTGAGTCGGACTGGTTATAGCAATGCAGGAGCAATGGACGCGGTGTTGACTATACCAACAAAGAAGATGTGACTTATTGGCGATGTACTGATTATAAGAAAAGTAAATGTAAAGGCAGAATATAAACGAAAAATAATACTATCTTAGGCGAAGCAACTCATGTTTGTATTCCGGACGAAGCGGCAACTGAAGTGAGAAAAAGTGTTGTTAATGCAAAGAAGCGTGCAAGGGAAACAGATAATACGATTTCAAAAATTTACGCCGAAGAAGTTGGCCCGCTCTTTAATCGAGGATATGACCTTGTGACTTCACTGCCATCACACGGAAGTCCCAAACAATCATTACATCACATTCGAAGAAAAACTGTGGGGCCTACAAAGGACCCAGTCGACTCTGAAAGAATACGATTAGAGGAAAATGATCTACTTATGAATGACGGTAAACATTTTCTACTTGAAGCGACAACAGAGGGCCTAAAGACAGAATATTGGTGATTCCCAGCGAAAAAGGAAAATCTGCATTGACAAGTTGTTCTTTATTCTTCGTCGACGGAACCTTCAAGAGTTCAAGCAAACAGTTTGGGCAGTTATTTATCATCCACGCCGATCTGGGAAGTTCTTGGAAAGAAACCAACACTATTCCAGCAGTCTACGCGTTGTTGCCAAATAAGAAATGAGAAACATATGATCGTTTTTTCAAAGCAGTGAAAAACAACGTACCTGGGTTGAATCCTGTGACACCTACAATGGACTTCGAACTGGCAATCATCCAATCAGCTAAAACTCTGTTTCCTGAAGCTGAAAATTTTTGGTTGTAACTACCATTTTAACCAATGTTTATGGAGGAGAGTACAAAATTCTGGCCTTGCTCCTGCATACAAAGAAAATGAAGAGATTCGACTTCACATTCGAATGTGTTCTGCCCTCGCGCATGTTCACTAGAACTGATTGATCATGCTTGGCTAAGTATACAGGAAAGCACACCTGAAGACGAGAAACTGCGGGTGTTCTATGACTACGTCGTCGATCAGTGGCTTGAGAATGAGCATATCCAAAGGAAAGTGTGGAAATGTTGCGGAAGACGGCACCGGACCAACAATGTTTCTGAAGGGTGGAATCAAAGAATTAATAGTTTAATTTCGAGGTCTCATCCAAATGTATATTCACTGCTCAAGACTCTACGAGAGAACGCAGAGTATTACGGCCACTTTTTTGATAGAATAGCCCTGAATATTGACGGGAAGAAGAGGAAAAAAGCAGCGGTGAAGAGTGATGAAACCATTTCAAAGGCCTTGAAAAAACTGGAACTAGATGGCAAACTAAGGTCTTTCCTTGTTTCTGTTGCTTATGTCCAGAAGTTAAAGTAAAGGCAATGCCTATAGGTTAGAGAAGTAGACTCTCACCAGGAAAGATTTGTAAATATTGTAAATATGTAAGTATTCTAATTCAGCATTAAAAAAAAATTTACGAACTCACATAAAGTGAAAAAAATATATGGGGAACGATAAGAGACTACCTCCCCGTGGTGTTCTCTGGAAACGACGCAAAGTTGGGCTAAAAGTCTCTTAAAATTCATAAAATAAAAGTAATATTGCACTATAACACTGAATTCAACCCTTCCAAAATTGAAAGAGGATACGTTTTGAACAGTTTTAAGATACTAATGTTAGTTCCGGGCAAGTGTCACAGTCTTAGTTCTGACTCACCAAATACCATTATGTGGAAGGGAGGGCTCCGGGCAAATGTCACTCAGTGCAAGTGTCACTCCGGGCAAGTGTTCCAACCCCCCTCCCCCCAAAAAGGCGAGAGTTCAAGTGAAATTATGACAATGACATCCCAGTTAAGGGGTTATTAGAACAATGAAGCCAGCAGGTAGGAGCAAGTGTGAGTCCTATACTGTAGTGCACACACGTTGGGTCGTGAGTTATGTGTTTCAGCAACTTGCATAAAACATTTTCATCGCAATTGATTGACTTGGTGAGCTCTTAAATATGTTTTTAGATTTATCAGTTGTATTACCTTTGAATACCTGGGCTACAGTGTGTCTTATAATGCAGCAACGACATTGTGAATAAGTTGCATAAGTTCAACCTTATGTGCGGGACCATTAGGCGAACCCTTAAGTCAGCAAATAAAGGAACACGCCTAAAATTCTACAAGGTGATGGCTCTTCCCACACTTCTTTATGGGTCTGAGAATTGGACTTTAACGAAAGGACAGGCCAATCGTAACCAAGCGGCTGTAATGAGATTTTTCAGGCACGTGGCAGGGTATACTCTCCATGATCATAGAAGAAACACAGATATACGGCAGGAACTGAATATTAAGAGTATACTCGACAGGATTGCCCAGCATCGGTTGAATTGGTGGAAACATCTTTGCCTAATAGATTACTGCCGCATCCCCAAACAACTATGGAACTATAAGCCGAGGGGACGGAGAGGCGTGGGACGTCCGAGTAAGAGCTGGAGTGACCAGCTGTAATCTTTGCCTATTTGAGACAGGAACAAACCATCTTTGCTTTAATCCTTGAAGAAGATGATGTTGATGACGATTATGATTATATTTAAGGACAATAGATGAAACAAACAGAGTTGTGAAGGTTTATTAATGACAGTTCACTTCAAATTCAATTTTTTAAAAATATTTATGAGAAAAAAAATTGTTTAAGCTGTATATTTCACTTTTTCCTCATACTCTATACATACAAAATTTTACCTCTCTTAATTTCTTTGCAGAAAGTTTTTGATGGGTTCACGTAAAAGTAATAAAAGAGGACTCAGTTTAGCAATGGTGATACCGTAAAATGTGCTCGTTAAGCGAGGCTTCATGAATTATTGCTTTGTCGATCCTGTAATATTGCAAGTGTAAATACCACTTCTGTGTTTATTAGTCCTTAGAGCAAGTCAGCCCCGTAACATATCAAGAATGTTTGAGATAAAATTTTGCCAAGTAGATAGCGACCTTTACATTAGTGTTAAAGGTGTACACCAGATACCAGTCACAAGTTTTATGCAACCCTTTCATCCAGACCAGACTTAATTTACCATTCTGTTACTACTTGAATTGAACAAATAAACACTTGGTACAGTTCTACAGATAATTTTTATTTTTATGACAATCGTTTCACCAGTTACGACAGCTTCAGAGGTTAGATACGAACTGACAGATTAGAAATGTATTGTTACGACGGTCCCCTTGATCGTGGAAAACAAGATACAGGACACCAATTAAGTCACTAATCACCAGCTTTAATTAATCTCAATTAACAGTTTGTAATCAACACGTTATTCAACAAGATTATACTATTACAATAATTCAAGTTAATTTGTCCACGTGAATAATAATCAGAATGATCACTGTTGCACACCACTATACAAAAATTATCCCGATTAGCGCTTTCAAGCTTCACAGCTCATCGTCAGATCGGAATAGACAGAAATTATGTGAAAACAATAGAATAATAATGTGAAATAGCAGATAATAATTAGTTTAGCAATGGTGATATCGTAAAATGTGCTCGTAATGCGAGGCTTCATGAATTATGGCTTTGTCGATCCTGTAATATTGCAAGTGTAAAGACCACTTCTGTGTTTATTAGTCCTTAGAGCAACTCAGCCCCGTAACATATCAAGAATGTTTGAGGAAAAAGGTTGCCAAGTAGATAGCGACCTTTACATTACTGTTAAAGGGGTACACCAGCTACCAGTCACAAGTTTTATGCAACCCTTTCGTCCAGACCAGACTTAATTTATCATTCTGTTACAGATAACATAATGCGATAACATAATGTGAAATTATGTGAATAATAATGTCAACTAATAGAGTCCCGCACAAAAATCACTTTTCACTAATAACCACTTGAACGCGCAGAGTAATCGCCCGAAGTAAACTGAAACTAAGCGGTGGGTTGGGATATTTATAGTCTGCAGGGTTCCATAAGATGCGTCCTTAACAAGCACTTACAAATTCTAGAGGATACTTCAGCGCGGCCTTGGCAGAAACACGCTCCGTTGGGCTAGTTGTGAAGCTTGTCGAACAACACTATCAAATGTACGAGAATGTTCCGTATTACATAACACTGTCTTGCATGTTAAGTGTCACGTACGCACACAACATTACAGCTGGGCACTGCTGGGATAGCCGAGACACATGTAGAACTTTCTGTACTGGCGTAACAGTATGTTAGGCGGGAAAGGGTTGGAGATAGTGTATGACCAAGGGTGCATTGTAACGTCCAAGGTCAAGGAGCTTTGACAAAGGTGCGTATTCTAATGTTGGTAACAAAAAGTATCGCTACCGGCTAATTATTGTGAATTGTATTACAGTACACTTTTGTGTGAAGAAAATTACAAGTCAACTACTTGTCACTTAAACTAATGCAAGTCTAAATATGTAGGGTGATTCAATTAGAGGTTACAATTTTAATATAAAATAAAACGCATTGGTTTTTGATAAACTTTTAATGTATTTATTTCTATATGTGTTTAGATATTGACATTAAACACGATAAATGATATCGGCCAAATGGCTGCCACGAGCGGCCCTGCAGACTTCCGCCCTTTTGATGAAATTTTCCATCACTTTCCGGCATAACTCCTGCGGCAGCTCATGAATAACATGGCGTATCTCGTCCTTTAGCTCTCGAATCGTTTTGGGGTCATCGGCATACACCTT
Organism: Magicicada septendecula; assembly: GCA_034769895.1. Classification (NCBI taxonomy): domain Eukaryota; kingdom Metazoa; phylum Arthropoda; class Insecta; order Hemiptera; family Cicadidae; genus Magicicada; species Magicicada septendecula. Next base: position 15,900,626 of record CM068370.1, read on the forward strand.
CTGCTTCAAATAATTCCAATGAAAATAATCCCAACGGCGTGAGATCCCACAATCTTGGTGGCCAATGTTGATCGCCGAAACGAGAGATGACGCGGCCGGGGAACTTTGTGTGCAACAACTGTATTGTTTCTCGCGCTGTGTGGCAAGTGGCGCGCCACACACCGTCTTGTTGGAACCACATGTCTTCGACATCAATATCATCCAATTGGTGTCAAAAATAATTTGTTATCATCTCCCGATAACGTTCACCATTGATTGTTACTGCATCACCTGGCCATTTTCAAAAAAGTACGGCCCAATCACGCCGCCGACTCAAAATCCACACCAAGCAGTGACTTTTTGTGGATGAATTGGTTGCTCGAGAACGGCTCGTGGATTTTCAAGTCCCCAATTTTGCTTGTTTATATACCCATCCAGTTGAAAATGAGCTTCATCGCTGAATATGATTTTCTTCGCAAAATCGACATCAACTTGGTGGTTCTCTAACACCAACCAATCAACGAAGTCACGACGCTGTCTATGATCTGTTGGCTTCAATTCCTGGGTCAATTGGATCTTGTAGGCATGCAAATGCAGATCTTTAGTTAATATGCGCTGGGTGCTGCTGTAGGAAAGGTCCAACTGCTGGGAACGATGACGAATGGAGGTCGACGGATTGTCATGGACACTGGCACTCACTGGAGCGATATTTGTGAGTGACTGGCCACTACGAGGACGTACTGGTCTTTGGACATCCAACACTGACCCGGTTCTATTGAATTTCTCAATTAAGTTTTTAACCGCAGCACGAGTGGACGGTTATGGTTACCGAAGTCATTTCGCAGTGCGCGAATCGTGTTGGTTAAATGTTCTCCACTTCGAAAATAGGTTTTAACAATTAAAATACGTTCTTGAGTCGAATACCGCTCCATAGCAACAAATGTCAATACTTAACAATGACTAATTTCAAATATCAGCTGTTCATCTTTCACAAGAAAACACTACTGCCAACTTAAAATTGTAACCTCCAACTGAATCACCCTATATATGAAATGTGTATAGGACAAAAGTGATTATAAATAGTGCTACCGTACAACAAGCTTTAGTGTGTAGTTGACAGTATAACTATAAAAATATGAAATCCCCAGTACAACGTAAACTGTATATAAAACATGTATAATATAACCAGTATAAATAAATTAAAACAAATTTAAATTATTTACAGAATTAATATTGGGAATGTCTAAATAAAACACTGTATAGATATTTCAAATGAGAAAGATTTGTGTCTATATTAAATAATGCAAATATATATAAAGTATGTATAGTACAGTTGTTAATTGTTTATAAATACATTGTCTAATTTACATTAACTAAATTACAAGTAATACAACATGTGTATAATATAAAAAATATTAAAATGTATTATATTAAATATATATATATTATATATATATTTAAATAATTTTATTACGCAATATCCACCGTAATAATTTCAGCCTTCAAAGACATTAAACGTATTAAGGTGTCACGGAAGGTGAAACAGTGTACTTTGAGATGTGTTTCAATTAAAAATGTGTAGATTTTTGTGATCAAAATGAAATAATTGACGTCTGAAATGAAATCAAACGTCTGTAGACGTTTGTAGATAGTTTAAAACTTACTCTCCGTTCTAAAAGTAGACGTCACACGTAATACATGTCTTTTTATATATCAATAAACTACACCCAAGGGGTTTTAATTCGTGGTTCAAGTACATTAGGTTTTAGAGATCTGAACAACATATTAATGTCACAGGCAGTCACGAAGACTATATAGACAGTTTTGCCTTCAAACGAACTTCTGAAAAATATCACCATTCACAAAATATCACCATTCACAAAATATCACCATTCACAAAATATCACCATTCACAAAATATCACCATTCACAAAATATCACCATTCACAAAATATCACCATTCACAAAATGAAAACGAAAGCGTAAACAATACTGTTACGGCATTGCAGAACGTTCTACATGCTTCTCGGCTATCCCAGCAGAGCCCAGCTGTAATGTTGTGTGCGTACGTGACACTCAACATGCGAGGCAGTGTTACGTAATACGGAACGTTCTCGCACATTCGATAGTGTTGTTCGACAAGCTTCTCAACTAGCCCAACGGTGCGTATTTCTACCAAGGCCGCGCTGAGGTATCCTCTAGTGTTTTCAAATGCTTGTTAAGAACGCATATTATGGAACACTGCAGACTATAAATAGACCACATCTGCCGCTTAGTTTCAGTTTTATGTAGGGCGATTTACACAGTGCGTCTCAAGCGGTGTATTACTGAAAAGTGATTATAGTGCAGAAATCTTTATAGCTGAAATTATTATTTGTGTTGACAGATTAACTTGAATTATTGTATGAGCATAATCTTGTTGAATAACTTGTTGATTACAGACTTTTTAATCGTGATAATTAAAGCTGGTTTTTAGTGACTTCATTGGTGGCTTGTATTTTGTTTTCCACTGTACCATACGACGATCAGTGAGAACGTCGTAACAATATATATGATCATGAAACACATGCAGTTAGAACTTGGAGTGATAATTGACGAAGTTTATATGTATTTGCTAAGTAGCGAACATTTTCCTTTAAATTATAAAAAGTAAAGAGCTAAAAATAGCTCCTTTTAACTCGATGAGGAGTACGAGGAAGAGGTGGTGGAGGGGTAGGAGGAAGTGGTAGAGGGAGAGGCGGGGTAGACGAAGAAGAAGAAGTAGGAGGAGGAGGGAGAAAAAGAAGAAGAAGAAGAAGAAGAAGAAGAAGAAGAAGGAGAAGAATAATGAAACGACGAATGCGAGTCATTTGTATGTAATTATAAAGCCTTTGTTCACTGAGACTCCATTAATTAAATAATAAAAAAATCATTATTATTATTTTTAAAATTTTCTATACAGCATTTCACATTAAACACATGCTACATACATATGTTGTTTAGTTAAATTCCTTTCCCTTTTTTACTATTTGGGCAAATGTGCAAACGTAGTCCACACAAAGATCCAGACCGTTCTGCTTTGATTAATGTGTTATCATAGTGTGCAAGAATGGGATCATAATAAACCTTGTAATGGGTATCTAGTAATGTTACATCTGTGTAGCTGAAACAACTTTCTACCTTCTTGAAGCCCTAGCAACTGAGACATAATGAAACAGTTGGAATAACGTATGCAGATGTACCATATTGTAGGAGAAAAATGTTCAGCAAGAAATTACTGTTTAAGTAGGAAAAGTCGTAATATACTGAGTAGGCGGTGTAATGTTATAAAATTATTAACAAACACATCATCATCATCATCATCATCATCACGGCTTCATGTTCATACAGTTGTCATTTCATCAGTTCTTCACTTCTTAGACCTACGAGGGGCGGCTGATAAGTAATGCACAGTCATATATAACGCGAAAACAAAACAATGTACAGCACGACGCGTGGTGCCGTCTTGTAGCGACATTCTTGTGTTACAAACGTCCCAAATCTCGTTGACCAACTCCGGTCTCGTTTTCTGTCAGTCGCCGTTGTTATGGAGTCGAGTACGCCAGCTATGTCAACGCGTCTAAAACAACGTGCAGTGTTGAATTTTTAACTGCTGAAATAGTGAACGCCAGTGACATTCATCGTCGTCTTAAAGCCATTTGTGGTGATGAAACCGTTGATCGAAGTGCCGTGAGTTGGCGGGCAATAAAATTGCGTGCATCGGAAGCTGGTAAAGCGAATATTGAGGATGAACCTCACAGTGGTCGACCAGTTTATGTGTCTCATGAGAAACACCAAATGTCGGTGAATGAATTGATTCAAAATGACCGTCGCACCACACAACAACGTATCGCCACTCGGATAGGCGTATCGGAAGAACGAGTAGGACACACTATTGCAGAACTGGGCTACCGTAACATCTGTTCGCCGTGGGTGCCACGCACCGTTGGCAGAAATGTGTACCTGTAAATAGTGACTACGTGGAAATTGCGTGCATCGGAAGCTGGTAAAGCGAATATTGAGGATGAACCTCACAGTGGTCGACCAGTTTATGTGTCTGATGAGAAGCACCAAATGGAGGTGAATGAATTGATTCAAAACGACCGTCGCACCACACAACAACGTATCGCCACCCGGATAGGCATATCGAAAGAACGAGTAGGACACACTATTGCAGAACTGGGCTACCGTAACATCTGTTCGCCGTGGGTGCCACGCACCGTTGGGAGAAATGTGTAGCTGTAAATAGTGACTACGTGGAAAAATCAATATAAATTTTTGTCGTAAATAAAATGTACTTTTATTCCATTTGAGAGTTAAATGTATAAAGTGTATTTCATTTGAGAGTTACATGCGACTGTGCATTACGTATCAGCCTCCCCTCGCACTCATGCTTTTTATTCTTTTAGCGCATGCATATCAGTGAAATGTTTGTTTCTCTCTCACAAAATATAAGTCTGAAGGTTATGAGATGCGGTGATTAAAGCAGGTTGCAGAAACATCAAAATAAACTGTTAAAAATGAAAGGTTTATGTATAGTTACTGTAAGACAACAAAACCTCCAAATAAATATACATGTTAAATATAACAATAGCAAGTTTTTGTAACAATAAGAAATACAACAATAGCAAATATTTATAACAAGTTTTTGTAATTCTTAAGTAATTCATATTTTACTCGCATACCCGTAACACCGTTTACAAGCAAATTGGAGTTTTTGTGTGTAATCCCGATTTATGAGCAGAATCGTTAATCTAACCTAATCAGATGTTGTGGAAAGTTTGAAGCAGGGTTATTTGTCTTTGTGTATTAACTAATCTCGAGCGGTAGACAGTAGATTTTGTAAGAAGTCAAGTCTCGCAGACTAACAGTAAACAAAATTTATTAGGTACAGTTTCTGTCTTATCCGTCTGTTGTAATTGCAAGTATCATTTAGAGAACGCAAACATTAAGTTAGTAGTTTCAACTTAAATCTTCATAGCTTACACGATTTGTTTTAAAAATAAGTTATTTGTTAAGTTATGGAGCTTGAGTGAGAGGCGCTCATTTTTCACAGAACAATTTAAATGTATCAATGGTATAGCGCGAATACAGTCACTAAGGGAAATAGTGGCACACGCTACAATGAAAGATGGAGAGAGAGATCGGGCAGAATAGCGAAACCCACGTGAAGCTCTCATTCCGTTTAAACAAATCAGGGGTGTCCAGGGGGGGAGTGTCGTGACGCAGACTGCGTTGTCGAAATTTTTGGGAGTTGACAAAAAACTTTGGGAAGTCATGAAAAATTGTAACCACGGTGCAATAAAAAATTCAATGTTTATAAAATTTCATAGTTTCTTATGAAGAATAGGAGCAATCATAGAATTTATTGCAACACTTAGTTTTAGGAGGTATGAGCCGAGTTAAAATAATAAAAAACAGGCTCAGGTCTGCTGCAATGGGACCGCATGGCTTTCAAACCTTGTGGTTCTAGAATCAGAGAAACTATTATTAAAGTCGATTCTTAATGAGGAAATAATTGACGTCTTTTTTTTTTATCGTCATCGCAGAAGAAGAAGTTACTGTGCCGAATATAAGGCAAACCATTATTTCTCTCATTTCTTCTTTTTTACAGTACGCTTTGTTGATACTTTGGTGTGAAATATTGTCTTACACGTATTAATTTCATTAGATTTTTTAATTTATTTATTTGTTTAATTTAAAATGAGAATTTTTTTAAAAAATGTACTATTTTTAGGTTTAGCTTATTTGTAATAAAACGCTTATTAGAATGAATTTCTTTTTAATTTTTAATATGTATTTGTATTTCTTGGTGGGCGGGGTAGTCATCAAGTTTGTGTGGAGGGGGGGTGAGTCATCAAGTTTGGGCACCCCTGAATACACAGTATTGCGAGAGAAGGTAAAGCCGGAACAGGTAACAGTGCCTGATGACTAACTATACGTACATAAAAATACTTTAAGTTCAGCCTGAGCAGAGTAACGTGACAGTATTAGTAGAAATACTAAAATGCTGACACATTTGTTAACTACTAGTAACATCTCTTGTTACTTTTTGTTTGTGTTGCTCTTTTCATGTCATACTTATCGTGTTTATGATTAGGTTGAGTTTAAGGAACGTATTCACCGGTGGGCATGATTCGGACACTACTACGCGCTATTTAGTTTCCAGGTCAACTCGTCTTTTGGAAAATAAATGTTCAGATCAACTCTTACAGTAGACTGCTGTTGAAGAGCATGGCGCTGGCTTACTGATGAGCTTGCACGCCGTAAGGTTCAATCTTTTCCGTATCATCTCTGTGGAGTTTACGGTACCGCGGTATTAATGTCGAGTTGTTGACAACACCGTACTTGTGCGACGGTTGAACAGACTGAGTTAGTTTATTACAAGAACATGATCAATTTTTTTAGTGGCGATCACTAAGGAACGCCCATCCTGGACGTAGTGAAATATGTGTCACAGCTAAACTGGTAAATGGACTTAGCTGAGCCTCGATAATTAATAAAAAATAAGACAAAATTATAGATTCAACTATATAGGAGCAATAAAAAGTTAATATAAAAATCGATTGTTATGAAACTTGCTGTTTATTCCGTTACTGATTAAAACAAAAAGACAATATAGCCTTCTGTACATTACTATGTAAGTTAAAAAAAGTAGAAGAAGAATAATAAGAAGAATGACGAGGAGATGATGGTGGAGGAGGAGGAGGAGGAGTTTGAGGGGGAGGGGAGGAGACGAAGAAGAAGAAGAAGAAAAAGGAGAAGAAGAAGGAGAAGAAGAAGAAGAAGAAGAAGAAGAAGAAGAAGAAGAAGAAGAAGAAGAAGAAGAAAACGACGAAGGCGAAGAATTAGTCATTCATAACTAGTTCTAAAGCCTTTTGTTCGCTTAGTCTTCGTTACTTGTATAATAGAGAATTTGTTATTATTTTATCATTACTACTAAAGTCAATAAGAGTTAAACTTAATAGTTAATATTGTATTAACTATAAAAATGGAGGATACATATAAATCAGTTTGCTTATAGCACTGTTCGTATGTAAGTGAACACAGAATATTTACACATAAAAATTCTATAGTTATAAGAAAAATCACTATAAAGAAAATGACTGAATATAAAAATTTCTTATACAAAAATCAGGTTTCTGAGTGTGGGGTTTCGTTTGAGCTGACAGCCCACACGTTACGAGTAATAAGCTCCGTTACTGTAATTATCTACACTGAGTGGTGTCGCCTCTGCGAGATGGTGATATATTATAATGATCATAGAAAGAAAGTATGTTTTTCGCACCTTGATGTTCAAAAATTGTCCAACTCTGTAACTCGAATAAAAATAAAAAGAACAATGCTTTAAGGAGAAAGAAAACTAATTTCAGAAAACGTTTACGGGGTCTCGAAGAGCGGCAGGCGTGCCTTAGAAGTAGTCAGGCACAAACAAATTGACACGTCGACAATTGATTTCTTTTCCAGTGTTTTTGTGTTTGGTTGTAAAAAACTAACATCTTACAGAGTGTTCAGTGAGCCATATGAACAGACTGTTTAACGAGCTCACTAGCGACATTGTTTTCTTTTTATTCAAATATCAAACGTGAAAACAATTATTTGTACTCTACATTTCTCGTCAATTATTTTACATTACAACATTACCGAGAATGACAATTTCATGTTTCATTCGTTTGTCATTGATGAAAGTAAAAACTATACGAAGTCGACAACATTCACAAACGAAACGTTTTTCTTTGTTTTTTATTGTTTATGGCGAAGCAAAATTACGATAAGTACAGACTGTTAACGTGGAGCATAATAGATCGGTAAGTTGTCGAATAATAATGTGATGTGAACAGCTCGCACCTGGTGCGAGTTACCGATTGACTTAACTGGTGCGTTGACCGGTCCGTACGGTCCGTACGGGCAGTGTAAACGCTATTCACAAAAAGGAGAGCCCTAAATTTAAAACGTTGTAATTTTTACAGTATTTAAGTTAAACATTAAATACTGCTCTGTAATCATCGCTAATTTTTTTCTCTTGACTGTTTGGTTTCATTTTTTTGCTTTTCTTGCTGATTTACGGCAGCGGGAAATGTGTCAAAAGCCAGTGCTCTATTACCTCCCTAATCGCAAGCATTGGTTTTATCTAACTGCTAAAAAAAATTGGTATGGAGAACCATACATGACTTCCATGTTCTAAGATTTATATTTAAAATCATTTACTTGAAATCGGTTCGATAATATCTAAAAGAATATTCCCACCCTAAAACTATTTTCACTATTTATGGATATTTTTGTTATTATGGGGTAGTCGTTTAATATAATTTTAATTTTGAGTCACTTCATGTACAAAAATTAGGTACTTACTCTTGTTAAAACACAAAACAATGCAGGTAAACTACCCCTCCCCCTTAACCTAACAACTCCATTTTTTATATTTCACTTTCATTGAGTAATAGTTTTATTATATGTAATTAATAAGGTATCTTATCCTTCAAAATGAAGTACTTTATTCGACATAAAAAAGGTGTTTTCAAAAAATTACCCTCTCCCCTTTGACTACCCTTTTTATTTATAGATATTTCATCGACCTCTCTACAGTGGAATATAATGACCTTCTTTTTAGGATATTTTATTTATCAAAATTAAGTACTTTAGTCTTGTTAAAAAGTAAACTGTTACAGGTAAACTACCCCTTCCCTTTAACCGATCTTCACCAAAATCAACAGACCTTGAGCCCTCTCCAACTCAAGTTTTACTAAAATCGGTTGATGTGTTTTGTGAATTACCACAAAAATTATTGTGAAACATACCCCAATTAGTTAGACAGACAGACAGATAAATGGCACAAAGTTAAGTTAAATCCTAAGATCTAGCCTCCTTGATCAAAAATTATAATTTTATTGCCTGACAACAAATTATTTTATTTTTATCAATTGTTTATTTTATTTTTTACCATTATTTGAAAAAGTTTAAATGAATTCTGTTTGAATTTGCGGCAGTTATCGTTTGCCATAGAAAAAAAATCTACACACAGACAAACAGACACACCCAGAGACACTTTCCGAAAAATGAATTTTCTATAATTAGTAAAATAGTTTACCTTTTTCTTGTCTGTCTGGTGGCCTTTTCTCTATATTTCAATCGACGCGTTTCAGGGCATATGCCCCATCATCAGGATATCCCTTGTTAAAGGTCGTCGATGGTTAAAATATTAAAAACACTGCACACACAATTCTACACACAACAATAAATATAATACAAACATAAAAACACATAAAATACCCAGATTTTAAACACACACGATATCGGTGGTGCGCACCACGACATGCTATAGTCGACTGCCAAAATGAATTTTCTTCATGTTTTGAGGGTAGTAGGATCAGACTCATCCGTTATCTCGAACATGATTTTTTTCGCCATACATCACCATACTTCCGTTTCCTTACGGAACATGGAAGTGAAAAGTAAAGGTAGGAAACAATTTTACTATAAAAGAGGTATGTACATCATAATACACATTGCGTAAAATTTTTGTAATGTTGTATTTTGTCTGTTCAAAGTTATTAATTTTTACTTCTATCTTCCGTAAGGAAATAGAAGTATAGTGATCCCGAAAAAAATCGTGTTCGAGATAACGGCTGATTCTGATTGTACTACCCTCAAAACACGAAGAAAAGTCATTTTCCGAAACGTGTATGTGCGCGCGCGTCTGTGTCTGTATGTCTGTGTGTCTGTTTGTGTGTCTGTGTGTTGAATTTTTTCTATGGCGAAGGATAACTGCCGCAAAATTCAAGCAGAATCAAATAATTTTTTGCGTATGTGCCCAACTTGTAGAGGACTCAAGAGTTATTGATTTTGGTGAAGATCGGTTAAGGCGGAGGGTCAGTTTAACTGCAACGTTTTACGTTTTACCAAGAGTAAAGTACTTACAAATTTTAAACTTTTTCAACCAGTGGCAATTGTTAAAAATAAAATTATTTTGTTGCCAGGCAACCAGCATAGGAGGTTAGGAGGGAGAGGTAGTTTACCTGCATTCTTTTGTGTATTAACAAGAGTAAAGTACTTAATTTTAATAAATAAGTGCCTCGAAAATAGGGTCATACTAATCCACTGTAAAAGGGTAAATGAGATAATATAAATGGAGTGGGTGGTTGAAGAAGGAGGGGTTTTATTTTTTAAATTGCTGTGCCTATATCAAGTGAAGTACGAATATTTAATTTTGAAGGATAAGATACCTTAGAAATTACATATTATAAAATATTACTCTATGAAAGTGTAAATATCATTAATGGCGGGGATCGGTTGAGGAGGAGGGATGATTATTATCTGCGTAGTTCAGTTTCTTAGATAAAGTGACTTGAAAATAACATTTTATTAAACGACTACCCCATAATAACACAAATATATATAAATAGTATAATTAGTTTGAGGGTGGGGGATACTTTTTAAATCAGAATTTGCGACCGCTTGTACAGTCGATTCTATACTGGGGGCATTTCTTCTCGCGTCAGACAGGTCGTACAACATCGGGAGTTTGGAGAGTAACATATTCTCTACATTTAACTGCTGTATATAAGATAAACTCCCTAAAAATATTTCACAACCGTGACCCGTGTACAGGATGCATGTGACCCGTGTACAGGATGCACGTGACCCGTGTACAGGATGCACGTGACCCGTGTACAGGATTCACGTGACCCGTGTACAGGATGCACGTGACCCGTGTACAGGATGCACGTGATTTCAATTTTTCTTAATTTAAACGTTTTGATGACAGTGTGAGTGTGAAGGTCGGTAGATGCTACACGTGTTCTGAAACGCGTCAACAGAGTTACGTGACGGATAAAATAGTTAAAATATAGTAATCTCCCGTTATAACGGACTAATGGGGGCTCTGAGGTGTCCGTTATATTGCAACGGTATGTAACATGTAGGCCTTACAATATGTATACGACTCCTTTAAACTACGTGGATAAAAATAGAAACTATTTTACTGTATTAATAAATAACAGTTGTAGCTTATACAAAATACAGTATACGTAATTGTAATAAAAACTTAGTCCGTTGCAAAGAACAGTTTATGTTTTATACAAAATGTATATTACGTACACCCCACCCGTCACATTTGCCAAACACTGAAGAGCTCTTTTTTCTACCTCATGTATAATTGCCTCCAGTTTATCATACAAAGAAAGAATTTTACTATTTCCTTTCTGGCCTGCAGTAGGCTTACTTAAAACGAGATAGCAAATTCGTAAAAATTGTTCTGTAACGAGAAAAAAGTATAAAAACTGGGAACTCAGCAGTCAGCACAAGCCAAAGAGGACAGTACCCTATGGCCTGTTTATCTTTGATTTTTCAACAATCCATCTTTCAACAATCCGTTATAAGCGGGGTTTATTTTGACAGGGTTCTTTATTACTGCAATAAATAATTTAGAGCCTTTATATGAGTATACAAAATGATTGTTAGGTTTAAGTGTGACCAGCCCAACCGATGCAACCAGAATAGCAACCTCTAAGGCGCGCCTCGTGCCAAATAATCCTGCAACTGTGGAAACATTTGATCCGACGGTAAGCTGTAGTGACTACTTTAACTTGTACGTCGCCATCAATAATCCTACAACTGTGGAAACATTTGATCCGACGGTAAGCTGTAGTGACTTCTTTAACTTGTACGTCGCCATCAATAATCCTACAACTGTGGAAACATTTGATCCGACGGTAAGCTGTAGTGACTTCTTTAACTTGTACGTCGCCATCAATAATCCTGCAACTGTGGAAACATTTGATCCGACGGTAAGCTGTAAGTGTTCTCTAACTTGTACGCTACCGGGTTACCTGAAAGCTTACTTTATTGTTTGAGAAAATCTAATTACTTTAACTTATGTTATTGTGTCTCAGAGAGTTGGTATTTTGAACAACCTCTTATTACGCACTGTTGAAAGGTACTTAATAAAATAAATTACGTTTATCTTGAATTAAGAAATTGTATTCCAAGAATTGTGTTACAACAACACAACAATAACAACAATAACTTACTCAATACAAAAAATACTCATTACATTGACTAAAATAAATTGGCAATTGCTAAAGAAATATATATATTAACGAAGATTATATTATACTTTCAGAACTGGAACACTATGAAAGCTCTGGAATTTTTCCATAAACGTAACGTTGTTTATATTTTTAACACGCTATGGGATTATATTTTTACAATTGGAACTGTGCCAGAATAGATAAGACTTTGTGGTTTAGAGTGGGTCATAAAAAAGTTTTATTCGAAACATTTGGAATGCAATAGGATAAGTGATACCGTCACTCTCTCGTAGTGTCCATTAGGGAAACTGCATATGACTCCCTATGCGGGTTTGGAAAGCCAGTTTCTCCCAAAATACTAAACCTCCTGTCGAAAGTCGTTTCCTGACGAAGGAGGGAAAATCATTTCTACGCATAGTCCAAATAGGGTACCAAGCGTTGCACAATGTTTTTCGTACCAGGTTGTTGAGTTATAATTACGGTGACCATATTTTCACAATTGACACCAGTTGTGTTGGGGGGCGGGTTAGGTTAGGTATGAAGCATTTCTCGAAACAAGGTTGAAAGTATATATTTTCTTAGTGGAGGTTATATTTGAGTTAATTATTAACAAAGTGATTTGAAATTTGGTACGAATGTTCAGGTATATTAGTGCTATAAATGTATACAATTTCATTCATTTATATTGTAACGAGAACCGTATCGAATCGCCTAGAACAGCCGAGAGATTCCACCAGTCCCCCCGCCTAGTGTGGCAAATGTTGTCTCAGTCAAGGCCGCGTAAAAGTATGTTCCAGATTCTTCAAGAGCACACTTGAAATACGCATTAGCGTCAGCAATAATATTGAGGATGGAAAGTTTCTAGAAGCCGTGCGCGACCTATAAAAAGCCATATCTGCCGGCTTGTCAGTCAGTTACGTGAGCGATTTTTCTTAGGGCGGATCCTTAGCGTTTGTAGAAGTATTGTAGCAAAGTGTTGTTGTGTTATAATTAGTGCGGAATTCTTTATAGTTGTCATTGTTGTACTTGAAATGTAAGAGACTATCTTGTTCATTACAAATTATTAATTGTGATAATTAAAGCTGGTGGTTAGTGGTTTCACTGGTGTCTTGCATTTTGTTTTCCACTGTACCATAGTGAGACCGTCGTAACAATATTTTAAAAAGACTAAATTTGTGTTAAAAGCGTTTGTGACAAATTTAACACAGCTTTCAAATGTGACAAATGTGTTAAGAGCTTTTCAATTGAAGTTCAATGAAATACATTATTTCGGTGATGTCACTTAGACGACCGCAGTTAAACAACAATAAACTCCATACTGTTGTGAAATTAGTCCTGTTCCAACTGGATCACGATCGAGCACAGCGACACTGCGCTGACAAATTACTCGCGGTTGATTACACAAGACCTAATACGCAGATGTGATTTGCTCTGCCTTTGCTTGGTGTCGCATATTGCATAATGATCGCGGAGACTTGTTACGAATCCATGAACTACCGAATTACAAGCTTCTATCAGTGGCAAAGTTACATGGGGGCAATTGAGGCAATGCCTACCCTAAAAAATTCTGTAGAATAAAAATTATAAATACGTATGAACTACATAACGTAAAGATTATACATTGTTACCGCGACTGTCGAATTTATTAAGCCGAAACGTGCTTTACTGAGCGACCGCTAGATGGTGACAGGTGAGATTCGGCATAGCTCGTTTAAAGCGAATGAGGCAACCGGAACTTGCCTCAGAATTTTTTGTATACATCGTATGTAAGCAATGTGCGGGTTTGATAGGGAAGTGAAGGGAGGGGGGATTGTAAGTGTCCCTGTTATTCCGCTGAACTAACAGATGATCAAGATTGTTATTTGAATTATTTGTAACATTAAACATATATACATAGAAACTAATCAAGTTTAAAAATTTGAAGTTCAATCAGTTGTATTATTGTGTATGACTAATACAAGGATTGTTCAATAGAAACACGTATAGAGCTGTAAAGCATTTTTTGTTCAACGATTTTAAAAGAAGTCTCCATTAACGTTAAGGCATGAGTCCCACTGTTGCACTAATCTGTAGATTCCCTACCAGTAAAATTTTTACGGCTGTTTGTGGAACCATTCGCTTACAGCAAACGCTACCTCAGCGTCCGATTTGAACCACCGTCCTTTTACAGATTCCTTAAAAAAAATTTAAGATAAGATTTTTGCCTACCCATTCATTAACTACTAGCTTCGCCACTGGCTTCTATTGTAGTATATTAATCAGTGGGGGCTGGTGGTTCCTAATTTTGGTGGTTGCAGTAGTTGTTTGAGTGGATGGGAAAGGGATAAAGACATTAAACTATCATAATCACAGTTATACAAAATTATCACTATAATTTTATAACCTCAAACAACGGAAAACGTTTGAAGTGAGTCACTAAACCTGACACAATTTATAAATCAGGAATGCTGTGCTGATTTCATGACACAACTAAGTTGCGCTACAACGTTACTAGCGGCACGTTGCAGAAACTTTGCAACCACCGAGCTTACATTGGAAAGATAGGGCAATTGTGAAGAGTAGCGCATGTCCTTTCATATGTTTGTGTAGTAAGCTCTGCCATTTACTATTCAAGTTGGAACCGGCCTACAACCACCAGCCTGCGCGCCACATTTGAATTGTAGGCGAACATTGCCGCGTAGAATCTAATACGCTCTCCATGGAAATTTTTGACAGTTTTAGCTGCTTAATGTTTTCGCATACTATTTTATAGTTTAGTTATTCTATATTGGTGGTTGTACAACGCTGCAACCATAACACCAGCCGCCACTGATATTAATTGTTAATAACCTAAAGATACCATACATATGATTTATAATAAAGTTTTAAGTACTCACAATCTTAATTTCGATCGAATTTCTGTCATAGACCATCGTCAGGACATATACACTGTGCACTCGCGGTCACGATATTGTGAAACAGTTACTATTTACAAAAAACGAATTCGTAAACATTTATTAATGATCGTGAAACGTATGTGTGTCAAACGTTTCTAGAGAACTCTCCGAGAACTGTCCGAAGTTTCACGATCATTAATCAGTGTTTACGAATTCGTCGTTTTTTGTAAATAGTAACTGTTTCACAATATTGTGACCGCGAGTGCACAGTGTATAAGTCCTGACGATGGTCAATGACTGAAATAGTTCGAAGTTAAGAATGTGAGTAATTAAAACTTTGTTATAAATCTTATGTATGGTATCTTTAGGTTATGGTATCATGTCCAGTGCAATGTTAGTGTGCGCGTGCGCGTGTGATTCACATTTTATTGAATAACTTCATTAATAATTAACATTTCTTTATGAAATTGGACAGACTATGCACCGTATTGAAGACTACGTTTCAGTACTGGAAACTATAATTTTAAGATGGTTTTTTTAATGAAATTAATTCTTCTTTTAACTCGTTACCTGCAAGAGGGTAATACAAATTGTAGATTAAATCTAGACAGGCCTTTGCAGACTTGGACATAGTTTTAACTTGAAGTCAGTCTATCATGGTGAAAATCTATGACGTATCTAAGATTTCAACCAATCAGAAGTTCTAAACATTATTTGAGTCGGTCCTTTGCAGTGTACACATCGGGCAGTTCGCTTCGAGGTCTCGTCGTAGAGGCTCGTACTGAGTGTCGCGAGTTTTTCGTGTCAGATAGCCTACAATAACCTACAATACACCACAGTAGAAGATTGAGATTATAGGTACCCTTAATAAGAAT
Source organism: Magicicada septendecula (assembly GCA_034769895.1). Classification (NCBI taxonomy): domain Eukaryota; kingdom Metazoa; phylum Arthropoda; class Insecta; order Hemiptera; family Cicadidae; genus Magicicada; species Magicicada septendecula. The sequence continues at coordinate 15,916,403 of CM068370.1, forward strand.
CAGTGTGTGTATATTATAAATACATCACATTATCATTAGCTACACAAATTACGTAAATACACTCGTTGCTGACGGGGTAATTACATTGCAATAATAAAGCAATAAGACGTGCAGCGTGATAAAAACATTATTTGAGGCAATTTGCTGTGTGTGTGTGTGAACATGCAAGAGAACTTGATGTTCAATTAAAAAAAAACTTAATTGTGCTGGGTCAGTAGTATGAGACACGATGTGGACGCCTTATACTGAACGGTTAAAAATGAATATTTTTTGTGTTTTCAATCTGACAATCTACGTTTCTCTTAACTGTGATTTCCACCTCATTTTCAATGTAGTATGCACTGCTACTGTAATATTTTGTGGTTATTGTATGATTGCGTGCTCTATAATTGTTATATTTCTAAAGAAATTGGGATTTTGTAATTTTTTACATTATTGAAAGATCGGTATGGATATAACCATACATGACTTCCATGTTCTAAGATTTATGTTTAAAATCATTTTTGAAATGAAATATATATGAAATATTCGAAATGAAGTAGTAGTATTCATAGAAACTACGTCTTTCTACTTTCTTCTTCAGCCGTAACCACAGTACTGTGGTCGCTAACGTATACCACCTCACGTTGGCGCACTCGATTTTCTGTGATGATGGCAGTCGATGACACTGCCGAGACGTCTGGCTTTGCAGAAAACATTGGACCACTGTCAAACAGCCCGGGAAGGAATTTTAACAACAAACTACCTACTTCCTTGTTGCCGATAACGTAGTACAAATGACATATAAATAAAAATTACCCCTCCGCCTTCAACTATCATTTTCATTTATAGAAAATTATCCCCACCCCTTTCAACTAGCCTTTTCATTTATAGATATTTCATCTACGTTTCTACAGTGGATTATTATGATCTTCTTTTCAGGATACTTTATTTATCAAAATTAAGTACTTTACTCTTGTTAAAACATAAAACGTTGCAGATAAACTACCCTTTCCCCGTAACCGATCTTCACCAAAAACAGTAGGCCTTGAGTCCTCTACACTTCAGGAACGGATGCAAACAATTATTTGATTCTGTTGGAATGTACGGCAGTTATCGTTTGCTACAGAAAAAATTCTACACACAGACACACACACATTTCGAAAAATGACTTTTCTTCATGTTTTGAGGGTAGTACAATCAGAATCAGCCGTTACCTCGAACTCGATTTTTTCGGCATCACCATACTTCCATTTCCTTATGGAACATGAAAGTAAAATTATCCCCTCCCCTTCAAGTATCATTATCATTTATAGAAAATTACTCCCTCCCTCTTCAACTAACCTTTTCATTAATAGATATTTCATTTACCTTTTGTAAAGTGGATTATTATGACCTTCTTTTCAGGATATATTATTTATCAAAGTTAAGTACTTTACTCTTATTAAAACGTAAAACGTTGCAGGTAAACTACCCTTCCCCCTTAACCGATCTTCACCAGAACCAATAGGCCTTCAGTCCTCTACAACTCGGGCACGTATGCAATAAATTATTTGATTCTGTTTGAATTTGGGGCAGTTATCGTTCGCCATAGAAAAAATTTAACACAGGCGCGCGCGCGCGCGCGCACACACACACACACACACATTTCAGAAAATGACTTTTCTTCATCTTTTGAGGGTAGTACAATCAGAATCAGCTCTTATCTCAAACAGGATTTTTTCGCGATCACCATACTTCCATTTCATTATGGAACATGGAAGTAAAAATTATCTAATATCAAAAGTTACGCAATAATAAATGTACTTCGCTCAACTGTATATCAGCGAGTTCTGTAGCTAATTGCGAAAATTTTCACGAGCGTGCAATACAAACCAAATATTTTTACAAATAATCATTTTGTGGTGGAAGTAATATGCTGAGTAGTATCCTAAATTTAAAATGTTTGCAGAAATAAAACCGAGGAAATACAATCAAACTTATTGGCGAGGCGAAATTGAGTCAGACTATGTATAGTCCGGAAAGACTGACAATGGAGGGAGTATGTTATTGTATTGTTGACATAGGGGTAAACGAAATTGAACACCTCGGGTGTCGCATTGACGGCTCCCCGAGCTGCACGCACGCACAATTCTTAAGACAAATCCAGTACACAAGAAACATGTGAAATTTTAAGAAATTTGACCATTTAAAACTTATTGTGAAATTTTACTTTAAAAAATTTTAAAGTTACATCATAATGTTACATGTCATCGTAACGGAGAAAAGATGTGAGTTAGAGAATATTATTTAATTTATTGTTTATGTTACTACAATACAATAATTATTAATTATACATGTGTCAAAAGTTGCCCGCCAATTCTGGGTACACAATAATTAATCGTTTTCAGATTAATACCGCATAGGCTATGCAGACCTAGTAAGATTCCTTATTCCTTTTAAATAAATTAACTTTTAATACAGATATATCAAACTTTTACATATACTTTGTATTTATACTTTTTTTTACATTGAATGTACTTATGCTTACACCATGTCAATTGAATTGTGCTATGGCGGTCTCACGAATCGTCGTACGGTACAGTGGAAACAAAACACAGACACCAATGAAGTCATTAATTCTTCTTCTTCTATGGCGTCACAGTTCGGAGTCGAACCTTAGCCTCCATAATTATCCGCGTTAAGGGGAAGGTATAGTTTACCTGCAACGTTTTATGTTTTAACAAGAGTAAAGTACTTAATTTTGATAAATAAAGTATCCTGAAAAGAAGATCATAATAATCCACTGTAGAATTGTAGAAAAATATCTATAAATAAAAAGGGTAGTTTACGGGGGAGGGGTAATTTTCTGTAAATGAAAAAGATAGTTGAAGGGGTAGGGAATAATTTGTTATATGTGTAATACGTTATCGGCAACAAAGAAGTAGTTTGTTGTTAAAATTCCTTCCCGGGCAGTTTGTCCATGGTCAAACGTTTTCTGCAAAACCAGACGTTTCGGCAGTGCCATCGACTGCCATCATCAGTGAAAATCGAGTGTGCTAACGTGAGGTGGTATACGTTAGTGACCACAGTACTGTGGTTAAGGCTGAAGAAAGAAGTAGATATAAGTAGTTTCTATGGAAATATTTCATTTCTAAAGTGATTTTAAATATAAATCATAGAACATGGAAGTCGTGTATGGTTCTCCATACCAATATTTATATTACGTTTCTAAAAATTTATTAGATAGATTTTATTGGGAATTGCGCACTTTGCTTTTTCTCATGTTTTATCAAACGGAGATTTTACTGCTGTTATTTGTTCTACAGAACGTCTCTTTAGACAAAGTAATAAACGAGAAATCAATTTAGCACAGCTGGCGGCAACTCAGGTACCAAGTGTTCGTAATGCGAGAGTCTTCATGAATTATGACTCCATCGATTCTGGAATATTATATTTATAGGAGTTTTTTCTTAAATTTATTAGTCCTTCAGCAAATCAGCCGTAACATGTAGGTCGGTCGATTCATGACCAAGAATCGCTGTGATGAAACATCCTTGTGTAGATAGCGGTCTTTAGTTTGGTACAATTAAACCGAAACCAGAGACAGCACAACGATAAAACATTTTACCATACTTTTATTTAAATCTCACATGTTTCTCAGTAGTCCAGTAAAATAAAGTATGTGAGAGGCCATAAATGCCAATAAACAAAATTATAATGACAAACAGAATTTACACTGTTGCACACCACTATAGAAGAATTATTCCGATTAGCGCTTTCAAGCTTCACAGCTCATCATCAGATCTGATGATGAGCTGTGAAGCTTGAAAGCGCTAATCGGAATAATTTCACTATAGTGATGTGCAACAGTGTTAATTCTGTTTGTGATTATAACCTCTAACACAACTTTATTCATTCAAAATTATAATGTTTGTATATCAGTTACACGATAAGTAATTAGCAAATCTGTAATGTATGTAACGTAATTTTGTAATAATTTTTAGATGGCACTACTGTGAAGAGAATTTTTCTGCAAGCGGTTGTAACCGGTATCGCGTATAAGTTATAATTAACTTGAATAATCAAAATAGGCAGACAAATAAAATTCACTTTTATTAAATAAAAAATAACTTTTGTAAGTCGTTGAACTTCCATACTGTGCAGTTTTGAACAAAACTATTAAGGTGGTTGTAGAAATATCCCTTGCAGAAAAATCAAACACTTAATTGGGCAATACTTTACCCTTAAGTAAGATATTATGTGCATACCTGAAGATACATGTTTCTCTTTTTTATAACAGATCTTGTTTTCCAACGGTACTCGTTATATATATATTGCAACAGAACACAGGATGATAAGATATGCTGTTTATATCAGAGTACATGAATGACGAGCATATTCTTGTTTAAATTTGTTTTGTGTAATATTTTGTCTTTTAGTCATAAGTTTTGTATTTAAAAAATGATAAGCATGTAGGTTACACCAAACTCTTCATAAAAAGATGTACTATATTGTCATGTATTTTTTGTATGAATTGCTGTGCGTGTGCGGGTGTGATAATCTGTGATCGCTATAGTGGCAGTGGTAGTTAACCGATTTACATGAAAATTTGACAAGGAATTATTTAAGTAAATAGCTTCGATTTGTGTATACTCCGAGGTTCGTAACTATTTTAGAAATATGGTTTTTTAAGTAAAGAAAAACTCAAGTATAACTCTTATCAATGATAGGGTAATAAAAATTGTAGATAATTTCCATGTAGGACTACGCTAAATTATACAAAGTTTTCCATGAAATTTGTGTATCTGGTTGTTCCATCAATCATGTGACTTGGGCTTGGCCTATCAAATTACACCAAATTCAGTGAGATTCATACGTTGCAGAGCTAGGATGGACACAGTCTGTCTGTCGACGTTGCTAGGGAAAGTTGTGCCCGGGTAAGAGAGTTGTTCTCTTACAAACGTAGAAATATCTTATATAAAATAAACCATAAACCTTAAAATTCTTAACGAAGTTTTGCGGTAAGAACCAAGAAGGAATAGAGGAATATCTTATATAAAATAAACCATAAACCTTGAAATTCTTAACGAAGTTTTGCGGTAAGAACCAAGAGGGTAAATAATTAAATAAAATTTAAAATATAATACAGTGCTGTTTCGTGTAAGTTAAGATATCCGCTTAGGGAACTTAAAGACACTACAAGATATCGTGGAAGGTGTACATTAAACGCACCGCATTAGTAAATATCCAGATAAATCCTGAGATTAAGAATTTATAAAATATAAATTAATAATAAACTGAATGAATGACATTTATAATCATTGTGAGTGAACAATTTGTCAAGAAACTAATCAATGTTAGCAGTCAAACATAACTACGAGACTCTGTGAAATATCGCCGCTGGAGCCGCTTGCTGTAGAAGAGGACGACGAGACGAAGAGGACGCCAGGATGAAGAGGACACCAGGAAGGAGTGACATTGAAGAAGAGGACGCCAGGACGGGACCGACGAGACGAGAGGAGGACGTTGCAGCAAACAAGTAAAATCGATTTATATTATCGAACATTACAAACAATTAAATATATTATCAATACATGACAATTTAAAATACATTATACATCTTTAAAAACAATATTTGTGTATAATAAATAATTTTTCATCTCCTCATGAAGTATGAAGTAAAAACTAGGTAAATGTAATTGCCATGTGCACAGCTACAACTGGACATTGTTATGTACCCACTGGACACAACACTGACGTTTGTGGTGGCTGGAGAGGCGCGTGAACTTGACCACTCAGTCAGTAACGACGTGCGATTGGAACGCAAATAACCGTTAACCACGTCGATTGGATGGAAGGCTTTACCCAGTTGTATCCATTAATTACATTACTGTACGGTCAACACTTACGAACTGATGATGAACTTCATCGACATTACACTGCGTCCAGGGTCGGATTAGAAGCGGGTGTGCCCTATGCTGCCATTAGACTGGTGCCCCCTCGATTCAAAATTCAATCTTTTATCCATTATTTACACTGATAAATGGCATACACAGTTTCGAAAGTTAACAATTATTTTATTAAACTCTCAAATTACAACAAATATTTAGCTGAATAGTGATTACAATGAGCAAAGTAGTACTTAAGCTTAGAACATACTAATCGATCCATTTTTCCTTGATTTGCCTTAACGAAATCTTGTATAATTTATTCTGAATCGACCGCTTCAAGTATCTCGCTTTCAGTATTCAACCTTGCTAACGAAGATAATCTCTCATCTCCTATAGTTGAACTCAACATATCTCTAATGAGTTATAATACAGAAAATGAACTTCCAGATTTGCAGTTAGCTATTGAAATCATAAAAAGTAGACGATAAGCAATGTATATATTGTAACGTACTACTTAGGCATCCTCGTTTTCGTTTAAGCCCCACGTTGTTAGCGTCAATCTTGTAACGTCCTACTTAATTGAGGTGTTTAGCGAAACGTACACCTTTAGTCAAGCCCCAAATGTTGGGTTCGCCAAACTTGTAACGTTCCCCGTGAGGTACAGTAGAGTTAATTTATATGCCTCACGCAGTATGCGTCACTTCTGAATTATACTAACTGACGTTTTAAAAAGTATAAATAAAGGATTTTGTTATTTTGTTTTACTCAATCTGAAGAGAAATCGAGAGTGTGTGATTTGGGGTCAAGGAGGGAAGTTGTTCAGCCTTATGCAGAAGAGAGAGTAAGTATCATTATTTACACTCAGTTTAGACGATTTCTTCTGTTTGTTGTGCTGAAATTTATTACAACTACCCACTACAATAAATTATAACACTTTATTATTCAAGATTAATTTTCAATAATATTACTTTATTTATTATTGACCTTTGTCTCCTGCCACCAAAATATAGGTATCACAATTAATCTTATCTTCAATAAAACATCATCTCGACTTTACAGAGTAAACATAGAATTGTCTAAGGAGCAAAACATATATGGTGTTATTTAACCAATTTTTACGAGAAAAAAAACATCAATTAATATATAATTCTTAATAATTCCCCAGGGTTCAGGGTAAGTTCTTTTTGTTACGAGAGTGTCAGAAATGGATAATTACTACGCTTTACAAATACCGAAAAATTATTAAATAATTTTGTTTATTTTTCATGTAGTATGTAGTTCCAGGAATTTCCGTAAGAGAGCAGCGTGTATTTGTTTACTTTAAAAAACATGATCAAATAATTATTTTTTGTTCTATATCACCGTTCAGAATGAGGTTTCTTGTTGAATTATTACGAAAAAATGTTTATATTACCTCGCTCCGTATTGTTCTTACTGGATTGAAGCTTTTTTCTGTGGTGAGGTCCGTCTTGCGTTATATTTTCCTTACCGTCTGGAGTATTTTCCAATTGTCAACGAGAACTAGGCCGAAACCATGATGGATCCTCAGAAGGTTTTCATTCACTGTCTATTAATGAATATAACCATTTAATTTGGATTAATTAGGTATAATTAGATAGTGGTCATGCTGTTTGTTAATCTTGCGTTAATTTCAACTCCTCCAACGTTCCAAAAAAGGTTATTTTTTATAATTGTAGTCGCATCGTTTCTTCAACTCTACAGTTTTTTTGTTCCAAATTTTTTCTTAACAATACTTGTTATTTTTCCATCACTCTTAGTAACACATAGTATTTTTATTATGCAGGTATTTTGTAATTATTACAAGTTTATATTTTATTTATGGAAAAATAATTCCTTTCCATTCCGGTTTCTTTACTAATTTAGTTTACATAATAAGTTTTGGTTAATTTTCTTATGACATTGTATATAAGTATTTTATCATTTTATTATCTTTAAATAAATTTATATATTATTTATTTAGTCTCGAATAGTATTCCTACACGGCACTACTTCCTGTTGCCATTTCCCTCATAGTATTATTTTAATTTTTTATTATCTTTTGGTAATTAAATTTTTATATCTTTTAAAACTAACCCTGGGTTTTCTTATAATCTAACACAATTATTTGAAAAAATATAATATTAACTTGGGTATAACAATTAGTTGTTCATACAATATAAATAATACAATAAACAAAATAAACTACAAGATCAGTTAGTATTATAGCATACTTTCATAGTTTTATAATTTCCCCACACATAACACAGTTTGGTAATACTTTACTTTCACTTTTATTTTTCACCTCAATGGGTACACTAGAACTCACTTTGCACTGTATACCACTCGAATTGTTTATCATATTGAGTGATATAATTTAATTTTGAGAGAGCCATAGGTTACCCATTTCTGACATTGATGTTATTATGATTTAGTTTATTGGGACAGGGTTATGTAACGTTACAATATTTAGAAATACATCAGTCATTTTACAGTCAATAATCCAGTTTAACACTTTGAGCGGACAAACTGTAGTATCATGGAATCTATCATCTTCATTCGAACGATTTAAAAACAAAACCTTTTTCTTGAAATTTTTCTCGTGGCACAAAGTACTTCAATTCTATTAGAAGATCGTTATTCAAATCGTTCGAGTAAACTTTTATAAGAGCTTCGCTTGATTTTCCAACTCTACACTCTCCATGGTTAATAACTGCGTAAGAAAACCAAACAATTGCGTAATGTGACCGTAAGCTTTGCTTCGCTTAGTCTATTCAGGTGCATGGTGCCCCCCTGACAGCTGAGACCCTGGCGGCCGGTGCTCCAGCATGTCCTAGCGTTACGGGTATTCCGCCAATGACTGTGTCCAACCAACAAAGTATCTGTAGTATCGATTAAGTATGGAATATTTTTAGTCTTTATTGGTGTAATAAACAGAAATTTATTTTTATTTATCAAAGTAGGATTCTAACACATTCATGATGTATAATTCAAACGGTAAATTGTCTGTTTCGTGGAACAGTCTTAAAAATATATTTTATTTCCAGTCAAATATACTGGGTGGCGCATCGTACTGATAATAATGCGCGTCTTAAAGTACAAACCCAACGGACAGCAAACGAATTTTTCCAATTTTCCTACGTAAATATTTAATGTAAATAGTAAATAAAGTCCGCCATTCACTGACAGAGTGCTTTCAACACTGACTGCAACAAGTAACAGATAAGGTCACTCAATATACTCGTCATATTGTCCTATGATATTACGAAGAGACAGTTGGATTAATGTATAAACTGAAAAATTATTCAACGGAAAGTTTTACACTTTGAATACTTCTCGGAACGTTTCAGCGCCAGAGGAAATGGCAGGTGTTGCCTCAGTCAAGGCCGCGTTAAAGTATGTTCCAGATTTTTTAAGAGTACACTTGCATTTTTAAGAGAAATTCGAATTAAGTGGCGTGAGTTCATTCTAGAACTCTGCGCGACCTATTAAAGCGGATCGCCTGACTTAGTCAATCAGTTCGTTGAGCGATTTTTTCCATAGTGCGGATCGAATAGTGTTTGTCGAAGTATCGTTGTGTTATGATTAGTGCGAAATTCTTTATAGTTGACATTATTATTGCGTGTGAACAAGTGTAACTTGGATTATTGCATAAGTTGATTATAAAATGTTATTTTGTGATAATTAAAGCTGGCTATTAGTGACTTCATTGATGCCTTGTATTTTGTTTTCCACTGTATCATACGTCGATTAGAAATACATATGTCGAGGTATATAAAAGTTCTCACTTTAGGTACCTCGTACCTTATTTTTTTACCAACATTGAAAAATTACAAATTAGACAAATGAGATGTCATCCCTCACACAGTTATTTATTCCTTTTGGTTTTATAGATTACATTTAAACTTATTAGCACAGTAATTTGCCACTACTTTCCGCTGCACATTGTTATAGCTGTACTCTAAATGAAAAAACATATTGTCGTACTTTGGGACATGGTTCAAGCGTGTGTTTACTACGAGAGCGCTCCATCTCGATTGAATTACTATGTTAGGACGGGTTAGTTAACTGCGCGGAGTTTACGCATCGCAACAAAATAGTTCCAGCTTTCTTCTCTATTTAAGGAATTAAAGTTTGACCTTTTAATTATCCGAATATATTCTTTATTACAGAATTTATTATAGTACACTACTGTGTTCTTGTTTATTTATTTATTTAATATCAATTTACAAGGATTATTAGTTTGTTTATGGGTCGGTATTCAGGTTAATTCCGGTTAGTGCGTGTCTATGCAGGGTAAAATTAATAAAGGGTTTCCCTATCTTTACACTCGCATTACTTTTTGCCATTTAATCTCTTTATTAAATAATATTATGATTTATGGTAGTGATATAAAATTAGTTTAAATGTGCGATTTATTAAAATTTAAATTTCTCAGCTTTTACATTTCCTATTTTATTATTTATTTTATTTGTAATTAATGAAATCGTCACATACTCCGCCTCTTAAATAAGACACCAGGTGGTGAAATAGATGTGTTATTTGTTCAGCAATGTACTGGGAGTATGCCTGGGGATTACTGTGAAATTTTTTTTTTATTACTCATTTTCTTTTCTTTCGTGAAGTTCCCTTTCTCTCGTTTCTTAACGGCTAACTTAATTTTATTTCTTACTACTAATTTCATAACTTCACAATATCGTGGCCCGACTGATTTTGTTAGCATACTCTAACTCAATAGTTAGTTTTCTGCACTTTCTTTAACCCTTTTCAGTGCGGCGCCGTTGTGACTGTGTTACGTACTTATCTCTATATCTCTTAATTATACTATTGTAATCTAAAGTTGATCCCATACTCAACCTTAGATTCTTTCTTAATTCTAATATCTTACGCTACTGAGACAAGCGGAATTTCACGAAGAGGAATCTTTATTTTCTATTAAACGATCAGCTGTTACAAACTAAGCAAGAGGGGACAAACACTTTACACTAGACGCATTGTATTACACACAGGGGTGGTGGCTATTGTTTACCTAGGCAGGAGTTCATAACAATAGGGGTGGCTTACTACAATACTAAACACGATTATCTCCTGCACGAACGAGTTTGTCTTATACTGGCAAGCTGGGGAATTATTTTTCGAGCAGGCCACGACCGGGTGTTTACACTATTCAAATATACTTTTATTATTATTTTCTTTTTACTTATTTTACTACTACATTTTTATTACACGCTAGTTTAATTTAAGATATTATTCAGCTTTTTATTTTAAATGACTTATTATTTATTTATTTTTATTTTTTTTTTACTTTGATCAGATTTAAGAAACTTCTTTTTTTTATTTGTTTAGGACTCGTTTATTTACTTAGGGAAGTATCATTCCATAAAATAAAATTAGTACACTAGTTTTGTTTCGGGGTAAGGGGTCGAACACTTTATCTAACAATAGAGGGGGTTATAGAGGGGGGTTAACTAAAGCCATTTTTTTTTAATGTGAGTCACTATAAATACTTATTCTACTATTAGTATTAAATTCTATACTACTCTTTCTTGTTTACACAAATAAACGATTTTAGTTCGCATTTAAAATTTACATTGGTAGCGCGAGAATTAAATCTCAGAGAAAGAGAAATCTCACACAGGCGTCAATATACTTTCAACTAAGGGGGAAATACTTGGTTACTAGGCACAGGATGATACACCTTGTTATAAGAATAGAACAATTGAAGAGGGTTGGGTATTGTCTAACTCAACTTTGCGGAGGGTGACTAGGACAGTTTTAAACAGGCCTGAACAAGAAATTAACCGGTCTGATTTTGTTGACAAACCGAAACGTTGATGAATGAAATTTTTGACAAGTACGTACATGATTTTGTTTAGTATACATGTGTCGTTATGTTAACATGTGTAAACTCCTATATCTAATTCACAATTAAAGTTACCTATATACTACACTATTCTAATAATAATTATTATTTTTATTTTATTTAAAATTTGAGAAATATTTCAAAGTACTTGAGTGAATAGATCAACAGAGTGGCACATGGTATATGTGTCACTATATTACACAATTATTTTTTTGAAAGCAGAGTGGCGCATTTTATTACGTCTCACCTACGTTATAACATCGGGAACCTGTGCATACTTACCTCAGATCAATTGCACGGGCTGCCATACTTGTAATTAACTTTTAATTATTAAAGAAACCAGCTGTAGTTGTAACTAAAGGAACTTTTACATTGGGGTCTGATGATTTATTCACTCAGTATTTTTGTGTAAAGTAATTACATCTCTTTATTAAACAATTACTACAACAACTCTACATAAATATTCCCACATAACGTTTTCTTAATAAAAGTTTACAATTTATAAAATACTTTGTGAAAAAGGAGGGGGCCAAAACATAAGGATTTATATGTGCTAGCATTATCCACGGATCCGGGACCATAAACTCGTTTGTGAGTTAAGCTCACTTATTCATATTCTATCATACTATTTGGGGCCATTTGAAGAATGGACTTAATCTAAAATTTTTGTATCAGTGAAGCTTTATATATATACATAACCACTACTTGCTACTACAAATATTTTGAATAGTAAGAAATACTACATGTTATAAAGTGATTATCATTAAAGTCTTTATATATTTATTTAAACTGTCTTTAACAATTCGTTTGTTAGAATTTTAATTAATCACGGAGGACAAGTCTCCGTGTCACCTGTGATATCCAGAAGTTTACTCGATGTCCGGGTCCTTGGTCCTTGTGGTGTTCGTCAAAGGTTGATCTTTAGAGGAGTTTACTTTCCTGCTGAAGTTCCTGAAGTGATTAGTTCATAATGAAGTAGGGTTGAGGTTCTCAGAAGTCTCGTAGTTAAGCATCGTTAGTAGTATAAGTGCCATAAATGTTCTTGTTTGTCGCAGAAATGCACGTCACATTATTGTTTATAAAAGTTCTCACTTTAGGTACCTCGTACCATATTATTTTTTTACCAACATTGAGAAATTACAAATTAGACAAATGAGATGTCATCCCTCACACAGTTATTTATTCCTTTTGGTTTTATAGATTACATTTAAACTTATTAGCACAGTAATTTGCCACTACTTTCCGCTGCACATTGTTATAGCTGTACTCTAAATGAAAAAACATATTGTCGTACTTTGGGACATGGTTCAAGCGTGTGTTTACTACGAGAGCGCTCCATCTCGATTGAATTACTATGTTAGGACGGGTTAGTTAACTGCGCGGAGTTTACGCATCGCAACAAAATAGTTCCAGCTTTCTTCTCTATTTAAGGAATTAAAGTTTGACCTTTTAATTATCCGAATATATTCTTTATTACAGAATTTATTATAGTACACTACTGTGTTCTTGTTTATTTATTTATTTAATATCAATTTACAAGGTTTTACATTTCCTATTTTATTATTTATTTTATTTTTAATTAATGAAATCGTCACAGTTAGACCGTCGTAACAATATTTTATTTACATGCAATATATTTATTTATTGTTGAAAAAGAATTTATAGGAAAAGACTAAAGAGACAAATAAGTATAATACATAGTTTGCTAAAAGTCTTGATCACAAGAAAGTAAAAATTAAGGGTTAAATAACTAATTTTAGTAAAAGTAAAAAATATTGTTTTTACTATTTTCTTGTTTTTTTTTTATGCACTTAAAAGCCACCTATTTATTAAAGTGGGTCTATATTATTCAAAAGTAAATTACAATTTGAAACACTATGAAATCGGCGCACATCGACCCTAATCCATGGTCTGACCGCCGGCGCCGGCGCACCTCGACCCTCCTAATTGGGATAATCCGTACATTCTGTTGATCGTCGGCGCACCTCGGCAACATTCGTGGAGACAGACCCTGGGTTTGTTTTAGAGCAGGGGTTCCCTATCTTTTCAGCCCGCGGCCCCACCCAAAACAAAAAAAATTAAAAATTCACGGACCCCGTCTGAGTTCTGAAACGTAACAAACAGTAAATATGATACAAACTCTCACATTTTAATTAAACTTTATTAAAATCGAAATTCTCTTAACTTGAAAAATTAAAATATTAATGTTGTGAAATATAGTTTAACGTGAACAATTAGCTCTGCAATATTGGGTTTAGTGCCTGATAATTTCAATATTAAGTTTTTAAATTGCGGTCGCGTAACCAGCATTGCGCAGCCAGCGTTGCCAACCTCGGCTCTATCTTTCCAGCCACACGTGGCGAAATCCAGCTACATGGGAAAACATTTTGCTTAGATACAATGCTTATACGAGGACTAACCTCCTACTGATCAAAACAGATCTGCTACACGAGATGATTTAAAGACATTATTAAAGCCATTAGTTTCAAATTACTTTTACAATTACTATTAGTTTGAACAACAACAAAAAAGTACTGGAATCTCTACTAATTGTTTCAAGACTCTAAAATTTAGATAATTTTAGGTAGTATAAAAAATCGGAGAAAATTACGGTATATTCTATTTTTTCTTAAAAGTTTCTGCGGACCCCCTGAATCATTGTCGCGGACCCCACTTTGGGAATCACTGCTTTAGAGTACAGGAAAGTAGAAGACCTAATATTATAAAACGTAAAAAAAAAGTGTGTGACATATGTCTTGATTAACGGGTGTTACCGTTGTCACTCTTTATACTTTTTCTAGTGTGTTGTTTAATTGTTGTTTAATTTAAATATGAAAATTTTCCTGTGTAAAACACATGCGTTAACTTCTGTTTAAACCCACAGCAATAAAGCAGTTTTCGACGCAAGAACACTTGTGTATATGAAAGCCATGAGCTATTTATATCATCATTGTTGCGTGTCTAAGTAAACTTAATGGCACGTGAAACAGGCGTATTGATATAACACAGCTGCTTCTACCTTGTATGATAATGAAGGCACTTCAACTGTAGTGGGTTTGGATGGGGGTAACGGTTGTAGAGAGTAAGCGGCTGGAACTTTGAATATGCCTAAAGTTTAATACCTGTGACTACACACTACACACTGTGTGCTAAACTAGTATTTGAAAATAACAGGTACGAACGAAACCGTTCCAGAGAAATAACACGTACAAATACCTGTTATTAATACGTATTGTACATATACTTGTATTATATAATTTGTTATAAGAAATAAATTGAAACTAAAAGTACTAACAGTGTTACTTTACACTGTGACTTTATTAAGCTTTTACTGTTTAGAAGAAAATAAGATACAAAAGAATTTATAGGCCTATCTCCCTTTGGGAATACTAATTTAAGTTTTCACTAGGAATAAACAAACTGATATAGATTTAATATGAAATTATTGATTCCATTTTGGTTAGACAAATCACTTGCAAAACTCAGGCAATGAAATTTAGAGTGCGCGTAATAGCACAACAAATAATGTAAAAAAAATTACGTGAGATGTGCAGTGAAGTTAAAACCATCTCCGAAATCATATTAACAAAAAGTACTATACGGTCTGTCAGCCACTCTGTAGGTTATGACACAATACTGTTACGACGGTCTAATTGATCGTCGTATGGTACAGTGGAAAACAAAATACAAAACACCAATTAAGTCACTAATCACCAGTTTTAATTATCACAATTAAACAGTTTGTAATCAACAAGATAGTATCTTACAATAAATCAAATAAAAATTGTGCACACGCAATAAAATGTCAACTAATATAAAACACAATTGTATAACAATTAGCAGTAAGATTCTAATATTTTCCATTAATAATTCTAACTCCAGGTAATAACTCTCTTGCTCTGTTGGACACTAGCAATTGCTCTGTCCATGATGTATAAAAACTTCAATGACTTCATCCTAATAATGTATGCACTAAACAAACACTTCACAAACCTTGATTCCTTCCTACACAAGTTACGTCCCAAGTATGCCCAAATTGCCAAAACCCGATCTTCCTTACAACATATCGCCGCTTCCACCAATAGAGCTACAAGGAACTCTTTCCTAATTAATCGCACACTGGCTCTTGCCAATGAACCACAACCCAGATATAGAAACTGAAACAGAAACAGACACATAACTTAGCACTTCAACACTGCTCCCAAATTAAACAATTACCCCTCCTTTACCACCCACCTAACTTAACGCCCGCTTAACGAGTCCCCCGCCGTACCCTTGACGGCATTCCGAAGCTACCCGTTATCTTTAGCGTCCTG
The DNA here is from genome assembly GCA_034769895.1 of Magicicada septendecula. Lineage (NCBI taxonomy): Eukaryota > Metazoa > Arthropoda > Insecta > Hemiptera > Cicadidae > Magicicada > Magicicada septendecula. Next base: position 15,932,431 of record CM068370.1, read on the forward strand.
TGCTGCTCGACCTCCACCGTTATAGCTTACTAGTTTGGCACTAACAAAACCGCTCCCCTCCCCATATAAGGCTGACTACACTACACAACAAACAGCCACATTGGCATTGCATTTTCTTTTCTGGTGCCTCCACTCGCTCTGCGCCCGGCCACCATTGGTGTACGTCACCAAACAAACCATAACCAACAGGGTGAAGGGGGGCTGGTCGCCAAAACAGTCCGAGACTTGCCCGCCAGGACAAGCCTTAAATAACTAAAAAAGCCCTACTAATTTTTACAATAATGGCATTACCTTCCAGAAGTCTACTTAACGTCCGATCTTACAACATCTTGGCCTCGTTGTAGGCGGGCAAAAGCTAACTAACGGGGCAATGAAATTCTGAAAAGGTTCTCTTGAAAACACACCGCAATCCTCGGTGGGACCGGTCGTACGTTAATGAGTCGTGAACGGTGGCCTCGTAGCACCAGGACGCGCTCTGTTGCAATACTCGAGTCTCTGCCACGGTGGTCTGGTTATTTACCCGGTGCTCGTAGGATTCATATACTAGGTTCACAAAATAATTCTGATGTTGAGAAATCCCTAAAAAACGGCTTGTTCAGAAAAAAACCTTTGGAGGGTGAAGGGAAGGAGGCGGCACTTCACTATGTAGATGCAGAGATGTTTTTGTCCAGTACGCCTGCGGTGCATGGTGTCTAGATGTTGCCACCTTTTCAGGCGGTATTTATGAATTGTAACGTTTATGGGGATCACCTGTAGCTCATTCCTAATGTCCTCATTAAGCAAACGGTTTTGCTTTATGCAACCCTTTGTTCGTCTAAAAAAAACTCATTTCTAAATTTTGAATTTAGTTTATAATCTTCCTTGTAGCCGTCTGCAATTCACACCCACGCATTAACACAGACACTGGCATTGTTTTATAAAATTGAATCCTTGTTTCTGCCCTTGTTTCATTCTTTAGTGTTCCACGTATGATGCCACACATCATCTGAAATTTTGTAGCAACATTTCGTCCTGTTTTATTCCCAGTACTGATAACAGAACATAGATATTTAAACTCAGAGACATATGTTTAAAAGGAATAATTCCAAATATTTAGTACCAAGCCACGTGTTGTTCAATCAAATATATTGCAACTTACCGTCTGCGGCTTCCAGAAACAACGTCTTCACAAAGTTGACATGTTTCGGGACACTTGTCCCATCATCAGAACTTAAAATATCCGTACGATGTACATCGTTAAACGTTCGCGCTCGCTTTTAGACATTTAGGCCTACGTATTTATATTGTTTTAAATTATTTATTTCATGTTGAATTTTAATATTTTAATTAATTGACAAATGTATCAACTTAAATGATACACGATTATTTTAAGTTCTGATGATGGGACAAGTGCCCCGAAACATGTCAACTTTGTGAAGACGTTGTTTCTGGAAGCCGCAGACGGTAAGTCGCAATATATTTGATCAGAGACATATGCCAAAACTGTCCCCTCAAGAACAATTTTCGATCTGACTGGATACTTTCCGCAGGAAAGGAAAACATGATCTTTTTTTCTCTTTGATATTATAAAAATCATACTGATTACGTTATTTCTCACGGCTTCTGAGGACGATCCTAGGTTCCAGGGATCGAAACGTCACTCGACAACAATATTACGATGGAAGGAGTCCAGATGGAGGATTACGATGGAAGGAGTCCGGATGGAGGATTACGATGGAAGGAGTGCGGATGGAGGATTACGATGGAAGGAGTCCGGATGGAGGATTACGATGGAAGGAGTGCGGATGGAGGATTACGATGGAAGGAGTCCGGATGGAGGATTACGATGGAAGGAGTCCGGATGGAGGATTACGATGGAAGGAGTCCGGATGGAGGATTACGATGGAAGGAGTCCGGATGGAGGATTACGATGGAAGGAGTCCGGATGGAGGGTTACGATGGAAGGAGTCCGGATGGAGGATTACGATGGAAGGAGTCCGGATGGAGGGTTACGATGGAAGGAGTCCGGATGGAGGATTACGATGGAAGGAGTCCGGATGGAGGGTTACGATGGAAGGAGTCCGGATGGAGGATTACGATGGAAGGAGTCCGGATGGAGGATTTACCCGTAAGCTGTTGATTATTGGCTGTTACATGTATGCATAAAGCGAGTTGCACATCTGTTTGCGGGGGAGGGGACTTGTCGTATTATGAATTTTTCGTAAATGAAAATAAACTGCAAAAATAATCCGTATTAAGTTCGTACAGCTAAACACTATTCCAGCCACAGCTTATAGTATTTACAATTTATTCAGATTTACCTCTATTGCTTTTTATATTCTTATTCTGTTTGCACGCACACGCCCCTCCCACACACACGCACGCACAAACAAGTTGCGTTCAAATGGTCAGGCCAATATTTTGCGTGAATTCAAATTTATTGTTGGAGAATTATTTATTTATGGTAGGAAAGTTATGATTTGCCGTATGATTTACGTCGGAAAACATTCCACATTTTGCGTTTACAATTATGTCTGTATCTATGCTAATCTGCATATCGTTCAGTTTAAAATTTCGTTTACATTTAATTAGAATAAAATATATATTGCTACGCCAATTACATAACGCTCTCGTGCAGTCGGCAGGTGCAGTTACGTAATAGTTCTACACGTTTCTCGGCTAGCCAAGCGGGTGCAGTGTCTCTGTCAAGGCCGTGCACTCAAGTAGCTGCCAGATTGTTCGAGCACTCTTAACTACGCAGATTATGTTGGCATGCCGCCAACAGTATGAAAAATTATTCTGGAACAGCTGCGGGACCTATATAAGCAACAGCGACTGGCTTAGAGGTTAGGTACAGCTGGCGAGATTGTAGAGTGCGGAACAAGTGATTATTGCGGATCAGTGGAAAGAGATTGTTGTGTTATAATTAGCGCGGGACTAATAGCTGACAATTATTGTTGCGTGTAGACAAAATTTAACTTGAATTATTGTATGAGAGGTAGCTTGGTGATTTCAAATTATTATTTGTGATTAATTAAAGCTGGGAATTAGTGACTGCATTGGTGTCTGTATTTTGTTTGTACTGTACAATACGACTATCCATGAGATCGTTGTAACAGTATATTCTGATCATTTAGCCCTACTTTTGTGTACTTTATTTCAATACTACTTCGTTTTAAAACCACGTCTTGTGGCCAATGAATTTCCTGACTGATACGAAACCACGAAAACAACGTTTGCGCTACAATTGTGTAAAGTATACGTCAGTCCTCTCTTCGCTGTCTACTAATCAAACAAAGGGTTTTAAATTGTAATAATAATTTATTCCTCCGAGAGCTCAAACAAAAAGATAATTAAAATGATAGGGAGTGGGAGAATCATCGTTTAATTAGTCAAAACGTTAGTCGTCTGGACATAGCCTTGTAATTTTTCTTTCGTTGTTCAGAGATAAAATTTCCGTAAGCAGTTTTCATTCTTTTTTTCCTTCAAAGTTACTCGCCTTTCCCTATCGTTGAATTGAAGTGATATACATTATTCTTTTAATCTTAGAATTTAATCGTAAATATATACAGGAATTATGTAAAATACTGTGTTCTCTTTATTGTCTTTATGATTCTTTCCTGAGATTGAAATTTACTTATTTTTGTCGTAGCAGTATTCAGGTAGAGCCTCATCACCCTTTCTTCTCATATCGGAAATCAATTATGTTTAACTATGTTCTGACTGCTCTTGGGCCGGTTATCAGCGTTTTCCTAAAATCTCTTCTTATTATTTCATAACTTATTCCATCGTTCTTATTTTATAAGCTTTTGCTTTAGTCACTCGTAATTTACTTTTCTGTCTTCAAAGGCTTTGATTGATATTTTATTTTCTATAAGTGCGTATTTACGGCGGGGGGGGGGGCGAACGAAACCGGAACCCCCTTTAGAGGGTCGAAAGTTGACGAGAAATTTTGTTATTAAAATAATAATGGCTCCCATATGTACCACCGAAGTAGCTTACGTGTAGGCAGGGTAGGCTGCCTAATGTGAGCCGTACGGCATACAAGGAAGGCAGTGTGGCCAGGACTAGGCTTGAGCCGCCCATTTTTATCCCCAGGATGTTATCCCAGGTACTCATTTTCAACAGGCTGAGTCGACCTGGGGGCTGAAAAATTCACCTTGATTTTATGGTGCGGCCCGGGGATTGAACCCGAGACCTGTAGATTAGTAATCAGGTGCCATACCCACTGGTCTACTGAGCCGCCATTTTGTTAATTTCTTAATTTTTAAGCTGTTTTATTAATTTCTTATCTGTGTTCGTAACCCTTTTTTAAATATACGTCTACAAACAAGTTTATTACACAGCATTTGCGTGTACGTTTGAAATATGAAATATAGGAAAATCAATTATGTTAATGAGTGTTTTATAAAGAGCGTTCAATTGATTTTATTTTTATTGGTTATTACTTTAATGGAATTTGATTTCAATATGTTATCACGGGTTTTTCAACCACTTTGAAGAATGTAATATTGATTGGTCTTAACTTGTTTTTTCATTTGGATGAAGCCGACTCAACCGGACCCCCTCCCCCCCAACACCAAATTCTAGATACGCTACTGATTTCCTACCATCTAACCATCATTCTGTATAGTTTATTCTGCTCTTAATGCACAGCAAGATAGAAAAACGAGTGGCTCACAAGTAGGCCTAATTTCATTTGGAAACTAGTAAAACAAGATTAGCAGCAACCAAAGGCCTCCCGAAAGGATGGAACTCATATTGCCTTACATAGGCAGCTCAAACGATAACCACGAGATACGGAAGGGTAGCACACAAGGGAGCAAAAGCACCCGATGTTTATAAGCATTCGTGTTGTCTCAATGTGCATATCTAATCTCAAAGTTTTAAAGTTATTTAGCACTCACTTTTTTATGCATGGTGTTAAAAGTGTCTGCCAGAGTAAGAATGAATAACAGACGACGTCTTGCCTAGGCATGACCGAAACTTTGGAGATTTCTTATACCTCTATACGTTGGCGTAGTCGCCAGAGAAAGAAAATCGCCAGTTTTAAAAGAGACGCAATATTTGGAGCAAATCCAAATTTTTTATATTCAAAATACTCAAATATTTAAGTAAATGGATAAAAGATACATACAAGACAAGCCGAAAGACAACAAAGTATCCAAAACTGGAAGTACAACACAGAAAATGAAGGTATAAAATACATACAAGCAAAATCACATCAACCTCAAGTATTGACGTTTGCTGTGAGACATGGTAAAGTCAGAAAAACATTTAATCTCAGATGTTTGACTTTCCGGTGTCATTCAACCTAAAATTCCGGTGTTGACTCCTGAATGTGAACGTTTCACACTTCTTCTTCTTCTTCTTCTTATTTTTCTATGACGTCACAGTTCTATGACGTCAAACCTTAGTCCCCCATAATCATTCGCCTCCATTTTTCCCTGTCTTTGGCGATTAATCTCCATCGTTTTATTTTAAGTAAAGTATCAGCACCCATTGCCACTGCGACAGTCCAGCGATGCTTGGGTTCCTGAACATATTGGTTTTACGGGGAGGGGTTGTTGACTCTTCGTCCAACCTCCAACCTAGAGGGCCCGGTCATTTTTATTCAGAGTTTCCGTCCCCCTAGATTAGCTGATTTCACCACAGCTTAGAGACTGGTCTACTCTGATTTTCTGTCGGGGTTTACTCCCATAGCTTTGAAGATACCTCTTCATCGCAAGGCAGCGATTCTCGCAATTTACTGCAGGGAGAATGGGTTGCCTCTTCCCCTTCTCCCTACTCTCCCGCATCCGCCGTTGATGTCTTCACCGTAACCGCGGCTAGGGGCCCTTACAGGGTGCTATCATCCGGAGCCAGATGGACCCAGAGTTTTTAGAGGTGTTACTCCTCCCCCTCCTCCTTCTTCACCACTTACGAGATGAGGCCCCGGCAGTGTTAAACAACACCGTTGGCAGAGTTGATCGTTTCACACAGAGCTATCTAAACAGAGACAAGCGCCCCGCTCCTGCTCCTACAAGCCAAAACGAATTACAACTCTGAACACGATCGTCAGCTCTCATAGGCTTTTAAAGTATTCCGTTTTATACATAGATTGCAAAATAATAACAAATTCTACTATACTGATTGAAACAAGGGTTTTTAAAAATATATAAACACTTGGTACTTTTCACAATTTTTATTTAATTCTGACAGCTGTTTCGACTTCTTAAGCCATTGTCAAAGAGATGAGTGAACACTAAACTGAGGATGTAAAGGTGGTGGTACATCTATTTAGGGCATGTATCGAAACATGTGTGAGGTGTGAAGATTGAGACGGGGGGTTGCAGGAGCTAAGGGAAGGTCAAGTGTCTGTAAAAACTAAATATAATCTGAATGCAAAATATAAGAGTATAATTCAGATTTTATTTAGTTTTTACAAACACGTCCTCTAGAATTTTCGATTGCTTGTTAAGGACGCATATTACGGAGCCCTGCAGACTATAAACAGCCCACACTTGCTGCTTATTTTTCAGTTATTATCGGGCGATTTACCCAATGCGTTCAAGTGGCGAATTATTCCAGTGCGGTTAGAAGTATTGTGGCGAAGTGTTATTTGTTTTATAATTGTGAGGTAGTCTATTAGTTGACATTTTTATTGGGTGTGAACGATTTTTTTTTATTTGTTGTAAGAGACTATCTTGTTGATTACAAACGGTTTAATTGTGATAATTAAAGCTGGTGATTAGTGACTCAATTGGTGTCTTGTATTTTGTTTTTCACTGCACCATACGGCGATCAGTTAGACCGTCGTAACAGTATAATATTATTATTATCTTGTTGATTCATCCTCTTCTTCACTTTATAAAATATTATTATATATATATACTTTCACAATATGAACTTACTTTCTTTATCACTTCCCCATCACTTCATCACTTCACCTCGAAACGTATGGGGAAGTGATAAAGAAAGTAAGTTCATATTGTGAAAATATTATATTATTATATATATATATACTATTACTATTCAACAAACGTGGTTACCGCCAGCAATGGCACTGTACTAATGACCCGAACGTATCCATTGCATGTCTATGCGGAAGATTTACTACGGTTTCTCTAATTTCATAGGATTATTAAAACGGCTCCTTTAATTAAATTCTCTCTCCTCCTCCTTCCCTCTTTGTCATTCTCTTACCCCTTACTCCCACTCTCTCTCATCTCTTTTTAGTTTAACATAAATATCGGATATACAGCAATCAATCCCACAAGCAATCAATCCTCATTCCCTCTGCCGGGGTATGTACCACCTTATTTATTTCCAAATCCTGTCATTTTTTTTCTAATGTACACATGATATTACTTTGTACAGATACATAATTATAAAATATTTCTTCCAGTAGGATCTTTTGATATCTACTTTCGGATTATATATTTCGACATTTAAAATTTATGGAATAAATTTCTCAATAAATGTCGATTTCTCTTTATGTTAGTACTACTGTACTGTAATCAAAAACTTTTAATTCATCATCATCACCACTCGAAGGAATAGGCCTTAGATCTGTTTCGGAACCTATCTCCTCCTCGGTCTACCGACATCTCTCTTTCCAGTAGGATGATAACCCAAGGCAGCCACAGGTAGACGGATATCAGGCATGCAATTCAAGTGTTCACACATCTCCTTCTGTAATCTTCAATCTTCTGGTGCAATGATAGAATGTTTAAATCGCGTCTAATATACTCGTTCCTTCTCCGATCCTAGAGAGAACAACCTTGAGTCCCTCTTAGAAATTTAATTTCGGCTATCTGAATCTTCTCCATGTCCCTTTTACCAAGAGTCCATGTCTCCCTAGCATACAGGAATGTGGGGACAGCCACAGTTTATAAAATTTTATTCGGGTATCTTTCCACAGATGCGTCTAAATTTTGTTAGCTTACTATCCCAATCAATATCAGTTCCATATGAGATATTACAACCCAGATAATTAAAATGACTAATGTCATCTGATCCAAAATCTGATTATTCATGGAACTAACTGAGGAGCCTACAATAAGCCAACGGCTGCACAGTTAGCCTACTGCGATCGGGCAGAGAGAGCTCGTCAGCTGAGGTGTAAGCAACTCTCTAGGGGAACAGCACGAAATAAAAGTTCTTGATCCTCCAGGTTGACTCAAGGTGGTTCTCTCTTGGATCAGAGAAGGAACGAGGATATTAGACGCGATTTAAACATTTTAACATTGTGTATCATTGCATCAGAAGATCGAAGACCACAGAAGGAGATGGTGAACACTTGAATCGCATGCCTGATATCCATCTGCCTGTGGCTGCCTTGGGTTATCGCCTTACTGGGAAGACAGATGTCAGTAGACCGAGGAGGAGATGGGTTCCGGAACAGGTCTAAGCCCTAGTCCTTGGAGTGGTGATGAAGATGAATTAAAAGTTTTTGATTACAGTACAATAGTACTAACATAAAGAAAAGTCGAGATTTGTTGAGAAACTTATTCCATAAATTCCTCATATATAACCCGAAAGTAGGCATAAAATGATCCTGCTTAACAGGACAGGCCAAGTAACCTGCTTAAGTAAAAATGTATGTACTTACAGAACTCATACGAGCCTCCGAAATCGGATGGGAAATACCTCAAAACGACCTAGGCTAACGCAAAAGGACAAAAACTTTTAATTAAAGAGTAAAATCTACTGTTGTGATTATGATGAGTGTGGTTTACTTCGTTGTAGAGTTATGACTGTTCGTAGGCTGACAAATAAGTTATTTTTGTCGACTAGATAAACGCAATTCCGACACCGTGGCAATATTGTACGGAAAACGACGCGAGACCCAGTTCACATACATACACACTTACATACTTGCTCTGTCATGGCCGGCTCTAGTAGAAGACCGGAATATTAAACGTGGCAACACTGGAACAAGCTGATATTTCAGGCCGACTAGAAGAGCTCTTAATTTATGTATTTCAATAATCAAATCGCGTCTATTTTAATTGCCGCTTAACAGTAGTTTTATAATTCTTCATTTTTGCAAATTTTAAAGTTTATTATGTAAAATACTGTTATATTATTTAAGAAATATAATAATTAACTCATTTATGTGATACGAATTTTATAATTCGAACAAAATTAATTCTTAGGCCTAACACTAATTCACTAATTTCTTCAACTTAAACGTATAGTACTAAGTGCGCACAGAGACATATAATTTAGATTTAGCTATAAATATACCTACTCATAATTTTAGTAATGCTATGAAATTAAATCAAAATATAACATGTTCACTTTAGCTATTTTATTACACTATGCTTATAGGCCTTAGACACAAGGTGGCAACGTTTAATATTCCGGGCTTCTACTAGAGCCGGCCGTGGCTCTGTGCATCGATAACTGCCTTCTGTATTTATTGTGTACAACGTTATGAGCGAAACGAATCTTATGTCTTCGTAGGACTCGATTCCGCGGAAGAACTCCCCTAAAATATACTATAATACTACGCATTATACGTTCAATCTATGGTGATACTACAGTCGCTCATTTATACTCTCATTATAATATTAGATTGCACATAAGGATGTAGCATTAATTGTAATTATGGCTTGTTTACGTTGCACGACAAAGCACAGAACGTAATGAGGTAATGAATACATTAAGGAAGATTTTGCTTGGAGACAAAGCTGATTGTAACTGAAGTACGTATACAACATTCCAAACTTCGTCACTTCAAGCACTGCCTGTCGGGGGGGGGGGGGGGCAGATTGCACTTACTTTGTACTAACTGAATCACTGCGGAAACTCTTAGTTTGAGAAGTAATTTTAAGTAAGTTAAAGCATTAAAACAAGCGCAGTCCCTCATGAATATGCGAATTTACCTTATATAACAAAATATGTAAATTTAAAATTTATCAATAGTTGTAAACTAAAACCAGTTCAATTTTGATGGGTAGTTTCGGGTGGTAATATTTTGTGTTACAAGCTCTAATGGTAGTTGATATGATGATACAGCTATAAATGATTGACAAGTACGATCTTAATAACAACACGTCTTAACAAGGTCAGATCTTGTTGACTTATCTTATCTGATAAGTCATTATCAGATGAGAAATTATCAGTTGTATCAGTTAGACTGACAGATAGAGTCTCGTACATTAATTGAATCTGTTATTATGAAAAGGTAGCGAGTCCAAAGATTTTTGGAAAATGATGAAAAACTGATTCGCAGACAAACGGTAAAACAATAAATAATAGGATTTTTTCTAATAAACTATAATTGAATTAAAGTTAAAGATAAACAAAAACACCAATTTAAGTTTTTTGTCCCACCTCAAAATTTTATTGAAATCTGTGGACTTATGACCTTTTCATACTACATTGAAAAATGACATGTAATGACATGTAAGGAACAGTCCTAATCAACATCTTATTACAGTATTATTCCGATTTTAGCTGGAGCATCCATCAGTGAAAATGTGCAAATCTTTTATGTTTTTCTTTACATAATAATCTTCAAAAACTGTATTTTAAAAACTGCAATTTTATTTGCACATTTCTTAGCAACAATACCTTCATCGTAAAGCAAGAGATAACCGACCAAACACGAAGAGGAGCATTGGTCGGCCAAGGAAGAGGTGGAGTGACAGCATGTATAGGACAGGTTAGAGTTATAACTAGGAAGATAAAGAAGAAGAAGGCTTCTTACTGACTTACGTGGTTATATTACCACGGTTTAAGTTCTATATTTGTTACAAAACTGAAATTATTCTCGAAGGAGTTAATATTATCTGTCTTTTATTCTCATTGTGTATGTGTCTGTAAAAACTTGGCCGACAGTGTAAAATACACTTTTACCTTGACATATTAACACATTTAATTAAAACTAATTGTAAAATGGTAAATGAGATAATTATAAATGGAGTGGGTAGTTGAAGAAGCAGCGTTTTTTTTTTTTTTTTTTTTTTTTTTTTTGCTGAAATCAAGTGAAGTACGAATATTCAATTTTGAAGGATAAGACACCTTAGTAGAAATTACATATGATAAAACTATTACTCTATGAAAGTGTAAATATCATTAATGGTAGGGATCGGTTGAAGAGGAGGGATGATTATCTGCGTAGTCAGTTTCTTTATAAGAACAAAGTACTTAAATTTTATAGATAAAGTGACTCGAAAATAACATTATATTAAACGACTACCCCATAATAACAAAAATATCTGTAAATAGTGAAAATAGTTACAGGGTGGGCGATGTTTTTTTTATAAATTATCAAACGAATTCAAGTAAATGATTTTAAATATAAATCTTAGAACATGGAAGTTATGTATGGTTCTCCATACCGATATTTTATAACCCTTAGACTGTTCTCTTTATAAATTAATTATACACTCGGGTACATGAAATAAACAATAAAGCTACTTAAGTAATCGCAGTGTCAAGTCATATTACATTTTATTCTGAAAAGCATAAACTTTTGTCACAAAACGTTTACAATTATTTCCTGCGATCCAGTGTTAGGAAAATGTTAAAATAACAAAAAAGAGATGAGAGAACTGCATAACAATTTTTTATTACAAAACAAAATTAGACAAATTCTGTTAGTGAATTTGTAAATAAAAATCGATTAAAGTGTCCAGAAATCGCAGACAGGCCTATAAGAATGCGATGAGTATTACATCCATTCATTCGTGAGATTGCTTTCGATTTTAGGAAATGGCACTCTGTCCCTACTTGGGGATTTCAGAGTTTATCTAAAGTCAACGAACAGCGGGTGCTGATTGCTTCTCCCTTTGTCTGTTTGTGGAGGCGTCGAGGTGGTCGCGGCATAGATACTTAGGCCTACTTTTCTTTCACATCACGTTTTTACTGTCAAGCCGTTAGTATTTTTGTTATCAATAAATTAACAGAATATTAGAATATTTATTCCACACACCAATTTTTTTATTACAAAAGTTAGATAACTAAACTTACAAAACAATTTTATTATAAAAATACAAATTTCAAACAATCATTAAATGTATTCTATAAGTATAAACGCCCGGTAAAATTAAACGTCCAATATAATACAGAACACATTGGTGTTACTATATTGTCAGGACGGTCTCACGGATCGTCGTATTTTACAGTGGAAACAAGATACAGACACCAATGAAGTCACTAATTACCAGCTTTAATTAGTCACAAATAACGATATGAAATCAACAACGTACTCTAGTGGAAACTAACAAACGACACTAACAAATTTTCACACTAACAAATTCTAGTTGAATTTGTCTACACGCAATAATAATATCAAGTAATAAGAGTTCCGCACTTATTATAACACAGTAATTACTATCCACAATCACTTGATCCACACTCTACAATCTCGCCAGGTGTAACTAACTAAGCCAGCCACTGTTGCTTATATATAACCCGCAGAAGTTCCGGAATGATTTTACATTCTTTTGGCGGCGTGCCAGCATAATTTGCTTAGTTACAAGTACTCGAACAGTCTAGAGTGCTAGGTGAGTGGACGGCCTTGGCACAGAACGAGGCACGCTTGGGCTAGCCGTGAAGGGTGTACAACAACACTCTATTCTTGCCTTTTCGAGAGCGTTGCATAATTATCGTAATAATGTTAACCTATTATCTGTCCATTTGAGTACTCACGCTTATCAGATCGTTTTATGTTCTTCTGTGTTATGCTTCTCCCCCCCCCTCTCTCTCTCTCTCTCTCTCTCTCTCTCTCTCTCTCTCTCTCTCTCTCTCTCTCTCTCTCTCTCTCTCTCTCTCTCTCTTATTTATCTACGATTTCCATTTGTCTTTCCTTCGTCTGCTTGCCTACCTTCCATCTTTGGTTGCCGATTCATCACTTCTTTTGAAATACTGTGAGCAGAAATTCGTTGTAGGAGGTCTACGCATTGAAATATACATATCTAATGTAATCTGCAAAAGAGAATGCCACCACGTTAAACAAGAGATCACAATTTTATTTTTATGGTTTGAATTTTGTATAAGGTCCATGGCCTTAAAGGTAAATATCCAGTACGGACTAAGATAGTTATAAACAACAGCACTTTAGAACAAGTGAGCCGTTTCAGATATCTCGGCTGAACAGTAAGCTATAAATCTGGGTATGATATAAGAGAGAAGATAAATAAATTTAGGAATATTCGTCTTACGATTCATAGAAATCTTAGAAATAAAACAAGACACAGCACAAGAATTAAATTTTATAAGATAATTGGAATACCCATGTTGATTTATGCAAGTGAGGTGTGGGTCATTACAGAAAAGGAAAGCGGCAAGATTCAGAGTGCTGAAATGCAGTTTCTTCGAAATACTTTAAATTATACTTTGTAAGACAGACTAAGGAATGTGGATATCAGAGCAGTACTCGAAGTAAAGAACATAAATTAAAAATATTTCAATTAACAGAAGACAACGGTGGGTTCATCTACAAAGGATGACAGAGGATCGATTGCGGAAAGCGGCAATGGTAGAAGAGACGTGGGTCGTCCGAGGATGAGATGGGTGCCGGAACAGGTTTGTATAACGTAATCCTTGAAGAGGAGAAGAAGAAGAAGAAGAAGAAGAAGAAGAAGAAGAAGAAGAAGAAGAAGAAGAAGAACAACAACAACAACAACAACAACAACAACAACAACAACGACGACGACGACGACAACAACGACAACAACAACAACAACAACAACAACAACAACAACAACAACAACAACAACAACAACAAGATATAGAAGAAGAAGAAGAAGAAGAAGACGACGACGACGACGACGACGACGACGACTTTTGTATAGCTTTACCAGCAAATGAAATGTAAATGTGATCTGACAAAGTGAAGGTACTGCGTGGATTGTGCCGGAGACAGCTTCAGTACCTCTTCTCCTACTATGTAGCGTTTCGTATTTTTGAATTCAAATAAATTACGCTTATTTATTTCGTTCATCCTCTTTTGTCATTTGAACTCTCATTTAACTTTGGTTGATAGTATTAACCGGTTTCATTGTCGGCAAGGATGGTACAAACGATACCTTTCCAGAAGTTTCTCTCTGTTAGGCAAACTATGTTGCTCCATACGCGATGAGGCCCGTTGTTTTTACGAGCATACTGTTACGACTGTCTCACGGATCGTCGTGTTGTACAGTGGAAACAAAATACAGACACCGATGAAGTCACTAATTACCAGCTTTAGTTAGTCACAAATAACAGTTTTAACTCAACAAGGTACTCTCATACAATAACTAAAGTTAAATTTGTCCACATGCAATGATAATGTCAACTATTAGGGTTCCGAATTAATAATCACTTTCCACTAATCAGCGTCAATCACTTGATCCGCAATCTACAATTTCCCCTGGTGTAAATAACTAACTAAGACGGCAGCTATTGCTTATATATAGCCCGCAGAAGTTTCAGAATAATTTTCCCATTTTTTTGGCGGCGTGCCAGAATAGTTTGCGTAGTTACAAGTTCTCGAACAGTCTAGAGGATACTTGCCTGCACCTGCTCCGCTAGACGAGGACGCGTGAAACGGCGCTCGAGAGCGTTACGTAACTGTCGTACCAATACCTTTCCAGAGGCAAACTACGTTGTTCCATATGAGATATGCCCGGTTGCTTTTACCAGCATATACGTATATATAGACAGATAGATAGGAGTACCCGCGTCATACTAGCTCAGCTGTACTCATATGACTTTTGCCCAATGAAGATTTTCATTTTGCACCATTGCCAAGTTCGTCTGTCTAATCACATATCAAAAGTAGCTTGGGAATGAATTATAAAACTCCTGTATTCTGTTGTCCATGACGTTTTCGTTGTTATTAATTAATTATATAGAATACTACCGACTCGCATCACAAATTATTATTGATAAAAATGATAATTTTTTACCTTATAGCCTAAACTAGCTTTTGTTCCATTAGAGCTTCATCAGGGGCTGCCGATAGGAGCGCTGTCCGTCCTGATTTTGGTGACGGCGCCGTCGTTCGAAAGATAGTTGTGTGTGTGTGTGTGTGTGTGTGTGTGTTGTATAATATGTTCAAATACTTGTGTGATTTAAATACATCACACATGTACTATTGTACTATATATCATAATATTACATATATAATATCATATTGCATATTACATATTATATTGCTACGACAGCACAGAACAATCTACGCGTTTATCGAATGCGCCAGAAAGATCTCGACGTAAGCGTGTGGTGTACGTGCTACTAAACGCATTTTGCGAGAATTTTCTCGACTGTGCCAGGCTCCGCTCGGGCACTCGGACTGTGTCAAGGCCGTAGCAATTTACGTAGTTCGCGAGAGATAAGACGAAGTTTGGAAGCTTCTGGTGTGTGAGCGTAACTATAAATACATCGCGTCGCGGCCTTAGTTTTCAGTTCAATGCGAGATTTTTGACTGTGCGGTTCGAGAGTATTAGTGCGATATATTTACAGAGCGGTTCGAGTTATTACGGTGTACGTTCAAGTAGTGAAGTGTTGCGTTTTATATTCGGACGGTATAATTGTAATACAGTTGAGTTTTAATATTAGTGGACATTTTATTGCGTATGAACAATTTCATTTGATTTGTTGTAGACACTGTGTTGTTAATTACGAACTGTTTTACTATAACAATTAAAGGTGTGATTAGTGACTTAATTGGTGTCTTGTACTTATTTTGTTTCCACTGTACCTACGACGATCGAGTAGACCGTCGTAACAGTGGTGTCAGAACTGGGATAGAACGGTTAACAGTGGAAACAGTGGATACTTTGTACAAGACGAGTGTAATTCGTAATTAATCGAAAAACAATGGATGCCAGTCAGATGATGGAAAATTTCCAGGCGCTGTTATTGCAGGCAGAGGAAAGACGCAGACAGGAGGCGGAAGAAACAGAAAGACGACAAAAAGAAGAACGAATACAAGAAAGAGAAGAAGCAGAAAAACGACAGGATGAAAAACGCAACAAAGCATGTCAGGATGACATCAAAGCATTAATTCATGAACAAAAGCAGATGCAAGAACATACTACCGCAGAATTGGGTCTCCTACGTGGTGACGTAGGTGAATTACGAGGTGAGCTCAACAATCAGATTACCAGAATATCTGACGTAGAAGAATCCATGTCAAATAAAATAGCTAAAGTAGAAAAATCTGTCTTGACTGTGGAAGAAGTTATGTCAACAAAAATATCTGCAGTAGAAAACTCAATGGCAAACATAAGAGAACAAATTAAAATTGAAGTTGAACAGTGCATGAAGATTCAACCAAAACAAATTTCTGAACAGACTGTACCAGTGATCAAGACAGAAAAATACACAGAAAATAAGTTAACAGAGAAAGTCACTTTGCCTGCAGTAGGGACAGTTCATGTCAAAGCTCCAACCTTTGACGGAAGCAATCACTGGGCAACGTACCTCCGCCAATTTGAAGCTGCTGCATGCGCAAATAATTGGACAGAAAAAGACAAGGCTGTTTCACTTGTTGTTGCATTAAAAGGACCCGCGGCAGAACTACTACAGAAAGTGCCACCTGACAGCCAGAACACCTATGCCGAGTTGATAAAAGCTCTGGAATTACGGTATGGTGATAAACATTTGCGAGATGTGTACTGCACCCAGTTGAGAGCAAGGCGACAGCATTCCGGGGAAAGTCTTTAAGAGTTTGAAGCAAGTATCGACAGACTAATTAGACTGGCCTATCCTGAAGCGCCAGAAGATTTTCGAACGCGTTTTGCGATGCAGACATTTACTGCCGGTGTCCGAGATAACGAACTACAGCAAGTGTTACGAATGGCAAGACACCAGAACAGTGCGGACGCCCTGGTACATGCTTTGCAATTTGAGGCCGCCAAATCAGCGTCTGGTTGGACAAGTCATAAAGTGCGCGAGCTAAAAGATCGAGACGGCACAGACGATGAGGAAGAAGAACAAGGAACAGAGACTCGACGGTCGGCGCCACAGAATAAAATAAGAAAGGATGGAAGACCGAAGTGTTATCGATGTGGGAAACCTGGACATCTACAACGAGATTGTCCGGTTAGAATTCAGCAGCAGGGAAACGAGCAATAGTCGGTGCAACGGGGCGTGTGCTGACTAACTGGAGGAACGAAACCCCTAGAGAATACGCAATTTCTACGCTTCAGAAAAACACCGGGAGCTTGGTAGTTACCGGATTTGTTCAAGAAAGGCCAACCTCGATTACAGTTGACACAGGCGCAACAGTTTCTATTGTGCGCCCCGACGTGGTGAAAGATCTCAAACCAATCTGGTGCTCTTGCAGCTTGCGAACAGCTACTGGACGGCCTGTAAAAGTGTATGGAAAAGTGGAGATACACATACGCTTCGGTAGACTTGAGTTTAATCATCAAGTACTTGTTGCAGACATTGTGGATGAAGCTATTCTTGGTGTGGACGTTATGAACGCATACGGATTTATAGTCGACTTCAAAAACAATGTCTTGAGAATCGGAGGCGAAGAGGTAATGCTATCAACAATGACGACAGCAGAAAAATCGATGGACGTCATAAACCAAGTGGCCGTAACTGTTCCGCCAAACTCCGAAAAGATCATCATGGTTAGAACTGCGGTAGATACTAGGGGCAATCAGTGCTCTATATTCGAACCCCAGGTAGTCAGCACACCGGGCATACTAATTGCCAGAAGTTTAGTAAAACCTGACGAAACCGGAAATGTACCTATTAGAGTGGCGAATATTTTGGATCAAGCTATCACTTTACAAAGCAATACGCTCCTAGGCAAATTGACTCCTGTGGCCTGGGTAGCCGGAATAACGCAACGAAGACCCAGTTCGTCGGATACTTCTAAATTACCAGAGGAACTGCAAGAATTATTGAACAGATCTTCTAACGACCTCTCAAGTGGTGAGGTAAAAGAACTCGGACAGTTTTTGCACGAATTCAAAGATTGTTTTGCAGTTCGGGGACAGTCACTGGGAAGAACCTCTCTTGTGCAACATCGCATCAATACTGGGGACACAACACCGATACGCCAACCTCCTCGAAGGCCTGCATTATCTAAACAAGAGGAGATGTCTCGGTTAGTACAGGACATGTTGACAGAGGGAGTAATTGAACCTTCGTCAAGTGCTTGGTCTTCCCCTGTAGTGCTGGTAGCGAAGAAGGATGGTGGATTGCGTTTCTGCGTAGACTACCGGAGGTTAAATGACGTTACAAAGAAAGACTGCTATCCATTACCTCGCGTTGACGATACACTCGACACGTTGTCCGGAGCACAGTGGTTTTCCACATTGGACCTGAAGAGTGGATATTGGCAAGTGGGTCTTCATCAAGAAGACAAGGAAAAGACCGCTTTCTCGACCCCAAGTGGCTTATTCCAATTTAACGTCATGCCATTTGGACTCTGTAATGCACCGGCAACATTTGAGAGATTGATGGACCTGATACTCCGAGGTCTGACGTGGAAAACTTGCCTTGTTTACTTAGACGATGTCATAGTGATCGGGAAGACTTTCGAAGATCACTTGGAAAACCTTAAGGAAGTTCTAACTAGAATTCACGGTGCACAACTGAAGCTGAGCCCGAAGAAGTGTTCTCTATTCCAGAAGGAAGTACAGTATTTGGGCCATCTGGTTTCGGCAGCGGGCGTTAGCATGGATCCTAATAAAGTAGACACCGTAAGAGACTGGCCAGTTCCGAAGAATAAACACGAAGTTCGGAGTTTCCTGGGGTTATGCTCATATTACCGACGTTTTGTGAAAGGCTTCGCTACTATTGCTAAACCACTACATGAGTTAACGGAAAATAAACGAAACTTCCAATGGTCGAGAGAGTGTGAACAAGCATTTAGAACGTTGAAGATTGCATTATGTTCGCAGCCAATTCTCGCTTTTCCAGCTTCCGAAGGGAAGTACATCGTAGACACAGACGCAAGCAATACTGGTCTAGGAGCAGTTTTGTCTCAAGTGCAGAACGGTGAAGAACGAGTAATAGCGTATTACAGCAAGACACTTTCTAAACCAGAGAGAAATTATTGTGTTACAAGAAGAGAGTTGTTGGCAATTGTCAGAGCTTTGGAGCACTTCCATAAATACCTCTATGGGAGAGAGTTTTCACTACGTACCGACCATGCTGCACTTGCATGGCTCTTGAGATTTAAAAATCCGGAAGGACAGTTGGCAAGGTGGCTCGAACGTCTGCAAGAGTACAACTTCAAGGTACAACATCGGCGGGGGCGCCTGCACGGTAATGCAGATGGCTTATCACGAAGACCGTGCCCGGAAGACTGCCGACATTGCCACAGAAAGGAAGAACAAAACTCAAGCGAACATGTTCAAGCCATCACTGTAGATTTCCTGGCTGATGGCTGGACAACACAAGACTGTCGACAAGAACAGATGACTGATGAAGACATTGGACCGATCTTGACAGCAAAAGAGGAAGGTCGCCGCCCGGATTGGCAAGATATCTGCCATGGTTCCGAAGTGCTGAAGGGCTACTGGGCACAATGGGAATCTCTCACCTTAGAAAACGGATTGCTGAAAAGGGCTTGGGAAAGTGCAGATGGACGAGACGTGGTCATGCAGTTGATAGTTCCCCGAAGTAAAGTGCAGTCTGTTTTGAAGGAGATGCATGATGGAACATCTGGAGGCCATCTTGGCGTTAACAAAACCCTTGACAAAATACGGAAGCGATTCTATTGGCTTCATCTTCGCCACGACGTAGAGGAATGGGTTCGGACGTGTGAAATATGTGCTGCAAGCAAGGTCCCACAAACCAGAAGCAGGGGAAAAATGAGACAGTATAACGTTGGACAACCTTTCGAGAGAATTGCCATAGACATTGCTGGACCATTCCCAGTTATGACGATGGAAACCGGTACATCATGGTTGTAGGTGACTACTTTACTAAGTGGGTGGAAGCATACGCAGTTCCAAATCAGGAGGTTACCACTGTGGCAAAGCAGTTAGTTCACAACTTCTGTTGCCGTTATGGAGCCCCTATGGAAATCCATACGGATCAAGGGAGAAATTTCGAATCAGGAGTGTTTAAAGAATTATGCCGTCTACTGGGAATTCGAAAGACCAGGACAACGCCTCTGCATCCTCAGTCGGACGGGATGGTTGAGAGATTCAACAGGACACTTGAGCAGCATCTTTCGAAAGTTGTTGACGAGAACCAAACAGACTGGGACCAACGTATACCACTATTCCTTATGGCGTATAGGTCATCAGTACATGACACAACCGGCATGACTCCAGCAAAATTGGTGTTTGGGCGGGAGATTCGTCTTCCTGGGGACTTGATGTTTGGGTCACCTGAGACTCAGTCCCAAGAGCCAAAGAACTATTCCTCGCAATTAGAAAACCAACTGCGAGAAATGAGTCGCTTGGTAAGAGGACGGCTCAAGATTGCCAGTGATAAAATGAAAACTCGGTATGACATTCGCAGCAATAGTGTGGGTTTCCAAGAAGGAGATCAGGTCTGGTTGTTCAATCCAAAGCGCCGTCGTGGTCGCTCACCTAAGCTTCAGTCTAACTGGGAAGGACCCTACACTGTAAAAAAAAGGATTAACGATGTTGTTTATCGGATTCAACAGGAAGGACAGCGAAAGTTCAATGTCGTCCACCTAGATCGCCTGGCTAAATACAAATTTAGAGACGCTTTGCCAGTTCGGGACGAACAGGCTTAAGGAGGGGGCAGTGCTACGACAGCACAGAACAATCTACGCGTGTATCGAATGCGCCAGAAAGATCTCGACGTAAGCGTGTGGTGTACGTGCTACTAAACGCATTTTGCGAGAATTTTCTCGACTGTGCCAGGCTCCGCTCGGGCGCTCGGACTGTGTCAAGGCCGTAGCAATTTACGTAGTTCGCGAGAGATAAGACGCAGTTTGGAAGCTTCTGGTGTGTGAGCGTAACTATAAATACGTCGCGTCGCGGCCTTAGTTTTCAGTTCAATGCGAGATTTTTGACTGTGCGGTTCGAGAGTATTAGTGCGATATATTTACAGAGCGGTTCGAGTTATTACGGTGTACGTTCAAGTAGTTATTATTGAAGTGTTGCGTTTTATATTCGGACGGTATAATTGTAATACAGTTGAGTTTTAATATTAGTGGACATTTTATTGCGTATGAACAATTTCATTTGATTTGTTGTAGACACTGTGTTGTTAATTACGAACTGTTTTACTATAACAATTAAAGGTGTGATTAGTGACTTAATTGGTGTCTTGTACTTATTTTGTTTCCACTGTACCTACGACGATCGAGTAGACCGTCGTAACAATATATTACATATGATATTATATAATATAGTATCATATTATATATTACATATGATATTATTACATATCATAATACATATTATTTGAACATATTACACAACACACACAACAACGTTATTTTGAACGACGGTGCTGTCACCAAAAGCAGAACGGACAGCGCTCCTAGCGGCAGCCTCTGACGTAGCTCTAACGGAGCGAAAGCTAGTTTAGGTTATACGGTACAAATTGTTCATTTTTATTAATACCAATTTGTGATCCGAGTCTGTAGTATTATATTTGGTTGACGTATGCAACGTCAACTAAGTTGGTAAGCGGAAGTTGGGAAACGCCGCAGTACACTGTACCTAAACTAACTAATGATGACGATGGTTTTCCTCCCATGTCATGTTTGTGTATGCAGATACACAATAGATAGAGGGAGCTCGCCAGGTGACGTACGGTGTAAGGCCCGCGGTATAAGCAAGTAAAGAAAGTATAACTTCAAGTGGCGCACAACAGTGACGATGGGGATACAAGCGTCTCACGAAAGCCTTCAAACTGAAAAGTGATTTAAAACTTTGATCGAATTTCATAAGCCGTGTAAAAATACAATTTTCAAGCTGACAAACTTTTGGGCATCTTTCTTTTCCGTTGTATGTATTCCTTTTATAAAGACACACTTTGTCATGCAAATACTCACGTACACGAATGCACAGGCACGTGCTCGTAAACAACGGCGTATCTTGAATTTTGTAGGGGGGGGGATCGGCTTCATGCGAAAGAAAAAAGTTAAGACTAATCAATAACACTATATTATTGCTTATTATATTATTATTTATTAACAATAAGTGACCGAAAACGCGTGATAACATACTGAAATCAGTCCTTCAGTCCCATTATAGTAAACGGTAATAACACAATAATAAACGCGTTATTGAAATATTGTTAATAGGTACTTATTGACTGCATTGATTTTCCTATATTTTATATTTCAAACGTAAGTATACTCTAATGTTGTGAAATAAAACTGTTTGTATATTTTAAAAAGCGCTACTGCTATATTAGCGTAAATAGTGAAAAATAAAATAAAACAAATTAAAAATGAAGAGATTAACAAAATTCGTCAACTTTTTCGATCCTCTGGGGGGGGGGGGAGTCCAGTCCCGTTCGTCCCCCTCGTACATACGCCCTGGTCGTAAACCGTAGCCTATAAAATGCACGTTTACATTTTGAGCGTTACTTAAAGTAATTGGAACAATTTCAAGGAGACGCAGAAAACAAAGTGTACACACTATCAACTTCGAGGATGTTATCGACTATGCAGTGACTAACCAAATAAGAGCGAGATGCATTGTCAGCTATAAACAAGGAGCTATTGTGCCGTGTTTTGGTAAAAACCCGGCGTGCAATAGACGGAATAAAAAAAATATATATATATATAAAAGGGTCTAACTCCCGAAATTGTTATTTTCTAAGTGCGCGCATGCGGGCGATACGGTGTTTTGAAAGAGCCTGCTTGTTGTCGCTGTCTGGGGGGGGGGGGGAGCAGAGTTGCGGTAGTTTGGTTGCTACGTTTCAGTCTAGACGGGACAGCTGATACGTTTGGCGTGGACGTCCTTTCCAGCCGACCTAGTTGCTTGATTCTACAAAACTATCTACTATGATTGAGTAGATTTTATAGTGATCCTCGGTAAGTCCCATTTAAGGTATATTGTTAACTATTTTATGAAAGTTGGAAAACGTAATGTTGAAATTAACTGGATTGTAGGCCAGTTGAAATTGCGTGTTGCCGCGTGGTGTGTGAATGGCTTGTTCATGGGCGAATGTTTGATTGTGATTTTGTTGATTTTGTACAGCATGACAATTGCTATTGTAATTAATTATTGTAACTATAATTAACTATAACTATTGGGACGTAAAAGAGAGACGAGTTGTAATTGTAATATGAGAGAGTCTTATTATATAGTAGCACGTGCTTCTAGATACTCGTTCCTGTCTGAGTTTGTCAGTTTGTGT
Source organism: Magicicada septendecula (assembly GCA_034769895.1). Classification (NCBI taxonomy): domain Eukaryota; kingdom Metazoa; phylum Arthropoda; class Insecta; order Hemiptera; family Cicadidae; genus Magicicada; species Magicicada septendecula. The sequence continues at coordinate 15,955,657 of CM068370.1, forward strand.
AGTGTCATCATTTTCTGGGCTATAATGCAATACGTATTGTCAGTTATGAGGAGATATTTATTAATATTGAAGCAATGGGGGGACGTGAGTGTATTCTAGTAGGCCAAAAGCAAAATTTAAAACAAAACTTGGGCTTAAGACTGGTTGTGATGTGCTGAGTGGGTTTTGGCTGTTGGATGGGGGTGTTGAGAAAGTATGAGTAACCATAGTAATGTTTCCTTAAAAATGTTTAAGGGTTTCCGCACCGCCGGGAGATTCAACCCATTCCAGCAGTTGGCAGTACACCGGCCACAAGCAACAAACACAGACTCGATGCGGGTTCGGCTGGAGGAGCGTCTCACGTCAGCCCGAAAATGCCCCCCATAAGACATATCTGGACTATATGGTGAAATTTAATCTTTTATACACATTTGGCCTCTGTAGCAAACTTCCTGTGTGGGACATTTTGCCGTTAACGAGCTCTACGTTATGGTGCCGCGTCTAACTAGACATAATTGGGCGGGGTGATGAACTTTACTGGAATAATTTCTTGATGTAATTACGTCCCAATCTTATGTAGGCCTTGCCGAAGGGACGTGCCCGGCGTTCAAGTAAATTTGTTAAATAATTTTGGGGTAGCAAAATTTGAGGTTGCAAAAGTTGTGACCATTCTGATTTCTTTCTTGTATCGGTGTCTAGTTCTCTTTATTCTACACTAAATAACGTTCTTTAATAAGGGGGCGGGTTATCTTAAGGGATGTTGATTTCTTTATTTGATTCATGTACCTGCGGCAGGGGCAGTTTTATGCAGGTACTGGGCGTGCTGTTAATTGTTCGATCAGGCCGGCGGATCTACTCGGTCAGGTCAATTCAGGTTGTAAACCATATACCAGTATGTATACATATGTATATCCAGATATTTGCTCCTTTAAGTAAAAGTATTTTGTAATTTAATGAAAGTAGGAAACATGTAACACGATTTAGAAACTTTATCACTCCCATTATTATTTCAGAATGTGTTAAGCTATAATAATGTGTAGTATTTCTATACCTTATAAGAGAATTTTTACTACTTCATATCAGATTTGTAATGTTGTAATTTTAGCTTCAGTTTATTTTTTTTTTTACACTTAATTGCTGGTGGTCATGTCCACTTGGGAGTTTGTAAATGCCTGAATATTTATCTCTATAAAAACTTACTATTTATAGAAATAAAATACAGCTATGTTAACTACGTGAAGGTATGCTTCTAAAAGGGGAATTTTTGAATTTCGGTTTGTAATTACTGATATGCAGGGGGCGACTATGCCGATGTAAATTTTGGAATTTCCTAACTTCACCTTTTATTCAGGTTGCTTTACTTTCAGTTACTTATTTTTTTTCCCCGTTATTTTCCTTTTACTCGCTCTTGTGAGTTAATGGGTTTGGTTTTTTTTACTTGGAGGTTATATAAGGAGGTGTTTGCCATTTAAACGATTAATTGAGTGCTGCTACAGGATGACTGGTCCTGTGGTCTCCCATTCAGGTATGGGTACAAGGGGAAGGTACAGGCTGCCTGTCGAAATTAACCAGCTGTATTCCGTTATGCTGTGCTATAACTCTGATATGTGTTTTGTGTATATGTATTTTTATGTGTGATTAGATGTTGAGTAGTTTTAAGGATAATCTATATAATTACATATTTTGTTCGCCCTATGTACATGATTAAGCGTTATGGAAATAATATGATTGTTTATAATTACAAGGTGAGGAGTATTCATGTAACTATGCATTTATCCACATTTAAGATAAAACGAAGCTTTCAGAATGGTGAGATGGATACTCACCTATGATGTTAATTTTTTTTAAATTGAAAATTTGCGAAAATGTGTTACAATTGGAAGATCAGATTTTCTATTGTGAATCAGATTATCGAGATCTGAACCTTATATAATGCTTTAGCATTGAACCAGAAATTAAAGTTGTAATTTCAGCTTAAAATTGCATTATGGAAATTAAAAAAAAATTACATTTTGTATCAAGATTGAAAAAAAGAGGAGAGGAAAAATGTTTAAAGTTGTATATTTAATATTAATGTGGGTTTGTTGAAATTTGAAAGTTATATTTGTATTAAAGAAGTGTATCAATTTTACTACTAATATGCATGAATGTCAAGACTTGAAATTTCTAATAAAATTGTTATTGTTGTTTAACAACCGCGTTTAATTGCAAGTCCCGTCCCACTGGACCCAGCGCATTTTTGGTTTCTCTAGGCCCTAGGCCTAGTTTTAAATAACTAGTGGCCCCTCTTTCAAAAAAAAAAAAAAATTTTGGAAGTTTTTTTATAAAGTCTAAAAAAATTGAAAGAGGGGTTACACTATTAACTCTGAAACTGCGGGGATGTCCTAAAAAAAAAATGTACACCTACTGTCGTGTATCATTTTTGTCATGTGTGGGAAAGGATGCCTTTATGTGTGTACGTGTTTGTATGTGTGACATCGCGCGCGCGCACAAGAATAGAAAGTAACATGAAATTTGATTACACATACCGGCATTAACTCAATGTCTCATGAATATATGAAGTTAACTGTTGAATGTTAGCAAAACTAAGAGCCAAAATAAACACATACAGTTTTCAACCCCGTAACACACATACAGTTTGGTTGTTTCTCTAGTTAGTGACTAGAATTATTAATGCGTATTTATTGGTAGGTTTTATATAGCGGAAAACAATTTATATCAAGAAACATACTAATACTGGATGTCGACATTTATTTTTCTAATTGCACAACGAATTCGTAGATCATATTACTACCAGCTGCGAACTTGTTATGACAGGATACTTAACAATAAAAACCAGACACATTTATTGATAATCTTATCTTCAAATACATAGTTTTATTTTTACTATCATAAACGTATGAATTTACGTTTAGTCTTATAATTCTGTAGCAACAAATCGACGTCAAAAGCATTCAACTTTGAACGACTAACGTTGTAGCATGCTTTGAAAAACAGAAGTGGCCGACATGCTTAGGTTGCACAACCCCCATTAAATCCCAAATTATATTTTAAATTATAAAATTATGAATAAACAATAAATAATGAATTTCAAGCTAAATCGTCGTAATTAATCATTTGGCGATTGAGAAGCGCAGATCGATTATTAAAAACCGTACACTCTCTTGCCGCGGTGTACATCGCAAGTGTGCACCAACTGTGACGCGTTTTGTATATCGGAAAATAAACTGCAGTAGTGCTGTGGCTAGCTAGACTCGGGTGCTGCTATTACAACGATATAGGCTAGCCTGGTGTTATTAAGGACTACAAACCCCGCTTGTACGTCACGGTGCCACCAGTCTGTTAGTTGGCATATAACACGTGGTGCGCCAGGTTGAAAGTTTGTTGTTAGTGTCAGTTAAGTGTCAGCCCAGTTCATCGTTAAATCTAAATAATAGTACATATAAGTATTAAGGTGTCATAGTGTAAGATATTTATTATATTTAACTGGTAGGACGCAATGAATTCTGTCGTAAACTTAACGAAAACGCTGTTTAGTTTACGTCCTATTGAGGAAAAAATTGAAATTAAAGATAGTAGGTAGGCATACACCAGACCTTTCAAATTTTAAGCATAGTGAAATAATCAGATAACAGAATATCTAATCGTAATTTAAAAAAAGATTTAAACAATGAATATTCGTGGTTACGTGGGTGTGACACTAAAATTGTATTATTTTGCTTTCCTTGTGTATTGTTTGGAGATGAGGAGACTTGGACATTTTCTATTCTGAGAATAAAACAACCTAATACCATCCAACCAAACTACAACCCCCAAATGTTTCAACCACCAGCCGCCACTGAAAAATAGATAGCTTAGTTTTATATAAAACTATGTGGTTTCCTTCGTCTGGAAGCTATGAACACCTGCGTGTTCATCTTGTCTGTGAAAGTGTTATTGATAAGATGTCAATCTTTTGGATTGGTAACTGTAAGTTGTGCTAGTAGGCACACTATCGATACGGTGGCTAGTGCATTTAAATTCGGTAACTGTTGAAACAAACGTATTTTTTTTTCTTTTTTTATATTAGCGGGGGTCCACAGTCTATGTCGCATCCCGGATTTCGATCGCCATTTCTCCCTATCATTCCATTTCTCACGATCTTCTTAACAAGTCCATTTCCAGAGTTTCTGTAATCTTTTTTTCTTTATCTGAAAGTTGCCAGCATTCGCAGCCATAAGTTAAAATGGGCTCCACAATAGTTGTGTAGATTGTCAGTTTACATTGAAGTATCATTTTGTTCGACCAAAGTAACGAGTTTAGCAAACAAATAGCTAAACTTTCCCTGTTGTATCCTAAATGTAATGTCATTTTTTGTTGTTCCATCTTCTGAAATAATGCTTCCTGAAATAATATTTGAATTATTAAACGTAATTTACGAGGGACGAAGTCATTATTTCGTTATTTCATGATTTCTTTTTTCTTCTTATGCCTCCCTACGGCTTTTGCTGGGCTTTCGGCTTCTGCAGAAATTACTACCTCCAAACGTGTCTACCCATTGGCTCTTCACTACATCCTGGAACCTCCGTCTCCAAAACATCATCAAACATTAGTTTTTCATCCATCTCTTTCGTCTTTCACAATACCACCTTCCTCTAACGTCCGCACTTCATACCCGAAGCATTACGGCCTCTTGGACATAACGAATTTAACTATGCACTTTTCCGTATCATACTCTGCAGTTTCACACGGCGTTGTATTCATACGAACTCTCTCCTCGTCACACCTGAAACCGAAATATTTAATGTATGAAAATATGTGGAAGTGTAACTTTTGGCTGATTGTTTCAACAATATTTAATTAATAAAGTTACGTTAGTGGTTATAATCACAAACAGAAATAGCACTGTTGCACACCACTATAGGGAAAATTCCCGATTAGCGCTTTCAACTTCACAGCTCATCATCAGATCGGAAATATACAATAAAGGAAGAAGACAATGCCTCTATATAAATAATGGAATAATAATGGAACGAGATAATGCCTTTATTTTAGAGGTATTGTCTTGTTGCATTAATGTATTGCAGAGGAACATTGCAATGAAAGCCATAAATAAATGGATGTGAGTGCTGTAACACATTCTCTGATGATCATAGACAAGTTTAAATTGATTTTATTCATATTTCTGTTAGTCAGATGTAAGTTATAAATTAAGATATGGGTAAAGAAGTGAGTTACGTCAAAATACCTATAATTGTATGCTCTATCATGTCCAGTAGAACGTTACTGCACGACTATCCACATTTTATTGAATAACTTTGTTAATAATTAACTTTTTTTCATGAAACTTGGACAGCGTATGCACCATACTAAATGACACGTTTATCGTGTATTAAATACTGCAGAACTATAATTTTCATGTTTTTTAAAAATTAAATTAACTTTTCTTTTAACTCGTTTTCTGCAAGAGGGTAATACAAATTGTAGATTAAATCTAGACAGGCCTTTGGAGACTTGGACATAGTTTTAACTTGAAGTCAGTTTACCATGATGAAAATCTATGATGTATCTAAGATTTCAACTAATCAGAAGTTCTAAAAATTATTCGAGTTGGTCTTCTGCCGAGACTTCGGGCAGTTCGCTTGGAGATCTCGTCACAGAAAGTTTTACTAGCTCTCGCGAGTTTTTCGTGTCAGGACACGTATATTCCATAAGTAACGTGGGACTTAGATACACGATAATAGTTTTCCGTATCTAGGGTAGCATAACTCAAACAATACCAATATTTTAAATAGATAAATGTAAGTGCTTTTCGCGCGAGTTCAAGATTTTCAGCATAGGACAGCAGGATATTACTGACAGCAGCATAGGTTTCCAGGGGGATATTACTGATTGAAACGCGAGAACACTTGAAGAGTCCGGATTGTATACGCAAAATACACAGATCTGTTAAATTACCCATATACGAAAACCCTGAGATTAATTAATAAACTGTTACTGGTAGACAACCGCGGGCGTCTGTGTGAAGGCGAGTGTCAGCTACGCCAAGGACAACGGGCATTTGGTCATCAACAGCTGATCGACGGACCTGGACGAAAGTTTCGAATTCTACAAACAAGTAAACCCACAGTTATAAAAAAAGAAACATTAAACTCTTTATTTGAAAGACTCAATATTAAATAAATAATTTTAATTTTATGTTTGAAAAGTTAATAAGACAAAAGTATAATTTGTGTTAGTTGATAAATTTCCTACCTCCAGATATAGACTCTGTTTTATTATTATTATTATTATTACCTATCTACGAAATATTTATTTTGATACGCTGCAGTATATTTCCGATCTGATGATGAGTTGTGAATCTCGAAAGCGCTAATCGGGAATTTTCACTTTAGTGGTGTGCTACAGTGTTATTCTGTTTGTTCTAACAATAACGTTTTTGAGTGAATGTGCACAATACAACAGTCAGAAAGCTGTTAGTGCTTTGCCACAACGTGAGGCGTTGGTGTTGAGATTCAGAACGAGTAAACAGCACTGTGTTTACGAATGCGATATTCTTGCGGTCGCATCCTGCCTGCGTAGGGACAGCGTAATTGCCCCCAAAAACACGCGGTTGTGTTGTCTCTTTCACTTAACACTGTGTATGACTTACGCACAAATATTACTGCTTTGTTTGTACGTCAATTTAGGGTGACTAATAACCACTTACTGTAAAACTACGAAATATAAAAATCGCGTGAAAATACTGTGAAAATTTTAAGTTGCATTAAGTCTCACCGTCATATCCTTTGTTGACTCTTAGTCTGTGTATATTTAATTTTACACTGTGTTTTTAAATAGGGTTCTCCATCAATGGTTGGAACGTGGAAACTTGGTGCACTTTTCTATAGTTTTTCTTTTTTTTATTTGTCTGTCAAGCGGTTCTGTGAAATACAGTTTCCGCCTTTCTAGAAAGTATTGTTACGGATCGTCGTATTGTACAGTGAACGAAATACAGACACCAATGAAGTCGCTAATAACCCAGCTGTAATTAGTCACAAATAACAACTTGAAATGGACAAGATACTCTCACACAATAATTCAAATTAAATTTGTCCACACGCAATAATAATGTCAACTATTAGCGTTCCGCACTATTATATAACACAATAGTGACTTTCCACTATTGCCACTAATCAGCCACAATCACTTGATCCGCGCTAAAGAAATCGCCCCTGTAACTAACTTCTAAGTCGGCCGCTGTTGCTTATATAAATCCCGCAGATGTTCCAGAATAATTTTCCATACTTTTGGTGGCGTGCCAGCATAAGTTGCGTAGTTACATTCCGGAGTGCTACGTGAGTGGACGGCTTTGACACAGACGCCACACACTGGGCTAGTCGAGAAGCGTGTAGAACGGCACTCTCGTCTTTGGAGAAGGTTCCCTAATCGTCGTAGCAGTATATTTGTTGACAATAATGCCACCGTTTATATTCTTACACATAGTTTCTCGCGGTTAATAAAGGTCTCCTGATGTTTTCAGCGACCTATAAAATTTGTCTTCTGTTACTGCATTTTTCTTGTACCTGCGTTAATTATGTGTCTTTATCGGTGAAACTGGCAATCATTTAATTTCAATTAGGTTAAGTAATTCTCGTATGGAAAGAATAAACTTTTATTCGATAACTAATAATAGTGATTACTACTAATTATATATTTGTTTTCAAAAATAAATACCAATTAAAAATTCATCATTATCATCATCATCTTCACAACACGATAAAGGCCTGTTTCCCCTTCAAAAATCCTCCAGCCATCTCTTCCTGGGAATACCCACACACTTGTGTTCTATAGGTTTTTTATTTCCAGACGTATTTGGGCAGTCTGCAATCTAACATTCTTTCTAAGTGTTCTTTCCACCGTTGTTTGTAATCTTTTAATTTTTAATTTAAGTTAAAAACTTGTAACCCTTCTTGTATGGCCTCATTCCTCATACGGAACACCTGTTAACACCTCTTAAGAACGCCACTCCCGAGGCCTGTATTTCACTGTCTTGTTTCTTGGTTGTTGTCCATAATTCACACCCACAGGGCAGTACAGACACTACCGACACTCTGTCGAACTTTAACTTTGTATCTCGACGTACCTTGTGTCAAAAAATGCGGTTGATTGCCCCACAGATCGTCTGGACCATTTAATACCATTAAAATTAATTATTAATAAGTAGACCAACTGAAAACAGACAAAACTTAAAACTGTACAGGGAAAGCAATAGTATCGAATAAAAGTTCGCATTAGTGCTGAGACGCAAATGTGGGCTATATCCCCCTTTGGATTGGTTTACTTCAAACAAATAATTAAGAACTAATGTGATTGTACATACTAATTGCTTAGAATAATAAAAATCAAAGTCATTATCTGAGAAGTATGGTAAAAGCTTCTAGTTGTCTTGCGGGCTGTAAGGCCGTGGTCCAAAGCCGTTGATTGGGCGTCGAAGGCACGGCTGAAACGTTCAACCTTTACCACGGTACTGTGGTTACTTACCGTGTCATCTGCGTCTATTTTTAGTCGAAATTAGCACTGAAGATGGCCGTCACGGCTGAAACGTTGCTGCAATCAACAGCTTTGGACAACGGCCTTACAGCCAGGAAGACAACAATTTTAACAACATTGACTCAGGCCGTGGTCCAAAGCTGTTGATTGCACGACCAAGGGACGGCTGAAACGTTCAGCCTTTACTATCACTAAAGATGGCAGTCAAAGGCACGGCTGAAACGTTGCTGCAATCAACAGCTTTAGACCACGGCCTTACAGCCAGGAAGACAACAATTTTAACAACATTGACTCAGGCCGTGGTCTAAAGCTGTTGATTGCACGACCAAGGGACGGCTGAAACTTTCAGCCTTTACTATCACTAAAGATGGCAGTCAAAGGCACGGCTGAAATGTTGCTGCAATCAACAGCTTTGGACCACGGCCTTACAGCCAGGAAGACAACAATTTTAACAACATTGACTCCGGCCGTGGTCGAAAGCTGTTGATTGCACGACCAAGGGACGGCTGAAACGTTCAGCCTTTACTATCACTAAAGATGGCAGTCAAAGTCACGGCTGAAACGTTGCTGCAATCAACAGCTTTAGACCACGGCCTTACAGCCAGGAAGACAACAATTTTAACAACATTGACTCCGGCCGTGGTCTAAAGCTGTTGATTGCACGACCAAGGGACGGCTGAAACTTTCAGCCTTTACTATCACTAAAGGTGGCAGTCAAAGGCACGGCTGAAATGTTGCTGCAATCAACAGCTTTAGACCACGGCCTTACAGCCAGGAAGACAACAATTTTAACAACATTGACTCCGGCCGTGGTCGAAAGCTGTTGATTGCACGACCAAGGGACGGCTGAAACGTTCAGCCTTTACTATCACTAAAGATGGCAGTCAAAGTCACGGCTGAAACGTTGCTGCAATCAACAGCTTTAGACCACGGCCTTACAGCCAGGAAGACAACAATTTTAACAACATTGACTCCGGCCGTGGTCTAAAGCTGTTGATTGCACGACCAAGGGACGGCTGAAACTTTCAGCCTTTACTATCACTAAAGGTGGCAGTCAAAGGCACGGCTGAAATGTTGCTGCAATCAACAGCTTTAGACCACGGCCTTACAGCCAGGAAGACAACAATTTTAACAACATTGACTCCGGCCGTGGTCGAAAGCTGTTGATTGCACGACCAAGGGACGGCTGAAACGTTCAGCCTTTACTATCACTAAAGATGGCAGTCAAAGTCACGGCTGAAACGTTGCTGCAATCAACAGCTTTAGACCACGGCCTTACAGCCAGGAAGACAACAATTTTAACAACATTGACTCAGGCCGTGGTCTAATGCTGTTGATTGCACGACCAAGGGACGGCTGAAACTTTCAGCCTTTACTATCACTAAAGATGGCAGTCAAAGGCACGGCTGAAACGTTGCTGCAACCAACAGCTTTAGACCACGGCCTTACAGCCAGGAAGACAACAATTTTAACAACATTGACTCAGGCCGTGGTCGAAAGCTGTTGATTGCACGACCAAGGGACGGCTGAAACTTTCAGCCTTTACTATCACTAAAGATGGCAGTCAAAGGCACGGCTGAAACGTTGCTGCAATCAACAGCTTTGGACCAGGGCCTTACAGCCAGGAAGACAACAATTTTAACAACATTGACCCAGGCCGTGGTCGAAAGCTGTTGATTGCACGACCAAGGGACGGCTGAAACTTTCAGCCTTTACTATCACTAAAGATGGCAGTCAAAGGCACGGCTGAAACGTTGCTGCAATCAACAGCTTTGGACCACGGCCTTACAGCCAGGAAGACAACAATTTTAACAACATTGACTCAGGCCGTGGTCGAAAGCTGTTGATTGCACGACCAAGGGACGGCTGAAACTTTCAGCCTTTACTATCACTAAAGATGGCAGTCAAAGGCACGGCTGAAACGTTGCTGCAATCAACAGCTTTGGAACACGGCCTTACAGCCAGGAAGACAACAATTTTAACAACATTGACTCAGGCCGTGGTCGAAAGCTGTTGATTGCACGACCAAGGGACGGCTGAACCTTTCAGCCTTTACTATCACTAAAGATGGCAGTCAAAGGCACGGCTGAAACGTTGCTGCAATCAACAGCTTTGGACCACGGCCTTACAGCCAGGAAGACAACAATTTTAACAACATTGACTCAGGCCGTGGTCGAAAGCTGTTGTTTGCACGACCAAGGGACGGCTGAAACGTTCAGCCTTTACTATCACTAAAGATGGCAGTCAAAGTCACGGCTGAAACGTTGCTGCAATCAACAGCTTTAGACCACGGCCTTACAGCCAGGAAGACAACAATTTTAACAACATTGACTCAGGCCGTGGTCTAAAGCTGTTGATTGCACGACCAAGGGACGGCTGAAACTTTCAGCCTTTACTATCACTAAAGATGGCAGTCAAAGGCACGGCTGAAACGTTGCTGCAACCAACAGCTTTAGACCACGGCCTTACAGCCAGGAAGACAACAATTTTAACAACATTGACTCAGGCCGTGGTCGAAAGCTGTTGATTGCACGACCAAGGGACGGCTGAAACTTTCAGCCTTTACTATCACTAAAGATGGCAGTCAAAGGCACGGCTGAAACGTTGCTGCAATCAACAGCTTTGGACCACGGCCTTACAGCCAGGAAGACAACAATTTTAACAACATTGACTCAGGCCGTGGTCGAAAGCTGTTGATTGCACGACCAAGGGACGGCTGAAACTTTCAGCCTTTACTATCACTAAAGATGGCAGTCAAAGGCACGGCTGAAACGTTGCTGCAATCAACAGCTTTGGACCACGGCCTTACAGCCAGGAAGACAACAATTTTAACAACATTGACTCCGGCCGTGGTCTAAAGCTGTTGATTGCACGACCAAGGGACGGCTGAAACGTTCAGCCTTTACTATCACTAAAGATGGCAGTCAAAGGCACGGCTGAAACGTAGCTGCAATCAACAGCTTTGGACCACGGCCTTACAGCCAGGAAGACAACAATTTTAACAACATTGACTCAGGCCGTGGTCGAAAGCTGTTGATTGCACGACCAAGGGACGGCTAAAACTTTCAGCCTTTACTATCACTAAAGATGCAGTCAAAGGCACGGCTGAAACGTTGCTGCAACCAACAGCTTTAGACCACGGCCTTAAAGCCAGGAAGACAACAATTTTAACAACATTGACTCAGGCCGTGGTCGATAGCTGTTGATTGCACGACCAAGGGACGGCTGAAACTTTCAGCCTTTACTGTCACTAAAGATGGCAGTCAAATTCACGGCTGAAACGTTGCTGCAATCAACAGCTTTAGACCACGGCCTTACAGCCAGGAAGACAACAATTTTAACAACATTGACTCCGGCCGTGGTCTAAAGCTGTTGATTGCACGACCAAGGGACGGCTGAAACTTTCAGCCTTTACTATCACTAAAGATGGCAGTCAAAGGCACGGCTGAAACGTTGCTGCAACCAACAGCTTTAGACCACGGCCTTACAGCCAGGAAGACAACAATTTTAACAACATTGACTCAGGCCGTGGTCGAAAGCTGTTGATTGCACGACCAAGGGACGGCTGAAACTTTCAGCCCTTACTATCACTAAAGATGGCAGTCAAAGGCACGGCTGAAACGTTGCTGCAACCAACAGCTTTAGACCACGGCCTTACAGCCAGGAAGACAACAATTTTAACAACATTGACTCAGGCCGTGGTCGAAAGCTGTTGATTGCACGAACAAGGGACGGCTGAAACTTTCAGCCTTTACTATCACTAAAGATGGCAGTCAAAGGCACGGCTGAAACGTTGCTGCAATCAACAGCTTTGGACCACGGCCTTACAGCCAGGAAGACAACAATTTTAACAACATTGACTCAGGCCGTGGTCGAAAGCTGTTGATTGCACGACCAAGGGACGGCTGAAACTTTCAGCCTTTACTATCACTAAGGATGGCAGTCAAAGGCACGGCTGAAACGTTGCTGCAACCAACAGCTTTAGACCACGGCTTTACAGCCAGGAAGACAACAATTTTAACAACATTGACTCAGGCCGTGGTCGAAAGCTGTTGATTGCACGACCAAGGGACGGCTGAAACTTTCAGCCTTTACTATCACTAAAGATGGCAGTCAAAGGCACGGCTGAAACGTTGCTGCAACCAACAGCTTTAGACCACGGCCTTACAGCCAGGAAGACAACAATTTTAACAACATTGACTCAGGCCGTGGTCGAAAGCTGTTGATTGCACGACCTAGGGACGGCTGAAACTTTCAGCCTTTACTATCAGTAAAGATGGCAGTCAAAGGCACGGCTGAAACGTTGCTGCAATCAACAGCTTTGGACCACGGCCTTACAGCCAGGAAGACAACAATTTTAACAACATTGACTCAGGCCGTGGTCGAAAGCTGTTGATTGCACGACCAAGGGACGGCTGAAACTTTCAGCCTTTACTATCACTAAAGATGGCAGTCAAAGGCACGGCTGAAATGTTGCTGCAATCAACAGCTTTGGACCACGGCCTTACAGCCAGGAAGACAACAATTTTAACAACATTGACTCCGGCCGTGGTCTAAAGCTGTTGATTGCACGACCAAGGGACGGCTGAAACGTTCAGCCTTTACTATCACTAAAGATGGCAGTCAAAGTCACGGCTGAAACGTTGCTGCAATCAACAGCTTTAGACCACGGCCTTACGATCCGGAAGACAACAATTTTAACAACATTGACTCCGGCCTAGTAAGCCTCAGACAAAATTTACAGAAGGTTTTTATAATGTCCAATGAAAGACAAATGTAAATTAGTTTCTTTACTCGAAGACATATAATTTGTTTAATTAATTAATTATCGATAATATTGTTACTCCATTACAAAACGTTCTACCTGTATCCCAACAGAGCCCAGCTGTAATGTTTGTGTGCGTACGTATTGTTACTTTGAGAAGAAAGACAATTAAGTGACACTTAACATGCGTCAACAATCGAGGCTGTTCCAGACTTCACCGTTCATGCACTGTGTTCAAGGCCGCAATCAATTACGCTCTAGTGTTTTCGAGTACGCCTAGTGTTGACGCATATTATGGATAATTCTGGAACACTTGTGCTACAATTTAAACAACGACAGCTGCCGCTTAGAAGTCAGTTTTAGTGGCGATTTATTCACGTGAGGTTTGAAGTATCGTGGCGAAGAGTTATTGTGTTGTAGTTGTGCGGGACTCTATTAGCTGACATTATTATTGCGTGTGGACAATTTTTACTTGGATTGTTGTAAGAGACCATCTTGTTGATTACAAATAATTAATTGTGAGAATTAAAGCAGGTGATTAGTGACTTAATTGTTGTCTTGTATTTTGTTTTCCACTGTACCATACGACGATCAATGAGACCGTAGTAACAGTATTAATTTATTCCTCTTTATAAAGTTTTGTTGGTTAATAATTAATAAATTATTAAAAGTAAATATTATCTTAAACCAATGTAATATACTTCGTGCTGCTGAGATAACGGAGCCACAGTCTCTTAGAAAGGAGAAATTTATTACCTTCTTTCTAATAATCCCCGAGGGAGAGCTGTGTACATAATTTTTAATAATAATCAAACAGACACTACTTGTTTCTCCGCCTGCGAAGTGAAATAGTCATGCAAATCTTTTTCACACTTACACAAATGCTGCCACATAATTTTATGTGGCGATCGATCTTTAGTTAGGTAGAACTACATGAACTCCAGAACCAGTGAAACACTCACAGATATTACTTATGATTTCATTTAATTTACAGCTTGCACAATAGTTCGTAGTGATTGTTCTACATCACTACTGAAGTGAAGCGAGGAGTAAGGAAGGAATATGTCTTGTAGGGCATTAGATGGTATAATATCCCTATGCCTACCATTGAGGATGTAAAACAGCCAGCCAACAGGCCGCCGTGTTGTCGTCCATACAGGTTTCCGTAGCCATGCATTTGACGTAGCCTCTACAAGTATAGCCACGATTCTTTAACCATATAATTATATACTGCTTTTAAATTACTGCAGAGACGGTTTGCCAGTTTGGGACGAACAAATTAAGGACGGGTCACGGGTGCTACGAAAATTACGTAAAGCTCTCGAAAATCGAAAGCGTCCTTTCTACACGTTTTTCGATTAGTCCAGCGTGCGGCGTCTGTCAAGGCCGTCCATTAATGTAGCACTCTAGACTGTTCGAGAGCGCTTTAACTACGTAAATTATGCTGGGACGCGGCCAGGAGTATGGATAATTATTATGGAACTTGTGTGGGGTACATATAAGCGTCTACGACCGGTTTAGAAGTCAGTTACACCTGACGATATTGTAGAGTGTGGATCAAGTGGTTGCTGCGGGTTAGTGGAAAGTGATTATTGTGTTAGAATAGTGCGAAATTAAAATAGTTGACTATTGCGTTATAATTAGTGTGGAACTGTAATAGTTAACATTATCACTGTGTGTCGACAAACTTAATTTGAATTATTGTATGAGAGTACCTTGTTGATTTCATATTGTTATTTGTAATTAATTAAAGTTGGTAATTAGTGACTTCATTGGTGTCTGTATATTGTTTCAACTGTACAGTACGAAGATCCGTGACACCGTCGTAATACATATAGCAAGATGAGACATACAATTAAATATGCTGGTATATAAGTTATATTGCAACGATACAAATTAAAACTGCATAGATAGGTTATACCACATTGAAATTATTACAACAGAGTCTATATCTGGAGGTAGGAAAATTTATTAAATTAAAACATTAAAATTTACTATTGTCTTATTACTTTATAATATAAAATTGTTTATTAAAAATTTATCTTTCAATAATTGAGTCTATTTGCTGGTTTTACATATATGTTACTTGTTCGTTGAATTCCGATAGTTTGCGTAGACTCCCGACGCTCCGCACGCTGCTAGCCTGCACCGCTGCGACTCTCCACGTCGACCGATCGAAGATCACTAACACTGAAATATTTACGTTGACAATTCACGTCTTTGCACACACGCACACTGCGACATGAACTGTTATCGTTTATAATTAAAATTCACTTAATCTCAAGGATTAAAACTGGGTAAAATAGATCGTGTAGTGAGCTTACACAAATTCCGGCTTCTTGAAGTGTTCTCGCGTTACTATCAAAATATCTCGGCAGATATTTTGCCCCTAAAGAAATTCTTCGACTGTACGCGGGAAAGCACTAGAATGATCTATTTATTATTTGAGTTCTGTAAGTGGTAATGGTTTCGAAGAACTCTAACCGTAAACATACTTCTAAGTTTAAAGGAAAACGACCTGTCTTGTCACGAAAAACTCGTGACAGCGAGTACGTCTTTCTATGAAGAGTATTTGGAAGAAACTGAGCGATGTGCACTCGACAAAGGACCATTTCAAATAATTTTTAGACCTTCTGATTGGTTGAAACTGTAGCAATGTCACAGATGAGAACACAGACTGAAATGAGGCTTAAACTCTGTCCGATTCTGCAAAGGTCTGTCTAGATTTAATCTACAAATTAAACCACGATAGGATTCTACCTCTAGGCCGGAAATATTCCACTCTTCACGAGAAAGCACTAAAATAAGATCTATTTACAATTTATTTGAGTTCTAAAAAAAAGGCCGAGACTACGATAAACTCGTACCGTCTACCAAAAACTACCAAGTCTTATAGAAATCGATTTGTCCTGACACCAGAAACTCGCGACAGTGAGTACGTCCTTCTATGACAAGACTTCGGAGCGAACTGAACGGTGTGTTCTCTGCAACGGACCGTCTCAAATAATTTTTAGACCTTCTGATTGGTGGAGAATCTATCAAGGTCGTAGATATTCACAGTAATAGACAGACTTCAAGTTAAAACTCTGTCCGATTCTGCAAAGGCTTGAGTAGATTTAATCTACAAATTTTATTACTTTCTAGGAAATAACGAGAATACAAGAAGACTGATTTCATTTAAAAAATCATATAAAAATTATATTTGTGGAGAATAACTGAATGTTTATGTCGCATACTAACGGGAGAATAGTATATACTAATCTGCTCCATGCCATCTTGTAAGCAAAGCTCGATTTGTCTCATCCATGGCGTCTTGCAAGCAAAGAGAAGATCTATAGGACAAAGACGACAGACGTGGGCGGAACAAATGCGGCAGGATTCAGCTTTTCAGATCTGCAGCTTCGAAAATATCTATAGCAGCGATTTTTGCCAACCTTCAGAACGAAAACGGAAGAAGAATATTTTACATCACCTTTAACATTGTCTGTATCAACGGTGGCTTATAAGATATGCGAAAACAAACATGCGTTATGGGTTATTGCCTGATAGCCAATGGTATGTAAATTTAGATATTAGATATTGTTACGCCGGTCTCACGGATCGTCGTATTGTACGGTGGAAACAAGATACAGACACCAATGAAGTCACTAATTACCAGCTTTAATTAGTCACAAATAACAATGTGAAATCAACAAGGTAGTCTCATACAATAATTCAAGGTACATTTGACCACACACACAATAATAATGTAAACTATTAGCGTTTCGCGCTAATTATAACACGATAATCACTTTCCACTAATCCGCAACAAACACTTGATCCTCACTCTAAAACAATGCTAGGTGTAACTAACTACCTAAGCCGACCGTAGTCGATTATATAGATCCCGCAGATGTTTCAGAATAATTTTCCATACTCCTGGTCGCGTGCCAACATAATTTGCGTAGTTACAAGAGTTCAAACCGCCTGGAAGCTACTTGAGTCCATTGTCTTGAACGAGACACTGCACCTGCTCGGCTAGGTGAGAAACCGGTAAAACGACGCTCTCGACGTTATCCAAATAAACCTCGTTTTTCCGTTGACATCTGAGATTTTACGTCTGTCCTGCATATTACAGTACATTAAGAAATTTATTAAACTATTCCATACTGGCAGTAAGGAATACTTATATTAACTTATAGTAACATTCAGTTTCCTTGTAAACACAAAAATGTTTCTGTTTCAAAATTGCGCTGTTGCCAGTTTTGTGTGCTAAACTAGTATTTTAAAATAACAGGTACGAACGAAACCGTTCCAAAAAATAACACGTACAAATACCTGTTATTATGTACTTATTATACATATACCTGTATTATATAATTTGTTATAAGAAATAGATTGAAACTAAAAGTATTAACAGTGTTAATTTACACTGTGACTTTATTAAGCTGCTACTGTTTACAAGAAAATAAAAAACAAGACAATTTATAGGCCGATCTCCCTTAGGGAATACTAATTTAAGTTTTCACTAGGAGCAAACAAACTGAGTAGGTTTAATATTAAATTATTTATTCCATTTTGGTTAGACAAATCAGTTGCGAAACTCAGGCAATTAATAAGTGCACATCAAATAACGTCAAAAAATCATCAGAAACATATAAGCCACAAGAGTTACAACAATCCCATAAATTACGTGAGATGTGTAGTGAAGTTAAAATCATCTGCGAAATCTCATAAACAAAAAGTAACCTACTATATGGCCTATCAACTATCAGCCCATCTGCAGGTTATAACACAATATAATTCGCTTTTTCAAAATTTACCAAGTTGGTGACTAATTTGTTATTATGATCTGTATTATATACACAAATGTAACATCGGTATGAATTTCTTTTATTTATTAAAAGCAGCTTCGTCTCTTTGGCATAGAGATATTCTGAACCTCGCTGTTTTGCTTCGTTTCATACTTGTATGGCAATCGGCACATGCGCAGAATGAAGAATTCAGCACCTTAAAGTGACTTTGTACTCGTGTACTCGTAGTACTTGTTTATTCGTTAGTCGCGTTGGGGGCTCCCGCGACTCGGAACCGCGAGGCCGCGAGTAATCGGAACGGGTATTTCGACTTTCAGTTATTGTTAAATCCGTTCCACAAAAATATCGTTCCAAAATACCTGTTATAGGTATATTGGCCCACCTCTAGTTTGTAAACAATAGCTGCATCGGTCTGAACTGTCGTTACACGTGTCAAATGGCTCGCTCTACAGCCGAAACACGTGCAACCACTGTAGTTTAAGTGCCTTCGTTATTGTACTTACGTAAAAGCATCTCTCTCTCTCTCTCTCTCATATTAATACGTGCAGTCTACATAACATTATGTTTACGATTACATACAGCGACTATGATGACATAATAAATACCTCTTTGATATACAAGAGAGTGCTTGTGTCGTAAAGTGTTTTGTTACTACGGTTTATGCGTCTACCAAAGCATACGTTTCAATTTGTAGTTCAATTATACGTCGCAAGAAAACGTTGTATACAATACGGTTTTAAAATATATAATTTAAAATACGGTATAGAAAACGGTGTATAAAATATGTTATATAATTAATTGTAAATTATAATATAAATATTTATTATTTTATTAGCTTAGACATTTTGAAAATATTATTTTTTTTTGTATTAATCTGAATTTGTTTTGGTATTAATTTATTACTTGTTTTATGTTTAAATATTTCTAAATTTTTCCATAACGTCATTTTTGGAACTTTGGAAATGTGTTTTAATGAACTGATATTATTTAAATTTGGAAATGTGTGTTTGTTTTTTTAATGAGGGTTTATAAATGGATAAATTATAATTTAAATAGAGTACATAAAATTAAATGCCTTGACTGTAACAAATTTTATGTTAGCCATACTAAAATATGTTTAAAAGAAAGATATTGTAATGCGACGAAAGGAGAGACCTAATGTACAATAAAAACCTAATACAAAATAACCCCTTGCTTAAACCATTTCCATAACCTAGGTAAAGGAAATAAAATAAAAAGTACCTAAACTACAAAAAGAAGTACCATACAATAAATAATGATGAGTGTAATTAATAATATAAGGAAAGAACTATGTATTTTTAGAGTTAAGAGTGAGCAGAATAACCAGTGAGTGAGAAAAAGTGAGAGCTGAGATAATTTCTAAACACAGAAAGGACTGTGGCAATTAATAGCAATTATTATCAGTGAACACGAGTGTACATAACAAGCTGAACCAAAGTGCAATAAACTAGTTAATAAATAGACTTCAGATAGTAGTAGTATTGACTACCTATCAGATTTTAATTTGTGAACCATTAGTGTTATAATTTGTCAATTCATATTGTTACCAATGTATTTAAGTAAAGATAACTATTAGTGCGCTAATACACAGCATATATGATTTCTGATGTACAGAGGTAAAACCCAATATTATTAATTTAAAATGATATGAAAAGACATTTAATAATAATCTGATTGTTAAAAAGATTTTAATATTATATAGTAAACTGTTGTTGAAGTTTCATTTTAATGCCCTAATGTCAACTGGAGTTAGTTATAATGAAGTATCGTGTTATTAATATGTTTAATTCATGTTTATGTTCCTATATTTTATGTTATGTAACAATTATAATTAGTCAGAAGGGATTAAGTCAACATACTACACAATATTTGTAAACTCAAAGATTGTACTAAAGAAATGGCCAGAACATAGGCCAAAACAACACAATTTCATTGTAAAGTGACTATTAAATGATAATGTCACTGTAAACCAGTAAAAAATAGCAAAACCATTAATTTAGACCTTATGTAGAAACCAAGAACACCAGTGTAATAGTTTAATGAATTTTTAAAATAACTTTATAAATGCTAAAGTATGTAATGGCCTAGGAAATGGAATTTTGGCAAAATTGTTAAAACAATTAATTATTATAACACTCACACATGGCATGTGAGGAGTCAGAATATTTATAATTTTATGAAGAAGATCATGATGTAAGTAAGTTTAGGTTTATTCAGTATTAATTAGGGAGTAATTGTGAGTAGGAAACATAAAATTTGTAAATCTTAAATAATTATAGTCACATGACCTAGTGACCCGGCGTTTTGACCAATGGGAATTTAACTAATTTTGGTCAAACTCGTCGAGGGCAGAAGGAAAATTATAATTCTATTGTTAGACATAAAAGTGTACAGGTCAGCTCTGTGTAGCCAAGAGCTAAAAAGTATAACAAAGGATCAAATCTGAGTTGAAGAAAAGAAGTAAAATTATTATAAAACCAGAATACAAATTAGATGAAAGAAAAATTGAAGATAATGTAAAATAATAATAATAAATCAAAAGACGAACGAGTAAAAAGAATATCTTAAAAAAAAAAAAACTTAAAGTGAATAAGTACATCAACTAGATGGTGAGAAAATAACCTTATTAATATATCACGGTTACAACTACACAGCACCAAGATTAACTCAACGAACACTTTTAAACAGAACACTAGTGAAAAAAGGAAAAAAGAAAACTAATACAAACACAGTAGACATATTGCATAAATTATTTTATTTGAAAGAAACTGGTGGTAAAGAATTTCACATCAAGTTAGGTGAACAACAAGCGGCCACCTTGTTTTTGTTTGGAACTCTGGGTAAAGACGCCATGACACTTTGTTGTGGTAATTTGAATTAAATTATTATTTTTGTCATACTTACATAAAATTAATTCTGTTTTGTATTAGTAGATAAGATTTAAATGATTGTGATGTATGGTACTTCGTGTATGCATTTCTGAACTTTTCAATAGCAGTCATAAAAGAACCCAAGAATTAATATTATAAATAAAAATATTATTTAAGAATCGAACTCAGTGAAGGAGTCGATACGGGTAATAAGCTATTTCGACCCAAGAGTCGTCAAATTGAATTTAAATAAAATAAAGGTTAATAAATATAATCAATTGGTTTTAAATGAGTTTTATTTATAAAATAAATTAAGATTAAAGGATTTTTGAGTAATAAAAGAAGAGTGAACCCACATTGGCGATTGGAACTTCAACGTAAATAAGGAATTAAGCAGATAACCTATATTAGCCAATTGGATATTACGATCGAACCAAACATAAACAAACTTTTCTTTTATGAATTTTTTTATCAAAACCAACGAAAACAAATAATAATTAATATTTTTTAATAGATAATTTTTTTAAAACAAACTCAAATCAACATAATTAAATTCAATTAGACAAATTCCTAAAAGAATAAAATTAAACGGTTTATAATTTGAATTAAATATAATTCAAATTAAACTAAACCAAAACACAATACTTAAGGAGTTCACATAAATTCTTTAGAAAACGTTACAGATTGGCACAACCAACGCGGGGCGTTCAACGAAAAGAAAGCCCGAGAATACTAACAATTTTAAATAAATTAAAACATACAAGAGAGTCAAGAAGAAGAAACAGAATTGTCTTGTTGCAGATTGACGCCTCCAACGTGGGCCTTTACAACTCAACAAACTACAACCCTTGTAAAATAATAATAATATAACAAGTCAACTCCACATCTTGTTCTGTAATAACTCGTTACAGAATGGCGCAACCAACGCGGGGCGTTAAACAATAAAAACCAGAGTCTACAATTCTTAATTAAAAAATATCATAAAATATTAGTTAAAACAGGAGGAACAGAATCTATATATATATATATATATATATATATATATATATATTATAATACTTATAACTATTTTACCTCAAGATGTATTTTTTCCTTTAGGGACATGTTTCGGGAGATCCTGTTCTCCCATCTTCAACCTTCGCCATCTTGCTTCTGGTGCAGTATTTGTGTGTTGGCTTCTGGATGTTATTATGGTGGTTTGTTGGTCTTTGGTCCTTCAATGTTGCATTATTGTGTGTGGTTGTGGTATCTGTTTTTGTATTTTGTGTATTTTCGATGTTGAGTGCTTTGAATATTGTGTCATGTTTTGTATTGATTTGTATTTGTTCTGGTATTACAGAATGGCGCAACCAAAGCGGGGCGTTAAACAATAAAAACCAGAGTCTACAATTCTTAATTAAAAAATATCATAAAATATTAGTTAAAACAGGAGGAACAGAATCTATATATATATATATATATATATATATATTATAATACTTATAACTATTTTACCTCAAGATGTATTTTTTCCTTTAGGGACATGTTTCGGGAGATCCTGTTCTCCCATCTTCAACCTTCGCCATCTTGCTTCTGGTGCAGTATTTGTGTGTTGGCTTCCAAGAACAAATCTGGTAATACAAATCAATACAAAACATGACACAATATTCAAAGGACTCAACATCGAAAATACACAAAATACAAAAACAGATACCACAACCACACACAATAATGCAACATTGAAGGACCAAAGACCAACAAACCACCATAATAACATCCAGAAGCCAACACACAAATACTGCACCAGAAGCAAGATGGCGAAGGTTGAAGATGGGAGAACAGGATCTCCCGAAACATGTCCCTAAAGGAAAAAATACATCTTGAGGTAAAATAGTTATAAGTATTATAGTATTATATACATCAAGAAACGGACTGTAGCAGAAAGTGATTGAAATATATATATATATATAACACTGTAACTCATATATAAAACCAGATATATACAAATAAAATTTAGCTACACACTCAATAAAAAATTTGATTATTGTAGCTACACACACAATAAACACACGTTCCCAAGTTTAAATAATATCACTTTATTAAAACACATTTCCAAGGGTCGTTTATTATGATGACGTAATAAATACCTCTTTGATAAACAAGAGAGAGCGCTGTGTAGTAAAGGGTAATGTTACAACGGTTTATGCCTCTACTAAAGCATAAGTTTTGACATCAGGCAATTTCGTAGTTAAATTACACGTCGCTAGGAAACGTTAAAATAGCCTAAATAAATAAATGGAAAACATACATATTATGATTTTCTGGTATAATCAAACTATCAAGCTAATAATTGTCTAAGGTAAAGTAGGTGCAGAGAAAATTTTATAAAAAATGAAATTACCATAACAGTTTTATAAACGATAGGCAATAACATTATAATTTTTGTTGCTCCAACTGACACAGCTGCAGGGGGAAACACTCCTCTGTCTTAATTTTTGTCTTACGCTTACACGGACGGTGTCTATATTCTCAAAATAATTAAATACCGGTCTGTTCCGTGGTCGGTTGCTGTAAATACCGGTCTGTCAGGCCGTGGTCGGTTGCTGTAAATACCGGTCTGTCAGGCCGTGGTCGGTTGCTGTAAATACCGGTCTGTCAGGCCGTGGTCGGTTGCTGTAAATACCGGTCTGTCAGGCCGTGGTCGGTTGCTGTAAACTCTCGACATCGTCGGCAACATTTTGTATCCCAGAAACAAACAAATTCAAAGACACCGATTAATGGTCGTGAAACGTACGTTTGTGTCCATAAACGTACAATTAATGGCCGTAAAACGTACGTTTGTGTCCATAAACGTACAATTAATGGTCGTGAAACGTAGGTTTGTGTCCATAAACGTACAATTAATGGTCGTGAAACGTACGTTTGTGTCCATAAACGTAGCGATTAATGGACGTGAAACGTACGTTTGTGTCCATAAACGTAAGATTAATGGTCGTGAAACGTACGTTTGTGTCCATAAACGTACAATTAATGGCCGTAAAACGTACGTTTGTGTCCATAAACGTACAATTAATGGTCGTGAAACGTACGTTTGTGTCCATAAACGTACAATTAATGGTCGTGAAACGTACGTTTGTGTCCATAAACGTAAGATTAATGGTCGTGAAACGTACGTTTGTGTCCATAAACGTAAGATTAATGGACGTGAAACGTACGTTTGTGTCCATAAACGTAAGATTAATGGACGTGAAACGTACGTTTGTGTCCATAAACGTAAGATTAATGGCCGTGAAACGTAAGTTTGTGTCCATAAACGTAAGATTAATGGACGTGAAACGTACGTTTGTGTCCATAAACGTAAGATTAATGGCTGTGAAACGTACGTTTGTGTCCATAAACGTAAGATTAATGGCCGTGAAACGTACGTTTGTGTCCATAAACGTACGATTAATGGTCGTGAAACGTACGTTTGTGTCCATAAACGTACGATTAACCGTCGTGAAACGTACGTTTGTGTCCATAAACGTAAGATTAATGGCCGTGAAACGTACGTTTGTGTCCATAAACGTAAGATTAATGGCCGTGAAACGTACGTTTGTGTCCATAAACGTACGTTTGTGTCCATAAACGTACAATTAATGGTCGTGAAACGTACGTTTGTGTCCATAAGCGTACGATTAACCGTCGTGAAACGTACGTTTTGTCCATAAACGTACGATTAATGGCCGTGAAACGTACGTTTGTGTCCATAAACGTACAATTAATGGTCGTGAAACGTACGTTTGTGTCCATAAACGTACGATTAATGGTCGTGAAACGTACGTTTGTGTCCATAAACGTACGATTAATGGACGTGAAACGTACGTTTGTGTCCATAAACGTAAGATTAATGGCCGTGAAACGTACGTTTGTGTCCATAAACGTACAATTAATGGTCGTGAAACGTACGATTGTGTCCATAAACGTAAGATTAATGGTCGTGGAACGTACGTTTGTGTCCATAAACGTAAGATTAATGGTCGTGGAACGTACGTTTGTGTCCATAAACGTAAGATTAATGGCCGTGAAACGTACGTTTGTGTGTCCATAAACGTACGATTAATGGTCGTGAAACGTACGTTTTGTGTCCATAATCGTAAGATTATTGGCTGTGAAACGTACGTTTGTGTCCATAAACGTACGATTAATGGTCGTGAAACGTACGTTTTGTCCATAAACGTACGATTAATGGCCGTGAAACGTACGTTTGTGTCCATAAACGTAAGATTAATGGCTGTGAAACGTACGTTTGTGTCCATAAACGTAAGATTAATGGACGTGAAACGTACGTTTGTGTCCATAAACGTAAGATTAATGGCCGTGAAACGTAAGTTTGTGTCCATAAACGTAAGATTAATGGCCGTGAAACGTACGTTTGTGTGTCCATAAACGTACGATTAATGGTCGTGAAACGTACGTTTGTGTCCATAAACGTAAGATTAATGGACGTGAAACGTACGTTTGTGTCCATAAACGTAAGATTAATGGCCGTGAAACGTAAGTTTGTGTCCATAAACGTAAGATTAATGGACGTGAAACGTACGTTTGTGTCCATAAACGTAAGATTAATGGCTGTGAAACGTACGTTTGTGTCCATAAACGTAAGATTAATGGCCGTGAAACGTACGTTTGTGTCCATAAACGTACGATTAATGGTCGTGAAACGTACGTTTGTGTCCATAAACGTACGATTAACCGTCGTGAAACGTACGTTTGTGTCCATAAACGTAAGATTAATGGCCGTGAAACGTACGTTTGTGTCCATAAACGTAAGATTAATGGCCGTGAAACGTACGTTTGTGTCCATAAACGTACGTTTGTGTCCATAAACGTACAATTAATGGTCGTGAAACGTACGTTTGTGTCCATAAGCGTACGATTAACCGTCGTGAAACGTACGTTTTGTCCATAAACGTACGATTAATGGCCGTGAAACGTACGTTTGTGTCCATAAACGTACAATTAATGGTCGTGAAACGTACGTTTGTGTCCATAAACGTACGATTAATGGTCGTGAAACGTACGTTCGTGTCCATAAACGTACGATTAATGGACGTGAAACGTACGTTTGTGTCCATAAACGTAAGATTAATGGCCGTGAAACGTACGTTTGTGTCCATAAACGTACAATTAATGGTCGTGAAACGTACGATTGTGTCCATAAACGTAAGATTAATGGTCGTGGAACGTACGTTTGTGTCCATAAACGTAAGATTAATGGTCGTGGAACGTACGTTTGTGTCCATAAACGTAAGATTAATGGCCGTGAAACGTACGTTTGTGTGTCCATAAACGTACGATTAATGGTCGTGAAACGTACGTTTTGTGTCCATAATCGTAAGATTAATGGCTGTGAAACGTACGTTTGTGTCCATAAACGTACGATTAATGGTCGTGAAACGTACGTTTTGTCCATAAACGTACGATTAATGGCCGTGAAACGTACGTTTGTGTCCATAAACGTACAATTAATGGTCGTGAAACGTACGTTTGTGTCCATAAACGTACGATTAATGGTCGTGAAACGTACGTTTGTGTCCATAAACGTACGATTAATGGACGTGAAACGTACGTTTGTGTCCATAAACGTAAGATTAATGGCCGTGAAACGTACGTTTGTGTCCATAAACGTACAATTAATGGTCGTGAAACGTACGTTTGTGTCCATAAACGTAAGATTAATGGTCGTGAAACGTACGTTTGTGTCCATAAACGTAAGATTAATGGTCGTGGAACGTACGTTTGTGTCCATAAACGTAAGATTAATGGCCGTGAAACGTACGTTTGTGTGTCCATAAACGTACGATTAATGGTCGTGAAACGTACGTTTTGTGTCCATAATCGTAAGATTAATGGCTGTGAAACGTACGTTTGTGTCCATAAACGTACGATTAATGGTCGTGAAACGTACGTTTATGTCCATAAACGTACAATTAATGGTTGTGAAACGTACGTTTGAATTCGTTTTTTCTGTAAATAGTAATTGTTTTTCAATATCGTGACGATGGTCTACGACCGAAATCGATGGAGATTAAGAATGCAATTTATATCTTTATTATAAATCATGTGTACGGTATCTTTAGGTTATGAACAATAAGTACACTACAATGGAAGATTGATATTATAGGTTCCATTTATAAGCAATAAGTGTGTGTATACTATAAATACATCACATTATCATTACAGAAATAGAGAGCAAAAATAATTGTTTTCTTACGATATTAATTGATGACTCGTTGGGTACTTGGTGAAACATATTAATACAAAGGTTTTGTAAAATATATAAAAACACTTGGTAAGTTTCACAAATTTTAATTAACTTTAAAATCCCTAAACAGCTGTTTCGACTAACTAAGCCATTGTCAAAGAGGCGAATGAATGAAATTACTAGACACAGGAAGTGAGTAAAAGGTGGTGACCATCTGTTTAGGGCGTATCTGGAACATCTGTGTTGAGATGAAGAGGGGGGGTGCAAGAGACAAGGGAAGGTCTGGTGTCTTTAAAAACTAAATACAATCATGACTGTAAAATATAAAATTAACTAAACTAAATATAATCTGAATGTAAAATATAAAATTTACTGAACTAAATATAATCTGAATGCAGAACTATAAAATTTTATATATTTGCATTCAGATTATATTATTTAAATATAAAACATAAAATTTTATATTTTTGTATTCAGATTATATTTAGTTCAGTTAATTTTATATTTTACATTCAGATTATTATTATACAAAGGTTTTGTAAAATATATAAAAACACTTGGTAAATTTCACAAATTGTTTAATTAACTCTGACAGCTGTTTCGACTATCTAAGCCATTGTCAAAGAGCGAGTGAATGAAATTACTGAACACAGGATGTTAGTGGAGTGTAGGTGGTGAACATCTGTTTAGGGCGTATCTGGAACATCTGTGTTGTGATGGCGAGGGGGGGAGTGTGTGCATGAGACAAGGGAAGGTCAGGTGTCTTTAAAAACTAAATACAATCATGAATGCAAAATATAAAATTAACTGAACTAAATATAAACTGAATGCAAAATTTAAAATAATGATGAACATTCAAAATAATATAAAATAAACTAAACTAAATAACAGATTTTAATAAAGGG
Organism: Magicicada septendecula; assembly: GCA_034769895.1. NCBI lineage: Eukaryota > Metazoa > Arthropoda > Insecta > Hemiptera > Cicadidae > Magicicada > Magicicada septendecula. The sequence goes on from CM068370.1 coordinate 15,983,727, forward strand.
GATACACAAAATTCAGTCTGTTCATTGGTTAAATTTTTGTTATTTTTTATTGCTTTTTTAATTTCTAAAATTTCTAACAATTCCATTTTTTTACCTTTTTGTATGTTGTGGAGTAGTGTTATGTTTTTTGTTTTTTGTTTTTTTTAAAGACACCAGACATCACAACACAGATGTTCCAGATACGCCCTAAACAGATGTTCACCACCTACACTCCACTAACATCCTGTGTTCAGTAATTTCATTCACTCGCTCTTTGACAATGGCTTAGTTAGTCGAAACAGCTGTCAGAGTTAATTAAAAAATTTGTGAAACTTACCAAGTGTTTTTATATATTTTACAAAACCTTTGTATTAATATGTTTCACCAAGTGCCCAACGAGTTATCAATTAATATCGTGAAAAGATTATATTTAGTTCAGTTAATTTTATATTTTACATGCAGATTATATTTAGTTTAGTTAATTTTATATTTTGCAATCATGATTGTATTTAGTTTTTAAATACACCTGACCTTCCCTTCTCTCTTGCACCCCCCCCCCATCTTCATCTCAACACAGATGTTCCAGATACGCCCTAAACAGATGGTCACCACATTTTACTAACATTCTGTATCTAGTAATTTCTTTCATTCGCCTCTTTGACAATGGCTTAGTTAGTCGAAACAGCTGTCAGAGTTAATTAAAATTTGTGAAACTTACCAAGTGTTTTTATATATTTTACAAAACAATTGTTTTCTTGTTTGATATTTGAATAAATACAAAACAATGTTGCTAGTGAGCTCGTTAAACAGTCCGTCCACATGGTTCACTGAACATTCTGTAAGATGTTAGTTTATTACAACTAAACACAAAAACACTGGAAAAGAAATCAATTATCGACGTGTCAACTTCTTTCGGCCTGACTACATCTAAGGCCCGTTTGCCGCTCTCCGAGACCCCGTATAAACGTAAAACGTCGAATTAGTTTTCTTTCTCTTTAAATTGTCGTTCTTCTTATTTTCATTCAGGTTGCTTACAGATTTGGGAAATTTTTCAACATTCAGAGCCACTATATTTGTTTAACTGTTATCTTAAAATATCAACGTGTAGAGCTATATGAATTCTCCAACATTTCGGCCATAATATTTAGAATTAATATTAGGCAATTACCTGTATTAACTTCCGTCTTGTGACTTATTTGGTTTTTTCTTAAAACGACGCGTTTCGAGAATAAATTCTCATAATCAGGTTCCAATACTATAAAAACATCAAATTCACCCAAAAGGGGTCGTCAACTAGTTAAAATACACAAACACAAAAACGCCACACATAATTTAACACCGACACAGTCACGGCACAGTCCGATGCGCATCGTCTCGTTGCCAACGACCAACTCCGCAACGAGTTGGTCGACCGCAACGAGTTGGTCGTTGGCAACGAGACGATGCGCATCGGACTGTGCCGTGACTGTGTCGGTGTTAAATTATGTGTGGTGTTTTTGTGTTTGTGTATTTTAACTAGTTGACGACCCCTTTTGGGTGAATTTGATGTTTTTATAGTATTGGAACCTGATGATGAGAATTTATTCTCGAAACGCGTCGTTTTAAGAAAAAACCAAATAAGTCGCAAGACGGAAGTTAATACAGGTAATTGCCTAATATTAATTCTAAATATTTAGTAACGTGACTTGGAGACAATTAAAACAAAATGAATATTTCGGCCATGCCTAGACAAGACGTAGTCAGGTATTCATTGTTACTCTGGCAGACACTTTTAACACCATGCACAAAAAAGTGAGTGCCAAATACTTTTAAATTTTTGAGATTACTTATGCTCTTTGAGACAACACGAATGCGTATAAACATCGGGTGCTTTTGCTCCCTTGTGCACTAGTGGCTTCCTTCCGTATGCTAGTGGCTAACGTTTGAGCTGCCAATATAAGCCGACACTAGATACTATAGTTCCATCCTTGCAGGAGGCCTTTGGTTGCTGCTAATCGTGTTTTACTAGTTTCCAAATGTAATTAGGCAAATTTTTAATCCAATCGTTTTTCTATCTCGCTGTGCATAAAGAGCAGAATAAACAATTATTATACAGAATGGATGGTTATATGGTAGAAAATCAGTAGCGTATCTAGAATGTGGACTTGAGGGGGTCCGGTCCCGTTGCCCCATCCCCCGTAATAACACCCCTGCAGACAATAAAATATCAATCAAAACCTTTGAAAACAGAAAAGTGAATTACAAGTGACTAAAGCAGAAGCTTATAAAATAAGAATGATGAAAATAAATTTTGAAATAAGAAGAAGGAATTTTGGGGAAACACTGATATGTTTCCGGCCCAAAAGCAGTCAGAATGTAGTTAAACATAATTGATTTCCGATATGAGAAGAAAAGGTGATAAGGCTAAATAATGACGACAAAAATAAGTAAATTTCAGTCTCAGGAAAGAATCATAAAGACAGTAAAGAGAAAGGAGTCTTTTACGTAATTCCTGTATACATTTACGTAATGCTAAGATTCAGAGAACAAAGTATATTACTTCAATTCAAAGATAGGGAAAGGCGAGTAACTTTGAAGGAAAAAAGAATGAAAACTGCTTACGGAAATTTTATCTTTGAATAACGAAAGAAAATTACAAGGCTATGTCCAAACGACTAAAATTTTGACTGATTAAACGATGATTCTTCCCCTTCTCTATTCTTTTAATTCTCTTTTTCTCTTTTTGTTTGAGCTCTCGGAGGAATAAATAATTATTACAATTTAAAACCCTTTGTTTGATTAGTAGACAGCGAAGAGAGGACTGACGTATACTTTACACAATAGTGACACAAACGTTGTTTTCGTGGTTTCGTATCAGTCAGGAAATTCAGTGGCCGCAAAACGTGGCTGTAAAACGAAGTAGTATTAAAATAAAGTATACAAAAGTACGGCTAAATGATTAGAATGTACTGTTACGACGGCTTCACGTATTGTACAGTGGAAACAAATTACAGACACCAATGAAGTCACTAATCACCAGCTTATAATTAGTGACAAATAACAATTTGTAGTCAACAAGATACTCTTATAAAATAAATCAAGTTAAATTTGTCCAAACGCAAATAATAAAGTCAACTATTAGAGTTCCGCACTACTTATAACACAATAATCACTTTCCACTAATCCGCAACAATCACTTGACCCGCAATCTACAATATTGCCAGGTTGACTAAGCCGTAGACACGTTATATATCCCGTAGATGTTCCGGAATTATTTTCCAATCTTTTAGCGGCGGGCCGGCATAATTTGCGTAGTTGAGAGTGCTCTCAAACAGTCTGGAAGCTACTTCAGTGCACGGCCTTGAGTGCAGTTTTTGTGTGAGCAGCAGGATGATGCAACGCTCAAGCACGTTTTGCGTTGTGCCTTCCAGACCGTGTTCGATTGTAGGACAGTCTCGTAACGCTACTACTGCACTCAGGCCAGTTTCCTTAGTATAAAAATAGCGCTGTGTTGAAAGCGCCACCGGTACAGGGTCAAATGTTCCAATCTAAAAGTTCCAATGCAGAATTTCCAAAATTATTAATTTTCCAACGCCCTTTTTCCAACATAATTATTTTTCCAATTCCCCTTTTCTAACATAATTATTTTCCCAATATTATTATTTATTTATTTTACAATTATTTTTTTTAATTATTTACACATAGATGGATTTTTATTTTATAAACATTCTCATAACAAAACGGTGCGCTACTGGAGATGCAAAAGGCAAAGTCAGTGCTCGGCGCGAGCTATAACAGACGGTGATGGAGCTACACTTTCAATTCGTCGTCATTCTCTAGAAGATCATTCACATTCCCCTAATAGAGTAGAGGTTGAAGCTTTGAGGCTAGTGACCGGTATTAAAAGGAAAGCTGCTGAGCATCCTGAGGCCCCTCCCGTCCAAATTATGCGAAGTTTGCAAAACGTGCCATCATCTGTATTGGCTGAGCTTCCAGACCGCGAGAATATCAGGAAATGTATTCAGCGTGAACGTTTAAAAAACATGCCTCCCAATCCTCAAAACATTCAGGATTTTGCATGAAATTCCTACTCAATTTCGTAAAACTATCGTTGGAGAAACATTTTTACTATATGATTCTTATGAAGATGAAAATAATACTCTACGGTGTGGTAGAATTTTGATATTTTCTACATCAGAAAATTTAAGGGCTTTATTTCGATCGCGCATTTGGTTCGTTGATGGGACGTTTCCAATTTTCAAGATTTCGTTGATGAAGATGACATACTTGGATATTTGAAAACCGTCGGTTACAATTTACATTTTTTAGTATTTGTATAAACACATTTTATAAACATTTTGGTACTAATTTATGATTTGAATTATATATTTTGGAGGAACTAATGTTGTTTTGGGAAAATATATTTTTGCAACTTTCGTATATTGGAATTTTTTCTTAGCACTTTCCGATTGAAACTTTAGGTTTGGAACTTTTGTACCCCAACTGCGCCCCTGGCTGGTTGTAGTTGTGAACTGCGTATTGCAAATCAAACTTACAAGACGTGTTAATGGTTGCTGGAAATTCTGATTCGCTACTCGTTTTTTGACAGCGGTTGATTATAAAGTACCATTTATTCATTACTGTGTGCGGCCATTTGTAATCGGTAACTTTATATATACAGGGTGATTCAAAAAGGACTTTACAACTTTGAAAGTATACAGAAATTTATTCAGATAATTTACAGAGTCGGTTGAGGTGTCATTTCGAAGCAAAACGCATCAAGTTTTGACTCACGTAGTCCATTAATACCGAGTACACCCACCAGTAGCGCTGTCACCATTGTTGTTGAAAATGGCTACTTTTACTGGTGCGGAACGTGCTCGCTGTGGGTTTTGGTTTCACGATACGCAATCAGCAACTGCAGTTCAACGTAAATTCCGTACGGAGTATGGTAGAGAGCCTTCTAGTAGGCCTACAGTTTACTCTTGGCACCAAACCTTCGTTGAGACTGGTTGTTCTGTACGACACGCAAAATCGCCAGGACGTCCACAAGTTCCTGAAGCTGTTGTGGAACAACTCAGAGAAAGCTTTTCCCGTAGTCCTAATAAATAAACTAGACGTGCGTCATGTGAGACTGGCATTCCACAACCGACTGTTTGGCGCGTATTACGTAAACGTTGCACTTGAAGCCATACAAACTAACCATTGTTCAACACATTACAAATGAAGATAAAGTCGCTCGCCAGCAATTTTGTGTGGAAATGTTTGATAGGATTGGAGACAACGAGACATTCCTAGACAATGTAATTTTTAGTGATGAGTCAATGTTTCACATTAGTGGCAAGGTGAACACCAATAACTGCCGAATATAAGGGTAGTGAAAACCCCCATGAAACCTTGCAGCATATTCGTGATAGGACTAAGGTCAATGTTTTTTGTGCCATTAGCAAACAAAAAGTATACGGCCCGTTCTTCTTCCAGGAGGCAACCATAAATGGTATCGTGTATCTGGATATGCTAGAAAATTTTCTAATTCCTCAGTTAGACGAGGATGACCAAGATGGACGCCTTTACTATCAGCAAGATGGGGCACCACCTCACTACCGCATAGAAGTCCGAGATTTTCTTGATACCCGATTCCCAGGTCGGTGGATTGGACGTGCAGGTTCATTGAATGGCCACCTCGCTCCCCAGATTTGACACCGGTAGATTTTTTCTTGTGGGGTTTCATTAAAGATCGGGATTTTGTACCACGTTTACCTGCTGATCTTGCTCAGCTGAGACTTCGAATTAACGCCGCCGCTGCAGAAGTGACGCCCGACTTATTGGCTAAAGTCTGGAATGAAATCGACTTCAGATCACAATGAATGTTGGATTTATACACCTCAACCGAGGTGTATGTTATTGTATTGTGATGTGGTGTATTGGATAATTGTAAACAAGGGAAATTGTTGTAAACGAGTATTTAAATTGTTGTTAACGTTTTGAGTAGCGAGTTCTCTGGTGTTCAGTTATTTATTCCACTATTCTCCTCCTCCTATGGCGCTACAGCCCGAAGTCGAGCCTTCGCCTCCTTCCTCTATCCTGATCCTCCACCTCTCTCTATCAGTAAAAAAGGACTTCCATCCTCGCACTCCCAACATCTCTCTTGCATCCACAGCGACAGCATCTTTCCATCTTTTCCTTGGACGGTCTTTTGGTCTTTTTCCATCCACACTCACCATAAGTAATCTTTCATGTGTTCGTTTGTCATCCATTCTTAAGATATGGCCTACCCCTTGCAGCCTCCTCAGTTTTACGTACTCTTCTACCGTTGGTTAGCTGAAGTGACAATATATCTAATCACTATTTCTATATATAGGATTCGTCTCGGGAGCTTCCTTTCAAATATCTTCAGGCGTTCAATTGATCTTTGTGTGTTATTAGGTTTCACTCACTGCCAATAGCATAGGATGGGTCGTATGATAGTTTTTTATATGCGCAATTTTGTCTGCCCATGAATAACTCTTGACTTAAAGGTGGTGATAAGCGCGAATTAGGCCTTATTGACTAGAGTTATCATTCTCATTATCTCTGTGTCTTCATTCCCATCTTCAGATATCGTCGCTCCTTGTATGTAAAACCTCTGATTGCTTCTATTAGTCTTCTTCTATAATCAAATTTTGCCTAGTTTGAGTAGACTTTGTTTGACTTATCATTTTAATTTTATCCACATTTATTGATAGTCCTCCATAGTCCTCTTTTGTTTTTAGTTTCAGGTGTAAGTATGTCTCCTTTGCAGCCGTACTTGATCTTAGGAATAACTTTAGTTCTAAATTTGTTTTCTTCGTAAATCTATGAAAATGAGTCTATCTGAAGATATTTTGAAACCCCAGTTTTATTACCTGTGCGCACTTTAGTTTAAGGATGTTGTACCAAGAATGTTTTAAGCTTCTTGTAGATTGTGTTAAAGTACGTTTAGTATATAAAATCCAGCAATAAAAATGTTTCTTATTTTTTTGATTTCAAATCAAGAAACTGCTAGTTTACCTATGCAAATACAACGGTTTAAACCATAGAGAAGTGTGTCTGGGAGAAAAAGATGAAGGTAGATTAATATACCTTTGTTATGTGGAGCGTGCATATTTTTTTTAAGGGTGAAAACACGTACGTTATACACTAAATGCAGAATAATTTTCATTATTAAGAAAACACTGTTTTATTAAGTTACAAATATTATGAGGGATTATGGAATTTTTCTGAAATTTTTAATAGGTTTGAGATGATTCGTCCGCCTGATCCCCCCTCCCAGTTACGTCATCGGTCACAATCCGTTAATTTTTATGGCTATAACATGATGGCTTATCATATTGTTACGACGGTCTACTTGATCGTCGTAGGTACAATGGAAAACAAAATATAAGACACCATTTAAGTCACTAATCACCAGCTTAATTTTCACAGTTAGACAGTGCGTAATTAACAACGCAGTCTCTTACAACAAATCAAATAAAAATTGTTCACACGCAATAAATTGTCAACTAATATAAAACACAATTGTATTACAATATACCGCCCGATTATAAAACACAACACCTCACTAATAACCACTTGAACGCACACAGTAATATCGCCCGCAAATAACTGAAACTAAGGCCGCTGCCGCCTAGTATTTATACCCCGTTCACAGACCAGAACAATCCACAGCTGCGTTATCTCTACTACACTACGACGTAATTAATTGCGGCCTTGACACAGTGCTTGCGGCCGCGCGAATTCTGTCACAGTCTAGCAAATGCGCTGAGAATCACGTACGCCACACAGATTCCGCTGGATTCATCTGGAACACTCGGTAAACACGTAGATTGTTCTGTGATGTCGTAACTATATCATATCATATTATTTTTTACCTGACAATATGATAGCTATAGCCTATCGTCAGCACGTGCTGCTAATTTGTTCACTATAATGTACAACAATCCGTGTGCTCGTTGTAACAAGTGATGTCGGTTGTGGCAGTAATATGATAATAGACTCTTTTTCTCACCATCGAGATAGTTTAGGAAACGTAGGATTGGCTGCCAACTTGAGCCTTATGGTATGCAGTCACGTCAGTGAGCCAGCACTGCTCTGCAGTAGCCTACTGTTACTCTACACACGTAGTTAATTATCTTGAAGAGTAAGCTAATCTATTTTATCTCAAGAAACATATTTTAATGATTCTGGTTAAAATCGTGTTGTTCATGCTCTTCTCGTTCTGATTTTGCATAAGGTCTTGAAGACATATTTTTCCAGAATTTCAGTTTGATACAAGTTTCTGAAAACCAACTTTATAGTTTTCAGACGGTTTATGCCAGATTTTAATAATGTTTTTACGTTTCTTTACATTCTTTACGCCAACTAAATTTTACCACAAATCAGGTTCTTTGAGCGTAGGCTAATGACTATGAATCTATGGAAAACTGAATTGCCTTGAATGAAATAATATATTTAAAAAAATATTTTAAATCGTTAGAGTACCAAAGGCAACAAAAATTATGTCATTATATAAAAAGAAAATCTATATTTTAAATTAATAATAAAAATTTCAAAATCTATTTTGTTATTATTTTCTAACTTTGGTGTTATATTAACATACTTAATGGCTTTAGTACTGTGGGTTTTGCTGTAAATATTACATTATCGACTGTTAAATCAAGTGCGATCTAAATGAAAGCGCTTCAGAAAACTTGTGATTGGTATGATTGGTGTCTGGTGTAAGTTGTTGTATTAGACTAAAGATCGCTATCTACGTAGCAATGTTTTCATCACTCATGTTCTTGATAGCGAATGTTTTTCTTGCGGCTGATTTACTGAAGAACTAATAAATACAGAAGGGGCAGTTACAAACATATAATATCACACAATCGATAGAGTCGTAATTCATGAAGTCACCCATTACGAGCACATGGTGCCTGAGTCATGTTATTAGATTTGGTAAATTTACTTAAATTTTATTACAGTGCCGTGTAGCTAATAGAAAAAGAAATTTTTATTGACAAAATGAAAAATCATAAAAATTTCTTTTGGATAAAATATAAGACGTATAGATTATTAAAAATTTTTATAAATCTTTTTAAAAATCTTTATAAATCTTTTTCATTTACAGTACGGAGTAAACAATCTTTAATAAAGATTTGCTGTCCTCTAGATATGATCTGTTTTCCTTTCAGATAATAAAACATTTAACTGTAAAAATATTAGGATCAAGGGTAAAGTACTGAAGCAACTATCCTACTTCCAGTGCCTAGGACGTGATATTACATAACAATTTGACGAGGACATCGACAGAAAGATTAACAGATTTCAGGCGATTTGTGGGACTGTTAAAAAAACTTTATGGAGAAAAACAAAGGAAAGTTAAAGAAGTTGTGTAAGGTCATAGCAATGCCTTACTCTTTTATACGGTTCCGAAACATGGGTATTATCTAAAAAAGGTACAAGTTATATACAAGCTGCAGAGATGAATTTCTTGAGAAATGTAAAGTGATGTATACGAAACGATACGATTAGAAACAATGTAATAAAAGATAAATTGGGTATATTCTCTGTAAATGCAAGAATCAAGTAATGTAAGCTGAGATGGACTGAACATATAGGTAGAATGGAAGCGAAAAGGCTACCTCAACAAGTTTTACAATACGCGTCTAAAAGGAAAAGAATTGGGGGAAGACCACGGAAAAGACGGCTTGAAAATAACGACCGGAATAGGTGATGTCGCCGAGTCCTGGAATCAATAAGAAGAAGAAGAAAAAGAAGAAGAAGAAGAAGAAGAAGAAGAAGGAGGAGAAGAAGAACTGTAAAAGTATGTTATATGTTTAAGATTTTACCTATAGCGTCAGTTACATAACATCATTTTGAGTGATTTAACGAGTTCTTATGCACGTCCTAGCTCATACAGTAACGTACTCCCATTTTCTTCACTTCTACCCAATGCCTACGGTATTCTAACAATCTGTCAATATCACAGTAACAATAGCAATATGTTATACGTCATACAATTGATACAATTTCACTTAAGTTTCCATATTTTGAAATTTAAATTTATATCTTCTGACATCGCTTCTTTAATACCTAAACATAGCGTTCCAAAGACCAAAAAACTTAAAGGGAATTATAGCAACGATGACGGATGTCCAAAACAGAAGAACTATTGGACTTGCATTTGGTATGCTTAAGTGTCGTTTACTTATGTATGGAAAAATTATTTATGTAAATTATGTTCAAAATCCACTAGCGCTCGACCATTCACACACATAGGCCTATGTAAATATTGTACACTTTTATATCTATTATATCGTTACATCAAGAACAATCTACGTGTTTCTCGAACGAACCATTAGAATCCGGCTGAATGTGGCGTACGTGATTTCAACATGTGCTTGCGAGACTTTTATACTGTAGACGCCGCCAGACTCGCTGACTGTGTCAAGGCCGCAATTAATTACGTCGTAGTGTAGAGATAACGCGTAGTGTGGAATGTCCTGGTCTGTGAGCGGGGATATAAATACAAGGCGTCAGCGGCCTTAGTTCAATATTTTGTCGGCGATACTGTGTTCGTTCAAGTGGTTACTAGTGAAGAGTTGTGTTTAATAATCGGGCGGGACAATTGTTATACAATTGTGTGTTATATTAGGTGACATTTTATTGCGTGTGAACAATTTTTTAATTTGATTTGTTGTAAGGGACTGTCTTGTTAATTACGAACTGTTTAATTGTGATAATTAAAGCTGGTGATTAGTGACTTAATTGGTGTCTTGTATTTGGTTTTCCACTGTACCTACGACGACCAAGTAGACCGTCGTAACAATATTAATTATTAATTAATTTATTTCCACATAATTATAATATTACAAAACATAATTAATACACTAAAAACATATTTAAATAAATATTGTAGAAACGTTGACACAAATGACTATGTTAAACTCTTACGACGGTCTACTTGGTCGTCGCATAGTGCAGTGGAAAACAAAATGCAAGACACCAATCAAGTTACTAACCACCAGCTCTAATTAATCACAAATACAGTTTATAATCAACTTGTACAATAATCCAAGCATAATTGGTTCGGACGCAATAGTAATGTCAACTAATAGAATCACACACAGTTATAACACAATAACACTTCGCCACAATACTTCGAACATTAATACTTGAATGAATCGCCACTTGAACGCACTGAGTAATCGCCGACGCAAACTAAAACTAAGCGTTGCTGAATGCTTATATTTATACCCCGCTGAGATGCCAGAATAATCTGTCACTTTTGGATGACGTGTTAAACAATTGCCTCTTCCGTTCGCTCTCGAATCCGCTAGAAACAGTGTCGTGTTTGGTCTTGAACACAGTGTGCGCGGAACGGTGAGGTCTGGAACAGCCTCGAATGTTGACGCGTCATAAGTCTCTTTCATAAGGACCAATATGTACGCACACACACACACATTACAGCTGGGATAGTTGAGAAGCTTGTAGAACGACACTATCAAATGTACGAGAATGTTCCGTACTACGTAACACTACTTATCGATTGATCCTCGATAAACCTATCACCGTTAAAATTTATTGATCGACGGTCATTACTAAATTAAGGATTTATTCAAGAAGCATGTATCACCTGTCATTCGTATCTTACAGGTTATCGCAGCCCACTCTCGTCTGTTGCCTGTTAACACAATTGTCTAGTACCAGACAACTAGAGGTGTGCTAAACTAGTATCTGAGAGTAACAGGTACGAACGAAACAGTTACAACAAAATAACACCTATAAATGCCTGTTATTGTATACCTATTATACATATAGACTACCTGTATTATATAATTTGTTATAAGAAATAAATTGAAACTAAAAGTATTGACAGTGTTACTTTACACTGTGACTTTATTAAGCTGTTACTGTTTAAAAGAAAATAAGAAACAAGAGAATTTACAGGTTCTATCTCCCTTTGGGAATACTAATTTAAGTTTTCACTAGGAGTGAAAAAATGACATAATTTAATATTAAATTATTGATTCAATTTGGTTAGACAAATTAGCATCAAAACTCATGCATTAAAATTTAGAGTGCACGTAATAGCACAACAAAGAATGTCAAAAACATCTACGTGAGATGTGCAGTGAAGTTAAAAGAATCTCCGAAATCACATTAACGAATAATACTATATGGCCTGTCAACTGTCATCCACTCTGTAGGTTATAACACAATATAATTCGCTTTTCCAAAATTTACCAAGTTGGTGACTAGTATAATATATAAATTTTTATTATAATCTGTATTATATATTTGCTTAACACACGAGAATAAATGTAAAATCAGTATGAATTTTTTCATTTATTAAAAACAGCTACGTCTCTTTGGCATAGAGATATTCTGAACCTCGCTGTTTTGCTTCGTTTCGTAATTGTATGGCAATCGGCACATGCGAAGAATGAAGTATTCAGTACTAAAAAGTGGCTTTGTACTCGTTTACGTGTTCATTCGTTGGTTGCGTAGGGGGTCCCACGACTCGGAACCGCGAGGCCGCGAGTAATCGGAACGGGTATCTCGACTTTTCATTTTTCAGTTATCGTTGAATCGGAACAGGTATTTCAACTTTTCAGTCACTGTTATATCCGTTCCACAAAAATATCGTTCCAAAATGCCTGTTGTAGGTATATCGGCCCACCTCTACAGACAACGCTGTGTCTACTTATGCTTCCACTGATACTGCTAGGCCAAAAGGACGACAGTCGGAATACTGTGTTCTTAAAACTGTGGCACTGTCGCTGCGCACAAACCACACAGTCCCGTAAAGAAAATTATATAAGGAAAATTTAGTTTTGTTGATTCATCATCGGTTGTCGTCTAATAACTGCAACCTTCATAAAACAAATAAGCAGGGCGCAAGTTGAGACGCAGTTCCTTGAGGTGAGGTGAAGTGACTCACCGTGAGTTTCTGAGAAACACAGAAATGAATACAACAGCGAATGTTCGTACGCAGGGTGAAGTGACTCAGTTTCTGCGTGTCGTGAGATGCCGAAGGTTTGTGCTCATGCCGCAGTTTTCACGAAGTGACTACGACCTGTTTGGTTTTGAAAGTATTTCCACGATGGAGGAGTTTCCCTCGAGGCAGTTCGAGGGAGGAAAGTGTTCTATGATACCTCACATGCAGACTACATGAAAAGTAAATTGAAATCGCAGATTTGGGACGAAGTTGTGAAAGAGATTGGAATGCAATCTTCTAAGTTTTCATAAATTGTTTATTTAATTAACGTTTTTTTTAATTTGACATTTTAAATACAAACATTTTATTACTAAGTACAGTACACATGCATTTACGCTTAAAATACATTTATTCATACCGTAAACGTATTAAAATAACTACCCTCTCCATCAGTTTATAAAATTGTAAAGCAGATGCAATTTCTATCTCTTTTTTTGTTAACTTCAAATGAAAGCCGTTTTGACAATTGTTTTATTAGTACCAAATTTCTCATACGTATTCTCAGTACTTTCCTTTCAACACGCAATCTCTCTGCCAGGGGACAGATCTTCCTTACTCTATGGCCGGGCGCAAGTTGAGGCGGCAGTTCTATCCTGCGTGTATGTGACGTTGTGTACGAGACATTATGTGCGCGATGACTTCAATGTATATTGACTCTTTACTAAGTTCAGAATCTGATTCTGATGATTTTGAAGACGAAATAATTGCAACATTATTTCATGAAAAGCTGCCGAAAAGCAGTTATTCAAAGAAAAGAAAGACGCACGGAGAATTTAAGAATTATTACCGCGTCACCCGTGACCAGTTTTCTGAATTACATGGATTCATCAAGGATTCAATAGATGCTGAAGGGTGCAATGCGTCAAAGCCTATCGGAACTGAAGAAAAACTAGCCGTATTTTTAGGGTAAGAAATTTATTTATTTTCTACAACTTTAAAAAATGTGTTTCCTTGTGCAAGTATGAAAGGTTGTTTCGAAAGAATAAACCAGTGGTTAGTTACGTGTACTCCAAATTTATTGCTATTAAAAAATGTAAAATCGAACAGGTAAAATGGTTAAAATATATGAAGAGCTTGAAAACAAAAAGAATTAAATGGTTTAAAAACAGTGAAAATGCTTTTGAAAAAAACTAAACTGATACCATTAGATCACACATAAAATTAATTTTACGACAATTAACTAGTCAAAAAACTGCAAAATACATAAAAAAATGTAAAGGTTAACACAAATAACCTACCAACTATAACTTCTCAAATTGCAGAAAAGTGATTTATGAAGCTGACTAAAGTATCCCTTTCTTCTCGGCCTTCTGAGTGTTCGAGGTAGAGCTTTGATGTGATGAATTCTCGGAATAAGAAGAAAGTGGCGTAGACGTTGAGAATTGGTAGTCACTGTAGCGATCGTACTGGTATTGAACATTGTATTGGTTAAATTGGGATGTTTGTTGTGATATGTTTGTGGGATGTTTAGTAAAGTGGGTTCCATATCTGTCACAGCTTTGTATATTTGATTTTTTACAACGTGTTGTGACGACGGGGGCATTTGTTTTGTTGTTTCATACATCGACATAATAAAATGACATAAAGGATAGCTTGGAGGTTGGATCCTATCCAATAACACTGCTCTCTCTCTGCTGCTCTTTCGGCCGTTCTTTTTTCCCGGTTTTCTGTGGACTGCTTAAGTAAGATTGAAACATTGTCTTTCTTCTTGACTTGCTTTTGTGGTGTTGGTGTGTTTTCCCTTGAAGAACCAGGAAGGTCGGAAGGACTCTTTTCTGTTCGCCTTCTCGAAGTTTTTTCCTTTGAATTCCTGGAAGGACTGTGGCTGTCCCAACTTCATCTTAACGCTTGCAGGTTCCACCACACTGTCTGCTTCCTGGGTATCTTCACATTCGAGTTGTTCGTAGTTTTGCGTTGTTCAATCTTCGTCGCTCTCGTCATTGAGATTGGCCTCTCTTTTTCTATTCGCCATGTAGGGCTGAAGAAATCCCATTTCTGTTTGAAACTTCCACGGTTTTAAGGTATTGTTGCAGCGCCACTTTTCACACATTGTTTTTGCCTCCTGAGTGGATCCCTCAAAGAATGTCTTAATTTCTCCCACATTATTTTCGCCTCTGAACCTGCAACAAAGTTTCACATACAATTATTCATTTCCCGTTTGGAGTGAATTCCCTAAAATAATGCTACATGCTATGAAATTTTAGTTTAAAAAAATGGTGTACATATGTATACCTACATCTTACACATGTGTTGTATATGTGTATGTTGCAGGTAACAGCTTCAAAAGTATCGGCTACAGCTATAGAATGACAGGTTACAGGATAGACTGCAAGATTTTTCAACGTTGAAGTCTTAACAATTCTACCACTTTTTGTAATTTTTTAAAATCACAGCAATGGATTTGTAATTTTTAATAATGGTATTACGTATATGTAACAATATTATAAATTCAGTTTGAAGATGTTTAAAAGTAATACAAAGATTTTACTTAAACAATATATTCTTGAAACTTTATAATTTATGCAAAATTGTATAATCTACATTCTGCTCATCTCTAGCTACGTATGAACAGTCAAAAAATGAAGTAGCAAATTTACATTAAGGCTTTTGACAAACTACAGTGAGTGAATATTTCGAAAGTATTTAGACACACCATGTCAGTTTAAAATATCGGTTTGGAGAAATATACATGACTTCCATGTTCTAAGATTTCCATTTAAAATCATTCCACAAATTCACCAAAAAGCATTGGAATTTATGGAACAAAATAAATGATTGATATGCAATAAATAAGGAAATAGATTTACTTTATATAATATTGAAACTTTCTCATGTGAAAACTTACTTGTCTTTTTCGTCGAACGCGTTTCGGCGTCGTATTCGCCTTCGTCAGCTTAGAACAGACTGCCAAGAAAGACAAAGTATTCACATGTAAAAGACAAGTAAGTTTTCACATGAGAAAGTTTCAATATTATATAAAGTGTAGTGCTGTGAAAGAAGATGATGAACAAACAAGACAACTATAAATAGATTTAATTTGAGCACTGAAAAGAAGTAGGTCTATCTAACATCGTAACCAAAGGTTAACACCGTAATAGAGAGAAATATTTTTTCTAATTATAAAAACTACTGACTCGGAACACTAAATTTTTTTTGGTGAAAATGTGAAACTTTTTACCTTGTAGCCTGAACCAGTTTATGTTTATTACAAGCTTCGTTAGAGGCTGCCGCTAGGAGCGCTGTCCGTCTTGTCTTGCTGACGGCGCCGTCGTTCGAAAGATCGATGTTGTGCGTGTGCGGTACGATATGTTCGAATAGTACGTGTGACTTTAATTGTGACTGTTCGTTTAGGATGTCATTTTTATGTGTTATTGTGTTTTTGTATATTTCTAGTTTTTGGCCTTTTGTGTGTACGTGTAGAGTATCCATGTTCCAGTTTATGTTTGTGAATGTGTGGTTAGCTTCAACGAGGTGGTTTGCAAAGGTGGATTCGGTTGTGGCTTGTAGTGCCTTTGTGTGTTCAATGTATCTCTGTTTGAAGCCTACGTCTTGTTTAGCCTATGTAGAATTTGTTACATCCTGAGCAGTTTAGTTAGTAAACACCAGGTAAACCAAATTCGTTTTGTTCGTTGTGTGTGTTTGTTTTTGACAATGTGTGTTTTCTGTTTTGTTTGTAGTTCTCTACGCGATTCTGTATGCTGCGTTTTTAAATTTTTGGGTTATTTTTTCAGTGTGGTTACTGATGTATGTTAGCGTTATGAACTTGTTGTTTTCTGTCTTTGTCTGTTGTTTGTTTTGTGTTTTGTGTAGGAGTGTATTGACTATTGTTCTGTTGTATCCGTTGGTTGCCGCTAGATATTTGATTCTGCTAGAATATTTTTTCACAAGAGAAAGTTTATTTATTGTGTAAAAACACATTTGCATAAGTAAGAAATATATAGAGCCAGTGCAGTATTAATGATGATTATATCTTTGGCTTGTAACTTTAACTCGTATTATTCACTGGTTCTTAAGTAGTAGTCACTGAAGGGAAAAAATTCAAATTAAGTGGCTTCTACGAGATTTTTTGTACAAGACTAGATAAAAGGGTGAGAAACAATTTAAAAAAAAGTTTACATAAATTCAATCGTGGTTTTTCGAAAAAGAGGAGGGGGAAGGCACAAAAAATTAGTTTTTTCAATTATCTTGAAAAATAACAAATTTACGAAGAAAAGACAATTTACAAAACTTAAAGAGCATTAAATTCTCTATACAAAAGCTATTTATCATTTTTTTTGTCAGGCCAATACTTTGTGAGAAAAATGGAATTGAAATATTAGAAAAAAATTGATTGTCGGAGTCCGCCCCGATGAGCGGGAAGGCTAATTTTTTCTGACATTGCAACATACAAATTTTAGTAAAATCCGTTATAATAGTCGTAGAAACAAAAATCAAAAAACATTTTAAAGCTGAATGTTTGCACTTTTACATAAAATGAAAATAAAATAATTAAATTATTAATAAATACTTAAAATAAAGTAATAACTTTTTTGTTTTTATTTTTTTCAACTAATGCATAAACATATTAACAATTTATTACAAATGTATTTACATTAAAAAAAACTTCACAATATGAACTTTACATAATATATAGGGTTTTGAAAAAAATAATAAAAATTAGTATTGATTTATTGACATAACATGAGCGAGTTTTAAAATTTATCATTTTTTTGAGTTCACAAGTATACATCATTTTCTTAACTTAAAAGTTCTACAGAAATTTTCAAAATAAATATTTTTTAAGAAAATTATGAACACATAAAGTGTCTTCTATAAGACTGCGGTGTCAAGAATTATTAACATTTAGTTAAATTTAAATAAATATAACTTCTATTAATAAATGTAAAAATGTGTCCATTGCGCGTATTAATATTAATAGTTAAAAACTAAAAAAAAATATTAATATGTAACTGTTGTACGTAAAACTACAATATTTGAGGTTTCTCTTCTACGTAGTGAGAATTTATATCCGCGCATGGGCATAAAAAGAACAGACCCTAAAATTTGAAGAATTTTAGGGAGAGCGAGGACAGCTGGTACATGCGCCATACAGATATTGAATTAACACAGTTCGATATTGAATGTTCCGTGACTTCGATACTATTTTTTATATTGTATTTTGCTGGAAGTTCAATTTTATGTTTTAAGATTTGTGTTAGTAATTTTGATATTTTATAATTTGGTGCGGTTCTACCGTTTATTAAATGTCTGATAGGTTTATTAATTTTGTGTAATTTTATTAAAGAATTTAATTTTGGTGCACAAGGATTATCCATTTTATGTTTAAAGAAGTCTTTAGGATTTATGATTTGGGTACTATTTTTTAGTATATTTGTTATTTGTGTTTGATATTTGTTTGTGGGATCTTTATTTAATGTTATGCAATTATTATTAACTATAAATTCTTCTGTTTTGTCTGTGTTTTAAAAGTTATTTTATTGTCAAAATCTTCAATGATTGGAAGAAAAACTATTTTTTGAATATATTTATAAAGTGCATTTTGTAATAACATTTTTATTATAATGCGTAATAAATAAGTAAAAACTATACATAATAATATATACATAAATGAATAATAATGAGTTTTTAAACATATATTCCTGAAAAAATTGCATGTCTATTACATAAACATGTATTTTATTAATGATAATATGATGTATTTTATACTTACACTTATTGTTTTTTATTAATGGTACCTATAATTCAATTTTTTATTTTTTATTGTATTCTTTTACATAGCCTAAAGGTATCATATAATGTTATTATTTATATTCTTAAAGCGATCGATTTCGGTCACAGACCATCGTCAGGTTATATAGCACATTTGTGTTCACAATATTAAAAACACAAATGTGCTATATAACTGACGATGCTCTGTGATCGAAATCGATCGCTTTAAGAATATAAATAATAACATTATATGGTACCTTTACGCTATATAAAAGAATAGAATAAAAAATAAAAATGTATTTTATGTAAAAATCCACCTTGTGAAAAATTTGGCCAACTTTTGAATAATTAATGTTTCTACTAAAAGTATCCCTCTGATAAAAAAAATGTTAATAACCTTTTTTATGAAGAATTTTATGCTCTCTCTTTTTGGCATTTTGTATTTTTCTCATAAATTTAATATTTTTTAATATAATCACGAAAAATGAATTTTGTGTACCTTCCCCCTCCCTTTTTTCGAAACCCGCGACTGAATTTTTGTAAACTTTTTTTAAATTCTTTCTTAACTTTTTATCTAGCCCTATGCAAAAAATCTAGTAGAAACCACTTAATTTGAAATTTCTATTTTTTTTCGGCTTCAGTGACTGTACTAAGGACTAGCATCATAAATACAACAACTCTAAGAGTGGTAGTGGTATAAACGAGACTGCAGAAATTAAGACGATGTGACTTACGCGTATAACAATAGAAATAATGTATTATTTTCTTTCGTTCAATTTCACTAAAGAAGGAAGAAAGTAAAGGTTACATGCAAAAAAAGACAAGAAAGTAATTTTTATGATTTAGTGGAGTTGCGTAAAGTCAAGCAGAAGAATAAGAGCCTGAGGAGAGATAAATACTTCGGAGGGCGGTTTAGAGAGCAGACGGTAATTGAGTACTTTGCCTGCAGTAAATCACAATTTACCACTTGTTAGCACTTCACGTGTGTAGTTGCAGGTTTATCAGCGCAATAAGAAAAATGTTTTTTTTGTTCGCCATAAAAACGATGAAGAGTTTCTTCTCTAATAGATAATGAATTTGCACGCCATGTTCATCCGCTATTCGATTCAGTTTGTACATTGATTTTTGTAAACTGCACGGTAATATTGTCAACACTTAGTCATAATTATCAACACTAATAGTCTACGCGAGATGATATTTAATGGCCATAGTAAAACAAAGATAGTAGCTCTGAATGTTGGAAAATTTCCCAAATCTTTAAGCAACTTGAATAAAAATAAGAAGAACGACAATTTAAAGAGAAAGAAAACTAATTTCAGAAAAATTTATAAGGGGTCTCGGAGAGCGGCAGGCTGGCCTTAGAAGTAGTCGGGCAGAAAGAAGTTGCACGTCGACAATTGATTTCTTTTCTATTGTTTTTGTATTTGGTTGTAACAAACTAACATCTTACAGAGTGTTCAATGAACCATGTAAACGGACTGTTTAACGAGCTCACTAGCGACATTCTGTTTTGTATTTATTCAGATATCAAACAAGAAAATAATTATTTTTGCTCTGTATTTCTCTAACGATAATGTAATGTATTTATAATATACACACACTTATTGCTGAGTAATGGTACCTATAATCTCAATCTTCTATTGTGATGTACAATATTCATTGTCTCGGCAAAACGAAAGTCAACATCGCAAATTTAAGATATTGCGGCAAAATGAAAATCAACTTACAGTAGTCAGCTGGCATAATATAGACCTGACTGTAAAGGTAAACACTCCGTAACAGAATCAGTTCTCAGGACACAAACGTACGTTTCACGATAAACAGCGTTTAGTCATTAACAGTAACTGTTTCCCAATATAGTGACCGCGAGTGCACAGTGTATGTCCTGACGATGGTCTGTGACCGAAATCGATCGAATGTGAGTAATTAAAACTTTATTATAAATCATATGTATGGTACCTTTAGGTTATGAACAATGAATACATCACAATAGAAGATTCTCTGACAGAGTTTAATTAAATTTTGTCCTTAGTTTTTGAATAATACCACTTTGCTATATTTATTTTTAAATCATGTTTGTCTCTCTTTTTATTACTTTAAAAACGGAATTTAAATGAAACGCTTTGTATCCACCTCCTCATTTACCCTCTGACCCTTCACCGTCGTCGTACACTGAGGCAACGGCCCCTCAAAGTAGGCAATAAATGAAACGCTTTGTATCCACCGCCTCATTTACCCTCTGAATGAAACGCTTTGTATCTACCTCCTCATTTACCCTCCGACCTTTCACCGTCGTCGTACACTGAGGCAACGGCCCGTCAAAGTAGGCAATAAATAAAACGCTTTGTGTCCACCTCCTCATTTACCCTCTGACCTTTCACCGTCGTCGTACACTGAGGCAACGGCCCCTAAAAGTAGGCAATAAATGAAACGCTTTGTGTCCACCTCCTCATTTACCCTCTGAACTTTCACCGTCGTCGTACACTGAGGCAACGGCCCCTCAAAGTAGGCAATAAATCACGATAAAGTAGCGAATCAGTAGGCCGATAAATAATATCTAAAATGAATATTCTTTCATAAATCTTTAATTTGAAACAAAATGAAATATATACATATTATAATCCTTACGCCAACTTAGCCTGTAAAACGAGTACACGGGATGAAGCGAGTTGCGGTCTATACTCGACCTTCCATGTATTCCGTACAACTCACGCCGTTAACCTATTACACAGGTTAACAAAAAAAAAAAGTTTGATTGGTGCCTAAGATTTTATAGCTGATTTTAACTATATTTGTCGTGCTGATTATAAATATAAAAACCGTTTTTCTGTAGCAGCTATACTTTTTGAGATACAGCGTTAATTACTAATAAGCACTTTCACTATAAAGTCTGTTGATTGTGGTTAAGTGAAGGTTTATACATGTGTTAGTTCCTCATTATTTTATTGTAAATATTAATAGCATCAATCGAAATAACCGCAGCAAGTGGACATATCCTGATTTAGCCTGTGCAAGATGGCCTGTTCCTCATTCAGATGAAGTACCAATTCCACCAATTCCAACGTTTCATCAGCTACCGGAGCTCTCGGAGGATGAGTTTAATCTTTCTGATGCTTGTTGTAATATAGATCAAGGTAACGATAGTGATTATGAGGGAAAATCATCAATTCCTCAACGTTTTAACCAAAGCGAGTTAAGTGACCTTATCAGAGATCTCAACCTCTCAAAACAAGCTTCTGAAGTACTTGTGTCCAGGTTGAGTGACAAGAATCTACTTGATCATGGAACAAAAATTACATTCTACCGTACAAGAGAAAAATACCCTTTTTTTCTCAAGAAAACGATCTTGTATTTTGTCAAGATGTCAAAGGGCTCCTAATGAAAATGGGCCTTCCCAAATATTGTCCAGATGATTGGCGTCTCTTTATTGATAGCTCTAAGCGGAGTTTGAAGTGTGTACTTTTGCACAATGGCAACAAAATTGGATCAATACCAATTGCCCACTCAACCAAAATGAAAGAAGAATATGATACCATAGCTTTGGTCTTGGATAAGGTTAGGTATCATGAACACGAATGGGTAATTTGTGTGGACTTAAAAATGGTAAACTTTCTCCTTGGTCAGCAAGGTGGCTACACAAAATATCCTTGCTTCTTGTGTCTTTGGGATAGCAGAGCAAAACAATATTACTGGGTAAGAAGAGAGTGGCCTACCTACGAGGGAGAACATGGTTGTTGGGGAAAGAAATGTTATTCATGAACCCTTAGTTGGACGGAACAAAATCATCTTGCCTCCACTGCATATAAAGCTTGGGCTTATGAAAAAATTTGTGAAGGCTCTTGATCAGGATAGTCCATGCTTTGCATACATTTGCCAAACGTTGCCTGGGCTAAGTACAGAAAGACTTAAAGCTGGAATTTTCGATGGCCCTCAAATCAGACAGTTCATAAATGATCCTCATTCGTAGATTCTACGAAAGAGGCAGAGCGAAAAGCATGGAGTTATTTGTCTTGGTTGTCAGAAACTTTCTGGGCAACCACAAAGCTGAAAACTATGAAGAACTAGTTAACAGTATGCTCAAAAATTTCAGAGACCTTGGATGTAACATGAGCATAAAGGTTCATTTCTTACACAGCCACTTGGACCGTTTCCCTGAAAATCTAGGCGATACCAGTGAAGAACAAGGTGAGAGTTTTACCAGGATATTAAAACGATGGAGTACCGCTACAAAGGAAGATGGGATACTCATATGATGGCAGATTACTGCTGGAACTTGCAAAGAGACTGTCCAAACAAAGTTCATTCAAGAATGTCCCAAAAAAGAAGCTTGCGGAGTGTAAATTAACTTTTCCTTGTCTTTTTATCTTATTATTTTGAATATTAATTGTTATTTTAGCTACTGTAGGGATAATGATATGTTACTATGGGGTTTTTCGAGTCAATAAATTAAATTAGAAATTAAAATAGGGCTGTTCATTTTAAATTTATCACCTATACCTTAGGCCTAATTTAAATGGGATAACGTAAATCACGCTATTGTGATTTTTTACAAACAAGAGCTCATAGGCTAAAACTAATGTCAAATTCAAATTCAGCATATCAAATACACGCAAAATCAGCTGAAAAAGCCCCGGCACCGAAACATGTGTTGGGCTGTGTTATTATTATTATTATTATCATTATTTCTTTTGCGTATGAACCACTGTAGACTACGTTTGGTTCAACTGGTTCCTCCCTTCTTCTCCTCTTCCATAACTTCTTCATTCTTGATCGATGTATCTCCCTTCTTTCGTCAGTCCAGATGACACCTGTCCTCTTCTTGGGGTTTTTCTGAAAACCGTGGGGCTTATTAAATTTCTTTTTAAGTGGCAAGCATTCTTCAATGTCTTCTTGAGTAATCTAGAGTTCTTCTATGTCTTTTTCTGTTTTCTCAGCCAGGTAGTGGACATTTTGAGCTTTTTGAAATAGTTAAAAAGCTTCCCTGTTAGTCCGCCAGGATTCATTTTTTGAACATGTCCGTGGAAAGTAATTCTTCTTTTTCTAATTACGTCTGTGATTTTCCCAACACGTGTGTACAGCTCATTATTGTGGCGTCTCCTGTCCTGTTCTCCGTCTTTTATTGATCCCAAGATTTTTCTTGATATTTTTCTTTCTGTGACTTCCAGTTCTTCCATAATCATTTTCTTGTTCAGAGTCAGCCACTCAGCTGCATAAAGTGCTTCCGCGCGAATTACTGTTGATTATTATTATTATTATTTTTATTGTTATTTTAATTTTATTATTTCATAATTATTACGTTCTTGTGGAATCCTAAAATAACGTGTAGCTTTATATTAACGTTCAATGTTGGACAAATGTAAAGATGCACCGTGCACGATTATTCACACTACACTTTTCAACTCATTCACGATATTGGCACTTAAACAGTTTAGTTTGAAACAATTTGAAATAAAACTGTAACTTAAGTTAAAATCTGAATAAAGTTCTGTAACTGTAACTTTTCGAGTTGACTTTATAAATGTGATTTGAGCTGAAATCACAAAACAGTACTAAAGTATCGAAAAATGACTTCCTCAAGGTATCAGACTTGGCTGTATAAACTTATGAAAACTTATAAAGTATGACTGTATAAAAAGCCAAAAGATTAAGTGTATTGAAGGAAAACTGTATAATGGCTTAATACTGACTATATAAGGGAAGAAATAACTCTATCCTCTTCAGCAAACACTGCGAACTTTGTTTGTTTCCATCAATCAGAATATTCCTGGTTCTACTACTTGCTCTCTGTCCTGTATGTAACATCTTCTCGGATTAGTCAAAATTTCTCCCTCGCTTGCAGAAATCTCGGTATCCACGTGCACGCCTCGAAACGATCTACACTTCCTTGAATAATCGTTCATACTTACTAATTTCTGAGACTACTGTGACACCTGCCAAGTAGTTCTACTTTATCACATGCCAGTAAAAAATTACTTAAAGAAACCAATGCGTTTCTAAGAGAGCCACCCTAATTTATAAGCTGTCATACACCTACATTGTGTACTAAATTGCTTTTTTTTACAACGAAGATTGTTTGTACACGAATATATATATATTTATAGGCAGAGTGGTTTACAGAACATTTCCTCGTAACAATTTACTATACTGACACAGTGTCTTCTTTACAACAAACTAATTTGGTTGGTTTTCAGCCGCCTCATTACCCCTTCTCAAGGTTTTGAGAAAAAAATTAAAAAAAAAATCTTAAGTTTTTTTTTTGAAAAGGGGGGAAGGCGTCCCGTAAATTTTAAAACTAGGCAGATGGCCTAGACGAAGCATAAATTGCACCGAGCCCATTGTGACAGGAGTTGCAAATGAAACGCATGATTAACATATTAAGATTTTATTTGCGTTTGATCTCAGTGTGAATATCATACGTACATAATACATACATGTGTATATATATTTTTTTTTTCAAGAAAGAATATTTAATGGGCCACTCTGCAATTAACATTAGTTTTTAAAGCTCTTCATAACTTAAACATGAACAATTAAACTACAAAAATATTTCAACAAGTAACAATAATTCACATTAATTCTCCACAGTGACCACTCAGAAAGGTCTAATCATTCTATATATATATATATATATATATATATATATATATATATATATATATAATTTGTGATGTTTTCAATTTGTTTCTTCTGCAAGTAGATAATATTGTATATTCTTTTTAACACCTGACGCACGTTTCACTGAAAAATATCAGTATCATCAGAGGTTTCTAAGTGAATTAATAACAATCGTAATAATTCTATTAATATAAAAGTAACGAATAATCGAATTTGTATCGATTTTAACGTAAAATAAAATAACTGATAATCGATTTAGGTCGATTAGTTTACGATTGTTTTAATGTTTATTTCTTCAGCAGCTGTTTTCTCGGTTATATTTGAAATTTTGTTTATATAGTATTTTATTCACATTTATTTTTATTTTTTAGTAAATTTATAATTTTAAATAGATCGTCTTGTTTTGTTTTTATTTGGGTTTGTTCTTTAATTAATAAATTATTGTTATTGTGTTTGTAAATGTTAAGATTTTCCCAAATGTTCATTTTTTGACCTTTTTGTATGTTTTTAATTAATTTTATATTTTCAATGTTTGGAAACTGGTGGTTGTTATTTAGACAATGTGTGGCTAAATTAGATTTATAAATATTTGGTTTTAAATATGCATTGCGGTGTTGAACGAATCTATCTCGTAGTTTTTTCTTCGTCTGGCCCACGTAAAATTTATTGCAATCTGGACATTCTATTTTATATATTCCATTTTTATTGTGAGTATTGGATTTAGTTTTAGGTTTTATTTTATTAAAAATTATATTATCTGTGTTATAAGATATTTTTAAATTAGTATCTTTAAATATTTTATTTAGTTTTTGAGTTATATTTCCGTAATAAGTGAAGGTTGTATATAAACAAAATTTCAAATATAACCGAGAAAACAGCTGCTGAAGAAATAAACATTAAAACAATCGTTAACTAATCGACCTAAATCGATTATCAGTTATTTTATTTTACGTTAAAATCGATACAAATTCGATTATTCGTTACTTTTATATTAATAGAATTATTACGATTGTTATTAATTCACTTAGAAACCTCTGATGATACTGATATTTTTCAGTGAAACGTGCGTCAGGTGTTAAAAAGAATATACAATATTATCTACTTGCAGAAGAAACAAATTGAAAACATCACAAATTATATAATTACTGCAAGAAACATCGAGTTTTCAATTTGTTTCTTCTGCAAGTAGATAATATTGTATATTCTTTTAAAAAAAAAAAAAAAAAAAAAAAAAAAAATACAATATATACAATATATACAATATATATATATTCTTTTCAAGTGGCTTTAACCATTTAACAAATACACATTAAGTTTCAAATAATCACACAATTATATTAATTTATAATTCATAATTCTTATAATTCACATAATTCATATTAAGTTTCACATAATTCACGTTAAGCCCCATATTCCAAATAATCGGTCAGCAATAATTAATTATACTCATATTACTCTTTCTGTGCCTTACAGGTAACTAACAATAATTTAACAATTACACAAATGGCATGCCAACAATTGGTACTTCTAATTATTTTTATGTGTCTTCTCAAAATTGACCAGTACTATATATGTAACATGATTTTCATTGAATACTGAAATAGTAACCCTCGCAATGTTCATCAGGGCTGCAGGCATGGACAGCTCGATTACAATCCGATAACCAGAACTATGAATTAAAAGAGACAAAAATAAGAATAGGAAAGGCTAGAATGTAATTCCCGAATTACTATGGTAATTGAATACAAGTCCAAGATGGCCAACAGCATACCGCATGCTTCATACACGCACACTTCTGCACGGACATGCACCGGCGGAATGAGACAAACAGTATATGGTAGAATTAATTACAAAGATGGAAAAATACCGGTGCGCAATAATATTAGCAATTTGAAGGAAGCTGTAAGTCTACGGTTAACACCGGAGCAAAACATTTAAACAGCTAATGTTGTACACTTGCCCGGTTGATCAAGAAATCACACGATAAGTCAGGTGGTCAAGTCACACTGAATTAAAAAAAAAAAATTAAATTAATTAGAAAACCAAACAAAAAAACGAGCAATCGTTCTGTAAATGCCTGCTGGCCCGCCATACAATATACAATTATTGAATCTTATAGGTAATTTACATGTTTAATAGCACTAGCCTAGATGTGTGCATATCACAAACGGACAGGTTCGGTTCTGATCACCAGATGTTTTAACTGCAATCCAAATTACCACTACTGAAATCCAATATTGTTTGACGTTTAACGGAGCAGTTGTTATACAGAAAAAATCGCGAAGTCGAGTGTGAATAAACTGAATTCTTTCACCTGAGTTTTAGAAGTTACCAGATGTTCGGCAGACTGCTGGTTCAAGATGGAAAAGCCTCATCGTGGAGATAATGCGGATCCCATTGAAGCTTGCGACGACGAAGGGGAGCTCTACTGCATCGCTCGGCGGATGATAAGAGATGAAAGTGTCACCATCGAGTTGCTCTCAATTTCTTGGCTGGGCAGGAACCCAGAGGCCCTTTATGAAATTAATTAACCATAATAGAGGTATCAGACATTACAAACAAAATTTTCTTCGTCGTCGGAGCCCTGAAGCGAATTGTATGAAGACAGGCGGGGCACTGAGCACAGTCAGTCCGGTCGGTCACGGCGTTTTTCACTCAACGAAATCAGCTAACCGGGACATTGGCCTCCGGGAACCAACTGCCTACTGTACCGCTGTCGTCGCACCGCGGGAATACCATAAGCCACTTAGCAGACGACATCGCCCGCGGAATGTGGACCGTATCGCAACGCGCTAGCATTCGCCACGGAATTCATTTGAATACCGTGGCACAGTTTTTCAAAGCATTTCTTTACAGCCATTATTGTAAAGAACGTTATTGTTCAAAGAACATTTAAAGCCATTATTGTAATGAATTCAGCTTTTCATGTAGTAAGAAATATGAAATCATTGTTGCTTATTCCGGGTGAACAGCTTTTTGTGATAAACAGATTTCGAATCAGCTTTGGATTCAGATAAACAGGATGTTAGGTAAGTTTAACTTAATATAAAGCAGGGGCGTATTTAGGGGGGACGAATAAGACCAAACCCCCCAGAGGGTAAAAAAAAATAACGAATTTTGTAAAACTCTTAATTTTTAGGCTGTTTTATTGTATTTTGTCGTCTGTTGACGTAGTAGTAGCTCATTTTTAAATCGTCGTATGGTACAGTGGAAAACAAAATACAAGACACCAATTAAGTCACTAATCACCAGCTTTAATTACCACAATTAAACAGTTTGTAATTAACAAGACAGTCTTTTATAATAAATCAAATAAAAACTGTTCACACGCAATAGAAAAATGTCAACTGATATAAAACACAATTTTACTACAATTGTCCCGCGCAAATATAAAAACACACTACACTTCGCCACAATATTACGAACCGCACTAATAACCACTTGAACGCACAGAGTAATATCACCCGATAATAAATGAACTAAGGCCGCTGCCGCCTTGTATTTATACCCCCGCTCACAGACCAGAACATTGCACACTAAGTGTTATCTCTACAGTGTGACGTAATTAATTGCGGCCTTGACACAGTCAGCGAGGCTGGCGGCGTCCAGAAAAGTCTCGCAAGCGCATGTTGAAATCACGTACGCCACAACATTCAGCCAGATTCCAGTGGATCGTTCGAGAAACACGTAGATTGTTCTGTGAAGTCGTAACACTATATATATCAGATTGAACAAATATTTTGTTTAGGCATATTTTTAAATTGGCAATTCCCTGAACTGTAACTGTTTTGAAATATACACATTAGACTTAGCATGCAGAAAGTTTTTTTTAAACAGTACAATAGTACAGCTGTCACTCGTCTTGTTCCCAATTGTCACACACCCATTACGGCTATACATTTGCTATTACCGTTATAGATCACTGGTCTTACCCGTTGAGCGTTTACCATCAAACCGCCTCTTACTCCTGTAACAGCTTCAAGTCGACTGAACTTCATGCAGATGATTACCCGAAAACAGACTAGCAAAATCTCTACTTGAATGATTTTTTCGTTTACCATATCAAATTGTTGTTAAAGACTGTCCTGCTATCCTTCTTTTTAAATTACAAAATGTTGTATCTTATGGTATGAACTTGAACAGTTATTTTACTAAAAACTCATATCAAACCATGACGAGACTTCCCTTAAATATTAAAAGGATGCAAATTGCTTTACGCATACGTGTAAGTTGTATGTCGAGGCGTTGGAAATAGCGTCAGTAATCAGTAACAGAAAGTCAGAATAACGGTCAGAATAAATTTTTTGGGTGGACGCGGAAGCAATGTTGACTTTTTTGTTTTAAGATCTCATTATACTCACACACTGATGAAGCTGCTTAATATACGAATTCGGCATAGAAAACCTTTTGCGGTTTATCAGTGACAACATATTTCTCCATAAGAAACAATTTATAAACACAGTTCCATCACTATATAGACTCGCGGCCAAGTGCGCGCACGCACACACACAAGTACGTATAAACATACAGATGAAATTTTATGCAAAACACCGATTCTAAGATAATATTGACAAGTTTTATAAGATAATCTTGATAAGATAGACTGAGGATGATGTAATATACGTAAAACGATACCTCATACGATACAGCTCATCAACCAAGAAATGCAGATTGAAGCAAATCTGTTGACATGCGTGAGAATAGAAGTAAACCAAGCTTTGGTTTGATACATACAACTTCAGACATGACGTTTGCAATAATTCTTGTTGGTGCTGTGCGCTTGTACTAATTAGTTTAATACAATTCCTGGTTGTGGGATTAACGGGTGTATTAACTTGAGTAAACCAGCAAGCCGATGTGGCGAATACGTCACACCGCGTGTTGAAGCAACGAGATCTTTCAGGAACCGAGACGTGGACATTATATTTCCCGTATATTCGGCGCTCCTTGTCGTATACATATGGTGCCACTTGCTGCTAACATAATCGTTCGGCAGTTGTATTTTCGTCAGCCCCTCTCTCTCTCTTTCTCTCTCCCTCTCCCTCACTACTCTATTTTTCTTTCTTATTAGACATGGCACACAACAGAATTTTTTTTGATAAACTCACTGTCTGGTATTTGCCATCAGCATTCGTATTGATATTACAACCGATACTCACTTGTTTATGATTGCGATAACACGGACCGCAGTCATTCAGCCACAGATAATCACATGATAAACTTTGAAGACCCATCTGTTATAAGGTCGTGCAATAGGTATTATGACAGAATGGTCCTAGAGGCAATAGACATTAATAAACACAAGGATAACATCAATAGAGAAGCAGTCACGCTCAGCATGACTTGGTATCCTTTACTTTTTGGTTTGATTATACGTAGGTTGACTGACCGCACACATAATGCAAGCGGTCTAACACCTACAGGGCAGGGACCACTTACCGGACACACCGCCACTTCTACACTATATAACTGAGTTTGCTTGCCAGTCTCATCGTCACATAGACCTGAGGATAGTCACTGTAATATGAGTGAAACGTAGTCATAAAGATAATGACAATGATGATACAGAAAACAGAACCAGCGGGCAATATTTAGGTTTAATAGCATCATACAAGACTATGGGCTACAGATCCCTGCTATAAAATCTAAAACGATGGCATTTTAGGACAGGTATTCTATAAGAACTAAGGTAGTCGTGAATAAGCAGATTTTGGATCAGGTTAGTCATTTTAATTACCTGAGTTGTAATATCTCATATGGAACTGATATTGATTGGGATAGTAAGCCAACAAAATTTAGACGCATCTGTGGAACGATTTATAGGTACCTGAAAAATAAAATAAAAATAAAACATGGAAGGATGGATACCCGAATGAAGTTTTATAAAACTGTGGCTGTCCCCACATTTCTGTATGCTAGTGAGACATGGACTTTTGGTAAAATGGAGTGTAGAGGATTCAGTCAGTCGAAATGAAATTTATAAGAGTGACGCATGGTTGTTTTCTCTTGGATCGGAGAAGGGACGAAGATATTATACGTGATTTAAACATTGTATCATTACACTAGAAGATTGAAGACCACAGAAGGAGATGGTGTGAATACTTGAACCGCAAGCCTGATATCCGTCTACCTGTGGCTGCCTTGAGCTATCACCCTACTGGGAAGAGAGATGTCGGTAGTCCGAGGAGGAGATGGGTTCTGGAACAGGTCTAAGGCCTAGTCATTGGAGTGATGATGATGACGTTGTCATACAAGACATCTTTGACGCGGTCCATACCGGAAGAATACTTCCAAAACATAATTGTGAACTAACAGTTGCCATTAAGTGAGCAGCGTCAGATATAAGGATTCGCTGGGTAAACATACACGTACCGTAGGACTCGGCTATGGATACACGATGTAATCGCACACGGTACTGTTGCGTCTCCAACTCGGAGTACGCGTTGGCTTATGTATCTATAGGCCTATTGATAAAATATGTACTTAAAAACATTTTTGTAATTGTACGACAAGTGCATCAGTGGATACGGCGCATGTGTTTCAACCTATGATGGGTTGAAATCTCGGACGCATAACGGTGGACGGACTACCATCCTTGTTAGTGGAACTAATTTGGTGGCACAATAGGAATCATTAATATTATTATGACGTGTTTAAAACCAAATGGCTTTTAAGTTTATGTTTTAGTGAGCGACTTAGTAATTGTTATGGCAACATACAGTATCATAACCAAACAGAATGGAACTAGGGCCTATGTGTCTTTCCGTGTTACCTATGATCGAGTTGGATTGATTGGTGCCAACAATAAGTTGTGCATGGGACGGATGGAATCTCAAGTAAACACGTGTTGTTGAACGAAGAAGCTCAAGTGTGTTGAAAATGTTATTGGCGTTTATATAATAAACAAAATCATCATTGTTATGTAATAACATTGTTACGATGGTCTCACTGATCGTCGTGTGGTGCAGTGAAAAACAAAGTACAAGACACCAATTAAGTCACTAATCACCGGCTTTAATTATCACAATTAACAGTTTGTAATCAACAAGTTATTCAACAAGATTATACTCGTACAGTAATTCAAGTTAATCTTTCCACACAAATAATAATGTCTACTATAAACAAATTCCGCACTATAATCACTTTTCACTAATACACTGCTTGAGACGCACTGTGTAAATCGCCCGACATAAATTGAACCTCACTTGGATACATCGCCACTTAAACTGAAACTGAGCGTCGCTGAATGCTTGTATTTATACCCCGCTGAGATTCCATAATAATCCATATTACGCGTCGACACTACCAGAAAACACTAGAGCGTAATTGCTTGCGCCCTCGAACACAGGGTGCGTGGACCGGTGAAGTCTGGAACAGCCGCGTCAGGGTGATGCGTATTAAGAGTCACGTACGCACAAAACATTACAGTTGGTTCTGCTGGGAAACATGTATAACGTTCTATAATGACGTAACAATAATGTCATCGTTTGACAACAACAGGACAGAACACACACACATAGTTACTCACAGTTTGACAGTGGAATAAACAACTGGACAGAACACACACACACAGTTACTCACAGTTTGACAGTGGAATAAACAACTGGACAGAACACACACACAGTTACTCACAGTTTGACAGTGGAATAAACAACTGGACAGAACACACACACAGTTACTCACAGTTTGACAGTGGAATAAACAACTGGACAGAACACACACACAGTTACTCACAGTTTGACAGTGGAATAAACAACTGGACAGAACACACACACATAGTTACTCACAGTTTGACAGTGGAATAAACAACTGGACAGAACACACACACACAGTTACTCACAGTTTGACAGTGGAATAAACAACTGGACAGAACACACACACAGTTACTCACAGTTTGACAGTGGAATAAACAACAGGACAGAACACACACACAGTTACTCACAGTTTGACAGTGGAATAAACAACTGGACAGAACACACACACATAGTTACTCACAGTTTGACAGTGGAATAAACAACAGGACAGAACACACACACAGTTACTCACAGTTTGACAGTGGAATAAACAACTGGACAGAACACACACACATAGTTACTCACAGTTTGACAGTGGAATAAACAACTGGACAGAACACACACACAGTTACTCACAGTTTGACAGTGGAATAAACAACTGGACAGAACACACACACATAGTTACTCACAGTTTGACAGTGGAATAAACAACTGGACAGAACACACACACAGTTACTCACAGTTTGACAGTGGAATAAACAACTGGACAGAACACACACACAGTTACTCACAGTTTGACAGTGGAATAAACAACAGGACAGAACACACACACAGTTACTCACAGTTTGACAGTGGAATAAACAACTGGACAGAACACACACACAGTTACTCACAGTTTGACAGTGGAATAAACAACTGGACAGAACACACACACAGTTACTCACAGTTTGACAGTGGAATAAACAACTGGACAGAACACACACACAGTTACTCACAGTTTGACAGTGGAATAAACAACTGGACAGAACACACACACATAGTTACTCACAGTTTGACAGTGGAATAAACAACTGGACAGAACACACACACAGTTACTCACAGTTTGACAGTGGAATAAACAACTGGACAGAACACACACACATAGTTACTCACAGTTTGACAGTGGAATAAACAACTGGACAGAACACACACACAGTTACTCCCAGTTTGACAGTGGAATAAACAACAGGACAGAACACACACACAGTTACTCACAGTTTGACAGTGGAATAAACAACAGGACAGAACACACACACAGTTACTCACAGTTTGACAGTGGAATAAACAACAGGACAGAACACACACACAGTTACTCACAGTTTGACAGTGGAATAAACAACTGGACAGAACACACACACAGTTACTCACAGTTTGACAGTGGAATAAACAACTGGACAGAACACACACACATAGTTACTCACAGTTTGACAGTGGAATAAACAACTGGACAGAACACACACACAGTTACTCACAGTTTGACAGTGGAATAAACAACAGGACAGAACACACACACAGTTACTCACAGTTTGACAGTGGAATAAACAACAGGACAGAACACACACACAGTTACTCACAGTTTGACAGTGGAATAAACAACTGGACAGAACACACACACAGTTACTCACAGTTTGACAGTGGAATAAACAACAGGACAGAACACACACACAGTTACTCACAGTTTGACAGTGGAATA
Organism: Magicicada septendecula; assembly: GCA_034769895.1. Lineage (NCBI taxonomy): Eukaryota > Metazoa > Arthropoda > Insecta > Hemiptera > Cicadidae > Magicicada > Magicicada septendecula. The sequence continues at coordinate 16,018,255 of CM068370.1, forward strand.
AACAACAGGACAGAACACACACACATAGTTACTCACAGTTTGACAGTGGAATAAACAACAGGACAGAACACACACACACAGTTACTCACAGTTTGACAGTGGAATAAACAACTGGACAGAACACACACACAGTTACTCACAGTTTGACAGTGGAATAAACAACTGGACAGAACACACACACATAGTTACTCACAGTTTGACAGTGGAATAAACAACAGGACAGAACACACACACAGTTACTCACAGTTTGACAGTGGAATAAACAACAGGACAGAACACACACACAGTTACTCACAGTTTGACAGTGGAATAAACAACTGGACAGAACACACACACAGTTACTCACAGTTTGACAGTGGAATAAACAACAGGACAGAACACACACACAGTTACTCACAGTTTGACAGTGGAATAAACAACAGGACAGAACACACACACAGTTACTCACAGTTTGACAGTGGAATAAACAACAGGACAGAACACACACACAGTTACTCACAGTTTGACAGTGGAATAAACAACAGGACAGAACACACACACAGTTACTCACAGTTTGACAGTGGAATAAACAACTGGACAGAACACACACACAGTTACTCACAGTTTGACAGTGGAATAAACAACTGGACAGAACACACACACAGTTACTCACAGTTTGACAGTGGAATAAACAACTGGACAGAACACACACACAGTTACTCACAGTTTGACAGTGGAATAAACAACAGGACAGAACACACACACAGTTACTCACAGTTTGACAGTGGAATAAACAACAGGACAGAACACACACACAGTTACTCACAGTTTGACAGTGGAATAAACAACAGGACAGAACACACACACAGTTACTCACAGTTTGACAGTGGAATAAACAACTGGACAGAACACACACACATAGTTACTCACAGTTTGACAGTGGAATAAACAACTGGACAGAACACACACACAGTTACTCACAGTTTGACAGTGGAATAAACAACTGGACAGAACACACACACATAGTTACTCACAGTTTGACAGTGGAATAAACAACTGGACAGAACACACACACAGTTACTCACAGTTTGACAGTGGAATAAACAACAGGACAGAACACACACACACAGTTACTCACAGTTTGACAGTGGAATAAACAACAGGACAGAACACACACACAGTTACTCACAGTTTGACAGTGGAATAAACAACAGGACAGAACACACACACAGTTACTCACAGTTTGACAGTGGAATAAACAACTGGACAGAACACACACACAGTTACTCACAGTGGAATAAACAACTGGACAGAACACACACACAGTTACTCACAGTTTGACAGTGGATTAAACAACTGGACAGAACACACACACAGTTACTCACAGTTAGACAGTGGAATAAACAACTGGACAGAACACACACACAGTTACTCACAGTTTGACAGTGGAATAAACAACAGGACAGGACACACACACAGTTACTCACAGTTTGACAGTGGAATAAACAACAGGACAGAACACACACACAGTTACTCACAGTTTGACAGTGGAATAAACAACTGGACAGAACACACACACAGTTACTCACAGTTTGACAGTGGAATAAACAACTGGACAGAACACACACACAGTTACTCACAGTTTGACAGTGGATTAAACAACTGGACAGAACACACACACAGTTACTCACAGTTTGACAGTGGAATAAACAACTGGACAGAACACACACACAGTTACTCACAGTTTGACAGTGGAATAAACAACAGGACAGAACACACACACAGTTACTCACAGTTTGACAGTGGAATAAACAACTGGACAGAACACACACACAGTTACTCACAGTTTGACAGTGGAATAAACAACTGGACAGAACACACACACATAGTTACTCACAGTTTGACAGTGGAATAAACAACTGGACAGAACACACACACAGTTACTCACAGTTTGACAGTGGAATAAACAACAGGACAGAACACACACACAGTTACTCACAGTTTGACAGTGGAATAAACAACAGGACAGAACACACACACAGTTACTCACAGTTTGACAGTGGAATAAACAACAGGACAGAACACACACACAGTTACTCACAGTTTGACAGTGGAATAAACAACTGGACAGAACACACACACATAGTTACTCACAGTTTGACAGTGGAATAAACAACTGGACAGAACACACACACAGTTACTCACAGTTTGACAGTGGAATAAACAACTGGACAGAACACACACACATAGTTACTCACAGTTTGACAGTGGAATAAACAACTGGACAGAACACACACACAGTTACTCACAGTTTGACAGTGGAATAAACAACAGGACAGAACACACACACAGTTACTCACAGTTTGACAGTGGAATAAACAACAGGACAGAACACACACACAGTTACTCACAGTTTGACAGTGGAATAAACAACAGGACAGAACACACACACAGTTACTCACAGTTTGACAGTGGAATAAACAACTGGACAGAACACACACACAGTTACTCACAGTTTGACAGTGGAATAAACAACTGGACAGAACACACACACAGTTACTCACAGTTTGACAGTGGATTAAACAACTGGACAGAACACACACACAGTTACTCACAGTTAGACAGTGGAATAAACAACTGGACAGAACACACACACAGTTACTCACAGTTTGACAGTGGAATAAACAACAGGACAGAACACACACACAGTTACTCACAGTTTGACAGTGGAATAAACAACAGGACAGAACACACACACAGTTACTCACAGTTTGACAGTGGAATAAACAACTGGACAGAACACACACACAGTTACTCACAGTTTGACAGTGGAATAAACAACTGGACAGAACACACACACAGTTACTCACAGTTTGACAGTGGATTAAACAACTGGACAGAACACACACACAGTTGCTCACAGTTTGACAGTGGAATAAACAACAGGACAGAACACACACACAGTTACTCACAGTTTGACAGTGGAATAAACAACTGGACAGAACACACACACAGTTACTCACAGTTTGACAGTGGAATAAACAACAGGACAGAACACACACACAGTTACTCACAGTTTGACAGTGGAATAAACAACTGGACAGAACACACACACAGTTACTCACAGTTTGACAGTGGAATAAACAACTGGACAGAACACACACACACAGTTACTCACAGTTTTAATAAAATTTTCAATTAACAAAAACACCAGTGAAAAACAGTTTTCCCAAATACGGTTGTTCAACACACAATATCGCAACAAATAAATAAACTCAATAGTTTCAAATGCCCGCATACAATAATTAACAGTTGACACTTCAAATTAAACACCGCTGTCCAATAAAACACAGTGAATTGCAACATGTCTTGAGACTTACTTCGATTCGCAGTACAGAAACTGAAAACTGCAACTTGTTGATAGCTTTCAACAAGCAGCGGTTTACGTAAAGCTAAAAGAAACGGCGTAAATATGAATAGAAAATGTTGTAGACGTTTGGATGATAATAGGACCGTGTCAAGGAAGGCTTAGAAGGATCGAGAGCGTTGCGTTATCCTGCGCTCATACAATGCGTGGAAACCATCACATAGGCCAAGCGTGTTGAAAATTTTATTAAAACTGTGAGTAACTGTGTGTGTGTGTTCTGTCCAGTTGTTTATTCCACTCAACATCACAATATAAATACAGTAAACTGCATAATTAGTATACTTACTAAAAAACTAGCATTTTGTAAATAAAGTACGTAGAATAATTGTACTGAATTATTGAAGTAGTCATAGAAATCTAAAACATGAGAAGTCTTCATTAAACTTCGTTAACTTTAATTAATTAACTTTCGTTACATTAGGATAATCCTTTATTTTAACTAACTGACGGTGTTTCTAAGTAAATACATTTAGAAGTTTTCAAGTGACACGGATTATTTATTAAGAACAAGCTGTCTTTATTCACGGAAACCTCTTAACAACAGTTGGAATGAGGTGATAGACAGGACAACTTCTTAAGTTAAAGTTAACGTCTAAGTCAGTTTGAGAGTGTCATATCTTACTTCACACTTCTATTTATACCTGTAATTAAAAATTATGCTGTAACTAGAAGTATATAATGCTACCGCAATTACGTAACGGTCTCGAAAAGCCGGCAGGTGCAGTTACGTAAAGTTGTACACGTTTCTCGGCTAACCCAGCGTGCGGAGCCTCTGTCAAGGTTGTGCAGTCGAGTAGCACTCATGACTGTTCTAGAACTTGTAGCTACGCAACTTATTCTGGCACGTCGCCAAAAGAATGGAAAATCTGGAGACTACGTACTAGCAACAGGGTCCGGCTTAGATAGTTACACCTGGAGCTATTGTAGAGCGCGACTGAAGTGGTTGTTGCGGAAAGTGATTATTGTGTTACAACTAGTGCGGAACTCTAATAGTTGACATTATTATTGCGTGTGGACAAAGTTAGCTTGAATTATTGTATGATAGTACCTTGTTGATTTCAAATTGTTGTAATTGTTGCTAACTAAAGCTGGTAATTAGGGACTTCATTGGTGTCCATATTTTCGTTCCACTGCACAGCACGACGATCCGTGAGACCTTCGTAACAATATTATCATCACAATCGACAACGACGTTTATAATATTGGGTCGTAACAGTATGTATGTCTATTTAAATATCTTCGTTTTTTTTTGCATCGGTCATCTAAGAACCACATGCTAATTTCAATTCTTTATTCTTTTATTTTCCTCCAATATTCTTTTATCTTTTTACCGTGTCTCTTCTTCCTGTCTTCAGTCCACTTTGAACCTGTGTTTTTCTCTCTCCTACCCTGGACTCCTTCAATTTTTAACACTTTTGCCTGAAAAACTTCTCTTTCAATTGCTTCTTCTGCATTTACATTATTTTTTTCTAAATCCTTTCGGACTTCTTTAATCCAACTTGATGTTGACTTCTTCAACCACAGATATTTGAAGATCTGCTTTGTTAACCTGTTGTCGTCCATTCTATATAAATGTACATAGCAATAACCTTTGTATTTATTTATTATGTTATTTATGACAAAAAATATTATTTATATATTATTTATGCATCTTAATTGTTACAGCCAAACAGAACACGCGACCTCTCTGTTTCTCTAGTAAATATGCGGTACTGCTACCTTTACGCATTGTTCACAGTAAACAATTAATAAAAGAATAACGTAAACAAGTTTACTAATCTGCAGTTAGACACACACCTAGTGATACTTACCAATAATTTAACTTCAAAATAAAATGACGCGCAAACTGGCACTGTCCTGACTGACTGACTGATTGACTGTGGGTTGTATGGTTGTTGTGTGCAAAGACGTACCACGCTGGCAACTGAGTTTCGAGCTACCTTGTGGAGCTCCTGCCTCATGGCTCTGCCCAAGTAGGGCGATTTTGCTCTTTAGCAGGCCTTACATCGGCTATGTGTGCTAGCCTACACTAGCGCAGTATAGATTGAGGTCGTTTCCACGAATCACCTGGACGTATACGTTACTGACCTAGCCCGGTTATCTGGGAACTTTGCCACACGTGCATAAAAGCCACATTATGGTGTAATTAAGGAGGGGACGCCAAGTCCGTTCCTCAAAAGGCGTGAAGAGAATCGACGGGGGACTATTGACGCTAGCCAAAGAGCCCTGTCGAGGACGCTTTGCATGGTGGGAAGGTATCCCCAGACCGGGGCAGCGAAAGTAATGACCGGCAGCAGACACGCGCCGATGACCATTTTGCCCAATTTCCTTGTCATAGCCGAGCTGACCAGTAGTGGAAACTGAACAGTAAGCTCAGACAAGGGGACGCTCGCTTGTGAACTGTCTGAGCGTGGGTACGCCAGGTGAGCCAACGATCGAGGTGTACACGGAGGTACATCACCTCTTGCTCTTTGGAATGACCATTTTGCCCAATTTCCTTGTCATAGCCGAGCTGACCAGTAGTGGAAACTGAACAGTAAGCTCAGACAAGGGGACGCTCGCTTGTGAACTGTCTGAGCGTGGGTACGCCAGGTGAGCCAACGATCGAGGTGTACACGGAGGTACATCACCTCTTGCTCTTTGGAATGACCATTTTGCCCAATTTCTTTGTCATAGCCGAGCTAACCAGTAGTGGAAACTGAACAGTAAGCTCAGACAAGGGGACGCTCGCTTGTGAACTGTCTGAGCGTGGGTACGCCAGGTGAGCCAACGATCGAGGTGTACACCGAGGTACATCACCTCGTTGGAGCAGCGCAAGTACGTTCTGCCGGTGTGATCTGACACTGTCCAGCGATCCGTTGTACTTGATGTTGAACGCAATCTTTGACGCACAAATCCCGCACCGGGTCTCTTTGTAACTGCTTAATTTTCAGGGATACTGTGTAACGTGCTATTTATACACCATATTGTTACTGTGCATGGCCTACACCATCTAACCGTTCCCAGTTTCCACACCCCCCACGTCATACCACATTTTTCGTCACCATGATGTGATCACCATCCCGCCCCACCAGGTTCTTCTTGGCCGTCCTCCTTTCATTTTTCCTGTTTTTAGGGGAGTTTTCTTTTCCCGTTTCCTTCATGTTCCGTTTTCCATTCTTTGACGGAAAGTTGAGCGTTTCCTTTACTTGCACTGGTCACGAGATTGGTAGAGTCGAGCTCGATAGGCGCCAGAGAGATTACGTTTAACGTAAACGATTGGGATGTACGAATTTCTGCGAAGGAGGCACATTAAAACACAATGTGGTGCGCGTACGTGTACGTTTGTGCGTGTGTGTGTGTGTGGGACAGATAGACAGGCAAACAGAGAGTGAGCGGATAGAGAGAAATGCAAACTACCAAACGGGTAAGTGTAGCTGTTGACGCATAAACCACACGCGAAAGTTTAGTAAATTCAGTTTCCACGTCTTAGGTATCCGACAGATGGCAATCTTACTGGTGTAATAACATGATGTATACGTATGAAAGCTAACAGTTTGTCGGTTTCCTCAGAATAGTCTACCTGCCACGCCTGACCGCGCAACCGAGGTAACTGGGAGCAGCAGGAACTAATACAAACGGGCAGTTATCAAACGGCTACTTTACACGAATCTTCTGTTTGTAGTTCTGTTTAAAATCTGTCTCAATGCTAGCTGTTTATTTTTAAAGTACGTTTTCTTTACAACCATGTACTTTATAAGTGGCAGTTTTAGTTAAAGTTGAAGAATACCATTATTGTAAAAATGTTTACAACTAGGTCACTGAAGAGTTTATACAATTTTAAAATAGGAATTGCAAGTCAGATAAGTTAGAATTATCATTGAAAGAAAATTATAATCGCAGTCTTCAATTGCCTGTACTACAGTAAGATGTATGGTTACCTTGGACTTTAATTGCCTGTACTACAGTAAGGTGTATGGTTACCTTGGACTTTAATTGCCTGTACTACAGTAAGATGTATGGTTACCTTGGACTTTAATTGCCTGTACTACAGTAAGATGTATGGTTACCTTGGACTTTAATTGCCTGTACTACAGTAAGATGTATGGTTACCTTGGACTTTAATTGCCTGTACTACAGTAAGATGTTTGGTTACCTTGGACTTTAATTGCCTGTACTATAGTAAGATGTATGGTTACATTGACTTTAATTGCCTGTACTACAGTAAGATGTATGGTTACCTTGGACTTTAATTGCCTGTACTACAGTATGATGTATGGTTACCTTGGACTTTAATTGCCTGTACTATAGTAAGATGTATGGTTACCTTGGACTTCTTTATTAATAAAAGTATTAAGAAATTATAAGCGTTTATTGTCATGGAGGATAAGCAACTTTTAACGGAAGAAACTATTTAATTAACAACTTGATTTAGGGACGAATAAATAAATAAGAGCACTTATGACTGCTTTACCAGTCCTAAAAGCATTTAGAACCCTGTAAATGTAACATTTACATAGTTTCATTCATTTTATTGGCAATATTTTAGATATAATGTACACCCATTTTACCCCTTTTTAGTGTCAGCCATTAGTGAAGACGTTTTCTACAGACTGTGGTGATTCATTTTGTCTGTAATTGTATCGAATGCCGTTTTTTATTACATTAAGCTAGTAATTAGTAGAGATATAATTTTCTGACACTTAATTTTTATTACAAAATATTTTAAGCTGCCAAGGTAAGCGTATTAAGTTAGTATTTTGTCTTAAAGTTGAACTGAGTACATTCGTTATCGATAAGCCGTCTCTGTCGTGTTGAAGATTAATCTTTTCCTCACACTGTAAGCGTTACAGTAGTGCCGCCTGGCCTGCACTGTCTGTCGGGCATCCCGTTACATCGTGTAGAGCAGTCATAGGCAACCTTTGAATTTATGGGGGCGCATATATATAAGTGAGGCCCAGTTCGACGGGCGCATCCCCTCCCCAACCCATCAATGGAAAATAGAAAGGTGCTGCGGAGTTCAATAGCCGGACGTTACAAACATTAACGGTCGCTTTATAATACTCTTGAGCTTATATTTAGCGACGTGGAACACAGAATCAAAAAAAAGCTTTGCAGTATTTGTCATATAAATTTGTGCAAATTTTTCACATTAGGAGTAGGTCATCAACAATCTGTCATCATGCACACGCACGTTAAAACTAACAAAGCTTTAAATGAAACAATGGCTAAACAGGAACACATTTTAATAAAAATAAATTAAAGAACTTACCACAATAACACTAGTTATTTTTATAAAGTGCACAGAAACGTAAAACTTGAACAAAATTACATTTAAAACATAAATTAAGGTTTCAGTTCCTTTTCTTGAAAAAAAAACTATTATTATTATTATTATTGTACGAGTATTAGAAAAAGTAAAATATGAATCGGGTTGTACAATTTTATAATACAGTATTTCAAAGTAGGTACAATGCGGGTGCGTTCCTTCGTTCAAAATAAAATAAAATTACAAATTGGTTCGTAGGTGCGTGAAACCTTATCGACAGGCGCACTTGCGGCCTCTGACGCAGGGTTGCCGACTGCTGCTGTAGACTATGTGAGCAATTACAAGACAGATTCTACTTCGTTACACAGAATAAAACAAATGCAGTCCAAAGAGAGTGTTAATACTAACCGCCCACGAAATATCTAATACGGTAACAATTATACTATTGTGACATTACACAACGCCTCCTAGACAATGTGTCATAAAACACAGCGTGTCCTAATATTGGCGCAAACATGTTATGAAGTCGAATCTCTTTATTTTCTTTGTACGCAGGGGCAAGGCCACAATCTTGTGCTCTCCTCATAAACATTGGTTAAAATGGTAGTTACAACCAAAAATTTCAGTTTCAGGAAACAGAGTTTTAACTGGTTGGATGATTGTCATTTCAAAGTCCATTGTAAGTGTCACAGGATTCCATCCAGGTACGTTATTTTTTACTGGTTTGAAAAAACGATCATATGTTTCTCGTTTCTTACTTGGCAACAACGAATAGTGTTGGTTTCTTTCCAAGAACTTCCCAGATCGGCGTGGATGATAAATAACTGCCCAAACTGTTTGCTTGAACTCTTGAAGGTTCCGTCGACGAAGAATGAAGAACAACTTGTCGATGCAGTTTTTCCTTTTTCGCTGCCAAACACCAATATTCTGTCTTTAGGCCTTCTGTTGTCGTCTTCAAGTAGAAAATTTTTACCGTCATTCACAAGTAGATCATTTTCCTCTAATCGTATTCCTTCAGAGTCGACTGGGTCCTTTGTAGGCCCCACACTTTTTCTTCGAATGCGATGTAATGATTGTTTGGCACTTCTGTGTGATGGTAGTGAAGTCACAAGGTCATATCCTCGATTAAAGAGCGGGCCAACTCCTTCAGCGTAAACTTTTGAAATCGTATTATCTGTTTCCCTTGCACGCTTCTTTGCATTAACTTTTCTCAGTTCAGTTGCCGCTTCGTCCGGAATACAAACATGAGTTGCTTCGCCTACGACAGTATTATTTTTCGTTGATATTCGAAAGCCTTTACATTTATTTTCTTATAATCAACACATCGGCAATAAGTCACATCTTCTTTGTTGGTATAGTCAACAATATACTGATGTCCATTGTAGATCAACAAAGGCTTCCCCTTAGTGGTCTCAGTAATCTCCATCTTTACTACAACACGAATCACTAAACTTATCACTTGCACAGAATACTAGTTGTCTCACAGATGTCAACTAAGGCAATGAACTATTTAGAGGTGAATCCCTCCCCCTCCCTTGCTTCTGCATTGTTATAACCAGTCCGACTCACCCCCTACCGGACTCCGTGCAAGTGTCACTGACAAAAATATCCATGATTAGTCATTTCCTGGAATGCTTAGGGCTCTGGGAAAATGTCAACAAATCCATCTTCGGGCAAATGTCCCTCCGTGCAGGTGTCACGACTTCATTTATGAAGGCCCACTTATATAGACTTTCATACCAGCTCGAAAACAGCATCGACGCGTTATATGACATCGAGGCTGACAGCTTGATAGCAACGACGCGTTGTCAGTTAACTAACGTTTACAGTACAGTAACACCATTAGTGTTATTGTTATTATTATTATTAGTGGGAAGACGCTTCAAACCAATTGCGTTTGTTAACCATTATCTGACCACGTGCCGTTATTGAGCGGTCCTGCATGGGTTAGTTCCCGCCACAAACCTTAGTACTGTGTTCCTGTCAAACACAAACTATTGTCGGCCGTATTCCACTCTGCTATAACGTGTTGTCCAATGTTGTCTCTCTTTGCGGTCGGAGAAACAATAAAGCCGGACATGTATTACGATGTAACGGTCAATTGTCTATCAAATACTCCTTAGTTAAAAATATTTTTAAATCTCAAGTTAGAAGTTATTGGATAGATGAAATTCAGACTATTTTGAGGGAACAAGAGATTGAAGAATATCTTTGGTTGGATAAGCAGCAGTGGGAGATGAAAATTCAATGACTCCTGTAATCTTTGGTTCCGGAAAATGTGTAAACATTGTACAGCCGGAATAAACAATCAAAATTTAGAAGATTATTACTTTCTTGTATCATTTACTAAAATACAAAGGTTCATTCTAATATGCCGCGCTTGCCTTTTATTTTATTACAGAAAATGGGACAGCCATAATTTTGATCTAAGGCTTTTACGGCCGACGTCAACATTATTTAAACAAGCGTTAGCCGGGCTGTTAGGCCGTAGTCTAATGGTGTTACAACCAGACGTTTCTGCCTTACCATCGAAGGCCACCTTCAGTGGCAAATTGTGGCAGTTGTTCGTCAAATAACACCAGTACTGATGCAAACAACTGCCACAATTTTTCACTGAAGTTGGCATCCGATGGTGAGGCCGAAACGTCTGGTTCTAACGCACCATTAGACCACGGCCTAATGGCCTTAACCTTAACATTTACTTAATGAATCTTAAGAAATATCAATACTATTGGAAAAGTTTGTTACAGTGCAATAACAATAATTACTCTTTCCGCCTGTGTATTTCTTTGGCAAAAAATTTGGATTTTATAATTACATATTCTGTAATTCTGTTAAAAATGAAGATATGGAATTTTGATAACCCGCAAGTCGTATTATGAATACAGTAAGTTTTCCGCGTAGGCTATTTACCAGTATGAATTTGGGGGAATCTGAAGACTTTTTGTCAAATAAACAAACAGACGTTTATGATACACGTTAACACTGCAATTACTCACAAACATTACTCCTGCATTGTCACTGAGCTGCCAAATCTTATTCTCTTTTACATGATTCCAAAGCTGAAGGCCCATTTTACTCGAACGTGAATAGATTCTTGTTCATAACGGTACACACCATATTTATATTTATTCGACTCCCAGTTATTTGATATCCTTTTTTTATCAAAAAAACCAAATTAATTTTTAACGCGAAAAAATAATAAATTAAAACCGAAGCACAAACGATCTGATATAATTTAGAATAGTGAGACACTGTAGTATTCTTATGGCATCTGTCTTGATTCACAATACCGAAAAACGCAAGAATAAATCAATAATAATGTAAATTTTAATTTTAATGATTGAAACTTTAGCGAGGATTGGTCAATAAGTATAACACAAATTTTTTTATGTTATTTGTGTCGACGTTTCGACAGTATTTATTGACATCACCAGGACAATTGTTATTGAATACGCCGTCAACACACAGCTGTTTGGCTATATTATTTACTGTTTACATTATTTACAAATAATATAAAAATTTGTGTTGTACCATTGACTAAACCTCGCTAAACTTTCTATCATTAAAATTTATTGAACAAGGGTCATTACTAAATTAAGGATTAATTTAAATTTTAGTTATACTTACAGTACAAGAAAAATATATTAAGGAGAAAACTTACTGATTATTGACAGTGGTACTGAATTTGCCATAAGTACCGTCTTTCAGAAAATATAAATTTTAACAGTTAATGGAAAACATTATTTCTTTTGAAGTTTGTTATAAAATAATGTTATTTTAGAGTTTCCGCGGTAATTGACGGGAACATTTTCTTCCTATTATTTGTTGACATCACCGAAGTATCTTAAACCAATTGTTTTACGCGTTTTGACATGATAATGTCTTTTAGCTTGACATCGTTTGAAATTTTCTGTAACATGTAATGCTGTATGACGTAATCATTGCGTGACGCTTCCACACTTTCGATTCCCCACAGTCTAGAAATTTGATATGTAAACGCATCAAGACAGAAATAATCGCTGCTGACATTGAGTTTAGCAAACGTTTTAGTGAGAATAAATTTGGTTTTACATGCTCTTTTGTTTGTGTTGCATCGTTTGAAACTTTCTGTAACATGTAACGCTGTATGACGTCATCATTGCATGACGTCATTGGGATTGTTGTAAATAAAGGTTTGTTTTGATACGTCGCAATATGTAAATAAAAGTATGTGTTGTGTTGTGGTGAAATACACTGCTGTTGATATATAGTTACCAAACGTGGCGACTGACTAGAACAGCGTTCGACAATGGATAGCAGCGACGAGAAGGCTCAGATCAAGAAACGACAAAATGCCGAGCGAGTAAGAAAGTGTCGGGAACGAAAGAAGCTCGAGAAGGAACAGCAACGAGCGGCTGCTGTCGGCGGTGAAGCTTCGGTACCAGCGGCCCCATCGCAACAAAAACGAAAGGAAGATGACTTGATGCGCGAAGAATTGAACGAGTACTTAATGAATACACCGTTCGCGTCGACGATGACTGAGCAGGAGAAAATCGATGCATTCTACAATATGAAACTGGAAGAGAAGCGAAGGAAAACCAGCGAACAAGTAAAACGTTGTAGATTGAATAAGAAAATTGAGATGGCAAGTAAACTCAACATTTGCGCAAAAGAAACAGTCAATCAGTTAGTAACTATAATAATGTTGCGTTTAGCTGGCGGCTGAAAGACATTATCATGCTCTTAAGCTTTTACCATTTGGTAAACGGTACTGCATTTTTTTGGTTAAATATTATATCAGTCGTTGAAGACGTATGCACTTCATTCATTTCTCTCCACTACAGAAATGTAATAAACAGCAATATAGGCACACTCTCTAACCGCCACCCCCGACAATAACCCGTTTAACGAATAATATTTTTGCCTACGGCTGTTTCCCAGTATCGCGCAGCGGAATATTTCGAATGAAAGGTTTCTTTTTTATAACCGTACACCCCCATGCAACACACTGTTATCTATTTAGGCATTGTTCCAACCGAATAATGAAAACCTCTCAGCACGACGCTGAGCAAATAAAAATGATGAATCGAATGATTAGGACTATTTAGGTGAAACTATAACGTTTTGGTAATGTTGGATTTGTTAGTTATCCACGTTTGTTTTGTCAAGGTCTGTAACAACTGATAGTTTGATTTGATCTGGCGTACTTGGAAATAGTTTTTCTGTATTTTAACAGGAGAAACAAATTATTAAGCGATTGCGATTGTTTCACAATTAATTAAGTACCCAAAACGAATAATGTTTATTTAGCCTGATTAAATAAATATAATTTACGTCATTATTGTAAAAGCGATTGACCGAAAAAATACTTTAATAATTAACAATAGTTAATAAATTAATTAATAATTAACAGAAAAAGATACTCTAACTTTAGATTGTGCCTAAAATTGTTGCAATAATTAATATTGTATGAGATTCATAGTTGAAACTGTTCCCAATTATGATAATATAGTATTTTCGGTACCAGGAAACTTACCCGAATCCACTTTCCCAAATAGACATTTTTCGAATGACGAGATACCCGAAATAATTTTGCCGGAACATCTATTTTCCGAATAAAAGTTTATTTGAATAATATAAACCTTTTATGTAAACCTTTCACTTTGTTTATAAAAAAGCAAACAGGAATCAAAATACATTATTTTAAATTTGTAAATTATTATAAGTTAATATTGTGGGCTATTGTGTGCAAAAAATCAATGTCACTCCTTTCATATTATAATTTTTGTAACTTACACTTAAGGCATTATATTGATTCCACAGCTCAGGTACATAATGTGGGGGAACAGCCTGTCTTCTGCTTCTAGCAGTCCGTCCACTCACACGAATTTCCAATGGTCATTTCTCTTGGTTGAGAGGGATAGAGTCTTTTCACATTTTGAACAAAGATTTCAACGTACAAATTCTTTATTCACATTCTTTAATTATAAAACTACGCGTGTGGACTGTATTGCGTAGGAAAACAATTGTTTTCTAATATTAGTTCAAGTATAATATTAAACTGAATACAAAACATAAAGTTGTCGCTTGTGTAGTTTGTAATGTGCTCATTAAGTGGTCTCTATCTATAGTTCGCTGAGTGTTAGTGTGTGTTTTTGTTAAACGAAAATACATAATCAAACAAACGAACAGCGGCGGAAAAGACCACATCTAATGCTACAGGACAAATCATTCTCGAAAATCAACAATGAATTAATTTAGGAATATATATATAGCATTAATTATCTACTATTCTGTGAAATAAAAAAACAAATGTTTGTTTTATTACAATTAATTACGTGATTCAGAATACATAGATGTTTTAACAAATTTTCATTTAAAATTCCTAATGGCTGTACTCTGGAGTACAGGGCCTCTGAAAAATGGATGAACCTATTTATAATATTTCCGTTCTTAGTTCAATCCTGGTGTACACAAACAGGTGTGGCACATCTGAAACGATATTTGTTGTTTCAATTAAAGGCGTGTTACACCTACAGAAGCATTACCGACAGGGTACATATAATATTGATACTGTATAAACACATATAAATTGTAATCATTTGTCCTGATCAAAGTACTAATTGTGTGACTGTGTGAGATCGACAGCGAAATATTTTATAACACCAGTTATGGCTTTTTTAATTCACTGTTTAAATATTGGAACAAAGCAAAAAAGTATAGGCCTAGTTTATTTAAAACGAAAATACAAGCTGTGATAATTATTTACCAGCGTACTGTGTATTATCAGTTGCTGTCAGAGAGTAGTTCAATGCCTTCCATATCTCTGTCGGAACTTGTGTCATCACATGAGTCAGCGTTATTATTGATAAGTCGTGCCCCAATTTAAGTGATGAGACAACTCTCACATGACTGTACAGACATTCTGCGCATACGCGTAATACATTACTGTGTTAATAATGTCACCGCCCTTGACCAATAGCGTTCTAGATTTACCACGTCGGTTTGTTTACATTAGGATTGAACTACCAAAACTATAAATACATTAGGAAATAAAATAAAACATAAACTCACTAAACAACACTTTATAAACCTACACATAAAAATCCATCTATTAATAATAAAATAAAATATACAAATTTGTCACTACTTATTGTCACACCGCTAAATACTTCGTTCTTGACGAGGCCTTTCGGTGTCTCCACCATCTTCAGGTCTTAAACGAGATGTTTATGGTGGAGACACCGAAAGGCCTCGTCAAGAACGAAGTATTTAGCAGTGTGGCAATCAGTAGTGACAAAGTTAGTGTTAAGATGGCTGCTAATAAAACTAACAAAACTAGAAATAAAATATAACCTTTATGTAATATGGAAAAAACCCTTAAACTAAATAAACTATTTAAAGACACAAATTTTAAAATGTCTTTTAACACAGACAACACTGTTTTTAATTAAATAAAACCTAAAACTAAATCCAATATTCACAATAGGCGATTTCTTGTAAGAAGATTTGGAATTTTGCATAATTGTCAAATTATGTCGTTTTTTAGTATTAGTAAAAAAATACCTGTTTCCCTGGGCTAACTTTAAGCCTTGTTCCCCGTGCGTCGCGTAGTCTGCGGGGCCCTTATCGCCGCCTCTGGCTTACCGTGTTTCTGACGTTAGCTCACAGAATGATATGACATGCTCACAATTTGCTTGATTTGATGAGAAGCAAATCACAAAAAATAGTTACTTTCGGAAATCAGGTAACAAAATATTTCTATCAGTGAATAAAGTAAAGTGCGTTTAATCGTGATGTAGGCGTAATCACTTTGTTCTCGTAATTAACTTGGCGTACTTGTTCTCTGCCTACATTTTTGCTGGTCAGCGTCAAGGTCACTAGTGGGGACCGCAAAAGAATCTCGACGGCGCCAGAACTTTCTCGATACTTGCAGAAACCTCGAGAATGTTTACGCAATGTACATCATCATAAACGCTAATTGCGCATGATAAAGTTCGATTACGTAACAAACGTCACGCGTCCATTGCATTGCATTATGGATGCGGGGTGTCTTTGCACCCGTGGCTTGATTGCAGCATCTGGATCGTGTCCAATGGCTGCCAGAAGTAAACATAGTGCTGGTACATGTCGACTGGTTACCTAAGACTGGAAAAGGAAACCGCCAACCAGTTAACTGAGAAGGCGGGGGAGTATAACTGTTATTTGTTTAATGCACTGCCGCTGGTACCGATTCGAGCAACAGATGTTGCCCGTTTCAAGTCCAGTCAGCAGACGCCCTGAGGGCGTCGGTCGCTCCCCGCGAGGCGGAGAGCCTCCGTGCCAGTGAATGATGACAGCGACAAGCAGCCGGCTCAGCGTGCTAGGAGGTGGACAGGAAGGAGAGAAGGACAGTTTGGTGAAATACTCTGGTCTAGGACTGATGATTACTTGTTTGTATTTAATTTAAAGAGGATGGCGTTATGGCGGGTCATCAAGAAGCGCCCGAGGGCGCTTGACCCGAATGGGCGGTGGTGGTTCTGATGCACTGATGGTTCGTAGGTACGGGAAGGTGGAGGTCGAGGCTTTAGCAAAGAGAGTTAGAGCCAGCGACCGGACAAAGGAAGTCAAGGTAGGAACACGGAGACCCCTTCGAATCACGTCGTTCCTTACAAACCAAGGGGACCCCGTCAAGGATCGGAGTGTTCGGGACTGGAAAGCTTCCAGCCTACATCTGTTGGTGGTGGATAAAAGAGACCACCAGGCGGGTGCCGCATAGGTCAATACAGACCTGAGAAATAGTAGATAGATGGTAAGTTTCGTGCGCATGGCCAGGCGGCTGCGACACGAGAGGAAAGGAGATAATTTGGCTCGGACGCCGCGAGCCTTGGCAAGGGTTTCCGTCACGTGGGCGTTGAAGCAAAGGCGACGATCTAGTCGAACGCCTAAATACTTCACCGATTCTTTGTAGGCGATGGGTCTCCCTGCTAGGGAGAGGGGCTGGCATCGGGAGATGGACTTACGGGTGAAACAGATCGCCTCGGATTTCTCCGTGTTGATCGTCACCCGCCATTTCCGTAGCCAGTCCGGAAGCTGGTTCAACTGACGCTGCAGCTTTGTACTCGCAAATCGCGGGGACAGGGAGCTGCAGTGATACATAGCATCGTCAGCGAACAAAGACAACGTGACTCCGGGCAAGACAGGCAGGTCGTTCGTGTACACAAGGTACAGAACGGGGCCGAGGACAGATCCCTGTGGTACGCCGGCGGCGACGGGTCGAACTGTAGAACAGGACCCGTCGACGCTCACCCTGAAGGTTCGGTCGCTGAGATACGACCGGAGGAAAAACACTATGGTCGATGGTAGAGGGGAATTGGCAAGTTTGAAGAGAAGACCTTCGTGCCAGACTTTATCGAAGGCCTTGCTCACGTCCAACAGTACGGCGGCCGTAGCCGCTCGCCTGTTGGTGGCGTCTGACAAGTGCGTAACAACGCGGACCAATTGAAGCGTGGTCGAGTGCTCTCTGCGAAACCCGAACTGTTCGCTGCGGATGAAACCATCTAGCAGCGGCGAGATGCGAGCCAGCAGGAGACGCTCGAACACCTTCGAGATGACTGGCAAGAGAGAGATTGGACGATAGCTTTCAGGAAGCATGCGCGGCTTGCGAGGCTTCGGAATCATTACGATGTCGGCAGATTTCCACAGGCGGGGAAAGTACTGTAGCCGGAGACAGGAGTTAAACAGCTCAAGAACGAGGTCAACGCCTGAGGCCGGGAGATTTTGTAGAGCAGCGGCCCCGATCCGGTCAGGACCGGGGGCGCGACGGCGATTTAGTCGGCAGATAGATGAAACTAGTTCATCCCTGTCGAACGGGAGGGCTGGGATTTCGGGAGGGCGTGAAAAATGTCCAGATAGGAAGTCACGGACTTCTGCCGAGTGGGCAGGGTCCGAGACGCCTTGGTGAACAGTAAATTGCACCTCCATGCAGTCGGCGAAGACCGCTGCCTTGCCTTCTGATGAAGATACAACCCCGTTCGGAGTTTCAAGTGGGTTGCGAGTTCTCTTCTCGCGGGTCAGTCTACTCGCCGCTCTCCAGACGGAGGCGTGGTCGACTTCAAGAGACTCAAGGTATGAGTCCCATCGATCAGAGTTTACGTCCCGCAGTAGCTGCTGGACGTAAAGAGACTGGGCCTGAAAGCGCCTTTTGACGCCGGGATCACGGGTTCTTTGCCATCTGCGGCGGAGATTGCGCCGTAGCCAGATGGCGTGGAGTACTTCCGCAGGTAAGGCCGATTTACGATGATTCACCTCGAGAGTATATGTGTGTCGATCCATGACACCTTGGACCAACTCCTGAAGATGAGTGGCTCGGAGATCCAAATCGTCACAAGTGACGACCGGGTCCGCGGGGAGTGATGGTAACCGCCGTGAGAGCTCATCATGGTAGGAGCGCCAGTTGACTCTCCTAACAGGCTGAGCGGGAGGTCGGGGTGAGGCCGACAGCTCACGGGCAGTTATAAAAAGGGGATTGTGATCGGATGAGAGATCCGACACTGACGAGACCTGGATGTGATGGGTCACGTCCTTGGCTATGACAATGTCAAGGACGTCCGGTCGATGACCGGAAAAGGGGAAGTGAGTAGGGTCTTCTGGGCCGATAACTTGAAGCACCGGGTCGTCGGAGACGAACCGATACAGAGAATTTCCGTAGGCGTTGGCTACTCTGCTGTTCCAGGAGGGATGCTTGGCATTTAAGTCGCCGGCTACGATGGTTGGTAGGGGATGATCGAGGAGAGCGTCCCACTCCGCGGGCGGTGGAGGTAGCCGCAGGCCGGGCCGGAGATACGCCGCAACAACGCGCAACTCCGATCCGCCAGCGTCTATCGCCACCGCACAACCTTCAACAAGAGATGTATCTAAAGGGGGTAGTGGCCTGTGGGATATCCGCCTGTGGACTAAGACGGCTGTCCCCCCCGAGGGGCGACAGCCAGGCCGTTGGGGACGATCCTGACGAAAACAGATGTAAGATGGCAGGTTGAAGGTATGGTAGCGAGCCAGATGAGTCTCGCAAAGGAGGACGACATCAGCGTCGTACTCCGTTACGAAAGTCATCAGTTCAGATCGTCGAGGGACTACCCCATGGGCATTCCACGCAACGATCCTAAGACTCCTAGCCATTCAAAGGAAGAAGAGGAAAGAGGGTAGACAGGGATTGAAACACCAGGGCGAGAACCGTGGTTGTATCTGGAGCAGACCTGATGTTGTTTACCAAAGTTTCAGCCCAGGCAGTCAGGGGGTCCACCGGGGCCCGGGAAGATTCCCGAGATTCCGGAAGACGGACCTGGCTGGCCTCGGCCGGTGTTACAGATGGCGCAGGGCTCGGGGACGGACGTGGGGTCTGCTCTATTGGGAGCTGAGGTTGATGGCTGGGGGCGGGCGGGGCCCGCTGAGGTTTTACAGGCAAGGCCTGTGGAACTTGTCGCTGACGGCGACGAGTGCGCTTTGGTTTGTGGCTCCGAGGAGCGGAAGGCGGGACTGATGTAGCGGCCACAGCCGCGTATGAAGGACCGGGCGCTCCGGCAGGCGCCGGGACAGAAGGGACTGCAGGCGGCGCCGAAACGTCGACTGCAGTCGGAACTGGGGCCCTGGGAGCAGCCGGAACTGCTGCCGGGGCCTGAGATGATGCTCCGGAGAGAGGTGGGAAGGCCTCTCTGCGGTTAGGGAGGGGACCTGCAACACGGCCTGCCTGCGCGCCAGGGCGAGCAGGAGTCCGCTGCAGCTTCATGGCTGATATAAAGTCCCTACATCCTCTATAACTAGCCGGATGGTCCCCGCCGCAGTTGCAGCAAATGGCCGTGAACCCCGTCTTGGGCTTATCACACCCACGATGAGGCTCAGTACATCGCACGCAACGCGGAGGGTGATTACAGAATAAGCTGGAGTGGCCAAACCTCTGACAGTTAAAACACTGCGAGGGGCCTGGCCGCGGGTCAAAAGTACGAACTTGCACCCGAAGGTGCAGGAAGTTTTGGAGGCCATAGACCTCCTCGAACTGGCCTACTTTGAGTAGTTTCACTAGGAAACTATTCACAGGACGGCGATCTTCCCCCTTGCCAGCATGCAGTACACTTACCGCCGTCGGCGAATAGCCTAAGGCGACAAGCTCCTGCCTGATGGTATCGGGGGCGGTCCAGGAAGGAAGTCCAGAAAGAACAACTTTAATTTCGCGCTCTGAAGGAAGCGCGAAAGTATGGAAGGAGATCTTCCGATCGGTAAGAAACTGTTGGACCGATCGGAAGTCCGGGACTGTTGTGGCCGCAATTCGAAGCGAGGAGCCTTGGCACCTGGCCTCGAGTTTGGCCGAAGGAAGCAGATTCTGGAGGGAACGAAGAATTTCCCTATAATTGCGATTGTCGGGAATGACAATCGGAGGAATTTTAGGCTTGGGCACAGATTGAGAGGGAGACTGAGTCGGATGGTTGGCGCTGTTACCGGGACTAGATACCCGATGCGTAGCAGCGGCCGGTGGCGGGCTGGCGACCAATTTTCGCTTGCGTTTGGCAGACTTGCCCTCCACAAGCGAAAATTCACCTTCCCCCGTCCCCACACTACACATCGACGCACAATCATCACTTTCACTTTCACTTGCACTAACTGTATGGGAAGGTAACGGGGTAGAACGAGGACCAGTACCGCAGGTTTCCATTAAGGTTACCAGCGGTGCCGGCAAAGGAACGGGCGTTGCGTTCGACGCCATCTCGGGATAAACCGAAATGAACGTCGAAGACGCAAAAAGGGCTAGGATAGAGTAACTTTCACCAGCACTGAAGCACTACACTGACAGACAAAGAACACGAACACCAGACGCGCACTGCACACGAATCACAAAAACACACGCGCACGACACAATACACTGATAAAATGATGCACAATGTAGTTGATGAACACAGAAGAAGATATGGTGAAGAAATCACTGTGATAGAATTACAAACAACGGTAAAAATTCACTGGCAAAATTGCCGAACAAAGTGACGCAGCCTACCCTGGCAACAGCTCTAGGTAGACTCCCGCTTCACGCGTCCGTTACTAGTTGTTTCCTTTCGTGTTTTTTGTATCACAGGAACAGTAAATTAAATTAGTAGATTTTACAACGCACGTACGAATTAATTTTCCTTCCTCCAATTTATTGTCTTGAAGTATAAGTGTGAACTGTTGATAATTAATTGATGGAATCACCATCGTCAGCCAATAAGTTACACAAGAGCTCATGCGACCACAGTAACGACATTGTACAAACGGCCGTGTAGCGCAGTTCGACTGTGCCGCCCCATTATACGTCTGACTAGAGAAGATTTACTACGGTTTCTGTAATTTCATAGGATTATTAAACCGGCGATTTTAATTAAACTCTCTCTCTCTCTCTCTCTCTCTCTCTCTCTCTCTCTCTCTCTCTCTCTCTCTCTCTGCGCCACACACACACACACACACACACACACACGCGCGCGCGCGCGCGCGCACACACACACACAATGAAGGCTAACTGTACAAATGTAAGCGGTACAGATTTAATAAAAGTGACGAAATTCTTGGATTTCGTTGTCCATGACGTGTCCATTACTTAACTAAATATCACTATAATATTGACGACTCGGAACACTAAGTTTTTTATAAGTAAAAACGTATTCGAACACATCTCACCACACACACACAGCTTCGATCTTTCGAAAAACTATCTCGTCTCCAACAACAAGACGAACAGCGCTACTTACGACAGCCTCTGATGAAGCCTTCTATAGGTGAAAGCCGGTTTAGGCTGTAAGGTAAAACTTTACGTTTTTACTTATAAAAAACTTAGTGTTCCGAGTCGTCAATATTATAGTGATATTTAAAAAGTGACGAATTACATTACAAAAGAACGTTATTCTAAAAAAAAATCGGTTATAACAGACGTAATAAAAAATTAGATATTGTTACGACTGTCTCACAGATCGTCGTATGTTACAGTGGAAATAAGATACAGACACACCAACGAAGTCACTAATTACCAGCTTTAATTAATCGCAAATAACAGTTTGTAATCAAGAAGGTAGTCTCCTACAACAATTCAAGTTTTTAAAGGCTATTGCCGGATAAAAATAGTGATTTGGCCCAAAAGAATCATTTGAAAAATTTGTGTGATCATTATGTCAGTATGATTGAAAAAAAAAAAAGGTTTGACACAAAGACATAAATATTGTAAGACATAAAGTTCCTCTTCTACGATGCAATTAGAAAAAGGGATTACCTGTCTGTCTGTATATTTCGACCTTTCACTATCTGCTGTAGCTCTTGTACTGTATATCTGAATAAAAACCAACCCTCACCACATTACATATATTTCACGAAATTTATTACATAAATACTATGCGCGTTTCTACCATATACCTATACATAGAACACCCGTTAAATAATATGGGCTTCATTCATTCCTAAGTGCTTACTGGAGATGGCGCACTTGTGTTGCTGCAGACAGCGTGCGTAAAGGAGAGCGGTGGCAAAAGGTGCGGAACTTCCATGTTTGACTCGCTCTCAAAGTCTGTACGGGTAATAAAACTGAGTGGAAAATTCTTATATGTTTACGTAATTGATTAAAATATGCAAAATAAGACAATTTACATCATGTGGTTTTATTTAGATAAGGTTTGGTGTTTCTATGCGTACGACTCTCTGCAGTAGAAAAATGCGTAAAATAAGTAATTATATGAAACTAAATAGATTGTTTGAACTTTTATTTGTAGAAACGTTGTATATAGATTAAATAAAGTAACCAAGATATAAAAATAAACTTTTTCACAGAAATATGTATCATATAATGACAACAAGGCTTACAAATAGAGAAAACAGCGGTTTTTCAACTTTCGAGTCCCTTCCACCACCTTTAAAGGGGTGAAAAAATTGGGTAGATTTCTTGAATCAAAAACCATTTGTGATTAAAATTTTACGTCCGCCTCTGTATTAGTTTTTTGTAAACAAATTTTTTGAATATTAAACAAATTTTTTTTATATGCGAAAGAGGGGTTGAAAAAAATTGGAAAAAATTGGATTTAAAGAACTTTACTTACACTATACTCTTGATTTTTTATAGTAGAATTCGCTTTATGGTTGATGAAGAAAAAAATAAATATAAAAAATGAGGTCTTTAGGGCGGTTCCCCCTAACGAGGGGTGGAGGGGGTGGAAAAATAGTGTCAAACTTTTTTTTCAATCATACTGACATAATGATCACACAAATTTTCGAAATGATTCTTTGGGCCAAATCACCATTCTTATCCGGCAATAGCCTTTGTCCGCACGCAATAATAATGTCAAGTAACACAGCAATCACTTTACACAATACTTCGACATCCACTCGATCCGAACTAAAGAAGTCGCTCACAGTCCGGTGGTGGGGCTGCCACCTTCGAGCCTCCACCAGACCCGCCTTGGGTTTCATTCGAAGTACCACCTCCTAGGCTCTTCTGTTCTCTCCGCCGTTGGGAATTTTGATCCTCCGCCTTCGAGACCGTTGACCACCTTAATTTAACCTTAATTTAATTTTAAGTGTTGAAAAATCTGAAGTAATGGCTTTTTATTGAGAATTTTTAAAATGACCCAAAATAGTGATTGAAAACAGAACTATTGAAGAAGTTTCATCGTTTCTTATTTCTTAGGATGCAGTATGTCTTGTAGAGGTTGATGTATAGTATAAGATAGAACGCTTTCATAGGGTTAATGGAATTGTCAAGCGTACCTTAAACAATTTAGTTAGGCAACAGAAGTTATTAAAATTTACACGGTGATATCCATTTCAAGTTGTCTGTATGGTAGTGAAACATGGACAGTGACGAATGCACACGAAAGTCGACTGCAAAGTGCAGAGATGAGATTCCTTAGACCAGAAGCCGGGTACATCAGGTTAGACAGGAAAAGGAACAGGACATATGTCATAAGTTAGCTGTCCGACCACTGAATGACATGGTGAGGGAATTTAGACAGAAATCATGGGTTCGATCACGTAGAACGTGCGGACCCATCAAGGATACCACACGTGAGTGCAAAATATATGTCTAAATGTAGAAAAAGTCTGGGACGGCCGATGCACACATGGAGAGATCAGTTGTATCAACGGAAAGTCTGGGACGGCCGATGCACACATGGAGAGATCAGTTGTATCAACGGAAAGTCTGGGACGGCCGATGCACACATGGAGAGATCAGTTGTATCAACGGAAAGTCTGGGACGGCCGATGCACACATGGAGAGATCAGTTGTATCAACGGACGACGTAATAAGCTTTGAGCCTTTTACTTGCAAAGAAGATCTTAGTAACGTTCGTTATTTTGTTCTTCTTAACGTAGGAGAATTGTAGTTATTCGAGTACGATATTCTACAGTAGTATCAGCTAAACGTGCAAGTATGAATGCTTATAGTGTTCAGTAATAATTTAACTCAGTAGCGTGGCGTTCATGTAACCGCTGTTGCCGGTGGAAATAAGAGAAAATAATATTAATTATCACACAATAAATACTTTAGTTATTGAATAACTTGAAATCCGAACAATATTAGTAGGGAAACCTGAAGAAAAGCGTAGCATTGCTTTAGAACTGCTGGACCCTTGCACCGTCTTGTGTTGCCGCCTTAGACATCGGCAATGTTTTACTGTGTACGGTCATTGACCTCATAGTAGTTGTCACTGTACAAACTCGTAAGGGGAAGACGGATTGATCCACCCAATGTGTTGCCGCTGTATAAACCGGCAAAACGCTCAGTTAGCAGCTATGTTCGTTTTCGGAACTGACGTGCACCAGATACTAAGTACTTATTTGTGTTTTGTTCGTTTAGTCATGTGTTTCTCTGTTTGTCTTTATTATTTTTAATTCGATTATTTTTGTCCTGATTTATTCTGTGTAAGTTTAATGAGTCAGATCCCATTGAACCGGGACCATCTTCTTCTGCCAGCGAATGATAGAAAATGCTCTAAAAAGAACACTTGGTGGAAGAAAAAATTCGTATTAATTTTTAGGCTAAGTTTTAGGCCTATCACAACCGGCAACAGGTGTTATGTACCCACGCCACGCCACTGAATTTAACTATTATAAATTTACACCATTTTACTTTTGTGCTGATATTTAGGCATAGGCTATGTAAACTCGTTTATGAAGGGGTTCCGTCTTTACAAACGTTCTCACATCTTTGTTAAATGTTTACAACTAACATGCGTATAGTAGACACTACGATGAGTTAATAACGTCAGTCTAAACGTAAGATACAGACGAGTTAGAATTAAACTTTATTCCATTGGGATAATCCCCTACTTTCTAACTAATTGCCGTGTTTCCAAGTAAATCCGTTTGCAAGAGTTCAAGTGACACAGCTTAATTATTTAAAATCAAGTTTTAGTTCGCTGATGGAAAGTTTATAACAGGGGTTTTAATGAAGTCGACACAGGCGACAACTGTGTAATTTAAAAAGAATACCTGTGAAGCGTTGTGTTAGGAAAATTTGGTCTTACCTTTACAAATTAATAATACAGCACTTCTAATAATTTAAGGTACACGCGTTTCTTTAAGTCAGTAATTTGTATTTAGTCTTTAACATGGAATTGTACAGTTGCAAACTCACCACTTACATGTATACACTGTATGTACATATATTAATCAGGGTACATTTAATTAGGCAGTAATCAGGCAGTGGAACGTAATTATAAGGAAAGAACTTTCTCCAATCGACTAGTAGTGGATAATACGCTATACAAAACATATTCCAGACTGTTGTCACAATTACGTTCTGATCGTGACGAAATTATCTTTGACCATCATAAATGATAAGGGTAGCCTGCTCCACGGAAGGTGGTTCCCAAGATTCCCAGGTGCCAAAATGAAGCGAATACCTCGCCTGTGGCACTCGGCCCCAACCTACTGGTACCATTGCATACGAAGCGGCAGGTTCTTGCACAGCAGTTTTCTCACTCAGGCCCGTACTAATAAGACGGACTTTGTCCATCACTGCTTTTTTAATTAAATAGCGACGTTTCGGTTACACAACAAATCGACAGCCATCTTCAGGAAAAAACAAAAAACATCACAATTAAAAGATAAAAAATACTGTCCCCACAATCGACACACAAAAGTACTTACATAATATATATAGGTAAAAAACAAAATTAAATAAATAAAACTTACCAACCATGAAATGTATAAGTCACACACACACACACACACACACACACACACACACACACACACACACACACACACACACACACACACACACACACACACACACACACACACACACACACACACACACACACACACACACACACACAACACAAGACGCACAAACTCACATGAACAAGCACACCTCAAGGTCTTAATAGTTGACAGTTATTATTGCACGTGGACAAATTTAACTTGAATTATTGTAAGAGAGTAGCCTACCTTCTTGATTTCATATTGTTATTTGTGACTCATTAAAGCTGGTAATTAGTGACTACATTGAGGTCCTGTATGTTTTGTTTTCCACTGTACCATACGACTATCAGTTATACCGTCGTAACAATACTGTGGGTTTAATTAAACACTGTGGTGTGTAAAAGACTGTGTGAGAGTGTGGACGCTATACTGACAAATATGTAGCTGTCACGTGTTAACAGCTGTCAAAGTGTCACAGTTTGACAAGGCGCACGAAAGAAGTAAATTTATGTCTCACCCTTCGGAGATTGTAAGTTTACTGCTTCAATACGCTGGCGCGAGCGTCCCCTCCCCCCCCCCACACACACACTCATTGGTTTATACAGTTTACATGTATGCCAAAAGGTGAAACCAAGGAATGCCGAATTGAATAAATTAATATAAAGCGGTGAGTCATCAAAGACATGTGTTTGTCACAAATGCCATGCACGAACCTTGTCTAATATTGCTTACGAATACCAGTAAACGTACGCACATTTTGGATATTACTGAATGCGATATCCGCTTTAAACAACCGCTGCATTCTTTTTGTGTGTTTAAATAACGGTTACCTTCGGGGGGGAGGAGGGGGGTTACGAGAGCTATAGAACTCTCCCAAGCCCTGTAACACAACCTCCCAAGCCCTGTAGGTCACGTTTACGCTCGTCATTGTGCGTCGTATCACATGGGTACACCTCCCGTCAGTACCTTGCACATTATATGAAGACACTCGGATATTGCTCCGCTGAGAACTAGGTTATTGCTTCACTTATTATAGGTTAATAAGTCATATATAAGGTTTTCATTGTCATATATTAAGATGGGAAAAACAAAAAGTCGAACTGCTAGTAGATAAAATTACTGTAGAAGCCAAGCAACTTTATGTTATTTCTTTATTATCTCCCTATTGCCATCATTTTGGAACTGTATCATGCCAGTGTACACGTGTAGGCTGATTATACTCATTTGTCAATAGTACTTAACGGCTGAGTTGAAATACAAATAAAACGTCTATGCTTAACGTCAGTTGGTATTAACTTCGCTATGTAGTCTACACTCCCCTTTTTACATTTGAATCTTATTACTCGATAATCAAACAAAGGGTTTAAAATCATTCATTATTATGAGAGCAGAAGCAAAAAGGGGATTATAAAAGCATCAAGTAGGAGCGAACCCTTGTTTAATCAAACACTTATTCACTTGCACTTGTGCTTGTTATATATTTTCTTTCTGTACTCTAAACAACTTCCGAAAGAATACTATATTAAAAGACTGTACATCGAAGAAGATTTTTTCTCTCTACCATAACGTTAAGTTTATAAACAGAAGTAGGCCTATATAAAACAACTTCAGAACTTATTCTGAAAATGAGCAAACTTATTAGATTTTAATTAACCATTTACATAATTTGTTACTATAGTGGTTTGATGATACTGTTAGACCGGTCTCACGGATTGTCGTATGGTACAGTGGAAACAAAATATACAGTCACTAATTACTAGCTTTAATTAGTCGCAAATAACAATTCGTAATCAACAAGGTACTCGCATACAATAATTCTAGTTTTGTCCACACACAACAATAAGATCGACTATTAGAGTTTTGAACTAATCATAACACAATAATAACTTTTAACTAATCCCCAACAATCACTTGATCCGCACTCTACAATTACGCCAGGTGTAACTACTTCCTAAGCCGACCGCTGTTGCTTATGTAGACCCCACAGAGGTTCCAGAATAATTTCCCATATTGCTGGCGGCGGCATGCCAACATAATTGGTTAAGAGTGCTCGAACAGTCTAGAAGCTACTTGAGTGCACGGCCTTGACGGAGACACTGCACCTGCTCGGCTAGCAGAGAAACGTGTAGAACGTTCACGTAACTGCAGCTGATGACTTTACTAGAGCGATACGTAACTGCCGTAGCAATATTAATATTTCATACGTGCTCTGTAGGAGCAGCTTGTCACTACTCGGAACTGTCCCTATGCGGGGCACAGAGTAGGAGGGTTATGAGTATATGGAAGTGTAGTGGAGGCCAGTCCTGTCTGAAGGACAACTGGTCTCCTGTTGACACAGGTAATTTTGTATGGACTTGTGTTTTTTTTTTTTATCGGCCACCTAAGGACCACATGCCAATTTCAATTGTTTATTCTTTTCTTTTTCTCCAATATTCTTTTATCTTTTCACTGTGTCTAGTCTTTCTGTCATCAGTCCACTTTTAAAATGCGTTTTTCTCTCTCCTACCCTGGACTCCTTCCATTTTTAACACTTTTGCCCGAAAAAGTTTTCTTTCAATTGCTTCTTCTGCGTTTATATTATTTTTTTTTCTAAATCCTTTTGGACTTCTTTAATCCAACTTGATGTTGACTTCTTCCGCCACAGATATATTGAAGATCTGCTTTGTTAACCTATTGTCGTCCATTCTATATAAATATCCAAAAAATAATAGTCTTATTTTTCTCATTATTTCTGTTATATTTTATATACTCTGATATATTTTATCATTACTTCTTAATTTCCAACCTTCCGAAGATTTTTTAGTGGGCCTAATATTTTCCTATAATTCGTTTTTCCAATATTTCTAGTGTGTCTAAATTATAATTAAATGCTAGATATTCACTTGCATATAGGTATTCTGGCCTCACTGCTGTACTCTAATGCCTTATTTTCGCACTTATTTATAAATATGCACTTTTTATTGTAAATATCTTTAGTTATACCATATGCTCTTTCCATTTTATCAATCATTTCTTCTATAGCAGATTTTTTCTAACGACTTTTCTAAGGACTGAGGAGCAGATTTTTCTTGTATGGACTTTGTTTTAGCAATTTTTATTTCTTACGTTGTACGATCTTGTCAAGTCTCTCCCGTTTAGCTTCCCGATATTTTCCTAGTGTGCTGTTTGACTGGCAGGTAAAGTATTGCTACGACAATTACGTGACACTCTCAAATCCTAGTGTGCTGTTTGACTGACAGGTAAAGTATTGCTACGACAATTACGTGACACTCTCAAATCCTAGTGTGCTGTTTGACTGACAGGTAAAGTATTGCTACGACAATTACGTGACACTCTCAAATCCTAGTGTGCTGTTTGACTGACAGGTAAAGTATTGCTACGACAATTACGTGACACTCTCAAATCCTAGTGTGCTGTTTGACTGACAGGTAAAGTATTGCTACGACAATTACGTGACACTCTCAAATCCTAGTGTGCTGTTTGACTGACAGGTAAAGTATTGCTACGACAATTACGTGACACTCTCAAATCCTAGTGTGCTGTTTGACTGACAGGTAAAGTATTGCTACGACAATTACGTGACACTCTTAAATCCTAGTGTGCTGTTTGACTGACAGGTAAAGTATTGCTACGACAATTACGTGACACTCTCAAATCCTAGTGTGCTGTTTGACTGACAGGTAAAGTATTGCTACGACAATTACGTGACACTCTCAAATCCTAGTGTGCTGTTTGACTGACAGGTAAAGTATTGCTACGACAATTACGTGACACTCTCAAATCCTAGTGTGCTGTTTGACTGACAGGTAAAGTATTGCTACGACAATTACGTGACACTCTCAAATCCTAGTGTGCTGTTTGACTGACAGGTAAAGTATTGCTACGACAATTACGTGACACTCTCAAATCCTAGTGTGCTGTTTGACTGACAGGTAAAGTATGCTACGACAATTACGTGACACTCTCAAATCCTAGTGTGCTGTTTGACTGACAGGTAAAGTATTGCTACGACAATTACGTGACACTCTCAAATCCTAGTGTGCTGATTGACTGACAGGTAAAGTATTGCTACGACAATTACGTGACACTCTCAAATCCTAGTGTGCTGTTTGACTGACAGGTAAAGTATGCTACGATAATTACGTGACACTCTCAAATCCTAGTGTGCTGTTTGACTGACAGGTAAAGTATTGCTACGACAATTACGCGACACTCTCAAATCCTAGTGTGCTGTTTGACTGACAGGTAAAGTATTGCTACGACAGTTACGTGACACTCTCAAATCCTAGTGTGCTGTTTGACTGACAGGTAAAGTATTGCTACGACAATTACGTGACACTCTCAAATCCTAGTGTGCTGTTTGACTGACAGGTAAAGTATTGCTACGACAATTACGTGACACTCTCAAATCCTAGTGTGCTGTTTGACTGACAGGTAAAGTAGACTACGACAATTACGTGACACTCTCAAATCCTAGTGTGCTGTTTGACTGACAGGTAAAGTATTGCTACGACAATTACGTGACACTCTCAAATCCTAGTGTGCTGTTTGACTGACAAGTAAAGTATTGCTACGACAATTACGTGACACTCTCAAATCCTAGTGTGCTGTTTGACTGACAGGTAAAGTATTGCTACGACAATTACGTGACACTCTCAAATCCTAGTGTGCTGTTTGACTGACAGGTAAAGTATTGCTACGACAATTACGTGACACTCTCAAATCCTAGTGTGCTGTTTGACTGGCAGGTAAAGTATTGCTACGACAATTACGTGAGACTCTCGAACAGTCGAAAGGTGCAGTTACGTAAAGTTCTGTACGCTACTCAACTAGCCCAGCGTGTGGCGACTGTGTCAAGGCCGTGTACTAAAGGAGGTTCCAGACTGTTCGAGCTCTTGTAACTAAGCAAATTTTGTTGGCAAACGACCAGCAGTCTGGAACATGGGGATCTATATAAGCGTCTACGGCCGGCTCAGTTAGTTATTTACTAATTAGATAATTAGCCAGTAATTAGCCATACTGTAGAGTGTGGTTACGGTCTAGTGGGAAGTGGTTATTGTGTTTTAATTAATGCGGAACTATGATAGTTGACATTATTATTGCGTGTGGAAAAATTTAACTAGAATTATTGATTTATATCAGAGTACATTATTGATTACAAGCTGTGATTTTTGACTATGTAAAGCTGGTTATTAGTAACTTCATTGGTGTCTGAATTTTGTTTCCACTGTACAGTACAACGTTTCGTGAGACCATCGCAGCAATACATACAATAACAACAGTAGGCTATACTCTCAGCTGCGCATAAGCACTGCATTGTCTGAATAATTGGAAAGCTGAGACGTTAACGACTTCATCGGTAATTAAAAGGACTTAGAGAAACCAGCCAACCGACCAACAATGTCCCTACGGTTTATGAAGGAAATTGCATTCCGACAATAATTAACCTATTTAATAGTGTATACCATTGATCACATCTCCAATATGAATACAATAACCTCTATAATGTTTAACACTCCGCGTTTCATTGTATTCACAGTAGTAAAACTATGAGAAAGTTAATAGATATTTTGTATGTGTGTTTATACGACACCCCTTATGTAGAGGTTTGTACAAGGAATCATAATTCTGTTGCGTAATGCGGAAAAATTGTTTCGGAACGATCTGGTACATTGGAGAGCGTTGTTCTACTCTATTCCCGCAGCCGTAGTGCGTACGTGACGCTTGACATGCGACGCTGTATTACGTAATGCGGAACGTTTCGTGCGTTCGATGGTGTCGTTCCAGTAACTTCCTGACTAGCCCAACGGTGTGTGTTTCTGCCAAGGCCGCGCTCTAGAATTTTCAAGTGTTTGTTAAGGACGCATATTATGGAACCCTGCAGACTATGAATACCCCAATCCGCCGCTTAGTTTACAGTTATTGTCGGGCGATTTACACAGTGCGGTTCGAAGTATTGTGGCAAAGTGTTATGTGTTTTATAATTGTCCGGGACAGTTATAATAGAATTGTGTTTTATATTAATTGACATTTTTGTAGAGCGTGAACAATTTTTATTTGATTTGTTGTAAGAGACTATCTTGTTGCTTACAAACTGTTTAATTGTGAAAATTAAAGCTGGTGATTAGTGACTTAATTGGTGTCTTGTATTTGTTTTCCAGTGTACCATGCGACGATCAGTAGACCGTCGTAACAGTTCACAACCAGAATACAGAAAATGTCTTTATAGTATAAAAATAATATAGTAACCACCTGTCTCTAGGATTGTGAATGTATGTGTACGTGCTTTCGCTTTCTGAGTACTCCCGAAACGGAAAATATAAAGTATTCCTTTGTTACCTTGTAGCAAACATTTTTACTTTATTAATATGTAAACAAACAAACAAAAATTTTACTTAACCTGAGACTCAATTATTTTGTAATAGGCAACTATATAGGTAACCAATAGAATTGTAGAATAAATAGTCAAAGTTATTTCGTGTCCTCGAAAGATTCTGTTACAAATTTCTGTAAGGCCAGAAGTAATTGCGTTCAGTGAATCGTCCTAAACTTAATAAATGCTAGAAACTATGCTTAATGTAGATTTGACTCTTTCCATATTCAGTCTGCTATGTGGATAAAATATAAGTTCACATTTTCTGCAATTAAGAAATCTCGTCCATTGTTGAAACTCTTTTATGTACTTTAAATATTCACGAGTAATTTTAAATTTGATTTATCTTATTTGTTATTTATAAACTTAATTTAAACTGGAAAAGGATACTGCAGAAAAGGTTTTCCAGTTTTTCGGCTTAAAAGCAATAATATTATACAAATGTTCGCTTCTATGGCAACTCAGACATATTGATTTTAATATTGATCTATTTCCGCATACAATAGGCCAACACGTAAATAATTATGTATCTGCCATTTACCGTAATAGAGTATAAGACACGTTCCGTTATATTAAATTACAATAAAGTTGTTAATATGTTTTGTATATGAAATGAGACAATATTTTTTTTAAAAAATTATATTATAATTAACAAAATTACTTTTATTGTCGTAAATTATTTGTTGTAGTTTATATTAAACTCTTTATCCACAAAGTTAAATAGTAACAAATATTTTATTAAGAAGGTATTAACATTCTTTGTTCCAAAATTGAATTAATAAACGCTTTTATTAATTAATTTGACAAGTCTAAATCGATTAAAGGGACACATGCAGTTTAACAGTACGAGAATAAAATAATAATAAACTTTTTTCTTTCATTTCCGTAGTAAAACAAATTGTTTTTTCCAGTTGTAATTTATAAATACTGTAAGTTAATACAAGTGCATGTTTTTCTTCCCCTGAGCACAATAAATAAGAGCCTCTAGTTGAGAAGAGCAGTAAAAGGGCGCCTCTTGTGATGAGTGCACTCCACAAAATTGCTCTTCAGTTACCCTTGTTTAAGTCGCCCCACGACTGCTAAATTTTTCATTTCTATATATTTGTGGAAACCCTTTACACTATATTAAATTACAAAAATTTTAAAAATACAGTGGCGCCTTGATACCACAAACCTCAACAACACGATTCCTTGATAACACGATTTTTTTTTCAATCTCCTCGAATGTCCCATAACACTCAGTGTTACAAAAAGTTCCTCTATAACCCGAGATTCCTTAGCTAAAAACCTTGATGAGCCAAATTTTCGTTGATTTGAGATCAATGTACTGTACTAATTAACCTTTATAACACGAATCAGCAGAACCTCTATAGCACGAATTTGACCTCTATAAGACGAATTACCAAAGGCAGCGACCTTAGTAAGCCGAATGTTATGAAGCAAGACCTTGATAACACAAAATTTTGCTATCTTAATCTTGATAAAACGAACCTCGGTTTGACGAATTCCGCAACACGAATTTATATAATTTTTTATAATCCCCTTTATATTCGTGTTATCGAGGTTCCGCTGTATCTACTTTCTAATCGATATGACTCATTCACTTATTGCTTACGCTTTCACGGCCGCAGTAATAATTATTCAAATTAGGATACACGTTCTGTAAGGCCGTGGTCTACTATAATTATCCTGCTGACGGATGTTAGCATTAAACGTTTCGGCGTCACCTGTGTAAGCCGTCTTCAGTGGAACTGTTTTTAAAACACTGACAAAGTGTTTGTCAGTAAAACCACAGTACTGTGGCAAAGGGTTTACACATTTAATATAATATTATATTAAATAATTGTTAATTTAGTTAGTTAAATGTTTTTTGACGAAGTTTTGTCTGTTAAAACTAATTAATAGTAAAGAATTATTAAATACAACTACTGTATTTCATTAACGACTCGGAACACAATGTTCTAACATACAATGAGTTCTAACTATTAATGAAATAGTTGTATTTAGTTAAGTAACGCACACGTCATGGACAACGAAATCCAAGAAAGAATTATTATTATTATGAAGTAAAATCTAGCATATACTGGTGTTTGCAGCTGTTTATTTTTCTGCCCTGTTTATCTCAATACAGGCAGCGACCGCTTTTCTGTTAGACGAGTTACTTCATCTGCAAAACGCTTTACACAAAAAGCTGTTAAAAAATTTTTGTTTTCTTAACAATATTTTGTTCAAAATTGAAGACCGTACGGGAAAAATGTCTATATTTTTTAAGTACTGCAATTTTAGTACTACAATTTTTACGGTTATTATGAGGGCGAAGCTTACAGATTAATTAACGATGCGACTGACAAATTATTAGAACAATGTGCGTATAAAACATCGTAATTTTGTTTAACAAAGCACTTTTGTTTTGAATTCTAGTATTTAACCATTTGGACATAATATTCTGGATGTCGTGTCAATCCATATAACATTTCAATTTCAAAGTACCAGACTATACAATTTTTACTATACAATTTAATCACGAACAAGGGTTCGGATTGTGGATTCCTTTCTTGTGACGTTGTGTTCTAACTATTATAAACACCTTATAAATGGTCTCCAGATCGCTTATAAGATTCAATTAATTTGAAATTATACCTTAATTTTATATTAATATTAAGGTTGGTTTTTAATATTTTCACCTTAATGTTCTTGTATTTATAGACCAATTGTGCTTGACTAGTTTTTAATATTAAGTTTGGTTTTTAATATTTTCACCTTAATGTTCTTGTATTTATAGACCAATTGTGCTTGACTAGTTTTTAATATTAAGGTTGGTTTTTAATATTTTCACCTTAATGTATAAAGCATAAATAAAGGTTGTAATGACAAATAATGGTAAAGACAAATAAATGGTAATGATAAATACATAAAGAAAGGTTGCTCAACGACCAGCTTTCATTTATATCGAACACGTTGTATGATACCGTAATAAAGATAAACGGTGAACTTTGCAATCAGCCCAGATGATATATGACTGTCGGGCAGTGCGCACTGTCTTCGTTAGCTGTGTGTGTACGGTATTTTAATTATGTCATTTGTAACAGTTGTGTTTGTTTTATTCGTTCGTGTGTGTATGTGTTTTTTAATAATTTCACCGACGACTCCTATATATTAAGAAGAAGAAGTTTTACCTGATGATGAGAATTTAATTCCCGAAACATGTAGTGGAATATTTAACTACAAGATCGCCTGACGGATCAAATTAAGGTATAATTTCAAATTAATTCAATATTATAAACACCTTTGTTCTTTAGCTGATAATTAAAAAAAATTGTAACACCTAATTTATGAAGTGTTTGATATTTTCTACTGAAGGTGATAAGGGGATTTAGTTTTTCAGATCTTAAAGCATTTTGCATTAAGTATTCTATTTTTTTAGTGTTTTTTAAATGGTTAAAATTACATATTGCTGCGAAATTACGTAACGCTGTTGAAAAGTCAGCAGTTACAGTTACGTAAGTCGGCAGGTGCAGTCACGTAAGTCGGCAGTTACAGTTACGTAAGTCGGCAGGTGCAGTTACGTAAATCGGCAGGTGCAGTTACGTGAAAGATCGTGAAAATTCTACATGTGTCTCGACTAGTCAGGCAGGTGTAGTGTCTGTGTCAAGTAGCTTACAGACTGTTTGAGTACTGGTAACTGTTCAAATCATGCTGGCACGCCACCAAAAGTATAGAAGATTTGCGGGACCTATGTATGCAACAGCGGCCGGCTTAGTAAGTTAGTTACAGCTGGCGAAATCGTAGAGTGCGGATCAAGTGATTGTTGTGATTAGTGGGAAGTGATTATTGAGTTATAATTAGTGCGCAACTCTAATAGTTGACATTATTATTGCGTGTGAACAAATTCAACTAGAATTATTGTATGAAAGTACCTTGTTGATTTTAAATTGTTATTTGTAACTAATTAAAGCTGTTAATCAGTGATTTCATTGGTGTACGTATTTTGTTTCCACTGTACAATACGACGATCCTTGAGACCGTCGTAATGGTATGTACGTATGCTGGTTACTGAAGAGTGTTCGGAAGTGTATAGCTGCTGTGGTATTTTAGGTTGTTGTAATGCTTCAAAATTATTGAGTCTTCTTTCAAATATATTGCTTAATTTTCAGCAACATTTTAATCTAATCGTGTTGTAATCATATAACAGTATAATAGTACCCTTTAAATTGAAGTTTTGTCAGATAGTGAAACAAACACTCTTTACCGTTTCTACTGTAGTAAACGTCTGTGAGCTGCAGATACATACAAGTGACACAGTAAACCCACCACGAGTTTGTAGCGTAACGTTGGTTAGGTCACGATGGGAAACCACGGATCTAATTTACATTTCGTTTATTAATCAATAAATCATAAGATAAACCAAATTAACTGCGTGAAACTACGTATCTCTTAGTAAGTAGTCTGAGTTGCCCTCCCAGAGACAATCTGTACGTTTGATCACGGTATAGCCTACTACACTTCAACAGTTGGAATAAACATTAACTGAGTTAAACTACGTATCTCTTAGTAAGTAGTCTGAGTTGACCTCCCAGAGACAATCTGTACGTTTGATCACGGTATAGCCTACTACACTTCAACAGTTGGAATAAACATTAACTGAGTTAAACTACGTATCTCTTAGTAAGTGGTCTGAGTTGATCTCCCAGAGACAATCTGTACGTTTGATCACGGTATAGCCTACTACACTTCAACAGTTGGAATAAACATTAACTGCGTTATCTCATAGTAAGTAGTCTGAGTTGACCTCTCAGAGAAAATCTGTACGTTTGATCATGGTATAGCCTACTACACTTCAACAGTTGGAATAAACATTAACTGCGTGAAACTACGTATCTCTTAGTAAGTAGTCTGAGTTAACCTCTCAGAGAGAATCTGTACGTTTGATCACGGTATAGCCTACTACACTTCAACAGTTGGAATAAACATTAACTGCGTGAAACTACGTATCTCTTAGTAAGTAGTCTGAGTTGACCTCTCAGAGAGAATCTGTACGTTTGATCATGGTATAGCCTACTACACTTCAACAGTTGGAATAAACATTAACTGCGTGAAACTACGTATCTCTTAGTAAGTAGTCTGAGTTGCCTCTCAGAGAGAATCTGTACGTTTGATCACGGTATAGCCTACTACACTTCAACAGTTGGAATAAACATTAACTGCGTGAAACTACGTATCTCTTAGTAAGTAGTCTGAGTTGACCTGTCAGAGAGAATGTGTACGTTTGATCACGGTATAGCCTACTACACTTGAACAGTTGGAATAAACATTAACTGCGTTAAACTACGTATCTCTTAGTAAGTAGTCTGAGTTGACCTCTCAGAGAGAATCTGTACGTTTGATCACGGTATAGCCTACTACACTTGAACAGTTTGAACATCTGTACGTATGATATCTGTACGTTTGTAGAGCGGGTTTGATTAGAAATTTATATGATCGTTTAGCACGAAGTCACGACTGTGTACGTCATTGTACGCTCTATATATATCGAGTATATATCGAGATATAAATATTATACAGATTAGTTTTATGATTTTCTTTATACTTCTATTTTCCTTTTCTTTTTCTTTTCACATTTCTTTCTTGCAGCAATATCTCGTTATAACTTCATTAGCCGAACGTCAGAGGGCTTTCACTCTTCAGGTCGTTCAACGAACCGTAATGCTATCTGAAAATATTGTTACGACGCTCTACTGGTCGTCGTATGGTACAGTGGAAAGCAAAATACAAGACACCAATTATGTCACTAATCACCAGGTTTACTTATCGCAATTAAACAGTTTGTAATCAACAAGAGGGTCTCTTACAACAAATCAAATAAAAATTGTTCACACGCAATAAAAATGTCAATTAATACAAAACACAATAATTGTATTACAACTGTCCCGCACACGTAACACTCTGCCACAATACGTCAAATCGCACTGTACAATTCGCAACTCAAACTCACTCTGTAATCGCCCGATAATATCTAAACTGAGGGTCGCTGAGTACTTGTATTTATATCCCGCTGACGTTCCAGAATATGCGCTAATAGGCGTCTAATAGAAAACACTAGAACGTAATTAATTGCGACGGCCTTGAACACATCACGCGCGGACAGGTATTGTCTGGTATAGACCCGATAGTTGACGCGTAATAGTCTTTCACGGCAATGTAGCAGCATTATGTACGCACACACAGATTACAGCTGGAATATTCGAGAACTTGTAGAACGTTCCGTATTACGTAACACTTTTCCGCATTGCTTAACAATATGAATTAAACTCCTTGAGAAAAACACGTTTCATATAGTATAATTTAATGCCCTAACCAAAAATAAAAACTCTTACCTCTAAGGTATTGAAGATCTCATCAGCGGTGTCATGGCTGGTGGTATCTTCTCTGTCATCGTCTTCGTCGTCCTTTTGTTGCCTTTATTTTGTCGTGTGACACGTCTTCGTTGTTTTCTTGTTTGGCATCTTCGAAGCATGCTCTTCAAACTTATTTTTCATGTTAACCCAATCAGAAACAGTACTACACTTACTACACCAACACCAAAATCGGCTCGTTCGCAAAATCTCGTCATTTTTAATTCTATCTCCAATTTTTCTTCAATCGTTATCATGACCAGTCTCCGTTTTGCTGACATGACGCACAATTTATAACAGATTTATTACATTAGTTTTCGTGTTTCATCCGAAAAACAAATTTCCATAGTAAAAATCGGGAATATATAATGTTTTTTGTTTGGTCGGTCGTTTCGGTTAAACGGTGCTTCGGTTAATGGAGGTTCTACTGTACTACAGTAAACTTTAGACACATTCAGAGCGCCCCTCACATGACAGCGCTACCACTACAGCCGTTACCCCCACCCAAACACACTACAGTTGAAGTGTCTTCATCATCATACAAGGTAGAAGCACCTGTGTTACGTTAGTGTGACGCGTGTTCTGCATACCATTGTGCTTATCGTAGCACGTAACGATTACGACATAATAATTACAGCTTATATAAAAGTAAGTGTACTTGCGTTGTAAACCGTTCTATTACTGTGGTTTAAGCAACGATTAAAACACATTTTCCACGAATAAAAATTGTATAATTAAATTAAATATCACTTGAAAACATATAAAGTCTGGCAGTGGGTAACACCTGTTAGTCCAAACATTTTTCGTACATCTTCTTCTTCTTCTGCACTACAAGGATTAGGCATTTGCCTGTTCCGTCCTCACAAACTTACGACCACCGTTTTCGTGGTCTTCCTATATCTCTTTTCCCTCTTGGGTTGTAGTTAAGTATTTTTTTTGGGTATTCTCCCATTTCCCATTCTATTTACGTGTTGTTTCCATCTTTCTTTATGTTCAGTTATTTTTTCATTTATTGCATATACATTTAGTTCATTTCACACGTCTTCATTTCTTACTAAATCTCTTCTTGGGCAGCCTTTGACCCGTCTCAAAAATCTCATTTCTGCTGCCTTTATTTTTCTGTTTCCATTTTTGGTATTTATCCAACCTTCACTCCCATATATAAGTACAGGTACAGCCATCGTTTTATAAAATTTTATCCTTGTGTCTTTTCGTGTTTTGTTATTTAATGACAAAAAACAATCGTACAATCGTTTCTTCAAATATTCTCAGCATTTCTTGTTCCTTTTTATTAAAGTTCACGTCTCACCTTTTTTTATTCTTATAATGAAGATGAGGATTTATAAAAATTATAACTTATTCTTCTTTTTCTTTATGGAAATGAATATTTACGATTCACTAGAACTACAATTCAATCGAAATTATGTACAATTACGCTCTCTTTTGTTGCTTTTCCCTTTCCCATCTTCCTTTCCCCACGGTGTTATTTGGTGGCGGCATTAGATGTTGACGTCTATCCGTTCTCTTAAAACAGCTACAAAAGGGCTACAACATCCACCTACGCAAATTTCACCCATAAGAAATCCTGACGGAACTTGGGCAAGAACAGATGGGGATAAGGGTGAAACATTTGCCAAACACCTGTATGACGTATTGAAACCATTCCCATCTACTGATAGAAACACTGATGAAGAAATTTACGAATTTATTGCTACTTTCTATTCGAGGCTACGTATGTCCTGTGTTTGGGGAGAATGTCGTGTCGAGTTTCCTGTTTATCTCCAAAAGGTTTACCGACGCGTTTCCGCACATACATCACTTCCGTTCTTAAGCCGATCCTCATCCACGTTCTTGGATAAAATTATTTATGTCAAGGGTGGTCCTATGTATGTGATCATCATATCTGTTAGACGGTCCATCTGTTCGGCTGGTGGTGTCCGATAAGTTAAAGTGTATTATGTAAGTAGAGAAAAACGGCTTTCAGGTGGGACAAAGTCCTATTTGCAAAGTCTCATGACAAAGAACATTTTTAGAAAGTACTCGTCTTCCGTTGCAGACTTTCCAAATCAATCCGTACAACTTTGACTACCTTACATCTCTGCGTGATTCTTCACACAAGATTTAAAGCAAGTTCTTTCTCTTGCACTGTAAAATATTAAAATACGGATTATTTTGGACTAAAGCACAACTTAATCAGTTACCTGTCAATCTAAATTATGCATCTGATAACTTATACTTGAAAATTTAGAAACCTTTCAGACAAGTGTACCATCTTTGCAACAACAGTACTTAAATCAGCTGCTTTTAGGAATAGACAATTCAAGAAATAAAGGAATTCTCTGATATATGAATAAAATTTTTGTAGAGTTAATAGTGTTGTAATCAAGTTTAAATGTTCAATCTATAAAACAAAGTACCAGTTTTATAGGTTCAAAAATTTAAGTATCTAGGGAAAGTAATTCAAGAGAATGGTTTAGAAAAATTTGCTATAGAAGAAAGGATTCATAAGATGGAAAGAGCATATGGTATAACTAAAGATATTTACAATAAAAAATCCATATCTAAAAATGCGAAAATAAGGCATTACAGTAAAGTAGTGAAGCCAGAATGCCTATATGCAAGTGAATGTCTAGCATTGAATTATAATTTAGACAAGCTAGCAATATTGGAAAGACGAATTATTAGGAAAATACTAGATCCACGAAAAACTTCAGAAAGTTGGAAATTAAGAAGTAAAGATGAAATGCATCAAAGTATAGAAAATACAACAGAAACCATGAGAAAAATAAGACTATTATTTTTTGGACATTTATTTAGAATGGACGACAATAAGTTAACAAAGCAGATCTTCAAATATCTGTGGAGGAAGAAGACAACTTCAAGTTGGATTAAAGAAGTCCAAAAGGATTTAGAGAAAAATAATATACACGCAGAAGAAGCAGTTGAAAAAGAAATTTTTCGAACAAAAGTGATAAAAATGGAACGAGTCCAGGATAGGAGAGAGAAAAACGCAGGTTCGAAGTGGACTGAAGACAGGAAGAAGAGACACAGCGAAAAGATGAAAGAATAATGAAGAAAAAGAAAAGAACAAAGAATAAAGAATTGAAATTGGCATGTGGTCCTTAGATGGCCGATACAAAAAAGAAGTATGAGTTTGTTATTTGAGTAGAAAATATGATTGGCTGGAATAATTCTTATCGGAAAAAAGTATTTGTTTAATGCTATTTCAAAAAAGAGACCTTTTGCTTCATTTATTAAAAACTATACACCATAAATATGTTTCTTGTTGAAAATTAAAAAAAATTATATTTCTTACGCCAGCGAATTACTGGCTAAAAGGATTCCACACTTGATTGACACTAGAGCTACATTATTGGTTTGACACAATGTGTAATGTCGGTCATGTCCGTCAGTTCATAAGTAACGTCATTAGTGGATATAACTGGGTAAAGCCTTCAATCAAATCGTCGGCGGTTAATGGTTATTTGCGTTCCGATTAAACACCATTACTGAGTGGTCAAGTTCACCCCATTCCAATTGTCCACTTACCGTCACAAACGTAGTAAGTGCCGTTCAGCGGTTACACAATAATGACTAGTTGTAGTTGTATGCAAATAATTTTGTGACAATTATATATGTTGCAACGAAACAAATTAAGGATGCATAGATGTGTATTAGAACTAATAATATATAACAGAGTCTCTTATCTGGGGATAGGAATTTATTAAACTAACACAAATTTAATTCTTGTCTGAAAATTCTTTACAGAAGTTATTTGTTAATTATATATTGTCTTTAAATTCTAACTAATGTTTATATGAACAATCGTCTATGTTAATTGATTGAAGAATTCCT
The DNA here is from genome assembly GCA_034769895.1 of Magicicada septendecula. Classification (NCBI taxonomy): domain Eukaryota; kingdom Metazoa; phylum Arthropoda; class Insecta; order Hemiptera; family Cicadidae; genus Magicicada; species Magicicada septendecula. Next base: position 16,061,700 of record CM068370.1, read on the forward strand.
TCTTGGAGTCTGGTTGAAAGCTGCTGCGTTAACGTTGACCTCTGGTCTCTAGTGGTGGGAACAAAAACGCACAACTGTTTGAAAAAACACTTCTCTGGAAAAAAACGAACGAACTGTTCTTTTCTGCGGAGACAAACTGTTTCTCCGTTTTAAAAACGAACGTGGAGTTGACAACAGTTTTGACAACGCAACTGTTCACAGAGTTCACTGTTGTCGTTCCGTTTTCTGTTCGCAGTAAACCGTTCGTTTTCGTTGCCACTTTCGTTGAGCTGTTTGGCGTAAACTGTTTTTTTGAACCGTTTGTTGAACTGTTGTTGGGAGGAAACTGTTCGTTTATATTGCAACGTGCGTTGACTTAGGTTTGATTATTGTACTGTGCTCGTTCTGTTTTCCGTTCGCAGTAAACCGTTCGTTTTCGTTGGCACTTTCGTTGAGCTGTTTGGCGTAAACTGTTATTTTTTAACCGTTTGTTAGGACTAAACTGTTCGTTTTTAATGCAACGTGCGTTGACTTAGGTTTGATTATTGTACTGTCCTCGTTCTGTTTGACGGAAAATTATATGTGTGTGTGTCTGCGTGATTATATTTATTGTGTTTGATGTTTATTTAGGTTATAGCTTAAATTAGATGGCGTAAGGGAGATATTCTTTTAGTATAAGTAAAACTGTTTATTAACATGGCAAACAGATTAAAGAAGCGACTTGTGGAATTATTTTCACAAAGCAGATAATGATATGGCTGTTTGCACAGTTTGTAAACAAAAAATTTCGTATAAATCTACGATAACCAATTTAAAAGAGCATTTAAAAAGAAAACATATTTCAGTTTATTCATATTTGTCCTCATAAGTTAAAAAGTTAGTAAAATATTACGTCCTTTAAAAGTTAGTAAAAGTTAAAAAGTAAGTCATTTGTCCTTAAAAATATTATTCAGATATTCCTCATAATTATAGTTAATATTACCTCGTGTATCCGGGTACGCTGGTGCTCCTCCTTGCAACTTCATTGATTTTAACAACTACGCGTTTCGGGACTCATGGTCCCATCATCAGGTTGGTAAAAACGAAAATCACTCACGTGGAGTACGTCAAATTAATAAAATATAAATAAAAACTTTCACTCGCACATCAATCCAGCACATAAAGTCATAGTACCGCGTGTATACAATTACACCACTACACGATGCGCATCGTATCAGACCTCGCGAGCGACTAACCAATACGCGTCGCACTATATCTACCTCTATCTATGTATTGTTCCAACACGCGTATGGCCGTGTCATACAGTCCATTGGACTTAAAAGAAAGCTTGTCGTTCAAGAGCTGATTACCTTGGGTTTTTTAGAGGCAGAAGAGACAGAAGACTACAACGATGAGCTTAATACGATAAAGTATATCGCGGTAGCCAACGGTTACAGTAGTACAGTTATAGACAAAATAGTAGCGAGGCAGAAGAGGAACATATATAAAAATAGAAGCATAAACAATACGCACAATAGTGACACTAAATATATACCAACGGCATTTACAAATTTTTTGCCTAATACTATTAAGAACGTTTTTAAAGAACACGGTTTCGCAGTTTCTTTCAAAACGAGTAATTGTATTTTGAACGCCTTGAGACCAGTGACCAACAGACTAGTAGAAAACTGTTCTGGATTTATAAAATAGAATGCGAGGACTGCAACAATTTTTATGTTGGACAAACGGGCAGGAAATTTCTGGATAGGTACAGAGAACATCTCTCTAGAGATGATATCCAGAAGATAAAATCAAACTTTGCCTTGCATATAGTCAACCAGAACCATAATTACTCGAGTTTTCAAAGTAGCTTCAAGCCGTTACATTTCTGTAAAAAGGGCAGGCTTATGGACGCGCTGGAAGAATTTGAAATTTATAAGGCCTCAAAAACCCAAGGTAATCAGCTCTTGAACGACAAGCTTTCTTTTAAGTCCAATGGACTGTATGACACGGCCATACGCGTGTTGGAACAACACATATATAGAGGTAGATATAGTGCGACGCGTATTGGTTAGTCGCTCGCGAGGTCTGATACAATGCGCATCGTGTAGTGGTGTAATTGTATATACGCGGTACTATGACTTTATGTGCTGGATTGATGTGCGAGTGAAAGTTTTTATTTATATTTTATTAATTTGACGTACTCCACGTGAGTGATTTTCGTTTTTACCAACCTGATGATGGGACCATGAGTCCCGAAACGCGTAGTTGTTAAAATTAATGAAGTTGCAAGGAGGAGCACCAGTGTACCCGGATACACGAGGTAATATTAACTATAATTAGTTATATGCAACTTGGAGACCACAACACAATATGTATATTCCCCATAAGTTTTGATGAAACAATTTTAAAAAAAAGGACCTTTAAGATATAGGTTAATAAGATAAATATTAACTTAATGCCAGTATTTAAGTTTCATAACCATCCATTTAAGAAAAATACTAAAATGAACAGTTATTTTTAAATGCTCAAAACAAAATATTTAACAATATAATGATAAAAACAGTCAATGTAAATAGCAACAGTTCATTAATCCAACCTGTTTTTTTCCAACTGTTTTTTAAAACAGTTGTTTTTTTTTCAACAAACAGTTTGTTTTCGTTTTGCAGAAACAACAGAAACGCCCACCACTACTGGTCTCCTGCCGCTGTCACACGCGATTCACACACGCACGCCGTCTATCTGCCCGATATGGTTTTTGTTTACAAATCTCAGGTTCGACAAGTGGGTTAGTTAGTTATTATTTAAAAGCGGTGTGTTTAGCATGCACCTTCCGGCAATCTTAATGTGTCCACGCGTTCGTACAGGTGTACTCCGAATGAATACAACTGCCCTAAGCGGAAATATCGACTATTACATCTTCACATAACTGTGTTATACGTTCTAATAACCCTTTGATTTAGCTTACGGGTAACTCGTAGCTAAAATCTAGAACTGTCGTCACCCTTATAGCGAACGTGTACTGTCGCGAAAAACTCGCACAGAGAGAACGTCTGATTAGGACAGTTGCAAACGAGGACTGTGCGAAATTTCCTCTACCAGAGCACATCGCAAATGAAAATTGGAGCTCCTGATTGGTTGAAATCTAGAACACGTGATAGATTTCTACCTTGATAGCTAGAAATCGTGTGAGACTATGCCATAGTCTACAAAATCTTGTATAGATTTTATCTAAATGTTTTATGACTTCTCTGCAGATACGGCTTCTATAGAAAAGTGAATTCCGTTAAAAAAATACATAGTAAAGTTATATGTTTTGAGTTTATGACATATGTAAAATGTAGCGCTATTTATGACACATACGCTGTCGAAGTTTCATTCTGATACATTAATTATTATAGAAGTTATTCAGGAAAATACGAATAACACGCGCACACGCGCACTCGCGCACAAAAATTGCACTTGACATGACAGAGAATAAGTTTACGGGCATTTTGACATACACGTAATTACCCATCTCTTATTTCAAAACTTACAGCTACCTTAGGTGCCTGGGGAAACATATACCACACAAAGGCACCATAATGAACATTTGGGAAAATTTACAAATATACAAACATAAAACACAAAACAAACTAATACCTGAACAAATACAAATCAATACAAAACATGACACAATATTCAAAGCACTTAACATCGAAAATACACAAAATACAAATACGTATACCACAATCAGACACAATAATACAACTTTAAAATACCAGAGACCAACAAGAAACAATAGCATCCAGCCAACACACAAATACTTCACCAGACGCAAGATCGCGAAGGCTGAAGATGAGAGCACGGGAGCTCTCGAAACATGTTCCGAATAGGAAAAATATAACATCTTGAGGTAATATAAACATAAATTTTAAAATTACTTTATATATATGTATTGCAACAATACATATTTACCCAGGGCAGTATTTTGTAAATAATTAGTGTAAGGAGAGTATGACGAATAGTTTTAAAAATATTGTGCGTGGAAGTAGAGGCGTGGACACGCGATACCTTGTCCAAAGCGTACACCTACCCGACAGTGTACGTCATTGTATGTGTGTCTGTGTGTGTGTGAACACTATACAGTTGCGTTGGGTACACGGACTCAAGTGTATTCATTTTATAATACTTGTAACGTTGCAATATGTATATAAAAAACTTTTTGTGTGGTGTGTGCAAAAATTGTCGCCTTATTAAATATTTTCTCTTGTAGTTTCGTTAAAATTGTTTCCAATTTCCTATTCGTCGTTGTCATGTATTTATAAAAGTTAAAGTAATGTTCTTAAATCCTCTATTACTTTGTGTAACTTTTGTACAGAGACTCTGCACTTGTCTACTTTTATTTTGTACTTGTTTCACCAGTATTCTCTGTTTAAAGCTTGTAGGCACTTTTATTCTCTTACTACCAGCTTCCGTTTTCCTAACCATAGAAAAACTACCTTCTCCTCCTATGGTGCTACAGTCCGAAGTCGAGCCTTGGCCTCCTCTATCGTGAATCGTGACCCTCCACCTCTCTCCATCCTTGCACTCCCAACGTCTCTCTTTCATCCACAGCGACAACATCTTCCCATATTTTCCTTGGGCGGCCTTTTGGTCTTTTGCCATCCGTACTCCGCATAAGGACTCTTTTAGGTGTTCGTTTGTTATCCATTTTTACGTCTTGGCTAGCCCATTGCAGCCTCATCAGTTTTACGCACATTTCTGCAGTTGGTTCGTTGAAGTGACAACATATCTCATCATTATGCCGTATCCTCCATTCCCCATTTCTATGTATGAGGTCCAGGATCCGTCTCGGGAGGTTCGTTTCAAATATCTTCAGACGTTCAATTGCTCTTTGTGTTGGCATCCAGGTTTCACTGCCATAGCACAGAATGGGTCATATGCTATGAAACAGGACGCTCAGTTTTGTATATGCGCGTTTTTGTCTGCTTATGAATAACTCTTGACTTTAATGTGGAGATAAGCGCAAAGTAGACCATGTTGGTCAGAGTAATCCTTCTCCTTATCTCTGTCTCTTCATTCCCATCTTCAGATATCGTCGCTTCCAGGTATGTGGCACCTCTGACCGCTTCTAAACAGTTGTCTTCTTTAATCAAATTTATGCTGGGTCGGGTATACCTTGTCTGAGTTATCATTTTGGTTTTATCCACATCTGTTTATAGTCCTCCATAGAAGACTACACTGCACCTGAAAATATTGATTTGTTTATTTGTGATGGCAATGGTAATTTTATTTTGATTATATAAGTGTTGTCTGTCTTTCCATTAACTTTTCATATAGGCCTAGTTTGTTTTTTATCCTCCTTGTTTTCTCTGTTTTGTGTCATTACATTTTATATCGTTACGACAGCTATATAGATCGTGATCTTAAACCGTGTGGAAAATTTCTGGAAGTCAGAGAATCGGTGTTTACAAATTTTTTTACCATTTATCTAAAACAATAACCCACATTCTGTAGTAGTGGTCCTTGTTATACACTGGTAACTCCCATATACAGATCAATTGGGACAAAGGGTAGTCGTGATAAGAGGAAATCCGGATATGGAAAGTACAAATAGAGAAACTACAAAAAATAAAAAATATTGTGCCGTACATTATTTTTTCATTTTTTTACAAAACGTACACACCAGAAAACAGATATAAATTTCAAATTAACTTGAGCTGCAACAGTTGGATTCCTATTTTCCTTTTAGTCTATTTCAATGCTGCCAAGTGCTGAAAAGGCTTCCGCATTAGGTGATCCAGGATCTGGTCCGTTATTATTAGGTTCTTCCCCTTCGTCCACGGATTTTCGTTTCTTCTTTCAATACCTTCGTCCACCCTCATTTCGTTCGAAAACTGTCATGTTGGCTCGCTATTTAATCACTCTACACAGTGTTATCATCATTAAACTCGTCATTGCTTTTTATAGCGACGAACGACTTTGAAGTGTCATTTACTACTATGTCGTTACCTGATTTCTGATTTTGTATGGCAGTTACACCGGGGTTATTATTTTTTTCGTCTTTTTTCCTCCTTCAGCACTTTGTTCCAAGCTCGTTTTAAGTTGCGAGTGTCGGCTGAATCCCAAGCCGCCAGGATCGTGTAGCAACAATGTTTTAAATTCATTTAAAATAAAAAAACCAAAACACTTTCAACATGAGCGTAAAACGTTTCATGTTTCAAACGTCGACGTAACGTCAAACGTCTTTCAAAGATGTCGACGTAAAACGTAGAACCTTACTGTAAAGGTTCTTTACAGTTGCAATACAGCTTTGACCTATCGGCTGAAGGATGGGTGTTACGTTAAGTGGCACTAATTCTACAGTGAATAAACCATTTTCTAACTCCAACAACATCCGTGGACGTGAAAGGATGTTGACGGTGTAGTATGTCTCACCAATAACGCTTCTCTTGTTTCTTTGTCGTCATTTGTGTTTTTCATTTTTGCGGCGGTTCTGATGATAATGGATTCTGGGAGGATGCGGACACTTGTTTGTCATCGCATGGGACTATTCGGATAAGAGAGATCCGAAGAAGAGAGTTTTCACTACACTATTGACCAATAATTTATGTATTTAAAAGAAATCTTGTAATATGACCGATTACACTATTTTAGTGTAATGTTCAAAGGTGATGACGATAAAGATGTTGATGGATTACTAGTGAAATATTTGTAATAACTTTAAATAGTTTTGCGCCGTTGCGAACTAAGATTGGAAGCCTAAAGTTACTTATCTAAGCATGTTACTTTCACGACAAATTACCGTAAGTTGTAAGGATTCAGTTTGTACTTACATTTCAGTTGGTATTTTATACACTATACAGTGTATACCTGAAAGTATCAAAATCCAAATAGACTGAAACATTAATTAATTTAATTAATAATAGTTTGTACGTTTTGCCGTACAAAATACTAGTTTAGTGGTTTACATTAGTTTGTTCAGAGACAAATTAGTTTCCTCGAACTTTGTGCAACACCTGGTTTGATTACTGTACGTTTATATTCATAAGCCAGAGTTTAACTACATGTTACGGAAAATGGTGTAACTGAGTCAACAAGAAAATGTGTGACTTGCAAACAAAAATAGTACAAAGTGTTTATTTTATATTTGACACATGGATACTTTCTACTATTTTACTATGTCTGTACGTAAGCGAATATAATAGTTAATTTTAATTCTCCTATGATCTCTTGTTATTACCGCATCTTAATATTGTTACACCGGCCTCACTGATCTTCGTATGGTACAGTTGAAAACAAATGACAGACACCAATTAAGTCACTAATCACCGTCTTTAATCAATCACAATTAACAGTTTGAAATCAACAAGTTATTCAACAAGATTATACTCGTACAATAATTCATATAAATTTGTCCACACGCAAATAATAATGTTAACTAATAGAGTTCCGCACAATAATCACATTTTACTGATAACCACTTGAACGCACTGAGTAATCGCCTGACGTAAACTGAAACTGATCGTCGCTGAATGCTTATATTTATACCCCGCTGAGATAACCAGAACAATCTCCACTTTGGATGACGTGTTAAACAACCAGGTGCCCTCAAATCCACTAGAAACAGTGTCCTTGCACAATGCGCTGACCGGTACATTCTGGAATAGCCTCGATTGTTGAAGCATGATAGGTGTCACGTAATTGTCACAAATCTGTACGTAGAGACTCCCTATGTTACAGATTTTATCAACGTTTTGACACGTGAAAGGTGTTCTTTACCCTGCTTGGTGGGCCAGCATTTCATGTCACATCAAAGGAGTTGAAATGTAGCAATAATGTAGAAACTATATATACAACAGCTCAAAGCTACTTCAGCAAAAGAACCGCTACCTTGACAACGAACACCACAACTGTCGAGAGGGAAGTGACAAAAGGATGCCCACCACAAGGGTCATGCTCCGTTACAGGGTTTTGAAACATCCAATGTAATTTCCTACTAAATCTATACTTTGACAAGTCAACGAGATACAACACAATGATTATCTCGATTTCTTATTTGTCAGAATGCTATTAGTTGTTTTGTATATTTCTGTCTCACAATAATTACATTTATTTTTTTTAACATTAACTCTTCTGAGACTCTATTCTTTACTTCTTTATTATAATAACTGTTTATTCAATTTAACTTTTTATTTAATAATTTCACTCTTTAATTTAGTTTAAACGCTTTATCAACTTTTATTATTAATAATAATTTAAAAATAATATAAAATATAATAACAAGAAAAATTTGAGCATTTATGAATATGTTATACATTAGTATAGTGAATATATTTTGTATTATATGTATATGATTTAAATTTTGGTACTATTTTGAATAGATTTGAATATCATGATATTAAATACGCTTTAAAAAGCTCAAATTAAACTTTAAGTGATACATATTCAAGTGCATTTGTGGTCTGGGGTAAGTATGCGTACACGTGCGCGTTCGCGCACGCATGAGTGCTTAGGACAGCCAGTTGATATACTTGTGTTGTGGCATAAAGCAGCTGTCAATGCGACAACAGCCGACGTATTCAATTTTGTTTACCCCACAGTCAACAATACAATAACATACCCTGCATCACTCTTCTCCGGCTGTTATAGTCCGACTCAATTTCGCCCTCGCCAAAAAGTTTGATTGTATTTCCTCTATTTTATTTCTTCAAACTTTGTATGTAGTAATAAACTACGAAATTTTTATTTACGGTACCTGAGCGTGAAGTCTGGATTACCGCTTGTATCAAACTGCGAAATTTTGTAGAAAGTATTTGTATAGTGAGTTGCGAGAACATGATATTTAGGTAACATATTTAGATCAATTAGGTAACAAATTGCTGTACAAGTAAGAAAAAATAATGCTGCGTAATACGGAACGTTCTACAAGTATCTCGGCTATCCCAGCAGAGACCAGCTGTAATGTGTGTGTGCGTACATATTGCTGCTGCTTTGAGATGAAAGACAATTAATTACGTGACACTTGTCATGCGTCAACAGTGGAGGCTATTCCAGACCGTACCGGTCGGCGCACTGTGTTCAAGGACAATGTTTCCAGTGGATTCGAGAGCGCCTGTAACAGGCGCTTGTTTAACACGTCGTCCAAGGTGACAAATACTTGACATTATTACTGCGTGTGGACAAATTTTGCTCGGATTATCGTACAAGTTGAGTATAAACTGTATTTGTGATTAATTAAAGCTGGTGATTAGTAGCTTGATTGGTGTCTGTAATTTTGTTTTTCACTGTACCATACGACGGGGACGATCAGTTAGACCGTCGTAACGACAATAAAGAAAATCATTTTATTTTGTTTAGAAACGTGCCCACTTTAACGTCAAAAATTTATCGTGCTTACTTGCTGAACTGCTACCTGTCATGCTCCAGACGAGGCCGTTCAGTGTCTTCACCATTACCAAGTCTCAAACGACGACCTACTGTGTATCGGATTTCCACGGTAGTAAATGTCAGTGCTCAGGTTCCAGGCTTCCATCCTACCTGTGGAGCTTCTTCTTCTTCTTCTTCTTCTTCTTCTTCTTCTTCTTCTTCTTCTTCTTCTTCTTCTTCTTCTTCTTCTTCTTCTTCTTCTTCTTCTTCTTCTCCTCCTCCTCCTCCTCCTCCTCCTCCTCCTCCTCCTCCTCCTCCTCCTCCTCCTCCTCCTCCTCCTCCTCCTCCTCCTCCTCCTCCTCCTCCTCCTCCTCCTCCTCCTCCTCCTCCTCCTCCTCCTCCTCCTCCTCCTCCTCCTTCTTCGAGGAGTAGGTTATATAAATTTTGTTCTGGCACCCATCTCATCCTCGGACGACCCACGGCTCTTCTACCAATGGCTTTATAGTTCAGTGCCGCTTTCGGCAATCGATCCTCTGTCATCCTTGCAGATGATCCCACCTTTGTCTTCTACAAATTGAAATAATTTCATTTATGTCCTTTACTTCGAGTTCTGCTCTGATATCCTCGTTCCTTATTCTATCTTGCAATGTATAATTTAAATTATTTCGAAGAGAAACAGCATTTCAGCACTTTGAATCTTGCCGCTTTCCTTTTTTTGTCATGACACACGCCTCACTCGCATAAATCAATGTGGGTATTGCAATTGTCTTATAAAAGACAGTTCCTCTCTTTTTTTCTGTATATTCTAGTTATACAAATTTAATTTGAATTATTTTACGAGTATAACCTTGTTGAATAACTTGTTGAATACAAACTGTTAATTGTGATAATTAAAGCTGGTTTTTAGCGACTTCATTGGTGTTTTGTATTTTGTTTCCCACTGTACCATACGACGATCAGTTAGACCGTCGTAATAATATTGATTTATTATTGCAAGGAAATCACTTATCTGTCAGCAATAAATGTAGTCATGTATGTGATTCGGTTTGGTAGTTGATAGATTTGTAACAAGTCGTGTTCATTATCCGACTTCAAGTAAATTAACAAAGCAAAGGCAGAGTAGATCACATCTGCGCAGCGGAGGTCTCGTAATCAACGGCGTGCAATTTGTCAGCCGCGATGTCGATTGTGCTGAGGTAATTCCGATTCATTTGGATCTGCGGTAACTTCACAACTGTATTGACTTTTACAACAGTAAGGGTGTCGTGAAGGGAAAGGGAAGAGGCAATGGGGTTTGACTGATCATTTGGAAAATCTTGTTTTCGCATACGATATCTGCTTGCTCTCGCAGACATACAGTGGTATGGAAGGGAACTGAAAGCTCTCGAAAAAGAAGCCAGAGTGGCTGGATTCAAGATAAACGCTTCAAAAAACAAAATTAATCAAAATTAACACAAAAGGTCACACGGTATTGAAGGTGCAAGAAGAAAACATAGAAGAAATAGCAGAGTTCACTAACTTTGGTAGTGTGATTACAAGAGAAGGAGGAGCAGTTGCAGAATTCGCAAGGCTAATTCACCCATATACAACTCTACCCAGTTTGGAAATCAAGAGAAATATCAATTGTAACAAAGCTACGCATCATCAAGACCAATGTAAAAGCTGTTTTGTTCTATGGCAGCAAGACTTGGAAAGTCACAATGCAAATTACCAATTGTCTGCAGGTCTTCATCGGTAGGTGCCTGAGGAAAATACTTTAAATTTTCTGGCCAAACCTTGTTGCAAATGAAGATCGCTGGAGGAGGACAAACATTACTATCCATATAAAATTGAGGTGGCTTGGGCGGAAAAACCAAAATACAATTGAGCCCTCTTTTGGAACCCTCAGGGAAGAAGAAGAAGACGAGGAAGATTAAGAATCTCGTGGACAAGAACTGTCGATATGGAAGCAGAAAAGGAGGGGAAGTCCTTTGGAGTCCTCGCCCAAAATACAGTCAGTTGGCGTAGCTTTGTCGAGGGCCTATACAAATGCAGAGAGCGACAGGAATTAGTAGTAGTAGTAGTAGTAGTAGTAGTAGTAGTAGTAGTAGTAGTAGTAGTAGTAGTAGTAGTAGTAGTAGTAGTGACTTTTACTTTTCACCGTGTGATTAAAATGACATGTATCCCATTGGCCGTCAGTGTAGTGAAGCAAAATGATTTAGTCTTTCGAAAATTTATTCAATCCGCTTTCATTGCCGGTTTAGGAATTTTAATAGTATGGAGGGGAAAAACAGATTTATAGACGGTTCAATCTGAATTCTTCGTAAACGAATAATAGCAACTTTTCATATACGGAAATGGATGGACGCCAATTATAAGTGATTGTGATTAATTTTATCAAATACTTATTATATATAAAGTTTTAGTTAATTTTACTCCGTACATTCTTACTTCTGTGTATTTACCAACATCATAGTATTCTACGAGTACTTTATAGTATATCGTACTTTACGATTTGCACACATTAGAGTAAAAGTGTTCTTTTACGCAGTCTTAACATATCTTCAAATAAATCGATTTTACCTAATTTTATACTAATATTACTGACAACTAACAGTTGTAGCCTAATATTTGTAGAACGGAATTTATACGGCGTCTCACCATTGGGACTAACCTAACCTAACATAACCTAATCTAACCTAATCTATCCAGCGCAGCGTCCACTTCCATGTTTCTCCAACACTGTAGATTGTTCCAAGATCTTCACCGTCTTCTTCTCTTCCGTTAACCGGGTGTTTTACACTTAAATATCCTCTTTGGCCCATCGTTCGTTCTCCATTCTCATTACAAGATCAAACGACTGTAGCCTCTTTTTATGATAATGTATGTTCTCTTCTGCTTGCATCCGTCTTTTGATCTTCTCATCAGAGGCTCTCTGCAGTATCGATGTGCCTGGATTTCATTGTAATATAATTATTTAAATTTCATGTAGAAAATTAGAACATACGACTTCTGTATAGACGATCTGTAGTGAGTTATTCTATATAGCTGAACAGGTAAACCTGTTAATTAACTACATATAACACTATCGGCTCGGATAATAATCAAAATTATTATTGAAAATTTTTACCTGGTGGCCTAAACTAGTTTTTGCTTCGTTAGACCTTCGTAAGAGGTTCGTAAGAACGATCATTATTTTATCAATAATAATTTGTGATCCGACTCGTAGTGTTGTATAGGCTATAGTTAATTAAGAACAACGGACTCATCATGTACAACAAAATCCAGGTAAACCTGTTGTTTCGATTCTATACTTGCAGACTTTTAAAAATGTTGTTGTGGAAGGATTATACGTTATCTTTGTGTTCGTGTATGTTTGAAGATTTGTGGGAACTGTTATAGTTATTAGCAATATGACTATACATTTGGAGGTTATTTATTCATACTTCTACTATAACGTTAGGGGCAATTTTGTACTAATTCTTGAATCTAGGTAAACTTTGTAAAAACTTTGGTAGACTAGCCAGAAAAACCGAACAATATGCTAGCACGTTTAGAATCAAAGAAGAAATTAAGTTTCTATATAGCAAAAAAATATCATTGAATTTGGCTATGTATAAATCGCGGTTGGGATGAACGCATGCGGGAGCTCCGGTCGTGGTTAGTAAAACATATCACATGCGATTTGTAATTTTATTTAATTGACTTGACCAGTATCATGGTTGCGATTTTTAATGTATTAATTTATTAAATTGAGTGTTATCTGAGGATGGGACTTAGTCCCGAAACGCGTCATAACTGACGAAACTTTGTATCACAAGAGTGGATAATAAGGTAATTATATAATTATAAACTTTGTAATTACAATCAAAGAGCTTAAGCTCTCATGGCTGGAGTACCACTATTATTACAATCAACCGGGCTGTTAAGCCATGGTTTACCCTCATTACGAGGACGTAGTACATCTGTGTTCCAGCGCCACTGATGATGATGGCCGTCGTGGACGTGGCTGAAACGTCTAAGTGTTACTGTCTTGCACGTGATGGACCACGGCCCATTCGATTTAATAGCAGTGACTTTTATCTATAGTTTTACACAGAGCTGAAAGTTAAACCGGGAAACAGGTGCCAGTTGAATCAGTAAGGCTCATGAAACAATACGCGGAACGTTTGGTATTCATAAAAATAAAACGCGAATTAAATTTTAAAACGTCTCCGACTTGAGCATTAAGATCGCAGAATGGCGAAACGCGTGTTGTCAACAAAAAACGAACTCTAAAAATGAGTTAAATCGCATATAAGATTGTTGCATTGATGCACTTACATCAACTGTACAAGACTGAACTCCCTCTTAATTGCAATGCATATATATTGTAACGATAACCCTGTAGAACAGCCGAGAGCGTCCTCCACCCGGGCCTACGCTAGTCGAGTAGGTGTAGCCTCACTCAAGGCCGCTACGAGTGTACAAGAACACTTGAGACACGCATTAAGTTGGCGTGCAGTAAGGATGGTAAGTTTTTCTGGAACTCCGTGCGACCTATAAAAGCAACAGCGTCTGGCTTAGTCAGTCAGTTGTCCTGAGCGATTTCTTTAAAGCGGATCGAGTGGTTGTCGAAGTATTGTGAGAAGTGATTACTTTGTTACCTTTAATGCGAAACTCTATTATTTGACGTTATTATTGCGTGTGTACAAATTTAACTTGAATTGTTGTACGACACTATGTTGTTGATTTCAAGTTGTTATTTGTGACTAATTAAAGTTGGTGATTAGTGACTTCATTGGGGTCTGTATTTTGTATTCCCCTATACACTACGACAATCAGTAAGACCGTCGTAACAATATTTATGTATTTTGTACTATTCACCAACAACTACAAGCTTGTATGTCAGTTACAGAAAACGGTGTGTGTTGTAAACTTGATAAACTTCTTCATGGTAGTCGTGTTTCTGTCTCAAGTCGTACGTTCTGTGGTGTAAGTCGTCTTGCAACATTTACTTTCTCAGGCAACCACAAATGTCAACGTTTCGGACACAAGTTACGGAAAATAAACGCCCGCACGCGCTTGTGTTCTTATAACATTATTTGAAGTATAATCTTAATATATGATACACAATTAATAAAATTCCAATAAACTTAAGTTTTAAAGGGTTTTTTGTAAGGGCATATTTTAAGCGGAAAATATTTAATTAAGTACTAATGTGAGGGAAGGTATTGAACCTTTATCTGCAATGGCCATGATGAGGAAAACCAGAATGTCAGCAGCAATATCGGGCTTAATCTAGAAATCCAGAGGAATGGAAACGCCTACGAATCATCATCACCACTCCAATGACTAGGCCTTAGACCTGGTTCCGGAACCCATCTTCTTCCCGATCTACCGTCAACTCTCTTCCCAGTAGGGTGATAACCCAACGCAGTCACATTTAGACGCATATCAGGCACGTGGTTCAAGTGTTCACACCATCTCCTTCTGAGGTCTTCAATTTTCTGGTGCAATGATACCATGTTCAATTCGCGTTTAATATCCTCGTTCCTTCTCCGAGCCAGGAGAGAACAACCTTGCGTCCCTCTTAGAAATTTAATTTTGGCTGCCTGAATCCTCTGCACGTCCCTTTTACCAAGAGTCCATGTCTCACTAGCATACAGGAGTGTGGCGACAGCCACAGTTTTATAAAATTTCATTCGGTCATCCTTCCGTGTTTTATTTTTCAGGTACCTATGAAAAATAAAACGATCCACAGATGCGTCTAAATTTCGTTAGCTTACTATCCCAATCAATATCAGTTCCATATGAGATATTACAACCCAAGTAATTAAACTGACTAACCTGATCCAAAATCTGATTATTCACGACTGTCTTAGTTCTTATAGGATACCTCCCTTCAAATGTCATCGTTTTATATTTTGTATCAGAGACATCTAGAAATCATAGAGGGTCTAATATTAAGCATGGCATCCATTTCGGAAGATTTAGGCATACAATATAATAAATTGCTTTAATAAAGAAGCAAGGAATGTCGCAAAAATTAATGTTTTTGATACCGAGTTGGTTTCCATACTGGTGGCACTGGTACATTGGAGCGGTTGAGAACTCAATTCATATACAGAACTGTGGTGTTGTATAATTTACCAGACCACGTAGTTACAGTACTTTTGACAGGGTACATTCTGGACTAATGAAGATTAGGCGGTTTGTCTATAATGCTTCAATAAGATGTAAGCAATAACGACTTATTGCTGCGTTCTTATTAATGATCATGGATTTCTACTTCGTCTAGGCCCCCCCCTGCATTGATCACGATCTAAGTATCTTCTTTATTTACCTACAGTTACTGGACAAACAGATAGAATGGAGCAACAAGAAAGGCGTAAAACGATTCAAAATCCTTAATTTTTTTTTGCGTGTGAGCTACTGTGTACTACGTTTGGTTCAATTGGCTCCTCTCTTTCTTCCTCCTCTCCCACATCTCCTTCATTCTTGATCGATGTCTCTCCCTCCTTTTGTCAGTCCAGATGGCACCTGTCGTCTTCTTAGGTTTTTTCTGAAAACCTTGGGAATTTTTCAATTTCCTGTTGAGTGTCAAGCATTCTTTAATGTCTTCTTGAGTAATCTGGAGTTCTTCTGTCTTTTTATGTTTTTTTGAACCACGTATTGGACATTTTGAGCTTTTTGAAATAGTTAAAAAGCTTCCCTGTTAGTCTGTCAGGTTTCACTCTTTGAACATGTCCGTAGAAAGTAATTCTTATTTTTATAATTACGTCCTCAACATAGTGAACAGCTCATTATTGTGGCGTCTTCTGTACTGTTTTCCATCTTTTATTGATCCCAAGATTTTTCTTAGACACTTAGCTGCATAAAGTGCTTTTGGGCGAATTAGTGTTAAATAATGCCTAAGTTTGGCACTAATGGATATTGATTTCTTGTTATATGTGTCCTTGGTTAAATGGTAAGCAACTTTCATCTTATTAGCTCGTGCTTTAATGGCTTCTTTCTCTGAGACATTGTGTTGAATAACTTCTCCAAGATACTTGAATTGTCAGTGCCATAGATTTGTCCGTATCGAGTTTTCATTTCCTTGGATATTGTCTTCACGTTTGTCATGAAGTTGGTTTTTTCAAATGAAATTTGTAAACCCACTCTTTCAGCTTGTTCTGTCAGCAATTCCACATGTCTAATGGCTGTTTCTACTGAAACTGACAGGATTGCTAGATCATCTGCAAACGCTAGACAGTCTACTGACAGGTTATCTCTGCTATAGCCTAATCTAATTCCCTGGCTGATGTGATTTTCCTCCAATGATTTTCTCCATTCTCTTATTACTTTTCCCAGAACGCAGTTAAAAAGCAACTGCGATAGTCCATTTCCTTGTCTGACTCCTGTCTTAATTTCAAACTGTTCAATAGTTCACAATGAATGATATGTCAAACGAATCGAAATAAACAAAAACAAAAAACAGTTTTCCTGTATTTTTTTCGTATAAATTTCAAGACGCGGTAATTAATTACAAGAACTAATAATTAATGTTACTTACAGATTGGATAAGATTTTGTAATTTTTTGTAAAATTTCATCCATATCAATGAAAAGATAAAACTTTAGTGTACTTTTTTGGATCAATAACTTTTCTTAGATGTTGCCTTATAGTTGTTTACTTCACTAAGTTGTACTGTTTGTAATGTTTACAGCAGTAAGACTCACCGCTTGCTGTTTGAGTAGTCGTTACCGATCACACGCCTCTGTTTCTCCATAATTGATGACAAACAGCAGAGACGTTTGAGACGCTAATACTTGTAACTTTGCTCAAGCACCGTAGTTAGCGTCGACACATACTATATAACGTGTTTATCTTGACACGGCAGTGGGACCACAGAGTAAATACGGTGTATTCATACCGTACACGTTACTCGTTGTTGACTAATTTTATACCTGATTTTGTTGTAGTCCACGAAAGCTTATTCACGTCAAGGATGGCAGGGTTGCATTTACGGGGGAGGACAAACAGGACCGGACCCCCCAGAGGTTTTGAAAAAATTTGACGTATTTATTTAATCTCTTGATATTTAGGTTACTTTATTATTTTTTCAGCTGTATACGCTAATACAATAGTAACTCTTTTCTAAATATACAAACAAGTTTATTACACAACGTTTTTGCGTATACGTTTAAAATATGAAACATAGAAAAAATCAGTTTAGTCAATAAACATCTTCTAAACAATATTTCAATAAGGCGTATTTTTATCGTGTTATTACTGTTTACATTAATGGGATTGATTTCAGTATGTTATCACACGTTTTTCAACCACTTAAAGATAATAATCTTGATTAATCTTAACCTGTTCTTTTCTTTTGTATGAAGCCGGCTCAGCCAACTCCCCCCCTCCGACCAATTTTTAGATACGCCACTGCAAGTACCTACACAAAAAAATTTAATGCCATAAAAACTCGAACGTTAAAAATAAAACTAGTTTATACCAATATCCGTCAATAAGATAAGAAGACACCTTAGGTTCATAACAAGGGAACAAGGTGTACAGAGGACGTTTCACGCGGTGTACGCCATGGAAAGCAACGATCAATAAACATGAATGTCTGATGTGTGCTGAAAAGTACTTCAAATTTTAAAATGTTGTTTCCTTTGTAAGAAACACAGACAAAAACTATAGTATGGATTGTGTTTGTAAGGGTTACGGTTTATGTAGAAGACACAATGTTTGTTAAGAGTGTAAGATTTATAAATCCAGAAATTTTTGAAAACATGAAAAAAGGAAGAAATTTTTGAAATATGAAAGTTGATCATGATAACGAGTTTTAAACACAAAACGCGATGCAGTGAGGACGGTTTAAACAATGAAACACAAAACGCGATGCAGTGAGGACGGTTTAAACAATGAAAGAAATCATGTGGGAAACGAGAGACTCTTCAAGTTTACACGTTATGTTACTGTTAAGAAGATTTATTTCTCTAATCTTATCAATTAATATCTTCTTCAGCACTACAGCTCTATGTGAGCCCTGGCTTCCAACACCAATTTTCTCCAAAGTCTCCTGTCCATTGCCATCTCAGTGTAACCCCTCACATCTGTTCTTCTGAGGTCTTCTAGCACATCATCCAACCATCTTATCCTAGGTCGGCCCCTCTTTCTGCTTATGTAGACTTGCGCCCTCAAGATTTACTTCGCTGTACGCTGATCACCCATCCGCTTTAGGTGACCTAGTCATTGTATTCGCTGAGCCTTTACGAATCTTCCAATGTCCTCATGATTAAGTAGCTCAACTATCTCCTTTTTTTTTCATCTTCTTTAACCGGGCCATATATACACGTGTACGATCTTTCTTTCAAACCTTCTCAGTGTTACTTGTTCCTTTAATATAGACGACAATAATACCAGATGTATAAAAATAAGTGGTTTGTTTTATGGTCCTTAGATAGTTAATTAAGTTTATTAATCTTAGGCAGAAATTAACAAGTTAACATAAGAAAAAGTCAGATTACTGCACAGTTATTATAATCATTTTTTCAAAGATATCAAATCAAAACAAAATTCACTGTTAACACAGTCATTAGTGCTACAAGGATATTGTACACACGTAACATATCAAATTAGTTAATTCAGTAATAATTAACTAACTAATTAAACAGTAATAATTAATTATTGCAGTTAATCAGTGTTGCTAAAATATTAATATTCGCTTGTTATATATGTGCACTTAGTCTCCATTAATGACGTTTTTATTAAATAACGTATAATATAGCAGTGTTACGATTATCTCACGGAGCATCGTATTGTACAGTAGAAAAAAAAAAATACAGAACCAATGAAGTCGCTAATTATCAGCTTTAATTAGTTACAAACAACAATTTGTAATCAACAAGGTACTCGTATACAATAGTTAAATTAAATTTTAAGTGAAGTTAATTTGCCCACACAAAATAATAATTGTCAACTTTTAGAGTTGCGCACTAATTATAACACAATAATCACTTTCCACTTATCGGCAAATATTACTTGATCTGCACTGTACAAGCTCGTCAGGTGTTCGATATTAACTTCTAAGTCGGCAACTGTTGCTTGTAAAGGTCCCACAGGTGTTCCAGAACAATTTTCCATTCTTTTGGCGGTGCGCCGGCATACTTTGCGTAGTTAAGAGTGCTCTCACACAGTCTGTAAGCTACTTTTGTGCACGACCTTGAGTGGTTACAGAGACGGTGTTTTGCTCGGCTAGCTGAGAAACGTGTAGATCTTTCACGTAACTCCACCTACCGACTTTTACGTAATTTCGTAGCAATAGCATCCGTTGTTAATGCAACAAATGTGGCACTTTTAGGTTTTATTGAAATTAGATTTGTTTACAAATATATGTTTACAGAATATAAAATTATGATCCTTACATTTTTAACCTGTAATAACGTAAGCGATATTAAATTGTTATTGTTATTAGTAATTGTTTATTCTGTATTACTAATTCTCTGTTAGTGTAGTTTAGTAATAATTATATTCTCTATACATTTCACGAGAGGAAATATCTAATTTCAAAGATAATCATTTTGTTTTAAAGCAAACAGGAATAATTATTTTTTGCATAATTAATTTTCAAAACAATGTAATCATTTTTAAACTAAGTATTATAATTTTAATGGTCTTTTTTAATTAATCTCATGCTACCAGCGCTATTGTATTTAGGTTAACCTCTGAAGTTTAATTTATTATTTCAATTTTACTTTTGTAATTTAAAATTGAAAACATGATTGGAAAGATACAGACACAATAAATTAAATTGAATCCTGGCATAAAATTGTACCATCGTATTTTAATTTTATATTAAAATATTTGAAATTTATTTTTTCAGATTTTTGTTGTGAATAGAATTATTAGCATTCAATAAGACAATATGTGACATCTATTATGTTGTGGTTTGTATGTTAGGTTTTTCAATACACAATATTTCTCTCTCAGCATACCAGATATGAATGTGCGTTTTACATATGTATATTGCAGCGAATCAAAATAAATATTGCGTAGATAGGTATAATGATAATATAAACACAGAGTCTATATCTGGAGGTAGGAAATTTATTAACTAAAAAATTATTACTTCTGTCTTATTAAGTTTTCAGAAATTAAATTATTTATTTAATTATTTAGTCTTTCAAATAAAGAATTTATCGATTCTTATTTTTACAACTGTTTGCTACTTGAGTGTCGAATTCCACAACTACCGTCGATGCCCGTGGGTCAGCTGTTGATGATTCACTGCCCGTTGACCTTAGCGTAGCTCATACTGATAATTCACACACACGTCGCGGTTATCAAACTGTTATTGTTTATTAATTTATCTCAGGGTTTTCGTAACGGGTAATTACATAGATCTGTGTACTAGGCTTACACAATCCGGACTCTTGAAGAGTTCTCGCGTCAATCAGTAATACCTCGACGTTCTCTGCAGAGGACCGACTCAAATAATTTTTAGAACTTCTGATTGGTTGAAAATACGTCATAGATTTTCATCATGATAGAATGATTTCAAGTTAAAACTATGTCCAAGTCTGCAGAGGCCTGTCTAGATTTAATCTACAATTTTTATTACCCTTTTGTAGATAACAAGTTAAAAGACGCATTAATTTTAATATAGTTCTAAGGCTTTCACTTCCGGTGTCCGTAGTATTAAAAGTAAGCCTATGTACCGGGCTGTTTGGCCGTGGCCCATGGTTTTCAAACAAACCAAACGTTTCGACAGCACCACTGGCTGCCATTATCAGTGGAATTCAAGGAATTCGAGTCTACCTGAACGCGGGTTGTTAACGTCAGGCCCACAGTAATGTGGTAACGGCTCAAATGCGTATGAAAACCTCATCCCACTGAGTGGTAAAGTACTCAGCCTTTGGCAGCCAATGGTGCTGTCGAAACGTTTGGTTTGTTTGAAAACCATGGACCACGGCCAAACAGCCCGGTACATACTTTTAACCATTAATTTTATTAAAAAACCGTATTAAAATTATAGTGCTGCTGTATTGAGTATATGAAAAAGGTAGCCTTGAATACGGACCATACTCTGCCCAAGTTTCATAAAGGAATGTTAATTATTATTGAAGTTATTTAATAAAATGTGAATCACACGCGCACCCGAGCACTAACATTGCACTGGACATGATAGAGTATAAAATTATGTGTATTTTGACATAACTCATTTTTTTTTACCCATATCTTAATTCAAAACTTACATCTAATTTACAGAAAAGGAAAAAATCAATTTACAACATGTCTATGATCATCAGAGAATGTGTTATAGCACTAATTATTGATGACGTTCCTAGCACGGTTTTATCGCAATATGTTTCAGTATACGAGTGTGTTTTTGTGTGTTTCTCAATTGTTCTGCGTGTGAAAACTAACTTCCAAAAAATTCCAAACAAATATTTAACTTTAAAATGTCTTATAACCTACTATAGGTTACAAACTGACTAAACTCCGGACTATTGGGTCCGTGGTGCTGTGGTCCGTGGTCCTGTTGTAACTAACAGAAGTTCCGGCCTCTTCTCTAGAGGTCATCTTCAGTGAGCAAAATGATTCGCTAACTGACACGGTCTTCGGCAAGTGATCTTCTGCCACAGAACTGTGGTTAACTGACGAACCGACCGTGTCAGTTGTATGAAGACTATACTTGAAAAAAAGTCTTGTAATGACAATTATGGAACGCTCTCAGAAAATCTAGACCATCGTTGTACGCGCTTCGCGACTAGCCCAGTCTGCGGCGTCCGTGTCAAGGTTGTCCAGACTGTAAGTAGGCTACACAAATTATGGTGGCACGCCGCTAAAATAATTGAAAATTTTCTGTAACTTATGCGGGCTACATATAATCAACAGCGGCCAGCTTAGTTAGATGGTTACACCTGGTGATATTCTAGAGTGCGGATCAAGTGATCGTTGCGGACTAATGGAAAGTTATTCTTATGTTATAATTAGTGTTGAACTCTAATAGTTGGCACCGATATTTCGTGTAGACAAATTTAACTTGAATTACTGTATCAGAGTATACTTCATTGATTTCAAATCGCTAGTTTTGACTAATTAAAGTTGGTGATTAGTGATTTAATTGCTGTTCGTAGTTTGTTTCCACTGTGCCGTGAGACCGTGATAAGAACATATTTTTTATTGTAACGCTGAAACTTATTTTATTTCCTACATTTGATACTTTGTATAGTGTGCAAAACGATTCGCTAACTGACACGGTCTTCGTCAGTTAACCACAGTGCTGTGGCAAACGATTCCTTCCCGAAGACAGAGTCAGTTAGCGAATCGTTTGCTTACTGAAGATGGCGTCCAGAGAAGAGGCCGAAACGTCTGTTAGTAACAACAGGAGTGCACCACGGACCCAACAGCCTGGAATTTAGTCAATTTGTTTCTAACACTGCTGACGCCGCCCGGCTGTGAAAGCCTTAGGTACAGAATTGTAGGTTACATCCATTTCTTTTAGTCAAGCAGTAACCTAACAACCGAACACACGTTACAAATCACACACACACACACACACACACACACACACACACACACACACACATAAATTGCAACGATACAAATTATGGCTGCATAGATAGGTTATTTTGAAATTATTACAAAAGAGTCTGTATCTGGAGGAAGGAAAATTTTATTCATTAACACATTAAAATCTACTATGGTCTTATGGCTTTATAATATAAAATTGTTTAATAAAGAATTGTCTTTCAAAAAATGAGTCTATAGGCTTGTTTTACATATAAGTTACTTGTACGTAGAATTCCAACTGTTTGCGTAAACACCAGGCGCTCCGCTCGCTGCTCGTCTGCACGTCGACCGGGCGAAGATCACTAACGGTGAATAACCACGCCTCGGCATACACACGCACTGCGATATGGAACTGTTATTGTTTATATCTTGAATACTCTTAATCTCAGGGATCAAAACTGGGTATAAATAGATCGTGTTTTAGGCTTACACAATTCCGGCTTCTTGAAGTGTTCTCGCGTTAATTCTCAGAATACCACGGTAGATAATCTGCCCTAATCCGGAAATCTTCCACTCTTCGCAAAAAAAAAAAATCACAAGAAATTGGATCTATTTAAATATTTGAGTTCTACAATGGCAATGGTAACGAAGAACTCGTACCGTACCAACTACTAAGTCTTATGGAAATCGACTTGTCTTGTCACGAAAATCTCGTGACAGCGAGTACGTCTTTCGATGGCCAGACTTCGGAACTAACTGAACGCTGAAAGCGACCGTCTCAAATAATTTTTAGACCTTCTGATTGGTGGAAAACCTAGCAACGTCATAGATGAGTACACTGATAGACGGACATCAGGTTAAAACTCTGTCCGATTCTGCAAAGGCCTGTCTGGATTTAATCTACAAATTTTATTACTTTCTAGGAGATAACGAAAATAAAATAAGAAATTATTTCATTAAAAAACCATATAAAAATTATGGGCCTAGTTGTAGAGAACTGAGTATATGGAAAATGTAGCTTATAACCATGAGAACACCCTGTACAAGTTTCAGAACGAAATGTCAATTTTCAACGAAGTTACTAAGTAAAATGTGAATCACCCGCGCACCTGCACACTTACACAAAAATATTTCGCATGACATAAAAGAGTACAAAATTATGAAAATTTTGACATAACACACTTTTCAAACATAGCTTGGTTCAAAACCTATGACTACTTTAAAAAGAAAAGAACAAAATTAATATTTAACATGTCTATGGCCGTCAGAAAATGTGTTATAGCATTAGTATTCCACTTATATGAACTTACATCCTGTGTTATACATATATATATACTACTGTAATTATATTTGTTTAAGTGAGATTTTTCAAAAGCGCGTTATTTTTATTCAGTGCATAAATCGCCTTTTAATGCAATAGGTAAGATGTACAAATACATTAAGTTAAGAAGTTTTTATAATTCTTCGGAAAACGAATGATTTTTTGATTCAAGTAGGTTTACACTTGAGAAATTAAAATCTAAAGTTTTTTTTTGAGAAAGTGAAATATTACGAAATTTTCTTTCGTATCTTATATGAAATGCAAGTTGGTTTAATAAAAGAAGAGGTTACATTGGAAAAGCGTTTCATTACATTATTTTACTAACAAACATCATTATGTAGGTCAACATTGAATTAAAAACGTTTTTATTAGTTCCAAACGCGCCGGAAGTTTGCTCAAACAGCAGTTTTAATATCCAGTGTTTATACAAAGCTATGTTCTCAAAGCAGTGAAGCATACGTTTCTACATCTTTGGTGTGAAACGCAGTTCAATATCAGATAAAATTCAAAACGATCCCAAATCATAAACATTCATAATTTAGAAGGAGTCTATATATTTTTGTTTAAAGCAATACCCCTACAAATAAACAGTGTGTCAGGAGGATTATTATTGCCAATAGCAGACTGCTGAGAAGCAAACTCATTAGTCGGAACACAAAAATAAAAATATATAAGACACTTTTGAACGGCTGTTACTTATGGAGGCGAGACTTGGAAAAAACAAGTAACAATAAGAAGCTTTGAAAGAAAGATTGTAAAAGTTGTTTACTGTCCGCTTAAAAAAGATGACGAATGGAGAATAAGAAATAACCAGAAGACAGAGATGAGCTATTGAATGTCGAGGACATTGTAAGATTCATAACGGCTCAACGAATACAATGGCTAAGTCACCTAGAGCGGATGGATGTTCAGCGCATGCCAAAGAAAATCCTGAGGGCACAAGTCTATAAAAGTAGGAAGAGGGGCCGACGCAGGATAAGATGGTTGGATGATGTGGTAGAAGACCTCAGAAAAATGGATGTGAGGGGTTACAAGGAGATGGCAATGGCCAAAACACTTTGAAGAATATTGGTGTTGGAAGCCAGAGCTCACATTGAACTCTAATGCTGAAGAAGAAGAAGAAGAAGAAGAAGAAGAAGAAGAAGAAGAAGAAGAAGAAGAAGAAGAAGAAGAAGAAGAAGAAGAAGAAGAAGAAGAAGAAGAAGAAGAAGAAGAAGATCGATAGAACTGTTGGCTTCCGAAACAACAGGCAGGACTATGAGGACAAGCTGAGTCTAGATTATCCAAGTTAATCTTGTTAATCTTCAAAAACCGTGGCAGCTACCGTGGATAAGATGTTTGGAAGTTTTGAAGACGGAACTGGTCAGCGACCTAACCCGAAATGTGCATGATGTTAACGAGAAACCGTGACATAAATTACATTCAGTTTAATTTTCCTACTATTTTAATTACAATAATAGTAATCCGTGTTTCGTTGCCTGTGTCGTTTGTCTAATGTTTGTCAGATTCCTTGCTCTACGTTATTTGTAGTTGGTCGTCCAACGCCCAACCCATTTTTTTGTTCTTTGAGAGGAACCATCAACAACTGACGACGACAAACAGTAAACGGTTTACAAGATGGGGACCAAAATAAACAATACATATTGATTAAAAAAAAGGCTATTCGACATAAAGAACAGAAGCAATTATGGCTGCTTGAGACTTAAATGAAACCCTTAAATTAATTATAGACACAAACACAAAAATAAATATATATATAAGACACTATTCTGCACCCAAGACTTTCATGGCTGGCGTTAACAGTGTTGAAAACAAACTGACTAAACTCCGAGCTATTGGGCCGTGCTCCACTCCGGTTGTTACTAACAGATGTTTCGGCCTTTCCTCTGGAGGCCAACTTCAGTATTCATTGTGACAACCTTTTTCCACAGTACTGCGGTTAACTGGCGAAGACCGTATCGGTTAACGAACCGTTTGCGCACTGAAGATAGCCTCCAGTGTCCGCAGTGGACCACGGCCCACAATAGCCTGCAGATTACTCAGTTTGTTTGCAATACAAGACACTATTACCATCAATTGTTACCTGTTGTTTCAAAGTTAATTATTCTTTTTTTTTCTATTTGTATCGGCCATCTGAAGACCAGATGCCAATTTCAATTCTTTATTCCTTGTTCTTTTCTTTTTCACCAGCATTCTCTCATCTTTTCACTACGTCTTTTCTTCCTCTCTCCAGTCCACTTTGAACCTGCGTTTTTCTCTCTCCCACCCTGGACTTCTTCTATTTTTAACAGTTTTGCCCGAAAAACGTCTCTTTTAATTGCTTCTTCTGCGTGTATATTATTTTTTTCTAAATCCTTTTTGACTTCTTTAATCCAACTTGATGTTGACTTCTTTCCCCACAGATATTTGAAGATCTGTTTTGTTAACCTATTGTCGTCCATTCTGTATAAATGTCCAAAAAATACTAGTCTCCTTTTTCTCACTATTTCTGTTATATTTTCTATATTTTGATATATTTACTTCTTAATTATCAACCTTCTGAAGTTTTTCGTGGGCCTAATATTTTCCTAATAATTCGTCTTTCCAATATTTCTAGTTTGTCTAAATTAAAATTCAATGCTAGACATTTACTTGCATATAGGCATTCTGGCCTCACTACCGTACTGTAATGCCTTATTTTCTCATTTTTAGATATGCACTTTTTATTGTAAATATTTTTAGTTATACCATATTATGTTTCCATTTTATGAATCCTTTCTTCTATAGCAGATTTTTTTAAAACATGTGAATTTAATTAGACTCGCGTGTGTGTCAGAATTGTATTATATAGGTCTATAGATGTTGTTTTAGATGAACAGTTTCACGCACATTGAATTGTGTAGAAGTACTCTATATAACCGATAAGAAAAATTCAATTTAATTACAATGGAACGATCCTTTACAATACGGTTCCGTTAGTATTCAATACCATAACCTGTTGCCAAGAAACGACATCTATTTAGATTTTTAATAACATATTATGTTCTTACGCTTCATGCTCATAATTTATTTTGCTTAGTACTGCAAGTGCTATGTGCACGTTTGTGTGCAGAGAGAGATATTGTAATACCAAATTGGTTATTTTTATATTGTAATTGTCTTTCGTATTACCTCCACGTCGGATGCAGTGAGCCCTCAAATACACAATTGCTAAAGAGAGAGGACAGTTCTCTGTACAGTGGAGTCTGGATATTAAAGTTGCTGGTTTCTGCAAATTCCTGACAACATAATTACGACGATTCTGCACAATGTAGACGTTTGGCTGCAATGTCGAAGCGGCGCTTCTTCAATAAGACGTTTTAACTTATTACCTTGTATCTGTGTCAGACGTAATATCAGGAAGAAAACTATTTAACTTTGAAACTACTAGAAAATACAATATTAAATTTAGTATTTAAGAGCGTAAATATTATTATTTCTCAGTAAGTTTTCTGTCTTTTGGTGTTTTAAAATAATATTTAAAAATGTTATTTGCACGTATAGATTTATTTAAGTCCAAATTATAAACGCAGAAAATAAAACATATTCCAGCTTAACAATGAAAAATATATTATTACGACAGTGTCATGGATCGTCGTATTGTACAGTGGAAACAAAAACCCAATGAAGTCACTAATTGTCAGTTTTAATTAGTTACAAATAACAACTTGTAATCGACAAGATACTCTCATACAATAATTCAAGATAAATTTGGCCACACGCAATGATAATGTCAACTGTTAGAGTTCCGCACTATTCTAACACATTAATCACTTGATCCGCACTCTACAATAACGCCAGGTGTAATTAACTTCTAAGCCGGGCGCTGTTACTTATATACGTCCCGCAGATGTTCCAGAATAATATTCCATACTGGTGGCGGCATGTCAACATAATTTGCTTAGTTAACAGTGCTCAAACAGTCTGGAAGCTACTTGTGTGTGCGGCCTTGACTCAGACGCCGCACGCTGAGCTAGTCGAGAGCTTACGTAACTGCACGTGCCGACGTTTCGAGAGCGTTACGTAATTAGCGTAGCATACTATTTTTATACAAACAATGTTTATTAGTATAAGAACTACAAAGTATACATACATATAATACTTCTGTTAGCTGATCACATGGTTTGATTACGGTACTAAGTATGAAGAGAACTTCATCCATCGACGTAGCCCCGTTGCAGGCAATTTATCTTTTGGCAATTTCATTTGAAGTCTTCTCGGATTGATGATGGAGGTAAAGGTTATCATCATCATCATCATCATTATCTTCACTTTCAGGCATTAGGTCATAGACCTGTTGCGCCCTCCGGCCGTAATAGAACTCACGCCCCACCCCAGCCAGAGAGATATTAGCCAACCATTAACCCACGCCCGTTGGCAAGCCGTGCGGGTGAGGTGGGGGGAAGAGTGTTGTTTATGTGTGTAGTATATTGTGTGCCCTTGTTACTTATCTGGCCCGGGTATGCCAGAGAAGACGTACGTATTATTTGTCCGCGTACGTGCGGGTAGACGAGTAAATCGACCCGTGACAGGTAAAGGTTATTGCTTTGGTAAATGCATTTGTATGCTTACAAATTGTTTAATTTTTTTTTGCTCGCTTTCTGAAATCATATTTTACAAAAGTTACGTCGAGCTCTCTAGATTACAATTGGATAGGTACCATGGAGCACTGGTAATTTCTGATTGGTTCTATTTGTTATCGTTGGATGATAATATTTGACTTGCTCGAACTTCCCTACGGCCCATCCCGTATGTCCACATTGTTTTATAATAGCTTTATAATATCAGGATTTTATTTTTCACTAATAAGAGTGATTTTATTCCAAGTGGCCAACATTGGCCAACCGAGCAGGTGCTGCGTGTCGGTTAAGGTCATCCAACATTTGACTGCAGAAGAAGACATTTTATGTTAGTGTGTCCTTTTCATTGAGAAAGATAAGAATATTTATAAAATATAAAATCCTGCTTGTTAGAATAAAAATATTCGCCTTCCATTATTTTCATCTTTCATGTCTTTTCAGTCGTATGTGTGTGAGTTTGCGTATTTAGACAGGCACTAAAATATGTAGATTATCTGAAGTAAGAAAATTTTTAAAGGGGAAAATATTCAACGTAGGTACAGCAAAAAGTGCAAGGATATTCAGGATTTACTTGTCTGGTAAAACTCTTTTATCCGAAAAGTGTTTAAAACTTTCGATTGAATTTTACGTGTACGGAAATCTAACTTATCTCCTAAAAGTTTTATTTCTTTACTTTCTCAGAGTTCCAGAATATCTTTTCTAGTTTTTAGTAATTTTTTTGCACTCGTCACTACTAGTGGCGTATCTAGAATTTATTCTGGGGGGGAGGAGTTGGCTTTATACAAAAAAGGAACATGTTAAGACTAATCAAAATTACTATCCGTAAAGAGCCTGAAATCAATCCCATTAAAGTAAAGGGTAATAACACAATATTTAACAATATATAAACACATATAAACGCAATAACACAATATATAAACGCGTTATTGAAATATTGTTAACAAAATACTTACCTACTGAATTGGTTTTCGTATATTCCATATTTCAAACGTATCCTCTGATTCTGTGTAATAAACCTGTTTGTATATTTGAAAACCAGTTACTACTATATTAGATACACAGCTGAAAAAAATAATAAAGCAGCCTAAAAATTAAGAGATTAAAAAAAATGTTCGGCCCCTCTGGCGGGGGGGGGGGAGTCCGGAGGTCGAATTAAAGTAATATAAAAACATACTCAGATCTGCAATGGGAGACGCGTGCCTTTCGAACTTAATGTTGTAGCTTCAGAGAAAGGCTTCTTAGAGTCGATTCCTAATGAAGAAATAATTGACGCCTTTTCTATATAGTCATCGCAGAGGAAGGAGTTACTGTGCCGAATACGTATAAGCTAAAACAACTAGGACTTCATTAAACCATTGTTTTTTCATTTTTTCTTCTGTACAATAAGCTTTGTTGATATTTTCTTTGTTTGTTTTGAAATATTGTCTTACTCGTCTTAATTTCATTAGAGTTTTTATTTATTTATTTGTTTAATTTCAAATAAGAATTTATTTACATTAGCTTATTTGTAATAAAACGCTTATTACAATGACTTTATCTTTTAATTTTAAATACCTTCCCTTTTGGGGGGTTATTTATCAAGTTTGGGGGTGAGTAATCATGCTCAGGGGGTGGGTACCCTGATGTATCAAAACTTCAACAAATAGTTTTGTTTTTTTATTTCTTTTTTATTCCTACTTACAAAAACGGCAGCTGTAAAACGTTAATTTGCAATCTGTGTTTATTAACTAAATCTCTGAAGGCAGAATGAGGAAAACGGTGCGTAATTAATGTCTGTAAGGGACCAGTGTTGTCGACGTTGTTTTTAAACGTATTAAATATTTGAACAACTGACGAGAAACGTGAAATTTTAAACATCAATAAACAACTGTACGTTTCTTTCCAGTAAACGCAATTAAAGTTACATAAATGGCGCGTAGTAGCTCTCTTAAGCTAACAAGGCATGCTGGACATTTCACCGTACTTTGAAACAAGAATGCAGATGACTTTTTTAAATTCAAGTAACATACAAGACTCATCAGTACTAAAGTGAATGTTTACTTTAGACGCAAACAATTTTATTCACTTACTGTTAGGTGTTATTAAAAATGTAAATTTCATCTGTCGGTAAAGAACTTCTAGATTATGTAATTACGTTCACTGTTAATTAAAGTTATTATTTGGTGTTCTGCCCTAAGGTAGGTCTTTAAATGGTAAAAGCTCTCCAAGCTGTCCTATCGCATGCCAGTCATTTCGTTTATTTGTAACACCCCCTCTGATTTTAATGCTATCTATTAACTTCATTCTTCTACGCCTTGTTCTTTTTTCTCCTCCTATGGTACCCTCCATGGCAGTTATAAGCAAGCAGTCTCTTCTTAAACAATGACCTTACCAATGACTTTTCCTATTTTCTATTACCTTCAGGATTCTTCTCTCTTCTCCTATTCTTCTTAAAACTTCATCATTCCTTACTTTATCAACCCACCTCACTTTTTCCATTGCTCATCTCAAACCCACATCTCAAATGCTTTTAATCTTTTCTCATCCTCTTTCCTCAGTGTCCATGTCTATGCACCATATAAAGCAACGCTACACACAAAACATTTGGCCTACATTTTCTTAAATTCTTATTAATTTTGCCACACAGCAGTCTTTTCTTCCCATTAAATGCCTCTTTCACTATAGCAATTCTTGCTCTAATTTCACGAGTGCAGGACATATCTTCACTTATCAAGCTCCCAATATATTTAAACAACTCCACCTGTTGTATTTTGTCTTGCCCTATCTTTATGTTTGCCCTTTTTCCTCCTCTGCTTAATCACCATACACTTAGTTTTTTTCTTATTAATCCTCATTCCATATTCCTCGCATACTAAATTCGAATCTCTTATCATTTCATTCATTGTATCTTCCTTTTCTGCTAAAACAGCCATGTCATCAGCAAACCTTATACATGCAATTCTTCTTCCGCCAACATTCACACCTCTGTGTTAATTAAATAAAATCTTTTATTTTAAAACGAAAACAAAGCCATTTTGTACACGATTGTAAACCACCCTTGTACGATTACATGATGTATGTTCGTTGTTCCTCTGGATCGAAGACTAACTCCGCTTTGGTCATGTTACTCCAATAGGGTTCAGAATACCGTGATAAGGAGGAATTCTTAAAACGACGTGCCCCGATTTAAGTAATAAGATGTCTCTCACATGACTGTACAGGCTTTCTGCACATGCGCCAAATGTATTACTGTGTGAACAGTGACAACGCCCCTGACAAACAGCGTTTGAAATTTGCCAAGTGGGTCTGTTTACATTAGGACTGAACTAAGAATGGAAACAGTATAGTTAGCATTAGAAATACCAATTGTAAGGCACGAATACACTGAATATTTTGTAGCAAGGTGTGTGAGAGATAACATCCGGAATGGTAAACTACTTCAGTATCTTAAAGAAAGTTTTACACTGTTGCATAAATTTGTATATTCTACGAGGGTCAGTTGAAAAGTTCGCGGAGCGACATCTATAGCTCAGTGCTAGAACTAAAATCTTTCGTGTGCTGCAAGACATATATTTCGCTTGAACACCTGTTAATTACCAGATATAACTGTCAATTTATTCACTCTTTGCCAGCTGTTGAAAATTTTTCAGTCACGCGTGTTTTTAAAATGCACAAAATCAAACAGCGTGTTGTGATGAATTCTCTGTTAAAAACGTTTAAGCGCCAATGAAAAGTCAAATCGAAATTGTAAATGCGTTAGGAGATGGTGCGCCTTCAGAAACAATGATAATTGGGGGCACACTCGAGTTTAAACGTGGTCGTACAAGCACTGAAGACTATCCCAACAGTGGACGTCCAAAAAGTGCAACAAAAAATGGCATTATTGAAAATATTTCATATGGTGTTGGAAGAACGCAGATTGAGGAGTGGATGACGTTGCTGAAGTCATAGGCATCTCATATGAGCGTGTGCGTCATACTTTAACTCAAGAACTTAGTGTGAAAAAGCGTTGTGCAAGATGGCTGCATCTGGAGTTGTTGCGTTTTTTGGACGTCTAGGTGACCACATTTGGACGTCTAGGTGACCACATTTTCAATGCTCGTACGACCCCGTTTAAACTCAAGTGCCTACTTATAAACCGTTGGTTTTTAAGTCGCAGCATCTCCTGACACATTTACAATTTCGTTTTGAATTTCCGTTGGCGCTAAACTATTTTTAACAAAGTATCACTCCAGTATGTTTGATTTTCTCCGTTTTTAAAAACACACATGACACGTCAATAAACAGCTTCTAAACAATTAATAAATTGATAGATCGATTTGGAAATTAACAAAAGTTCAGATAAAATGCAAATCTTGCAGCACACGAAAAATTTTAGTTTTACTTCTAAGCTATAGTTGTCGTTCCGCGAACTTTCCAACCGACCTTCGTATTATTACACAAATAAACATATACAAGCGAACAGATATATAGAAGAAAACTATGCAAGCGAGCGGAAGACTCTGTGCTGTTAATTCTGTCAATACATGAATTGAGGATCGCTCGTTGTCGATAAAGCGCCTACACAAGTGTTAGTGGTATTTGAAAGTAAGGAGTGAAGACGTAAAATATCGAAGAAGCAAAAGATAGGTTGAAGTATGTTATAAACCTAAATTGATAGACACGCCTTAGTCGTTGAAACACTTACGACAAATGAATGAGATTTCAGGACATAGTTATGCAAAACATGAAAGAAACGTTTTAGATTGTACTTTACGCCATCAAAGAAGATATTAAAAAACGTTAAGGACAGCAAAACGAGCTGCCCAACATTAAGGGAATCTTAAAAACAAAAATGAATATAACGGAAAACTAAGTGTATGCAATTTTTTCGAGGTAAATAACTGAGCTATATACATCGACGTGTATATTTACTTACATCAATGTGTATGTAAATATAAACAAGACTAGAACCGATAGTGGGGTATCTAGAGTTTGGCTTGGGGGGGGGTCCAGAGTCGGGTCGGTTTCATACAAAAAAAAAAAAAAAATACAAGTTAAGACCAATCACCATTACTATCTTTAAAGTGGGTGAAGTCAATCCCATTAAAGTAAAGGTTAATAACATAATAAAAATATCGTCATTGAAACATTGTTAACAAGGTGTGAATTGATTGAATTGATTTTTCTATATTCCATATTTCAAGCGTATACGCTAACGTTTAATAACACATATACGCTAATTCGTGTAATAAATCTGTTTGTATATTTAAAAAGAGT
Organism: Magicicada septendecula; assembly: GCA_034769895.1. Classification (NCBI taxonomy): domain Eukaryota; kingdom Metazoa; phylum Arthropoda; class Insecta; order Hemiptera; family Cicadidae; genus Magicicada; species Magicicada septendecula. The sequence continues at coordinate 16,095,630 of CM068370.1, forward strand.
TACTACTATGTTAGCGTGAAAAAAATAATAACACAGCTTAATAATTAAGAGATTAACAAATGTATCAACTTTTCCAACGCTCTGGGGGGGGGATCCGGTCCCGTTCCTCCCCCACTATACCTGTAAATACGCTCCTGAGAAACGAACATGATTTTCTCTGCGTTAACACATTAACCTTATGAAATTATAAATCAAACGTGCTTCTTGTAACGTACGATTTTTCACAATGTGTTCGTTAATCGCATACTCGATATAGTTACTAAGTTGAAACCGAGTTGGGGCGGAGGTAATCAGAAAACTAGATTAAAGTTGTCGCGAACTTGGAATATCAATAACAAGTTAACTTCGAGTTCAGTGTTCATCGATATCACGTTTACTGCCAGCACAGACCCTGTGTCGTTATAACTGAGTTATATAACCGACTCAGAGCTAACAAAGTTCAAGATATTACTTGGCTGAGTAACTACAATTGTTCCTTCATGTTCTCAATTACGGACAATTAATTGTAGTGAGCTTATATTGTTATATGAATCAGGTAAAAAGTTTGATTCGTATTTTTAAAGTGGAATCGTCATACTTAATTTGTTATCGGTCTTGTATATTAACAATAATAAGAAACTCTCATGGCGGAAGCACTCAGTCAATTAAGTGTATTGTGGAATACATTACTGATAACATTTTAAATTATCAGGGAAAACGTAAGGAAACAGATGTATTTTAACTATGAATACAAATGTAAATTCTACAATAAAAAATATTAAGAAGTATAGAACAAATATAAATAAGTATAAGGTAGTATAAAACAAGTATAAACAAGCACATACAACAATAAATAATCAAGTGTGAACAGTAAGAAATAACTGATCATATAGTTTCTACAGAGTAGGATGAAAATCAGCTAAACACGCAAGTTGATTTTATGGTGTTGTCTGGGAATTAAACAAAGTAGTCCCTTGATTAGGAAGAACTTTTCTCTTTCCTACTTTTGTTTTAAGCTCTGTTGCTTTAAACTAGAGAATCTGTTAGAATATAAGTGATATAAACGCATAGTTTGTCTTTAAGCATTTAGATTTGCCCAAATGTCACTTCACTTCACTTCACTAAGTGCTTATAATATTGTTACAGAACATGCTACACGTGTATCGGCTATTCCAGCGGAGCCCGACTGTAATGTGTGTGTGCGTACATATTGCTGCTACTTTGAGATGAAGGACACTTGTCACGCGTCCGCAACGAGACTTTTCCAGACCATACCGGTCCGCGCGGCGCTGTGTTCAAGGTCGAAATCAATTACGGTCTAGTGTTTTTTTTTTTTTTTTTTTTTTTTTTTTAGTAAACGCCTAGCACGGAATATTCTGGAATCTCAGCGGGGTATAAATACAAGACTTCAGCGACGCTTAGTTCAGTTTGATTTGCGATTTATTCCAGTGCGGTTCGAAGCATCGTGGCGAAGTGTTGCGTGTTTTATAATTGTTCGAGACTCGTTGACATTATTATTGCGTGTAAACAATTTTTATTTGGTTTATTGAAAGAGACTATCTTGTTGATTACAAACTGTTTAATTGTGATAATTAAAGCTGGTGCTTAGTGACTTAATCTTGTATTTTATTCCCCACTGTACCATACGACTATCATTTAGGCCGTCGTAACAATATACAAACATAGTATAACTATAGTAGTTCATAATAGTTTTGATTTTTACGTAAGTCTTATGTGTACGAAAATGTACAATGTTCAGTCCTAGACGAATACATTTTCTGTTTAGAATTTTATCAAGTTGTCGTCTGAAATTAAATATTTAGTAATGGGGTGATGAATATTAATGATGTCACCATCTACCCTCTCAACATGTAATGAGCACACCGCTCTTAAGAGTAATTAACATGTTAATTAATTGTTTTGTTATAGTTAAATATGTCGTTATTTATAATAAGACTCACGTGTCCTTGCTTAATTTTATTTGTTTTATTACAACAAATTTTAATATTTGTGTGTGATTATCAGGCGTACATTTTTAGTTCCCTGTTATACAGTAGTGTAACAGGATGTTTTAAAAGTATGGATACAACAAGAAAAAAATGAGTTATCAAAATAAGTTTATTAACATAACTGGACATCCCTAAACGTGTTTATTAAACAATAAAATTATTAATAACTTAATTTAACCCTATTAATTGCTTAATAATATCTAATAAGGGAAACATAGGGATATTTTATATTTGTTTAAGAAACATTTCAGACCAAAGGTTCGGCAGCAGTGTTGTAATAGAATAAATTTGCAGACTTAATTTAACCCTATTAATTGCTTAATAATATCTAATAAGGGAAACATAGGGATATTTTATATTTGTTTAAGAAACATTTCAGACCAAAGGTTCGGCAGCAGTGTTGTAATAGAATAAATTTGCAGAGGTACACAATGTCACAGGCTTTACGATTATAACAGTCTATAGTTATAAGACTCTCTCTCTCTCTCTCTCTCTCTCTCTCTCTCTCTCTCTCTCTCTCTCTCTCTCTCTCTCTCTCTCTCTCTCTCTCTCTCACTCACTCACTATATAAAACACACACGCACGCACGCACACACACGCACGCACACACACGCACACACGCACACACATAAATTGTCTTTGCAAGTGACTAGTTAAGTTTCTTGCAGGATTCAGGATTCTTGTATAATGAACATGTAATGTTACGATATTACAGAACATGCTACGCGTTTATCGGCTATTCCAGCGGAGCCCGGCTATAATGTGTGTGCGCGTACACATTGCTGCTACTTTGAGATGAAGGACAATTACGTGACACTGGTCACGCGTCCGCAGCCGAGACTGATCCAGATTTCGCCGGTCCGCGCACACTGTGTTCAAGGCGGCAAGTTCGTAGAATTGTGGCAAGTGTTATGTGTTTTATAATTGTGCGAGACTGTATTATTTGACATTATTATTGCGTGTGAACAGTTTTTATTTGATTTGTTGTAAGAGACTACATTGTTGATTACAAACTGTTAATTGTGATAATCAAACCTAGTGATTAGTGACTTCATTGGTGTCTTGTATTTTGTTTTCCACCGTACCATACGACGATCAGCAGACCGTCCTAACAGTATAATATTATTGCTTTTAAGCCAAAAACTGTAAAAAGTTTATAAATAAATTAAGTTTATAAATAACAAATAAGATAAATGAAAACTTAAAATAACTCGTGAATATTTAAAATAAGAGTATTTCAACAATGAACCACATTTCTTAATTGCAGAAAACGTGGACTTATATTTTATCCACATAGTAGACTGAATATGGAAAGAGTCAAATCTACATTAAGCATAGTTTCTACCAATTATTAAGGTTAGAACGATTCACTGAACGCAGTTACTTCTGGCTTTACAGCAATTTGGAACAGAATGTTTCGAGGACGCGGAATAACTTTGCCTTTTTATTCTACAATTCTATTGGTTACGTATATAGTTGCCTATAACAAAATAATTGGGTCTCAGGTTAAGCAGAAGTATTTTTTGTTTGTTTATATGTACACTAGCTGTTACCCGCGGCTTCGCACGCGAAAATTTGACTTTTAATAATAATTTTAATATAATTCTTATTGTCTATGTCTACATGGCGTTCTGTCAGCTCGTATAACAATTCTGTACTCATTAGTCAAATTTTCTCCAAAGCTGTTTTCAACACTTGTACTTAATTATTATGTTGGTGCAACAGCCTTTGGAGATTTAAAAGTACCCGTTTATAAAGCCTTTTTTGAGATATTTATAAAGTACCTGTTAAATCAAAAAACGCTAAATTCTTCATGTTAAGTGTTACTGTGTTAGAATCATTGTACAACATATTAGACGTTATGTTTTCCTCAACCATGGATTTTATTTATTTCAGCAGTAAACTAAAAACCGTTGTCACCTAACCTCACAAATGAAAACAACACGTATTTGCATTAAGTAATAGGTCAATTTACAATTAGTACACTTCTTCTTTTCCATATCGTAATATATCAGTATAAGCGAATATTATATAAAACATCGAAAATGTACTGCAGGAATGGATAAATGTACAGTTCCGATGCCGCTAAATAGCTTTAGTTTATTTACTTGTTACTATAGAAATTAATTCTGGTTTCCATGGTGTTGTTGACATCTTTAGTAGTAGTATGTAATATATTTCATTACTTATTCACGCATCATCAGAAATACGTATAAACATACATTTTATGATCGTTTAAGACAATTACAAAATACACAGACGATTTTGTATACAAAATTACAAAATATATCGATATAATCGCATACTAAAAACATTGAGAACTGCAGGAACTGATAAAGGTACAGTTCCGATCCCGGTAAATATTACTTGTTTATTTACTTGTTACTATGGTAATTAATTCTGGTATCCATGATGTTGTTAACATCTTTATACGCGTCAACGAAAAGGCATAATTAAAAGGGCCTAAATCGTGGTAACGGGGCAAAATATCAGATTCCAAGTTAGAGAGTGTTTTTCGTCTTGTGTCAAAGGTTACCTGTGCGAAATTTGGTGGCAATCGGTGTAACGGTGAGGATTTGTATTACAGTACACATAAATCCTCAGACTTTGACTTTTATATATACAGATAAGGTAAAAATGTTTGCTAAGAAGTAACAAAGGAATACTTTATATTTTCCGTTTCGGGAGTACTCAGAAAGCGAAAGTACACACAAATTCACACTCCTACTAGAGACACGTGGTGTCTTATATTATTTTTATATTATAAAGAGATTTCTGTGTTCTGGTTGTGCATTATGATTCCTTGTACAAATCTCTACATAAGGGGTGTCGTATAAACACACATAAAATATCTATTAACTTTCTCATCGTTTTACTACTGTGAATACAATGAAACGCAGAGCGTTAAACTTTATAGAGGTTATTGTATTCATATTGGAGATGTGATCAATGTTTTACACAATTAAATAGGTTAATTATTGTCTGAATGCAATTTCCTTTCTAAACCGTAGGGATATTGTTGGTGGGATGGCTGCTTTCTAGGTCCTTGTAATTACTGATGAAGACATTAACACCGTGAGCTTTCCAATTATTTAGACAACGCAGTGCTTATACACAGCCTACTTCTGTGTATTGTTACGACGGTACGACGGTCTCACGGATCGTCGTATTGTACAGTGGAAACAAAATACAGACAACAATGAAGTCACTAATTGGCAGCTTTAATTAGTCACAACTTGTTATCAACAAGGTACCCTCACACAATAATTCTGGTTAAATTTGTTCACACGGAATAATAATGTCAAATTCTAGAGTTCCCCACTACGCGCACGCTGTGTTCAAGGCCGCAAACAATTACGCTCTAGTGTTTTCTAGTACACTCGTATTATGGAATCTCAGCGTAGTATAAATACAAGACTTCAGCGAAGCTTAGTTTAGTTTTAGTGGCGATTTATTCCAGTGCGGTCGTAGTATTGTGGCGAAGTGTTATGTGTCTTATAATTGTGCGAAACTCGTTGTAATATTTACTCGTTAACATTATTATTGCGTGTGAACAATTTTTATTTTATTTGTTGTATAGACTATCTTGTTGATTACAAACTGCTTAATTGTTATAATTAAAGCTGGCGATTAGCGATTTACTTGGTGTCTTGTATTTTGTTTTCCACTGTACCATACGACGATCAGTAGGCCGTCGTGATAGTATAATCAAATTATAATTATTTCTGTATGTCCTTATTTTTTATCGTTAATATAAAAAGACTCTACTTGCATAAGTCATTATAATTTGACTATACAAACATAGGATCATACAATATACTATATATGATTATCTATATCAGCAAAGTACAGTAGTAATGTGATGTTGCAAAACCTGTAATCAGTGTGAAGTTATGGCAGTTTGTATGAAATGACAAACAAAAAGAGATCAAGTACAGTCTTTGAGAAAGAATTTCAAAAAGAGCTTATATGAAATTACATTTTACTCATATTTTACAGTGACAAAATATGTCTGCATCTCGTTTTCGTGAACAAACATTTCCTGCCAGGGGGGATATTTACCAGGGAAAGTAATAGAAGGAGAATCAGTTTACCACAGCTGGTAGTAGTGCCACGTGCTCGAAATGGGAGACTTCGCGTAAATTATGGCTTGCATTGATTCCGCGGTATTAAAGAAACCTTTTTCATCCCAGCTGATACAGGCGCACTGCCGTAGCAAGTGGCAACGAGTTACCAACAGTAGTAGTCGAGCGTTTGTATTTTCATAGAAACGTCTTCCGAAATATTGAATGTTCCTTTGTTACAATGATACGTAGAAACATTCTGGATTCTACAAACAAAATTAGGATTTTCCACTTTGTAAAAAATGTATTACAGGCAATTTTATTTATCGCTTCACTACAAATCGGATTTGAACATTTTTATTTATTGTTTTATGAATTTCCCATGAATGTTTAGGTCTTACGTTTTCTTCTTCTAGAGGGTGGAGTCCATTCCCACACCTTCCTTGACCATCTCTCATCCGACATTCTTGTAGACTTGTTAGTCTACAGCACCTCCGCCAGTAATCCATATCCATAGTTCTTATTTTGGATTTATTTCTTTTATTAATTTCCCACAGTTCTGCTCCATATAGGTCTATATTTTCGACTATAGTTTTATATATTCTGATTTTATCGAAGATGCAATGAATGCAAGAGGACTAACAGAACAGGTCTCTTTAGACCGGCGCTAGTAGAAGGTAGGGTGCGAGAGGCGGCGACAGCCGTAATTAAATCGCCTAAAAAAATGGATTTTCCCACTTTGTATTTTTAATCAATAAGCAGAATTTGGTCAAACTGATTAAACAGGATTCCGTAAACTACGTGACAAAAAACTGGCAGCTAAATTACGTTAATAACATACTCAGAAAAAATTATTACTAAGGATGATCTTTATAATTAGATCTAATAAACTATGGCAGTTAACATATCCGTAACACCTAATCGAGTAGCTGCCGAGCCCCATACTCTTAATGGGAAAAAAGTAACGTTCACATTTGTTTATTTTAAAGAGTAATGCTCATTTTAATGTTTACAGTCCTACTTGAGCGTGTGGGAATACGAACATTTAATTAAGAAAGTTGTGTTAGTGGTTATAATCACAAACACAATTATCACTGTTGCACACCACTATAGAAAAATTATTCCTATTAGCGCTTTCAAGCTTCACAGTTTATTTTCCAATCTGACGATGAGTTGTGAAGCTTGAAAGCGCTAATCGGAATAATTTTTCTATAGTGGTGTGAAACAGTGATAATTCTGTTTGCAATTACGAACAGTCTGTCTAGATTGGAAGAATTGTTAATCACGACTACATTGGTGTTTGTAAATATCGGTGACGCCTTATACTTCAGCAGTCGCAGTGGTACATTGGTAGCTATAGATCTTGCCGTATGTATCTCGACTCTTCGTCCGAGCTTGTCGTGGAAGTTATTCTTAATTCCTTTGTGGCCACTTTCCTTTGATTCTCACGACTAGCGCCTCGAAGACGGTGGGTGCGTGTGCCTAGGAGGTGGTACAAGGACCGTGGCAACTGGAAAGTCTGTGCCGAGGATTTAAGACCTGTTGATGGTGATAGCAACGCGGAGCAGGACAGCTGTCGTTTCACGGCCGTCATTACGTAGAGCGGCTCAGAGTCACATCTCGCGGACCGGAAATTACCTGAGGAGGACACCAATTTTGTGGCAGAATGCGATGATTAAGCTAAAAATCACAGCAAAGCTTTCAGATTTAATCGAGTGCAGACTTTAGACAACCTGATCGCTTACAAGCGCCTTACAGCCGCAGGTGGGGGAAGGATTCTGTCGGCTAAACGTCTACCTGGGGAACATTGTGTCCGGTATCACCCGATCGACCCCAAGCAGAGGCGATCTGGAGGCGAGGGGCGGGAAATCAGTAATTCATCGTTACTATATAAGACTAATCGCCTTTGAACTTCTTCGTGGGCGGCAGAGTGTTGTGCAACAATGATGAAATTATGGAAATCTAAGCTGAGCATTATGCCACAGTCTGTAGTAGAGAATGTTTCCTCGGGCGAAATACAAAGCAGAGCAAGACGCTTAGTCGTCGGAAACGCTGAAAGTATGGCGTACCATCGTCTATTTACGTGAGGGATGCTGGCAATATTAGATAACATCCCTTGCAGCATCCCTAAAACATCTGTCGGAGACAACGAAATCGATCCTATAAGGTACGGAAGGCGGTAACACACGAGCGGTTACACAAGATAAACGACATTATTTGTATTCAGTATGTTTTCCATATATTAATTATTGTGCCTTTGTGTGGTATATGTTTTATCAGTGTTATGTTGGTTATGACTGGGAATTCGTCTCCTGTATTCCTTTATGTGATTAAATGTATACGAAACAAACGCACAATAATCAGTATCTGGGAAAATGTATAAATATATAAACAGAAAACCCAAGACAAACTAATACCTGAACAAATACAGATCAACGCAAAACCCGACACAACAATTTTCAAAATACTTAACATTGAAAACACTTGAAAAACGACCAAACCAAAAAATGATTAAAAGAAAGACATATACAACACCGTAATTCATATTTAAAGCCAGATATATATAAATCAAATTTAGCCACACACTCAATAAAAAACAAACCCACATTTCCAAATTTAAATAATAACAGTTTATTAAAACACATTTACAAAGGACCAAAATGACCTTAAGGGAACATTTAGAAATATTTAAACATAATAGAAATAATAAATTAATACCAGAACACATTCAGATTAATACGAAAAATTGTAATAATTTCAAAATTACTAACTTAATAAAATGGTAAATATTTGTATCTTATATTTTTTACAGTTAATTATATAAAATATTTATATACACATATAAAACATTAAATTTAGTCTTCATATAAACAGCTGTTTTCAACAATTGATTTAAAATTTAAATTTATTAATTATATCTGATGATGATAGCTGAATACTATTGAAACACTGTAATTTACAAAATAAAATATATTCTTGTAAAAAGTTTTATTATTAATAATATGCATACATAACATATACATACCGCACACACACAAAATAATAACAATTCAAACTACCAAAAGCCAAGAGGAAACCATAGCAACAACCAACAACCTGAGCAAAATATTCAACAAAATCAAAAACTAAGCTGGCTGAGGATGGAAACAATATTTAATTCCCGAGGCATGTTCCAAGTAAGGAAACAAAATATCTTGATTGTAAAATAGTAATAAATATTAAATATTATATATTCATATAAGTTATTGATTTTAATGTTGCAAAAATAATATCATTTATTTTAAACTACGGTTACATTCATTGTTTTTCATTTGTTTATGAATACGCTTATTGAATAACTACAATTAAAATAGTGATTGAGAATAACTTGTAGCAACAATAATATCAAAGACTGTAGGAAGTGGTATTGTTTGAACGTATCCTCTAATAAATTCAATGAAAAAGTAATAATGAAAAAAGGTACATTCAACAATGGTGAAAAGAAAACTCAAGAAAAGAAAACGGCAGCATAATTCATTGAGAAACTGGTATTAGAAACAGATGGTGCGCTTTCTCTTATTTAATAAAACCGTCTTGTTCGCTACTTTATTTGATGTATTGGAAAACGTTACGTACAGTTCAGTATAGTAACTGCGTATAGACTCTCGCACATATTATTTAAACAGTTTAATTTTATTACAGTTTAATTTTATTGGCTGATGGTACTACTGAGCTCATTTAACTTGAAATATTACGAGTGATTTGCCTTCTCCAATATCGACATGTTCTTTCTGTACTCTCGGTTGACTGTTTTAAACGATTTAGTTGCAGGTTTGGTAAACTTGAGTTCCTTTAATTTGTTCGTAAGTTTTACTGTTTCTGAGAATAAATCAGATTCTTAAGAATAAATCAGAACTTTTTTCTTCTTGTTCTTTCTTGTCAAGTTATCGATTACATCACTGATAATTATTTTTCTGTGCAAACACTCTTGCCTTAAACATGGCTTGGGAGCTATCGAATCCCAATGTTTGTTCGTATCCTTCAGCTTACAATAAACTACCCACCTAAAGCATTCTATTTTGTTTTTTTAAACATTTTTAACGAACTTATAAAATCTATCATTGACTAAAAAATTAATACAGGGATATCAGAAATGGGGACTAAAGGTGAATATGAACAAAAACAAAATACATGAAGGTGACCTTCATCAAGACTTGATATTGGGGGAAGACATGGGGAAGATTTCGTATGCAGAGGTATACAAGTATTTAGGCATGGCGGCCAGTGGGAAGCAAGACAAAGAAATACAATCCAGAATTAATTTGGGAAAGATTTCCCAAAGATATCCCAAATATATATATCTATATTAAATAGAATCCTGTGGGATAAGAAAATTACAGCGGAAACTAAAACCAAAATATTTAAAACCATTGTTACAAGTATAATGACTTACGGCTCAGAAGTTTGTACTACTAATCAACACACAAGAACAAAATTAATGAGAGCAGAGATGGGCTTTTGAATGCGTTCGGCAAGAGTATTAAGAAGTGAGAAAATTAGGAATGAAGTCATTAAGGACAGAATGAATGTGAATAATTCAATTGTTGATTTTATCCAAACAAAAAAATTACAGTGATATGGCCACACGAAAAGAATGCCACAGGAAAGATCGCCAAGGCGAGTAATGGAATGGGCCCTACCAGGAAGAAGGAAAAGAGGAAGACCACCTATCACCTGGATAGAAGAAATTCAGACTATATTTATAAACTCTCGCATGTAAATGAGCAACAATTGTTAGGTATAAAGGAAGAGAAGGGACCATACTAGTCTTAAGGATATCTTAGTCACTGTTGAAACCGAGTAAATATTTTAACAGCTGACGAGACACGTGACAAAAGACAGTTAGAATTTTTAATCGTAAATAAAGTGCTGCTACTCGTGCAGTTATAATTAACACAATCTAAGTGCTTTGAAGGTGACGCCGAAGTTCAGTGCAACAATTTGTATCTCAGACTGAACGTAATTTGTTAATGTCAGTTGAAGACACGATTAATACGAGCATTGCATATTTAATTTAGACAGAAAGGGATTCATTCAGATGCGCTGACCAACAGTTGAGAAGTTAAATTTTAATTGAAAATAAGTGCCTTCTAACTTACTTAGTAACATTTGATTACGTAAACTTATTTTAAAATTGACAGCGTCTGCGTTGTAAATTGACTGTAATTACCAATCCGTGTTGTGTATTTTCTTTATAACTTAATAATAAGACGTACATTTAAAACCGTCTACGTATTAATTTAGAAGACAAAGAATGTTTTAGTGGATGGTTAGTGAGGATCGGTCAATAATACAAATTTTAGTTATTTTGCGTCGACGTTTCGACAATATTTATTGTCATCTTCAGGACCTGTGTATGAAATACAATAGAAATATCAAACATAACGAAACAATTAAATATTTGGGTGAACGAAACCCAAATGTTTAATTGTTTCGTTATGTTTGATATTTCTATTGTATTTCATACACAGGTACACAGGTCCTGAAGATGACAATAAATATTGTCGAAACGTCGACGCAAAATAACTAAAATTTGTATTATTGACCGATCCTCACTAACCATCCACTAAAACATTCATTGATTGACGGTCACTAAAAATTTAAGGATTTAGAAGACAAAAATATATTTTATTAAGCATATATTTTTTTCCTTTTATTAAACATCAGGTTTCAGAAATTTATATGTCTTCATTATCTTCACAACACGGCATAGTCAAGACGCTGGCTGTTCCGCCTTCAAAAATCCTCCAGCCATCTACCTGTGTCCTATGGGTTTGTATTTCCAGACTTGTTAGGTCAGTCTGGAATTTGACATACTTTCTAAGTATTTTTAATCTTTTAATTTTTAACTCAAGTTAAAAACTTGAAACTCATTTCTTTTGGCGTCGTTCCTTATACGGTCCAGTTTAGAACACCTTTTAACTCTTCTTAAGAACGCCTTTTACTGTCTCGTTTCTTGGTTGTTGTCCGCAATTCACACCCATAGGACAGTACAGGGACCGCCTTAACTTTGTAAAACTTCAATTTTGTATCTCGACGTACAGTACCTTGTCACTAAAAATACGGTTGATTGTTCTACAGATCGTATGGAACTTACCTAACTCAACATAACTAACATAATTCCTATCATAGCCAGTATCATTTCCCAAATAATTAAAGTGGCTCACCTGTTATAGAATTCCATCACTAATCATTATTTTTGTTCTTATTAGCTCCTTGCCTCAAAATGCCATTAGATTAGACTTTTATAATGGAGAGTTTACACAAAATGTAAAGATTTACATGATTTTACATGTAGTGTAGCGGTAAGTTTACATGTAATCTCTGAAAATCTAAAAAATTAAGAAATGTCACGACAAAACAGAGTAGTGGAAACCAGGAAGAGACTGATATGCCGTGACCGAGCTTGGCTTACCAATGGGTGAGGGTGAGAGATATACAGATAATACACAACACAGCAAGTGTAGTTAAAGAACATGTATATTGAGACAAATAGTACATAAAGTTGACTTACACAGTTCCATGGTAGCGAACACAACACTTACTATCTAGACTTAACCGAATAAGATAATACAGTCACAGAGATAGTGACATCTACGTCCGAAATCTAAGAGTGAATTCTTACCCCTTCTTCGAAGGTAAGTAGTTTTATTGAATGTACCACCAACTCAGGTATCCCGCCCCTTTAGATCACATCACTACTTTCTCATACTTTTAGTGGCTCAACTTACGATCGTCACATCTGAGATTATCCAATCATACATGAACTTGTTGTCATTCATAACGTCTGGAGGATCATCAGATGTTCACGTGATGGAAATTTGAAAAGCTTGTTTTGGAACAATCGTGGTTACAGAACATCCTTACTTACAGGATGAGCTTGGTTTTATATAGGAAATAATGAAACTACTAAAAGACAAGAATAAACAAATATTTTCCTTAGGGGTTTACCGGGTTAATCTGGTTTATTCTGGTGTGGCATTACAAGACAATAAATAAGGGAAAGATAGAGAGAGAGAGAGAGAGAGAGAGAGAGAGAGAGAGAGAGCTATTAGACAATGGAGGTAGTGTGAAGATTGAGAGCCGAGTAAGTTGTTTTACGCGACTACTCGCATGTGGAGGTACTTCCACTACTACGTGTCATATAGAGCTGTCAGTATCACTGTCACACACATACACACCTTGTTCAATGATCACACATGTTTATTTAAATTAATTTGCCTTGGTATAATCTGGAGAATTTCTTCGTGTGTATAGGAGGAAATTAATAAATTGAGTTTCGAGTTGATTGCCATTTTGCATATTAACAGATTATATTAGCGTTGTAATAGAGTTAACAGGTTATTAAAGCATACATTTCTTATTATCAAAATGTTATATGTTAAAAGTGTTCGAATACAAACTAAAAGTATAATGCTGGAAATATAGTTTATACAAAATAAAAAGGAATTAAACCATTACTACAATAAAATTTTACGTAGGATATACGACGAAACAAATCCACGATAGATTTATTCAAAGTCACAATCCCTTATTAAGTCCGCATATGTATGGATTTAACTTAACCCCACTAGACTAAATAACAAATATTTATTTCCAAAAGATATTGTAAACACGATACCAATAATAATCTACTGAAGTGCACATTGGAATCTGTCTTAGGATTTTAAATATTATGAAATATTAATTTTAATAAATGTAAACGGAAACACTAAGAATTTAACTATAATCGTAAAAATAGCCTATAATGGACTTATGGAACTTAAAAACAACGTACTTATAAATTTATATAGTTTTATATAAGTTTACAGTGCAATAAAAGTTTTAAAGGAAAAATACTTGCATGTGCTCGCGTGCTTGCACAGCTGTTTATGTGTATTACGTGAATTAGTGAATTGTCGATTCTATACCGTATGTAACTGTAGTGATGGCGTGAGAAATAAAGTGAATTACACATGTTCGTGTGCTAACTGAACAGTCTGTCAGACGTCAGGTGTTTCACTGCACATAAGTCAATAATAATTTTAGATCCATGCTTTTTGGTATCCAGGCCACTTATAGTATATAATTAGTAAAATAGTTTTACCTTTTTTCTTGTCCGTCTGGTAGACTTTTCTCTATATTTAATTCTACGCGTTTCGGGACATATGCCTCATCATCAGGAATATCCCCTTGGTGAAGTTCGTCGATCAATAAAATATTAAAAACACTTTATATACAATTTTACACACATAACAATAAATATAATATAAACATAAAAAATATACATAAAATCCCCAAACTTGAGACACACGCGATATCGCTGGTGCGCACCACGACATGCTATAGTCGACTCCATATAGTCAATAATAATGTGTCACCATATGTTTGCCATGTTGTAGGCAGTCTAGCAGTACACCGGCTGATAGTACCTGGCTGGTGTAACCACATAACATGCTGGTGTAACATATATACACGGACGTACACCGTTTTACAAAAGCCTGGCTGTTAGGCCGCGGTCGGTTGCTATAACAGCCACATTGTCGGCAACGTTTCGAAGCCCAATCTCGGAGATATTCTTCAGGCCGCAAGAAGCGACAGAGTGTTGTGAAAACAGTTACGGCGGGCAACTACGTCAGAACGTTATCGGGTAAGAGCACCAGTTGGTTTTCGCGGCCTGAACATCCCCGAGGATGAGATCCTAAACGCTGCCGAGATGTCGCTGTTGTCTAGCAACCGACCGCGGCCTAACAGCCCGGTTTTCGATCACTTTGATAATACTGACCAGTGGCGAAGCTAGTAGTTAATGGATGGGTAGGCAAAAATCTTACCTTCAATTTTTTTTAAGGAATCACTAAAAGGACGGTAGTTCAAATCGGACGCTGAGGTAGAGTTTGCTGTTAACGAATGGTTCCGCAAACAGCCGTAAGAATTTTACTAGGAGGGAATCTACAGATTAGTGCAACAGTGGGACTCATATCTTAATGTTAATGGAGACTTCTTTTAAAACTGTTGAATAAAAAATGCTTTACAGCCCTAAACGTGTTTTTATTGAACAATCCTTGTATAAGTCATACACA
This sequence comes from Magicicada septendecula, assembly GCA_034769895.1. NCBI lineage: Eukaryota > Metazoa > Arthropoda > Insecta > Hemiptera > Cicadidae > Magicicada > Magicicada septendecula. The sequence goes on from CM068370.1 coordinate 16,110,780, forward strand.
ATAATACAACTGATTGAACTTCAAAGTTTTAAGCTTGATTAGTTTCTATATATATATGTTTAATGTTACAAATAATTCAAATAACAATCTTGATCATCTGTTAGTTCAGTGGTATAACAGGAACACTTTTAATAACCGCATAAAATAAACACACTTATAAACAATACAGCGCGCTTTAACTTAACTTTTTGCATCACAGAAGTGAGACATGCCTCAACGCTCTGTGTGTACAGCGCGGGACAATCCCCTTCCCCCGCACTTCCATTACCAGCCAGCACATTGCTTACTATACATACGATGTACACAAAAAACGCTGAGGCAAGTTCACGTTACCTCATTCGCTTTAAATGAGCTATGCCGAATCTCACCTGTCACCATCCAGCGGTCGCTCAGTAAAGCACCTTTCGGCTTAATAAATTCGACAGTCACAGTAACAATGTATAATCTTTACGTTACGTAGTTCATACGTATTTATAATTTCTATTCTACAGAATTCTTTAGGGTAGGCATTGCCTCAATTGCCTCCATGTAACTTCGCCACTGATGCTGACACCGGACGTGTGAGCTTACGACAACAATCATATACTGTACTTCTGTCAGTAGCTTACGCAAACTGCATTTTTATTTGAGTAAACAATCATATTAAAATATAAAATCTAATACTTACTGTAAATATTGTTTACTCTACTAACAAAGTTATAGATTTATTTTAACTGCTGGATCAGTATTATATTACCTCCGTTAGTTAATATTAATATCATAATTTTTTTGTCGAATTTTCTTGCAATGGCTAGGTTACAATTCTGTTCAGTTCAAGGATCTTGTTATGCAGTCCGCCTGCAGGGGCGTATTTACGGGGGGGGGGGCGAACGCGACCGAACCCCCCCCAGATGATTCCAAAAAGTTGACGAATTTTGTTAATCTCCTGATTTTTAGGATGTTTTATTTATGTCCTTCAGCTGTGTACGGTAATATACTAGCAGTTATTTTTACTTCCATATTCCTTAAGGAAATGGAAGGTGATGGCAAAAAAAATCGTGTTCGAGATTATTGCAGATTCTGATTGTACTCAAAACAACATGAAAAAAAGTCGTTTTTCGAAAAGTGTCTGTGTGTGTGTCTGTGTGTCTGTCTGTCTATCTGTCTATCTGTAGATTTTTTTCTATGGCAAACGATAACTGCCGCAAATTCAAACAGAATCAAATAATTTTTTGCATACAGCCCTGATTTGTAGAGTACTCAAGACCTATTGTTTTTGGTGAAGATCGGTTAAGGGGAAGGGGTAGTTTACCTGCAACATTTTTTATCAAGGGTAATTTTTTATGGCAAACGATAACAGCCGCAAATTCAAACAGAATCAAATAATTTTTTGCATACGTCCCTGAATTGTAGAGATCTCAAGGACTTTTGATTTTGGTGAACATCGGTTAAGGGGAAGGGGTAGTTTACCAGCAACCTTTTACGTTTTAACAACAGTAAAGTACTTAAAAAATTCATTTAAACTTTTTCACACAATGGTAATTGTTAAAAATAAAATAATTTTGTTGCCACGCAATAAAATTATAATTTTTTCATTTTAATGTAAATCATGTATGAGAGAAAATATATAGTTCGTGGCAGGCAAGCATATCTCAGTTATGTAATGTTTACGTTTCCATTTTATTATTATGACTACCGCAATAAAAAGGCAGGGAAGACACACACACACACACACACACACACACACACACACACACACACACACACACACACACACACACACACACACACACACACACACAAAATTCGCGTTATTTCTGGCCTCATTCATGTTTATTTTCTTTAGAATATGGAAGTCGTGTATGGTTCTCCATACCGATATTTTAAACACACAAACAGGCTTATTATACAGCATTAGCGAATACGTTTGAAATATGAAATATAGGAAAAGCACAATTCAGTCAACAAATATCTTTTAACAGTGTTTAAATACGCGTATTTTTATTGTGTTACTGTAGATTAATGGGAATGATTTCAGAATTTTATCACGCGATTTTCAGTCACTTTAAAAATAGTAATGTTGATTAGTCTTCTCTTTTTTTTTGGTATGAAGCCGACCCGACCCCGGAACCCCCCAAACCAAATTCTAGATACGCCACCGTGCTTTTGTAACACAAACTTTTCTCGTTCCTTAGTTAATGTGTCGAAGCCATTCGTTAGACCATAAGAATTCGTATGGGTGAACCACATTTTGAAATAAAAGTACAAAGTATAAAGACTATTGTACGCACAAAATTGGGAAGAATAATTTGTATGAAAGTTATTAATTCCAGACGTTTGCCACATTTCAGTTTAGTCCCAGTACTGTGGTTAACTGACGAACATCGTGTCAGTTTACACTGAAGATGGCCTCCAGAGATGAGGCCAGAACCATAAAAATATATCCGACCGTTATTTTCTTAATAGGTTATGTAGTCAGGAAAAATAAAAAAGGTCACAATATTAACTTTGACGTTACCCAGTATTCTACTTATTAAATATTCGTTTAAAACATTAGCATTTTATATTAATGAATTAGTTTTACAAGAATGAACGTGGGCTGAAAATTCCCTTTTGTTAAATCTTACTTCACTTTGAAAGATAAATCTAATAAACACCTCAGAGATTATCAGGTCGGTAAATGTATTCAATACTTTTACTTCTGAATTTGAAAACAGTTCAGCGACTTTCGATGTTTTATGTAACTGAATTAGAAAGCGAAGTGTTTTGTGACTCTTTTTTCTTCTCACGAGGAGTTGACGATCAAAGTTTCTAAGATTCATCACCATCATCTACACGCCATGCCTTGTCGAGTTAGCCACTTCTCTCATTCCATCATTGTCCTCTTTAAATCGAAGTACGATAGGAAGTTCATCTTCTTTCCCATGTCTTTGAAGAACGCTGCTCTTGGTCGACATCTTGGTTTTTCACCAACACCTTTCCACTTTTACTTCAAAAATGTTACTTAAGAATTGATTGTGTTGTAATACGTGCCCGATAAATTTTGCTTTTCTTCTTTCAATCATTTTTAAAAGTGATCTATCTTTGTTTACTTCTGCGAAGGCTTGCTCATTACTTTTTTATCCATCCAACTTGTTCTCGGCGTCTTTCTTCTCCGGAGCCACATTTCCATTGCTTCCAGCTTTCTCTTTTCTATTTTGCGGAAAGTACACGCCTTCAACTCATAAGTTAAGACACTCCACACAAGTGCGAACTTTTACCTTAACTCGAGGTGTATGGGATCCATACTTAAGTGATTATTTGTAAGTAAATTCCTTTTGTTCTGAAACGCTTGCTTTGATAGAGCTATTTTTCTAAGATTATGGCTGATAAAATATTGTTACTATATTACAGAACAATCAACGTGTTTATCGTATGTTCCAGAGGAATCCGGCTGTAATGTTCTGTGCGTACGTGATTTCAACATGCGCTCGCGAGACTTTTCTAGACGTCGTCGCCAGCCATGCTCACTGTGTCAAGGCCGTAATCAATTGCGTCCTAGTGTAGAGCTGATGCGTAGTGTACGGATGTTTCTGAATTTTCGACGGGGTATAAATACAAGTAGGTACTCAGCGAAGTTCAGTTTCAGTTTGAGTTGTGATTAATTGGAATGCGATTCGTAGTATTATAGTCCAGTGATTGTCGGGCGATTACACAGTGCGCTCGAGCGGCTACTTACACAGTGCGGTTCGAGGTATTGTGGCGAAGTGTTATGTGTGTCGTAGTGTATTACATTTGTGTTTTATATTAGTTGACATTTTATTGCATGTGAACAATTTTTATTTGATTTGTTGTAAGAGACTACGGTATATTGTTGATTACAAACTGTTTAATTGTGATAATTAAAGCTGGTGATTAGTGACTTCATTGGTGTCTGTATCTTGTTTCCCACTGTACCATACGACGATCCGTGACACCGTCGTAACGATATAACAGAAGATAGAAGGTAGTAATATATTAAAGACAAAATGGCATGTGTATTAAACTTTTCAAGATTAGGTTTTGTAATTTAAAATTTGAAAACATTTTTGTGAACTTATTATATGGCGTTAAAATTCACATAAAAACATTTGCAGAAATTTACTATATTAAGTCACAATAACAACACACACATAATACGATATAACGTCGGTACTAATTTCATATAAACGTAGTACATCAGTACTAATTTCAAAGCTATCCTTGTATGCGGTAAGGGTAGGTTAATGGATGCTCTCGAGGAATTTGAGATTTATAAAGCATTTAAAGATAAGAATATCAACAGTGACAGTATATTAAATGAACAATTAAAGTTTCAATGTAACTCACTATATGATATAGCACTAAATATAATCGCGCACGACGGCGATGACTGGTGATAAAGATTGACTTAGTTAAATTAGTGGCTCGTCAACTACACGCGCGGTCGGACCGGTCCAGCGGAGTCGAAGTTATATCGTATTATGCGTGTGTTGTTATTGTGACTTAATATAGTAAATTTGTGCAAATGTTTTTATGTGAATTTTAACGCTTGACGAAGGATACTGATGATGTGACACATGTCACGAAACGCGTCTATATGAATAACGCAAAAACGAAGTCACTGACGGATACAAGGTAATTAAGTTATTTGAAAATAGTGACTTGGATACTATACAAAGCAAAATAAAAAATTATTATATGGCGCCATCTTGTTATAACACTGTGCTTTAAATGGCGTTTCACTAGGTTGTACTTTCACTTAGATTCTCTGCGCCATCTTGTGTACAAGCACGAATACTGACAGGACCTGCTTGTAAGTAAGTAATTAAATCTCTCACTTGTGATCGAGATATTATTACTATAAATCCTGGTTTAGTTCAGAGTATTCATAGCAACAGTCATCACAGACAGAAATGGAACCACCTGATGGAAACCTAACATCAACGGTCGGAAGCAACAGTCATCACAGACAGAAATGGAACCACCTGATGGAAACCTAACATCAACGGTCGGATTTCAAACGTTTAAGTATTGCGACGTACACACGAGTTTAAAATGTTGTACTAATTGTGTAAACACTTGATCGAAGCTACTCGCCCCCCATGCGATTCCTTACGATTTCAACCATCATCTATTTCCTCTAATACTACAAACACCGCAAACTTATTATGCCGCATTGTTTACAACAATCGTCAACATATTCCCGAATGATACTGTGGCATATGTTCAAATGATATTGGAATGATATTTAATGGTCACTGAGTCTATGTGCTCTTATTTTGTTAAATTTTACTTAAGTTTTTCAATACCATCAAATAAAGTAACGAGAAAGACAGCTTTATTAAGCAATAGAAAGCAAAACTATTACCGGTAACAGTATGAGGGATTGTAATACCGGTTTCAAAATGAGGGATTATTACAATATGAAAATGAGGGTTTCATCTTCGCACATTGTTGCTGAAACCAGTTTTATCTTTAACAGTACTGTGGAAACCATGTTCGCTCTCCGTATTATCGTTGAAATTTCAGTCCACTTTTCGTAAGACTTCAGTTTTTATTTAATTTTTACTTTTTGCGTTATATTCAAAAAAGGTTTTTGAAACTTAAGCCTGTACATATTCTACCAAACTTATCTATTTTATTATTTATCTTTGAATCGTGTTACCTATTTTAATCCGTTATCAATCCTAAGTCTTTAAAGATTGCAATTTTGGTTTGACCTTCTTCAGTGACGTTGTATACATGGTAAAAAAAAACACTAATGTTCACTCCATGTTGCAATAACTTACTCCACATAATTTTATACAAAATTTCATATTTCACAGACAAAAAATAAGACAAAAGCATGGTAAGCAAGTGTGACTGCGATAGGGCACGCCTGCCTTTACGTGTGTGTAAACATTTACGTAGTCATAAATAATGATTTTATCTCAACTGACTGTAGTATTAAACTACCCACACGCCGGTGTCCTACAGGTTTGTATTTCCAGACTTGTTTGCACAGTCTTGAATCCGACATTCTTTCTAAGTGTTATTTCCACTGTTGTTTGTAATCTTTTAATTTTTCATCCAACTTAAAAATTTGTAACTCTTCTTTCATGGTTCGTTCTTTACACTGTCAAGATTAGAACACCTTTTAACTCCTCTTAAGAACGCAATTGCCGAGGCCTGTGTTTTACTGTCTTGTTTCTTGGTTGTTGTCTATAGTTTACACCCATAGGACAACACAGAGGCTGCCAAAACTTTATAGAACTTTAATTTCCTATCTCGACGTACCTTGTTCCTGAAATTACTGTTGACTGTCCCACAGATCGTCTGGAACTTACCTAACTTAACATCAATTATTAATTCCTATCATAGCCAATATCATTTCCCAAATAATTAAAATGGCTTATCTATTCTAAAAATCGATCATTATCATTACTTTTCTTTTTATTGGTTCCTTGCCTCAAAATGCCATTACATTTGTTTTTATAGTGGCAATTTTCATATTGTGTAGTTTTGCTAATCTGATGAAGCTTAAAAACAGATTTTGTAAAGCAGATTCTGTATTTTGAAGTACAAGCAAGTCGTCAGTAAACATTAACACTTTCAAATACCTGTCTCGTGATAAGTTAATACCAGGGCTTACTAGATGTTTCCATTTCCTTACCAGATCATCAATATAAATGTTAAAAGGAGTTGGTGATATACTGTACCCATGTCTAACATCTTGACTGACTGATATTTGTTGAGATATCCTACAATATTTTGAACAACTATTCTTGTTCCGTTATATAGGCTTTCAGTGGTTTCTATAAGTTGTTTTGGCCATCCCCATTCTTCTAATATTTGCCCCAACAAATTTCTGTCTACTCTATCAAAGTACATACATTATGGGCAAAATATTACGTATGTTTTGAATACATAATTAGGGTTAACAAATGCAATCGTTAAATAAAAGTATTTAAAATATTAGTGCTACAATGGTATCATGATGATCATAGGAACACATCATCATTTGTATTATTAGTACACTAATGCGCAATATTTATTCTAATAATAAATTATTGCACGATACCTTCTACTGTGCACACATAACAGTATCAAAGACAAGACCCTTTTGTTGTAGGCCTATAAAAAGAGTCGGTTACTTGTTGAAGTAAAAATGATAAATGCAACAATATTTTCTTTTTGTTAGAGTATTTTAAACAAATTATAAGAAAAGATCGTGAATCAAGCCGATCTTACGTAGATTAAATTTGAGTCAAATAATCGGATTATAATGTATGAAAACTTGAAATTAAAATTGTTTATTTCTTGTAAGAAATTATTATATCAGTTTTCTCAATCAATAATTATTACATACGACAAATCCAATTGATGTCAATGATGGTTTTTGTAAAAATCGTAAATGAAAAATATAGCAACTGTGTTCACAGTAACTTGGAATCGCTGCTTATCTACGTATTATAAACTAAAATACTACATTAATCTAACCACAAGTTGTATGAAGTTTGCTAACGTAATTTGTTTCACAATTACCCAACGTAAACCATTAACTATTATTACGTAGTGGGAGGTACAGAAACTAATGGTGCATGAAATTAAATCTGGTTTTGTGACTCAACTGGTATCTGGTAACTTTAGGTATAATTTGAGAACACAAACAGCAATATTGTTAGTTCACACTTGAGATCTTGTAACTTTGGCGATTTCTCTTCTGAGTTTAGTTAATCTACTTATTTGATCAGTTTGAAAACATGAGTCGCACCAATCTACCTGCAATTAAACTCGAGCAATATTTTAATGACTGTCGATTACATGAGTGAGGAAGTAATTAGTACGACTTTAAAAGTATTGTTACGACCGTCTCACGGACTGTCGGATTGTACAGTGGAAACAAAATACAGACGCTAATGAAGTCACTAATTACCAGTTTTTGTTATTCACAAATAACAATTTGAAATCTACAAGGTACTCTCATACAATAATTCTAGTTAAATTTGTCCACACGCAGTAATAATGTCAACTATTAGAGTTGCGCACTAATCACTTTCCACTAATCCGCAACGAACACTTGATCCGCACTCTACAACAACGCCAGGTGTAACTGACTAACTAAGCAGGCCGCTATTGCTTCTGTATAGCCCGCAGAAGTTCCAGAATAATTTTCTATTTTTTTGGTGGCTTGCCAGCACGATTTTCGTAGTTACAAGTACTAGCACAGTCTAGAGTGCTACGTGTGTGGACGGCCACGATACAGAGGCGGCACGCTGAGCTAGTCGAGAAACGTGTAGAACGACACTCTCGACTTTTCGAGAGCGTTACATAACTGTCGTCGGAAGAGTTATAGAAAGGGTTGAGAGATTTTGTTATCCATGGTTAGTCAGGATGGAGGTGCTCTTAGGGATTTGGTAAGTCGTATAAATAAAGCAAAAGGAGCATTTATACAGTTACGACCAGTATGGAGATCACCCCATATACGCAGGAAGACAAAACTCAGAATATTTGACTCAAATGTCAAATCGGTGTTGCTGTGAGACCTGGAAAGTGACAAAGGACATCACCACAAGGTTACAGACTTTCATAAACCGTTGTCTGAGGTACATAATGAGAATTTGGTGGCCCAAGGCGATCTCGAACAGAGATCTATGGGAGGCCACAAGTCAGAGTACCATCCAACTACAGATAAAGAGAAGAAAATGGAGGTGGACCGGTCACACCGTGAGAAGACAACCAGAAAATATCGCTAGACAGGCACTGAATTGGAATCCGCAAGGTAGCCGCAGACGTGGAAGACAGAGGAACACCTGGAAGAGGACTGTGGAAGGAGAGCTGGCTGGTGTGAACAAGACATCGAGGGAGGTGAAGGACCAGGCAATGGACAGAACACGCTGGAGAAATTTTGTTGAGGCCCTATGTTGCACCTAGGAATTTAAGTATTTAAGTCAAATAAGTCAAGTCACATAATTATCGTAACAACATTATAGTCGCGAGCACATACGATGACGAAAAATAGAAGCGCATTGTGCAGAGAGAAACAGAGACAGAAAAAGACGTCAACAAATACAAAAAACGACACGACCCCCTTCTACTACTACTACTACTACTACTACTACCGTACTACTAGTACTACTTGTTATTTTTGATGTTACTGCTACGCCGAGGGAATAGATAGTACCGCACCGCTGAATGAGTACGTGACTCCTTGCATGTATAACTGCGCGACAGAATTTACTACTCACCGTGTCACTAATATCCTTTTTTTGGAGTGGGGGGTTGTTTGAGTCTGGACCAATTAGGGCCAGGCTCGGGATGGTCTGGGGCAAGCCCCCTTCAGCCAGTTGTTAAGGGAGTTTGTTGGGAGTCGTACGCCATTGCAGACCTGCCGTGGAGGCACGTAGAAGGAAGATTAGAGGGGTATTGTGTGTATTAAGTAGTTGGTAGCCAGGTGTGAGAAGGAAGAGGCAGATAGAGGCGCCATTAATAGGTGTTTGATCACTACTATGCAAGGCAGCCGTGGTATAGATACTGGATTCGAAGCGGCCCACCAGTTCACGGGGGGATCGCTTTCTCCCGTAATCTTACTTCTCGATGCCAGCCCCTCGTCCGAAATGGAAACGGTCTGTGAGATACTTGTGCGTCACTCTTGACAGGCGCCTAACCTTTGTGGCCCAGAGTCTCCAGCGCGCCCGCGGCGTCAAAGCTAAGCTATACCCCTTTCTGTCTCATCGAAGTGCAATGCCTCTGCGCACTTAACTCATAGTCTAGCCGCTGTTTCTTAGAGCCGTCCTTACATAGGCAGGTCCTGCATTTTGGTCTCTACTCAGCTCGACGGTTTTTGCCCGTTTGGAAGCTTTCCACCCTCCGCTACGTCTCCACCTCTCCTTGGTTTGTCAGAAATGATGCTGTCAGGCAAGGGGTGAAGGTTCCTAGTCTCACCGAATTCGTTGCCCTCAAACTATTCACCTGAGCATCTGTCCTAGCACAGACGTAGGCCCGCCACCTAGACGCTACAAACACTTCCCGAAAGCACTGGTCCACGACCTTCCCCTAAGCCATCTTCTGACTCCTCCAGCCGACCTTGCGAAGTTTAGCTCTGCCATCCCTCCCGCCAACACCTTGTCCATGTCAAATCACCGTGATAGACTGACAGTTGCCTGTGCCTTAGATGTGCCTTGTGCCGCCTTTTGTGGGTGCTTCCTCGTTTTCTGCTCTCGCCCGTGACTCGACATTGCCAAACGGCAGCCTCCGGAGCCTTTTTCTGGGCGGTTTGATGCGCCCTGCCCGTTATGGACGGGCAATTCGTGCCTCCCAATCGAAAGGTCTCTGAAGACTCCCATATTCCGCTTTTGCGAGTCTCTTCGAAGTGTGGAGTCTAACTAAAATAACATCGTTCCTTCCCTCTAAAAATAAAACATAGTAGGTTCCAATCGTGCAAAAGCGGAAGATCGCTATTCATGGTAACAAGCAGGCAGCAGGCAGTAATCCGAGCCGCAAGCGGGCCCACTCGATTCCGTCCGCCTCCTAGCGAAGCTGTTGCGGCAATCATCTCGTTAGTAGACGTGTCTCCAGGCATGCGAGCTGGTTTCACGCCTGACTACCAACGCATCCCTGAAGAAGTCTCTCTTCTCGCTCGCGAGAGGAATGTATATATATAATATCGGTTTATAGCGTCTGTCGTTGCTGTCCGATTTCCAGACTTTCTCTCCAATATTTTTTGACCTGACAACGGTCTTCTGTCAGATTCCTCGCATTTAGAGCTTTCTAGATACTATCTCCCCATGATCGTCTGTGTCTTCTCCTCTTCCTCTTCTCCGCGAGTAACCATTCCATTATCCTTCTTGGCAACCTTTCTCCTCCCATCCGTTTAACATGTCCAAACCAAATTAACTGTCTTCTTTCTATTTCGTCTACTACTGCATGTTTCACATTTATCATCTCTCTAACCTGTTCATTTCTTATTTTCTCTAGCCTGGACACTCTGCATGATCTCCTTAGTGTATCCATTTCTACAGCTAGTATTTTCCTTTTGTCCGCTTCTGTCATTCTCCAACTCTCAGCACCATACAACATAATACTCTTTACGATAGTATTGTATATCTGTACTTTCCTTCCTCTAGTTATCTGGTCATGCCACCATATACTATTTAGCCTTTTCATATATTACTTCCGGATACATATATTAATTACTTCCGGAAACGTTGGCAGAGGACCCGTGATCCGCCTGGTAAAGCAGCATACAATCGGCTCACTTGACGACTGCGTGGCAGTCTGAAAGCGTTCCGACGTAGCTGTTGGGAACTCGCTGTGACCCGAACGAGGGATGGGGACCCGCAAAGTCACCCGTACAGAATACCTAGCGCGATGAGGGGACGGAGGCGACGACCTCCACTCCCCGCCATCGTTGGACCGTTCGGGGAATTCCTGGGCCGCCCAGAGGAGAAGGACGAGTACTTGGGTGCGTGTTTCGAGCGTCAGTTCGCTCCCAACCCCATCCCCATGGACTGGGACTTTGACGGACAAGTCGAGAATGATGTGGAAGACTTTCTGTTTCTTCCGATCACGGCGGAGCCCAAACCCATTACTTTGGAAGAGGTCCCAGATCGACTTGCTGAACTTCAGCCAAGAAAAGCTCCAGTCCGGACGGTGTCACGAAACTGCTCTACGTCTTCTCCCGGAGCCTGGAGTCCAGTTCTTGACTGACTTATTCAACGCGTGTCTTAGACAGACCTACTTCACCAATAAATGGCGAAAGGCGACGGTCATCGTGATCCCGAAGCAGGGAAAGGATGCTTCCCGCCCCGACAACCTCCGGCCCATCAGCCTACTTTCTGCTACGTCCAAGGTTTTTGAGCGTCCCGTGCAGCGTCGTGTACGAGATCATCTACCATTCAACGACTCATCAGCTGATGAGAATGGTGGAATATATCACGGACGCCGGGTGTCGGAGAGAACAGACCGTTGGCTGTTTCTTAGATGTAGAGAAAGCCTTCGACAGCGTATCGCATAATGGGCTTTAATTCAACCTTAGGGAAGTCCAGCTCCCAGACTGCTACCTTCATTTGATTGCTAGCTTTCTGACGGAGAGGACCTTCTGTGAGAGTTGGTGATTCTGTCTCTTCCGAGAGAAGCCGGCGTCCCTCAATGTAGTGTTCTTGGCCCCCTTCTGTTCTCAGTCTACGTCAACGACGTTCCGAGACAGCCTAAAGTCCAGGTGGCCCTCTTTGCGGACAAGACGGCTGTATTTACGGCCGATCGTCATATCATAAGAACGGGCCGTCTTACGACTGCAGCGCCAGCTCGATTTTCTCGGGGACTGGACTGATAACTGGAGGGTGTCTCTTAACGCGACCAAGAGTGTAGTCGTCGAATTCTCTAGGCGACGGAAGCACCCTGTTAGGCAATTACGGATCAGCAGGACATACTTGCGCAGGTTCAACGAGTTCAAGTACCTCGGAGTACACTTTGACCGTCGGCTCACCTGGCGTACCCACGCTCAGACAGTTCTTAAGCGAGCGTCCGCTCGTCTGAGCGTACTGTTTCCACTCCTGATCAGCTCAGCCATGACCAGGAAATCGGGCAAGATGATCGTCGGCGCGTATCTGCTACCGGTCATTACCTACGCTTGCCCGGTCTGGGGTTACCTCGCCGCAACGCACAAAAAGAAGTTGCAAAGCGGTCTCGACAGGGGTCTTCGGCTAGCGGCCAAAGTCCCCCGTCGCTTCTCATCTCGCCTTCTGAGGAGAGGACTTGGCATCCGATCCTTAGACAACAATTTTTAGGCAGCTGGCACGCAAATTTTATGCACGTGCGGCGACGTTCCGAGACAATCCTCTAGTGGCTGGGCTGGGCAGCTACCGTATACGTCCAGATGATTCGTGGAAACGGCCTCGGTTTTTACTGCGCTAGTGTAAGCTAGCACAACAGCCGAGTAAATCGCGCTACGTGGGTAGGGCCATGAGGCAGCAGCCCCTGAAGGCAGCTCTCGGAAGTCAGATTCCGTTGCAGTTCGTCTCTGCGACGCACAACCGCGCAGCTCAGAGTTAGCGACCACCGGAGCACGTCAAGCTGCTGCGCTACTTGGACTTAGACTTGGCTAAGTTCAGTTATATACTAGCGATATTCGAGTGAGGTTCGGAGTGTTTGTCATTGTGACTTGTGGATTAGTGGAAAGTTACATTAGCGTGTTAATTTACAAAACTGTAACAGTAATAAGGTGGCATTTATTGTTGTGTGTTGGACAGATTTAACATGAATTATTGTTTAACTCTCACTCTGTTCACTTCAAGTATTGCGTTCCACACATCCTCACCGCCACTGTCTGCGAACTCTTCTTCACAACTGTTTCATGTTTGAACCTCTTGCTTTGAATTTTCTACTTTTGCAGATAACATTTCGATTACCTCATCATTCATATTCTAATCTTTGTGAATAAGGTTTGCAGCTTGTTACAGTAACTGCTTACTCCGCTGTCTCCCACTTGGCTCATATTGTTTTGCTTTGGTAGATCACTTCTTTCATTCAACATCTTTGTGTATTCATCCCACTGACTCTGACTCTGTTAACTGTGTTTGTAAAGATTGAAGCTTTTTTTTGTTTTCTTAGTCTTTAGTTACCTGTTCTGTCCCGGCAACTACACCACCCCTCACTCTTCTTAGCGATTTCATTTCTCAAGGTTGTATTATACTTTCGAGCTTCTTCACCGCTATCCATGTTTTCATTCAAAATACAAGAGGAGGCATTACGACTGGTTTATAAAACTTAAGTATAGTTAGCCTATAATATATTTTCAAATAAATAAACTGCAAGTAGGATTATTTTTGCCTAACCCATGTTTCACAGAAATTATTCTGTACCTTCAGAGATTTGTTTGAATTGTAATTGAATGTTTCGTTTACAATATAGTTAACGGATAATTAATTTTTCGTTAACCATATTGTAAGATATTATCCGCTAACTATATTGTGTAAGCGAAACATTCAATTACAAATCAAACAAATCTCTGAAGATACAGAATAATTTCTGTGAAACGTGCGTCAGGCAAAAATAATCCTACTTGCAGTTTATTTATTTGAAGAAATTAATTGGGAGACCTGCAGGAAACTCAACGAGTTACTTACAAAGGAATAATAAACTTAGCCTATAAATACAAAACGTGCAATTTAATTTAAACTTAATACTGAATATTGAATATTTAACTCTTTAAGTACAAAAGGTACACCTTAATAGTGGCCAACTGCCTTGAAAAACAGTGGACGACACTAACAACTACAGGGAATTACATACATTTTAAATAACATTTAAAAAACTATAGACGATACTTGTATATTAAACGGAATGAAGAAAGAAATTTAAACGTATGGTTTTTTGTTTTTATACGAGTATTTATTTCATAAATAAACGTATTAAATTCATAAAAAATCGTGCAGCCTATGGGCAGTGTTCTTCCGTAACATAAGTACAAATTTGTTTAGTCGCAATCCAGTGCAGTAGTAAATACCACTCTGTCTCTGTAGTAAATTCATCCCTGGCTGTATTTACCCGTTGCGAACGTAATCCGTTTGAAAAATTTTACTAATGCGTTTGCGACGATTAAAACGACAGAGCATGTGTGTACACCGCGAGTGCGTCACATGCGTGCTGGAGTCAATGCAAGCCGCGCGCGCTCCCACTGACAGGCAACACGCAGACTGCATCGCAGGACATGTGTCGGCTCAAGCTGTGCGGTGCGAGTCTATACGCGCGGGCGCACATGCGTGAGCGCGCGAGAATGCGTGGTGGAGTCAATGCAAGGCGCTCGCTTGCACTGGTCCCAGCACGCAAACTGCGCGCCAGCATTGGTCCGCCAAACGGATGTGTGTGAGTGTGATGTCCGTATCCTAATGGTGGCAATCAGACTAGCATAAATTCCACATACATATACATTTACAGTGGTTAAAGGACTCAGAAGATGAATTTACCTGCAGGGACAACGACAAGACACATCTGTTACCGTTGCCAGTTTGAATTAAACTAAATAATTTCATTTAATTTCGATAAATTGCCTAGAAACGATCAATTTATTGTTATTAACAATTACAACAATGAAATTCTTCATTTAATTTCTCTAAAATTACTTAATACTCTTCAAATAGAGATAAATAATTTGCGATGTTAATTAACATGCTACAATAATGTGTGGATTATTTACATTTCCTTTAAAATCTGTAAAACATAATTCTTATATATCCGTTTGTCTATAAAACAAATAAAAAATTCTTCATCATTATCATCATCATCTTCACGGATTAAACCATGGATAGTTTATTCCGGTCACAAATAGGCAAAGATTAGAGCTGGTCACTTCAGCGCTTCCTCGGACGTCCCTAACCACTCCGTCCCCTCGGCTTATAGTTTCAGAGTTGTTTGGGGACGCGGCAGTCATCCATTCGGCAAAGATGTTCCCACCAATTCAGCCGATGCTGGGCGATCCTGTCGAGTATACTCAAACTATACAGTTCCTGCCGAATATGTGTGTTTCTTCTATGATCATGGAGAGTATACTCTGCCACGTATCTGAGAAATCTCATTTCAGCCGCTTGGATACGACTGGCCTGGCCTTTCTTAACAAAGTCCAGTTCTCAGACTGATAACAATTTTTTAAAGAGCCATCACCTTGTAGAATTTTAGGCGTGTTCCTTTAAGTGCTGACTTAAGGGTTCGCCTAATTGTCCCGCACATAAGGTTGAACTTATGCAACTTATTCTCAACTTCGTTGCATGCATTATAAGACACACTGTAGCCCAGGTATGCAAAACTGCTAACTTTTTCCAGGACAGTACCATCTATAACAATTTTTGCCCGTACGGGATCAGTTCCACGAAAAGCCATCACCTTGGACTTACGTGTGGATATCTGCAATCCAGAGTCTTCGCAGATTCAATTTAACGAATTTATCCCCAAATGTATTAAAAAAAATACAAACACTGTTATGGAGTGAGTACAGCAGACATTTACTAACATGTTAACTTAGAAAACACTTCAGATTATGCATATTCTTTGTGTATTTAATCGAAATCGAGTGCTTGAGAATTTTTTATTGTATTTTTTTTTTCAAATTGCTTTGTAAATAAAAAAATAAGTTGACAACAGAAGACAGTTGATTCGAAAACAATACTAAGTGACACTGCGGCATTTATTGATGACTGAGATTTTAAAAAGTTTTTAAACCAGTGGACATTTTGAGAAAACAACAGAAAACGGATACGCAAACTTAAGTGACAAACATTCTACAAAATAGCCACATATCTACTTTTTTAATTCTACACTAATCACTTATGCAGTTGGACATCCTGTACGATTTGGGATGACCAATGGACGTGTTTTGAAAAATTGAAAATTATTTGTGTATTAACGAAATTATAATGCCTCATTATCAAAACTAAGAGAGGTAATAATTTCATGATTATTTACCTCGATTGTTTCGTAAATCTAAACCGCTCCCAAACTGTACAGTTACCGACCGATTTTCGTGTCGTTTCAGGACAACACAAATAAACACGACAGTTTGTGACAGATTACTTCACATTTGTTTGTACCGCATTAAGTGCTGCTGTGTTGTCGTTAACCAGTAATCACATGCCATAAACTGATTTATACGCAGCAGCACGATACGGGTTTGTGTCAATCAATGAACGGGGCAACCACAGTCGTGTTGTTACATACAGTAATTAGTGCGCGCGCTAATGAATGACTCAATCTGCCACAGTATGCTGCCTTTACAAGCCGATCTACCGCACAAAAACAAAAGTTTTGAACGAAACTGCAGTGCGTATCCTATAACGCTCAATAAATTTAAAATACAATGAATAGGCCTTAGGCCTGTATACTGTTTCCGTGCTTAGTTTAATCCTGATGTAAACAAACAGGCGTCGCAGATCTGAAACGCTATTTGCTGCTTGAATTAGAGGAGTGTCACTATGACAGAAGCAGTACAGATACAGACAGGGTACATAAAGCATTGATACTGTACAAACACACGTAAATTGTAATAATTTCTGCCGACTAAAGTAAAATTTGTATGACAGTGTCAGACCGACAGTGAAATATTTTATTATAACACCAGTTTTTTAAACGGCATTTTTAAAATAACCGTTTAAATTTCGCAACAAACACGAAAGTAAAGTTTATTTAAAACGAAAATAGAAGCTATTACCAGTGTACTTAATACTATCAGTTGCTGTCAGAGAGTAATGCAATGTCTTCCATATCTGTGTCTGAGCTTGTATCATCACTTGAGTCAGCGTTATTATTGATAAGATGTCTACAACGACTTTGGTATAGGCCCGCCAGCCTTCCCTGAACAGTCATCTGCGCCGACCCAATGCACGAATTACCCCCACTTTCAAGTATGACTCAGTTATATAGAGAGAAGAGAGGGGAGACGTCGCTATAACGTTCACTGTCTCGCTTCCATATTATCTCCCTCTCTGTCACACACATGATTCCGATGTTCTCACCAGTCTTGTTGCAGCCGACGTTCACGCTATGAAACCACTGTACAAGACTGTCGTGCGCATGTGCGAAATAAATGAAAATTTTGTTAGCCTGGCAACGAGGTGTTTGTCTACTGCGCATCCACACCTGAGTACTCAATTGACATCGTCCTGCCTCTAATGTGGGCCAGTTGCCATAGCTTAACATCTTCCTTGATTATAATGATTATAATATCTACTTAATTAACGATGATTAATTATTAATATATAATTATTAATGATGATTAATAATGATTAATTATGATTATAATAATATAATTATAATATTATATTATCTGCAATGATTCCACTTGTCCGCCGTTGTTTCATTTACCGCCTTCTCAATAAATGGTTTTATATCAAGCAGCTAATGTTGTGTTGTGACGGGCAACATATCCTTTCAACCGGCTCCATGTTACGTAAAAACAGTTTTTAAATCGAATACTTGTGACGGTGGAAATTGCAAAAATTGCACATACTTTTTGATCAAACCTTGTATAACAAAAAATAATAAAGCTAAATTTTTATATTTAATTGCTTATGAAACTTGAATTATTTATATATTTAAAAACTGTTATTTATTAACGAAACATTTTTTTTGGAGAAAAGAAGGAAAAAGATCACACCAGCTTTAAGAAGAGCTTTTAAATATTAAAACGAGTTAAATATTTTAACAGCTTACGAGCAATGTGACTACAGACTGTAGAATTTTTAAAGATAAACAAAGTACTGGTACTTATGCAATTAAAATTTAATAATTAACACACTCTAATCCTTTGAAGGTGATGCGGGGTACTTTGGTGCAGTTGAGGAATCTCAGAGCGTACATAATTTTATAATGAAGTTTGAAGGTGACGCTGGTTAATATCTAGACAGCACATTTAATCTAGACAGGAACGGGAGTCCGCAGATACGCTAAGTAGTAATCGTGGATTTAAATTTTATTTAATTCTAAGTACCTCCAAGATTATTTTAATAACATTTACTTACATCAAACTATTTCACAGTTAACAATATCTGCGCCGTAAATCACTATAATCACATTATAGTGTTATTCATTTGTCAAGTCAGTTTAAGATATACACATTTTTAAAACAATACTAGTTTACTTCGCAACATCATAACATCGTTATAATGGGCAGATCAAGACAACGGCTACTTGAGTAATACAAACAGCTGAATAAAAAAATCTGCTGGAATGAGATTCAATCTAAATATCAGGAAACACTAAATACATGCTGATTTCTGCATCAGAAAGGAGATGAAATTTATATAGTTTAATAATTTCTGCATAGAGGAAAATACATTTGACGCAGTTAATAGGTTCAGATACCTGGATAACATGATAGATAATGAAGGGTCCATAAACACGACAATACATGACAGGATACAAATAGGAAATAGGGAATATTACACCAGGAGCAGACTATTGAGAAGCAAAGTCATTAGTCGTAACCCAAAAATAAAAATATGAGACACTTGTCAGACCGCTCGTTACTTATGGCGGCGAGACATGGACGCTGATAAAAAAGGAACAAGAAACACTAAGAAAGTTTGAAAGATATACCGTAAGACGTGTTTATGGCTCGGTTAAAGAAGATGATGAATGGAGAATAAGAAATAACAGAGTAGATGAGCTACTGAAGCATAAGGACTATGAGAGAAAGTTCGCAAGACGTGTTTAAAGAATATGAGGAATGAAGTAGGCCTATAGAAAATAACAGAAGATAGAAAAGCTATTGAATCACGAAGACATTGTAAGATTCATAAAGGCTAATCAAATACAATGGTTAGATCATTCAGAGCGGACGGATGATCAGTGTATGCCAAAGAAAATTCTGAGGGCCCAGGTTTATAAAAGCAGAAAGAGGGGCAAACCTAGGATAAGGTTGTCTCAGACCTGGGATGACTAGGTGACCTAGGATGTGCTAGAAGATCTCAGAAGGATGGATATGAGGGGTTACACCGAGATGCTAGTAGCTAAGAGACTTTGGAGAGGTTTGATGTTGGAAGCCGGGGCTCACGTAGGGCTGTAGTGCTGTAGTGCTGAAGAAGAAGAAGAAGAAGAAGAAGACGTAAAACATTTTGAACCTCAATAAATATTGTAATCATCATCATCATCTGCAAGGATTAAACCAAGCATGGTTTGTTCCGGTCACAAACAGGAAAGATTAGAGCTCGTGACTCCAGCACTTCCTCGGACGTCACATACCTGTCTGTCCCCTCGGCTTATAGTTCCACAGTTGTTTGGTGATGCGGCAGTCATCCATTCGGCAAAGATGTTCCCACCAATTCAGCCGATACTGGGCGATCCTGTCGAGTATACTCATAATATCCAGTTACTGCCGTATATCTGTGTTTCTTCTGTGATCACGGAGAGTATACCCTGAAATGTTCCTGAGAAAGCTCATTTCAGCCGCTTAGATGCGACTGGCCTAGCCTTTTGTTTAAAGTCCAATTCTCAGACCCATAAAGACGTGTAGGAAGAGCCATCACATTGTAGAATTTTAGGCGTGTTCCTTTAAGTGCTGACTTAAGGGTTCGCCTAATTGTCCCGGACATAAGGTTGAACTTATGCAACTTATTCTCAACTTCGTTGCATGCATTATAAGACACACTGTAGCCCAGGTATTCAAAATTGCTAACTTTTTCCAGGACAGTACCATCTATAACAATTTTTGCCCGTACGGGATCAGTTCCACAAAAAGCCGTCACCTTGGTTTTAAGTGTGGATATTTGCAATCCAAAGTCTTTGCAGATTCGATTTAACAAATGTATACCCATCTGCAGTCTGTTTTCCAACTCCTACAGAAATCTTAAATATTTTGTTTCAGTTAACGTAATAGTATACGGAAATGACAAAACAAAGTAAACGAAACAATCAAGGAAGAACAAGGAAAAGAGCGAGAGGGTGAGGGAGAGAGAGAGAGGAACAGAGTAAATGGTTTTACACGACGTCTCGGATACACAAAAACTTTCCTAACAACATCACAACACAGACATGTCACAGAACTGTCACAGTACTGTCACACACACACAACTTGCTCAAAGCTAACACATGTTTATTTAAATTAATTTGTCTTGAGAGTTTGTTCGTGTGTAGGAGACATTAATAAGCTGAATTCCTTGAATTGTTTGCCATTTGTCACGTTAATAGATTATATTAATATTATAATAGTATTAATAGATATTATTAAACCATATCTTACTTCTATCAACAGCTTACGCAAATAAACTTTTGGATTTGAACAGACGTTTTATGAAATAAAATCCGTTATATTGCTCAACTACAGTTTACTAGAGTAAAAGATCTGTCAAGTTATTTTCAGACTTCTCAAGCACCTCGTCGTAATCTATATTGTTACAACGGTCTAGTGATCGTCGTATGGTACAGTGGAAAACAAAATACAAGACACCAGCGAAGTCACTAATATCCAGCTTTAATTATCAATAATAACAATTTATAATCGACTCGTACAATAATTCAAGTTAAACTAGTTCACACACAATAACAATATCAATTAATAGAGTTCCATAAATTATTAACACAATAATGCTTCACTTCGACAAACACTCGACCCGCGTTAACAAAAATTGGTCACGTAACTGCCTTGACAACGGCAGACGCTCTGCTTTTATAGGTAGCGCAGAGTTCTAGAATTAACGTTCCATCCTTAATTTTCACGCCACTTATAATCCTGATGCTAATTCGCATCTCAAGTGGCCTCTTGACGAGTCTAGAACAAACTTGAACGCGGCCTTGACTGAGGCAACACCTGCCACACTGGGCGGGGGGAGAGTGGAGAATATTCTGGGTTGTTCGGTAGGCTTCTCATAACAATATTAATAATCATTTTTCACGATGGTTTAGTCAGGACGCAGTAATGTTGCTCAGCGGTTCACGATGGTTTAGTCAGGACGCAGTAATGTTGCTGAGCGGTTCACGATGGTTTAGTCAGGACGCAGTAATGTTTCTGAGCGGTTCACGATGGTTTAGTCAGGACGCAGTAATGTTGCTGAGCTGTTCACGATGGTTTAGTCAGGACGCAGTAATGTTGCTGAGCGGTTTCACGATGGTTTAGTCAGGACGCAGTAATGTTGCTGAGCGGTTCACGATGGTTTAGTCAGGACGCAGTATTGTTGCCGAGCGGTTCACGATGGTTTAGTCAGGACGCAGTAATGTTGCCGAGCGGTTCACGGTGGTTTAGTCAGGACGCAGTAATGTTGCTGAGCGGTTCACGATGGTTTAGTCAGGACGCAGTAATGTTGCTGAGCGGTTCACGATGGTTCAGTCAGGACGCAGTAATGTGTCTGAGCGGTTCACGATGGTTCAGTCAGGACGCAGTAATGTTGCTGAGCGGTTCACGATGGTTTAGTCAGGACGCAGTAATGTTGCTGAGCGGTTTCACGATGGTTTAGTCAGGACGCAGTAATGTTGCTGAGCGGTTCACGATGGTTTAGCCAGGACGCAGTAATGTTGCCGAGCGGTTCACGATGGTTTAGTCAGGACGCAGTAATGTTGCTGAGCGGTTCACGATGGTTTAGTCAGGATGCAGTAATGTTGCTAGAGCGGTTCACGGTGGTTTAGTCAGGACGCAGTAATGTTGCTGAGCGGTTCAAAAAGTTTTAATTACTGATGTTTTACCACAAACTTAATTGATTTCGTAGTTAACACAGTATCTCTGAATTAAACCCTAAAAATCTGTGTGGACGAACCAAATGTTTACATACACGTATGTCTAAATACTATTATACATAAGATTTTGTAAGAAATTATTTTCGTCCACTTTTATTTCTAATTGTACAGGGTGATCCACGAGAATCTGACGATTTTTAAAATAAAATAAGTCATATAAAATACACTTTATTTATTTTTGTGTTATTATGTAATTACAGAAAATTTGATGCTATTTACAGGTGTAAGTTCATTTTATAAATAAGACATCTCGTTTTCTGTTTTTTCGTGTTGTCTGGGACTTGCCTCGAGCTGATCTGGCGCAAGCCATGTGTGGGAAGACGCACGCCAGCGCGGGCCGGAAGCGAAGAAGGTGGAGTAGCGCGTGTGCGTGTGTTTGTGTGTAGACGTAGTTTGTAGCCGTGTAGGTGAAGGAAGTGGCTGATGGAAGCGCCATTTACTATTGTATATTTTATTTTTCAGGGCGGCCTAAGACAGGGACGAGTAGCGCAGGTCGCCAAAGGTGGAAGGAGGGGACAAGAAGGCGTCAAGGTAGGCGAGGGGACACAAAGAAGAGGGTTAAAGACTTGGTAAGAAGTTAGGAAAATTTAAATTATAGTATGATCAGGAAGGATGGCAGGTTGAGTATGTTTGTAATTTGGAATTAAGTGCTTCTATGTGTTTCTTCTTCTCTGACGCTCTCATCATCATCTGTCATCTCTCAAATGCCCTCCATCGTTTTGTATGCACTGCTGCAGTCTGTCCCGTAGATGTAGCACTGCTGCTTGCACCATGTTGTTTGGTATGGCTGTGATTTTTCCCTCTGTGGAGGCCTTGAGTTCGTTAATGTAGTAAGAAGCCACTCATATCAAGAAGGCAGGAGCCAGGAGCAAGGTGAAGGGAAGTGTACTAAAATCACAATAACTTTACATCATATTGTCTTTGTTATTGCGGCATAATTATAGATAATTTATTACGAGACATTCTAGTGACTTTATTGGTTTTTACGTTAAAGAAAATCATAATGTTTTAAAAATATTTAGAAGCTAAATTTATAAATATATTGTCTCCTTTGCTAGTTCAAAGCAAAAGATCTTACCCAAAGTATAGTCTTATTGACGTCAAGCAAGGCGTCACTTTGTTTTGCTTATATCTAACAACACTATGTCAGAAATGTGTATTGGCTGTAGCAATATATTGCTACGCCAATTACGTAACGGTCTCGAATAGTCGGCAGGTGCAGTTACGTAACGGTCTCGAATAGTCGGCAGGTGCAGTTACGTAACGGTCTCGAATAGTCGGCAGGTGCAGTTACGTAACGGTCTCGAATAGTCGGCAGGTGCAGTTACGTAACGGCCTCGAACAGTCGGCAGGTGCAGTTACGTAACGGTTTCGAATAGTCGGCAGGTGCAGTTACGTAACGGTCTCGAATAGTCGACAGGTGCAGTTACCTAACGGTCTCGAATAGTCGGCAGGTGCAGTTACGTAACGGTCTCGAACAGTCGGCAGGTGCAGTTACGTAAACGTTCTACACGTTTCTCGGCTAGCCGAGAGCAGGTGCAGTGTCTCTGTCAAGGCCGTGCACTCAAGTAGCTTCCAGACTGTTCGAGAGCACTCTTAGCTACCCAAATTATGCCGGCACGCCGCTAGAAGAATAAGAAATTATCCTGGAATACCTATTCTGGAACCTATATAAGCAACAGCAGCCGGCTAAGAAGTCAGTTACACCTGGCGAGATTGTAGAGTGCGAATCAAGTGATTGTGGAAAGTGATTATATTGTGTTGTAATTAGTGTGAAACTCTTAATAATTGACAGTATTATTGCGTGTGGACAAATTTAACTTGAATTAATGTTGATTTCCAATTGTTATTTGTGACTAATTAAAGCTGGTAATTAGTGACTTCGTTGGTGTCTGTATTTGTTTCCTCTGTGGAACACGACGATCCGTGAGACCGTCTTAACAATATTAACTTTGTATGCCAAAAGGGTGTATCTAGGAATATTGTTACCTATTCAATATCCAGCAGACTGCGTTGTTTAATAAAGATCCGACATGCTTGTGCAGGCAAGCAAAAATGTTAGGGTACAGTTAAAACTGGTCTCTACAATGAGGTTCAGTCACAACAACAAGACGTTTTTTAATTTAACGTCTTACTTTATTAAACCGTATTTGTGTCAAGAACAGTACGGTAGTATAAAAAGAAAATTAATATTTAAATTATTCGTAAAGTGAATTTTATTGCATAAACGTAAATGATCATAGACACGCTGACGCAAGTGCACTGTAATTTTACAAAGAAGATGCATATTTTATATGAGTCGTTTAGTTGCCAAACCGGGTGCGTCATTCAAAACAAATTTTTTAAGTAAACACACAAATTTTTCCTGTTACATTGACAGGTAAAACGTTATTCAAAACAAATTTTGTAAGTAAATACAAAATTTTTTCCTGTTATTTTGACAGGTAAATTTTTCAAATTTTGTCGTAACGTACACATATTATAGAAACCCAATTTTATTGATTTTTCAGAAAAAAATTATTTTACAAGAAAAGTTAACATTTTGTCTTCGATTATTATTTGTTTTATTTTTGCTTTATCACTATCATGGCTTTTAAAATACCATTATATTACACTTTTTATGGGTCAAGGCATATAGTTTTTACATTTAGATTTCGATTTATTGAGGTTTAATGAATTAAATATTACCCTTGAATTTCAAAATAAAAAAATATTATTGCTTTTATAAATTTATTGACATGCATCAGAATAGGCACACAGAAATGTTGTTTACATTACTAACATTAAAGAAGTAACGAACAGTCTTTTTGATCATAGAATTTAAAAATAATAAAAATGTTATATTAAGAACGAACAAATTTTGTTTAATTTTTAGTGTAAAAAATAATCTAATATAGATAGTAGTTAGCCATCCTAAAATTATCTAATAGTTTCTTTACGTCAGGGTTTATCTGTGAAATATTATCTTACCTGAGACTCCAGCTGACCATACCCAACGTAAAATATTATTTTGTAGAAAGTTTTTTAATATAAAGGTATACTTTAAAATTACTAAACAAAATAATGATTTGAAATCAATTATAAGGTCAGTAAAAGTAATGGTTAATAATTTAATTTAATTTAATGTAAACTAAAACTAATTTAAATTAAAACGTGGTTATCATAACTTACTGTACTTCAGCCACTACTTCGTCCCAACATTCTGGAAACAGACACACTGCAGGTTCTTCTGGAGCAGTCTCCTGAACAGATATAGGTTTAAAACCCACTTTGGCAAAGCAGTGTTAAATTGTTGTGTTACTTGGTTCCACCCTTTGCTTAACATACGACTTCCGTCTTTGTTAGCGTGTTGCTATTTGAAGCATCACCTTTGAAGTGATACTATTCTAAATTTTGAAAACGACTTGCTAATGCACAGTCTAAGTTTGAATAACTGCTATTTTGATCTGTCGATTAAAGGTGTAACATGTTAATTAACATGTTACTACATGTAACAAGATTTAAGAAAAAATATTTGTGCCACCGCATGCTACTAGTTAGTAGTCATCGTTTTACTAAGTCATACAAGTAATTAATTATTCCTTATAAGAGTGAATGGAATCAGATAACTGTCAACTGTTCAATGAAGTACTCACTGTCGCTAAGATGTACAATGGGAAACAGACTAATTGACATCTGCGCACGTATGTCAACCACAGGAGGCCTTCTTCAGTAGTGAAAGTTTTTAAAATGTTCGACGAAGGAATGGAAGGCCGAACTTACTAAATATAGCCCACGGTCCTAAATATTTAAAAACTAAAGTAAAATTAATGAAAACTTTTAGCAAAATATGCTTTAGCAAACAAGGGCATGTTTTAGGACTTGATAATGGAAAAGAAACTGAAAAACCTCGTTCAGCAAGTAAGCACAATAAAGTTGAAATCACAGAGACCGCTAATTCAAATAACAGGATGAACAATGACAGCGTATTGCGCGTGGAAAGTGACGGTAAGTTAAAATAACGCAAGAACTAACTTAAGTATTTAAAAAATAAAGTAAAATTAAAGAAAAATCTTACCAAAATATGATTTAACAAGAAAAAAATGTTTGCCTCCCCGCGTGCTATTAATTAATAAATGTCGTTTTACTAAGTTGAAACAAGTACTCGTTGTTGTCACTTACATGAACAACGGAAACAGACTAATTGACATCAGAGCACGTATTGTGTTCGACCATGTGAAAACCACTGTAATGTGTTTGTCAGTCGCATTGCGCGCGCTCATTCAATTTTCGTTCAGCTGAAACTGCGGTGAATTCACACTTCGAAATTTGCACATCACTGCGGTAATCCAAACAGAACTGTGCGCTGTTTATTGGACTTCAGTTTCACGACAAACACATACTCTGTTACGCTCTTTACTTTATTCATATTCCTGTTAAAACGCACGCAGTGTATTAAATTATAATTCCCAAGATTTTAAATTTATTTACCAAACTGTAATGTTTGTTGTCTGTATACTCAAACCTATCCAGATTTAATATTAATATGTGTACAAGTGAAGAACCTTAATTATAGGGTGTTCCAAACCGGATGGCATGGCACCTAAGGGATTAGTAGACCCTAACTCTCGCACGCGCACTCACAACCGGCCCGGCACGACCCGAGCGGTTCAGGTATAAGTATACATCCCGTAGCACGACGAATGGGTACAGCGACAAAAGGGTACATGCGACATTACGGTACAAGGCGTTGCCGTGACACTTGATGAGGGTTAAACACGAGGCCATAAATACTTGACAGGCGACATTACGGTACAACGTTTAGTAATTTACATTACGGTAAATGCAAGATATTTCCACGAAAACAACCCTTACGCCAGGTAGCCGCTCCCTATATATATTAGCTGTAGTTCATATTATCTGTAGCTCATTGTGAATATGGAAGTGGTACTAACTAATAAGGGAAAGCAATCGGCGCATTACCTTGGCTACGGTTATCGCAAGCATAGGGAAAACGCGGAGGGAGTTGTGTCGTGTTTGTGTTTGAAGCAGCAAAGAAAGGGATGTAAGGGAAGATTGAGAAGTAAGAACGGAGACGTACTTGAAGTTGCAGACCATCAGTGTGGGCCGCCAGATGAAGCACTGTTAGAAGTAAAGAAGCAAATCTGCAAGGTTAGTTTCGATGTAAACAAATTCGAAAATACTTCGATCTGACAACATTATAGTATAATGTTATTTCTGAATGTAGCAAATTCATTTAAATTAACCAAAAGTTATTCCTTAAGGTATTATTAATCAATGAGATTTAGATTTTTTTAATTATCCATATTAGATCAAAAGATATAGGCATTTGTTTATAGCGCGCGCGTGTTAAAACGGTGCCACCGGCTGCCTCGTCTCTCTCCACATAGGCACTATATACGGCACTATTGTTTATTGCGCAGCTCATTTATTTATGATTTGATCGAAATATGCTTATAGACGTTTTTGTGTAAAATGTTCCGCTCTACATTTTTAAAAAGAACAATTATTTCTGTAAAATCAATATTCAATGAACTACAGCTTGGTCCGATCCTCCGACGAATTTTTTCCCCTATTCACATGTTACGAATCAAACGTTCCTCGCCTAAAGAGAAAATGGGCTTAAACATACATTTCCAGAGAAGCTTGTTAGAAAAGTGCGCTTAGGGATGGAAGTCCCTTCCTAAACACAAGTCATATAAAATTGTTTATAAAATGTCCTTGCAACAGTCAGTTTTCTCTTTGTTTATAGGCAAAGAAGCGGGCACGAGAGGATTCGATTTCTATATCTCAGATATACTCCGAAGAACTTAGCGATCTTCATAACAGAGGGTACGATTTCGTCACAGAAATGCCATCAGCTTCCACTGTTAGAAGAGTACTGCAAAGAAACAGAAGTGTCGCTCGAGGAAACCAGAGGGAGCCACAATCGCGTGATGAAATTGTCCTTGATGAGGGTTGTTTAAAGATGAGTGATGGCATCAACTTTCTTTTGAATGACGATTCATATGCTCAAAAAATATAATTTTTCACCGGTGGAAAAGGCCGAGAAAGCATGAAAACGTCAAAAATATTTTTTATGGATGATACACTCAAAAGTTGTAGCAAACAGTTTGCTCAAATCTACACAATACATGCCGAATTTGACAGCACAGAAGAAGAAACCAATGTGCATCCGGTAACATTTGCCAGGCTGCCAAATAAGAAAAAAGAATCGTATGTCCGGATGTTTCGCCTCATCCTTGATGAGATTCCCGAATGGAAGCCTCAAAAGATTAATGTAGATTTTGAAGCTGCGGCAATCTCAGCGCTTCGAGACGTTTTCCCGGCGGCAGAGATCACGGTTGTTTCTTCCACATAAAAAAATGTTTGTGGAGGAGGGTCCAAGAAATTGGGTTAACGAGAGAATACCGTGAAAACGAAGAAATCCGACAGTCAATCAGGATGTGTGCAGCAGTTTTTTGAAACCAGGAGACGCCGAAGAGGGATTTGCCGAGTGTCGATACACTCACAAGCACCGGACAACGAAAAACTCACAGAGCTTTTTGACTACTTCGTAGACCAGTGGCTCGAAAATGCTGATGTCCCGATTGAGTTGTGGTCCTGCCATCGACGAAGACACCGAACAACTAATGCTGTTGAATGGTGGCACCACAAAATAAACAACATTCTACACACCCCTAATCCCAAGGCGAGAGATGTTGTAGAGTGCTTAAAAAAAGAAGCAGAGAACACCAACTGCATGTTCATGCGAATGGAGCTCAACATGGAAGGGAAGAGGAGGAGGAGAACCAAATACATAAAGCTCGACGAGTGTTTAGAAAGAGCAGTGAAAAAGTACGAAGAAACAGGGGATATTTATTCTTGTTTGAAATCCGTCTCTTATCTTCAGAAACTCGATTAAGATTTTGGTTAAGAGGCATTTTCTAAAATAAAACTAAAAATAAAAAATAAAATAAACTACAAAAAAAGACGAAGCGAAAGCTGATTTTAAACACGCCAAAATGATGGTATTTGTGTGCACTATCAGTTTGCCAGTCCAAAGCCTGGGAAAAGTGTGATGGAAATCAGTTAGAAAAACTGAATCAAATAGCTTAATTTAGGTCGCAGGATGGATAGGATAATTTGATATACTAAATAACCGGGGGAAAGTTGCATCAGGTAGCTAGGGACTAGACGTTGTACCGTTTTGTCGCCTGTCCAGTTTTTATGGCCTCGCGTTTAACCCTCGTCAAGTGTCAGGCCATCGCCTTGTACCCTTTTGTCGCATAATTTCTGTTGTACCCTTTTGTCGCTGTACCCTTTCGTCGTGTAACCATACATCCAATTCAAAACTATACAATTTTTAATTTAGCTTATAATTCAAATTAAACTATTGTTACTACGGTCTACTCGATCGTCGTAGGTACAGTGGAAACAAAATAAGTACAAGACACCAATTAAGTCACTAATCACACCTTTAATTTTTACAAAGGTATTCTTCTGGCACATTCGACAAACACGTAGATTGTTCTGTGATGCCGTAACACTATAGTTTTTGTAACCTTTGTGACAGTGTGAAAAAATGACTCTAAACAACACGTAATTGCGATAAATATCAGTATTTTAGGGATTTCTGAAGCAAACGCAGAATCGGAGTACTTGGTAAAGATTTTATTATAAAGTAATAAGTTTTGTTGGTGATATCTTGATAATTATAAACAAAAATGTATTTACAATTTACATTCGTGGTGCAAAATTACATCGGTAATACAAAAATTTGTATTTTGTCTGCATTAACAAATGCTGTCTTATATGTAATATTCATAAAAAATTGTTTTATGAAAAAATGTATCACATTGACGAAAGAAAAAATGGACTTATATGATAACTTATACAGCTGTAAACAATTACATACAATTACCAATTTACATATTATATTTACAATATAAATATCATATTAATATATAAGCACAGTACTTGATTAAATGTTAATTATAAAGCACTTTTATATCAAATTTTATTTGATATATGCAATATACACACATAACACAATTTATTACAATAAAGATCAGTTGAACTGTGCGTGATTATAAACAAAAATTAACTAACATTTGCAAAATGGCAATTTTGAGAGCCAAAATGAATATTAAATTAGACTTAGTTGAACATCTAAAATATATAACAACCACGTCGTGTGTGATATCATTATATTTATAATTTTATAGAGATTACAAATATACAAAGCTCGTTTGTTAAAAAATTCATATGATAAAAGTTGCAGTTACGTAGTGGACGCCCAAGTAGATGATTCGTACCCCAGGGGTGAGGGCCAGCTGCATTTGTTGGTAAGGGTCTCCTAATCCATCAGGTGCCATGCGACTTGGAACGCCGTATACGTCCTTGAAACAAAAGCCTACAAATATTCATATCAAATGTTTACACAGGACAGTATAGAGAACCTAAATGAACGACCATAGACAAGCCAATTGTTAGCCAATAGGCCATTATATTATGAAAATAATAGCTCCCTGTAATGATTATACAAAAGATGTTGAGTCACAATTATACAAATTGTGAATCACGAGATTGAGGTCACTCTGATCGTCGTATTGTACATTGGAAAAAAAATACAGACACCAACGAAATCACTGATTATCAAAGGTTTTTAAATATATATAAACACTTGGTACGTTTCACTGTTTTTAACTGTGAAGCGTACCAAGTGTTTATATATTTAAAAAAAACTTTGTATTAATATGTTTCACTAAGTGCCCAACGAGTCATCAATTAATATCACTAATTATCAGCTTTAATTAATCACAAATAACAGTTAACTAATCAACAAGGTATTCAACAATATTATATTCGTACAGTAAGTCAAGTTAAAATTGTCCACACCCAAAAATAATGTAAAATAATAGAGTTCCACACTAATTATAAAACAATAAACACTTTCCACTAATCTTCAACCAGCACTCGATCCGCACTAAGGAAATCGCTCACCGTAAACTGACTGACAAACCCAGCCAATTTTGCTTTTATAGGTCGCACCGAGTTACAGAATAACGTTAAATCCTTACTGCGGCATAGTGCCAGCATAATGCGTTTATTCAAGTGCTCTCGTGCTCTCCCGAACACTCTGGAAAGGCTAGTAGTGCTACGTGAGTGAGCGGCCTTGACACAGACGAGACACGCTGGGCTAGTCGACAACGACACTTTCGCCTTTTCTAGAGCGTTCCGTAACAGTAGTTACAATTAAAATAAAAACACAAGCTCATCATTGTGTAGCATAAATATTTGTCATAGTCCTACTCTTTATCAGAAGAAATCAGAATTACAGGATTCTTTGAATTATGATTCAGTTTCATAAAACAACTAAAGTTATCCAGTTTTTTTGATATTTTAAAAGTAAAAATATTGATTACGTTGACTGGTTTGATAAAATCTAAGATGTTTGTTAAATTCATCTTTGAAAATAAAATGAAATTCAACAAAACGGAAAATCAGACCACGTTTTATTCTCTCAGAACTAATTTGTTGATATAATATGTTAATTTTTAAACAAATTACTCAATATAACTTATAAAATACTGATGCCTTACAGTACTGACGGTTAAAGGAATATTTTATTCCTTATAACCTTAAAACACATTATAAGAGAACTTATTAAAGAACACTTTCAAACTCTACTGGGAAGCTGGAACAGTGATGATGAGGTAACTTCTACACATCTGCCATAGCAACAGCAACAACAACAACAACAAAATTTAAAACACAAAGAAGATAATGGTTTCAAATTTTTAGTAATAAAACTGCTTAAGCCAAAAAATTGAATTTGAAATTTCTGCCTCAATAATTCCAATAGTGTAGTTAGCATATGTAGTTTATCCAACGGGATTAAAGTAAAGCTAGAAGACCTTCAGAGATTATGTACACAAAAAAAGAAATGCATTCTATTACTTTTTCTTTTGTAATCTCCTATGTTTGCTTCCTTTATTAAGGAATCTCCAACTTTTTTTACGACTTGAGTTTTCATTTTTTGAAGTTTTTTTTTTCAAAAATTGTTTTATAGACTTTCATATTCTTTCTTGCATTTTGTTGTCCATGACGTGTGGCAGCCTCTAACGAAGCTTATAGTAAGCGAAAACTGGTTCAGGCTACAAGACAAAAATTTTACATTGTTACCAATAAAATGAGCGGTCGTGGCGTAATGGCTAGCGTGTGGCGCTGCTACGCTGTCGGAGCGGGTTCAATTCCCGTCGGAGCCATCTGATTTATATACGACCGTTCCCCTTAGTAAGGTGATGACAAACCAGCGAGAGGTATCCTGCCCAGTATAAACCCTCCCCAAGGAGTTCGGATCCGGCGTTAAACTGTAGGTCCTATATTTCCTGTGAGAGACACCGTAACACACGCACCACGGGTATATGCGGGGAGGGTACAAACCAGTCGAAAGACTGAACGACCCAATAATAATAATAATAACCAATAAAAAACTTTGTGTTCCGAGTCAGTAGTATTATACTTATAATTAGTTGCATATTCTACCAACTTTATCTATTTTCTTATTTACTTTTGTATCTTGTATCCTAGATCAATCCTAAATCCTTAAAGATAGTAACTTTGATATGGTCCTCTTCAATAACGATGTGTAAGCATCGGTTGTTTTTTTATTTTTAAAAGAAAACGTTATCAATCTTCATGTTATAATAACTTTGCTGTACATGACTGTATAGATTATTTTTTTGCCAAGCAAGAAAACAAAGGCATGGTGGCTGCGAAAGGTCACGCGTCTACACGTGTCTGTAAACATTTACGTAGACATAAATAATTTTCTTATCTCACGTAACCGTGGAATCGGTTCTCAAATGTAGTTTTACAGTGTAAACATTTTACTTTCTGATACAATGGTTGAAGGTTTTCAAGAACATTTATATTCATTTTAAAAAGTATATTGTTATGACGGTCCCGGTGATTGTCGTATTGTACAGTGGAAACACAATACAGACACCAATGACGTCACTAAGCACTAGCTGTAATTAACCACAAATTACAGTTTGTAATCAACAAGATTATGCTCGTACCTTTAATTCAAGTTAAATTTGTCCACACGCAATAATAATATCAAGTAATAGAGTTACACACTAATTATAACACAATAAACACTTTTCACTAAGCCTCAACAATGGCTTGGACTGCATTAAAGAAATCGTTCAACGTAACTGACTGACAAAGCCAGCCTCTGTGGCTTTTATAGGCAGTGCAAGTGTTCCAGAATAACTTTCCATCCGTACTGCGGCGTGCCAGAATAATGCGTGATTCAAGTGTGCAATTGAACAATCTGGAAGTACTTGTGTGCTACGTGACTGGACGGCCTTGATATAGACGAGGCACGTTTTATTCTTCGTATTGTTTAAATTAGCAGCCATCCTTAATATTTCTTTATAAAGTTGCTAAACTGCTACTTTTTTATTGTTTAGACAATGCTTTTCGTCATCACTGACATCATCAGGTCTTAAACAACCTAGGCGTTGTTTAAGACCTGATGATGTCAGTGATGACGAAAAGCTTTGTCTAAACAATAAAAAAGTAGCAGTTTAGCAACTTTATAAAGAAATACAGACGAGGCACGCTGGGGTAGTCGAGAAGGGCGTAGAACGACACTCTCGCCATTTTGAGAGCGTTATATCGTTACAATATGTTTTAGCATACTACTTTTATGGAAGTTAATGAGACAACGGGTCTCGTGGCACTTGAAGGACTTGGTTTTAATGTAGCAGTTTATTTTCCCAAACAACAGCATAAAAGTTAAGAGCACTGTTCATGTAGGTCAATAAAATGTAATGATGGCTACCACTAACTTCCTTGTACATCTATCTTACTAAGCTTGTTTCGTACTCGTAAACATTTTCGATGATACAAAAAGGAGTTTATTATCTTATTTGAATACTTCCTTATTTCTCACACATATGAAAGACTAAGCGAAACATAGGTCAGACAGGCTTAGAAACTGTGTTATTAGCATAGAATTCAGTATATTCTCTGTTAACTACAGAAGTAATGAGTACAGCCATAGTGGTTGGCTGCACCTCGTAATCAGATTACGGGGGACAGCGACTCTCTATGCAGGGTTTAAATTACAATGCTGTAAGGAAAAGAAGCAGGGAGACCTCGCAAGAGATGAATACTTTGGAGGTGAAGACCAGGACAGAAGACAACACCTAATCCAAAGAAGGAAAATAAAAAAAGAAAGAAGAGGAAGAAGAAGAAGAAGAAGAAGAAGAAGAAGAAGAAGAAGAAGAAGAAGAAGAAGAAGAAGAAGAAGAAGAAGAAGAAGAAGAAGAAGAAGAAATATTGTCAGAGAAAGAGTTTCGGAAAAATTGGCTGATTAATTTTGTTCGAAAATTTTATCAAATATAAAATAATTCTTTGGATTCATCGTTTCTTTTACGTTTTAACTGAAACATTCAACCAATGATGTTACTTTAAAAATTTATAATCATCAAATATTAAAACTACGAAGATAGTGATAAATAGAAAAACTGTATTTAGTCATCTATTGAGAATCTATTGAGTTAAAATTTATTATTGTTACGACTGTCTCACTGATCGTCGTATGGTGCAGTGGAAAACAAAATACAAGACACCAATTAAGTCACTAATTGCCAGCTTTAATAATCACAATTAAACAGTTTGTAATCAACAAGATAGTCTCTTGGAACAAATCAAATAAAAATTGTTCACACGCAATAAAAATGTCAACTAATATACAACACAATTGTATTACATTTGTCCCGGACAATTATTAAGAACATAACACTTTGCCACAATACTTCGAACCTCACTGGAGTAAATCGCCACTAAAACTGACTACTAAGCGCAGCTGTCGTCGTTTAAATAGATAGCACAAGTGTTCCAGAATAGTCCATACTACGTATCAGCAATAAAGGAAAACATCAGAGCGTAATTCATTGCGGCCTTGACACAGTGCGCGCGGTCGGCGAAGTCCGGCACGGTCTCGCTAACGCATGTTGAGAATCACGTACGCACACAACGTTACAGCCGAGAAACACGTAGAAGGTTCTGTAACGGCGTACACTTTTGCCGCATTGCGTAACAATATAAATGTAACAATTGTCTACATATTTAGCCTTCATCTTCTTCTCCTCCTCAACCCACAGGTTGGTAGGCTCGCAATTTCTTCCTTTCTGTGGACAGCCTGGTTATTACCACATACATTCTTTCTTCCTTAAGCCCATCCGTGTACTCCATCCTAGGCCTTCCCCTACCACTACACCCTCGATAAGTGTGTGTAAACCACTTTGAATGGTGTAGCAGGTGAACAACCACATTACTTCTCCTACCAACGATTGATCCGATCAACATCCTTTTTCCACCCACGCTCCTCAGGACCTCATCATTAAGTACTCTTTCCGTCCATGGTAGACTTAAGACCCTCATGCAGCACCACGTACAAAGCTTCAAGCTAGCTTCTCTGCGCTTTTCTCAAAGTCCAGGTTTTCGAGCTTACGTGCATATTCCCCAAATAAAACTCAATACCTTTCTTTCTGATTTCCATGGTAAGGTTTCTGGACGGCTGAAGAGATCTTTCACTAAAAATTGTCTCTCTTCCTTGTGCAATTCTACTTTTTGCCTGCTACTTGGTTGTGCAATTCTACTATAAGTAGCATATTCTTTAAAATTTAATTATCCATTTTGGGAAATTTGTTTGACAATACTGTTATATATATAAATTAATTATTGGTTATAATTATAAAGGATTATAATTATTATGTACGTTGAAACTTTATATATTGCCAAAAATATTTTAAAGACTTGACGATTTGTCTTTTGACACCAGAACTGAATACATATTAGCCATGTATTTATTTAAGCTATAATAGTTACACAATAACTTAATTACAGGTCTTACTTTTGTATAATTTAAGGTATTTGTAATTTACAGGGAAAAAGCGAAGAGTCACAGACTGGCAGTATACAAATCTGTATATGCTCCAACACTGACGTACAGTTGCGAGTCACGGACTCTGAATTACAGACATAAAAAGAGAATACAAGCAACTGAGATGAGGTTTCTAAGGAGAATTGAGAAGAAACCTCGTAGACATAGGACGAGAAACGTTAACATCCGGAAGAATTTAAAGATATTCTCTTTAAGTGATAAAATTTAAAGCCCGCAACTGTCTTCACGTCTGTAGGCTGAACAAAGAAAGGTACACGAGACAAGCATGGGAGGCAAAACCAGAAGCCAGAAGAGGAAGAGGGCGGCTCAGAACAAAATGGGAGGATAAAGAAGAGTGTAGAAGGCAGAGGAGCAGTTTGGGCCCGTGCCAGGGTTTTGGCACTGGACAGGACGAGAAGGAGAGCTGTCTAGAAAACCTCGACACCCGACGGATAGGAAAGGATGACTAAGAAGAAGAAGAAGAAGAAGAAGAAGAAGAAGAAGAAGAAGAAGAAGAAGAAGTAATTTACAGGTCTACTTTTATACAATGTGTGGTATGTGTGGAAAGCACTATCAAAGTTTAAGTAAATTAAGGAAATAAATTAGAATCTCTCTGATTTTGAAGCGACAATATTGATTAAAAAACGTATTGATCTCAAATATTTGTTCTGCACATGTTACTCTATTTGAATAACACTTGGTAACATATTTAATTATTTCCTTCCTACATACGATTGTTTAGAACAGTTTTTAACTAGAATATATTTTAACCATAAACTTTCTGTCTACCATTTCGTTATACATAGGCTACGTTATTCGACCTGTTTGAAACAGATTTGTGTAATCTAGTTTTAAATTTCGACAAACTAAATTGTCCAAGTATGCGCGCGCGCGCGTGTGTGTGTAATACAGTATTACAAATCCAATACGGTTTGTAAGTGATTGAATGTCACGTTTCGGGAAGGAGCTCAGTTAGCGTCAATGTAGGTGAATTGATTACTGTGTCGCGTGGATACTGTAAAATAAACTGTTTTTACAAATCACAGTAGCTAAAATTGTGTAGTTGTCTTCATAGCATTTGATAGCAACAAGACAAAATGGAGATTTCTTTGACGAAAGATTAGTAGCAGGTCACTAATCTGATTTACTGATCGATTTTCGGTCATCGTTGACAAGGATTTGGTAGATCGGTTGCCCTATTATACGGATTCTAATCCTCGTTACGTTCTTGAAAAATTTTTTGAGAATTTCAAAAGCATACTAAGAAATTAGTTACCCTGCTACCGATTCAAAAATTATACAAAAATACAGAGAAAACGAAACAAGGAAGGAAGAGTAAGTAACAGAGAGATATCTAGAGAGAGGGAAAGACAGAGAGTCTGATAGGGGAAGAGTGATGGGGGAGTGAGAAACAGAGTGAGAAAGCAACAGAGCGAATCTTCCTACTAGATCTGATGCGCTTTCCAATGGCTGTACATTTATAATTGTCTTATTATATTCTGTTATTGTAGTATTTTATTCTTTGTAGTTGGACAGGCTGCCCGTTTTGGGACGTTAACAGACGAATTAAAATACGTTTAAAAAATATTTATATTATTATTATTATTTCTATTTTATTATTACGTTCATTATATTTTATTATGTTTATTTATTATTATTTATTATATTTATTATTTATATATTTTATTATATTATTTATACATTATTATGTTTATTATTATTATTATTATTATTATTATTATTATTATGTAAATATTATAATTATTATTCCGGGTGTACAATGTTTACACGTTTTCCGGAACCAAAGAAGTGATTGAATTGTCATCTTCCACTGCTGCTGGACCATCCACAGATCTTAAATTTCTCGTTCCCTCAACATAGTCTGAATTTCTTCTATCCAGGTGATAGGTGGCCTTCCTCTTTTCCTTGTTTCTGGTGGGGTCCATTCGATAACTCTCCCTGGCAATCTTTACTCTGCCATTCTTTTCGTGTGTCCAAACCATTGTGATTTTTTGTTTTGATAAAATCAACAATTGAATTTTTCACATTCATTCTGTCCTTAATGATTTCATTTCTAATTTTCTCACGTCTGGATACTCTTGACGAACGTCTCCAAAAGTCCATCTCTGCTGTCATTAATTTTGTTCTTGTGTGTTTATTAGTAGGCCAAACTTATGAGCCGTAAGCCATGATACTTCTAACAATGGTTTTAAATATTTTGGTTTTAGTTTCTAGTGTAATTACAAAATTAAATATGTTTACAAAATATCTATAGGCCTATTTTAAGAATAGCTTACTTTAATGCTTCTTCATCAGATTTGAGAGGGCAACATTTGGATTATTTGCCGAATGTCCATAAATCTAACTTCACTCAAACTCGGAATTTACCAATCAATTTTCGAGTCGTTTCAGGACAACACAAACAAACACGACAGTTTGCGACAGATTACTTCACATTTGTTTGTACTGCATTGTTTGTCCGATTTAAGTGCTGCTGGGTTGTCGTTAACCAGTAATCACATGCCATAAACTGATTTATACGCAGCAGCACGATACGGGTTTGTGTCAATCAATGAGCGGGGCAACCACAGTCGTGTTGTTACATACAGTAATTAGTGCGCGCAGAGCTAATGACTCAATCTGTCACAGTACAAATGCCTTTACAAGCAGGTCTACCGTACAAAAACAATACGAGTGGAGGGTGAAATGTTCCGGTCCTAACACATAGATAGCGCTACTATGCTCATTATTTTGACCGTGTTGTATGATTTCATCCTTTGTAGATCTAGTTTGGATTATTTCAAGTCAATGAATTTTGTTTATTATTAGTGGCACGGTCCAGCCTCGAGGATCATTGGATAGACTGCAAATTCGTGCAGTGATTAAATTTTGTTTTTATAGATTTAACTGTAACCGAAGTTACAAGTTATCAAAGTTATCAGAGTTATCAAAGCCGGGGGATCTTGTACATCGAATGCAATGGTTGAGCGCTGAGTTGCTGTATTTAAATGGATCGGACAAGCACAACTGGCGATCCACGTCTTCGACGTCCAATTAAAGTGACTATGCCAGCAAAAATAGAGAAAGAATCCATAAAATTGTTTTTGTAGACCGTAGAATGAAAGTGAACGAGATAGCTGAGAATGTTGGTATATCAACGGAACGTGAGCGCAATATTCTTACACGAACATCTGTGTATGACAAAGCTGGGTGCCGCGTCGTTTACTTACACTTGACCAAAAACAATGTCGAAAGGAGGTTTCAGCCAATTGTGCGATGGCTAAAATCAAAGAATTGAAGTTTGAATTGCTTCCTCATCCACCATACTCACCTTATTTTTCCCCGAGTGACTTTCACCCCTTTCCTAACCTCACAAATTACTCGGTTGGAAAAGACTGACGCCAATCAAGTCATCAATGCTGTAAATGGCTATTTTGAAAACCTCGACAAATTGGCTTATCAATGTGGCATAACCGCTTGAGAACTTCGTTGGAAATAGTGTATAGCGCTAAATAGAGACTATCTTGAGAAATAAATGCAAATTAATCTAGAAAAGTGTTGCTTTCCTATTCAGGGCCCAAAAATTTCACTCTACCTTCGTAACTGTGAACGAAAACTGCCGTGGTTATCCCGTAACACCTAACAAAATTAAATTTTAATAGATAAGGAAATTGACTAATAAAAATATTACGCGCCTAAAGTAGAACGTTCGTATTGTCATCACTTTAAGAAGTTCAGGATAACAAAATGATTTACCAACACCGAAAAACCTTGTCTCACCCCCACCCACCAACCAATACACACACACACACACACACACACACACCGGGAAAATGTAAAATCTTCTGAAGTAATGAATAAGTTACTTCTGCTCCAGCTCCTCCTCCTCCTCCTTTTTATCATATTCAGTCATTTCACCTATTCTGCTGCTTCTTCTTCTTCTACTTCTATTTTACGTTGGTTGTCAGAATATTGCCTGTTCTGTACTCTGTAATGTCACTTAATTTTTGTCTATCAACATCTTTCTTTGCCATCGGCTTATTAGTGTTAACAATTTTAGGTAATCTTGTTTTCTCCACCCATTCTGTATATTGTTCCTAATTAAGCCCATTCTCCACATTAGAACCACAGATATTCTAGTCTTGTAGTTTCACCGGACTTCTTAATTTCTTATACAAAGCGTTGAAAGATATATTGATTTAACAAATACAATAAAATAGTTGTAGTTTTTGGTCCAGTTTAATACACAATTAATTAAAGCGCATTCAGTCAGATACAGCCAATCTACAATATGTCTAACTAAAATACAGTCACCTACAACCAACCTTTATCTAACTAAAATGCATTATTATGATCCTATCCAGAACAATGCTGTTATCCCCCTTATCGAATTTCGAATAATCAGTTTACCTCAATTGTACAGGAAAAATAATTAAATAAAATTTAATTTCATAGTTTCTATCACATGAGACAATAAATTCTTTATACGCTTGCAACATTTTAAGGTATTTTAGGTCTCTGTGAAAATATTGCAACTTGAATCTCACAATAAGACCTACCATAACTCCAATAATTTGATATCTGTGTAAAAACCTAAAACACAAGTCTCAAAGTAAAATACAGTGCTGGATGACTAATAGTTATTTTTTTTTAATATAAACATCCGACATAGTTGTACTCAATAATGAAGTCAAAGCGCTGTCCTGCATAAACCCAGGGGCTACAATAGAATACTTCTTGACTATTTTTTTGAATAGCCTAGTTCTTCAAAAAACCTTTTTTTGAATATTGCATTCCATCTATTTCAGACATAATATCACAAAACTATTTAACTATAAAATTACTAACGAATACAAATATTTTCACTCCCCACAAACATTCGTCTATTAAAATACTGGAAAGAAGTCAAGCCAACAATTTGTAAAGACGTTATTATCTGTAATATCGTAGTTTTTATCTTATGTTGTTTATTTTTTCTTGTAACGCCGTCTTCTCGCTGTTTTTCTCTTTTTTGTTATCTGAAGAAAGGAAATTGATTTTAAAACTAAAGCAACATACACACATTAAAGTTCGGCAAGAGTATCCAGACGTGAGATAATTAGAAATAAAGTCATTAAGGACAGAATGAATGTGAAAAATTCAATTGTTGCTTTTACACACAAAAAATTACAATTGTATGGACACATGAAAAGAATGGCACAGGAAAGATTGCCAAGCAGAGTTATGGAATGGACCCCACCAGGAAGAAGGAAAAGAGGAAGACCACCTATCGCCTGGATAGAAGAAATTCAGACT
This sequence comes from Magicicada septendecula, assembly GCA_034769895.1. Lineage (NCBI taxonomy): Eukaryota > Metazoa > Arthropoda > Insecta > Hemiptera > Cicadidae > Magicicada > Magicicada septendecula. The sequence goes on from CM068370.1 coordinate 16,152,193, forward strand.
ACATTGAGGGAATGAGAAATTGAAGAAGCTTTTTAGATGAACAAGCAGCAATGGAAAATTAGAATTCAACCCCTTTTGTAATCTTTGGTTCCGGAAATGTGTAAACATTGTACAGTCGGAATAATAAATAAATTGAACAATTCACATTAAGCAATAGGGGTTTCAAGTGACTGTTTACTAATAAATTATGTACCATAAACACGTATTAAAATCTGTGCCGCAGAAAGTTGTAACCTATTGTGAACTTCAGTAAATCTTGTGTTTCAGTTAACTCGATAATACATAGAAATAAAAAAACAGAATACGCGAAACGTAGAAGATAGAATAAGTAAGTAAGTAAGATAGACATATAGATAGATAGATAGATAGAGAGATAGAGTGAGGGAGAGAGAGAGAGAGTGAGCGAGAGAGAGTGTGTGTGAGAGGGAGAGGGGGGAGAGAGAGAGAGACGAACTGAGCAGTATAAGCAGTACAGTGTGACAAGACAGCTCGTATGTGGAATAACTTCCCCAACTACACAACAACACAGACGTGTCACAGAGCTGTCACTGACACCCACATACCCTGCTCAAAGCTCACACGTGTTTATTTAACTTAATTTGTCTTAGTATGATCTTCAGAGTTTCTTCGTAAGTAAGAGCAATTAATAAGCTGATTTCCGATTAATTTTCTATTTGACATGTCTTATCTTATCCTTGGAGCGGTCATGGCGTAGTGGCTAGCGTGTGGCGCTGCTACGCTGTCGGCGCGGGTTCAATTCCCGTCGGCGCCATCTGATATAGATACGGCCGTTCCCCCTCGCAAGGCAATGGCAAACCAGCGAGATGTATCCTGCTTAGTATAAACCCTCCCCAACTATGCAGTTCGGATCCGGCGTTAAACTGTAGGTCCTATATTTCCTGTGAGAGACACCGTAACACACGCACCACGGGTATATGCGGGGAGGGTACAAACCAGTCGAAAGACTGAACGACCCAATAATAATAATAACCAATAAAAAACGTAGTGTTCCGAGTCAGTAGTATTATACTTATAATTACTTACATGTTCTACCAACTTTATCTATTTTCTTATTTACTTTTGTATCTTGTATCCTAGATCAATCCTAAATCCTTAAAGATAGTAACTTTGATATGGCCCTTTTCAATAACGATGTGTAAGCATCGGTTGTTTTTTTTTTATTTTTAAAAGAAAACGTTATCAATCTTCATGTTATAATAACTTTGCTGTACATGACTGTATACACTATTTTTTTGCCAAGCAAGAAAACAAAGGCATGGTGGCTGCGAAAGGTCACGCGTCTACACGTGTCTGTAAACATTTACGTAGACATAAATAATTTTCTTATCTCACGTAACCGTGGAATCGGTTCTCAAATGTAGTTTTACAGTGTAAAAATGTTACTTTCTGATACAATGGTTGAAGGTTTTCAACAACACTAATATTCATTTTAAAAAGTATATTGTTATGACGGTCCCGGTGATTGTCGTATTGTACAGTGGAAACACAATACAGACACCAATGACGTCACTAAGCACTAGCTGTAATTAACCACAAATTACAGTTTGTAATCAACAAGATTATGCTCGTACAGTAATTCAAGTTAAATTTGTCCACACGCAATAATAATATCAAGTAATAGAGTTACACACTAATTATAACGCAATAAACACTTTTCACTAAGCCTCAACAATGGCTTGGACTGCATTAAAGAAATCGTTCAACGTAACTGACTGACAAAGCCAGCCGCTGTGGCTTTTATAGGTAGTGCAAGTGTTCCAGAATAACTTTCCATCCTTACTGCGGCGTGCCAGCATAATGCGTGTTTCAAGTGTGCAATTGAACAATCTGGAAGTACTTGTGTGTTACGTGACTGGACGGCCTTGATATAGACGAGGCACGTTTTATTCTTCGTATTGTTTAAATTAGCAGCCATCCTTAATATTTCTTTATAAAGTTGCTAAACTGCTACTTTTTTATTGTTTAGACAAAGCTTTTCGTCATCACTGACATCATCAGGTCTTAAACAACCTAGGCGTTTTTTAAGACCTGATGATGTCAGTGATGACGAAAAGCTTTGTCTAAACAATAAAAAAGTAGCAGTTTAGCATCTTTATAAAGAAATATAGACGAGGCACGCTGGGGTAGTCGAGAAGGGCGTAGAACGACACTCTCGCCATTTTGAGAGCGTTACATCGTTACAATATGCTTTAGCATACTACGTTTATGGAAGTTAATGAGACAACGGGTCTCGTGGCACTTGAAGGACTTGGTTTTAATGTAGGAGTTTATTTTCCAAAAAACAACAGCATAAAAGTTAAGAGCACTGTTCATGTAGGTCAATAAAATGTAATGATGGCTACCACTAACTTCCTAGTACATCTTACTAAGCTTGTTGCGTACTCGTAAACATTTTCGATGATACAAAAAGGAGTTTATTATCTTATTTGAATACTCCCTTATATCTCACACATATGAAAGACTAAGCGAGGGCATAGGTCAGACAGGCTTAGAAACTGTGCCATTAGCATAGAATTCACTATATTCTCTGTTAACTACAGAAGTAATGAGTATAGCCATAGCGGTTGGCTGCACCTCGTAATCAGATTACGGGGGACAGCGACTATCTATGCAAAGTTTAAATTAAAATGCTGTAAGGAAAAGAAGCAGGAAGACCTAGCAAGAGATGAATACTTTGGAGGTGAAGACCAGGACAGAAGACAACACCTAATCCAAAGAAGGAAAATAAAAAAAGAAAGAAGAAGAAGAAGAAGAAGAAGAAGAAGAAGAAGAAGAAGAAGAAGAAGAAGAAGAAGAAGAAGAAGAAGAAATATTGTCAGAGAAAGAGTTACGGAAAAATTGGCGGATTAATTTTGTTCGAAAATTTTATCAAATATAAAATAATTCTTTGGATTCATCGTTTCTTTTACGTTTTAACTGAAACATTCAACCAATGATGTTAATTTAAAAATTTATAATCATCAAATATTAAAACTACGAAGATAGTGATAAATAGAAAAACTGTATTTAGTCATCTATTGAGAATCTATTGAGTTAAAATTTATTATTGTTACGACGGTCTCCTTGGTACAGTGGAAAACAAAATACAAGACAACAATTAAGTCACTAATTGCCAGCTTTAATAATTACAATTAAGCAGTTTGTAATCAACAAGATAGTCTCTTGGAATAAATCAAATAAAAATTGTTCACACGCAATAAAAATGTCAACTAATATACAACACAATTGTATTACATTTGTCCCGGACAATTATTAAGAACATAACACTTTGCCACAATACTTCGAACCTCACTGGAGTAAATCGCCACTAAAACTGACTACTAAGCGCAGCTGTCGTCGTTTAAATAGATAGCACAAGTGTTCCAGAATAGTCCATACTACGTATGAGCAATAAAGGAAAACATTAGAGCGTAATTCATTGCGGCCTTGACACAGTGCGCGCGGTCGGCGAAGTCCGGCACGGTCTCGCTAACGCATGTTGATAATCACGTACGCACACAACATTACAGCCGGATTCCACAAGAATAGCCGAGAAACACGTAGAAGGTTCTGTAACGGCGTACACTTTTGCCGCATTACGTAACAATATAAATATAACAATTGTCTACATATTTAGCCTTCATCTTCTTCTCCTCCTCAACCCACAGGTTGGTAGGCTCGCAATTTCTTCCTTTCTTCCTTTGTGTGATCCTTTATCACCACATACATTCTTTCTTCCTTAAGCTCATCCGTGTACTCCATCCTAGGCCTTCCCCTACCACTACACCCTCGATAAGTGTGTGTAAACCACTTTGAATGGTGTAGCAGGTGAACAACCACATTACTTCTCCTACCAACGATGGACCCGATCAACATCCTTTTTCCACCCACGCTCCTCAGGACCTCATCATTAAGTACTCTTTCCGTCCATGGTAGACTTAAGACCCTCATGCAGCACCACTTACAAAGCTTCAAGCTAGCTTCTCTGCGCTTTTCTCAAAGTCCACGTTTTCGAGCTTACGTGCATATTCCCCAAATAAAACTCAATACCTTTCTTCCTGATTTCCATGGTAAGGTTTCTGGACGGCTGAAGAGATCTTTCACTAAAAATTGTCTCTCTTCCTTGTGCAATTCTACTTTTTGCCTGCTACTTGGTTGTGCAATTCTACTATAAGTAGCATATTCTTTAAAATTTAATTATCCATTTTGGGAAATTTGTTTGACAATACTGTTATATATATAAATTAATTATTGGTTATAATTATAAAGAATTATAATTATTATGTACGTTGAAACTTTATATATTGCCAAAAATATTTTAAAGACTTGACGATTTGTCTTTTGACACCAGAACTGAATACATATTAGCCATGTATTTATTTAAGCTATAATAGTTACACAATAACTTAATTACAGGTCTTACTTTTGTATAATTTAAGGTATTTGTAATTTACGGGGAAAAAGCGACGTGTCACAGAAAACCAAACTGGCAGTATACAAATCTGTATATGCTCCAACACTGACGTACAGTTGCGAGTCACGAACTCTGAATTACAGACATAAAAAGAGAATACAAGCAACTGAGATGAGGTTTCTAAGGAGAATTGAGAAGAAACCTCGTAGACATAGGACGAGAAACGTTAACATCCGGAAGAATTTAAAGATATTCTCTTTAAGTGATAAAATTTAAAGCCCGCAACTGTCTTCACGTCTGTAGGCTGAACAAAGAAAGGTACACGAGACAAGCATGGGAGGCAAAACCAGAAGCCAGAAGAGGAAGAGGGCGGCTCAGAACAAAATGGGAGGATAAAGAAGAGTGTAGAAGGCAGAGGAGGAGTTTGGGCACGTGCCAGGGTTTTGGCACTGGACAGGACGAGAAGGAGAGCTCTCTAGAAAACCTCGACACCCGACGGATAGGAAAGGATGACTAAGAAGAAGAAGAAGAAGAAGAAGAAGAAGAAGAAGAAGAAGAAGAAGAAGTAATTTACAGGTCTACTTTTATACAATGTGTGGTATGTGTGGAAAGCACTATCAAAGTTTAAGTAAATTAAGGAAATAAATTAGAATCTCTCTGATTTTGAAGCGACAGTATTGATTAAAAAACGTATTGATCTCAAATATTTGTTCTGCACATGTTACTCTATTTGAATAACACTTGGTAACATATTTAATTATTTCCTTCCTACATACGATTGTTTAGAACAGTTTTTAACTAGAATATATTTTAACCATAAACTTTCTGTCTACCATTTCGTTATACATAGGCTACGTTATTCGACCTGTTTGAAACAGATTTGTGTAATCTAGTTTTAAATTTCGACAAACTAAATTGTCCAAGTATGCGCGCGCGCGCGCGTGTGTGTAATACAGTATTACAAATCCAATACGGTTTGTAAGTGATTGAATGTCACGTTTCGGGAAGGAGCTCAGTTAGCGTCAATGTAGGTGAATTGATTACTGTGTCGCGTGGATACTGTAAAATAAACTGTTTTTACAAATCACAGTAGCTAAAATTGTGTAGTTGTCTTCATAGCATTTGATAGCAACAAGACAAAATGGAGATTTCTTTGACGAAAGATTAGTAGCAGGTCACTAATCTGATTTACTGATCGATTTTCGGTCATCGTTGACAAGGATTTGGTAGATCGGTTGCCCTATTATACGGATTCTAATCCTCGTTACGTTCTTGAAAAATTTTTTGAGAATTTCAAAAGCATACTAAGAAATTAGTTACCCTGCTACCGATTCAAAAATTATACAAAAATACAGAGAAAACGAAACAAGGAAGGAAGAGTAAGTAACAGAGAGATATCTAGAGAGAGGGAAAGACAGAGAGTCTGATAGGGGAAGAGTGATGGGGGAGTGAGAAACAGAGTGAGAAAGCAACAGAGCGAATCTTCCTACTAGATCTGATGCGCTTTCCAATGGCTGTACATTTATAATTGTCTTATTATATTCTGTTATTGTAGTATTTTATTCTTTGTAGTTGGACAGGCTGCCCGTTTTGGGACGTTAACAGACGAATTAAAATACGTTTAAAAAATATTTATATTATTATTATTATTTCTATTTTATTATTACGTTCATTATATTTTATTATGTTTATTTATTATTATTTATTATATTTATTATTTATATATTTTATTATATTATTTATACATTATTATGTTTATTATTATTATTATTATTATTATTATTATTATTATTATTATGTAAATATTATAATTATTATTCCGGGTGTACAATGTTTACACGTTTTCCGGAACCAAAGATTACAGAAGTGATTGAATTGTCATCTTCCACTGCTGCTGGACCATCCACAGATCTTAAATTTCTCGTTCCCTCAACATAGTCTGAATTTCTTCTATCCAGGTGATAGGTGGCCTTCCTCTTTTCCTTGTTGTTGTAAAAAATCAACAATAGAATTTTTCACATTCATTCTGTCCTTAATGATTTCATTTCTAATTTTCTCACGTCTGGATACTCTTGACGAACGTCTCCAAAAGTCCATCTCTGCTGTCATTAATTTTGTTCTTGTGTGTTTATTAGTAGGCCAAACTTTTGAGCCGTAAGCCATGATACTTCTAACAATGGTTTTAAATATTTTGGTTTTAGTTTCTAGTGTAATTACAAAATTAAATATGTTTACAAAATATCTATAGGCCTATTTTAAGAATAGCTTACTTTAATGCTTCTTCATCAGATTTGAGAGGGCAACATTTGGATTATTTGCCGAATGTCCATAAATCTAACTTCACTCAAACTCGGAATTTACCAATCAATTTTCGAGTCGTTTCAGGACAACACAAACAAACACGACAGTTTGCGACAGATTACTTCACATTTGTTTGTACTGCATTGTTTGTCCGATTTAAGTTCTGCTGGGTTGTCGTTAACCAGTAATCACATGCCATAAACTGATTTATACGCAGCAGCACGATACGGGTTTGTGTCAATCAATGAGCGGGGCAACCACAGTCGTGTTGTTACATACAGTAATTAGTGCGCGCAGAGCTAATGACTCAATCTGTCACAGTACAAATGCCTTTACAAGCAGGTCTACCGTACAAAAACAATACGAGTGGAGGGTGAAATGTTCCGGTCCTAACACATAGATAGCGCTACTATGCTCATTATTTTGACCGTGTTGTATGATTTCATCCTTTGTAGATCTAGTTTGGATTATTTCAAGTCAATGAATTTTGTTTATTATTAGTGGCACGGTCCAGCCTCGAGGATCATTGGATAGACTGCAAATTCGTGCAGTGATTAAATTTTGTTTTTATAGATTTAACTGTAACCGAAGTTACAAGTTATCAAAGTTATCAGAGTTATCAAAGCCGGGGGATCTTGTACATCGAATGCAATGGTTGAGCGCTGAGTTGCTGTATTTAAATGGATCGGACAAGCACAACTGGCGATCCACGTCTTCGACGTCCAATTAAAGTGACTATGCCAGCAAAAATAGAGAAAGAATCCATAAAATTGTTTTTGTAGACCGTAGAATGAAAGTGAACGAGATAGCTGAGAATGTTGGTATATCAACGGAACGTGAGCGCAATATTCTTACACGAACATCTGTGTATGACAAAGCTGGGTGCCGCGTCGTTTACTTACACTTGACCAAAAACAATGTCGAAAGGAGGTTTCAGCCAATTGTGCGATGGCTAAAATCAAAGAATTGAAGTTTGAATTGCTTCCTCATCCACCATACTCACCTTATTTTTCCCCGAGTGACTTTCACCCCTTTCCTAACCTCACAAATTACTCGGTTGGAAAAGACTGACGCCAATCAAGTCATCAATGCTGTAAATGGCTATTTTGAAAACCTCGACAAATTGGCTTATCAATGTGGCATAACCGCTTGAGAACTTCGTTGGAAATAGTGTATAGCGCTAAATAGAGACTATCTTGAGAAATAAATGCAAATTAATCTAGAAAAGTGTTGCTTTCCTATTCAGGGCCCAAAAATTTCACTCTACCTTCGTAACTGTGAACGAAAACTGCCGTGGTTATCCCGTAACACCTAACAAAATTAAATTTTAATAGATAAGGAAATTGACTAATAAAAATATTACGCGCCTAAAGTAGAACGTTCGTATTGTCATCACTTTAAGAAGTTCAGGATAACAAAATGATTTACCAACACCGAAAAACCTTGTCTCACCCCCACCCACCAACCAATACACACACACACACACACACACACACACCGGGAAAATGTAAAATCTTCTGAAGTAATGAATAAGTTACTTCTGCTCCAGCTCCTCCTCCTCCTCCTTTTTATCATATTCAGTCATTTCACCTATTCTGCTGCTTCTTCTTCTTCTACTTCTATTTTACGTTGGTTGTCAGAATATTGCCTGTTCTGTACTCTGTAATGTCACTTAATTTTTGTCTATCAACATCTTTCTTTGCCATCGGCTTATTAGTGTTAACAATTTTAGGTAATCTTGTTTTCTCCACCCATTCTGTATATTGTTCCTAATTAAGCCCATTCTCCACATTAGAACCACAGATATTCTAGTCTTGTAGTTTCACCGGACTTCTTAATTTCTTATACAAAGCGTTGAAAGATATATTGATTTAACAAATACAATAAAATAGTTGTAGTTTTTGGTCCAGTTTAATACACAATTAATTAAAGCGCATTCAGTCAGATACAGCCAATCTACAATATGTCTAACTAAAATACAGTCACCTACAACCAACCTTTATCTAACTAAAATGCATTATTATGATCCTATCCAGAACAATGCTGTTATCCCCCTTATCGAATTTCGAATAATCAGTTTACCTCAATTGTACAGGAAAAATAATTAAATAAAATTTAATTTCATAGTTTCTATCACATGAGACAATAAATTCTTTATACGCTTGCAACATTTTAAGGTATTTTAGGTCTCTGTGAAAATATTGCAACTTGAATCTCACAATAAGACCTACCATAACTCCAATAATTTGATATCTGTGTAAAAACCTAAAACACAAGTCTCAAAGTAAAATACAGTGCTGGATGACTAATAGTTATTTTTTTTTTAATATAAACATCCGACATAGTTGTACTCAATAATGAAGTCAAAGCGCTGTCCTGCATAAACCCAGGGGCTACAATAGAATACTTCTTGACTATTTTTTTGAATAGCCTAGTTCTTCAAAAAACCTTTTTTTGAATATTGCATTCCATCTATTTCAGACATAATATCACAAAACTATTTAACTATAAAATTACTAACGAATACAAATATTTTCACTCCCCACAAACATTCGTCTATTAAAATACTGGAAAGAAGTCAAGCCAACAATTTGTAAAGACGTTATTATCTGTAATATCGTAGTTTTTATCTTATGTTGTTTATTTTTTCTTGTAACGCCGTCTTCTCGCTGTTTTTCTCTTTTTTGTTATCTGAAGAAAGGAAATTGATTTTAAAACTAAAGCAACATACACACATTAAAGTTCGGCAAGAGTATCCAGACGTGAGATAATTAGAAATAAAGTCATTAAGGACAGAATGAATGTGAAAAATTCAATTGTTGCTTTTACACAAAAAAAATTACAATTGTATGGACACACGAAAAGAATGGCACAGAAAAAAGATTGCCAAGCAGAGCTATGGAATGGACCCCACCAGGAAGAAGGAAAAGAGGAAGACCACCTATCGCCTGGATAGAAGAAATTCAGACTACATTGAGGGAATGAGAAATTGAAGAAGCTTTTTAGATGAACACGCAGCAATGGAAAATTAGAATTCAACCCCTTTTGTAATCTTTGGTTCCGGAAAATGTGTAAACATTTTATAGTCGGAATAATAAATAAATTGAACAATTCACATTAAGTAACAGGGGTTTCAAGTGACTGTTTACTAATAAATTATGTACCATAAACACGTATTAAAATCTGTGCCGCAGAACGTTGTAACCTATTGTGAACTTCAGTAAATCTTCTGTTTCAGTTAACTCGATAATACACAGAAATAAAAAACAGAATACGCGAAACGTGGAAGATAGAATAAATAAGTAAGACAGACATATAGATAGATAGATAGAGAGGGAGAGAGAGCGAGAGAGAGAGAGCGAGAGAGAGTGTGTGTGAGAGGGAGAGGGGGAGAGAGAGAGACGAACTGAGTAGTATAAGCAGTACAGTGTGACAAGACAGCTCGGATGTGGAATAACTTCCCCAACTACACAACAACACAGACGTGTCACAGAGCTGTCACCGACACCCACATACCCTGCTCAAAGCTCACACGTGTTTATTTAACTTAATTTGTCTTAGTATGATCTTCAGAGTTTCTTCGTAAGTAAGAGCAATTAATAAGCTGATTTACGATTTATTTTCCATTTGGCATGTCTTATCTTATCCTTGGAGCGGTCGTGGCGTAGTGGCTAGCGTGTAGCGCTTCAACGCTGTCGGTGCGGGTTCGATTCCCGCCGGCGCCATCTGATTTAGATACAGCCGTTCCCCCTCGCAAGGCGATGGCAAACCAGCGAGATGTATCCTGCCTAGTATAAACCCTCCCCAACTATGCCGTTCGGATCCGGCGTTAAACTGTAGGTCCCATATACCTGTGAGAGACTCCTCCGTAACACACCCACCACGGGTAAACCAGTCGAAAGGCTGAAGGACCCAATAATAATAATCTTACCCTTGCCTCTGCAGCCCAGATCGAGCCTTGGCCTCCAAAAGGAATTGTCTCCACTTATTCCTGTCCGTAGCCATCCGCCACCAATTTACTGCACCCAGCTTCCTCACTGCCGACGTGGTCCAACCATGTGTTCTTCGGTCTTCCAATCTTCATTTTTCCTATTGGTTTGTGTTTCATAATTATTTTTGCAGTACGTTCGTCGTCCACTCTCTAAACGTGCCCTGCCCATTTTAATCTATTAATTTTGACGAATCGGACAACTGTAATGTCATTGTACTTAGCATATAATTAATTATTATTATTTCTTGCATTAATAATACGTTTTAAAATCTTTCTCATCCACACTTTAGTATTAAAAAGAATTCTCTCTCACACACACACACACACACACACACACACACACACACACACACACACACACACACACACACACACACACACACACACACACACACACACACACACACACACACACACACACACACATTCACGCATACACACAGAATGTATGTACTACAAAGAAATGCAAAAGTACCGAGACGGGTGACTGAACTCGCTAGTTAATAATAGCCAGAAAGGACATTTAACTTATAGCTTGTTTACGTAAATGTGTACGCGCGGTAGGGCAAGTGGGGTTATAAAAAAGTTGTGTAAACCTGTTATTGTTATTTCCGATCTGATGATGAGCTGTGAAGCTTGAAAGCGCTAATCGGAATAATTTTTCTACAGTGGTGTGCAACAGTGTTAAAACATTCTTTGTTTACTCCTCTGCCTATCCTTGTGGATTTTGGTATGGTTGTAGTCTAAACACAACATTGATTTTGCCTATACAGCTAATTACTTTATAAGTATTGTGCCATGGCAATATTGAAAGTAAACTCCACGGCAATTTTTAAATGTAATTGAGTACGTTCAGTGCGTTATCGTTACTAGTTAGGCTGCCCGCTAGCGATAGCCAGATCTAGTCAGTCGCCGTGACCTTGATCTGTGACGTTATTCGGTTGGCCGCGCTGTCAGTTCTTTGACAACGAAATCTATTCAGCCGTGCATCTGCGTTTTGTAATTTTACGCAGCGTTAATTCTCGTCTCTTTCTCTTCCAACACTGGTACAGAGCGGATCGTGGCGGCGTGCTGTTGTTAACATCTAACAATGAGTCTGTAACTTTATAAAGAGCTTCAGGTGAGCCAGTATTCATGCTTTAATAATTTAATGTCAATTTAATTGGGGCTTGTGTGTGTAAAATATGATAATGGTGTGGCCGTGTTCGTTCCGCTATGGCTGAGGCACGTGGTTAAATGACTCAGAGTAAACTTAAGGAATCAATTTTAAAAGCAATTAAAACTTAAAGCAGAGGAATTGAATGAGTTAAAAACTATAATAGTGATTACACTGAAATTTAATTGTTAATTTGAATAGTTTTTAAATGTAGTTATTTCGGATATTCCCGAGACCACGTGGCCGTAAGGTATTGGTAATGAGAATTTAAATCTAAAATGTAACCCATGAATACTTAAAGTTGGATGAATTGAAGAAATTGTGATGATTTAATTGTGATGAATCGAAATTTAATACTTAAATTAATAACTTCAAGCATGACTTTTACTATTGTTAATGACAGGCAATTGTTGAATTGAAATTATAGTGGTGTGTGTGATAGGGGTTACATGGCTAAAAGATGTGGGGGCGGAATGTTCTCTTTTTTCTGGCTCCAATATACAAATGAAATTTTTACAGGGTTCCCCGCATAGTCGGGAGGTGAAAGGGGTCGCCGAGATGGGAACATTACATCTTCCCCTACCCACAGAGCAGTACGAAAGGATCCCCAACGCCGTCACGCCACGCTAGACCATCATCCACATCCAGACTTGCATGGCAGGAATAATCTCTATTCTATGTGTTCTCAGAGATCAGGTGGGCAGTTTCCTTTTATTCATCACACACACAGTACTCTGCCGGTTATAACGTAACCTACACAAAAATTCAGTTAAATAAAACAGACTTATACCTCAGAGTTAAGATTGCCTGGAACATGTTTTGTGCAGACATGCTAAATTGTGCTCATAGTGATGACTGTGATTATGAAAATATTATAATGTATTAGTATATTAATTATACAGTGTTGAGGGTTACGATTATTACAATGTAGAAATTTTCTTTTAATTCCTGCAAAAGGAAACCAATTATTTGAAATTTACTTATAAAAATTAAACTTTAAAAAATTGCAATATCCAGACAATGAAGAACTTGCATCTACCTGTCATATGACTTGTGATTTTGTGGGTTCAACATCTTTCCAGGTGAAATGAGTCTAAATCGAAACTCCTTTTGATTTTAATTGAAATTAATTTGGTACAACTTTAAGTACAAACAAAATTTTTTGTCTTAATGTCTGCATAGCAGTGATCACAGTGAGTGATCTTATCGTTACTTGTCATTCATATTATTAATTCCAAGTGCTGGGGACAGATAGATGGAAGTAGTTGAAAACATTTAGGAAATTATTTTCAAAATTCTAACCGTTATCTACGGATAACTTGTACTCACTATTATGTACTTTTAATAATTTCATTGCTGATTAAATTCTCAACCATTGTTAACGCAAATGAAAAATCTTTTGTTGATTGAAACTTGAAATAATCTGTGTCTGGTTGTTATATAATGTTGTAATTTATTTGTGAGAGATATTGTGGGAGGTTATTAGTGCAAGCCAACCACCATAGTGCTTATAAAAAAAATTTGATTGAGCTTAAAAAAAAGAAAAACCAAGACGAAAAGAATTGTAATTTGTAAAACGAATTTGTCTAAAATCAAGTAATGCACTAATAAAAATGTTGTTGCTGTTAAACAAGTGTTTCTTTGCAAGACCTGTCACAATGGGCTCAGCGCATTTTATTTCCATCTAGGCCACGCGTCTAGTTTTATATATTAAGTAACGCCCCCCCCCAAAAAAAAATGTTTGGGGGGCAGAGTTTCAGTATAGTTTATATGCCATAGCATGTAAGTAATGAAAACACTTATATGACAACAAACATATATCAGAATGAAGATGTCAGAGCAGAACTCAAAGTAAAGGGCACAAATGAAACTATTGAAATTTACAGAAGACAGTGGTGGGATCATCTGCAAAGGTTGACAGAGGATCGATTGCCAAAAGCGGCACTGAACTATAAAGCCACTGGTAGAAGAGACGTGAGTCACCCGAGGATGAGATGTGTACCGTAACAGGTTTATATAACCTAATCCTTGAAGAGGAGAAGAAGTATAGATTACTTACTTTAAAAGGCTTTGTCGCATTGTACATTACCGTCTTGAACCTCAGAAGCAACATTCTTAATGTCAGTACCAAAAGATATTAACGTTTTAATTGAATTTCGTATGACGCTCTAAAAAAACTGGAGAAGTGTAAGGAAAGGCACTACGTAGGTAAACAGTGATTACAATGATCATAGTAATACTTAAGGTTAGTAAATACCAATCGAGCCATTTCATTGTTGATTTTGCCTTAACACAGTCTTGGATAATTTCTTCTACACCGAGCGAGTCAAGTAATCGCTTTCAATATTCAACCTTACTAACGAAGATAACCTCTCATCGCCCATAGTCGAACTCAACATATCTTTAATGCGTTTTAATGCAGAAAATTATCTTTCAGATTCGTAGTTGGAATCGTGAAAAGCAGGCGATAAGCAATGTATAAATTCGAATATACATCAATCATTTTACAGTCAATATTCCAGTTTAATATATCATGGAATGTATCATCATCACTCGAACGATTTGAAAAAAACCTCATTCTTTCAATTTTACTCGTGGCACAAAATGCACAATTCTATTAGAAGATCGTCGAAAAGTGTCCACACATATTTTTATGATTTTGGATTGAGAACATTTATTTTTTTTACATTTATTATCTTCATTTAGTATCTTCAAAAAGATTTTTGATTTAGGGTTGGATGTGCCCCCTCTGACGGCTGAGGTCCTGGTGCCCTGTGCTGCAGCATACTCAAGCGGTGTGGGATTAAAACAACGCGCCCTGAAAAACGTCTTTCTACTTTAAGACTTATAAAACGCTTAACCCTAAAGGTTTATAAAATGCTGAACGTTAACTTTCATTAGGATAATAATTTGTACATACTTTATTAATGTGACGCTAAGTGATTGTGTCATTGTTTGTCAAGTAAACAAAACACGTATTGTAACGAGAACCCTCTTGAACAACCGAGCGCGTCTTACACCCCCCCCCCCCAAGATTGGTAGGTGTAGCCTCAGTCAAGGCCACTTGGTGTGTTTGTCAAGTAGGTTCTAGTGCGTTCAAGGACGCTTGAGATACTCATTAAGCCGGTGTACAGTAAAGAGGGAAAGCTGTGTTGGACCTCTGGGCGCCCTATAAAAGCAAGAGCATAGTTCAGTCAGTTACGTGAGCGATTTTCCTTAGCGCGGATCGAGTATTTGTCGAAGTATTGTGTGAAGTGTTATAGTGTTATAAATTGTGTGACGTTATTATTGCGTGTGGACAAATCTGAATGGAATTATTGTACGAGTTGATTACGAATTCCAAATTGTGGCTATTAAAGCTGGCGATTAGTGATTTAATTGGTGCCGTGTATATTGATTTCCACTGTGTATTGTGTTTTCCACTGTATATTGTTGTCGTATTGTGTATATACGACGATCAGGGAGACCGTTGTAGACCTTGTCAAGGATAGAGAAGCTCAATTTGCGGCGGTAGGGAGAAAGGTGATGTACACGACAATATTGGTAGGGACTGGCGCGACTTACAAAGCGCGCGCGGTAACAACACATAGGCTCGCTGGCCAGCTGTGTGCGTCACGCTGAAAAATGAACTACTCTTTTATCTTATAATGAAATCTGAATACAATACAAAATTATCTGTTAGTGGTTCAATTCCATCCAGCGAGACGTCCTGATCATTTGTACAATCTGAAAAATCAGATTCGTTGTCAGAAGTGTCGCTGTTGTCAAGTCGTATAATAAATGCTTCAGTTTCATTGTCTATTGACCTCTTTGTCTCTGCATATTTTTGTTCATACTTGACACTATGATCACAACACATTTTCCAGTCTTCACTTGTTAATTCCGAAAAAACCTGTTCAACCATTTCATGAACTCCATTCAATTGATTAGATACGTTACGAGCCGCAATATTACTTTCTACCCTTGCCCAACAAATAAGTTCTATGGGATTAAGGTCCGGATGATAAGGGGGTAATCTGAGAACACTGTGACCGTATTATTCCAAAACAGAATCTATGTGAAATTGTTCGTAATTTGGTTTAGTAAGTTTAATTAAATGGTAGAGTTCAGGTTTATACATACATTCACTACATTGAATATTTTTGTTTCGCAACCACTCTAACATTTCTAACTTTCTAGAAGTGGAATTCGGCACTTTGTGTAACTTTTTATTGTGGTACGAGGCATTATCTATGACTAAAACTGACCGGGGTGGTAGGTTTGGAATTAGTTTCATTTTTAGCCACTTTTCGTAATTGTCTGCATTCATTTCTTCGTGATAATCACCAGAACGCTGGCCCGACTTAAAAACTAACAGTGCGTTTGGAACACCTGTCTCACTGCCTGCATTAATCATTATCAACCTTTGTCCTTTCGATAACTTTTTTGACGTGAATACGTCTTTAAATTTGCTTCCATAGTGGGAGGCAATTCAGAAAACTGATGATAACAAAATCGGGGGATACAGTTTGGTGTTGCAGCTACATATCTATCATCTACATCCAAAATTTAATTACACCACTCGATAGCTAAAGGATCAAAGAATTCGTTACGTTGAGTGAGGACTGTGACGCATCGCGCGCGGCGGAGGGGGAAGCGCCGCCATTTTGAGGTCGTTTCGCTGCGTCACATAATGTCCGTTTAGTATACATTTTGACTCGGAGAAGCTAGGACGTTCATTTGAGTTTCAATCGTCAGCTCTCGTCAAGATCTATCGATTGCGTATATAAAACATTAGTGTGAAATAGTTATAGTGAATATATATGGTGTTAAAGTAAAAAATTAAAATAAATAATGCAATGTCAGCCTATACTCGCCAAAAAGCCAAATCAAAATATAGAGATCGTACACGGTTGGAAAGGGCTTCTCAAGAGCAATCCAGTGATACCCGTAAAACACCATATGACAGAGTGAAGCGGTGCCGGGAACGTAAAAGAATGAAGGCGTCCGAGCGGATCAACGACGGCGCCAGTACATCTGCAGCTGGGGCGCCCGAGCCTATGCAAGTGGATGATGTAATCGCTTCTATATCAACGCCGGACTGTATAGACATCGATTGTGTGCGATCGCCGATTTTGAAGACACATTGGGCAGCAGCTAGTGCACGTTTCACTACTACGTTTGTCAACAATCCATTCGGACATAAGTGTGATGTGTGTGACCGTCTATGGTTTCTGCGCTCATTGAAGCCACCAAAGGAAAAACACTTACCGCTGCTTAGTAATACTTTCCCAGAAGAGGCAGTGGCTGACTTTAAACTGTGGGGTACGTGTAGGAAATCACTGGACTCGGACAAAGTGCCCACGTTGTCACGTTCGAACGGATTTGTGTATCCACCTAAGCAACATGGGTTGCCCGAATTAGACCCGATTAGTGCACGTCCAGTATCACCGCGTCTGCCATTCATGCAGATACGTCGGTTGCGTTACGACGGCAGCTACGGCATCATCGGACAAGTCATTAATGTACCCGTCGATGTGGACACAATGGTGCAACAGCTACCGCGTCAATTGGACGATGATCAGGCGTTCAATGTCAACATCAAGAAGAACATAATACATAAATCTACGTATCTGAGCGGCGTGGTCAAAAAGTCAGTGGTAAAAGCTTGGTTACTATTCTTACTTGGTCAACCATTGTATAAGCATTACAAGATCACAGTAAACTGGGATTCGTTTAATGCTAACATAGTAACCAGTTGTGTGGCAGCCAACGCCGCCGGTGACGATCCGATCGAGTATCTACAGTGCGACAGCGGTGCACCGGAGTCGGAGGTTCTACTTGCAAGGCAGCACACTATGCTGTGGAATGAGGAAAATTGTCTTGACATTGCTCCGGGCCAGCATTCACCACCGCTGAACATTATTTACGACGTGTATACCGAAGAACTATCGTTCCCTGCGATATACTACGGTACCGGCAGGCAGTTCAACTTGGATGTGCGCGTTACCCCGTTCATGATCGCAACAAGCGAGATACGAAGAAGCGATCGCCGCGGTGTCACACCCGAGCACATTTTGTACATGGCCATGAAAATTATGCGGCTGCGTGTCGTCGAAGGAATATACAGTATGTTCCGATGCATACGACAGACTGGTAATATCACTCGCAAAATGCTGGAAGGTCGTACGTTCCTCGATGAGTGTGTAGATAAGAACCTTGCATTTCTCAAATCTTTACCAAATTCTGTGCAGTATTGGATGAATCGCAAAAAGGATCTTTTCGCGATGATACGCCAGCTGGGCAAGCCGTCGATGTTCCTTACACTGAGTGCCAACGAAATACATTGGCCGAATCTTCTCAAGATACTGCACGAGTTGAGTGATGCATTTACCGATGTAAGCGTAACCGATCCACTAGTAGATTTGACTCGATCCATGCGCAGTCACTTGGTCAACGAAGATCCCGTTACGTGTTGCATCTATTTCAATAAATTGGTAGACTGTGTGATGGCGTTGCTGCAAGCCAAGGGTAAGATGAATCCCTTTGGCAAGTATCGTGTTGTGGACTTCTTTCAACGAATTGAATTTCAACACCGTGGCAGTCCGCATGCGCACATCCTTTTGTGGTTCGATTGTGATTATCGCGAGCCCGTGTCCGAAAGTATGCCTAATACCATTCAACTGGTCACCGATCTGTGTTCTGTTAGTCGTGATGACTTGCCGATCAGTACAACAATCAAGTTCACCGACATACATTTACTTGTACCAAACGAGGTGAAACAACATCTCTGATTATGACACACACTGAGAAAAAAAATACTATTGTTCAGAGAAAAATTTCTTGACTCAAGAACTTTTAAGAATAAATTTAAAAAAAAACTAATTTCTTCACAAAAGAAAATCAATATTTATTTTCATAGCAATAACTAAACAAAAGAATGATTTTATTTGAATTAAGAAAATATTATTGAAATAAATTTAAAAACACTTGAGTAAATTTAAAAAAAGTTTGAGACAAGAATATACATTCTCGATAATTATCGAGAATATATATTCTTATGTCAAGAAATTTACTTGATATAAGTATTTTTTTCTCTCAGTGTATACATATAATACGCTCAAAGAAAATATTACCCGTTACGTACACGTATTCACGTAAAACACACGGCCGTGTCCACGACACAGCCACACCCCGGATTTTTTTTTTTTATAACCACTTAGGGATCCATCAGACCAAGCCATACTTTTTACGTGGGTAGAATGTATGTATGATTTATCCGAAAATATAATTGGTCGGCCACTTTTTCTGAATTCTTGAATTCTTTTTAAATACGCGACACGTTTAAAACGGATGTCATCTTTTTCTAATAAAATTTGTCTGTTGTCGACTGTTTTCTTCCATCTAAATCCCATACCCTTTATAACTTTTCTAAGCGATTCTTGTGAAAAATCGATCCCAAGTTCCGCATGTTTCGTTTTTGAAACAGATAATAATGTTCTTACACATGGTAATGTTTTATGAGTGACATGAAAATTATATATTATATTACGCAAAACATTTGTCTGAAAACTATCTAAAATATATAAATTTTTTATTGATACGATTACGAGTTTTTTAGGCGTCGAAAAAGGTTCAACTGGTCCCAGTTTATTTGATTCTGTTACCAGGCGTCGAAAAAGGTTCAACTGGTTCCAGTTTATTTGATTCTGTTACCAGGCGTCGAAAAAGGTTCAACTGGTCCCAGTTTATTTGATTCTGTTACAAGTTTTCGGAGAGAATGAACAGATATTCCGCACATATCAGCTACTTTGTTTAAGATTTCTGACCGTGCATTGTGGGATTGTCTTTTGAAACAGAATTATGCACGTACATAATTATGCACTTGGTTTGACTTTTAAAAGGAACTCCTTTTCCTAAGTGGCGAGCCGTTCTCGGTTGAGACATTGTATATTTATAAAATATAACAACTGCGAGCGAAAAGCAACAGCTGACAGATTACAACTGCTGACCCTGTTACCCACACCACTGCAATATTTCTTCCCACTCCCCCCACTGCGCCACTCCGGTGTTTCACTACGCATACGCTTCTTTATACTCGACAACCTCTAACAGTATACTACTTAGCACAACGTATGAAATACTATGTCCTTTTCACTTCAAGAGAAACGCCGGATTGAGGCTGAGAAAACCGTATTAAAGCTGCCATAAACAGATAATCAGTGAACAGCGAATTGCAGTCTCTGCATCAATACCGTGTTTACTCAGCAATCCCCACTGTGTGTCAGCTAATCGTGTTATACCCTACTCAACAGTAACGAACCAAGTTAGTTCCAAGAACGTCTTTGTTGTGCATCAATTAGACTATCTTGTCCGTCATCTACTACAAGACAGCGGAAACTGTCTAGAGACTCATTAAGTGCTGTCTAATATCTATAGAAACGAATCGTCTGCTTTGCTGTTTTAACCAGTTAACAAATATCGAACAGCGCAGAGCTTTGTTACCGACACAGTGCCGCTCGATAGTTATACAGGTTCTTGCAAATACAGACAATTAAAATAAGAAATTCTATTATAAAATTATAGTCGAGTCAGCCGGATATTTTTAGGACAGCATGATTTCATCGATGGTACTAGTCACGATACGGAAGCTACACGATTTTCTTCTGCACATGGTATGAAATAGTAATAGTATATATATTGCAACGATAAACCATATGCTGTATTGAGCATTGATTTAAATAAATGCAAAATTTGTAAAATTATTATGGGGTAAATGGACATGTCTGGGATTGTAAAAATGTTTCATTGTTACACTATGGGAGAAATGAACCTGTTCCAACAGGCAAGGAACACCTGCTCGATTGTATGTGTGTTATGCGTGTATCTTCTGTGTGTTAGTGATATATGTACAGACAGGAATCCCAGCAACCCTCCCCCCTTAATTACTAAAATAATTATTTTATTTCACTGTGTGAAAACTAATTAGTGTATAAACAAACAAAAGGCACCAAAGTGTGTGTAAATTTTATAGTTATCCACAGTAAGAAAATGACGTTAGTAGGACACACTACGCGAAATCAGTGCGAAATAAGTGTGCCAAAAATATGCAATTACACTAAGACGCTCAAATTAATACAGTGAGTGCTTAATCAAATTATCTATGATTTGTGCTATCTCAATTCCTTACAAAACTTTGCTATTTGCAGAAAATTGCAAATATATGAAAAGGTTCGGGAGTGGGGGCTATCACGTGATCTGCAGGTATCGACAGGACAATTTCGGAACCAACAGGTGCGGAATCTCGAGAGGGTATAAATTAAGGGTTCTACTGGAAGCCCTTCTCTTCATTTCAAGACACAGTTGCAGTCGGACACGCTGTCCGTCGGCAGAACAGTTTTATTTTGTTATAAGTCTCATCTACGAACGAATAAAGACGTTTTCAGTAATTATGTTTACACTATTACGGGAAACGTAGAGTACCGGGACCGTTTAAGTCAGCAAGAGTATCTACAGAGAAGCTACAAAGAGCGACGCGAGATGCTGGACGTTAGGAGATGCTTTTTAGACGCCTAACAGCCGAACGAGATCCACCTCGCAGCCGATATTAATTCTCTGGGACGGACCACACACTGCTGGAGAACGACGCTGGACTCTGGACATATCCAGGACCACGCCAAGCCAGGAGTAACGGTAACCCAACTCTGGACAACGCTGGACCCCGTCAATAAGTCGTAAGGTCATCAAAACTCAAGGTCACATGCATAATGCATTTATAAATGATTTTTTTTTAAAAGAGCTCATAAAGACTATATAAAGAGACAATGAATTAAAAAAAAAGTTTATAATTAGGTAAATAATGTAATCGAGTAATTATGTAGATGTTAGGAGATTATGTAAATGTTTTAGTCGTAAGAATGAGCGATCGCATATAGATAAATATAGAAAAAAAGAGTTTAATTTTGAGATAATATTTTTTTTTATAAAAGAAAAAAATTGAAATGATTTGATATTTGCATTCTGTAGAAAAGAATAATTTAAATTTTGAATACGAAACAAATGCCAGTCTAAGAATAATTAATATAATTTTAAATTTATTTTTAAAAAACATTGGTATAGACTGAGCAAGCTGGGGTCAGATCTGATTTAAATGAAGTCAATTAAAATAAAACTTAATTACATTTAAATTTTATTTATTTTATTAAATCAATTTGAATAAATGTCTAGATTAAGATTATTAACATGTCTAGATGTAAGAGTGTTTTAAATGTGTGTAACACCGTATAGCTTAAGAGATAAACACTTAATAATGAGTGATATCTTGATCGGAGATTAGTAACAATGTTTTATTATTTATAATGCTTTTTAAACAATAAACATGAAATTTTAACTACTCATAAATTTACTACTCTTATTACAGTTACACCTGGTATCGTTATAACTGTTTAAACACCTGGTATCGTTATAACTGTTTACACCTGGTATCGTTATAACTGTTTAAATACTGGTATCGTTAATATTTATATACGATTGCCAATATCCTAATTATATTTATTCTGTTTCTTAAGGTGTAAGCAAATTTAATAAATATTATTAAACATTTCAAACCGTTAATGTGTTAAGTTGTTGTTATTGCTCTTACGGCAGATGTAGAAAAGTAAACTATTCATCATCGTTCTGGCAACCCAATAGAGTATGGAGGTGTTTTTTAATAAGTTTTTAAAGTTTCTTTTATGTTTTTAAGGAATAAAATATCCCTTTAACCAACAGTAATCAAATTTTAAAAATGAAAACTTTAAATGTTTTATGAAATTGAATCTTGTGACCCTGATTTCTTTTTATAAAAAATAGAACATAACTACTATAAAGGATCGTATGATATAAAGAGACCGGTCAGTTGCCACCGAGGTGGAAATTTAAACCCAGTCAATTGCGATCAATTGCATTTTCATGTTATTATAATAATACAGAAATTACCATTATAATTCTATTCATTCCTAGCCTAATCTAAATTTAATATAACCTAACCTAACATAACATAAACAAACCTGACCTGACCTAACCTAACCTAACTCGACCTAACTTAACCTAACCTAACCTAACCTAACTTGACCTAACCCAACCTAACCTAAAGTAACAAAAATATTTGAAAAAAGAGGTTACTTGCCCAAATGAAAAAATTCAGAATTGAAATCTCATCGAGGTTGAGAATAGGAACGTTTATAATAACAGATTCGGTCAGTAAGTGAAAGTGCGGGGCGCAATTGACCGCGTATTGTTTCGTCGCAACTGACCGAGACTGAATATTATTGTTATACAAGCTACCTAATTATGACTATATTATTGTTATACAAGCTACCTAATGATGACTATATTATTGTTATACAAGCTACCTAATTATGACTATATTATTGTTATACAAGCTACCTAATGATGACTATATTATTGTTATACAAGCTAACTAATGATGACTATATTATTGTCTTTATTTGAATTAGTTTTTAAAGAGCACACTCTTGTGATTAAAGAATCTTCAAATGTCTTTTGTGCACTCATTAGATGGGATTATTTTCTTTTCATAACACAATAGTGTGTTGGTTAACCGTTGTCTTTGATCGCTCAGTTAGGTTCTGTATGCTGTCTAATGTAAAAATACGGCGTAAATATTTGAAGGATCTGATTCCACAGGCCTTTTACTTTCATGTTCCATAAGGAAATGGAAGTATGGTGATCACGAAAAAAATTGTGTTCAAGATAAGGGCTGATACTGATTGTACCACCCTCAAAACGTGAAGAAAAGTCATTTTCCGAAAAGTGTCTGTATGTAGAATTTTTTGTATGGGGAACTATAACTGCCGCACATTCAAACAGAATCAAATAATGTTTTGCATATGTAGAGGACTCAAGGTCTATTGATTTTCATAAAGATCGGGTAAGGGGGAGGGGTAGTTTACCTGCAACGTTTTACGTTTTAACAAGAGTAAAGTACTTAATTTTGATAAATGATGTATCCTGAAAAGAAGGTCACAATAATCCACTGTACAAATGTTGATGAAATATCTGTAAATGAAAAGGGTAATTAAAGGGTGAGGGGATAATTTTTGCATTGATGTCAGAAATTTATTCGACTAAAAACTTAAAATTTTCAATAAAATATTAACGATTGATATCGCTCCATGCTATGTAACCACTGCTACGTAAACAAAATAATTTTGTGTTTTCAGAAATTCGCAGATAAAACGCTGGGCGGTATTCGCTTTCTTTCGCGTTGTTTAAATAAAAGATAATTTAATAAAGATTAATTTAAAGAATTAATTCTTTATTTTTAAAATATTAACAACTAGGTACACTTTGTATTTTGATTATCTTTCTTAGCTTTTCTACCAAAAGCATACTGATATATTTGTTTTCGTTCTAAAAGTGTACCTTTTTCAAAATAAATTAGAACATGGAAGTCATTTATGGTTCTCAATAGCGATTTTTTCATTTTTAATAGGGATGTTATTATTAAATCTGGTTTAGTTTCGAGTATAAAGACAACACACATTAGAGTTTGGTAAGTAAATTTAAAATCTTGAAAAGAACACTCATTTATACTACATGTGTTTTATGACGTGAAAATAAATAATATCGGTATGGAGAACCATACATGACTTCCATGTACTAAGATTTATATTTAAAATCATTTTCGAAATGAAATATTTCCATAGAAACTACTTCTTTCTACTTACTGCTTCAGCGTTAACCACAGTACTGTGGTCACTAACGTATATCGCACTCGATTTTTACTGATGATGGAAGTCGATGGCACTGCTGAAACGTCTGGTTTTGCAGAAAACATTCGACTACGGCCAAACAGCCCGGGAAGGAATTTTAACAACACAATACTACTTTGTTGCCGATAACGAAGTACACATATAAAAATTATCCCCTCCCCCTTAAACTATAATTTTCATTTATAGAAAATTACCCCCACCCCATTCAACTAGCCTCTTCATTTATAGATATTTCATCTACGTTTCTACAGTGGATTATTAAGATCTTCTTATCAGGATACTTTATTTATCAAAATTAAGTACTTTACTCTTGTTACAACAAAAAATGTTTCTGGTAAACTTCCCTTTTCTCTTAACCGATCTTCACCAAAATCAACTGACTTTGATTACTCTATAATGCAGGAAGGTGCGCAAAAAAGTATTTGATTCTGTTTGAATTTACGGCATTTATCGTTCGTCATGAAAAAATTACTCTTGTTAAAACATAAAATGCTGCAGGTAAACTATCCCTTTCCCTTAACCGATCTGCACCAAAATCAACAGGCCTTGAGTCCTTTACAATTGAAGGATGTGTGCTAAAAATTATTTGATTCTGTTTGACTTTACGGAAGTTATTGTTCGTCATAGAAAAAATTACCCTTGTTAAAACATAAAACGTTGCAGGTAAACTACCTCTTTCTCCTACGATCTTCACCAAAATCAAAAGACCTTGAGTCCTCTACAATTTAGGGCTGTATGCAAAATATTATTTGATTCTGTTTGAATTTACGGCAGTTATCGTTCGTCATAGAAAAAAATTACCCTTGTTAAAACATAAAACGATGCAGGTAAACTATCCCTTTCCCTAAACCGATCTTCACCAAAAACAATAGGCCTTGAGTACTCTACACACACACACACACACACACACACACACACACACACACACACACACACACACACACACACATTTCGAAAAATGACTTTTCTTCATGTTTTGAGGGTAGTACAATCAGAATCAGCCATTATCTCGAACACGATTTTTTTCGCAATGACCATATTTGCATTTCCTTATGGAACGTGGAAGTAAAAAGAGTTGTTTATCTGTCGTGAATCTGAAATCCAATAAACTACACGCAGTTCTGTTTAGATTACCTCAGTGCTGTGCAAATTTCGAAATGTTGTGAAGTCACCGGCTAAACGAAAATTGAATGAGCGCTCGATGTGACTGACAAACACATTACAGTGGTTTTCACATGGTCGAACACAATACGTGCACAGATGTCAATTAGTCTGCTTCCGTTGTTCATGTAAATGACAACGAGTACTTGTTTCAACTGTCGCCAGTTGTCAGATTTCACTGCATTGACTCTTGTAAGGAAGAGTTCCTCGTATGGCTTAGTAAAACGACGATATTATTAATTAGAAACACTCGGTGACATTGATTTCTTGCTAAACCATGTTTTCCTTTAATTTTACTTTAATTTTTATATATTTAAATATTATTCTTACCTTATTTAACTCATCTTCACTTTCCACGCTCAATACGCTATCATTGTTAACCTTATTATTTGTATTAGCGGTCCCTGTATTTCCAACTTTCTTGCTTTGTCGTGCTTACTTGCTACCTGTCATGCTCCGGACGAGATCCTTCAGTGTCTCCACCATTATCAATTCCTACACCACAACCTTCTTTGTTAAACCATATTTTTCTAAAAGTTTTCTTTAATTTTACTTTAATTTTTACTTCCATGTTCAATAAGAAAATGGAAGTATGGTGATGGCGAAAAAATCGTGTTCCAGATAATGACTGATTCTGACTGTAATACCCTCAGAACGTGAAAAAAAAACGTTTTCCGAAAAGTGTCTCTGTGTGTGTCTTTGTGTAGGTGTGAAGCATTTTTTCTATGGCAAAAGATAACTGCCGCAAATTCAAACAGAATCAAATAATTTTTTGCAAATGTGCCTGAGTTGTAGACGACTCAAGGCCTATTGGTTTTGGTGAAGATCGGTTAAGGGGAAGGGGTAGTTTACCTGCAACATTTTATGTTTTAACAAGAGTAAAGTATTTTAATTTGGATAAATAAAGTATCCTGAAAAAAAGGTGATAATAATCCACTGTAGAAAAGTAGATGAAATATCTATAAATTAAAAGAGTAGTTGAAGGGGTGGGGATAATTCCCTATAAATGAAAATGATAGTTCAATGGGGGAGGGGATAATTTTGTATATGTTGTAACTACACGTGATTATTCCCCCCTCTTGTGAGCGCTAATCTATTACCCTTCAGGTCTTACAGGTTCTTTATGCCTCACCTTGGATGTGTCAAATTACCACAAGACGGGTTTTAAATTAATTTATCCCTCTCTTTGTGTACATTCATTAGTGAACCTTGTTAATTCTATATAAATAAAAACACATGGAATAGTATCTGGTAATAATAATAATATTGTATTTTTATTCAAAAAAATTTCTATAGTCTATTCCGTGTAACTATTAATATAATTTATAAATCTCAGGGTCGATTCTCTTCTCTTTGTTTATATTATTTTTAGGTTCTTTTGGATGATATAAAGGTTCAGAAATTATAAAGAAAAAACAAGTATAGAAAGTACATTACATTACAAACAATAACAATAATGAATAATATAAATTGAGTATTAATTATACGTTACACAATGTATCAGTTCAGTTCAGTTCACACAGCCTTCTGGTATCCGTGATGGAAATTTCCAATATCAGTTTGTTTATGTTGTCCAGATGACGGAATCCACTTCTTTTGGTGTTCAATAAATGGTTATTTTCTTCTTTTCGTTGTCCGAAGCCTTATGGTGGAATATTAGGATTGAAGTCCAGTGTCCTGTTATTAAGTTGATCCAAGTGTAGTTGTTCCTTCTGGTTGTTGGATCAGTAATGTTTTTTAGGTGATTTGTTTATGATATTTCTTTATCTGCTCCAATTTTATATTCTGTTATAGTTTGATATAAGGTTTTTTTACTTTCTATTATATTATTTTTTAATAATATTCATATGTTTTGTATAAATAATTAGCTTGTTTTCAGAATTTACTCTCAACTCTCCTTCTTGGCTTATTATTTTTTAATAATAATCAACAACATTCTTTTTATCTCTTTTGGTTTCCTGGATACACATAAATACTCTGGTCATATCTGTTCAAATTGAGATTTAGTTGTCATAGGATATTATTTTTATATAATACATTATTTTACCTTCTACATACAAGTTGCTTTTTAGTTATTACATCATAATACTTAATACAATTTACATATTATTTTATCTGACAAAACTATGAACAATTTTAATATCAAATATTATAGTTATTTGTAATTTGACAAATATTTTTGAATAATTTATTATTTACTGAACATAATCATCTAGGCCTATGTTGACTGGTTATATTTTTATATTGGAAGACTCATAATCGATCCTGCTTACACTTGTTTTATATTAATTAATTTTTTAAATATTAACAAACTATTAATTGACAATTATATTTTAATTACTATAATTCCCTTTAGGGCTAACTGAATGCACACTTTTAAACCATTGTCTGTGTGATTAATATCTATTAAACTTATATAACTCAACACTAATAATAATAAAGAAAAAACTAAATGTTAATGTTAGTATCATCTGGTACTATGGATTAGTAATTCATTTCATTAAATAATTGTTTATAATTACTATCCACTCACAGTTCTTCTTAATTGAATATCACTGTATTTCACATCCTCTTACCAATTAATTACACTTGTTTCATATTTCATTTGTAGCACATCTTAATTACATTTTACATTTACTTCTAAATTTGTATTGTACTTTATATGACTTTCTAATTGATTCATTCATTATTCATTAAATTTATTATCATTATTTATTTGTTTATGGACTACTCCAAATCTAACTAGGTACTGTTTATATAGTATAGTAATCTGTCACAGTAATGTCTTTTGTAGGACTTTTGGTTTGTTAATAGGTTCACACTTTTATTTATTATTGTTTCTTCCTTCAAATTATTTTGATTTCGATTTGTTTAGATAACTTGTTTTTATTGCTTGCTGATGTCTTCAAAAGTTGAAGTGTATGATATTATGTTATTAATATTGCTTGGTGATAAGATTGACATTTATTAAACAAATTCTTCATTATTATAGGCAAATTGAAACCTACCTTTCTTATCGATACCAATTATTTTCTTCTTTATCTCTGGAGTTTATTTATTTGTATTGGTGGCTTTAACGAATTGTAATTCTTGAGTTTTCTCTTGGTCCATTGTATATTCTATTTATATATTACATTCTTTTATTCACATTGATTCCATACTAATGTTAAACGATTCCCCCTATATTAATATGGTATTATGAATGCATATCGGCGTTGAGTGGCCCTTTTACGTCCAATTGCTCATCCGAACATTCACATACCTGGTACAGTGCACATTGGCTGCTGCCCATAAAATAATTCTAAAGTGACGCCTTAGCTTTCTCACTCTATAAATAAAATAATTATAAATCTTATCATTATACACATCATTGGAATCTTTTATCTTCTGAATAGTTTTTCTTATTCTATCTTGCCTCCCAATAACTCCATTTATTTATTATATTCAATATTACTGTTGGTATATTTCTTAAGTAGATTTCTTTCTCTTTTATATAACTTCACTTCAGAGTTCAATGATTTATTAGCCTTAATGTCATTCACCTTTGTTATTCAATACCTCTTGCAATATAGTAGTTTTAATTATCCTACTATTATTCTATCTGTTTTTATACTGCAACTCTTCTTCAGCAAGTTCATTTTCTAATTAGTTTTAAGTTTCTCTTAGGCCTATTGTCATTAATACTGTGCTCCATTATTATTATTATATTACTATATATATTATTTAAGCTTGATTTAAATAGATGCGCTTATTTCTTTTAGAATTTTGGTGTCGTTACAATGTGTACTACGTTATCGGCAACAAAGAAGTAGTTTGTTGTTAAAATTCCTTCCCGGGGTGTTTGGCCGTGGTCCAATGTTTTCTGCAAAACCAGACGTTTCGGCAATGCCATCGACTGCCATCATCAGTGAAATTCGAGTGCGCTAACGTGGGGTGGTATACGTTAGTGAACATAGTACTGTGGTTAAGGCTAAAGAAAGAAGTATGGAAATATTTAATTTTTAAAATGATTTTTATAAAACTCTTGGAACATGGAAGTCCTGTATGGTTCTCCATAACTATATTAAAAATATTTAGGACATGGGTCGTGTTTTAGGACTTGATAATAGTGGAGACACTAAAAGGCCTCGTCCGGAGCATGGTAGTCAGCAGTTCAGCAAGTAAACACGACAGTTGGAATTACACACACTGCTAATTCAGATAACAAGATGAACATTTTTTCCTTGAATCTTGTTACATGTTAAACTTTTACTGGGCTTATAATTGATTTCAAACACTTATTTCGTTTAGTAGTTTTAAAGTAAGACTAAATTAAAAACAATAAACTGTCAACAAAATAATATTCGGCGTCCACAGACGCCCTCCTGTGGTGTGGTCCAGCCTTGTTACACGCCTCCTTGATAACACGTCCTACTTGCAAAACATACGACGTTCACTAGTGATGATCTGATTTTCAAGTTAGATAACGGGTTATCAAACCTGGGATATATAGTCCTGGAGTTCTGTTATGTATCGATTAAACAGTGCTGGATTTGTCAAGGATTGTTACAAAGGGCTTGGCGCGACTTTCACGACATGAAAAATTATAATTTGCGTATGTTAGCGACTATCATCGTCTGTAGAACGCTCGGCAAATACAAAACTTTTTTTTGTTTCGCGAGATTTCGTACTTCACGAGAGTGTTTTTGGCTACTCCGTAGTACAACAGAGTAATAAACGTATTGTCGTTCTATACGCACACGGATGCGCAGTACCGCGAGTCCATTGTTACGCATAACCCGTTGGTACGTACCTCGCTTTCAGATGGAGTTGATCGGATTTGCAAAAGTGGCTAAATCCAACTTCGTCATGCTTATTTACTAAACTGCAAAATGCCATGTTCTGGACGAGGCCTTCAGTGTTTACAGCATGTTCAAGTCGTAAGCCACGAGAGGATTTGAAAATTGTAGAAACGCTGAAAGGCCTCGTCCAGAACTTCCCACTCAACACTTTAGCAAGTAAGCACGATGAAGTTGGAGTTACGGAGACTGCTAATTTGAATAACAATATTAAAAGTGGCTAAGACGTAGAGTTTACATGCGGCTAGTTTGATGTCTCTACCGGCTTCACACACACTGCAAACTTACAGTGTCTAGCTGTGCAAACCGAGGTATCATCCCTCATGATATCACACAAGGTGATGTATGTGTCTTAGACAGGTGCATATTTACGTGGGGGGGGGGAACAGGATCTGACCCCCATAGGTAAGAAAAGTTGACGGATTTTGTTACTCTCTTAATTCTTAGGCTATTTTATTATTTGTCATAAGGTTTGCTGATGACATGGACGTTTTAACAGAAAAGGAAGATACAATGAATTAAATGATATGAGATTTCAATTTAGTATGCAAGGAATATGGAATGAGGATTAATAAGGAAAAAACTAAGTCTATAGTGATTAGCAGAGGACAAAAAAGGGCAAACATAAAGATAGGGCAAGGCAAAATACAACAGGTGGAGCTGTTTCAATATCTTGGAAGCTTGATAAGTGAAGATATGTCCTGCACTCCTGAAATTAGATCACGAATTGCTATAGCGAAAGAGGCATTTAATGGGAAGAAAAGACTGCTGTGTGGCAAAATTAATAAGAATTTAAGGAAAAGATTGGCGAAATGTTATGTGTGGAGCGTTGCTTTATACGGTGCAGAGACATGGACCTTGAGGAAGGAGGATGAGAAGCATTAGAAGCATTTGAAATGTGTGTTTGGCGAACAATTGAAAAAGTGAGGTGGGTTGATAAAGTAAGGAATGATGAAGTTTTAAGAAGAATAGGGGAAGAGACAAGACTCCTGAAGGTAATAGAAAACAGGAAAAGGAATTGGTTAGGTCATTATTATTTAAGAAGAGACTGCTTACTTACAACTGCCATGCAGGTTTTTATAGAAGGAAAAAAAAGAAGATGGCGTAGAAGAATGAAGTTAGTATATAGCATTAAAATCAGGGTGTTACGAAGAAACGAAAAGACTGGCACGCGATACAACAGTTTGGAGAGCTTTTACCATTTGAAGACCTGCCTTAGGGCTGAACACCAAATAATAATTATTTTTCAGCTGTGTATACTAATAGTAACTTTAGTTTAAATATACAAACGGGTTTATTACACAGCATTATGGTATACGTTTAAAACATGAAGTATATGAAAATCAATTTAGTAAATAAGTATCTTCTAAACAATGTTTCAATATCTCGTGTTTTATTGTGTAATTACCGTTCACTTTAATGGAATTGATTTCAAGATTTTAACATACGTTTTTCAACCACTTTAAAGATAGTAATCTTGATCACTGTTATCTTGGTTTTTTTCTTTAATGTAAAGCTGACTCGACCAAAACCGCCCCCAAGAAAAAAATCCTAGATACGCCACTGTGCTGAACTTGTTAAGTTTAATATGTAGTTTTACAGTATGTTCGACACTTTTTCCTATTCTGTTTTTTTATAATTTACATGGCGGCTCAGTAGACCAGTGGGTATGGCACCTGGTTACTAATCTAGAGGTCCCGGGTTCGATTCCGCACCATAAAAAAATCAAGGTGCATTTTTCAGCCCCCAGGTCGACTCAGCCTGTTGAAAATGAGTACCTGGGATAACATCCTGGGGATAATAATGGGCGGCTGAAGCGTAGCGCTGGCCACACTGTCTTCCTTGTATGCCGTACGGCTCGCATATGGCAGCCTACCCTGCCTGACTCCTAAGCTGCTTCGGCGGTACACATGGGAACCATTATTATAATTTACATATCCATCGTAGGACATTATCGTAAAATTTTTTACTATTCGAATTGTATGTTTCTAGTAACAAAATTATTAGTCCAGAAGGCTTCTAAACATAATACATGTGACAGATATTATAACTGATGTTACGGATCATTGAGTGAGAGACGGGAACGTGAAACCTTGTACAGTAAGCAGAATAACTTGCAGTTACTAATTATCTTCGTGTTGTTATGTAAAATATTACATTAACCTAACCCTACAAGACGCATAAAGTTTGTTCAAACGTTTTGTCTCACGACTAACTAATACAGACGATTAACTATTATTTCATAACGGAAAACACAGAAGCAAATTTTTCCGTGAAACTAATAACGCTGATTTCAGCCTCACCTGGTTTCTAGTAATCGTAGGTAGAATGTTACTGGTTCAACTTGAAGTCTTAAAACTTTGACTATTTGTCTTTTCAGTAAACAGCGTGATTAGTTAAACGATTTGAAACGTAAGGTGTACAAAACTAGTCGTAACTATTTGGGATAATAATATTTTATGAAAGTCGATTACCTAAATGATGAAGGGGTAATTAGTACAACTTGTACAATTGTCATCGAGCGTATTCTGTTACGTTGTTGTTATTAACATTTATGTGGCTGCAGAATCACACAATACGACTCGTTGTAAACTACATCAGAACTTGATATTCTTTTCCTTGTTTGCGCTTTCCGATTGTCAGTGAGGCTCATTTTGATAGCAGCCTACGTAATTCCAAATTTTTCGTAATCTGTTTACAAACTGGGCCACCACATTTCTCAGTATAATTTGAATATATCTGTTAATAAACTAAAGAAATGGCTTTCAAAGGCAAATATCCCATAAGATCAAATATTACGATCAGTGTTAAACTACTGGAGCACCTATCCTACTGCTGGAGCACCTATCCTACTACTGGAGCACCTATCCTACTGCTGGAGCACCTATCCTACTGCTGGAGCACCTATCCTACTGCTGGAGCACCTATCCTACTGCTGGAGCACATATCCTACTGATGGAGCACCTATCCTACTGCTGGAGCACCTATCCTACTGCTGGAGCACCTATCCTACTGCTGGAGCACCTATCCTACTGCTGGGGGCACCTATCCTACTGATGGAGCACCTATCCTACTGCTGGAGCACCTATCCTACTGATGGAGCACCTATCCTACTGCTGGAGCACCTATCCTACTGATGGAGCACCTATCCTACTGCTGGAGCACCTATCCTACTGCTGGAGTACCTATCCTACTGCTGGAGCATCTATCCTACTGCTGGAGCACCTATCCTACTGCTGGAGCACCTATCCTACTGCTGGAGCACCTATCCTACTGCTGGAGCACATATCCTACTGCTGGAGCACCTATCCTACTGCTGGAGCACCTATCCTACTACTGGAGCACCTATCCTACTTCCGCGATATTGACTGATGACTCGTTGGGCACTTGGTGAAAGATGTTAATACAAAGGTTTTAAAAATATACAAACACTTGGTAAGATTCACAGTTTATTATTTATCCTACTGCTGGAGCACCTATCCTACTTCCGCGATATTGACTGATGACTCGTTGGGCACTTGGTGAAAGATGTTAATACAAAGGTTTTAAAAATATACAAACACTTGGTAAGATTCACAGTTTATTATTTATCCTACTGCTGGAGCACCTATCCTACTTCCGCGATATTGACTGATGACTCGTTGGGCACTTGGTGAAAGATGTTAATACAAAGGTTTTAAAAATATACAAACACTTGGTAAGATTCACAGTTTATTATTTACCTCTGACAACTGTTTCAGCTCATTAAGCTATTATCAGAGAGATCAAGGAAAAACTAAACAAAGAATATAAGGGTGGTGAACATGTGTTTAGGGTGTGTATCCGGGCATGTGTGTGAGGTATGTATCATGGAGGAGGTGGAGAAGGTAGTAAGAGAAGGTTAAGTGTTTGTAAAAACTAAGTATTATCGGAAGGCAAAATATAAAAATTAACTAACCTAAGTAACAACTTTTAATAAAGGGGATACACAGAATTCGGTTTAATTTCGTTTGTTAAATTTTTGTTACTTTTGATTGCTTTTATAATTTATAATAAATCCATTTTTTTAACCTTTTTGTATGTTGTGCAGTAGTGTTATGTTTCTTTTTGTATTATGAAGTGACTGTGTTGTAAGCAGCGATCTGTAAAACCTGTATTGGCTGTATTAGTTAAAATCGCTTTCTTATGTTCAGATATGCTAAATATATTTTTTAAAACTTTGTATCCCCCAATTTTGTACCTAGGATGCGATATTACATATCAATTTGACGAGGACATAGAAAGATAAACAGATTTCAGGCGATTTGTGGCACTATTAAAAGAACTTTAGGGAGAAAAGCGAGTAAGGAAAAACAAATGAAGTTGTATAAGCTTATGGCAGTTCCCAGTCTTTTTGTACTGTTCCGAAACATGTGTATTATTTAAAAAAGGTAAAGTCATATACAGGTTGCAGAGATGAATTTCTTGAGCCACGTAGTGGAATGTACGTATGTCTCTCCCTTACAAGTTCTCACCGTATATTACTCTGCACTGCCTCCTTCTGTACACCCTTGATAAAGTTTTTCTTTCTCGTTGGGTTTCTTCCTTGGACTTTGGATTCATAAAATCTGTTCATAATCCTATTGCCTTTCGTCCTACCCACATTTACGAAACATCTTAACTCCCTTTCTATTTTATTCTGGTAGAGTTGATGCAAAGACGTTGTTTAACTGCTTTATTTAGTATACGGTATCCTCTTCCCTTATACAAAATCTTCCAAAAAACTACATATTTATTAGATTTATCCTTGTCGCATATAATAATCTGTAACAATTCTGGTAAATGTTTTCTTTGTAGTGGCTAATCTGCCCGTTTTGGAATGTACAATGGATAAGTGTGAAAAGTATTCATACTTTAACAACAATTTTGGTGATTTTTCACCTGTGTTGTTGTGAAGCCAAGTTTTAAATACTGCCGATTGTCTCGTTAATTATACCGCTCCCAAACTCTAGATTTACCAATCAATTTTCGTGTCGTTTCAGGACAACACACACACACACACACTACATCAACAGATTACTTCACATTTGTTTGTACCGCATTAAGTGCTGCTGGGTTGTCGTTAGCCAGTAATCACATGCCATAAACTGATTTATACGCAGCAGCACGATACGGGTTTGTGTCAATCAATGAGCGGGGGCAACCGCAGTCGTGCTGTTACATACAGCAATTAGTGCGTGTGTTAATCTGTCACAGCCAGTACACAAACAGTAAGTATGAACGACAACTGATGCGGTTGTTCTGTAATACTCAACAAAATTAAAGAACGACACATTTATCGGCTCAAAAGTTCCGTAAGCAAAATAGCATTTCTATGCTGTTATCGCTTCGAAGAAACCGTTGTAAACGAAACCCCACTGTACGTAGATAAGTTTTATTATCAAAGTAGGAAGGATTATTTGCCGAGTTGTTACACCGTTGTCCAGCGTTTGTGTTTATAGACGTTTCGACGCAACCATCGGAGGCCATCTTCAGTGTTGGAAGCAACTGCCACGGTGTCCGCCAATTGACACCAGTGATGAGGTAGAGAATTCATCACCCTAGTCGGCCAGTGTGACAGTGCAGTAGCGCGTCCCGTGTCACCACGTGCTTGTCTCGGCGCCTGTTTTGGTTCTGTTGTTGTATTATGCTTCTTGAGTGTTCTATTTCTATATTTACAATGTGTGATTTATTAAAGTGGTCGGGTGACGAAATAATTACATTCTTCTTCTTCTTCTTCTTCTTCTTCTTCTTCTTCTTCTTCTTCTTCTTCTTCTTCTTCTTCTTCTTCTCCGGCTCTACAGCCCTTGGTGGGCCTTGGCCTTCTCAACAATCCGCCTCCAATCATCTCTATCCGCCACTCTCTCTCTCCATCCTCGAACTCCCAACTTCATCAGATCCTTCAACACCTCATCCAACCATCTCATCCTTGGCCGTCCCTTTCGTCTTCCGCAATAGAGTCTTCCCCGCATCATTCTCTTATTCATTCTATCCTCTTCCATTCTCTCCGCATGCTCCAACCATCTTATCCTCTGTGACTTGATAAATTTTACAAGGTCCCTCTCATGTATCAGTTGTTGCAATTCTGCGTTACTTCGTATTCTCCAATTCTCGCCTTCCCTCACTGGGCCATATATTTTTCGTAGGATATTGCGTTCAAAAATTCTTAAACTTTTTTCATCCTCCACTGTCATCGTCCACACCTCTGAGCCATAGGCAACAATAGGTCTTATGAGTGAATGATATATTTTTAGCTTGGTTTCTCTCCTTATATTTTTATTTCTAAAGATATTGTAACGAGACCCTGTATGCCGGTCTTTACAAAAAAGGTAATAGAAATAAATTTTATTTCAAAAAAAATAAATTTTATGTTTTAACAGATGTTTGTAATTAAGAAATAATGCTGTTTTAAATGTTCTGTAAAAATTTTAAGAATCAGGAAGGTATTTATTACTATTGAGCACTTCTGGAAGATCTGAACCAAGTCTGGAGTTAACCAGATTAACTCCGGTCAGCAATCGATTGATGATTTTTCTTGCTGGTCCAATATCTCACTGAAAAAAAATATTTTCTTCTTCTTGAAGTCTCTTTGCCTTAATAAATAACCTTAAATTAGCCTGTGAAATAATAACAGATAAATACAGTTGAAATAAATGGATTTATTAATCAATTTAATAAATAATCGATTTTTTTATCGATTGAGAACAATTATCGACTCCGTCTCAGGGAATTATCGATTCGTGCATACAGTAGAAAAATTATTATAAGTATTATAAAAAGGACAGGTTCTTTGAGCGATTATATTAATAGTCAGAGAAGGGTAACGAGAAAGTATAACATTAACAATTAAAGTCAATTCATTAATTATTATTTAACAATATTGAAATAATTCTGATATATAACGTTTAATAAATTGTTTTGTCAGACCATATGTAGCTTCGATGACGTCACTCGATGTGGAAGGCAGATTCGTATTTTCAAGATGGCCGCTATTATATCTGGCGAGATTACTGATAAAGCCGTCGTGTTAAAACTCACAGCAAAATTACCTTCATGAATGTTTGAAATGTCCCCGCACTGGTGTAATCTGTCTATTAGGTTGTTTGGTGTGTTCTGAAGAAGTGTTCCGTGTATACTTGTGTTAATTATGTTATTTAGTATCTGTTCACTTCTGTGGGTTAAGTTGCTCAAAAAGTGGTTATGATTTGTAGCGTGAATTATATCAAATATATTGGTTTACTGTTTTCGATCACTCGTATAATGAAGTTAGGTGTTAGTTTTCACTATTGTCGTTAACGTTTTGGTAATTTAGTTAAAAAAGTGTATAATTCATCTAACTCTCGATTCACTTATATGAATGGCTAACCGTAATACCATTTTGGACTCGGTTATAAGGAACGTTTTATCACACAACTATTCAGCTTGATATTCAACAAAAGACTATTTTAAGTTGGTCAAAATCTGGCCCAGTTAATCTTTGAAAAAGTATTGTTAACATATTTCGATTACCCATACACATGATACAAAATTACATTATATGGAATTTATTTATTTTATTCATCACTTTCATGAATTATGAACCTTATCATTGGTTTAATCATCTCATTCCTTTTAAATTGATATATTATAGTCCATATCTGTGGATATTTTGTGGAAATTACCAAATTTCTTTCCCTTTTGGAAATCTAGGCTCAAACATTGATTTCCGCCTTTATACAATTTTTATTCCATTTTAATTGTTATTAATACTATTATAATAAATTTTAATTAGTCATATTTCTCTTCCTTTCCTTAAATACATGTAAATTGAACCTTTGAACTGGTTTTTTGTGTTAATCTCTGAATTTGACATTGCTCTTTAAAATTAATTAACTTATATATTTTGAAAATTTACAATATTTTAAGGTATATTTCCTTATTATCGTTTTAACTCATAGGATCATTCCTAGTAGTGGTTAACTGATTTACCTTATCTAAATCTTGCTAGTTTACAGGATGTATAAGTGAATTATACTGGTTTATATGGTTTCTGTGAATTCACCAAATGGCCTAGATTTTAGAATTTTACATTTCTGTCTTTCTCAAATAAATTTAATCCTACCACTCCTCTGACTTTACATAGTTATTATTACATGAAAATAAAATGGTTTATAACTTATTGTGAGGTGTAGTATTTAATTAACACTACTGTTATAAAAAAATAATTATGAACATTATTTAGCCATCTGTACAATTGAACATATTGCTGACATGGTTTGAACATATACATTTAACTCCTTTTGAATTAACACAGCATACCTACTGAAACATTATTAATGGTATGTATGCTGTTATTTAGCAAACATAATTCATTTTAAACACATAATATAAATCTTATTTTCTAATAACTCTTACAAATACATTGATTTTATGGCTGTGAACAAACAGTCTATTTAAACATTTTAAACCTATGAATACTAAATTAATGCCAGTCCTTTCTGGTCTAAACCATTATTATTTATGATCCCCTTCATCAGTAAACATGACCACCCATACTCTAGTTATTAGCATTTTTTACAAATGTCTTGTAAATAAAGAGTTACATTAAAATAATAAAATACTGGAAATCTTCCATTTTATTATTTTATTATGCTGTTTATTATTGGATATTAAAGTTGTTATATAGCATATTGATAAGTCATAGTATCACTAACTTTAAGTTTATTGCATTTCCAAAAAACACTTACACAAATTCACTTTCACTGGTGGTTCGGATATTTTGAGTCTCACTATCTCAGACCAGACCTTTAGTAATCATGGACTGTTAAGACTTGTCTATTTTCTTTATCACACAATAGCTTTAGTAGGTTCACTTCTTATAATACTATACAACACTTTAGGTTTCTAAATAATTACATTTTTATAGGATTTTGGTATGTTATACTTTCTTTTTAATCGTTTTTGTGGGTTTGGGGTTGATGGTAGTTAATAATAATAATAGGTTTTACAACGGTGTTTCTTTCATACTATTTCTTCCTCTCCTCCTGTCTTCTTTCTTGTCTTTCTTCTTATCTTCTTTCTTGTCCTTCTTCTTATCTTCTTTCTTGTCTTCATTCTTGTCCTTCTTCTAGTCTTCATTCTTCTGGTCTTCTTGTCTTCATTCTTCACTCTTGGGTAAACCAAGGTACTTCGTGTTATCTCGACTGATGTTTAGTTTGGAGCATCTAATTTATTTACTGACACGGACCTTGCTCTTCTCTAAAGGTTTCAGGGTATTGTTTTCTTCCTGATCACAAACTTTATTCTTCCTTCTTCTTGTCTTTGTGGTATTTTGGTGTTCACTACTCTTAAACTGATTCTTTTTCTTCTTGATATGGTGTTATTTAATTTTTTTACTGCTCCTAACTTCCTGGGTAAATTCCTGATTTTATAATATGAGTTGCTTTTAATAATTTCTTTGATTTTCAACAGTGGTTTTTATATAATGTAATGAGGATTTTTATTTTATTGTGGTTTATTCCTTTGACTTCATTAAATTTCATTCAATATTATATTAACATATGTTGTGTAATTAATTTTTATTATTTTATATGAATTAATAAGTAGTGGATTTTCTGTCACGCTACAATATTTATATTTGCAAAATACGCTCTATTTGCATACCTTATCCTCTATTTAATGCATTTTTCTATGTCATTATCATTCGATATTATAGTGTCCAAATATTCAAAGCCTGACACGCCTCCAAAGCGCTTCCCATTTATTTCCAGGTCACGAGGTTTTCTTCTATCCGCAGGTTTCGACATTATCATATACTTTGTCTTGCTCTCATTCACATTCAGCCCAATTTTTGTTGCTTCTACTTCCATCACTTCGTATATCTCCCTATAAGAGTAATCATTATTTTCGAGATTAACCCTAATATCTTTATAACAATTTGCATAATTTTTGAATTCAGGCTCATTTTTTCGCATAGGTGATACTATAGTTGTAGATCGGCAAGGCATAAAAGTTGTTTTAAATCTACACTGCCGAGGTTTATTTGCCACTATTTTTTTATAGTATGTAAACGTGTGTTTGTGTGTTTATAATATGACTGTTATACACTAAAAGATAAAAATTTAATTCAATTGAATTAATTTAAATTCAGTATTATAATATTTTAGTAGAGAAAAAATTAATTTTTATCAAATAGGCCTAGCTCAAAATACTTACGAATAGTGTATTACAGTAATGGATTTACTTTTCGATAGACTTCTGAATAATTAAGTGTGATCTATAATTTAAAATATAGAAATATATATTAGATTATTGGATTAAAGCAAACATAATGATAGAATACTTATCGAAACGTTTATTGATTTCATATAAAAAAGACTTTTGAAATTAATACTTACGAAAAATTAACCTCAAATATTTTTAAACGCTTATTAAAATTTGGTTACACAATTTTTGTCACCGAAAAATATTTCACAGCACAATGTATATAAAGTTATTTAAAAAGAAAAGTTAATTACTATAGTGAGTTAGAGTTATAAGTAGTTGCCCGGTGATTTCTGCAGAAAGTTTCTGAATAGACTTCTAATGAACACAGAAATTGATGTAATTAAAAATTCAGTTTTGCTGACCACGTGATGTGTGTGTGTGTGTGTGTGTGTGTGTGTGTGTGTGTGTGTGTGTGTGTGTGTGTGTGTGTGACGTTTCACAATTATTATTATTTACGAATACAAGCCTGTGTTTATATTTAACGCAACTGTACTGTATTGTGTAAACCACCAGCTAGGTAATAGAATTTTTGTATGATTCTTGCCCTATGTATAATTGTTGCGCAGCAATTTTCTTTTTCTTTAATATATATAAACGAATGTTGTTTAAGACCTGAAGATGTCAGTAATGACGAAAAGCTTAGTCGAACAATAAAAAATTATAGCAGTTAGCAAATTCATAAAAGAAATAGTAAGGATGGCTGCTAATTTAAACAATACGAAGAAAAAAAATTTTCTTGTTTCTTACAGATTTTAGCGATATTCCTTGTTCTCATCGGATTGTTATTTATCAACTTTGGCTAACCTTGTTTTCTTCATCCGTATTTACGTTGTTTCCAGCAAAGATCATATTCCTCTGATACTGTAGCTTTTGTGCGAACTTCAACGTTTTTCACCCAACATGCTGAAAGTTGAATAATAATATAGTCATGATCACATTATTTTCTAACGATTTTTATGCACAATAGATTAATTAAAGCGCGTTTAATATAATACAGTTAACTGTAAATAGGCTAAAAACGTTACTACAAACTCTAAGCGGTACAATCCGGGCACTGACGATTCGTTTGGAAATAAATTAAAGCACATTTAACCCGGTACAGTCAATTATTATTTACGAGGCTCTTCGGAAAGTAAGGTCCAGTAGGTACTAAAAAACCCTTTTAACTAAACAAAATATTTTATTGTTAGCGTATATTACACGCTGTCCTAGTTCATTTGTCCATTTAGATGCCACAATTGTAAAAACACCTGTTATAGCATGGGACAAGCTTCTTTCCACCCTCTTACTGCAGACGTTTTCAGACTGTTTTTTCAACCATCTCGTCACGGCACTTTGATTTCGTCAACGTTTATGAATTTCTGTGAATCTAAAATATTTTTCACATGCATAAAAAGATGAAAGTCTCTTGGTGCCAAGTCTGGAAAATAAGATGCGTTAAGAAAATTTTCCATTTGACTGTCTGAAGTGTGACATAGCGGTATGTTGTCGTGAAGCGGGACGACGCGACGTCTGAAGTCAACAGGACTAGCTACTGAATCACCCTTCTCAGTTTTTCTAGTGTTTGACAGTACACTGTACAATTGTCTTATGATGTTCCAGGGGAAGTGGGGAATGACATTTATTATGATAGGAATTATGATATTGATGTTGATTAGGTGAGTTCCAGACGATCTGTGGGACAATCAACCGTATTATGATATTGATGTTGACTTAGGTGAGTTCCAGACGATCTGTGGGACAATCAACCGTATTACGATATTGATGTTGAGTTAGGTGAGTTCCAGACGATCTGTGCGACAATCAACCGTATTACGATATTGATGTTGAGTTAGGTGAGTTCCAGACGATCTGTGCGACAATCAACCGTATTACGATATTGATGTTGAGTTAGGTGAGTTCCAGACGATCTGTTCGACAATCAACCGTATTATGATATTGATGCTGAGTTAGGTAAGTTCCAGACGATCTGTGGGACAATCAACCGTATTACGATATTGATGTTGCGTTAGGTAAGTTCCAGACGATCTGTGCGACAATCAACCGTATTACGATATTGATGTTGAGTTAGGTAAGTTCCAAACGATCTGTGCGACAATCAACCGTATTATGATATTGATGTTGAGTTAGGTAAGTTCCAGACGATCTGTGGGACAATCAACCGTATGTTAACCTTTAGTTTTTCAATCACGCCAAAGAAGTATAACTTCTAACGCGCGTACTTAAGTACACGCACCCACAATTTTTTAATTGTTTAAAGTATTCAGTCTACTAATTAGCCTATCTCTGTACTGGGGTTGTTTTGGCGAGCAACTGCCAAAACAATCAGAAGATGGCGTCCAATGACGAGACCAAAACGTCTACATTTAACACTTATAGACCGCGGCCTAACAGCCGGGCTAACGGTCATGTTGGCGCCGGCCGTCACAGCCTAACATCAAGGCTATATTTTCTGTGACTATTTCGTGACATTTCAGGTTAATTATCGTTTAACTCGTTTGTCGTGTAACGTCTGTTAACACGAGTTTCAGTTACAT
The DNA here is from genome assembly GCA_034769895.1 of Magicicada septendecula. NCBI lineage: Eukaryota > Metazoa > Arthropoda > Insecta > Hemiptera > Cicadidae > Magicicada > Magicicada septendecula. Next base: position 16,195,588 of record CM068370.1, read on the forward strand.
CGACTCGTTACGCGTGCTCGTCAGTGGCACGTGAAGGTCAGCCACTCCGGTCGTCTTCATGAATCTTTATTATTTTAAAGGTTTCCAGGTACTGTCCCAATAACCGTACCCTCACTCATTTTCCATACTTCGATTATGCGGCTGCTGGCATCTGTATGTAGGGAGTATTCCATATAATTTTAATTGTATAATAGAAATCGTAACAATTTATTTGTGTATGTTATAAAATAGTTTGTTGACAATTGCAATCATGTCTCATTGTTATATTTTGTACGAAAAATGTTTCTAGCAATAATATAAGACCGATGTGTGTAAGTTGACGTTGTTAGATTCAAACGAAAACTAAAATTACACATGGAAACCAATATGCCTTTAAAATCATATTCGCTTTTTGGGAAATCCCAGATAAAAAAACCAACTCCAAGTACGGCGAGGGTGGCCCAAGGGCTACCCTTTGCCTGTTAATTACTATACATGTCTTCTTTTTTGTGGCAGAATTCGCTTTTTATTAATTCTTGTTTTTGTGCAGCTCACTGGAAAAAAGCAACCAACTCGAAGGAAGGCGGGGTGAGATATATGTCTCTTTTTTTTTGCACAAAATTAGCTTTGAGTTTTTACTGAATTACATAAAAGAATAGTGAGCACGTAACGAATAACAAATCTTGATTTCATTTGTTAATAGGTTGTTTTTTTGTTTTAATCTTACTATTTGGAAATAATTATATTTTTCTATTTTTTTTAATATGATAATGTTTTTAGGCTGGGGGTCATTCCACAAAAATGTAACGTCATCGAAAAATGTAACGCTTCCACACTTTCGATTCCCCACAGTCTAGAAATTTGATATGTAAACGCATCAAGACAGAAATAATCGCTGCTGACATTGAGTTTAGCAAACATTTTAGTAAGAATAAATTTGGTTTTACATGCTATGTTTGTGATCGTCTGTGGTTTGGAAATGATTTACGTAATCCACCAAACGTAATCTACATTATACGTTTCAAAAGCCTAAAAATATTATCATGCTTCGATGTTTCGGTTTCGTCGAAATTTTTTATTTTTATTTTTGTTAAATATACGTTATTTTCTTTTTTATTAACTTTATCTCTTTCATTCATTGTTTGAACACATTAAATGTCATATTTTTCCCAACCATGACTTTTATTTCTTTAAACAGTAAGCTAAAAACCAAAAACTATTATTACTTAAACTCACAAATGAAACAACATGTATTTTTGAGTTGCTTTTTTACGTGGATTTCACAAAAAACGCTAGTATTATTTTAAAGGCATATTGGTTTCCATGTGTAATTTTAGTTTCCATGTTGACCTAACAATGCCAACTGTTTGGCGTCACAGGCACTTGTTTCTAGGGTCATTTTTAGTAAACAAATATGACAATGAAACGCGATTCCAATCATCTACAAACTAATTTATAACATATACAAATATATTTTTACGATTTCTATTTCCTAACTAAAATTATATGCCATGTTCACTACATATCAATGCCAAAAATCGCATAATCGAAATATCGAAAATGAAAGCGGGTACGGTTACTGGGACAGTACTGTAATATCATAGATAGTAGGTTAATAAGTAGGTTATATTTATGCGCATTTGTCTTACGTGTTACGGTAGAAAGTTTTACGATCAAGTGAACGGAATATTTTAATATAAGCAATATTATTACAGGCTATATTTCGTACGAGAAATACGAGAAGTACCATTTGTTTACAAATGCTTATCTGTTAAATCAAAAGGTTAGTCAAATTGGCCACACATACAGTACTAATGTAGCGGTAATGTGTGTGCGGAGCGGAGAAACTTTAGATTCGTTGCGGGTGGTGAGAGGGGGACGCTTGCGCAGGGGACAGCGGCGGCGATCACAGTAATCTGTTATCGCGGTGGTATCAGTCGGCAAGTGGCGGCCCTTATGGACGCTACCGTAGTAGCGTTGTTGTGTGCTGCGTTAGCGTTACCGCTCAGTGTCAGTGCCGTGACGCTTACCTCGCTCTCGCTCGCTGATCACACCGGTGAGTCAGTCATCTACATCATTTATACAAATACTTTCATATTAATAAAATTTACATTTGAAAATGGTATTTTTAATTATTAGGACTATTAAAACTAGTTGTTTTTAGTGACTTCCAATTTTTTTGGATTTGCGGAAACCTTTCAGCCTGTAAAGTTATCCCCCCACCCACCCTTATATTAGAATTGTACTAAGCTAGTGGTGTTTTGTTTTCCTTTATACTTGATCTGAGAGATCTATAACCGTAAAAGTGTACTTACAATGCATAGGAATTAAATCTTCAGTTTACGTGTTGCTAAACATTTATTTTAGTGCCAATATTTTTGTTTATAATATTCCCATGTAGTTAATATTGTAATACTGCCGCCGAGTTTGGGAGTCAGTATCTTCAGACAGTGGCGTATCTAGAATTTGGTCTTGTAGGGGGGATCCGGTGTTGAGTCGGCTTCTTACAAAAGAAAAAATAAGTTAAGACTAATAAACATTACTATATTTAAATCAGGGGCGTATTTACGCCCCCCCAGAGGATCGAAAAATTTGACGATTTGTTAATCTCGTAATTTTTAGGCTGTTTTATTGTTTTTTCAGTTGAGTACGATAATATAAGTTTAATGAAGAAAGTTGTGTTAGTGGTTAAAATCACAAGCAGAATTATCACTGTTGCACAACACTATATACAAATTATTCCGATTAGCGCTTAGATAGATAGGAAAATAGATTTTTCCGATCTTGCGATGAGCTGTGAAGCTTGAAAGCGCTAATCGGAATAATTTTTGTATAGTGTTGTGCAACAGTGATAATTCTGCTTACGATAATATAGTATTAACTCATTTTTAACTTATACAATCTGGTTTACTACACAGCATTAGCGTACACGTTTGAAATATGAAATATAGGAAAAGTAATTCAGTCAATAAGTAGCCTACCTTGTAAACAATGTATCAGTGATACGCAATTGTATTTTGTTATTATCGTTTACTTTAATGCTATTGATTTCAGCCACTTTAAAAATAGTAATGTTGATTAGTCTTTACTTTTGTTTTCTTTTCTATAAAACCGACCCGAACCCGGACCCCCCGACCCAAGCCAAATTCTATATACGCCACTGCTTTAAAGTGCTTGAAAAACATGTGATAACATCCTGAAATCAATAGGATTAAAGTAAATAATAGTAAAACGCATTATTGAAACATTGTTTAAAAGATGCTTATCGACTGTATTGATTTTCCTATATTTCATATTTCAAACGCATATACAAATGATGTATAATAAACTTGTTTGTATATGGTTAAAATAAAGTTACTATTATATTGCTTACACGGCTGAAAAAATAATAAAATAGCCTAAAAATCAAGAGATTAACAAAATTCGTTGACTTTTTTCGACCTGAAGGGGGGGGGGTCCCGTTTGTCCTCCCCGTAAATACGCCGCTTCTCTTACAGATTATTTTCGATAATACGGGTACGCTGTAAATATGTTCGTACCATGTGTTTAGCATTAAAGTTACAATTATTATGCGTTAATTTTTCTAAATACGCAACGCTCTATTAATTTGTTTACTATTCATAATGTTTACTACGTAATCCATTCCGTCTTTTAAAGTAGGCCTATTTATCCTCAAAATTGATTAATACAAAATTAATTCTTCCCTTATCCTGTCTTTTAGCAAAGACGCATGTAGTCGTAGGCATTTGTCCTTATTTCTAATTTTCCAAAGAAGCAAAGGAAACAAAGGAAGCAAAGGCACATGTAGTTGATATATGAATATTCGTACTTAAATCGATTCGTATATATATATATATATATCTCAAACTTTAAAATGTGTATACAATTTTTGTCCGCTTAGCGTGTTCATTTAAATACTCTAACCAGAGTGGTGCTCCAGGATGAAATACGAAGTAAACAATAAACCGAACCGAGTCATGTTACAAAATAGTTTTTAAGTTTTTATTAAGTGACTACTGTCCAGTCCATTTTAAAGTGGTTCCTTTGGACATTTCAAGGTCGCCAAAGGTTTACTACTTTGAAACCAAAGGTCGCTGAGTGTTTTAGTTCGTCTGGATTCTTACACCTTGCCATTACATATTTAATTTTAATTCATAATTATTGTAATTAGTTTTCTACATAAATAATTGTTTTGTCAACGCTGTATTTAACCACCGACTAGATGTTTTGGTTCATCTGGATTCTCTCAGCTTGCAATTATACCTTTAATTTAAATTTATAATTATTGCAATTTGTTCTGCACTTAAATATTTTTTTTATCTAACGCTTTATATAACCGCCGGTTACAGCTGAAAGTACGGCGAGCGGTCTACTCTATTTCGAATTAAATCATTTCAGTCGTGTAATATTTGTTTGAATTTCAAACTGCCGAGCAAAAATACCCCTCAAAAGAATTTTCAAATACCACACACTAAACTTCATTGTTGATCAGCTGTCACTGCCAACTTATGAAAAAATAAAGAAAAATTAATAAGTTTTATTTTAAATTTATTTTACAATTTCTTAGTATTTTTACGAAAATATTGTTTTTTTTTTAATTTTAACACTATTTGGGCGCATTTCGATATGTTTTGTTTTCAATTAGGGTCAAATTTTCTCAAATTTGTATTTAATTTTAATAAACTTTATACACATCAATTTCTCAAAGTTAAATTCTCTACAAATTTAGATAGTAACTTTTATTTTTTTATTGGCAAATTAACGAAGTTATTTTACCCCAAATCTAAAAAAATGTGTTTTTCGAATCCAATTTTTGTGTTTTACACAGTTTTCCTTAGAAACTAATTGAGATAGAGTTTTAGGACCTATTTTATTGAATTTGTCAGAAGGAAAACCATAAGGAACCACCATAAGTTGTTCAGCAGTTATTCTAAAAATTTTAGTCTTAATAATAGAAAAAATTTAAATCTAAATCAAAGTAGGCTGGCTATTCGTTGATTTATTCAATGTTTGACGAGGCTGGTTCGTCTCAATAAACTACGTAAGAAAAAGTATATTTACACGCTTGCAGAAGTAATTTTTTACTTATTAGATAACTGTGATGAAATTTTGTTGTTGTAATAAAAAGAAAAAACATTGAAGCAGTGTGAATTTTTAATTAAGCTATTTGAATAGTTTACCCATCATATAGTTTACATAGTTTTCTGTCTTGTCTCGTTCACATTCTTCATAACACACGTCATAATTCAGTTTAAGTATAGCCTACACTATTTTTCGTGTATTTATATAATTGTAAACAAAACTGTTTATATTGTTACAGTTGTGTATTTGGCATCGTAACAACTCAACAACAATTGTCCTAACGATGACAATAAATATTATCGAAACGTCAACACAAATAATTTGAAATTTGTGTTATACTTATTGTCCGATCCTTCTTGTAATTAAAACTGTTTATATTGTTACGGTTGTGTGTTTGGCATCGTAACAACTCAACAACAATTGTCCTAACGATGACAATAAATATTATCGAAACGTCAACACAAATAATTTGAAATTTGTGTTATAGTTATTGACCGATCTTTCTTGTAATTGAAACATAGCTCTTCGTAAATCATCCTCATTTTCTTGAATAAGAACTATGTCATCCACATATAGCAGGGAACCCATACAAATTGATTTGTTAAGCTGTATTCCCGAAGGTACTCTGGATTTACATGCTCTCAACATGTCGTCAATGTATACATTAAACAGTTATGTATTACTTAAAGATAAACTGGATTATAAACACCCGTCTTATCAAAGCGGGGCTCGGAAAGAAAGAAATCCTCTTCGGGCCTCCAGTGGCCTAAGTACGCTACTCTGCCTAGAGAATAAGTTAATGAAATAAAATTGTCTGTAAGTTGGAAGTCGCTTAACAGTGAGTTTTAAAAAACTTGTCGTAAGTAAACTCTGTAGGCTACATAATACGTTTAAAGAGAAAAGAAAATGTTTGAAAATATGTCTAAACTGTTGTATTGGCAGTGATTTACAGAGTTTTTTTTTACGTTGTCAGCTCGGTCACGTAGAGAATAAACATTTCTCGGTTGCAACGCAGGCAGTTTTCTTTCTGCTGCGAAAGTCACGTTTACATTTCGCAAAAACTTGCAATTCAAATCGTAAGAAAAATAGCCACTCTCTAGACCTTATCGTTTGTTACAGAATTTTTCACACACACACACACACACACACACACACACACACACACACACACACACACACACACACACACACACACACACACACACACACGCGCGCGCGCGCGCGCGCGCGCGCGACATTGTAACATTACAATTATACGATTTTCTGTGGTAATACCGAACTCGAATGTAACGACGGTCTAACTGATCGTCGTATGGTACAGTGGAAAACAAAATACAAGACACCAATTGAGTCACCAATCACCAGCTTTAATTATCACAATTAAACGGTTTGTAATTAACAAAACAGTCAATTACAACAAATCAATTAAAAATTGTTCACACGAAATAAAAATGTCTACTTATCTAAAACACAAAATTGTATTACAATCGTCCCGCACAATTATAAAACACATAACACTTCGCCACAATACTAGAAACCGCATTCCAATAATTCGCAACTCAAACTGAAACTGAACGTCGTTCAGTATACTTGTATTTATACACCGCCGGTTTACCAGAATATTCCATATTGCGCATTAACAATAAAGGAAAACATTAGAGCGTAATTCATTGCGGCCTTGAAACAGTTCGCGCGGCTTCGGGCATAGTCTAGGTAATGCGTCGAGAATCACGTACTCTACACACATTACAGACGGATACTTCTGGCACATTTGAGGAACACGTCGACTGTTCTGTAATGACGTAACAGTGTAAATCACAAGTGCCCGTTAACTCAGAAACGTTAGGTTCTTTACTTAGTTATAAGTGTCATAATAATAATAATAATAATAATAATAATAATAAATGTTACTGTGTTATAAGCACTGTATATACACATTAAACGATATGTTTTCCTCAACTATGGCTTTTATTTATTTCACCAGTAAACTATAATCCAAAAACCGTTGTCACCTAACCTCAGAAATGAAAACAACATGTATTTTCGCTTTGCATTAAGAAATAGGACAATTTAAAATTAGTACACTTTTTCTTTTCCACATCGTAATATATGGATACAATCGCATATTAGAAACATAGAAAATGTACTGCAGGAGCGGATAAAGGTACAGTTCCGCGATGCCGCTAAATACGATTTGTTTATTTACTATGGTAAATAATTCTGGTCTCCATGGTGTTGTTGACATCTTTAGTAGTAGTATTTAATAACTTTCATTACTTATTCATTGCATCATCAGAAATATGTATAAACATAATATGAATAAACATACACAATCGTTTAAGACAATTGCAAAATATATAGACGTATCTGTATACAAAATTACAAAATATGTCGATACAATCGCATATTACAAACATTAAAAACTGTAAGAACGGATAAAGGTACAGTTCCGATGCCGCTAAATACGATTTGTTTATTTACTATGGTAAATAATTCTGGTCTCCATGGTGTTGTTGACATCTTTAGTAGTAGTATTTAATAACTTTCATTACTTATTCATTGCATCATCAGAAATATGTATAAACATAATATGAATAAACATACACAATCGTTTAAGACAATTACAAAATATATAGACGTATATGTATACAAAATTACAAAATATGTCGATACAATCGCATATTACAAACATTAAAAACTGTAAAAACGGATAAAGGTACAGTTCCGATGCCGCTAAATACGATTTGTTTATTTACTATGGTAAATAATTCTGGTCTGCATGGTGTTGTTGACATCTTTAGTAGTAGTATTTAATAACTTTCATTACTTATTCATTGCATCATCAGAAATACGTATAAACATAATATGAATAAACATACACAATCGTTTAAGACAATTACAAAATATATAGACGTATCTGTATACAAAATTACAAAATATATCGATACAATCGCATATTACAAACATTAAAAACTGTAAGAACGGATAAAGGTACAGTTCCGATGCCGCTAAATATTATTTGTTTATTTTCTTGGTACCATGGTAATTAATTCTGGTCTCCATGGTTTGTTGACATCTTTATACGCGTCAACGAAAAGGCATAATTAAAAGGGCCTAAATCCTGCAAACGGGGCAAAATTTCAAATTCCAAATTAGACAGTGTTTTTTGTTTTGTATCAAAGGTTACTGTGCAAAATTTGGTGACAAACGGTGTACGGTGTGGATTTGTGTACAATACAAAAAACGAATCCTCAGACTTTTGAGTTTTATATGTATAGCCTATAGATTGGCCGAATTGTAGGATTTGTGGGTTCGTTACGTTCAGTATAAATGTCGTATAATAAATCTTTTTTTTTTGCTATTATAGGGGAGTAAGATTTTAGTGTCATTAAATAACTAGTTAAATATTGTAGATAATAAAGTTACATTGTCTTCGTAATTTTTCACTCGTCATTTACATGTAACTCACTTGTTAATTACTGAGTTAATTAAGGTAGTAATTAACGTTAATTAATATAACGTCTTTATTATTCACTTTTCTGCAATAATTTTGCATCACCATAATGTTCTTAATCTAATAGTGTTTTTAGAATTATGATATGTCTTTGGTAACAGGTAAAAAACGTATTAATTAATTTATTTTAATCCTATGAATACCTGATTTAATGACAAAATCAACAATTCCTACGTATCTCCCATCTCGTCGTTTAATGCATGTCCGTGGTGGCGCGCGCGCCCACACACACACACACACACACACACGAACACACAAACGCTGTATTTACACTATCGGGGCATTTGTACACTTTCGACAGGCAACAGCCTGCACTTTCCCGCATAAAATTGTTTAAAACGGTTCGTCGTGTTCTTTTTACACTAATTATTCACAAAACGTACCGCGTATTGTTCCCATCCTCAGCCTTCCCAAAACATGTACCAAACTTAAGGGAATGAAACATCTTGAGGTAAAGAATTTAGAAATATTAAATAAACTATATATGCATCAAGAAACAGACTGTAGCAAAAAGTGTTTATATATATATATATATATATATATATCTTTTATCATTAATAGAGATTAAAATTGGCTATGTTTTTAATCGGTTCGTTGAAAAAATTTTACACTGTAGCTGAACAACAGAGCTCTGCCGGGAATGCAAGTAATTCAAGCACATATTTTAAAACAGTTTTGTAAAAAAAAAAATATAAAAAATATCAATGTTTAACAGGAATATCAGATAATCCTAAAGGGAATTAAGTATTTGTAACAGTGTAGTGTTTAAAAATTTGTAAAGTTTAAAATGACATACAGTAGGGTTTAAATATACAAAAGCACAGAGCGAAACAAACTCGACGTGTTAATTCTTTATTCAACAATTCAACAAGTAATCGACATAAAAGCATAACAACATGTTGCATCGTTTTAACAAATGTAGTCGACAAATTAATGGGTGAGTGGTTTAAATTCATAAACCTATCACTGACCGCTCGCGGCTAACATTATTGCTAGTTCTGCACGAAACCAAGTTGTATATATATATATATATATATATATATATATATATAATACTTTAATATTTATAACTAAAGTATGTATACATCAAGAAACGGACTGTAGCAGAAAGTGATTGAAATATATATATATATGTGTGTGTGTGTGTGTGTGCGCGCGCGCGTGTAAAATAGATAACAGTAGAGCAATAAAAACAGCATCTTATACAAAATGCTGTATACATAGTTGTAATAAAAACTTAATCCATTGTGAAGAACATTTTACATTTTACACAAAATATTTATAATTATGGTAAAAATTTTGATCAATGTCTATCTTCTTCAAAAACAAGACGTCTATATGTTAGAATCGCTTTGCATATTTACTGAGTTTAAAATAATTACTAATTAAGATTTTCATATTGTAAATACGAAGTTAGTTTAAAGAAATAAACTTTCTAAAATGCCCGTTTTCCAGTTTTGGCCCCGGAAAATTTTCTTATTCTATCATCAAAGCTTATTTTCCTTGCCAACTTATTATCGATGGATAAAATTTGCTAGTCCTTTTAGTCTGATTTGGATTTTGGTCGGGCGCAAGTAATGTTTAAAATGTTTTTCAGTTTAGAGAAGCTCCTTCACAAGTAGAACTGAAATACAAATTGCTAAAAACAACTTAAAGGGGAAAGACAGGTCTGGAAAGTCCATATCAACAATAAATTGTAAAACTTGAAGAACTTGCAGCAGGCATCCGCTGCTAGTATCATGGAAATATTCAGCTTCTCTCTCTTTGAACCAAGTTGAGATGTTTTTCCTATCGTATTCTCAAAGTTTAAACAAATTAACAAAATTTGAGATAGATTAGAGTAATTTTATTTAATCAATAACTTATGAAGGTGTCGAAAGTGATCATAACACGGTGAGTAGGGTGATGTGTTTTCATTTTTCGGCTCCTGAACATACTCGATGACAAAGTTCAGTTGGTCTTTTACTACGCTCACCTAGATTCAAATATAGGTAGGAGCAGGATTATGGCGGGCGGTCAATTCCTAGAATACCGAACAATGCGTAGTCTATTAATAGAAGTAGGAAGAAGGAGGGCAAGACCGTTGATGAGTTGAGTAAGTCACCCCATGAGCTCAACGACACCAGACACCTAAACGACATTTTTGAACCTTTGATTTTTCGACAGTCCGTGTTTCTTAGAGCTGTCCGTTATAAGCGGAATCCGTTTTAATGGGGTCCGTTAAAACGGGAAATTACTTTATATAAATTCATCATCATCATCATCTTCAATAATTAAATCAAGGATGATTTGTTCCTGTCTCAAATAGGCCAAGATGAAAGCTAGTCACTCCAGCGCTTCCTTGACGTCCCACACCTATCCGTCCCCTCGGCTTATAGTTCCATAGTTGTTTGGGGAAGCGGCAGTCATCCAATCGGTAAAGATGTTCCCACCAATTCAGCCGATACTGGCCAATCCTGTCGAGTATACTCATAGTACTCAGTTCCTGCAGTATATGTGTGTTTCTTCTATGATCATGGAGAGTATACTCTGCCACGTGCCTGAGAAATCTCATTTCAGCCGCTTGGATACGACTGGCCTGGCCTTTCTTAACGAAGTCCAGTTCTCAGACTTTTAAAAATTTTAAAAAGGGCCATCACCTTGTAGAATTTTAGGCGTGTTTCTTTACTTGCTGACTTAAGGGTTCGCCTAATGGTCCCGCACATAAGGTTGAACTTATGCAACTTATTCACAACGTCGTTGCTTGCAATATAAGACACAGTGTAGCCCAGGTATTCAAAATTGGTAACTTATTCCAGGACAGTACCATCTATAAAAATTTTTGCCCGTACGAGCTCAGTTCTACGAAAAGCCATCACCTTGGTCTTACGTGTGGATATTTGCAATCCAGAGTATTTCCAGATTCGATTTAATAAATGCATACCCATCTGCAATCTGTTATCTGAGTTCGACAGAATAGCCTGATCGTCCGCAAACAACAAAGTGTCAATTGCAGAGTGACCAATCATAAAATGTTCTGGAAGTTAAAACCTGCCAGTTTTGTGTGACATCACCAATATATATGTTAAAAAGAGAAGATGATAATGGACATCCTTGTCGTACTCCACAATTGATATAAATTCATCTATTAACATATGTCACTGATGATTCTGCTCCTCGGTGTGTTTATAAAGCTAATATAGAACTTTCCACGTTCCGGCGTATCGTTAATAAGCCAACGTAACTAGCTCGATACCCGTACAGCAAATTTAACTACAACATATTCTGTGTCGATCAATGAACTGTTGAAATTTAGCAAATTGCCTTATTTCAAAGAGCTCCATTGCGGGAAAATATACAATATAAAATCGTATGTGCTTTACCGATGTGGTGTTTTAATTATCTTTAAACAGGAAATATCTTTTTAATCGTTTTTGACACCAGATATATTCATACATAAAATGTTTTCAATAGTCTACAAATAGGAAATTTGATGATATAAACGTACATTTTTTGTGAGGCAAATATATAATACTATGTTTAATTTATCTTTTAGATGGACTTAATTGTGGTTAAATGTTGCAGTGAGTTTTTTATCACATTACACGATAACAATAATATACTAGAGAAATTGAGGTATTATGAAACGTTTTATGAAATAAAACTATGAAATAATTATGAAATAAAACTATGAAACGTGACCTAATTATTAAAAAATATCGCAAAAATTAATGAAATACAATATTACTCAAGCAATAAAATCTAGTAAATGTAAACGTGTTTGATTCGAATTACTGTATAATACAAAGAAACAAATCTACTCCTTGAATTCGTGTATTCAAGTTAATATTAAATTTTATACAAAGGTTTTTTAAAAAAATATATATAAACACTTGGTACCGTACGTTTCACATATTTTATTTAACTCTGACAGCTGTTTTGACTTCCTAATCCATTGTTAAAGAGATGAATGAATTAAAAACCCTAAACACAGGATGTAAGTAGGCTAAGGGTGGTGTTTTTTTTGGAATTTTGGATGGAAAGTTTTTGGAACAGAAAATATGAAAAGTTTAAATTTTTTGGGTCTTACCATTACTAGGTCACAAAATAATCTTAGTTTTAGATATATAAAAAACCCTACTTTTACAGATACCGTTATACATAAACAATCACTAACACCATGGCACATAAAATTAAGCAGTTTTCATGCAATGGTTAATCGTCTCCTTATGGTTCCTTTATCCAAAGAAAATTTCAATAAAGAAGTAGATATTATAAAAGCCATAGCACAAAATAACGGTTATGATGAAAGAATAATAGACTCTTTAATTTTAAAAAACAGAAGAAAATTATTTTAAAAGAATGTTATTCCATAGAGCTAGATCAAGGTAACAAAAAATTTAATTTAACAAATTAAATTTCATTTATAACAGATAGGATTAATAATAGGTTAAAAAACCATGGTCTTAACATGGTATCAGTCAGTGGCGAAGCTAATGTGTAAATACTGGGTAGGCTGATAAAATATAAATATGCTTCCTTAACTTATATTTTTTATAGCCTACAATAAGTCCACACGTCGATTCTTCTTTGTTGCGAAAATATCAATTACACGTTCCTTCAAACTCTGACCCACAGAAAGTTCTTTAACTAAACTTTTTTCAATGGCGATTGTACTGAGAGAACTTAATCGTTCATTTGTCATTGAATTTCGGAGGCAATTTTTTATCCTTTTTAATGTGCTCATACTTCTTTCAGAGGAAGCTATTGCTTGTTATGAATTTCAGAAGGTCTACAGGGGGTAAATGTTTTTCTTCATCTACATAAATATTCTTTAATTCATTTTCCAATCGTTCTTTGTTGAAAAATGGATACGTGGACAGAAGGTTGTTTAATTTCAGCGCAGAAAATCTAGTTTATATCCTCCAAAGCTATTTTGATCCAGCAATTCGACAAATCTGATCTTTTCAATATCTCCAAAACGCGTTTCCATTTGTACAGTCAGTGTGTCCAAAATTTCATAGGTTAAAAGTTTGAAGGACCCGAATTCTTGTTTACTTATACTTAAATCGTTGCAACTCTTTTTAGAGTTTTCAACACATGATTTCACAGTATTTTCTAATCTCATATTCTTTATTACTCCGATGGTCTTCTGGATTTCATTATTACAAATATTTATGTCTGATGTTACTTTGTTTTGAAGGAGTGCAAAAAGGTGGTCTATATATACAAAAATTTGTTTGTAAAGGCAAAGCAGGTAAGTGAATTGTGTTTTGTTCAAGATATTAAGCAGGCCAGAAGCACAGTTGAATGACTCTGCATCCCATTCTTCAATGTTATCTGTAATTGTGTGGAAAACATCTTTCAGCTTATTGTATTTTGCATAAATTGTATGCACTGCTCGGGAATTGAAATTCCAGCGGGTGGTACATGTTTGTGGTAATCTAAATCCTTTATTTTCTAACAGCTGTGTTCTTTTTGAGGATTTACTGAAAAATGTATGGAAAGCTGCAAGAATATAAACAAAAAGTCTAACTTGTTTGATTTATTTTGAACAATATAGTAACACGAGATTCAATTTATGAGCGTAGTAATGTAAAAATGTAGCTCGTGGACAGGCCTGTTTCACAAACTGTTGGACGCCTCCTCGATCTCCTGCCATTACAGAGGCCTCATCATAGATTTGACTAACTATTTATCAGTAATTTCCCGAGCTCATGAATAATAACTTCTGATAACCCTACAGCTGTTTTGTCTTTTGGAACATCATAGAAACCAATTCACCTTTCTTTAGGCCCATCTTGCGTACAGAATCTAAGAATGATGCTCATTTGAGTTTTACAAGAAACGTCAAGGGTTTCGTCTGTTTGCACACTAACAAACTCGCAGGAATGTAATTATTCTTTAATGCGTTCATTAATTGCGTCAGTTACTGATTCAATCAGCTCATTTTGAATTGTACTTGATGTACCTTTAAAACTGGAAGTGCACTGCAAATGATCACGTAAAAACTGTTCTTGTCTGGAGAAAAGTTCCAATAATTCAAGATAATTACCTTTGCTGTCGGAACTTTCATCTTCAAAATGCCCTCTAAAAGCAAGCTCTTGTTTACCTAAGAAGCACACAACATTGATAAGTCTCTCAATTACAAATCTATTTTGCTTCACAATTTCATTGTGTTTCATGGCTTGAAAGCTTAGCGCCTTCAGAAATGGAATGTTCAATTCTTCCACGACCTAACAATAAAAATGTCTCTTCATTCTGAAGATGCCTTCTTGAACATTGATGTTTTTCGGCCTTTCTGTTAAAATTGTTTGTTACACAGACACCATAAGAAGCTGATGACCATTCTTTTTCGCCTCCACTCAGAATACAGGTATAACAGTATAATTTATTTTTCTCAGAGCACCCTGTTAGCCAAGAATATTTCTTGTACCAAGAGAATTGAAACTTTCTATTTTGTCTGCTATTCGCTATTTTAATATCTAAATGTGGTGTCAATCTCCTATCTTTGTAGGCACACTTTGTTTATAACTCCAACTTGAAAACGGTTTCACGTTTAATTCACTAAATAATGACGTTAATCTTCTCTCAGTATCACCCATTGTACACAAAAATATCTAACGCTAACATACAAGTAGAAACATAAAACGAACACTAACGAACGTAAATTAATTAAATTAAACGTGAATGAATTGGTAGAGTGAATAATTAATTGCACTAAGTACAGAAGATATACCCGTTCACGTTCACTGCCCGAGATGGAGACTAGCCTCTTGGCCCCCAACGCAACAGTTTTCTCCCCCTCCCACACACACACACATAACGCCCGTCGCATGTCATAAATGGTGGCGGGAGAGAAGCTTTGGCAGAAAGCCTCACGTAGCCTGGCGGCAGTTCCATTCGTACCGCGCTCTTAGAGTGCGTTTTGTAAACCAATTGTTATGAACTTATAAAATACGATAATCCTGAAACGTTAACTTTTCATGTATTCATTTTTTCGTTTATTTTTTGGGTAGGCTAAGCCTCAAAAGCCTGTCAATAGCTTCGCCACTGGTATCAGTAAACAAACGTAATCTTTTTTCACTACTAGTCAACAATAAAAAAAAACTAACACACTGGAGAAAAATGGAGTTTATGAAATACACTGTGTAGAATGCGATGCTATTTATATCGAACAATGTGGCCGTGCTCTGAAACATCGCATTTCTGAACATAAGAAGGCGATTTTAACCAATACATCTAATACAGGTTTTGCAGATCATTGCTTACAACACAATCACTTCATAGACTCAAAAAACATAACACTACTCCACAACTTACAAAAAGGTAAAAAAAAATGGATTTGTTAGAAATTCTAGAAATTAAAAAAGCAATAAAAAGTAACAAAAATTTAACAAACGAACAAACTGAATTCTCTGTATCCCCTTTATAAAAGCTGTTATTTAGTTTATTTTATTTTAATTTTATATTGTTCATTCAGATTATATTTAGTTTAGTTAATTTTATATTTTGCATTCAGATTGTATTTAGTTTTTACAGACACCTGACTTTCCCCTAGCTCCTGCACCCCCTCTCCGTCTTAACATCATCACAGATGTTCCAATACACGCCCTAAACAGATGGCCATCACCACCCTTACTCACATCCTGTGTTTAGGTTTTTAATTCATTCATCTCTTTGACAATGGCTTAGGAAGTCGAAACAGCTGTCAGAATTAAATAAAATCTGTGAAACGTACTAAGTGTTAATATATTTTTAAAAAACCTTTGTATTAATATGTTTCACCAAGTGCCCAACGAGTCATCAATTAATATCATTAAATTTTATGTTTAACTGGAACTTTTAACCGTAAATTCGGATAATTTGATATGATAATATTATTCGAATTTCAAATCATTTAGTTATAATAACAGTGAAACTGTATAGTGTGCGAAAAATATAAGGAATAAATTTTAACGATGAAAAGTTTAGCGAGAATCGGTCAGTAAATGTAACACACATTTTACAGCATTTGTGTCGACGTTTCGACAATATTTATTGTAATCTTCAGGACCTGTTGTGTACAAGTGAAACAAGAGAAATTATCAAAAACGACAAGATCAAATAATAGAATGTATGTGTTTCTGTATGTGCGCGCGCGTTGAGACAGTTTGTTTTACATCAGAAAAATAATTACATTCCTTACATATTATTTATACTGTATAATTAAATACGTATACATATTATAATATATTGATAATTCAATAATCCCTAAGCAATAATTATGCAGTAATTATATAATTATTTACAAATTAAATTAAGGGATTATTGCATTATCAATATTTTAAATTGTAATATTGTATTAATTATGTTTTGGAGTATTATAATTTCGTCTTCTATGCATTTATATAACACAATATGTAAGGAATGTAATTATTTTGCTGATGTAAAACAAACTGTCTCAACTCCCTCACACATAAGCGCGCGCGCACGCCTTCACGCAGATACACAAACACATTCACTCATATTATTGATCTTGTGTTTTATATTGCTCCCATGTTCCATAAGGAAATTGAAGTATGGTGATGTCGAAAAATATCGTGTTCGAGATAAGAGCTGATTCTGTTTCTACTACCCTCAAAACATGAAGAAAAGTTATTTTCCGAAAAGTGTGTGTGTGTGTACGTCTGTGCCTGTGTGTAGAATTTTTTTATGGTGAACGATAACTGCCACAAATTAAAACAGAATCAAATCATTTTTTGTATTTTTGCCCGAGTTTGAAGAACTCCAGGCATACTGATTTTGGTGAAGATCAGTTAATGGGAAGGGGTAGTTTACCTGTATTACCTGCACATACCTACCTTAGTTTTGATAAATAAAGTATCCTGAAAATAAAGTCATAGTAATCCACTGTAGAAAGGTAGATGAAATATCTGTAAATGAAAAGGGTAGTTGAAGGGGGAGGAGATAATTTTCTACAAATGAAAATGATAGTTGAAAGGGGAGGGCATAACATTTTTAATGTGTACTACGTTATTGGCAACAAAGAAGTAGTTTGTTGTTAAAATTCCTTCCCGGGCTGTTTGGCCGTGGTCCAATGCTTTCTGCAAAACCAGACGTTTCGGCAGTGCCATCGACTGCCATCGTCAGCGAAAATCGAGTACGCTAACGTGAGGTGGTATACGTTTGTGACCTCAGTACTGTGGTTAAGGCTGAAGAAAGAAGTCGCTTCTATCGAAATATTTCATTTTGAAAATGATTTTAAATATAAATCTTAGAATATGGAAGTCGTGTATGGTTCTCCATACTGATGTTTTTCTATTGTATCTGCACACAGGTCCTGATGATGACAATAAATATTATCGAAACGTCGACACAAATACTGTAAAATATGTGTTATACTTATTGACCGATCGTCGCTAAACTTCCATCGTTAAAATTAATTGATTTGATCGACGGTCCATGCTAAATTTAGGATATAGAATATAATAAAAATAAGCTTTAGCTAGGTGCAATAGAATTCTGGGTACAGACGAATAGTTGACATACAGTAAACGGAAAACACGCTTTATTTCCATGATATGCAAACTGGATTCTTGGAAACCCGTTCTGTACACGAGTTGCCAACTGTGTAATACATGACAGCGCATTGTGAAGGGCGCATTGTCACGGTGTGTTGATTCTGAGAAATTCGTGTAGAGTAGACAACGTACAGTATTGTCTATTGTAGTTTCGGTCGGTCAGGTAGAAACGATTATTGTGAGTGAATACTGTTGCCAGGTCAAAAATCACATAAGCTGAGCACAGCTGTTAATTTAGCCGGACAGCAGATTTTTACATCAAAAAGCAGCATTTATTATGTTCATTCGATATTAGGTATTTGCGTGTATGTTAGGCTTACTACATATTACAAAATAAAACGACATCGGCTTGTTTATTTTATAATACATAAGAAAGGTTTAGTATCATTACACGTACAGATATTTGAATTAAAAACAAAGACAAGCTCTGTAATCATCACTATAAAGAAATCAAAGTAACTCCATTCTTTTATTAATTAAATAAATTTAATCTTTTTTTAACTAAACACTTAAGGGCATTTGTAACCGGCTATGCTTACCATATTAAATTCATCAATTTTGAAGCCCATTGTCTCAGAACCTGACCAAAGATAGAGTCTGAAATTTCAGCAAGGAGGCTAGCATATTATACTCTTCAGACGCTACTACTAGCAAACAAGCTAGCATATTATACACTTCAAACGCTACTACTAGCAAGCAGGCTAGCATATTATACTCTTCAAACGCTACTACTAGCAAGCAGGCTAGCATATTATACACATCAAACGGTACTACTAGCAAGCAGGCTAGCATATTATACTCTTCGAACGCTACTACTAGCAAGCAGGCTAGCATATTATACTCTTCAAACGCTACTACTAGCAAGCAGGCTAGCATATTATACACATCAAACGGTACTACTAGCAAGCAGGCTAGCATATTATACACTTCAAACGCTACTACTAGCAAACAGGCTAGCATATTATACTCTTCGAACGCTACTACTAGCAAGCAGGCTAGCATATTATACTCTTCAAACGCTACTACTAGCAAGCAGGCTAGCATATTATACACTTCAAACGCTACTACTAGCAAACAGGCTAGCATATTATACTCTTCGAACGCTACTACTAGCAAGCAGGCTAGCATATTATACTCTTCAAACGCTACTACTAGCAAGCAGGCTAGCATATTATACACTTCAAACGCTACTACTAGCAAGCAGGCTAGCATATTATACTCTTCAAACGCTACTACTAGCAAGCAGGCTAGCATATTATACACATCAAACGGTACTACTAGCAAGCAGGCTAGCATATTATACACTTCAAACGCTACTACTAGCAAACAGGCTAGCATATTATACTCTTCGAACGCTACTACTAGCAAGCAGGCTAGCATATTATACTCTTCAAACGCTACTACTAGCAAGCAGGCTAGCATATTATACACATCAAACGGTACTACTAGCAAGCAGGCTAGCATATTATACACTTCAAACGCTACTACTAGCAAGCAGGCTAGCATATTATACTCTTCAAACGCTACTACTAGCAAGCAGGCTAGCATATTATACACATCAAACGGTACTACTAGCAAGCAGGCTAGCATATTATACTCTTCGAACGCTACTACTAGCAAGCAGGCTAGCATATTATACTCTTCAAACGCTACTACTAGCAAGCAGGCTAGCATATTATACACATCAAACGGTACTACTAGCAAGCAGGCTAACATATTATACACTTCAAACGCTACTACTAGCAAACAGGCTAGCATATTATACTCTTCGAACGCTACTACTAGCAAGCAGGCTAGCATATTATACACTTCAAACGCTACTACTAGCAAACAGGCTAGCATATTATACTCTTCGAACGCTACTACTAGCAAGCAGGCTAGCATATTATACTCTTCAAACGCTACTACTAGCAAGCAGGCTAGCATATTATACACTTCAAACGCTACTACTAGCAAACAGGCTAGCATATTATACTCTTCGAACGCTACTACTAGCAAGCAGGCTAGCATATTATACTCTTCAAACGTTACTACTAGCAAGCAGGCTAGCATATTATACTCTTCAAACGCTACTACTAGCAAGCAGGCTAGCATATTATACTCTTCAAACGCTACTACTAGCAAGCAGGCTAGCATATTATACACTTCAAACGCTACTACTAGCAAACAGGCTAGCATATTATACTCTTCGAACGCTACTACTAGCAAGCAGGCTAGCATATTATACTCTTCAAACGCTACTACTAGCAAGCAGGCTAGCATATTATACACTTCAAACGCTACTACTAGCAAGCAGGCTAGCATATTATACACTTCAAGCGCTACTACTAGCAAGCAGGCTAGCATATTATACACTTCAAACACTACTCCATAAAGATACGTCAATTTCTTGATTTTTCATAATTATTTAGGTTTTGTTATAAACACTTGCGTACAAAAAACATACTTAATATGTTTTTACGTTTTTATTTTTCAATGAAACTACATGTTTCTAGTAGTGTAGTTATATCTCCATTAACCCAATTGCCACAAAAACATTCAGCTTGATAGTTTACTTGGTTTCTGAAATAATGGGTCATTTGTCTAAACAAAGTAGATTTTAAGAAAAGCGCGTTTAAAGTGTTAAAACAGATTTTTATTGTTTTACCTGATTTAAAATAGTCCAGCTGCATACTCGGCGTCTTCAGTTATGTCAGTTTGGTCCTCTAGTTTTTTCTTCACATTTCTAGTTTACTGTCCAAAATTTTTCATCAATTCACCTACTGCCGTCTCTGCCTCAGGTGTTTGTTGAAAGTAATTTTTTTCATTACTTCAACGATATTTTTGATCCTGGTTTGATCCCTAATTTTTGTCAGACTTGACACTTGCTTATATCACCTTCATTCAAGGTCAACACAGCATCATGTATACCCAAAAGCAAAGTATCCAGTGTAACAAATTTATTTTTTGACAATCTATTTTTGAATAATTTAGGATGATTCAGATCAGCAAATATTGGCTTGTAACCATTTGTGTTAATACAATTTGATTCCTTTGTAAACACAAAAATTCCCCGTTTCAATGGCAAAAACCGCACGTCTCTACAATTTGTTATAATGGAGTCACAGGTTTGTAAAGAATACTAACATTATCAGGACTTTTACAGAACTTTTCCTACGATCTATCTCTATTCTTTTAAAAATCTTAAAAAATGTATTATCAGTCGTATTCCCATAAATTGGGTATCAAATTACTCAGAAAATATTGAAGATTGTTTAAGACGAAAAAACAAAACTCGATTTTTGGGTCAATTCGCCGATTGCGAGTGCCCTTAAATAATAATAATAATAAAAAAAACACTTAAGCAGTTTAAAGAGACCACAAATACAACGCCAACGTAGTATAAATGTAGACCAACAAGATGTTTACATTTTCTTAGAAATCGAAACCATGGCTAGTGTTGACACTGCTAGGTTCTTTATTCACGAGTAGCCTACGGCTGCCTCTTTGATTTGGCGATACCAGTTCGCATAGAGCGATGGCTTTGATGATAATACAGGCTTTGATGATGATACACTAATATCATAAAAGGACTAAACATATTGAAAGGTAAAGAAATTAAAATCTAGTACGTACATTTTTTTCAGATCTAGCACCTTCTTCAAGCATTAAAAATGTGCCATACTTTTGTCATAATACTACGTGCAAATTTGTCAGACAAAAAACCTAACAAAATCCGAGCATGCTTATTTTTAGCCGGACTAAACTGTAGAAAGCCAAACATGTCCGGCTAAAGCCGGGCGTCTGGCAACCCTAGTCGCTGCGAAGGTACTGAACTGTCTTGTAATTTAACTATATATACCCTGATTAATGAAAGATCACCTTCACCCCACGTCGCAACCTGGTGCACACCACTACATGCAGTCGATCCTATCTCATAAAGATTTAAATAAGTCACAAGACGGTGAGTAACCACGTGTTTACAGAGATAGAATCGACTGCGATTTGGAGTTAGTGTCGGGGACAACCTGTTAACGTACTGCATACCCATACCTACCTATACCTGTTACATACGTAGGCCTACTGTAAGTAAGTCTAAAATTTAATAAATCATTAAAACTATTAAAATAAACCTCTGCTCAACCATTCGTAAACGACCAAGGCATACCGCGCGGCTTTTGTGTTTAGTGTGACGGTTGCATGGCTAGGCTAGTACGACGCGTCGCCAACCGCTAGTTGCGGTATCACAGCCGCGCGGCTTTTGTGTTTATACCCTGATTAACGAAAGAAAGTGACTGGCGGAGCGGCCGCGCGGCGACCGAGTTTGTAGTAAAAACATTCCACTTAATAACCTCATGGAAACGTAAAATACAGGGCTAGAAATGTCTAATGAATTGTATTTTAATCATCAATTAAAGACGTTTTTAACAAACTTTTCTAATTTCTTAAATCTTTTTTCAATTAATTTATATTGAGAGTTAAATAAAAAAATACACGAATCTGAATTAAAAATTTAGCTTTATCATTTTTATTACGTAAGGACTCAGAGGTTAAGCATCGGAAAAACATTTCTTGTAGACAAATGGTAGTCGACCTTCTTTAGTACAATATATCAAAAATTGAGATTCCTACGATTAAAATTAACGACGTTATTAATTTTTTTCTAATGTCCTGTTAACTCAGTTGTTAAAAGTTGTACATGAATGAGATTTGCGTGACGCTCTCTTTAGATAACTAAGTGTACAAGACATATACAACTTACACCTTGTACGTGATAGGAATACTACAATGGATTAATATATAAAGTGAATTTCACAGAGAGCAGTGCGTGACGCTCTGCGGCGGAAGTACAGTCAGAACCTAGTGGACCCATTTTATTCGCGCGCTACCGTCTTCGTTTGAAGACTACTAACTCACAGCTATAAGTGTTTTAATAAGTGTTTCTTATAGAGTGTTTTAATAGTGTATTTTTATGATTTATACACATATTTTATGAGCGGATTCCATAAAAGCTGAAGAACACGACAATACTTGTAAGTACCTTACTGTCTTTATTATTTATTTGTCAATGCTAATAACAAGTAATTTACTAATTGTTTTTTACATTTCAATACATTATAACAGTAAAATACTGTTATAATTATGCAATATCTGGTAGACCGAGCTTTGCTCGGTAGTTTTAAACTGTAAACTGTATTTCATAGTTAAATAATTAGTTGTTGAGAAATTTGAATGGCATTAACAATTTCCCAGTAATTACATTGCACTTCAATTAGTAGTATTAAAGCTGATCACAAAACAAAAATAGTTTATTAACAAGAAAACAATAAATACCGTACCGCAAAAGAGTGATAAACAATCATTCAAGACCATATGTTATAAAAAGCATGTAGTTCAACTAAACCACAAAAGTCTGGTCAGATGTAAGTTTTTGACAGATCTCCATGTAGATAGATTAGATTAAATAAGTAGACAGATAACTAAAATCTCTGTATATTTATATGAGAGGTTGGTGACTCGTAGCAAGTTGGCTGTGTCAATGCGTGAGTCGTGAGCGTATGCACCACTTTCTTTGGGCTGTTACTGTACCTTGACTCGATGGCGCGCCGTTGAGCGATGTTAGTTCTAATTTTCCTATATTAACTGATTTCGGTTATATTTCGTAATATTTGAAGGTTACATACCACTTTTTATTGATGAATACAATTTTGTTATGCTTACTGTGAAAAAACTCAATGAAAAAAGTTATTAATAACGGAGTTAACAGTACATTTGGAAAAAATTAATAACGTCGTTAATATTATTCGTAGGAATCTCAATTTTTGATATATTGTACTAAAGAAGGTGGACTACCATTTGTCTACAAGAAATGTTTTTCTGATGCTTAACCTCTGAGTTCTTACGTAATAAAGACGATAAACCCTAAATTTTTAATTCAAATTCGTGTATCTTTTTATTTAACTCTCAATGTAAATTAATTGAAAAAAGATTTTAAAAATTAGAAAAGTTTGTTAAAAACGTCTTTAATTTATGATTAAAATACAGTTCATTAGACATTTCTAGCCCTGTATTTTACGTTTCCACGAGGTTATTAAGTGGAATGTTTTTACTACAAACTCGGTCGCCGCGCGGCCGCTCCGCCAGTCACTTTCTTTCGTTAATCAGGGTATAGTATTGTCTAAGCCGTTAACGTATTGTTACGGAACATTCTCGAACAATGGAGTGTGTTGTTCTACTCTTTTCTCGGCTATCCCAACAGATCCCAGATGTAATGTTTGTGTCCGTACATATTGCTGCTTTCTGATGAAAGACAATTACGTGACACTTATCATGCGTCAACAATCGAGGCTATTCCAGACCGCAGCGGTCGGGCACTGTGTTCAAGGCCAGACAGTGACACTGTTTCTAGTGGAGAAAAAAAGAGTAGAGAAAAAAAGACTTAAAATTAATGAGGATTTCTAAGTGTTAACAAGACAAGTAATACTAAAATCCAAAAGATCTGCGGCAAAACCATGTGAGCTGATTTATAAATAACAAATGTGTTTTTCGGGAAGTTGTTTAACGTTATTGCTAAATTCTTGGATTTCGTTGTCCATGACGTGTCCGTTACTTAACTAAATATAATTAAATCACTACCGACTCGGAACCTAAAGTTTTTTATGGGTAAAAACGTAAAAGTTTTACCTTATAGCCTGAACCGGTTTTTGCTTTTAAAAAGCTTCTTCAGAGGCTGCCGTTGGGAGGAGCACTGTCCGTCTTGTTGTTGGCGACGGTATCGACTTTTGAAAGATCGACATTGTGTGTCTGGGGTATGATATGTTTGAATAATGCGTGTGATTTGAATTGTATCTGTTCGTTTAGGATGTTGTTTTTATGTGTTTTCGTGTGTTTGTATATTTCCAGTTGTTCTAGAGTGTCTAGTTTTCGGCCTTTTGTGTGTACGTGTAGAATGTCCATGTTATTGTCGATGTTTTAGTATGTGTGGTTTGCTTCAACGAGGTGGTTTGCAAAGGTGGTTTACACGCCACTACAGAATCCAAACTTTACGTTTTTACCCATAAAAAACTTTGTGTTCCGAGTCGTTAGTGATTTAATTATATTTAGTTATTGCTAACTATGATCAAGAGATATTTTTAGTACATAAAATATAAATTTCAGTGTATATTTTTAGTCTATTTTAAATAAATTTATGTAGAAGCTTAAAGTGTATGACAGAAAAAAGTATATTATTTTTGGAGAAACATACACTAAATGAGTAGCATGAAAAACACTAAAGGAAGTTACGGTTGTGGTCAGCGCTCTGAAACGCTGCAGGTGATAATCGAAAACTTCATAAAATCGAGGTGCTTCAAGTCAGAGAGAACTTTACATGTTCACAGGCATACTGAACTAATCAATCAATGGAGTAATAAATTTTTCAAAAAACCGCTACTTGAAGTATATAGCAGTTTTTTATGTCAACAGGAAGATAATTCTTTTGACGTATACATGGACACCCTACCCAATGTGTGCACTGTACTCTACATACCTGAGTAGTTCAACAGATTGTTTGAGGCTTTACTCAGAATTAGAACTGTTACGACATTACAGGACAATCTACGTGTTTCTCGGATGTTCCAGTGGAATCCGGCTGTAATGTCGCGTGCGTACGTGATTTCAACATGCGTTTGCGAGACTCTTCTAGACGTCGCCAGCCGCGCGCGCTGTGTTAATGCCGCAATCAATGACGTCCTAGTGTAGCGCTGATGCGTAGTACGTGGAATCTTCTGGTGTCTTAGCGGGGTATTAATACAAGGCTTCAGCGGCGCTTAGTTTCAGTTTGAGTTGCGATACATCCCAGTGCGGTTCGAAGTATTGTGGCGAAATTGCTACGTGTTTTATAATTGTGCGGGACAATTGTGTTTTATACTCGTTGCCATTATAATTGCGTGTGAACAGTTTTTTATTTAATTTGTTGCAAGAGACTATCTTGTTTATTACAAACCGTTTAATTGTGGTTATTAAAGCTGGTGATTAGTGACTTAATTGGTGTCTTGTATTGTGTTTTCCACAGTACCTTACGACGATCAGTTAGACCGTCGTAACAATATTATCAATGAAGAGTGTAAGTACTTGAAGATTGTTCTGCAATATATTCGACGTTTATTCTGCAGTCTTCATCGTTACGCAGCCTACACACGATCATTTCAGTGTGTCACTTCATCACGACGTCAGGAGCGTGTGTAGGAGTCAGCGCAGCTCAATATCCATGGTCAGGCCTATAAGAAGCTACGTAAGCGCTAATATTCCACAATCCACTACGAAGCACGTGAAAAGACTTGACTATTCCTTCGCGACACAGATAGCTAATTTATGTCAGCTATATAATGTAGGCCTACATTACGCTTCCGTGGCCGGTGTCAATTCGTATATACTATTTCCGTTCTTAGTTCAATCCTGATGTAAACAAACCCACGTGGCAAATCTGAAACGCTATTGGTCATGGGCGTTGACACTGTTCGCACAGTAATGTATTACGCGCGTGAGCAGAATGTCTGTACAGTCATGTGAGAGTTATCTTACCACTTATAACGGGGCACGTCGTTTTAAGACTTCCTCCTTATCACTGTATTCTGAATCGTATTGAATTAATATGGAGCCAGTTGGAAGGATGTGTTACCCGTCACAACGCAACATTAGCTGCTTGATATAAAACAATTTATTGACAAGGCAGTGAATGAAACAACGATGGACAAGTCGAGTCATTGTGTGCAGCATATAATCAAGGAAGCTGGTAAGCTACCCCAGCTGGCTCACATTACTTACGTCGTGGACAATGGACAATCTTACGCTGACTCAAGTGATGATACAAGTTTAGAGACAGATATGGAAGGCATTGAATTACTCTCTGACAGCAAGTGATGGTATTCAGTACATTTGTAATTATCACAGCTTATATTTTCGTTTTAAATAAACTTTACTTTTTTGGTTGTTGCTATATTTAAACGGTTGATAAAAAAAAAAATTAACTGGTGTTATAAAATGTTTCACTGTCGACCTGACACAGTCACACAAATTTTTTCTTTGGTCAGGACAAATTATCACAAGTTACGTGAGTTTATACATTATCAATATTATACGTGTACCTTGTCTGTACTGCTTTTGTCACAGTGACACGCCTCTAATTCAAGCAGGAAATAGCGTTTCAAATGTGCCACGCCTCTTTGTTTACATCGGGATTAAGCTAATAACGGAAACAATATAACTGCCAGCATCATCGTCGTATAGACCTGAGGATACTCTTTGTAATACGAGTGAAACGTTGTCATACAAAACACTTTTAACCTGTTCCATACCGGAAGAAGAGTCCAAAAATACGAGTTTTGAACAAAAAGGTAATGCAGTTCCTGTTTATTTTAAAAATTATGTCTTCATTCACCGACACTCACACTGGCCCCTTCAAAATAGTCTCAGTGGAATGTAACATAATTAAGCCAGCCGTTTTGCAGTCTCCAAAATATTTCAAGCATGCACTTTTTGGTACAGCCTTGAGCGCGCTCAACGAAATTCCTTTTACGTCTTCAACAGTCGCGAAACGTTGTCCTTTCGTGGAAATTATCACTATTGGGAGGAGGAAAGATCGCGTTGGGACACATCTGGTGAATATGGCAGTTGCCGTGTCATCGTTATGACGTTTTCTTTTGCCTAGCCTGGCAAAATTCTTAACAAGCAATGACGTGCGTCCAGGCGCATTATAGGGCTGCAATTTTCATAAATTATTCTTCCGTATAAATTTGGGTGTTTTCTACAAATAGCTTCGTGCAAATGTAGTAAAATGTCTGAATAGTAGATCTACTCTTTACTTAGCACTGCGCCTAGAATATGAAGTTTCGTGGAACACAAAAACATAATCTTCATATGACAACCAGGATCTTCAACTCATTTACGGCTGTCTTTGAAGCTTGTTCACGCACAGCAGTCTCGCCAGAAGCTTCTGAACACGTTTACCAGGACAGAGCAGTATACAAAAAATTTAATCCCTGTTCTTCAATCTTGCATTGTAAAATGATACAAAATTGCCTAAACACCTAAGGACGACATACTAAATTAGCTCTGAATCTAAAATATACATTAAACAGGGCTAAAAGTTTAGGCGATTGTCACTAACATGTGTACCAACATCACATAAAAACAGTTTCTTAATCGGACACTTGTAGCGGTGAAAATTGTAAAATTGCACGAACTTTTTGACCAAACATAGTACGTATATCACTTAAGTTTATAATTCATAATTAAAAGTCATTTGCTATTCAGTTTTTTAGTAAACGAACGGTAAATAAATAATTCAATGATGTAGCGGTTTTTAAGTATAAGCGTGCGTATTTAAAATTCGCAAATTATTCACATTTACGAAGAATCGTACAAACGCATAAATCGCAAAGTATTCAGATAGTTACGTAATTGTCGCACTAAAATAATGCGTACAATTTATTGACTAATCTGGTGTGATAAATGCTGCGCCATTCTCCCGAACTGGGCAATTGAAACAAAATTTATTGCTTACAATATCGACGCATAAATATTGGTATTATGAACATCTGCAAACGTTGGAGTTAAGCTCCAATAGTGTTGTCGCCGATTAGCCCTTACATGAATAACATATGTAAATAATTGTTTGTTCTGGTTATTCTCACATAAATCAAAAGTAACGAAGATAGACCCACTTAAATAAAAGTCTTAAATTTATTAAGACAAAATGTTTTGTCATTGATGTGACAATATATGAAATTAATAAATGGAAATTACAGGAACAATAGCCTACACTCCTCATTGAGTTGAATTCTACTTTAACTTACATAATTAATAAGACTACATTAATAACAAGAGGTTTTAATAATAGAATGTATATCGCATGATTTTAATAATAGAATTTATCTTCTTCTTATTCTTCTATATAATCCTATAACAATAGGACGCAGTATTACACCCAACTAGATTCCTGCCAAAGATAAGCCGGTCCAGGATCATTTTCCTTACGCCTTAACCTGATACTGGTGGCCATTGATCAGGAATATTTATCGACCTTCCGGTCTAGATCCGTACTGTTCTGCATCAAGAGGGTCTCCTCTTGCAGGATGTGGCAATTCATCAATCGGTACGGTCTCGGCTGGAGAGAGGCTAAAGGCTCTTTTGGTAGTTAACATTACTTCATTTAATCCTGGGAACCTGTGAGGACCAGTGCCCAGTCAACCCGGTACAAAGGTACTTTTTTTTTTGGCGGGGATCCCACAGTTACTGCCGCATCCCGCATCTCAGGTTCCATACCAATTTATTCTGTGTGTCTTCATTCTTCAGATTCGTTTCTTCCATACTCCTTTTGATCCCTTCTATCCATTTTATCCGTTTCCGTTGATTTGGTCGTTTATTTCTAATTCTGTCCATATTCCGAGGCTTGTCACTGAGATCCTTAGTATATAAACGTTTTTCCAAGGGATCAGTTACTAGCCCATCGCCTCAACCCCACACTTGGAGGACCAGGGTCTCCTCTGTAGGGGCTATCATTCCTTAACCGATTTGTTCCAGTTTTCAGGCGCCGGAAACCCGCCTTTTACCCTCTTCCGTTTGCTACACAACGTACACCCATTGTACGCTGTGCATTGCTCAGGGGTCACGCGACTCATGTCTTCTTGGACGTGGAAGTAGGATTTGTTGGCAGAGCTGATGGTTTCAGAGAGCAAGTTTTAGTGTTATGCAGGCATCGGCAACCTGCATAACCCCCAAGACTGTTTAAAAGGTACCACCTCTCCAAATTCCCTCGACTGGTCAAACAAGTCTGTAGATACAAATACAAATGTATAGGACACAGGCGTGTGGAAGAGATAGAGCCAGGAAGAGATGGCTGGAGGATTTCTGAAGGCGAAACAGGCAGCTCCTTGTCTATGCTGTGTTGTAAAGATGATGACGATCAAAATGATTAACCAATTTCTTATTTAGTAATCACAAAATGTCTTATTTCTTACTAAACCATAACTGTTTACTAAATAAAATTTGACAAAATGAAAATGCATTGGCTCTGTTGGATCCGTTTCTTCTATATAAACCTCGCTACCCTGTGGCGAGGGGGGGGGTATGTCTGAAGGCGGTGAGAGACACGCCGCTAACGAGCTCAAACGTGTGGAAGACACTGTAAAAGTGTTGTGATGACGTAGGCAGCGCTGAACGTCTGTGCACAAAGAAGTGGAAACACATATAAGCGACAGTAAAGAAACATACATACGGTTTGAACGTGTCTACGCTCTGCTGTGAATAATGTTGTTTAACAGCGGTGCCGTGTGCTTCGTTTTATCATTAAAAACGGAATTTTTCAGGTATAAAAATAACAAATAACATATAACGTAACTGCAATGAACAGTCGTTACTAAAAACGACCCTGTGGCAGTTGGTACAGACGTTTCTGTAAGTTCTGTACATTCATTAGGAAACAGAATCAATGCTGTTACGACACTCTCGCGGATCGTCGTATTGTACAGTGGAAACAGAATACAGGTGTCACTAATTACCAGCTTTAATTAATCACAAAAATCAATTTGAAATCAACAAGATACTCTCAAACAGTAATTCAAGATAAATTTGTCTACACGCAATAATAGACTAATAGAGTCTACACGCAACTAATAGAGTTCCGTACTAATCCGCAACAATCACTTGATCCGCACTCTGTAACATTGCCAGGTGTAACCAACTAACTAAGCCGGCCGCTATTGCTTATATAGATCCCGCAGATGTTACACAATAATTTTGCATTCTTTTGGCGGCGGCGTGCTGGTATAATTTCCGTAGTTAAGAGTAATCAAACCGTCTGGACTGCTACGTGATTCGACAGCCTTGGCACAGACGCCGCACGCTGGACCAGTCGAGAAACATGCAGAAAGGACGCTCTCAACGCACGCTGGACCAGTCGAGAAACATGCAGAAAGGACGCTCTCAACGCACGCTGGGCCAGTCGAGAAACATGCAGAAAGGACGCACTCAGCGCACGCAGGGCCAGTCGAGAAACATGCAGAAAGGACGCTCTCAACGCACGCTAGGCCAGTCGAGAAACATGCAGAAAGGACGCTCTCAACGCACGCTGGGCCAGTCGAGAAACATGGAGAAAGGACGCTCTCAACGTACGCTAGGCCAGTCGAGAAACATGCAGAAAGGACGCTCTCAATTTTTCTACAGTGTTACGTAATTGCAGTAATACTTACATTCTATGACCTAACTCTAACTTGCTGGAAAAAATTATGTTCGCAGTACTTATTTTATTGTAATTAGTTCTCCTACTTCCAGAAACATTCTCACCAGATTATTAGGTCTGCCAACAATGAACCCATCAGGACTGCTTATCACCCCGTAAGGTCTGTGAATGCTCTTCAGTGTTATTTCAACAATTTGTTAAACTATGGATTAGAACAGAGTATTCCTGTGTGATGACAGTTTTGTAATAGTTTTAAGTCGTATTTCTGTACTGTTGTTTTAACCAGTGCTGCGTGATGTCATCGGGTCCAGTTTGTTTTCAGATTGTTTGCAATACTTTTGACTGGTACTCTGGATTGCCTGTAGTCACCGAGAGTTGAATTCTATAGGTCCATGATGATTTGATGTTGGTTCTATTCAAGAGTATGTTTTATTTTCTAACAATAAAGGAAAGTCAATAACCCGTCACAGGTTACTGAATTCAAAGGAGATTGTAGTAATATTTGTTGATTTCAAAAAGGCCTTTGATTCTGTTGATAGAGAAACTATAGATAAAATAATCCGAGAATTTGGTGTTAAATCTGAATTGGCAAATCTAATCCGTGAAACCCTTACGGACACAGTCTCGAAAATAAAATTCATGGGAGAAATATCTCAACCATTCAAATAAATACAGGTGTAAGACAGGGTCATGGTTTATCCCCAATTCTTTTTAACTATGTCCTGGAGGAAGTAGTGAGAATTTGGAATCACAAATTAAAGGAATGCAAAATATCATCAATCATGTTGGGAAGAAGGAACAAACGTAATGAAACAAACTGTTTGGCATTCGCAGATGACTTTGCTATACTTTCTGAACATCTGACATCTACAGTAACACAAGTTAATTTTGTATAGGACATAGCCAGTAGAACAGGCTTAAGAATTTCTGCAGAAAAAACCATATTTCTCACATTAAAAGCGCTTCAAAATTCCTGGTAACAGATACTGATCGAATAGAGAGGGTTCGAAAATGTAAGTATCTAGGAGAGATAATTCAACAGAATGGCTTGGAAAAATCTGCTGTAGAAGAAAGGATTCATAAGATGGAAAGGGCATATGGTATAACTAAAGATATTTACAATAAAAAGTGCGTATCTAAAAATGCGAAAATAAGGCATTACATTACAGTAGTGAAGCTAGAATGCCTATATGCAAGTGAATGTCTAGCATTGAATTATATTATACTTTTTTAGCGTACCGTGTCACTTATTTTAAATAATTATATAATTACCTTTTATCCACTCGAGTGACACAAAGTTTGTCTAGTTATGACGCGTTTCGGGCACAAAGTCCCATCCTCAGATAACACTGATATTAATTTAAAACTAACTATAATATAAAATTGTAACCATGATTTTGGTTATGTCATTTAAATAAAAATAAAAACTTTAGAACGCATGTGAAATTGTTAAATGAAGCACGGCCGGAGCCCCCGCATGCGTGTACTCACTACCGCGATCGTCATGCGACAGTTTCAATCCCTATAACAGAGAAGTCTACTTCTCTGTATTCTCCGTCATCGTCCTCAGAAATGCTACTGAAACTCAAGTTTGATACTCGAAATGTAGGCGTTACAACCTAGATTTGTTTTCCAGCTGAGTTCAGCCGAGGTTCCCTCGCCAGTCCAGTCTTTGGTGGTGGTCAACGTCATCATCGTTGTCATCTCACAGCAATGTGTTAGACTTGTTAAGTCACGCCACCAAATACGAAGGAGCTCTCTCTGAACGGTCGCAGTTAACCTTCTTTTGAATCCCATTCTTGCAGCCTCCGTCTCCAGACACATACCCCACTGTCGGTGTACACCGTGCCTGCCGGATCTCCCTTCTCTCGTGCCTTGTGTTCCTACTCACTCATTTTCTGTCGCAAAGCAAATGATTTACTAGAGGATGACGGTAATAAGCCCAAAAGAAGAGAAATAATTGGATTGAAGGATCGATTTACAGACTGGAGGATGGGGCAAAGAATGCTGACAAATGGAATCAACTCTACCGTCATGGACGGTGACGACAGAATAACGTTGCCATGAATCATAGAATTTGTGAATTAGGAGTATTTTATTTATTTATTGTTTCTTACAATACAAATGATACATGTTTTATTTTAAGTTACTAATTTACTTTGTTTTGTTAAATATTTTAAGTTGAATTGTGAAAAAATTTTTACATAAAATAAGAGAATAAATTATTGACTCGTCTGCATTACAGTGTAGATGACTCGTCTCGTCTTTCACAGTCTGGAAAAGATTCACGTACAGAATGTTTTAAGCTGATTGTTTGGCTAACATTGCATTGTCACGTTTGTAGCATGCAAGAGGTCTGTCAACATGTTCGCTGTTTTGTCTAAACAATCAGCGTTTGGAACGGCAATGGGAAGAGTATTCTGATAATGAGCGCAGTAACGGAAAGGCATAAATGTAAACGCAACGAACTGGCAGTGAACGCCACGGCTCAGCTCAGCTCTGCATGACGTATTGTGCGCGCTCCTGTGTGTGTTGTGTACAAATCTGTTGTCTGTGTTTGCCTCTTCAGCTTCATGTTGATATGTATGTTGTCTATATACCGACGTGTATTAACTGTTTCGTAGCTTCGTTCCGCGTTACAACAGACTATCAATTTATATACGGACCATACGAGTCGACATATATCGTTTGTTGTTATTTTACGTCATCAAACTTGTAATAACCAAAATTACGAAAATGTGTAACTTGTATACATTATATAGACACTATAAAGAGCCTTTATGTAGAAACCAGTATACGACTGGTTATAGGAGGAAGGATGACTGAGGAAGTTTCCACTAATAAGGGGGTAAGACAAAGCTGCTTCAATATATATATTCAATCACTTTCTGCTACAGTCCGTTTCTTGATTTATATAATACATTTAATATTTATAAATAAATTTACCTCAAGATATACTTTTTTTCCTTATTAAGAACATGTTTCGAGAGCTCCTGTGCTCTCGAAACATGTTCCTAATAAGGAAAAAAGTATATCTTGAGGTAAATTTATGTATAAATATTAAATGTAATATATATATATATATATATATTCAAACACTTTTTGCTACAGTCTGTTTCTTGATGTATATAATATATATTTTATAATGACTTACCTCAAGATGTTTTCTCCTTATTTGGAACATGTTTCGGGAAGCCTTGTGTTATACACAGACAACATGTTTAAAACTTGAAAATCTTATGTTGTAACATGGTTTAAAGGAATGTTTTTAAACTCCATTTTATACGCAAATGTTATGGTAACGTTTCAGGACATCGAGGATAAACTACAAATAAACTACAAAAATCAATGTACATACTAAATCGAGTGGGCGATTATGGTTTCCAAATATCAGCGGACAAGACTAAAACGATGGTATTCAGAGGGAAGCAAACTGTAAGAACTAAGATAATGTAAATGTAAAGATAAATGTAAAGATTATAGAACAGGTCCAGCAATTCAATTACTTGGGATGTTACGTTACGTATGGGACATAAATTAATCTGGATGAAAAATTAAATAACTTTAGGAATATCTGTGGAACAATTCACAGACACCTTAAAGATAAGACAAAGAAAGAAACAATCTTAAGGATTTTTAATACTGTAGCGGTACTAGTTTTGATGTATGGAGATGACGCCAGAGTTATGACAGAAAGAGACAAAGCAAAGATTCAGGCAGCGGAGATGAAGTTTATGAGGAGTACTGTGGGCTGTACCATTCTCAATATGAAGAAGAGTGTTTATATGATGGAACTGAGGGTCGAGCCATTGTTGGAACAGCTAAGGAGCAACAAAAGAAGGTGGTGTGAACATTTGGGAACAATGGCGAGCGACAGGATTCCAGTGGCATCAATTGAATATAGACCGGTGGGGAAGAGAGAGCCGACGGCCGAGAGCGAAGTGGGTCGCGGAACAGGTTCAGTATGAGCCTAATCTACGTTGATGATGATGATGATGATGACTAAAATGTGTTTTGATTTTTGTTTTATTTGTCCGTTCCTTACCAGTGATTTAACTGAGTGCTGACTGGCAGGTGTTTCTATTAGATTAGAGAATGCTAATTTATAGATGTGCATGAGTGCTTGTAAATGATTCCCAAACGTACAAAAGAAAAGCACGTTTTAAAATTTTGATTTTTACACTAAATATATTACAGAATCGTGTGATTTGCTTTTCACAGTCACTCAAGAGTTGTCGAATGTAAGGCAATGCTAGTATCCCCCTTTTGACTCATGTGTCGGGAAGTATTCCAGACGGTGCCTTTATCAGAAGTCGTAGAAAATAAATACACTGTTTACTCTCAGATGCTGTGTAAACATTAGGTCTAGTAAAGTTACTTACATCGGTGACTTTTTTAGCGTGTCAAAGTATTTTAAGTCTTATCAGTTACAACACGATTGAAAATGAACTGTGTACAGCGATGATTAAAGGGGACGATACAAAATTATGTCTGAAATTAAAACGGAGATTTTGTCAAATAATGTGTACGCATTAAATTCACTGTACGCCAACTAGAAGTCCTTCCGTTCTTAATTTATTCCTAAAGTAACCAAACGCACGGGACAAGCCTAAAACGCTATTCGCTGCCTGACAGAAGCAGCACATCCATCATCACTGGCAGCGTAACATTTTTCCATGTAGCTATTTAGTATTTATGTACTACTTAGCATACATGTAGTTATTTCTGACTTCAGTGTTGCCAGCATGAAGTACAAAATATCCCCTTTTACACAGTGAAAACCACATCATTTTAGGTTACGCCATTTCGAAAGTAAATGTTACTTTGTGAGGTATATATTGTTTGTGAACAATGAAATGAATTGTTCACAAAATTATAATGATTCTACTGTGTGCAAACGTACTTTAGATTATTCATAAACTGTGTTCCTGAGTTTATTTGTATCATATTATTTATATTAGATTAAATATTGCTGTGTAATATTATTTTTAATTTAACTTTAGTGGTTACCGCATTGGGTTAGTGTTAATTCCAAAAGTTCAATCGATTTGTACTGTTAATAAATTAAAGTGTGTGCTGTGCGTCTGAATGGAACACCTGCTTCAGAGGTGTAGTTTATGCTGCAGTACGCCTACTCTATAGTTTACTGCCATCCGTAAAATGTACATTCTGTAGATGTAAAACCAAATGGACCCGATCAGTCGTGGCTGCGACGTATTTTTAGAAACATAGTAAATGTTTTGAAATAAACTATTTGAGTGTTTTTCGTTTGTTATCACGCCCGGCGTCGTAGTTATTAAAAACACGTTCCGGGCAATCAGGCCGTGGTCCGATGTTAGAATTAGCAAAACGTTTCAGCCACTCGATCGATGGCCATCACGTTTCAGCCACTACTCGCTCCATACCTTATTGTGACTGGCTGGAGGTAGTCTGCGACTTCTTGGTGTAGACTCTAAAATCTTATATTAAAATTGCTAAAAAGAGATTCACTAAATTGTGAATGGTAGCTAATAATGTATGCAACAAAAATAAGTCTCTTTATCTCTTTAGCACTCGCTCATTCGGGCCCACTCTTGCACTCCTTGTACTGTTATTATTATTACTTAAATCCTTAATTTTTAGTGACCGTCAATCAATGAATGTTTTAGTGGATGGTTAGTGAGGATCGGTCAATAATACAAATTTGTAATACTGTATAAATTAAGTTCTCTCATACTATAATTTTCTCGTTTTCTTAAAGATAATTTGAAGATGTAAACAAAATATCATAAATCTTCACATATAAAGTGATACATACATACGCACGCACACACTCACATACACCAACACGTTTACCCAAATATTTAATTGTTTCGTTATGTTTGATATTTCTATTGTATTTCATACACAGGTCCTGAATATGACAATAAATATTGTCGAAACGTCGACGCAAAATAGCTAAAATTTGTATTATTGACCGATCCTCACTAACCATCCACTAAAACATTCGTTATTACTTAAATAAACATTCCACTTAAAAGTACCAATCTTTTTCTGAGTAGATTCACAGTTAACTGCCCCCTCGTACTTTCCTCGAGCTGCTGCATTGTGATATGTTCTGCCCAGTTTTCCTGTTGTGGACCTGGGTAATCGAGCTTTGCGGCTGCACCAGCCACCAAACCTATCGTAGCGATCGTACATTGATGCCAGTCGAACATTCTACGAGCTACCGCGAATGCCTCGTGATACGTGTCCAACCACACAAACTTTGCATATTCCATACGTCCGTGAACGTGGCTGTAGGCACCGTGGAAGACGTTACGACCGTCATGCCACTTCTACAGAGATTGACAAGACTTTGGCCGTCATAACCCGCTGATCATGCCACTTCTACAGAGGTTGACAAGACTTTGGCCGTCATAACCCGCTGATCATGCCACTTCTACAGAGATTGACAAGACTTTGGCCGCCATAACCCGCTGATCATGCCACTTCTACAGAAATTGACAAGACTTTGGCCGTCATAACCCTCTGATCATGCCACTTCTACAGAGATTGACAAGACTTTGGCCGCCATAACCCGCTGATCATGCCACTTCTACAGAGATTGACAAGACTTTGGCCGTCATAACCCGCTGATCATGCCACTTCTACAGAGATTGACAAGACTTTGGCCGCCATAACCCGCTGATCATGCCATTTCTACAGAGATTGACAAGACTTTGGCCGCCATAACCCGCTGATCATGCCACTTCTACAGAGATTGACAAGACTTTGGCCGTCATAACCGGCTGATCATACCACTTCTACAGAGATTGACAAGACTTTGGCCGTCCGATCTTTAAGGACCACGAGGTGACATTGCTGGATGGAACACCTGTTCACGCCGTCTAGTTGTACACCTCTTATGTGTGTACATTAATCAGCAGATTAACTTAAGGAATGTATTTTTATGATTGCTAATAAATAAATAAAGTTTCATATGGTAATATCTTGAAGACCAAATTTCACTGTCATCAAACACGAAACACTGTACACCACAAAACTGTTTCTACAAACATATAAAGTTTGTCCCAATATTCTGTCTTTTCGATTATTTGGAATGTTTACAAATGATTAGCTAATAAAGGTACATTAAACCTAACATTGTTGTATAATAAAGAAATACACATTTTTTACTTGTAAGCCTAGTTTTTGTTTCCTTTTATCTTGATTATATTCATCAACTGTGTAAGATTCCTGGACAAATAGCTTGCAAGGAAGAATTATAATCTTTAAAATACAAATTTGTATAACTACTAATAAATTAATTACACTACGTATAAAAATATACTTACGTACGTGTCTTTGTAAGCTAACTAAATTTATACGCATCTGTGAAATGATTCATAGGTACTTGAAAAATAAAACACGGAAGGATACACGAATGAAATTTTACTAAAACTGTGGCTGTCCCCACATTCCTGTATGCTAGTGAGACAGGACTCTTGGTAAAAGGGACTTGCAGAGGATTCAGGCAGCCGAAATATAATTTCTAAGAGGCACGCACGATTGTTCTGTCCTGGATCGCAGAAGGAACGAGGATATTTGACGCGAATTAAATTGTATCGTTCCATCACATTGAAGACCACATAAGGAGATGGTGTGAACAAGAACACTTGAACAGCACGTCTGATATCCGTCTACACGCGGCTGCGTGGGGTTATCACCCTACTAGGAAGAAAGATGTCGGTAGACCGAGGAGGAGATGGGTTGCGGAACTGGTCTAAGGCCTAGTTCTTAGAGTGGTAATGATGATGATGATGAAGAACAGGAAAGGTCCTAAGACGCTA
This sequence comes from Magicicada septendecula, assembly GCA_034769895.1. Classification (NCBI taxonomy): domain Eukaryota; kingdom Metazoa; phylum Arthropoda; class Insecta; order Hemiptera; family Cicadidae; genus Magicicada; species Magicicada septendecula. The sequence continues at coordinate 16,234,714 of CM068370.1, forward strand.
CCTTGGGGTACCCCGGCTGTGGTACGTCTCTCGGAAGAGACGCGCCCGTCTAATCTCACGCAGGAAGTTCTCTCCATCAGAAAGCTAACATAAGAATCAAATAAACGTAGCAGTCTGGGAGCTTGATTTCCCGGAGCTTTTTATGCCAGACACCGTCAATAGCCTTTTCCACATCTAGGAAACAGTCAACAGTCTGCTCCTTTCGACATCTGGTGTCCGTGATATACCACTATCGACAAGAAGACATATCAATTATATCATGAATATGTGTTGGGTTAGAATAAAATATCTAAGTTAGATGAAATCTACATAAAAATATTCATGAAATGATTATCAGGAGTGTAGATGATGATGATGTTCGTTTGTGTGTGTCCCCCACATACATACAAATACGTAATACGTTAATGCACGCACACCCTTATTACAGAGAGGAGAACAGCTGTATTAAGTTTAGCAGTTATTTGTAAGCAATATAATTACAAACATTGCCGTTGAGTAACAAACACAACGGTGACAATGTAATGAGTCTCGAAACAGCCATTACACCTCGTATGGGTAATCCAGTCTCATGTAAGTTACTCGTACTGTTTAGGGAAAACAGAGAGTTCTATACGAAGTGATGAGTGATATTAATGGTGAATTTTGTCAACTAATTGCCATAGTACCGTATTACCAAGATTAAACTGCAGAAAGTTTAGCTTAAAATATATGTCTTAATCTTCTTCTTCTAGGTTACCAGCCCGTAGGCTGGTTGACAGCAGCTCGCCATTCTTCACGCTTCTCTGCTTTTCTTGTCAACTCACAATATGATGTGCAGTTCATATCGACCATAAGCTGTTTCATGTAGTCTAAACGGGGTCGTCCTCTGTGATTCTTCCCTTCAATCGTTTCTTCTATTATTCTCTTAACCAACCCATTGTGTCGTAGTCCTATAAACGTAGCTAGTCTGCCTTTTAAATTTCGTAGAAAGCTCTTCTCCACCTGAGCTCTTCTAAAGACTTCCTCATTCGTTATCTTCTCCCTCCAGCGTATCTTAAATATTCTTCTGTAGCACCAGGTCTCAAATGCTTGGAGCCTTTTCTTGTCATTTTCTCCAATTGTCCAACATTCACTCCCGTATAGGGCAACACTCCACACTAGATTCTTCCTTATTTTTAGGCAGATAGTGTTTAAAGTGAAGAGGTTTTTTTGTTTGTTGAAAGCAATTTTAGCCTGGTTAATTCTGCTTATAATTTCCTTACTGCTAAGTCTATCACTTGTGATTTTACTTCCTAGATAGTTGTATTCTTTAACTGCCTGGAGAACATTATTTCTAAGAGTTATTCAGACTGGATCTTCTTCCTTCCGACTACAGACTAGACTTTGGCCTTTTGGAAATATATGTTAGTTACAAGAATAAACCAAATGGAAAAAACATTTTTTTTGTCAATTAATAGCAAAACATGAAACTGGATTTCTTTCATTACGTAATTTGTACAGATATTTCTTTTAAAAGTCTGTTTCCTAATTTTAGAAGCGCATTTCAGAGTAATGTGGTGGAATAACACGAAGCCGGTAGACGGGAAAGAATTTCTTAAAACGTCGTCGGTTTGTGTGATCGCCTGGATTTTGCGACTACTTTTATTTCAGAATTTAGAAAACGCCAAATCATTCTGACGTCACGCGTCACCCACAGACCGTCTATTCATTAAAAATTGTTTATTATTTAATTGTCTTTAAGTAAAAGAATCTATTGCGTTCGTTTTACATATATGGTTACTCGTTCGTAGAATTGCAATAGTTATGTAGACATCTGGCGCCCCGCTCTCGCTGCTACTCCACGCGTCGCTCGATGACCTCTACGTCGAACATTCACGACTCGCACACACGCACTACGTTATCGGACTATTGTTGTTTATGAATTTACTCTCAGAGTTCTAACTGGGTACAAATAGTTCATGTGTATTTGCCTTACACAATTCCTGCTTCTTCAAGTGTTCTCGAGTTATATTCAGAAACACCACGGTAGATATTACTGTCCCTAGACCAGAAATCTTGCACTGTACACGAAAATGCACTAAATAAGATCTATTTAAATTTTATTGAGTTATTCGATATGGCTACGACTACGATAAACTCCTACCGTCTACCAAAGTACTAAGTCTCATAGAAATAGACTTGTCCTGACGCGAAAAACTCGCGACAGTCAGTACGTCCTTCTATTACAATACCACGAAGAGAATTGTCCCATCCGTTCTCAGCAACGGGCCGACTCAACTAAAATTAAGACCTTCTGATTGTTGGAAATTCTATCAACGTCACAGATGGTCCCTGTGATATACAGTCTTCACGTTAAAACTCTGTACAATTCTGTCCAGATTTAATCTACAAATTTTATTACCCTCTTGCAGATAACGAGTTAAAAGAAGAATTAATTTCATTAAAAAAACATATAAAAATTATAGATTTGGAGTATTGAGTATGTGGAAAATGTAGCTTTCAATACTGAGAATACCCTGTCCAAATTTCAGAAAGAAATGTCAATTTAAAGGAGTTGTTAAAAAATGTTAATCACACGCGTACCCGCGCACTTACACACAAATATTTCACTTGACATAAAAGAGTACAAAATTATGAATATTTTGACATAATACACGTTTTTATCTATACCTTAATTCAAAACTTATGACTACTTTACAAAGAAAAGAACAAAATCAATTTATAACATGTCTATGGCCGTCAGAGAATGTGTTACAGCATTAGTATCCCTATTATATGAAACTCTTATCCTGTGTTCTGTTGCACACAACATAATTATATATATATATATATATATATATATATATATATATTGCAACAGAACACAGGATGATAAGATATGCTGTGTATATCAGAGTACATGAATGACGAGCATTTTTTTGTTTAAATTTGTTTTGTGTAATATTTTGTCTTTTAGTCATAAGTTTTGTATTTAAAAATTGATAAGCATACAGGTTACACCAAACTATTCATAAAAAGATGTACTATATTGTCATGTATTTTTTGTATGAATTGGTGCGCGTGTGCGGGTGTGATAATCTGCGATCGCTATAGCGGCAGTGTTAGTTAACCGATTTACATGAAAATCTGACAAGGAATTATTTAAGTAAATAGCTTCGATTTGTGTATACTCTGAGGTTTGTAACTATTTTAGAAATATGGCTTTTTAAGTAAAGAAAAACTCAAGTGTAACTCTTATCAATGATAGGGTAATAAAATTTGTAGATAATTTCCATGCAGGACTATGCTAAATTATACAAAGTTTTTCATGAAATTTCTGTATCTGGTCGTTCCATCAATCATGTGACTTGGGCTTGGCCTATCAAAATACAGCAAATTCAGTGAGATTCATACGTTGCAGAGCTAGGATGAACACAGTCTGTCTGTCGACGTTGCTAGGGGAAGTTGTGCCCGGGTAAGAGAGTTATTCTCTTACAAACGTAGAAATATCTTATATAAAATAAACCATAAACCTTGAAATTCTTAACGAAGTTTTGCGATAACAACCGAGAGGGTAAATAATTAGATAAAATTTAAAATATAATACAGTGCTGTTTCGTGTAAGTTAAGATATCCGCTTAGGGAACTTAAAGACTCTACAAGTTATCGTGGAAGCAGTCAAACATAACTACGAGACTCTGTGAAATATCGCCGCTGAAGCCGTTTGCTGTAGAAGAGGAGGACAGAGACGAAGAGGACACCAGGAAGGAGTGAAGCTGTAGAACAGGACGAAGAGAGAAGAGGACGCCAGGACGAAGAGGACACCAGGAAGGAGGGACAGGAAGAAGAGGACGCCAAGACGGGATCGACGAGACGAGAGGAGGACGTTACAGCAAACAAGTCAAATCGATTTATATTATCAAACAATACAAACAATTAAATATGTTATCAATACATGACAATTTGAAATACATTATACATCTTTATAAACAATATTTGTATATAATAAATAATTTTTCATCTCCTCCATAATAGACTTGTATCAATTTTTACACACTCACAATATCCTTATTAGAATAATAAAGTTTGATCTGTTGGAATATATATATATATATATATATATATATTCAATCACTTTCTGCTACAGTCTGTTTCTTGATGTATATAATACATTTAATGTTTGTAATGAATTTACCTCAAGATATATTTTTTCCTTATTAGGAACATGTTTCGGGTACCATCTTGCACCCATCCTCAGCCTTCCGGTTTTTGTGTCTGGTGAAGTACATATGTGTTGGTTGACTATTATCATTGTGGCTTCCTGTTGGCTTCTGGTACTTCAAATTGATTTTACATAGGACAAACAAAAAACAGCTGAAAAAACGTTATTTTGAACACCTAAACGCATACAAAAAACCAGAAATATATAAATCCAATTTAGCTACACATGCAATAAACACAGGACATGAATTCCCAGACATAACCAATGTGACACTAATAAAACATATACCACACAAAGGCACCATAATGAACATTTGGGAAAATTTACAAATATACAAACATAAAACACAAAACAAATTAATACCTGAACAAATACAAATAAATACAAAACATGACACAATATTCAAAACACTCAATCACACACACAATAAAACCAATTTGAAGTACCAGAAGCCAACAGGAAGCCACAATAATAATAGTCAACCAACACATATGTACTTCACCAGACACAAAAACCGGAAGGCTGAGGATGGGTATAAGATGGTACCCGAAACATGTTCTTATAAAGGAAAAAAAAATATCTTGAGGTAAATTCATTATAAATATTAAATGTATATATATATATATATATATATATTACATTCAATATTTATAAATAAATTTACTTCAAGATATACCTTTTTTCCTTATTAGGAACATGTTTCGGGTACTATCTTGTACCCATCCTCAGCCTTCCGGTTTTTTTGTCTGGTGAAGTACATATGTGTTGTTGGTTGACTATTATTATTGTGGCTTCCTGTTGGCTTCTGGTACTTCAAATTGGTTTTATTGTGTGTGATTGTGGTGTATGTGTTAGTTTTTTGTGTATTTTCAATGTTGAGTGCTTTGAATATTGTGTCAGGTTTTGTATTGATTTGTATTTGTTCAGGTATTAGTTTGTTTTCTGTTTTATGTTTGTATATTTGTAAATTTTCCCAAATGTTCATTATGGTGCCTTTGTGTGGTATATGTTTTATTAGTGTTACATTGGTTATGTCTGGGAATTCATGTCCTGTGTTTATTGCATGTGTGGCTAAATTGGATTTATATATTTCTGGTTTTTTGTATGCATTTAGGTGTTCAAAATAACGTTTTTTCAGCTGTTTTTTTGTTTGTCCTATGTAACATTTATTGCAATCTTGGCATTCAATTTTGTATATGCCGTTAGTTGTAGTATTATCTTTGTTGTGTGAGCTATTTAGATTTTGTAATTTATTTTTATTAGTTTTGTATGCTATTTTTATATCTGTGTTTTTAAATAGTTTTGTTAGTTTTGTCATTTTATTATTTATATATGTGAATGTGGCCCATTTTTTGTTGTTGTTATTATTTATGTGTTGTTCAGTTTGATTAATTCTTAATTGTTCAGTTTTTATTTTGTATTTGTTTTTATTTTCTATTTTGATCATAGTATTTTCAAATATATTGTATATGAATGGATACAATAAAAATACTATGATCAAAATAGAAAATAAAATCAAATACAAAATAAAAACTGAACAATTAAGAATTAATCAAACTGAACAACACATAAATAATAACAACAACAAAAAATGGGCCACATTCACATACATAAATAATAAAATGACAAAACTAACAAAACTATTTTAAAACACAGATATAAAAATAGCATACAAAACTAATAAAAATAAATTACAAAATCTAAATAGCTCACACAACAAAGATAATACTACAACTAACGGCATATACAAAATTGAATGCCAAGATTGCAATAAATGTTACATAGGACAAAAAAAAAACAGCTGAAAAAACGTTATTTTGAACACCTAAATACATACAAAAAACCAGAAATATATAAATCCAATTTAGCCACACATGCAATAAACACAGGACATGAATTCCCAGACATAACCAATGTAACACTAATAAAACATATACCACACAAAGGCTCCATAATGAACATTTGGGAAAATTTACAAATATACAAACATAAAACAGAAAACAAACTAATACCTGAACAAATACAAATCAATACAAAACCTGACACAATATTCAAAGCACTCAACATTGAAAATACACAAAAAACTAACACATACACCACAATCACACACAATAAAACCAATTTGAAATACCAGAAGCCAACAGGAAGCCACAATAATAATAGTCAACCAACAACACATATGTACTTCACCAGACAAAAAAACCGGAAGGCTGAGGATGGGTACAAGATAGTACACGAAACATGTTCCTAATAAGGAAAAAAAGGTATATCTTGAAGTAAATTTATTTATAAATATTAAATGTATTATATACATCAAGAAACGGACTGTAGCAGAAAGTGATTGAATTAATATAACCATACAAGTTAAATAAGCCTACAGTGGAAAAAAAACGAAAAGTGAGGTTATAAAACAAATGCAAAAACAAAAGTGTATAGTGAAAAAATAGTGAAGTGAACATCAAATTAAGTGAAATCAACTACCAAATAATGGAAAACAAAACAAATCATCTCTCACATAAATATACATTAACATGTACACAAACAACATAACCACAATTCCATATAACCACATTACCAAATTATTAAAGAAATTTCAAACACGAAAAAAACAACTAATGAACACAAACATGAACATATACTTCAATAGACAATGCCAAAAACATAAATTAACACCTAAATACATCAACATAAACACAAAACAACAAAAATATGACTGCACAAAAAACTATAAAACAAGCACAAAGGCTATGGATACAAAACGAAATTAATCAATTATACAGTAAGAAAAATAGCATAACACTAGACATATACAAACTACACTTAGAGCTAACAAGTTTATTACATCCAATCACTTGGAATAATAAATACAATAACATAGAAAATAAAATAAGATTTGAAAAAAACAAAAAGACTTATACAATCAACAAAAAACTTAACACATTAAAACAACAAAACAAAAATCAAGAACAAAAAACAAAAATAAACACACATTTTACCCTCGAACCATTAACCTTAGCAATACAGAATTTAACAAAAAAGAAACAGAATATTTAAACAATATGTCAAAAACTAACATAACACAAAATGCAAACAAAAATCTAGAAAATTTAATAGTAGAAACAGAATTTGCCATTAACCTTATAAAAGACAATATACAAGAAGAAAAAAGAACAGAAGCAACACATATAATTAAAAAAATAATCACTAGCGAAATGAAAAACAAAGATAAACAAAAGAAAAACAATAAATCAATAAAAGAAATTAAAAATAAAGTAAAGAACAATAATTTAATAATAACTAAAGCAGACAAAATTCAAGCAACAGTAATCATTGATAAAGCAGACTACATAAAAAAAAACCGAAGACTTCATCAACAATAATAAATGCGTACAACTAGATAAAAACCCAACAGAAAACTATCTTAAACAAACAATAAAACTAATAAAAACAACTAAAAACATTTTGAACAATAAAAACATAGACATATATATAAATAATAATCCAGAACCACCTAAAATGAATAGCCTAATAAAAATACACAAATTAAACAACCCAATACGTCCATTAATCAATTTCAAAAAAGCTCCTACATACAAAATAGCAAAAATAACAGCACAAAAACTAAAAAGTAACCATCTAACAAATAACCATCATAACATAAAAAATACATACGAATTAATAGACAAACTAAAAATAATAAATATAAATGAAAATACATGTCACATCATATGACATAACAAACATGTACACCAAGATCCCAGTATAAGAAACAATTGACATAATAATAAACAAACTTAAAGAACAAAATGAAAACAAACAATATATAACCGAAATAAAAAATAGCCTCCAACTAATACTAAAACAAAATTACTTTGAATTTAATAGCAAAATTTATCAACAGAAAGAAGGTTTAGCAATGGGATCACCATTATCAAGCATAATAGCAGAAATATTCCTACAACACATAGATACCAAAATACAAAATATCATAAAATCACATGACCCAAATGGCATATGGATAAGATATGTAGATATGTAAGATATCAAATAACAAAAACACAAATGCAGAGAACATACTGAAACAAATCAATAACATACATCCCAAAATACAATTCACAGAAGAAAAAGAAAAACATAACAAATTCAACTATTTAGACATAATCATCACAAGATACAACAACCACATACAATATGCGATATATAGAAAACCAACTTCCACTAACATCATTATACCTAACCATTCTGACCACCCACCACAACATAAAATGGCAGCATTTTATTCGCTATTTAACAGAATGTACAAAATTTCCCCTAAACAAACAAGAAACTGACAAAGAAAGAAATATAATATACCAAATTGGTTATGAAAATGGATACAATAAAAATACTATGATCAAAATAGAAAATAAAATCAAATACAAAATAAAAACTAAACAATTAAGAATTAATCAAACTGAACAACACATAAATAATAACAACAACAAAAAATGGGCCACATTCACATATATAAATAATAAAATGACAAAACTAACAAAACTATTTAAAAACACAGATATAAAAATAGCATACAAAACTAATAAAAATAAATTACAAAATCTAAATAGCTCACACAACAAAGATAATACTACAACTAACGGCATATACAAAATTGAATGCCAAGATTGCAATAAATGTTACATAGGACAAACAAAAAAACAGCTGAAAAAACGTTATTTTGAACACCTAAATGCATACAAAAAACCAGAAATATATAAATCCAATTTAGCCACACATGCAATAAACACAGGACATGAATTCCCAGACATAACCAATGTAACACTAATAAAACATATACCACACAAAGGCACCATAATGAACATTTGGGAAAATTTACAGATACAGTGGAACTTGGTTATAACGTCATTGAAGGGACCAAAAAAATAATGACGTTATGTCTGAGTGACGTTATAAAAGAGTCGTTATAAAAGACCCTTTTTAATCACTAGTAAGGAAGGAGAAATAAAAAAAAGATCTTTGCATTATTAACATTATTCGTGATATTTATTCTAAAGTTTACAAACTGCATTTCATTTATACAAACAGCATGAAGAATATTTTAAAAGATCAAAAAGAAAGTACATGTAACTTACATTTAGGCTTACTGTCGAAAGTAATCCGTAATTTTCTTTTGAACACTCCTTTCTGAAAAATAAATTCTTTCTGTTGTGCTGTGGGGATGCTGCTCTGCATTGAACGACACGTCAGACGTCTCTCTAAAGCAGGAAAATCGTGAAAGAGTTTCGGCGGCTCTCATTGCTTCCTGTACTGTCGGACAAACGATGTCGGCATCCTCCTGTTGCTCAGCATCTTCTTCAACACTATCTTCTGCTTCTATGTTTTTTACTTCCGCGATAATTTCTGCGTCACTCAACACTTGGAATGTTTCTACTTGGTCATCCACTGATGCATAGGAATCAAGTTCATTTCCAAATTCATTTACGTCGAATTTCTTAATCCACTCCGAGAGCGGCAAGTCGTCGTCTTCGTCATCATCGGGTAAATTTTCATGTACGATTTGTGCTTTATTAAAGCATTTTGCTATCGTCTTCTGTGTTACACTCTTCCAAGAGTCATCTAGGAATTGTATTGCATCTAAGAGTGAAATTGTGGCAGGTTGCGCCGTGTCCATATAGAAAATAATTTTTTTTTTTAAGTTGCTTGCGGTAGTGACACTTTAGGCTTCTAATGACGCCTTGGTCCATAGGTTGCAGGACACTCGTACAGTTGGCCGGTAAGAAGACCAGATTAATGTTTGTCAAATTTAACTTTGGATAGGCTGCACAGTTGTCAACTAGAAGTAGAATTTTTCTGTTTTTCGATGACAGTTCTTTATCCCACTTTCTTAGTTCATCTTCAAAAATACTAGAAGTCATCCACGCTTTTTTGTTGGCAGTGTAACTTACAGGAAGTTTTTTGATGTTTTTAAAACATCTAGGATGCAAACTTTTCCCGATAACTAAAAGTTTCCTTTTTTCGGTTCCCGTCATGTTCGCACAAACAAAAACTGTAACTCTTTGTTTAGAGAGCTTCCCACCAACGCACTTTTCATTTTTACATTTGAAAGTCTTATCTGGAGTTAATTTATAAAAAATTCCGGCTTCATTTCCATTAAAGATGTCTTCATCTTTATATGATCGTCTAATTTGTGGCCAAGTGTTACGCACCCAATCGCCTGTAACGTTCAGATCTACGCATTTTGCCTCACCATAAATTTTTGCAAAGGAAATCGAGTGTCGGGCCTTAAATCGATCTAGCCATCCGTTGGAGCACATAAAATCAATATCAAACAATTTTCCGAATTCTGTAGCTTTCTCTTTCAGAATTGGTCCACTCACAGGAATATCTGAACATCGACACTGTTTGAACCATTTCAATAATGCTGCATCCACATCACCATGTTCGCATTTCCTAATTTTTTTAATTTTTTCTCCATCTGGTGCTGGCGCCGGCGGTCCTGTTACAGTGCTTATCGCTTGCATACAATGTATGTTTGTAGCCATGGGCGTAGCGCGCGCGCACATGTATGTTTATATGAAATTTATAGTAAAATATCTGAGAAATTTTTGACGCTATAACAGAGTAGTACAATATTTAGTGACGTTAAAACCGGGAATTTTTATAATGGGAAAGATATCAGTTTGACCGGACTTATGACAAAATAACGCTACACCCGAGTTGACCTAACAGCCGAGGCCGTAATAACCAAGTTCCACTGTATACAAACATAAAACAGAAAACAAACTAATACCTGAACAAATACAAATCAATACAAAACATGACATAATATCAAAGCACTCAACATTGAAAATACACAAAAAACTAACACATACACCACAATCACACACAATAAAACCAATTTGAAATACCAGAAGCCAACAGGAAGCCACAATAATAATAGTCAACCAACAACACATATGTACTTCACCAGACAAAAAAACCGGAAGGCTGAGGATGGGTACAAGATAGTACCCGAAACATGTTCCTAATAAGGAAAAAAAAGGTATATCTTGACGTAAATTTATTTATAAATATTAAATGTATTATATACATCAAGAAACGGACTGTAGCAGAAAGTGATTGAATTAATATATATATATATATTGTAACACGATGACCTATAGGGTACTGCCTTCTTCCTTAAAACCCCTTGTTGGGTTCGTCACTTTGTAAGAAGACCCTATATATGGCTGTAATCTGATCAAGCCCCACTGTTTGGGCTAGCCACTTGGTCACCAGACCGCTGTATGCCGGTCGTTACAAAAGAATAAAAATAAAATGGAAAATTCAATAATAATAGAATTTTCAAACAATAAAATAATTTTGTTTATGTTTATAGAGGTATGTAAACAAGATAAATCTGTTTTTTAAAAGGTTCGGGTAAAATTTTAATAACAGGTAGGTATTTATTGACCGTCGAGCACTTCTTGAAGATTTGCACCAAGTCTGGAGTTAAATAGATTAACTCCAGGTAATAATCGATTGGTGACTTTTCTGACTGGTCCAATATCTTGTTCAAAATAGGATATATTCTTCTCACTTAAATCCTTCTGCCTTATAAATACCCTTAAATTACCCTGTGAAATAAGTACAGATACAAAATAATGGAAATGTAAAGATTTATTGACAATTTTAAATAAATAATCGATATTTTATCGATGGAGAGCAATTATCGACTCTGTCTCAGGAATTATCGATTGTGTCATACAGAACAAAATTTTATGTTATATTATATTAAAAGACAGGTTCTTTGAGCGATTAGGATTAATAGTCAGAGAAGGGTGACGAGAAAGTATAACATTAACAATTAAAGATATTAATACAATAATTACTATTCAATAGTATTTAAATAATTCCACTATGTAATGTAAATGAATGCTGTCAAACCATACGCAGACGATGACGTCACTGCGAAATCGTGAAGGCGGTCTCTGTAGAATTAAAAGATGGCCGCTACTATTTCTTGCGTAGTTATTGTGAACTCGGCATGTCCCAAAATCACGATAAAATTACCTTTGTGAATGTCTAAAATCTTCCCGCACTGGTGTAATATGTCTGTTAAGTTAGTTGGTGTATTCTGGTGAAGTGTTCCGTGTAAACTTGTGTTAATTTGGTTATTTTGTCTGTTTTCCCTTCTGGGGTTAAGTTTTTTCAAGTTACGGTTAGGTTTGTAAAGTGAATCAGTTGAAATATAATGTTTTACTGTTTACTGTCACTCGTATAGTGAAGTTAGAGGTTTGTTTTCACTATTGTCGTGAATGTTTTATAGTATTGGCTTCAAAAAGTGTCTAACTTGTCTAACTCTCGTTCACTGATTTCAATGGCTAAACGCTAGCATCATGTTCGACTCGATTTTAAGAACGTTTTTGTCACACACCTATTCAGCTTGATATTCAACAAAAGACTAATTAACTTGGTCATAAATCTTGCCCAGTTAATCCTTGAAAAAGTATTGTTAACATTTTTCGACTTCCATACACATTAGAAAATATTACATTATATATGGAATTTTTCTATTTTATTCCTTACTTTTATGAATTACTAACCTTATTATTGGTTTAATCATCTCATTCCCTTTAAATTGATGTATTATAGTCCATATCTGTAGACATTTTGTGGAAATTAACAAATTTTGTTCACACTTTGGAAATATAGGCTCAAAATTGGATTTCCGTCTTTATACAAAATTCCTTCCATTTTAAATATTATTAATATTATTATAATAAATTTTAATTAGTCATATTACTCTCCCTTTCCTTAAATACATATAAATTACACCTTTGAACTGGTTTTTTGTGTTAATTTGTAAATTTGACATTGCTCTTTAAAATTAATTAATTTATATATTTTGACAATTTACAAAATGTTAAGGTATATTTCCTTATTGTCATTTTAATTCATAGGATCATTCCTAGTAGTGGTTAATTGTGTTATCTTATATAAATCTGGGTAGTTTACAGGATTTATAAGTGAATTATACTATTTTATATTGGTTCTCTGATTTCACCCAAATGGCCTAGATTTTAGAATTTTATATTTCTTTCTTTCTCAAATAATTTAAACTTAATTCCTCCTCTGACTTTACATAATTACAATTATATCAAAATAACATGATTTATAACTTATTGTATTGTGTAGTAGTTAATTAACACTACATATTTAAAATAAATAATTATGAACATGGTTCAGCAATCTGCACAATTGAACACATTGCAGATATGGTTTGAACATATATCTTTCAACTATTTTTGAGCTAACATAGCATACCTTTTAGAACATTATTACTGGTATGTAGGTTATTATTTATCAAACATAATTCTTTTTAAAACACATAACATAAATCTTATTTTCTAATAAACCTTACAAATACATTTATTTTAGGATTGTGAAATAACAGTCTATTTAAACATGTTACACTTATTCATACTATATTAGTACCAGTCCTTTCTGGTTTAAACCATTATTATTGTGATCCCCCACATCAGCAAACATTAATTCCCATACTCTATTTATTATCATTTTTTTTTTACAAATGTCTTGTAAATAAAGATTTACATTAAAACAATAAAATACTGGAAACCTTCCATTTTATTATTTTATTATGCTGTTTATTATTTAGATTTTAAAGTTGTGATATAGCATACTACTAAGTTATAGTATCACCAACTTTAAGTTTATTGCTTTTTTTAAAAAACACTTACACAAATTCACTTTCACTGTTGGTTCTGATATTTTGAGTCTGATTATCTCAGACCAGACCTTTAGTAATCATGGACCGTTAAGACTAGTTTATTTCTTTATTACACAATAGCTTTAGCCGGTGCACTTCTTATAACGCTATACAGCACTTTAGTTTTCTCAATAATTACATTTTATAAGCTTTTGGGTATGTTATATTTTCTTTTGCATAGTTTTTGTGGGTTTGGGATTGATAGTAGTTTATATAATAATAGGTTTTACTACGGTGTTTCTTTCATACTATTTCTTCTCTCCTCCTGTCTTCCTTCTTGTTCTTCTTCATATCTTCCTTCTGGTATTCATTCTTGTCCCTCTTCTAGTCTTCATTCTTGTCCCTCGTCTAGTCTTCACTCTTCTGTTCTTCCTTCCTCATTCTTGGGTAAACCAAGGTACTTGGTGTTATCACGACTGAGGTTTAGTTTGGAGTATTTAATTTATTCACTGAACTGTCTTTATTCTTCTATACAGGCTTCAGGGTATTGCTTTCTTCCTGTTCACAAACTTTATTCTTTCCTCTTCTTGTTTTTTGGGGTATTTTGGTCTTCACCACCCTTTAATTGATTCTCTTTTTCTTTGATATAGTCTTATATAACTGGTTTACTGCTCTGAGCTTCCTGGGTAACTTACTGGTATTATACTATGAGTTGATGAGTTGCTTCAATACTTTCTTTGGTTTCTTTTAACAGTGGTTTTTATATATTATGTAGTGAGGATTATTATCTTATTGTGGTTCATTCCTCTGATTTATTTAAATGTCATTCAATATTATTATAACATTTGTCGGTGTAATTAAACTTTATGATTTCACATGACTTAAAATGTAGTGGACTTTCTGTCACGCTACAGAATGCCCTTCTCCAGAAGTAATTTTTTCAGACTATACTTGCTTTGTCTGAAACAATTGCTTATGATAATTATTCAAAGTTTGTTATTATTTTGGACTTCCTTCCATTTTAAAATTCTCTTATTTATATCTGAGTTTATATCATTCTCACTTGATCTTCCTTGATAGTAACAGTCTTCTGAGTTTCATATTTATTATTTCATTTTTATATTTCTTCTTAGTATTTTCTCCTTGGGATATTTTCTCCCTATCGTTCCCTACTTTGTGAGCTGGTTCAGTTCAGAGAGGCACTGTACGCTACTTTCCTCTGCTGTCCAATACTTCACACATATTTGAGTACAGAGGCAAATCATCTCTGCTCAAAAAATATATTAATCCTGCTGGAATTATCATCAGACAGATTAAAAAAAATTATTCAGAATAGTACACATTTGTTACTATTTAAAAAATATCTTTTGGATACTTCACTTATTACTTATTATACTTCTCAGAGATTTTAATATTTCTATCTCAGTTGTTCATCTGACTTATTATCTGGATGTTTCTTTCATTTGATATTATGGTAGGAAGCTCTTCTATTATTACATTTTTTTAACTTTTCTTATCATATAAATCTTTTGGTTATAAATTCTTTATTACCTTCTGGTTTTTTCATTATAATCTGCATTATTTATAGTAGCATATCTTTGTGACATTTTTAGACTGTTTCATTGTTCTTAAAATTTCCACTTGTTCTATTTTCTAGAATTTGTATAACTGTCATTA
Organism: Magicicada septendecula; assembly: GCA_034769895.1. Classification (NCBI taxonomy): domain Eukaryota; kingdom Metazoa; phylum Arthropoda; class Insecta; order Hemiptera; family Cicadidae; genus Magicicada; species Magicicada septendecula. The sequence continues at coordinate 16,250,277 of CM068370.1, forward strand.
TCATAATTGTCATTTAATTCATAAATCATTTTATATTAATTCATTTAATTACATAAATTTTTGACATTATTTTCACATTATTCCGGTCATTGTTATTATACTTGTGAATGATGGTTTTTTATTAATTTCATAATGAGGTCATAATTTCTCCTCATACCACTTCAAAGTTTCATTCTCTCATAACTCCAAAGAAGTTTTTGTACTTTATTATTCTATTCAATCACTCCAATCGTATTAAAGAAATTTTTTTTTCTTTTTATTTCCTTCATCACCATTTTACGGAAAGGTTTTTACTCTTCAAATTGAACTTAGACATTATCATATTGTTCAGAATTATTCGTTTTAATTCTAAATCTGTTTCCTTTCTTCATCCCATCATGATTCTTTGTTACCATGGTAATTATCTTCTATGCTTACCATAAATATGGTATGAAATCCCTTCAGTTTATCTCATCATAGTGTTTTATTCATAATTGGTTGGTAAGTTGTACTTATACTTGGTTTGGGAAACTTGATTTATTCATAATTCAAAATTCACTCTTCTTATGTTATTCTATAAAGTTTTCTCAAATAAATTGTATGCAATTGGCTTACACTGTGTTTCGAATTTAGTGGTTTTTAAATTCTATCTTATATATTCTTCTAGCCATAAAAATTTCTAATAATTGTAGATAATATGTGCTTATATTTCTTTTTAGAATTTGGCTGTTTATTTCAAAATTCTTCTTGTATTATTGCCACATAGTTTTTCACAAACATCTGGTATGTAAGGTGGGCTTACATGTATTTTAGAATTTTGGAAGTTTTTAATCATAAAATTTCTTCATGGATGTCTGGTTATAGATACCCTTGACTTTACTTGAACTTATTTCTTTGATTTCGTAGGTGTTGTTGTTATTGATTTTTGAGACGATATAGGGACCAGTGTACAGGAGCAATAACTTTTTTGTTATCCCCTCTAGGGAACTGGGTAATTCCCTATTCTTCAACAACACCTTCTCTCCAACGGTATAATGAATAACCTTACCCATGCATTTAGTGTATTTGTTCCGCCGTTTCTCCTGATCTTCGGCCACCTTATTACAAAATTGAATTTTATCAAATTTATATTTATGTTCTCTGGGGAACTCTAAGATATCTTCAATCTCTCTAGGGGGTTGTCTCTCGTACATTGCGGAGTATGGGGTTATTCCTATGGCAGGATGGTAGGCCAGGTTGAGGAATTCTTCAGTGGCTTCCAAGTATTCTTGCCACCTTCTCTGCTGATCATGGCAATATGTTCTTAATAGGCGCCCCACCTCTCGCAAGACTCTTTCGGCCGGGTTACTGCTTGGGTGGTATACTGAGGTCTTGTATGTGTGAACTCCCATGGACAGCAGTGTATCCCGCCATCTCCTCCCCTTGAATTGCGTTCCATGGTCGGTTATGATCGATACCGGTTTTCCGACGTTTGGGAAGTACTGGTCGATCAGGATATTAAGAACTTTCTTCGTAGTCGCCCGATTTGCTGGGTATAGCTTCACGAACTTAGTGTAATGGTCCATAATGATGACGATATATCTGTATCGGTGGCGGCCTCCACTGCGGGGAAATGGCCCGCAGATATCCAGGAATACTTTCTCAAGTTTAAACTGTGATGTTATTGGAATCATCTGCCCTTCTCTTTTCTCGTTATTAGTTTTTACGAGTTGGCAGATGCGACAGTTTCTAATATACCTCCGTACCTTCCGATTGATGTCTTTTATATAGCAGCTTTCTTCCAGGGCCTTTACCACCTTTAAAGCGCCCATATGCCCATATCGAACATGATAACTGATCACTACCTCTTTCTCGATATGGGTTGGAATTATTACCTTCCATTCCTCCTTAAATAATGATGGTTTGGAAAACAGGATTCCCTTATGTATAGTATAATATCGGGATATGGTCTCATCTCCTGCTTCCAATCTTGAGATAATAGTAATTAATTTCGGGTCAGCTTGTTGGTGTGTGCTTAGTTGTTCTAGGACTGATTGTAGACCGGCGCTGCTGCTGAGAATATGGTACACCTTCAGAATACTCTCCTTCTCCCCCTCGAACGTCTGCTTGTCAATGTCAACTCTAGACAATACGTCCGCGACGACATTCTTCCTTCCGGGGATATACTCCCACTTAAGGTCGTATTCTTGCAGCAATAGTATCCACCGCGTTAATCTTCCATGGCTCAGTTTACATCTCTTAAGGAACGAGATAGATTTATGGTCTGTCCGGACGGGACGGTGACGGGATAACCAAGAATATATGTACGGAACTTTCCGCACGCGAACACGACACTCAATAACTCCTTCTCTGTCACATGATAGTTTTTCTCACTCTGGTTCAGAGCTCTGCTGGCAAAACAGATTACAAGATGCTCGCCCTCCTCATCCTCTTGATATAAAGTAGTGCCCAGGCTGATGTCACTGGCATCGCAATTAAGAAAGAAAGGCTTGTTAAAATCTGGGTGACGGAGTATAACGTGTTTAAGAAATTTTTGTTTTATGAGAGTCAATATATTTTGTTGTTCATTACCCCAGATCCATTTATTTTTAGATGACAGTTGCGGCTGAAATCTGGCAGTCAGTTCGGAGTACTTTTCCTGGAACTTGCGGTAGTAGTTACAGAGTTCCAGAAACGACTGTAACTGCCTTCGATTCTTTGGTGTAGGAAAGTTCTGAATTGCATCGACTTTTTCAGCCGACGGTGAGATTCCCTTGTCATTTAATATGAAGCCCAAGAATTGTATCTCTTTAGCAATAAAATGAGACTTTGCTAACTTCAGAGTAATATTGTTTGCTGCTAGCTTCTGTAAGACATGTTCCACACGGTAACAGTGTTCCTCCCAAGTTTCTGAGGACACTAGCAAGTCATCGACGTATACGGTGGTGAATTTTAGTGCTTCTTGGCCAAGTATCTGATCCATGCAGTGCACCAAGACTGCGACTGAGTTTACCAGTCCGAAGGGCAACCTCTTAAACTGGTAGTTCCGCCCTTCGAATATAAAAGCCAGATACTGGCGACTCTGTGGATGTAATTCCACCTGCCAGTATCCGCACACCGTATCCCAGGTAGTGAAGTATTTGGTACCGTGGAATCGTTTTAAGATCTCCTCAATCTCACCGGGCGAAGTCCTGTCATTTATGATCATCTTATTTATTTCGCGCGCATCTAAACATAAACGGACTTGTCCGTTTTTCTTAGGAATAGCCACGATAGGACTTGTGTAAGGGGAATGGCTACTCTCTATAATGTCACGGTTAATCATTTGCTCTATTTCAGCTCTTACTGCCTGATTTCGTGATTGCGCAATGGGGTAAGACTTCCGGTTAAAGTCTACAGTGTCTCGGAATTGTAGAGTACACTGGAAATTCTTCACTTTACCGGGCTCATCAGAAAAGACTGATTTATATCTATTGTATATATCGATTAATTTGTTCGCTTGGTTTGTTGTTAAACCTTCGCCAGTTGTACCGCTCCGGAAATCCCTGATCTCCTGGATTTTTTGCGACCATAAATCTTCATTGGAGGTGTCGTCTATTCTCTGTTCAATTATGGATGTTGGTTGGATGTAATTGATTTTTCGGATTTGCTGATGGATACTATCGGGAACGACTTGGTCACTACCCACCAAGTTCGCCGTCCAAGTATGTCCGTTTGAAAACAGTGATAACGTTTCAGTTCTTAGATTAATGATGGCGGAATTCCTCCTAAGCACATCACACCCGACCAGTATATTAAATGGCAGACCGCTCGCCACCAAGAATTCCATGTCAATCGCTATACCACAGCTCATCACACTGGCGGAGACTTGTCTACGTATAGTTTTGTTTTGTCGGCCGGTTGCTCCCAACAAAACAATATTATTCAACGGCAATGTTGGTAAAGTTCTCCCGCACTCTTGCTGTATCCTCTCCAGTTCCGTCGTATTTATTATTGATACGTTTGACCCAGTATCGATCATTAACTTGGCTGGGATGCCTTCTACCTTGGCGTCAACATGTATAATTTCATTATTGAAGTTATTGGTGGGACTCCTATTATCCTCTTCCAATAACTCATGTCTAATGTCCTTCAGGTAGTTGCACCCGATGATTGTAATACGATTGTGATTATTTACGATATTGCACTCATTCTCATTATCATACCCAGTAGTCAGAAGCAGTAATGGGTTCTGGTTATTTCTTACTGCCTGTGCCCGTTTAAAGGCTCGGCATCATTGTTTCTTTGAGCCATATTATTCGATGCCTCATTCGGGATGCTCCGAGTGGTTACTTGCCGATCTGTTCTATGGTCTTCCGGTCGTTCATGGTGCGACCTCTGTTCAGTGTTGTCCAAACTATTACTCCTACGCGCCGGATAGTACCTCGGTTGGTCCCGTTCTAGGCTCCTCCGCCTTTCTTCGTATCTTCGGTAACTGTTCCCTCTATGGTGGTTGAAACCTCGCTGTCTTCCATCTGTGGCCCGTATGAAGTTCACTCTTGGGCGAGGAAACCCATTATTACTAAAATTACTATTATTGGGACCCACACGATTAGCATTATTATGGTAAGGACTATTACCATAATTGGGGCTTCTCTGACTATTTACGTTACCAGGGTTGGGATTGCGGTTACCCTGATAACCATTAGAGGGTCGATTCGGGTTTTGCTGGTTGGGACCCGTATTATTACTGTCATTGTAATTGGTATTATTTATATTATTTCCATTATTATAATTGCTATTTCGCGGGTATGCCCGAACTCCTTGGTACCCAGTATTTATGTGGTTCGCACCCTGATTATTGTTCAGGTACGTCCTTGGTTCGGGCCCATCACTTCTTCTGCGACTCTGCCTGTAGTAATCTTCGTTTTCATAATTCTCCAGGAGTTCGGTCATTGCCTGGATGGTTTTTATCTGGCTGCCCCTCCTAGCGCGAATCACCTCCTCATCATAATGGTAAGACAGCTTGTTTATTAAGCATTCCTCCGGTATGGCTGGTTCTAAGTGCTTGGCCATACACACTTTGCCGAGGAAATACGCTGTCATTGAGCTGCCGACTTGTGGTTGGTAGCGGCCGTGGCAGATATTATCTCTGATGAGATTCTGCGTGGTCTCTGACCAGTACTTGGCTTTGAACATGCTCTTGAACTGTTCATAGTTATTGATGTCGCTCCGGTTTGCCATCCACCAATGGTCATTCACTTCCCGAAATGACTCGTCAAGGATGTCTCTATTCTGGACCCATCGGTTCCCTCGGTGTTTCTCGATGTACTCCTCTATTCGTGCCAAGAACTCCATTGGCTTCCGTTTGTATTGTCGGAAATTCAGCCATTCTCGGTTCTCTGACATGGGGAAACTGTGATATCCCGATGGTCTGTTTCTGATTGACTCTATCTCCTCCTGGCTCTGACGCATCTGCCCGGTTATGTTTACCATGGCGGCTTCCACGCCGTCGCATCTTTCTGTTACTTGGGTTCTTACTTTATTTACTTCCTCCAGAGCAAATTTCTTGGTCTCCTCTATTTTTGTTTTCTGCTGTTCTTGGACCTGAGTAATTTCCTTTGTTATTACTTCACGGACTTCCAGCACTTCGTTTTCTGTTAGCCGACATCTTTCGTCTACTTCTCGGATCTGCTGGTTAACAACCACAACTTCCTGTTCTAATTTCTTTACTATTGATTTCTTGGTCTCTGTTATCTTTTTATTTAATTCCTCTTTGGCTAACTCAATCCTCTCGTCTAACTTATTCATGTTCTCTTGGTTCGCTTCTCTTAATTCTTCTCTCAGCAGTAAATTGTCCTCTCTCAATTCTTCCCTTAATTGTTGGTTGTCATTTTCTATTTTCCTACTGGTTTCTTCCATTTTCTCTTCTAAATTCTTATTGTTTTCTTCCATTTTCCTTTCCATCTTCTTACTCAAATTTTTACTGGTTTCTTCGATCCTCTTATTGGTATTCTCTATCTTACGGCCCAATTCTTCCTTAGTTGATTTGAATTCTTCTTTCAGAGACTGGTTGTCTTCCTTCCTTTCCTTACTGTTTTCGTCCATCTTCTTGGTAGTGGAATCCAGTTTGTTATTCAAGTCTTCACTCAATTTCTTGCTAGTTTCTTCCATTTTGGACTCTATGTTCTTATTCATTTGTAAGATCATCTCCATCAGCCTATCCATTTTCGTATCTCCATCGGTATTGGATTTCTCTTTCTCCCTTTCTGGGACACTGACTTCCCTTGTCTGTGTTGTTACTTCAGCTTGCTCCTCTGGTGGTTCAGGTTGTTTATGTTCCACCTGGATTAGTAACACTTCCGGATCTTCAACGGGTGTTGCCTCCTTATCCCCCATGTCAACCTCTTTCTCGGCCTCTGCCGCCCTCTTTTTCGATGTAGCTCGTCTCTGCATCTTTCTGCTGTCTATCAATCAATCGCTGCCAAGCTTAGATTATTAAGCCCCACGTTGGGCGCCACTTTGTAACACGACGTGACCTATAGGGTACTGCCTTCTTCCTTAAAACCCCTTGTTGGCTTCGTCACTTTGTAAGAAGACCCTATATATGGCTGTAATCTGACCAAGCCCCACTGTTTGGGCTAGCCACTTGGTCACCAGACCGCTGTATGCCGGTCGTTACAAAAGAATAAAAATAAAATGGAAAATTCAATAATAATAGAATTTTCAAACAATAAAATAATTTTGTTTATGTTTATAGAGGTATGTAAACAAGATAAATCTGTTTTTTAAAAGGTTCGGGTAAAATTTTAATAACAGGTAGGTATTTATTGACCGTCGAGCACTTCTTGAAGATTTGCACCAAGTCTGGAGTTAAATAGATTAACTCCAGGTAATAATCGATTGGTGACTTTTCTGACTGGTTCAATATCTTGTTCAAAATAGGATATATTCTTCTCACTTAAATCCTTCTGCCTTATAAATACCCTTAAATTACCCTGTGAAATAAGTACAGATACAAAATAATGGAAATGTAAAGATTTATTGACAATTTTAAATAAATAATCGATATTTTATCGATGGAGAGCAATTATCGACTCTGTCTCAGGAATTATCGATTGTGTCATACAGAACAAAATTTTATGTTATATTATATTAAAAGACAGGTTCTTTGAGCGATTAGGATTAATAGTCAGAGAAGGGTGACGAGAAAGTATAACATTAACAATTAAAGATATTAATACAATAATTACTATTCAATAGTATTTAAATAATTCCACTATGTAATGTAAATGAATGCTGTCAAACCATACGCAGACGATGACGTCACTGCGAAATCGTGAAGGCGGTCTCTGTAGAATTAAAAGATGGCCGCTACTATTTCTTGCGTAGTTATTGTGAACTCGGCATGTCCCAAAATCACGATACAATTACCTTTGTGAATGTCTAAAATCTTCCCGCACTGGTGTAATATGTCTGTTAAGTTAGTTGGTGTATTCTGGTGAAGTGTTCCGTGTAAACTTGTGTTAATTTGGTTATTTTGTCTGTTTTCCCTTCTGGGGTTAAGTTTTTTCAAGTTACGGTTAGGTTTGTAAAGTGAATCAGTTGAAATATAATGTTTTACTGTTTACTGTCACTCGTATAGTGAAGTTAGAGGTTTGTTTTCACTATTGTCGTGAATGTTTTATAGTATTGGCTTCAAAAAGTGTCTAACTTGTCTAACTCTCGTTCACTGATTTCAATGGCTAAACGCTAGCATCATGTTCGACTCGATTTTAAGAACGTTTTTGTCACACACCTATTCAGCTTGATATTCAACAAAAGACTAATTAACTTGGTCATAAATCTTGCCCAGTTAATCCTTGAAAAAGTATTGTTAACATTTTTCGACTTCCATACACATTAGAAAATATTACATTATATATGGAATTTTTCTATTTTATTCCTTACTTTTATGAATTACTAACCTTATTATTGGTTTAATCATCTCATTCCCTTTAAATTGATGTATTATAGTCCATATCTGTAGACATTTTGTGGAAATTAACAAATTTTGTTCACACTTTGGAAATATAGGCTCAAAATTGGATTTCCGTCTTTATACAAAATTCCTTCCATTTTAAATATTATTAATATTATTATAATAAATTTTAATTAGTCATATTACTCTCCCTTTCCTTAAATACATATAAATTACACCTTTGAACTGGTTTTTTGTGTTAATTTGTAAATTTGACATTGCTCTTTAAAATTAATTAATTTATATATTTTGACAATTTACAAAATGTTAAGGTATATTTCCTTATTGTCATTTTAATTCATAGGATCATTCCTAGTAGTGGTTAATTGTGTTATCTTATATAAATCTGGGTAGTTTACAGGATTTATAAGTGAATTATACTATTTTATATTGGTTCTCTGATTTCACCCAAATGGCCTAGATTTTAGAATTTTATATTTCTTTCTTTCTCAAATAATTTAAACTTAATTCCTCCTCTGACTTTACATAATTACAATTATATCAAAATAACATGATTTATAACTTATTGTATTGTGTAGTAGTTAATTAACACTACATATTTAAAATAAATAATTATGAACATGGTTCAGCAATCTGCACAATTGAACACATTGCAGATATGGTTTGAACATATATCTTTCAACTATTTTTGAGCTAACATAGCATACCTTTTAGAACATTATTACTGGTATGTAGGTTATTATTTATCAAACATAATTCTTTTTAAAACACATAACATAAATCTTATTTTCTAATAAACCTTACAAATACATTTATTTTAGGATTGTGAAATAACAGTCTATTTAAACATGTTACACTTATTCATACTATATTAGTACCAGTCCTTTCTGGTTTAAACCATTATTATTGTGATCCCCCACATCAGCAAACATTAATTCCCATACTCTATTTATTATCATTTTTTTTTTTACAAATGTCTTGTAAATAAAGATTTACATTAAAACAATAAAATACTGGAAACCTTCCATTTTATTATTTTATTATGCTGTTTATTATTTAGATTTTAAAGTTGTGATATAGCATACTACTAAGTTATAGTATCACCAACTTTAAGTTTATTGCTTTTTTTAAAAAACACTTACACAAATTCACTTTCACTGTTGGTTCTGATATTTTGAGTCTGATTATCTCAGACCAGACCTTTTAGTAATCATGGACCGTTAAGACTAGTTTATTTCTTTATTACACAATAGCTTTAGCCGGTGCACTTCTTATAACGCTATACAGCACTTTAGTTTTCTCAATAATTACATTTTATAAGCTTTTGGGTATGTTATACTTTCTTTTGCATAGTTTTTGTGGGTTTGGGATTGATAGTAGTTTATATAATAATAGGTTTTACTACGGTGTTTCTTTCATACTATTTCTTCTCTCCTCCTGTCTTCCTTCTTGTTCTTCTTCATATCTTCCTTCTGGTATTCATTCTTGTCCCTCTTCTAGTCTTCATTCTTGTCCCTCGTCTAGTCTTCACTCTTCTGTTCTTCCTTCCTCATTCTTGGGTAAACCAAGGTACTTGGTGTTATCACGACTGAGGTTTAGTTTGGAGTATTTAATTTATTCACTGAACTGTCTTTATTCTTCTATACAGGCTTCAGGGTATTGCTTTCTTCCTGTTCACAAACTTTATTCTTTCCTCTTCTTGTTTTTTGGGGTATTTTGGTCTTCACCACCCTTTAATTGATTCTCTTTTTCTTTGATATAGTCTTATATAACTGGTTTACTGCTCTGAGCTTCCTGGGTAACTTACTGGTATTATACTATGAGTTGATGAGTTGCTTCAATACTTTCTTTGGTTTCTTTTAATAGTGGTTTTTATATATTATGTAGTGAGGATTTTTATCTTATTGTGGTTCATTCCTCTGATTTATTTAAATGTCATTCAATATTATTATAACATTTGTCGGTGTAATTAAACTTTATGATTTCACATGACTTAAAATGTAGTGGACTTTCTGAAGTTCTAGTGATCTAGGAGTTCTAAAGACATCATTTAAAGATTTTATGTAGTAGACATAATTATATACGTATGTATATATATATATATATACATACGTATATAATTATGTCTACTACATAAAATCTTTAAATGATGTCTTTAGAACTCCTTTAAAGTAAAACATGAAGGTAATTTTATTACTTCAAGTAATGATTTCTAAGTATACACTGACATTTGCATTTGGTCGTAATGATAAGGTGGAAATTTTCGATCTTGTTTATAAACGTTTTCTCATTAACCATAGAATTATTTCATAGAACTTATTACGATGAGGAAAACGTTCGAGTAAAAATAAGAACAAACTAAACATTAATATTGTGACGACGGTCTCACGGATCATCGTGTTGTACGGTGGAAACAGTATAACTGACACCAGATAAAATCGGTAATTGTAACTTAAATCACCGTTAGGAATAAACTAAGACGCTTTGTACAACATTCTTCAAGCTAAAGTTGTCTAGTACACACAACAATTTAACAAACTATAAATGTCACTTTATTAAAGTGTCGCATTAAATAATACAGAATAATCACCTTGCAGAAAATATATTAGACGCTAATCAGACCGGTTGTTACTTATGGGGGCAAGACATGGACGCTGATAGAAAAGAAACAAGAAACACTAAGGAGGTTTGAAAGAAACATCATAAGACGTGTTTATGGCCCGGTAAAAGAAGATGACGAATCGAGAATCACAAATAACCAGGAGATAGATGAGCTGTTGAATCACAAACACATTCTACGATTCGTAAAGGCTCAATGAATACAATGGTTAGGTCACCTAGAGCGGTTGGGTGATCAGCGTAAGCCAAAGAAAATTCTGAGTGTACAGGTCTGTACAAGCAGGAAGAGCGGCCGACCTAGGATACGATTATTGGATAATGTGGTAAAATATCTGATAGGATGGGTTACACTGAAATGGCAGTGGACAATAGAGTTTGTCTGAGACGGGCATATGTAAACAATCAGATAAGTGTAGATAAGTAGATAGGTAGTAGATAAGTAGACAAACCAACACGAGTTCATGAATTGATGGCGTGATAGATTGGTAGGTAGATAGGTATAGGTACATGAGAGAGAGAGAGAGAGAGAGAGAGAGAGAGAGAGAGAGAGAGAGAGAGAGAGAGAGAGAGAGAGAGAGAGTGTGTGTGTGTGTGTGAGAGAAAGAGATAGAGAGAGAGATATATTACAGGACGTAACGCCATCATTGTGTTGTCATGAGAGGCACGCCTGAATTTGGTAGGATAATTAAATTTCAACCCTTTTGTGTAGAGAAGCAGTTATTACAGACGGTATTTAGGCGTGAGTGCACACTTGCAGTTCTCTCACTTCATTGTGCACTGATAGCGGCTCCTTTTTGACATAACGTTATTGTCATCACTGAACATCGTCTGACTTATTTACTTTATTATTAGTTTAAAATTATTAGTTTGTACTTTCGAACACTATTACTTGCAATTAAAGAGTTAATTTCTACCCGGCTCCTTCAAAAATTACACTTGATTTGTCTTGGTAAAGAAGGAGGACTAGCGAAAGCTCCTCTATTATTGAAGGAGAGTGTGTTGAGCCAAGGCGTCATGTAAATAAATTAACTTTTCAGAAAAAACCGCTAATGATGTTAATTTATGAGTAACAAAGCATAGTTTCGCTTGATTGAAAGTTGAAGTTTATTAAATTCGAGGTATAGTATTACAGAAACCCTTTGACTAGCTGATCAAATATCGGTATGGAGAACCATACATGACTTCCATTTTCTAAGCTTCATATTTAAAATCGTTTACTTGAATTCGGTTCGATAATTTCTAACAAGTTAGGTGTGTTCCTTAAATAGAGTTTTATGTTTGACATATTTAAAAAATGAAATATTTCTATAGAAACTACTTCTTTGTTGCCGATAACGTAGTACACATATAAAAATTATCCCCTCCCCCTTCAACTATCATTTACATTTATAGAATATCGGTATGGAGAACCATACCTGACTTCCATGTTTTAAGATTTATACTTAAAATCATTTTCGAAATGAAATATTTCCATACAAACTCCTTCTTTCTACTTCTTGCTTCAGCCTTAATCACAGTACTGTGATCACTAACGTATACCACCTCAACGTTAGAGCACTCGATTTTCACTGATGATCGCAGTCGATGGCACTGCCGAAACGTCTGGTTTTGCAGAAAACATTGGACCACGGCTAAACAGCCCGGACAGGAATTTTAACAACAAACTACCTCTTTGTTGCCGATAAGGTAGCACACATAAAAAATTATCCCCTCCCCCTTCAACTATCATTTTCATTTATAGAAAATTACCCCGTCCCCCTTCAACTACTCTTTTCATTTATAGATATTTCACCTACCTTTCTACAGTGGATTATTATGACCTTCTTTTCAAGCTACTTTATTTATCAAAATTAAGTACTTTACTCTTGTTAAAACGTAAAACGTTGCACCCCTTCCCATTAACCGATCTTCACAAAAATCAATACACCTTGAGTCCTCTACGACTCGGGTACATATGCAAAATATTATTTAATTTTGTTTGAATTTACGGCAGTTATCGTTTACCACAGAAAAAATTCTACACATAGACACACAGACACTTTTCGGAAAATGACTTTTCTTCATGTTTTGATATCACCATATTTCCATTCCTTTACGGAACATGGAAGTAAAAGTTTAAAGATTTAAAATCGGGTTATTGTACGTTTCGTGCAGGAGTTATGTTATTCGGGGGGGGGGGGGGGGGGGGCAGGTTGACTGACACGAGAGGGTGCTGCTACCTGTATGGAATGTTAATTCGTACATAAGTATACGTTAAAGTTTTCGAAGAGATGATCGTCAAGCTGACTGACGGTGCTCGCAAGAACTGACTTCAGTCAACAACACGAAGTAACGTGGCGTACCAAAATAATTATTACGATTGCGACTGTCATGAATATTGTTATTAATCTGCTGGTCTTCACTTGTCCAAATGATTTACTCAAATATACACCTATTTACTTAACACTTGCCACTTTTCCATGTTTTTTTTTATGCTTTTCACGCCTAATGCGACACATAGTGAAACTTATTTCAAGCGCGACTTTCCATCCACTACAACTTCCATGATACTTGTGTTTTACCTTTTATAAGAGGTCCTGTAATTAATATATAATTATTAATACACTGAAATATTTCTATAACAATTCATTATCGAGAATAAAAATAGGAAAGAATTTGTCACCAGGGTTTCAAGTGACCGAAAGTTTACGCCACGGATGTTATCTATCAACCACGCTTTTCAAAATTTATACGGAGAAATCAATAGAAATCAATTTTTCTGTACTTGGGAAAAATGTGCAGGAACATGAGGATTCCACTTGATGGTGGTACAGTTTATTCGTTACAGTTTGCTGATGACCAATTACTTTTGGCTCAAGATTTTGAAAACCTAGAGTACATGACTTGAAAATTTATACAGGAATATCAGAAATGGGGACTAAAGGTAAATATGAATAAAACAAAGTACATGGCAGTAGGTGACCTTCACCGAGACTTAATATTGGTGGAAGACATGGGGAAGATTTCATATACAAAGGAATACAAGTATTTAGGGGTGAAAATTACGGCCAATGGGAAGCAAGACAAAGAAATACAATCCAGAATTAATTTAGGAAAGATGGCTATAACTACATTAAATGGAATCCTGTGGAATCAGCAAATTACAACAGAAACTTAAACCAAAATATTTAAAATCATTCTTAGAACTATCATGACTTGCGGCTCAGAAGTTTGGACTACTAATGAACACACAAGAACAAAACTAATGACAGTAGAGCTGGATTTTTGGAGACGTTCGGCAAGAGTATCCAGACGTAAGAAAATTAGAAATGAACTCATTAAGGACAGAATGAATGTAAAAAATTCAATTGCTGATTTTATTCAAACAAAAAATTACAATGGTATGGGCACACAAAAATAATGGTACAGGAAAGATTGTCAAGGAGAGTTATGGAATGGACCCCACCAGCTATAAGGAAAAGAGGAAGACCACCCATCATCTGGATAGAAGAAATTCAGGGAAAGAGGTCCCTGGAGTGGAAGTTCAGAGTATTGAGGGAAAGAAGAATTGAAGAAGATCTTTGGATGGACAAGCAGCAGTACAAGATGAGAATTCAATCAATTCTGTAATCTTATTTCCGGAAAATATGTAAACATTATACAGCCGGAATTATAAATAATTAATACACTGACTATTTTTGTCATTAACAGTATCATTGGCACTGCCACTCTGGAACCCTCCTGATTTAGAATTACGTAGGCATAGAGTGAAACAATATTATTATTATTATTATTCCGTGTTTACACATTTTCCGGAACCAAAGATTACAGAAGTGATTAAATTCTCATCCATCCGGCTGCAATCTATTTGTTTTTTAAAATTTTCTTTTTTTTCCAATGAATGGGGAGTTGGCCCATTGCATTAACCCCCAGCCTGGAGGACCAGGCAATTTTTAACCACGGTTTACTTCTTTTAGTTTTTGATAAACCAATATCCAACTACAAGGCAGCAGCTGCTAGTTTTGGTCCGCCCCGGGTATTTTATTTCCCCGGTACCCACCATAGTGGTGAGCATTCCCCTATCCGCCACGATGGAAGACTAGCAACTCCACAAGGGTGAAACAATATTTATGTTCTAATTATATTCATAATAATGTAAAAATACTTCGTTTATTTATTAGTTAATTTTCATATAAGTGTATGGGTTTTCACAATAAGATATAAAGTACGATTATTTTGTTGTTGAGTCACATTCGTTCTGTTTCTTTACCGTCAGCGTTCAGACGTAGCAGATGTTTCAGCGAAATTATTACCAGTAATCGGATCACACCACACGTTGCACTGGGATTCCATTAGCGAATGGAACTTGTGACTGATCGTCAGTATAGCAGCTACGAGAGTGCGTTAACGTCACAGGCTGCTGCTGTAGCTTAAACCAGTAAATGTAAACACTAATGCTAAGCGGCGCTTGGATTAGCTCGGCAAGGCATGCTGATGGATTGCTTACACACGCGTGTTAGACTATACACAGTGATGAGGAATATTCTCGTTAATACTTAAAGAGTTCCTTCGACGTCACTG
Organism: Magicicada septendecula; assembly: GCA_034769895.1. Taxonomy (NCBI): domain Eukaryota; kingdom Metazoa; phylum Arthropoda; class Insecta; order Hemiptera; family Cicadidae; genus Magicicada; species Magicicada septendecula. The sequence goes on from CM068370.1 coordinate 16,265,374, forward strand.
GAGCTGCAGTGTAGCTGCTGTTGGCGTGTTCCATTACTGGTGTCAGTTCTGTCGCTGTGTCCAGTGTTTGGGCGATAGTTGCCATTAGCACAGAGAATTCTTTCTTTCTCTTACACTTTCCTTCAGATAGCGGTACGCCAAAATACAATCATCGTCATCATCGTCATCACGGCATAGGCAAGGTGCTACTTGTTCCTCCTTCGAACATCCTCCTGGTATCTTTTCCACCCAGTCTCCCGTGTGCTATACGTTTATTTTACCATACTTGTTTGGCCAGTCTTTAATCTGACATTCTTTCTATGTGTTCTTTCCACCGTTGTTTATAATCTTTTAGTCTTTCATTCAAGTTAAAAACTCTTGTAATTCTTCTCTCATGGCTTCATTCTGTATACGATTAAGTTTAGAACACCTTATAACTCCTCTTAAGTACGTTATTTCCAAAATATATGTTTTAGTTTCTTGTATCTTTTTTTTACTTTCATCTACTATGTTGTGGAGGACAATAAAAAAATATATATAAAACACAAACAAAAATACAGCATAAATAAAAAGAAACTTGTACAAAAAAATTAAATATTTCTTCATTACTTTGTCTCAATTTACAGCATACACTATGGTGTATACGCTGACATTCTTTCTAAGCGTTTTTTCCACCATTGTTTGTAATATTTTAATTTTTTATTCAAGCTAAAAAATTGTAACTCTTCTCTTGTGGCTCATTTCTTTTATGGTCAAGTTTAGAACACCTTTTAACTCCTCTTAAGAATGCCATTTCCGTGGCCTGTATTTTACTATCTTGTTTTTTGGTTGTTGTCTATAATTCACGGCACATAGGATAGTACAGGGATTGTCATAACTTTGTAAAACTTAAATTTTGTATCTAACGTTTCTTGTTTCTAAAAGAATGTTTGATTGTTCCACACGTCGTCTGGAACTTACCTAACTTAAAATCCATGCGCCCTTCCTCAAAATGCCATTACCTTTGTTTTTATAGTGGAGATTTTCATACTGTATTGCCACGACGGTCTCCTTGATCGTCGAATGATACAGTGGAAAACGAAATGCAAGTAACCAATGAAATCACTAATAAGAACTCCATTTCCGAGGTCTGTATTTTACTTTCTTGTTTCTTGGCTGTCGTCCATAATTCACACCCACAGGAGAACCACCACGTGTAAAGGGACCGCCATGACTTTGCAAAACTATAATTTTGTGTCTCGACATACCCTTTATCTCAAAATACGGTCGATTCTCCCACAGATGGTCTGGAGAATTTACCTCACATAACATCAATATCATAATTCGTATCATACCTAATATCATTTCCCAAATATTTTAATGGTTCACCTGTTCTAAAATTTGATCATTACATATTATTTTTATCGTTATTGGTTCCTTACCTTGAAATACCATTATTTTTGTTTTCATAGTGGAGATTTTCATATTGTATTGTTTGCAACTCTGATGAAGCTTGAAAACAGATATCTGTGAACCTGATTCTGTATTTTGATTGACAAGCAAGTCGTCAGCAAAGAACAGCACATTCAAGTATCTGTCTCGTTCCATCTTAATACCACGGTTCACTAGATGTCTCCACTTTCTTACTAGATCGACAGTATACTGTAAATGTTAAAAAGAGTGGGTGATATGCTGGACCCTTGTCTAGCGCCTTGACTGATAAGTATTTGTAGAGATATGGCTAAATGCAATCCTCAGGAAATGCATTTTTTATATTTCTGACATACCTGTCGTTCACATCGCAACCTAGATCTTTAAACAGTCTTATTTATTCTAATGTCTCATATCTTGTTCAGCTTTCAGCTCTTGCAGGTTCGTTATACCTGGAAATCTTTTATTATTTATTTTTAATGTAGACATTTTATAGTCGACGGCAGAGTGTCTCCATGGAAGATATATTACGTCGGGTCCATTCGTCGTACTGCGCTGTGTCAATTTGGCTCAAGGTCACATTAATCCAACCCGTATCTTGTCCGTTCTCAGTTAGTAACAACGCCATCTACACGTGAACGCACTCTAGTCTGCAGCTTATCACTTTAAGCGCGGTTAAGTGCAGAATAATTACTCTCTGAGGGCCGTAGTGTGGTTTGATACGTAGCATGGCGCCATGAGGCTACAGCTGATGGGTCTAACACTTGAAGAAAGATAATGATCATAACTTTTGTCTAAAGCTTGCAGCGCCGATGTCAATATATTCAAAATTACATCTAAAAACGGGGTTGAAGCAACCTGATATAGCACAGGTATCGGGTGTTGTTCGGCGAACATCTGCTGCTATTGCCTTCTTAAGCTCTGATGAAGATTCCCGAGGGAAAATCGAAACGTTGCCGACGTGACGGCGTTTCATAGCTACCGACCACGGCCTAACAGCCAGGGTTTTAGACGTAATTGTGAATACAATGATCGTGAACATAATGTTCATATTTCATAGATTTACACTCCTGTGTCAATACTGAGCAAGTAAAGAGCAATTGGTAATCGATTTCAATGAAAGGAAACCGTTATTAATTTTCGGCCGAGGGCAAACTTTTTAAACAGTTTAACGCGTATCAAACACATTTTGTATTACATTAAAATTGGTACAGCTGTAATAATATAGTTTTATAAATATTAAATAAACGTCTGACATAAGTAGTTTAATGAAAATATTTTTTTCACTTTTCGTTGTTGCTCGTATTGTTTACCAGTACAGCCCAACGTGAGCCCTGGCTTCCAACACCAATCTTCTTCAATGTCTCCTATCCATTGCCATGTCAGTGTAACCCCTCACATCCGTTCACCTGAGATGTTCGAACACATCATCCAACAATCTTATCTTACGTCATCCCCTCTTTCTGCGTGTATACATCTGTGTTTTTCATCTTTTATTCTGACATAACTACATTTACTCGTACTATGACAGTATACTGTTATTACAGTAATTATAAAGAACGACAGTATTAGTGTTGTTAATTATAAGAAATATATTATATTTTAAAATATATTATATTTTAGACCTGGCTACTAATCTAGAGGTCCCGGGTTCGATTCCCGGGCTTGCACCATCAAATCAATGTGTGTTTTCGGCCCCCAGGTCGACTCAGTCTGTTGGAAATGAGTACCTGGGATAACATCCTGGGGATAATAATGGGCGGCTGACGCGTAGTGCTGGCCACACTGCCTTCCTTGTATGCCGTACGGCTCACATATGGCAGCCTACCCTGCCTGACTCCTAAGTTGCTTCGGTGGTACACATGGGAGCCATTATTATTATTATTAAATTATATTTTATAAAGTTTGCTACATATAAAAACTTAAATAAATTAAATCAATACCGTATTTGTGTGTGTATAATACGCCTTCGTGTATAACACTCACCCCATGTTATCATAAAATTTCTTAGAAAAAAATGTAATACGTGTGATGACGGCGCATCCGTATTTGTGATGAGAAGCAGTTGAATAAATTTATTAGGACGTAGAAAAAATACACATTGTTTGAATATTATTCTGTACAGAAAAAGCGTTATATACAAAATAATAATCCAATACAATCCAATCGTGGGGCAACTGCTGGACGTGCCCCAGTGGTTGCAGTGTCTGGGTGAACCCGATAACTGCCGTGGTAGCCTTGCGCTAGAATAAGGATGGAGCCCCCCATTTTTGTTTGGTTTTTTTTACTCGGAGAGGAAGGATCTTGGCGAGAGCCCGTTGTTTCACGTGTTAGGTGGGGACGAGAAGGAGTGTCACTTACGTGATTAGGATGGAGAAGAGTTGAGAGTTAAGCGCCGCAAGGGCGGGCGGGGGGGTGAGGGGCAGATGTTTGTTTTCTAGGAGGTGGGCCGTCGTCTGCACAAAGTCGGCGGAGGTAGAGGCATGAGTGAAGAGTTTGAGCGCAAGCGCAAGAGATCGCACAATCTCATCCACAGAAGGAACCTTCAACCCTCGTCTGATAGCAACATTCATGACATACCACGGAGAGTTGGAGATGTACCGGAGGGTGCGAGATTGGAAAGCTTCCAAGCGCGCAACAATGTAGGATCGTAGCAGGGACCAATTATGAGGGCGCTGCGTACGCAAGGATTACTCTAAGAAAGAGCAAGTAGATGGTGAGTTTAGCGCGCAAAGACACTGAACTCCGATGTGAGATAAAAAGAAATAGTTTGGCTTTGACGCCACGGGCTTTCTGGAGGTACAAAATAATACAAACAAATATTTGCTATTGTCTATTTCAAGACGCTGAGTGATTTGGTAGCTTGAATCTGTACCTTTCACTAGTAACGGCGAAAGCCCCACTTTTATAAACTCGATCAAATGTTTTTCTACTTGTGGAAACTTGGCTGTTCTTCCACAGAAAGAACGCCGATCACGAGTAGGATACACGTAATCTTATTTGTGTTTTCCATATATTCCGCTATATGAAATTTACGCGATGCGGCGCGATTAGCATTTTTTTTTGTGAATTTTATTACGCTCATTATCAATATACAATCTGGTGCTTCACAACACATGCAATACCGGTAATGAACTGTAAAAAGCAACAGACTAACGACGACAAACGACTAGAGTAACAGAATGCTGCAACAGAGTACCGTTATATAAGTCTACGATGTAAACAAATAACTATTAGAGAAGGGGTGAAAACTGCGAACTAAATTGCCGGAAAATGTCATTTAACTATTACTAGACACAAGCCTGCCAGTTTTAAGTAACTTTGTCAACTGTGCACAATTTTACCATACGTGTGCAGATCTACAATTTAGCTTGTAAATTATATTATTCATGTATAATGCGCACCCAGGTTTTTGGGAAGAAAATCTGGAGAAAAAAGTGCGTATTATACAGGAGAAAATACGGTAAATAGAATTTTCATATGTGGAATGTAGTACAGGGGATATTTCGTACGAGAGTCTTCACAAACGCGAACTTGTTAAATCAAATGCTAGTCAAACTGGCTACACATACAGTACTAATGTAGCGGTAATGTGTGTGTGGAGCAGCGAACATTTGGATTGGGGGGACGCTTGCGCAGGGGACAGAGGCGGCGATCACAGTAATCTGTTATCGCGGCAGTATCAGTCGGCAAGTGGCGGCCCTTATGGACGCTACCGTAGTAGCGTTGTTGTGTGCTGCGTTAGCGTTACCGCTCAGTATCAGTGCCGTGACGCTTACCTCGCTCTCTCTCGCTGATCACACCGGTGAGTGAGTCGTCTACATCTTATAAAGTCATATAAATAGACTGTATTACCTGTAAATGCTTAAAAATGTACTTATAAATAAGTTCTTATAAAGTTATAAGTAGGATTACTTACATCTATATTATTGAATTTAAATTTCAAAATGGTGCAACAGATTATTAGATCTAAAAAATAAATTATCAGTTTGCTTTGCCTTTCCGGAACCTTTCGTAAATTACCAGTGGCGTATCTAGAATTTAGCCTAGGGGAGAGGTCCGGGGTCGGGTCGGCTTCATACAAAGAAAAACCAATTTAACACACTTTTTTACTGTTTTGTTTAACACTTAACCTATAGGCCTATATTATATTGTCTCGTAAAATATTGCCTTTAATATAGTTCCATATTTTGGTTGTAAATACTTTTACAACGCTATAAAAAATATACTACAAATAGAACCCAGTGTGTCACGTGTTATATTCTCTGGACAGTGAGGTTGACGATAAGGCGCTGTTGATAGTGGCGTATCTAAAATTTGGCTTTGGGGGGGGGGGTGCGGGATCACGTCGGCTTCATAAAAAAGAAAAAGAAGTTAAGACTAATCAACATTACTATATTTAAAGTGCCTGAAAACGAGTGGAAACATGCTAAAATCAGTCCCATTAATGTAAACGGTGTAATAACTCAATAAAAATTCGCATTATTGAAACATTATCTACAAGATACTTATTGACTGAATAGATTTTCCTGTATTTCATATTTCAAACGTATACTCTTATGCTGTGCAATAAACCCGTTTGTATATTTAAAAAAGAGTTACTACTATATTAGCGTACACGGCTAGAAAAATTAATGAAACTGCCTAAAAATTAAGAGATTAACAAATTCTCTAATTTTTCGCCCCTCTGGGTGGTCCGATCCCGTTTGTAAATTACCTGAATTATTAAGACACTACTAACATCACAATTCTTTAAAGTCAGAAATCTTCATTATTTTGTAGTTAATCAAAGTGGCCTATAAGCTTTTAAATTGTTTTATGCAATCGTAGTCAGTAGGATTGAATTCAACACATGACGCCTACTTTAGACTTTTTAAAACTAATTTAATTCAAAAAATTTTATTTATAATGTTTCCATTGTATTTTATTTATTTATTTATCAGGTCGCTGCAACAGCATCGGTCATTAGAAACCACAAAAATTATAATAATAATTTATAAATTATACAAGAAGAGCACATATAGATGCAATGAAATTACATATTAAATTACAACTTGTTAAGCAAAGATGTGAAACATTGATAGTTACGAAGTAGTAAGATTTAAAAACTACATTAGATAATATGTTAAAACATTAGCAATTAAATTCTGTTATAATGCAAAGTAAAGTGGTTAATATTGCCCTATATAACACAAATATTGTAAATACACAACATGGAAATATAGCCTATAATTATTAATAAATTACCTATATAAGTGTATATGTAATAATAAATTTAATTATTAAGTAACAGCAAATAGTATATACAATAATTAAAGCAGTAATAAGGATCTTTCACTTTTTTTTTTTTGGACTTTCAGATTAATATCGCCACATCGTCTGTTAATCGCTGCATTAGTTATAATACAAATTTACAACCTTTCTAAGCATTATCCTGATTCTAGAAGTTTATTTACTGTAAAATGTCACCGTTTTATTCAGAATAAAATTAATTGAAATCATGCGGCTACAGTTAGAGAATACGTTTCTACGTAAATAACATTCGAGTGTAATAATTTACGTTTAAGTTACGTTGCAACTTACGTGTAAGTGTGTTTACACAGCTTATGTTGTATGCAATGAAGTATAAGGCTGAATAATGTATATACACGTTACATACTTGTAAGTGTTTAATATGTGTAGTAGAGAATATGAATGCTTATAGCAAGATGTGAAAAAATCAAGTTTGCGTTATAAAAGGAATCGATTTGCATTCGTGTCCATATTCTAATCAGTAGCGTATCTAGGATTCGGTCGGGGGAGGGGTTCCGGTCGAGTCGGTTTCACAGAAAAGAAGAAACGAGCTAAGACTAATCAACATTAGAGTGGTTGAAAAACGTGTGGTACCATCCTGAATTGTACTAAGAACTCAAGTAGACATTATTAATAGAGGCTAATGCAGATCCATTGTATATATTCCGCGTGGCGAATTCAGACACATAAACATGAAGAAAAACTGCGGGTGACCAATTGAACCGTTGCGCTTTATGTTTTATTTATTCTAGTCCAGTGGCGTATCTAGAATTTGGTCTCGGGGGAGGGGGGTCCGCGGTCGGGTCGGCTTCATATAAAAAAAGAAACAAGTTACGACTAATCAATATTACTATTTTTAAAGTGGTTGAAATCAATACCGTTCAAGAGAACGACAACTATACAATAAAAATACGCCTTGTTGAAACATTCTTTAGGTGGTAATTATTGATTGAATTGATTTTCCAATACAGTATTTCATATTTAAAACGTATACGTAAATTTTGTGTATTAAACCTGTTTGTATATTTAAAAAAAAAGTAAGTATTACTGTATAAGCGTACACAGGTGAAAAAAATAATTTAAAAATTAAAAACTAACAGAGCAACAAAATTCGTAACTTTTTTCGACCCTCTGGGAGGGTTCTCTTCATCCCTCCGTAAATAAGCCCCTGATTCCAATTATATTTATGATGAAATCGTTTTGTTGTGACCAAACGTAGATGTATATTTAATCTGCATTCTCTGAAAACACTAATATAATATAAGGCCTATTCCGTTTAGGTCTATATTATTTAAAATGTTAATTTATTTAATTTTCACCCTACAAGTTAATTGATTGTACATCTTGGTATCTGTAATCAGCATTACGAAATTATTAGTCTTTAAGTAATCTAAACGGATATCAGTTATATAAGATAGTGTACGTTGGAACGCATACACACCCGCGCTCGCGGACCTCATACATACCAAACAAGTGCAGCACATCTACGCGTCATTTCTTCGCTGTATTTTTGAACACACATCTCTTCTTTCATCAAAATATCTGTCTTTTTCACAACACTGAGATGTTTTCAGTACAGTCAACAGGCTTATAAACTTCACATCACTTCAGTGTTTCAAGTTTCCGTGAAGATTTTATAAGCTTCACTTCAGTGCAAATAAAATAAATATGTCTACGATATATAATCAAATCTTGCGTCTGTTTAGGTCGCAAATTATATAAGATACGTTGCGTTATACTCTACAATCGCTTTTTTATGTGTAATAGAAATATACATGTGTTATGTGTGAATTTTTTGTTAGTAGGCTAGGTGTGTAAATTTACTTTGCCCATAGTTTTGGAATGTTTCCCTTTGCGTTGACAATCTATTTTTTGAAGAAAACTTTTCTGCCAATAAAGAAGAATATGTGTTATTGAAATGTTATTGTCTGATATACTAATGTCGACTGTCACCTGCAACATTACATGATTGGCATCAATACAACATCCTATATTCTTCATCGAAAAATTTAACTTGAATTGTTGTGTAACAGTGATTGTTAGTTTATAACTTCTGTTTGTGTCTAATTAAAGTTTGTAATTAGTAACTTCATCGGTGTCAGTTATTCTCTTTTCTACTGAGCAACACGACGATCGGTCTGGCCGTCGTACCAGTAGGCCTACTGTTAAATAAGGTACCCGTACATTTAGCCGAATCCACTTTCCCGAATGGACATTTTTCCGAATGACGAGATACCCGAAATCATTTTGCCCGAATACCTTTTCCCCGAATCCATTCACCCGAACGTTCTTCTTACCAAATATAAATCGGTATTGCATGCATAAAATCAATGTCACGCCTTTCATCTTTATAATTTTTGTAACTTTCACTTGTGGTTTTCAGTCTTCTTTGCAGTTCGATCCATGGCTTCTTTGGTGCGATTTTGATTTACGGTTAGGATGGTAACGAATACATTATTTAGAAAACTACTATTCGAGAAAGAAAGTATTTTGATTCATGTTTGCTTAAATAATTTTTTTCGGGAAACAGGGTGTTCGGGAAAATGGATTAGGGAAAAAATTATTCGGACAAAACGATTTCGGGTATTTCGTTATTCGGGAAAATGGATTCGGAAAAATTACGGGAATCGTTAAATAACGTACGCTAACGCATATATGAAACCAGAGTAACATACACAGTAATGTTGTAGGCTAGTGGTTAGTAAGCTATGGATAGAATATGATTTCCGAACTGTAGGTCTACATAAGTGTAAGCGGTTATAATATATTGTTGGCAATTAAACTGTAATTACAATTCTACGTTGTAATTGGAGTGAATTGATATTGACCATTCCTTTATGACTGTCTTTCCGCCTCCGGTGACGATATAATAGAACTGCAAAATGGCTATTCAATATCAGCTTATTTTTATGGTATACCGTCTAGAATCTTACACTCGAAAAATCGGAAAAACCTAATGTTAATAAAATTCATTAAACACAAAAGTGAAAAATTATTCAGAGATTTTCACATTACAGACAGTTAACAGTCAACAATGAGTTAGTAAAATAAATCAGAGTAAAGTGAAATCAAAGCACTGCTTGTTACATTTCGTTTCTGTTTAAACATTACCAATTTGTCGCGCGTGTCAGTGTAGTACGGTCTAAGGGCGGAGACAGACCCGCGACGCTAACGAGCAGCGTTATTTACAGACGTACGAAAGACAGACATCGTCACAGTATTGTGACGACGTAGGCAACGATGAATTCCTCTACACAAAGATGGGGGGGGGGGGGAGAGTGAGAGAGATGTTAGACGAAGGTAAGACACACATAATCGATTTGAAGACACGCCACTGTGTCAGTCGTTTTGTTTAACAACCGTTACGTTGTTACGATTTATCATTAAAAACAGTTGTGTGTTTGGCGTCAGCAACAATTGTCCCGATGATGACAATAAACATTGTCGAAACGTCGACACAAATAACTTAAAATTTGTGTTATATTTTTGACCGATCCTCACAAACCCTTCACCGAACAATTAAAAACAGGATTCAACAGGCGCTTGTAACGCTTATGTTTGACTCTACGCGCGCGCCCGTGCTGTGCTCAGTGGTGGATTATCCATAATTCTAAGGTATGCTTTAGCACTGGGCCTCAGCTGTCCAGCCATAACTCACAAAAAACTTACGTTTAGTTCAGATATCGCAGATGAGAGACTATCTTCGTTAGTAAGGTTGAATATTGAAAGCGAGATACTTGAATCGCTCGATTTAGAAGAAATTATACAAGACTTCGTTAAGGCAAAATCGATAAAAAGTGGATCGATTAGTATTTTCTAAGCTCAAGTACTTCTATGCTCATTGTGATCCCTATTTACGAAAATCTTAATTGTAATTTGAGAGTTTAATAAAAAAAATTGTTAACTTTTGGAATTGTGTATACCATTTATCAGTGTAAATAATGAGTAAAATGTTGAATTTTGAATCGGGGGTTGGGGTAGTCAGATGGAGCATAGGGCACCACGCGCTTCTAATCCGGCCCTGGCCTGTGCTTACCTGATTGTATAGCGTGTTGGAAAATTGAAAATTGTTAGGTTGTCTCCATATAACAAGACCTTAAAATATAAAATCTTAAAAACAAAATGAATTGTTTGTATAAAAACGTAGTAATTGAAGATATAATAAAACTCTTACATAAAAACTGATCTACTAAAAATATTTCTTAAATACTTAACTTTATAGTTTTTTGCAATTAATACATTGTTACCGAGATTACAAGGATGATCGTGTTGTATTGTGGAAACAGAATAACCGACATCAGTGAAGTCACTAATTACAAACTTTAATTAGACACATACAGCGGTTAGATATCAACAAAGGCACTATCATACAATAATTTAAGTTGACACAACGATAAACGTCACCTTATTACAGTTTTTCACTAATTAACACAAATTCCACTAAATCGCAACACTCCCTTCTATCCGCATTTGTAATATCGCCAGGTGTAACTGAACTCGGCCGTTACAAAATCCCGGTTTATATCTCGGCCGCCTCGTATTGTAGTGACACAGCAGGCATTGATGCCGCTAGAACAGTCGAAAAACGGGTAGGAAGTTTATCTCGAATTGTCTAGAACTTTAGGTCAGCGGTTCCCAAACTGTGCTCCGCGGAACATCTCCTAATGCCCCTTGAGGAAATTGGAAGAGTAAAGAAATTACCAGGTCTTAAAAATGTGACTTAAGATATTCGACTCCAGCTGTCCCAAATTCAACCAGATATAGCTAAGTTATGTAAATCAATTCAGTCTCATCCCTCTCATTAGAATAGTTCTTTTACGGTCCCAAGTAGCATTTTTGGTTTTGCAACATTAAAAATGGTTTTATGTACCAGATCTATGGGGATATATTATGGATTTACAATACTTGCTTTTAGTTCGTTTTAAAATGTGTTGCCTTAATATGTTTTTTGTTTGTTTGTTTTGTAATGTATGTAGTGAAATTAGAGTTGAAAATATTTTTTGGTAATGAAATAAACTAATAAAGCCTGTTTCATATGTCCAAAGTTCTAAATTCTGAATGTTTACCTTCTATCCTCAAATAGTATGGTCATATAAGTGCTAGGTGAAAATTAGTGGTCCGTGATGAACTTTTCTACTGAAAAGTGCTCCATGACCTAAAAAGTTTGGGAACCACTGCTTTAGGCAATTCTGCTGAGCAGAATGCTCTCCAAACCGTTTTGTGCGTTGCCGCGTGTAAGAAGCCACGTAGCCACTTATGTTATTTTTTGGTTCAACGTAGCAATATTAAGTATTTGTACATACAAATTCTGGAGAAAGGTAGAGAACATAAGCTAAAAACCATCACCTCTTCATAGATTTCAGAAATGCATACGACAGCATTGGTCGACAAGAACTTTACACACCTCTTGAATGACTAGGGATAACAAAGATTGTGTAGGATGAGAATGCCGATAGTGAAGGGCATGGTAATGACTTATCAGGAGAGTCCGACTTTGGCCAGTCTTGAATCTGACATTATTTTTAAGTGTTCTTTCCACGGTTGTTTATAATATTTTAGTCTACAATTCAAATGTAAAAAAACTTGTAACTCTTCTGTTCTTTATACGGTCAAGTTTAGAACACCTTTTAACTCCTCTTAAGAATGACATTCAAGAGCCCTGTATTTTTTTTTCTTCATTGTTGTCCATTCACACGCATAGGACAGTACAGAAACTCGCATTACTTTGTACAACTTTAATTTTGTATCTCAACGTACCTTGTTTCTAAAAGTACGGTTGATCGTTCCACAGATCGTCTGGAATTTACTTAACTAACATCAATATCATAATTCATATCATAGCTGATATAATTTTCCAAATAATGATAGTAGCCCAACTTTTCTAGAATTTTATCACTAATCATTATTTTTATTCTTATTGGCTCCTTGCCTCGAAATGTCATTACCTTTGTTTTTATAGTAGAGATTTTTATCTTGTATTATTTACAAATATGATGAAGCTTAAAAAGGATTTTTGCAAATCAGATTCTGTATTTTGAAGTGCAAGCAAGTCGTCAACAAACAACAGCATACTCAAATGTCTGTCTCGTGATAACTTAATACTAGGGTTCATCATCAGATGTATATACCAGAATCATGAGGTTAGTAAATATAGTAACAAGTGACAACAAAACAACGTGATTAGATAAGAGCTGGTAGTGTAAGAGATGAGTACATAACTCGATGAAATGCTGTGGTGATGTCAGTTCCTTGATGGACGAAGAAATAATTGCAAAATAATTTTATACTAAATTGGAAATAGATAATAAATTACTTCTTCTTCTTCTTCTTCTTCTTCTTCTTCTTCTTCTTCTTCTTCTTCTTCTTCTTCTTCTTCTTCTTCTTCTTCTTCTTCTTCTTCTTCTTCTTCCTTCTTCTTCTTCTTCTTCTTCTTCTTCTTCTTCTTCTTCTTCTTCTTCTTCTTCTTCAGCGGTGCGACAAATCATTACTGAGTCAAGGCCTCCTCTAACAGCCTCCGCCAGTTGTCCCGGTCAAGTGCTGCTGCTCTCCAGTTCCGGGTCCCAAGGATGTGGCGGGCATCATAATTCGCACCGTCTTCCCAACGTAGTTTGGGTCTACCAACTCTCCTGGTCCCATAGATCTGTTCTGTGAGTGCCTTTCTGGGTATATTTCTTAGAAGACAGATTCGTGGACTCACGGGTTTAAAGTCGATTACCCTTTGTCTGAAACCCTTGTGGATGATAAATGCCGTTCCAAATTGATGCAGCCAATCATGACAGCTGTAATAGACAATGTGGCTCCGCTTCTCAAGAATTCCCTGGCCTGTCCACCAGATTTCCTGTATCACAGCTATGTCTATTGCAAAAGCGTCAAGTTGGTCTAAGAGCACTCTGAGAGCTCCGTGTCGCTATAAGCTGATAAGCTGAGTGTATTCCACAGTCCGATGTTAAAATTAACCTGGCGATTTCTGCGTGTTCTTTGTTTGACAGTCACATGAAGTTACTAAAAAATTTAAATTTCAGTTAGTTCAACATTTTACACAGAAGGGAAAATGTAATAAATTTTTAACCTGTCCACGCTATCGTTTAGAGTTTGACGACTCGTCTCATTTATAGCCTGGAAATATGGACTGGACACACACACACACACACACACAAATAGTTGTAGTAGTTTGCAAGTTTTCCGTTGAATTGTCATAGAGTTTACGTATGCAGTACTCGAGAGGTCTATGAACAAGTTCGCTGTTTTGGTCGAATAATGAACATTCGGAACGGCAATGAGAAGAGTATTCTGATAATGAGAGCAGTAACGGAAATGGTTACTGTATTCGCAACGAACTGGAAGTGAACGCCACGGCTCAGCTCAGCTCTGTATGACGTATTGTGCGCGCGCTCCTGTGTGTGTGTGTTTCGGTGAACAGATCTATTGTCTGCTTTTGTCTCTAGCTTCACGTGTTTGTCTACATGTATGTAGGTATTTGCGGTATTAGTAATTATACAGTTTCGTTCCATATTACAGTCGGTTGGCAAGTTTATATGTACTACTGGTATTATACGAGTTAAATTCTTGTTTGTCCAGTTACATCTGGCTTGAGAGCACTTAGCAACTGCTGAGGTGTCACTTGGATTGTAGATTACAGATCTCGACAATGAAGACAAAGCTGTGCCGTTCTTGCAGAAAAAGATTCAGTCTATTTTTATATGAATCAGTTATCGAACGATTCACTTTTTCCTCCTTGCATGTCAGTATCTCTCTCTCTCTCTCTCTCTCTCTCTCTCTCTCTCTCTCTCTCTCTCTCTCTCTCTCTATATATATATATATATATAATATATTATAAATATAAATATATAGTATTATATATAAACTATATATTATTTTATATATAATGTATATATAAAATATATATATTATATATAAAAAATAATATATATTATATATATAATAATATATATTATATATATAATAATATATATTATATATATAAAATAATATATATTATATATATAATATATATTTTATATATAAACTAATATATATTTTATTATTATATATATATATTTTAGAATTCGTTTTACTAGACCTTTTACAAGCAAAGAGAGTATAGTTATTTGATCTAAGGATTTGTTTTAACACCGTGTACTACTTAAAAAAATGCAAACATGTAACCAAGACAAAATATTTGTTTTTGTATGTATATTATTCTGAAAAAATAACAAAATAACAGACATAGGATGTCATATTTCTAAAGTTATTAAATACCGAGCTGTTGCTGTTTAGACCATGGCCGGTTCTGTTGCTTTTACCCGAAACAAGTGTCGGGTATTGTTCGGCCGAAGATCTGCCACTACTGTTTTTGCTCACTCTGTATCATTTTGCGCCCTGAAGAAGATCCCCGAGGGGGATGCGAAACGTTGCCGACGATGTCGAGAATTTACAGCAACCGACCACGACCTAAAAGCCCGGTATTTAATAACTTCAGAAATATTGATACCGGCTCTGTAAGCTTAAGACAAAAATTATAGGATACCATTTTCATAGTTTTTAATATGTGTGTCAGATAGCTAAAAATTCTTAATTTCTTGTTCGAATTTTTTTTTAGTTATTCAAAAACAATCATTAATACAACAAGGAATCGTCTGCCTTTATTTCGTCAGGTTAATTTTATTATACGAGGAATTTTATTATTGACATTTTATTATACTAGGAAACAACAATGTTCGTTTTTGATGAAAATTTGTTCAAACCTAGAATCACTTAATAAATTTTAATTACAATCAGAATGATCACTGTTGCACACCACTGTATAAAAATTATCCCAATTAGCGCTTTCAAGCTTCACAGCCCATCGTCAGATTGGAATAGGATTGGAATAGCTATTCCAATCTGACGATGGGCTGTGAAGCTTGAAAGCGCTAATTGGGATAATTTTTATATAGTGGTGTGCAACAGTGATCATTCTGATTGTGATTTCAACCACTAACACAAATTTCTTCATTAAAAATTTTAATTAAACAAACATAAGATTGTTACTTTCAGGTCCCAAGCTGACATTGAACTAATTGAATAATTAATGTAAACACTGTATTAACGGGGTACGAAGGCTCACACGGCCGGAATTTTAATTTTTATTAAAACTACTTCCCGCGCTGTTTGGTCGTGGTCCAAAGTTTACGAGAAAACCAGACGTTTCGGCAGTGCCGTCTTCAGTGGAAACGAGTAACACAAACGTGAGATGATTTACGCTAGTAACACTGTATGCCGAAACGTCTGGTTTTGTCATAAATTTTGGACCACGGTCAAACAAACTGCGAATAAAAATAAACAATATTATATTATTACATTTAACGCAATATCAAATAATTAGCTTTATATATTTGCGACGAATGTTTACCTCCTGTACGACCAATGTCTGAGATCTCGATTTTTGTTTTAATAATGTTCGTTTATTGATATCAGTCCTACAATTTTCGATTACTAACTACCTAGGCCTACTTGTAGTGGTCCAGCGTCACAATATTATCTATAACTCAAAATAAGTTCCGGGCTGTAACACCGTGATAAGTTGGCTACATAATCAACCTGGTGATAGATGTTATCATCAGACGTTTCGGCCTCACCTCTGGCGTTCATCTTCAGTGAACGGTTTTGAAGACTGACAAGGTGTGCGTCAGTAAAACCACAGTATTGTGGCAAATGCTAAGTGGTTTTAAAAAAGCTCGTCGTAAAACCACAGTACTGTAGCAAAGTGTCTCCATTGAAATTCCTTGTCAGTCGTTTCAAAACCGTTCACTGGAGATGGCCTCCCTGGGTAAGGCGGAAACGTTTGATGATAACATCTGTCGGTATGTTAATTATAGTAGACCACGACCTTTCAGTCCGGAACTCAGTTGTAACAATTATGAAGCCGGCCGTGTAAGCCAAAGAAATATTATTTAGGTTTCCCCATTGTTGTAAATGGTTGTCGGACGAGGGTTTTCGGCATTCTCGCTTAGGCTCCCGCGGTCGGTGTCCATTATGTTTTTGAAGTCTTCTTCCGGTATGGACCGCGTCAAAAAAGTCTTGTATGACAACGTTTCACTCATATTACAATGAGTATCCTCAGGTCTAAGAGACAAAACGTCGGCAAGGGATCGCAGTTGTATAGTGTAGAAGTGGCGGTGGATGGTTCGGTAGTGGACACTGCCCTGTGGGCGCTACGCTGTGTGCATTATTTGTGCGGTCAGTCGACCCGCGTGCAACCAAACCAGTAAGTAAAGGGTGCCGTGTCGTACTAAGCGTGGCGGTTTGTCTGTTGATGTTATCCTTATGTTTATTAATTTCAATTGCTTCTAGGATAAATCTGTCATAATATCTATTACATGACCTCAGTACAGATGCGTTTTCGAAGTTTACCATAAGATTAGTCACACGGTAAGACTTCAGACACATAAAGGTTTTGACATGATAATGTCTTAAGGCTGGGGGTCATTTGAAAATTTCTGTAACGCATCACGCTGCATGACGTCATCATTTACCAGCCGGGAATCGTTAACTAAAACCGCGACCGCTAACGTGCTAACGTCCGTCGCAGATTAAAGACCTAACAAGCAAACAACACTGCATAGCTGTAGATAGGTATGTAACCAATCAGTCAGTCAGTAACCATAATAATGTTGCGTTTAGCTGGCGGCTGAAAGACATTATCATGCTCTTAAGCTTTTACCATTTGGTAAACGGTACTTTACATTTTTCGGGTTCGCACCGTTGTCAAGTTCCAGCCAAGCCACCTCTTTTCTAAACAATGGCGGATAAACCCAAAAGGTCTCGATGAAAACGAAGCAATTTGCGATTGGACAACTAAGAAGTGACTGCCCAAAAAAACATCGTATATCAATCAGTTCAAGAGATGATACGTGCCGTCCCGCTAAATAGCGCGGTCACGTATATTTGGTGTCCTGCCCTAAGGCAGGTCTTCAAATGGTAAAAACTCTCCAAGCTGTCCTATCGCATACCAGTCTTTTCGTTTCTTCATAACACCCTCTGATTTTAATGCTATCTATTAACTTCATTCTTCTACGCCCTCTCCTTTTTTTTGCTTCTATGACACTATCCATGGCAATTGTAAGCAAGCAGTCTCATCTTAAACAATGACCTAACCAATTCCTTTTTCTATTTTGTATTACCTTCAGGATTCTTCTCTCTTCACCTATTCTTCTTAAAACTTCCTTACTTTATCCTTACTTACATTACTCCTTACTTTATACTTCCTTACATTATTCCTTACTTTATCAACCCTCCTTACTTTTTCCATTGCTCGCCAAACCCACATCTCAAATGCTTGTAATCTTTTCTCATCCTCTTCCCTCAGTGTCCATGTCTCTGCATCATATAAAGCAACGCTCCACACATAACATTTGGCCATCTTTTTCCTTAAATACTTATTAATTTTGCCACACAGCGGTCTTTCCTTCTCATTAAATGCCTCTTTCACTACAGCAATTCTTGCTCTAATTTCACGAGTGCAGGACATATCTTCACTTATCAAGCTTCCAAGATATTCAAACAACTCCACCTGTTGTGTTTTGTCCTTGCTCTATCTTTATGTTTGCCCTTTTTCCTCCTCTGCTAATCACCATACACTTAGTTTTTTCCATATTAATCCTAATTCCATATTCATCGCATACTAAATTCAAATCTCTTATCATTTCATTCATTGTCTCTTCCTTTTCTGCTAAATCATCAGCAAACTTTATACATTCAATTCTTCTTCCACCGACATTCACACCTCTTGTTTTGTTCAAGAGATGATACCGACGAACTGTGTACGATGTGCCGCTAAATGGCGCGGTCACATAAACTTGCTAAATTTCACTATGGCACTGTGCCAGTCGCAGACCTGAACTTATCGTAGAGGGTATAATAACCAAATGGTTAACGACGTCACAGGTAAACTGGGTCAAATCGTTTGTTGATAAACTTGCACACAGTGTATCATTAATCATTAATAAACGATGGCAGGACATTAAAGTTCAATACGGAACAGTTTTTGATATTTTAAATTCTAAAAGCCTTGGAGAGTCTTACAATCAATCAATCAACCGTGGCTCTATAACTATTGGTGGGTCTTGGCCTGCTCCAACGGTCGATTCCATTCCTCCCTACTGCCTGCCTTGGCTTTCCAATTTCTTATGTTCAAATTTACGAGGTCCACCTCTATCTGGTCTTTGAATCTACTTCGGCTTCTTCCCCTTTTTCTACTACCCATTGGTTTCTGGTAGAAAATATGTTTCTTAGGCTGTCCTTCCTCCATTCTCTCTATGTGTCCAACCCACCTTAGCCTGTGCATTTTGATTAGTCTGACAATGTCCAGCTCTTTTTAAAAATTGTATAGTTCATAATTATAGCGCCTGCGCCATATTCCATTTTCTTGTACTCCTCTGAATATTGTTCTTAGAATCTGTCTTTCACAGCAACCTAGAAGTCTCTCGCTATTTTTTGTTAGTGTCCAGGTTTCTGAAGCATATATCAGCACTGGCCTGATAAGTGTTTTGTAGATTTTGCATTTAGTGCTGCTTGAGATGACGCTAGATGCCAGGTACTTTTTTAATCCATAATATGTTTTATTTACGAGATATATTCTTCTTCTTATTTCAGTGTTGATGTTGTTAGTGCTGTTTATCTGGGAGCCAAGATATATGAACTGTTTTACTGCCTCTATATTTTTTGTGCCTACTTCAAGGTTTTGAAGGGTTGGGTTTAATGGTAGTTTGTTGGCAGCTTACATTTATTTTTTTTTCAAAACAGCTTGGAGAATCTAACACGTTCGCTAAATTATTTCCAGCACTGTGTTCAATTCTTCGGCTGAATAACGTAATGTTGGGTCAGTATTTGCCTGCCTACAACAGTTAGTTCATCTTTTCGTAATTGTCGTTAGACACTGTACATTTATTTTATATCCATACTTTTGAACATTTATAAACTCAGTTGTATTTGAAATATCTACCGGACTGTTTGGCCGTGGTCCAGGTTTACATTCAAACCAAACGTTTCTGCAGCACCACTGGCTGCCATCTTCAGTGGATATTCGAGTCAACCTAACGCGGGGTGTCGTACGTCAGGCTCACAGTACTGTGGTGAAGGCTGACGTACTGTACAGTACTGTGGGACTGACGTACGACACACCGCGTTAGGTTGACTCGAATATCCACTGAAGATGGCAGCCAGTGGTGCTGCTGAAACGTTTGGTTTGAATGTAAACCTTGGACCACGGCCAAACAGCCCGGTAGATATTTCAAATACAACTGACACCGGCCGTGGAAGCCTTATAACCATATTTATAAACTCGTTTTGTGAAAGGAAAGGTATAAAGATACCGTTTTGAGGTACAAAATATTGTAGATACTTTCGATGAGAGAATACCTGTGTTTGAGACATCACTTAATTGATCGTTGTCGTAGCAAAGTATTAACAACAGACAACAACAAACAACATTTATGTTGTGGTCGGATGGTTGTGAACAACGGAGTACAAGGCATAATCATTATCATCATGGCTTCTGGTTACGGTGATCATATTGTTACGACAGTCCAACTGACCGTCGTATGGCACAGTGGAAAACAAAATACAAGACACCAATGAAATCACTAATAACCAGCTTTAATTAACACAATTAACAGTTTGTAATCAACAAGCTGTTTAACAAGATTATACTTCTATAATAATTCAAATTAAATTTTCCCCACACGCAATAATAATGTCAACTAATAGAGCCCCGCACAACAATCACTTTTCAATAATAGCCACTTGAAACGCACTGAGTAATCCCCCGATGTAAACTGAATCTGACCGTCGCTGATATGCCAGAATAATTTGTCCCTTTGGATGACGTGTTAAACAAACTGACACTCTCAAATCCACTAAAAACAGTGTCCTTTAACACAGTCAGCTGACCGGTACGGTCTGGAATATACTTGATTGTTGACGCGTAATAAGTGTCACGTGATTGTCTTTCATCTCAAAGTATCAGCAACACACACACACACACACACACACACACACACACACACACACACACACACACACACACACACACACACACATTACAGCTGGGCTCTGCTGCGATAGCCGAGATACTTGTGCAACGTTCCGTGTTACGTAACACGATTTTTTCAGTTGCAATACGGGACATAAGACACCAGTTAAGATTGGGCGGAGGGAGGTAGGTTAGGAGGGGGAAGTATGAGGCATTTCTCGAAACAATGTTGAAAACATATATTTTTTTAGTGGAGGTTATATTTGGCGTTAATTATTAAGAAAGTGATTTGAAATTTGCTATGGAAGTTGAGGTACATTAGTGCTATAAATGAATAAAATTTAATTGATTTACAGTAGATAAATTATTTTCAAAATAACATTAATTTATTTAAAATCGCCTGTTGCTATCTTTACAAGCGATTTGTAACTTAAAAAAAATATGGTATATAACTTTTATAAGTTCATTTTTTCTTAAAATTTATTCTGAACAATTTTTAATTAAAACTTTTTTTTGATCCGACTATGAGCAGCGGAGGTGTTTTGAGAAAACCAGAAAAAACACGACTTTCCAACTGAAATTGTTAATAAAAATATGTTGCCAGATATTTGGAATGAAACTAATTTGCCATATTCATTTTGGCTAGCTGATTACAAGGAAACAATTTTACCTAAAAATTTCTGTGAACCGTTCATGGTAAAACGGAGGGAACGCGTCACCGAAATTTGGAGGTAAAACTTTTTAAAAGTGTCTCAACGTACGAAGAGTAAACTTCAGCAGAGCACGGAGCACGGCTATTATGTTATCACAAAATTAAGCACAACTTGTAAAGTCTAAATCCGGGACATTTTAACGATTTTTCGGTACCTAGGGCTGCAATCCGGGATTTTTCCGGAAAACCATGACATACTTATACTAGAGCAGCAGTCGGCAACCCAGCGCCCGTCGATAAAGTTTGACGCGCCCGCAAACCACTTGTAATTGCATTTTATTTTGTACAAAGAAACGCACCCGTATTGTACCTGCTTCGAAGTACTGTACCATATACCACACCGCGCTACGTCCTCCCCCAATACGATAGGCGAGCTTGTCGCCTAGATCATGTAAACACCTTTCTCCCGAAAAGAGAAACTTATTTTTTTCAAGTTTTACATTTCTGTCCACTTTATGAAAATAAATAGTGTTATTGTGGTAAGTTCTGTAATTTATTTTTATTATAATGTTTTCCTGTTTAAACGTTTTGTTAGTTTTAACGTGTGCATGATGACAAATTGTTGATGACCTACTCCTAATGTGAAAAATCTTCACAAATTTACATGAAAAATACTGCAAAGCTTTTTTTTGATTCGGTGTTCCACGTTGCTAAATATAAGCGCAAGGGTATTATGAAGCGACACTTAAACAACGTTACTCACCGTCAGAGGCTTAATTACCGCTGTCCCGAAACATGTTGAGTCTAATATAACATCGAAAGTATAAGAATTGGGACAAGCTGTCCCGAAACATGTTGAGTCTAATATAACATCGCAAGTACTGTATAAGAATTAAGCCTCTGACGGTGAGTAACGTTGTTTATTTGACTGTCATACAAGTGGCTTGGTACTATAAACAAAACTTAATATTAGCGACACTTAATGTTTGTAACTTCCGGCTATTGAACTCCGCACCTTTCTATTTTTCATAGATGGGGTGGGGAGGGGTGCGCCCATCGAACCGGTCCTCAGTTATATATGCGCCCCCATAAATTCAAAGGTTGCCTATGACTGCTCTAGAGACTCTTTCTGGGCTGGTTTGAGGCGTTGTGGAAACAGCGTTGTTCATTCGTCGAGTTCGACTCGATGCATCACCGCTATACCGTGGAAAATCTCCACTATAAAAACAAAGGTAATGGTATTCGAGGCAAGGAGCCAATAAGAACAAAAATAATGATTAGTGATCAGTCTGTACGGGTAACATCGCAATCTGCGCGAGACAGGCGGCCCTTAGTCAGTAACAACGCGCCACTTGCACATAAACACAAGTCTTCGCAACGTGCAGCTTGTTATTGCAGGTGGTTAACTTCAAACAAGGTTGCTCTTTGGAGGCCGCGTGCTGTATCTATACTACGGCTAAACGTCGCAACAGCTATGGGGGGGGGGGGACATGACAAAGATGAGATACACTGTCAAAATAATCCTACAAGCATAAATTACGTGTATTATTTGAAAAACGGCACGTAATACTTTATTACAAAAAACAAATTTTACTCGTGTAATTAACTCGTAAATTTTGTAGCATGGTACAACATTTTTTTATGCGTGTTTTGCTAACCTAAAACTGATTTTGATATGTTTTAATTAGTAAGCTTTAAAATGTATTTAACGTAAAATAAATACCAGAAACTGTTATTAATTAATTAACAACAAACCACTAGTTAGAAATTATTTAATCCTGTTGAAGTATATATTAAATAAAATTAAAGTGAAATATAATTGAAGTAAATTTAATTAGTAAAAAATAATTGTACACAATAATTTTCATAACGTTTCGGCCTAATAAGATGATTATCAAATATTTGTTATGTATTTGTGGATGAAAACCAAAAACAATGCATTTACAATAACACAATCATTATGTAAACAAACAAACGAACTCGTCGCTAATTATGTTTGTTTACAAATATCGTTCAAGGTAAATATTTAATAAACTACCAACCACAACATTGAATTGGTTTTGCGAAAATTCATGCTGTATTCATTTGAGTAAATAATGCATTTTACTGTAAGCGCAGTGTGTGTGTGTGTGTGTGTGTGTGTGTGTGTGTGTGTGTGTGTGTGGCAGGGTATGTAAGCCTAAGTGTGTAATTACCTATGTCTCCTAGCGTCTCATTTTTCTAACAAAGTGTTTATGAATTTCTGGTTCCCACTTGCAAGTATATTTCAATTTAATATGTATTCAGTAATACAATATTTGTAGACATATTTCTACGACAATTATGCAACTGTCTCGAAAAGTCAGCAGGTGCAGTTACGTAAACTTTAGCCGAGCAGGTGCAGTGTCTCTGTCAAGGTCGTGCACTCAAGTAGCACTCCAGACAGTTCCAGTACTTGTAATTACGCAAATTATGCTGACACGCCAAAAGAATGGAAAATTATTCTGAAACGTCTGCGGGCTATATATAAAAAACAGCGGCCGCTTAGTTAGTTACACCTGGCGGGATTTTAGAGTGCGGATCATGTGATTGTTGCGGAAAGTGATTATTGTGTTAAAATTAGTGTGAAGCTCTAATAGTTGACATTATTATTGCGTGTTGACAAATTTAACTTGGACTACTGTATGAGAATATCTTGTTGTTTTCCAATTGTTATTTGTGAGTCATTAAAGCCGGTTATTAGTGATTTCGTTTATGTCTGTATTTTGTTTCCACTGTACAATACGACGATCCGTGTGACCGTCGTAGTCAAAATGTTTTTTGAAGTCGGTGCCGAGTCACTGTTTTTAACCTTATTAACTCATCAAATGTAACGCCAAATATCGTTTTACGAAATTATAAGCCAAGTCATAGTTACGTCAGAAACCGCTAGGAGTCGCATGGTGTGTGAACAGTCTTAGCGAGATGGGAGTTCGGCCACCCGCCCCACCCCGCAAGAGAATAGTGACCGGTAGGGTACGTATATGAGAAGCTACGTATGTGAGTTCGACTTTTGTGGCTTATCTTTAAGGTAGTTTTATGAGCGTGAAATATTGTAGCAAATGGCAGCACTGCTTTTTCGTTTCATCTATTTCGTTACACGTTGAATCAGTTTACTGCCTTAGAAGCGCAAGGTGTACGGGAGTGAGCCGACTACCACATATGAAGTTTTCACTTCAAAAAGTGACCTGGCACCGATTTCAAAAAGTGTATTGGTATAAAGTTATGTTAAAGCTTATATTTCAGCCACGTAGCACAAGATACTGAGTACATCAATTCGTAATAAATGTTGGTACCGTACTGTTTTTACAAAATTTTGTAATTTCCACATTGTACGGTATTGAATGTAAAAATGATTATTTATCACTTTTTAGAGCTTTTTATAAAATAATTTCTGGTGTGTAAATAAAAAACGTTTCTCCTGTTTGATGTTGGTACAGTACACCCTGTGTAATCCGGCACTGCGGTAGTCCGGCCCCTCCAGTAGTGGGCGTTTTTTCAGGCGAGTGCTGGCGAGCGTGGAGGGGGAAACAAGTCGCCGATCGTAGACGTCAGTTGTATCATTAGTCCCTCGCTGTGCACACTGCCGTTTATTTGCAGTTGTTTTTTCTTGGTGTAGTTATTTGCCGTGTCTACGTAATTTAAGATCGTGAGTACACAATGTCGTCACAGTGCAAAAGAAAACATAAAACACTAACACTGCTTCAGAAAATTGAGATTTTAAAAAGACTTTAAAAAGGTATTAATTAGTTAACCTCGCTAATGAATACGGTGTTAGCCGTGCTACGATACACAGCATAAGAAAGAACAACGAGAAAATTAAAAATGTTTTCAAAAACACTGAAAATAAGAAATGTGTAAGAAAAACATTCAAGTTCCCTCAAGTTGAAGATAGCCTATATACTTGGTTCCTTCAGGAGCATAATCGACATACGCCTATTTCGGGAGAAATTTTTAAGGAAAAAAACAAAATTCTTCCACAGAGAAATTATGTAAAAAGATGATATTCAGGGTAGTAAAGCTTGGGTGGAAAAATGCAAAAAGCGTTTCGGAATTCGGCTGTTGAGTACTACACGCGAAAAACTGTCGCGATATTAATTGATGACTCGTTGGGCAGTTGGTAAAACATATTAATACAATGGTTTTGTAAAATATATAAAAACACTTGGTAAGTTTCACAATTTTTTTTTTTTTTTTTTTTTTTAACTCTGTCAGCTGTTTCGGACTAACTAAGCCATTGTCAAAGAGCGAGTGAATGAAATTACTGAACACAAGATGTTAGTGGAGTGTAGGTGGTGAACATCTGTTTAGGGCGTATCTGGAACATCTGTGTTGTGTAGGCGAGGGGGGGAGTATGTGCATGAGACAAGGGAAGGTCAGGTGTCTTTAAAACTAAATACAATCATGAATGCAAAATATAAAATTAACTGAACTAAATATAAACTAAATGCAAAATTTAAAATAATGATGAACATTCAAAATAATATAAAATAAACTAAACTAAATAACAGATTTTAATAAAGGGGATTCACAAAATTCAGTCTGTTCATTGGTTAAATTTTTGTTATTTTTTATTGCTATTTTAATTTCTAAAGTTTCTAACAAATCCAGAAATTAAAAAAGCAATAAAAAATAACAAAAATTTAACCAATGAACAGACTGAATTTTGTGAATCCCCTTTATTAAAATCTGTTATTTAGTTTAGTTTATTTTATATTATTTTGAATGTTCATCATTATTTTAAATTTTGCATTCAGTTTATATTTAGTTCAGTTAATTTTATATTTTGCATTCATGATTGTATTTAGTTTTTAAAGACACCTGACCATCCCTTGTCTCATGCACACACTCCCCCCTCGCCATCACAGCATATATGTTCCAGATACGCCCTAAACAGATGTTCACCACCTACACTCCACTAACATCCTGTGTTCAGTAATTTCATTCACTCGCTCTTTGACAATGGCTTAGTTAGTCGAAAAACTGTCGTGTGATGTTGACCCAGTCGAACCGACACAGAAGAAAATTGACAGCTTTTTCATTCCAATGGAACAGTAGGTACTGTACAGTACTCTGCGAGTCTCATTTTTCCTACGTTTGACTAAATTATAAACTTAAAACTAATTTGAATAATTTTAAGAAAGAGTAGGAGATAATTTACTATATTGTTAATCCGATGTTTTAATCAGGTGTACGTTTGTATCATGTTTATCATTATATACAATATACGCTACTTTTTGTCATTTAAATGCATTTTTTCTAATAACCTGCCATCAATCCGGCATTTCCACTGATCCGGGACTACCCTGGTCAGGTATCTGGCGGATCAGTGAGAATGTACTGTATATTCTTTTTTCAAAACGTTTTTTATTATCTTAATAATATTTCTTAATAATATCTTAATAATAAAATTTACACGTTATTAAGTACCGTTTAAAAAGTAACTATGGTAATAAGTATCATATTAAACGATAAAATTATAATTATAATAATAAAAAAATTGAACCGGTAACTTATTCTCCCAACGTAATCTAATATTCCTTTTTTTCACGTGTGTTATAACGCTGAATTTTAATGAATATTAAAATTATTATTTATTTCTTGCTTAGTTTGTTTTACATTGAGTTTTTAAGAAAAGAATTTGTACAGCAATTGGCAGTTATAGTTGTAAATGATCGCTCACCCTTTGAAACCTTTCCATAGTGTTAAGGGCCTGATGTAAAAGCTACGTAGATTTTGGTTTTCCCTTTCAATTCGAAAGCCAGCAGTCTGTGTTCAGAGAGCGAAATCCTATGTAGGCGTGCTTCCATTTGAGGTAAATCATTTGTCTGTAAATCTGGTCTACTACGCTCAAAGGCACTCCCTGCTGTACACATTCTTATAAATAGCCATAACTATATTGTAAACAAATCGTAAGCAATTTCTTCTAATTTGAACGCTAAAGAATATATTTAAATACGCGATTGATGTACAGGATCGCTAAGTTTACTTCTTCAAAAATGTATATTGTTCGTCATGAAGAGTGTTGTTCTCATATATTAATTTGAACTGTGAAGTGTGCTACATCGGGATAAGCATAAGTTATACTGTTGAGCGGAACCGTGGGACGGTAAACTTTCTTTTTCAGGTTTACTAATTCGTTTTAACACCAAATTACTTTGTATTATAAGCATAAAACTCTTTACTTCCGTAGCGACCTCTTCCTTTCCCTACCTCAGAACCACCTGTCAGGATCAAATACCCTCGGGTGATTCTTGATGACCCCCTGTGAAGCCAGGTTCGTGAAGAACACCACTTATACTTGTGTACTTTTATACACATATGTAGCGTAATCGCATTATTGATAATAACCTGCGGTTACAGTGAAATGCATTATTTACTAAAATGAATACAGCATGAATTTTCCCAAAAGCAGTTGTATGTTGTTATCGGTAGTTTATTAAATATTTACTTGAACGATATTTATAACAAAACAATTAGGGAGGCGTTTGTTTGTTTACATGATGATAATGGTATTCTGAATAGTCCCGAATATCTTCCTCTCTTCTCTGTCTCACTTACGGTTCTTGAGTAAATCCTTCCCCAAGCATGTCTGTACCACACTGGTTGACTCTGTAACCATTTACCACCGGCAAGGAAGTTCTCTCGT
This sequence comes from Magicicada septendecula, assembly GCA_034769895.1. Taxonomy (NCBI): domain Eukaryota; kingdom Metazoa; phylum Arthropoda; class Insecta; order Hemiptera; family Cicadidae; genus Magicicada; species Magicicada septendecula. Next base: position 16,293,385 of record CM068370.1, read on the forward strand.
TATAAGAACGCTGAATTCTCTTCTACACTAACGATAAAAGTTTAGTGCTAAATTTTTCGATTTTTTTTTTAATTTTCCGTCTCTCGTTTGTTCCAGTTATGAGAGATTCTGGATTCTGGATAGGAGGTTTTTCTCTGTATAAAAGGTTTACTTATTAAAATAATATCAGCAAATATATACGTAAAGTGTACTGTTGGTAATGTGCACCTTCCAAATTTTGTGAATGTTATGTAATGTATATTCAACAGTATGTCACATTGTATTGTTACGAGAAGCGTACCAAACAATCCAGAACATTCTTCACTCCTCCCCCTCCCACCCCGTCAAGTGTAGCTTATGTTGCGTCATTCACGTAGGTGGTTCTAGTGAGTTCCAGGAACACTTGAGATAGTCATTAAACCGCAGGCGTGCAATAAGAAGGCAAAGCTGTACTGCAACTCTGCGGGACCTATATAAAGCCATAGCAGCCGGATTGTCAGTTCAGTTACGTGAGCGATTTTTGCTAGTGCGGATTGAGTGTTTGTCGACGTGAAGAATTATTGTGTTAATACTGGTGTGTTTTATATTAGTCGACTTTTTATTGCGTGTAAATAATTTTTATTTCATTTGTTGTAAGAGACTCTTGTTAATTACGAACTGTTTAACTGTGATAATTAAAGCTGGTGATTAGTGACTTAATTGGTGTCTCTTGTATTTAGTTTTCCACTGTACCATACGACGATCAGTAGACCGTCGTAACAGTATTGTTTTTTATAAATAAAATATTCTTAACAAGCAGCCGATATATTCCATATGTTTAGTCTATAATTTTAAAATGTTTTATTTTATATACTGTATTTTAGTAGTATATTTTGAACTAGAAAATAGATTAGAAAATAAAATAAATCATAAACTTACTAAACAAACACCTGATAAACCTACATGTAAAAATCCATCTATTAATGATAAAATAAAATATACAACCTTTAATTATTATGGAAATGTAACTGGTGAACTAAGTAAACTATTTAAAGTCAACTAGTAAAATATTTAATCTTACAACACAGATAATATTGTTTATAATGAAATAAAACCCAAAACTAACTAAAATATTCACAATGAAAATGGAATATAACAAAATAGAGTCTCCAGATTGCAGTAAATTTTACGTAGACCAAACAAAGAAAAAGCTACTCGATAGATCCATTCAACATCGCAAAGCATTTTTAAAACCAAATATTTACAAATCTAATTTAGCCACCCTTTTGAGTAAACAATCAACATCAGGACATTCAAAACATGAAGTTAATTATAAACGGGCAAAATAAAGTATTTGGAAAAATTTTAATATTTACAAACACAATAACAATAATTTACTAATTAAAGAAAAAACTCAAATAAGAAGAAAACAAGATGATTATTTAAAATTATAAATGTATTAAAATAAATTAAATTATAAAAATATTTCCAATATAACTGACACAAAGCTGATCAAGTAAACAAACATTAAAAATAATCGATATGTTACATCAAATTAAATCGATCGTTTCTTTTGTAATTCGATTATGCATTGTTTTTTATATTGAAATCGAATCACTTCGATTATTTGTTAATTCATTTATAACCGCTGATGATGCTGATATGACGAGTGAAACGTAAGTCAGGTGAAAATACAATAACAAATTTTACTTGCAGAAGTAGTTAGTATTTGAAGAACTATTCATAATATAGAAAACCTGCAAGAAATATTGAAGACTTAAGTAGAAAATAAAGTATTATATTGTAACGAGAATACTATCGGCATGTGTGGCAGCTGTTGCCTCAGTCAAGGCCGCTAATAAGTAAGGTTCCAGTGTATTCAACAACGCTTGACATACGCATCAAGTGGTGTGAAGTGAGGATGGAAGATTTCTAGAAGGCGGGCGCTACCTATAAAAAGCCATAGCAGCCGGATTGTCAGTTCAGTGGTGTTGAACGATTTATTTAGCGCGGTTCGAATGTTTGCAGCAAAGTGTTGCTGTGTTATAATTAGTGCGGAATTCTTTATAGTTGATATTATCATTGCGTGTGGACAATTTTTACTTGAATTATTGTAAGAGACTATATCGTTGATTACAAATTATTAATTGTGATGATTAAATCTGGTTATTAGTGACTTAATTAGTGTCTTGTATTCTTTTTTCCACTGTACCATACGACGATCAGTGAGACCGTCGTAACATTTGTATAATGTATACAATGTATGATGTATTTGTATTTATGTTATGTATTTTCAGTAGAGCTATGACGTAATGCATATTTTTGTAGCTAATTCTTGTTTAATATCGTGTTCAGCACTTCTTTACATTGAACAGAGTTGTCCGCTACGGATGTGTTTTAACCAAATGGTTTCCAATAATCGGATCACACGTGGTCAGCTTCCATTAGTGGTTTGAATTCAACAACGTTCACTAATCGTCACTATTGTGATCCTTTAATTTTACACACGTGTGTTGGTGTGATAATGTGATATCTAATACCTCAAATCGGTAAACGGTAATGTACTGTGGAATTTGTGTTCGTTCATACAAGCGTGTACAGCTCACTGTGGCTTATTTATGTTTGGCTACAATAAGGGAAATTACCTTTTATTCAGAGAATACATTTCGGCTCGTGTGATCCTTGACCACCAGCCTAGAGGTCGATTGTCTCTTCCATTTACCTTTGATTGATTCAAATTAAAATTATTTACATTTATATTGCTACGGCGGTCTCACGGATCGTCGTACCGTACAGTGGAAACAAAATGCACACACCAATGAAATCACTAATCACCAATTTTAATTATAATTAAGAAAGTTGTGTTAGTGGTTATAATCACAAACAGAATTATCGCTTTTGCACACCACTATAGAAAAATTGTTCCGATTAGCGCTTTCAAGCTTCACAGAAATCCGATCTGACGATGAGCTGTGAAGCTTGAAAGCGCTAATCGGAATACATTTTCTATAGTGGTGTGCAACAGTGATAATTCCGTTTGCAATTTAATTAGTCACAAATAAGAATTTGAAATCAACAAGATACTCTCGTACAGTAATTCAAGTTAAATTTGTCCACGCGCAATAATAACGTCAACTATTATTATTAGTGTGTTTCGCACTAATTATAACACAATAATCACTTTCCGCAACAATCACTTGATCCGCACTCTGCAATCTCACCAGGTGTAATTAACTAACTAAGCCTACCGTTGTTACTTATATATAGCCCTCAGATATTTCAGAAGACATTTCTATACTTTTGGCGGTGTGCCAGCATAATTTGCGTAGTTACAAGTACTAGAACAGTCTTGAGTGCTACTTGACTGGATACAGACGCTGCACCTGCTCGGCTAGCCGAGAATCGTGTAGTACGACACTCTCGACTTGTCGGGAGCGTTACATAAATTGTCGTAAGAATATTTTCCGCACTGGGTGAATGTAGAGTAGCTAAAGTTATTTATGTTTTATGAAAGGCGACAAAACTGTGCCATTAAATTATAGAGGTATAAGCTTGACAAATACAACTTACAAGCCATATGGAAAAATTAGTAATGAAATACTTCGTTCTATCTCGGATATTTTTGAAGAACCGATCTTGCATCGATGACGTATTCCCTTTGAAAAATATTTATTGAGAAATAAAGGGAACTTAATTTGGAGACGCAACTTGCCTTCATTGGCTACGAGAAACCATTTGATAGAGTTAACATATCAATTCTGAGGGACATTATGTGTACGAGGGGTTATCGTAAACGTCTTTTAGGCGTCACAAAGAGCTTATACCATTGTATAAGGATAGTACTGTCTGACTTGACACAAGAGGTTCACAATAATCGGGGAGTGCGCCAAAGCTGTAGCATATCTTCAACATCGTTTAATATCTATATTGATGACATAGCTTAGAAAGCGGAAACTACAAGTGGATCGGGGAATAAAAAAAATAATAGAACATACATGAATAGGTCTACAATGCTGTTTGCGAATGATCAAGTAATCATCCAAAATAACGAATGCGAGCTCCAGAGATCGATCGTCCAGTTACAGCAAGACTGTTCGAATTACAACATGAAAATTTCTGGGCATGAAACAAAGACGGCATTTATGGACAAATACCCCTGCGAACTGAGATTGTACTTCAACAGAAAAACACTGTTGCACACCACCGTAGAAAAACTTTTCCGATTGGCGCTTCCTTCGCGTGTTGAAGCTTCACAGCTCATCATTACATCGGAAACGGAGCTCCAAAAAAAATTTTTTTTTTGTATAGTGGTGTGCAGCAGTATAATTTCTAACAAACAGAATTATTACTGTTGCACACCACTATAGAAAAATTATTCCGATTAGCGCTTTCAAGCTTCTCACCTCATCGTCAGATCGGAATTAACAAGAAGAAAGTAAACACCAAACCCTTCACACCCCTCCCCACCCTTCTGGCCACACACAACAAGCTATAAGTCAAATGTCCCTTCCCTACTTCCCTACCTCCGAGCCCTGTCACCCCCGTCTGTAGAGTCACATATTTTTCTAGCACATTCCTTGTGTTTATGTGTTGTGTGTGAGTGTGTATGTGTGTGTGTGTGTGTGTGTGTGTGCATTATTTTTAAAACCAACCCTTGTAACGGCTTTCTCATCCACACTTGTGGGGGCGTTAGTTTAAAAACACCCATGTAGTACTATGCAATTTAATTCTTAATGTTATCTATCCGTCCTCTTTAATTTCTTTTATCTATTTTTTATCTGTCTCTTGTTATATATATTTTACTTCTTAATTATATTATAAAATATGTCTTCATTATCAAATTTAGTTTTAGTATTCTTTAAATTGTCTAACCCTTTCTCTCTTTCTTTGTGGTCAGACGGGGAGAAGGTAATAGAACAACGAATTCGTTATATGCAAGACATTTCATAGAAGAGAACCATAAGTTTGTGAATCCTTTGGAAGACTATGAAATTTTAAAAGTAGTAAATAATACAGTTGAAAGGAAGCTTAGGGAGGAGTTGAGAAATATTGAAAGAAAGAGAAAATAGGTTAGACAATTTAATGAATGCTAATACTAAATTTGATAATGAAGACATATTTTATAATATAATTAAAAAGTAAACTATATAACAAGAGACAGATAAAAGATAGAGAAAAGAAATTAAAGAGGACGGATAGATACCATTAAGAATTAAATTGCATAGGACTATATGGATGTTTTTAAAATAAGGATGAGTGACCGCGCCGTCAAGTGTGGATGAGAAAGGCGGTACAAGGGTAGGTTTGAAAAAGAATGTACACACACACACACACACACATAAACACAAGGTATGTGCTAGAAAAATATGTAACTCTACAGACGGGGGTGACAGGGCTCGGAGGTAGGGAAGGGACATTTGACTTATAGCTTGTTGTGTGTGGCCAGAAGGAACGGGTGGGGGTGTGAAGGGTTTGGTGTTTACTTGCTTCTTGTTAATTCCGATCTGACGATGAGCTGAGAAGCTTGAAAGCGCTAATCGGAATAATTTTTCTATAGTGGTGTGCAACAGTAATAATTCTGTTTGTGATTATAATCACTAAAACAACACTCTTCATTAAACTTCTGAGAACTATAATTTCTGTTTTTGATTATTACCACTAACACAACTTCGTTTTTTGTATTAATTCGGGGTCAAAACGTCCTACGACATTTGGTCCGATGTCCAACCTCCACTGTTGTCTGTTTTCATCGTTTAGTCCTCTGTCCTCATTGATCTTCTTATGCCCTCTATCCACGTTTTCTTGGGTCTTCCTTTCTTTCTGTGCTGTCTAGGTATCCATCTCATTACTTTCTTTGGTACTCGGTCTTGTCTCATTCTTTGTACGTGTCCGTACCAGGTTAGTTGTTTTTCTTCAACGTAATCAATGATTGTCTTTTGTATAACCATTTCTTCTTTGATCGTTTTATTTCGTATTCGCTCTATCCTTGAAGTTCTAGCAGCTCGTATCAAATAATCCATTTCTGTAGCTTGTAACTTTATTTTTACCTGTTCCTTTATTCTCCATGTTTCGGATCGGTACATCAACGTGCTTTTAATAATACTATTGTATATTCTTTTCTTCCTTTCTTTTCCAGTGTTTGTGCTCTATGCTTTTCCAATCCTATTCAATGATCTAATTATTTATTTTGCTTTGTTTATTCTACATTTTATTTCAACATCATCTGTTCCTTCTTCATTAAAATTTATTCATAAGTATTTGTAGCTGTTGCATTTATTTTATACGTTCGGTGTTTTCTAAGATTAAATCTGATGTTTCTTCTCCGACATAAAGATACTGCGTTTTTTCTATGTTCATCAGTAATCGCCATTTTTCATACTCTTCCTTCAGTTTAGGTGTCATATATTCCAGGTCTAACACAACTTTATTAATTTTAAATTGCTTCATTTTTTCAATTATCTTGGATTCATTTTACGTGTGAGTAGTCACTCTGTACTTTCAGTTCTACAAAATAGGCTACTCCTACGTCGGCGCGTGCGCGCGTGTATGTAAATAAATCACATGTATAACAGTATTTTTCTTGACGTGTAAATAACTTAATACTACCATGAAGAAACATTTAATAGTACATTTATAATATAAATTTTAGTACATTTGTATATAGTGTTCACACACACACACACACACGCGCGCGCGCGCGCGCGCGTTAACACTCTGTTGGGTTTGGTTTGTTTTAACCATCACTTTCGCGGCGCTTTGCGACGGTGACAGACCCGCGACGCTAACGAGCAGCGTTGTTTACAAACGTATGACAGACATCGTCAGCGTATTGTGATGACAAAGGCAGTGCTCAGCTGTTCTGCACAAAGCAATGAGACGAATGCTGTAAGACGAAGGTAAAGACACACGTGAAACGATTTGAACGGTACAGTGTTCTCTGCGCGACCCTTTTATTTCACAGCAGCAGTGACATTTGAAATGGTTTGTCATTAAGAACGGATTTCAAACGCGCGTACGTATAACTATTGCATTTTGAGTTTGTGTTTGTTGTGTTGTGTTTCATGCAAACATTATTCTAACAGCTAGCTGTTTGTTACTGGAAAACGGATATTCCTGTAACAGCTGTTATGGTGTGCTGCACGTCTCGAGAAGGTTATAGTTTATACGGTTACAGAAAGCTTCATACAAATTTATACTGATTTCAACGCCATTTGTTTGCTTATTTTGCCTTAATAGCAGTTGTAGTAACGAGTGTGCATTCAATAAATTGTTTGCAGTAACTTCTAATAGCACCAGTAACACTTACATGGCTGAGACCGACGACAATCATCTCGCAGGTGGCAGTACAGTCTGTCTCGTGATTGGCCAACGGTACAACCAATCAGAAACACCTCAAACTGTATTGTGATTATCAATAGGCAGATACCGGCTGAGAAGGACGGTCTGAACCCGTGGAGTCGCTGGTGTCTCGCCGTTTCCGGCTACTCGCAGTGCGCCACTCTCTGGTGTCCATGGCGCCATCGCCAGCGTCAGACAGCTGCTGAGGATTGGGTTCAGTCATCGGATGGTCCTCGAGAGGGAGGGAGGACCGGTAGGAACGTCAGTGGTTACCACTGACTAGGGTTTTCCCTAACCGCCGGCGGAAAGAATTAGGATGGGCTACTACAGTTACAAACAATACATTTGCAAATTACCTATCATCAGACAATAGCAGGATCACACGAAACACTGCGCGCACTGAACACACTTAATCTGAACTTTAAGCTGTCCGCACTTTATGCACTGTCACTGGTACACTGCACTGTAATAGTTTTAGAAGTGTAACTTGTTGTATAACTGAATAAATGCACTCCAGACTGCTTGGAGCCAGTGTTACACAATGGAAATTTCCAGAACTGGATACAACCTCCAGCGAGCACACACAGCCTCCTCTCACAACAGCACGACGTAGACTGTTGGACGACGAAACTCGCACTGGATGAGACTGGTGGAGTATATCACGGACGCCAGATGTCGGAAAGAGCAGACTTCCGGCTGTTTTCTAGATATGCAAAAGGCCTTTGTCAGTGTCTGTCATGAAGAGCTTTTGTTCAAGCTCCCGGAAACCAATCTCCCAAACTGCTACATTTATTTAATTGTTATCTTTTCGATGGAGAGGGCTTCCTGCGTCAGAATAGACGACGACCACGTCTCTTCTGAGAGACGTATCACAGACAAGGTATCTCAAGGTAGCATCTTAGGGGGTCTCCTGTTCTTCGTCTACGTAAACTTTCCCAGAGAGCCGTGAGCTCTATTTGCCGACAACGTGGCGGTATATACAGCCGAACGCAACGCTGACAGGGCGAACGGACGGCTTCAGCGATGCATTTGCGGTCTGGACGGATAACTGGAAAGTTACCGTAAACGAAACCAAGAGCGCCGCGGTGCTGTTCCCCAAGCGCCGGAAGAAACCACGAGGATGAGTGAGAATAAGCAGGACGTACCTGCCCTGGTCTAGCGTAGTCAAGTATCTTAGAGTCCTGGCGTACCCATGCCCAGACAGTAAACACTAGTGTGCCAGCGCGTCTGGGCTCTTTCTCTTTCCGATCCTTACCAACAAGATTATGACGCGTAAGCTAGGTAGGCCTAAGTTGATTGTCAACGCTTTTTATTGCCGATCCTTACCGACAAGATTATGACGCGTAAGCTAGGTAGGCCTAAGTTGATTGTCAACGCTATTTATTGCCGATCCTTACCGACAAGATTATGACGCGTAAGCTAGGTAGGCCTAAGTTGATTGTCAACGCTATTTATTGCCGATCCTTACCGACAAGATTATGACGCGTAAGCTAGGTAGGCCTAAGTTGATTGTCAACGCTATTTATTGCCGATCCTTACCGACAAGATTATGACGCGTAAGCTAGGTAGGCCTAAGTTGATTGTCAACGCTATTTATTGCGCTGCCCCGGTCTGGGGACACTTTACTGCCGCGCCGCTGTTCATTAAAGAATGTTGCAAAGTGTTATCTACAGGGAGCTTCGGCTAGCGGCCAAAGTCTCTCGTAGATTTTCTTCTTGCCTCTTGAGAAGGGGACGGGGTGTACGCAAGTTTTATGAACGTGCTGCATGGAACCCAGGGAATCTTTTACAATCAGGCTAGGTCAGTACCGTATACATCCAGGTGATACATGGAAACAGCCTCGGAATAAAGCCTACTGCGCTGGCGTAGACTAGCACAAACAAACCGCCCCACTTGAGCGGAAGCTCCAGAAGGCAGCTCGAAACTCGCATTCCAGAGTGGCCCTTTCTGTACGCGCAACCACACAGTCAGGAACAAGAGTCTTGTTGCAATAATGTCGAAAGAAACAAAGAAGAAGCACTACCTCAGAAATATAGCTATAAAATAACGAGACTGATGCTGTAAAACTTTTTATTTTAAATTTATACATATTTAATTATTATCCCCTTCAATATACACCCCTCCTCTATCCCTACACCGCTCCATCCGAATTTTCCATTTTTCAGAACAGTGCTAGAAGTCTTCGTCTGTGAGCTCGTTCATGAAGCGTGCCGCTTTTTCTTTCACGGCTTCAACGGTTTGAAATCTTGTTCCTTTTAATGCAGATTTGACCTTGGGGAACAGATAAAAGTCACATGGTGCTAGGTCAGGCGAATAAGGCGGATGGTCTAACACTGGGATGTTATGCTTGGCTAGAAACTTCTTGATCAGACAATGCAGTGTGAGCCGGTGCGTTGTCATGATGAACAACCCATGACTTGTTTTTCCACAAATTCAGGTCTTTTTTTCTGATTTTCAACGTCTTCTCGGCCATCTTGGAAACGCTTAAACCATTCAAAAATACGCGCACGTGATAAACATTCATTGCCACATACTTCTTTTAATAAAAGGTAAGTTTCAGTAGCGGTTTTTCCAAGTTTCATGTGAAATTTCACGACAATTCGTTGCTCTGCTAAAACACTTATCATTTTTCCGGCAAAACACAAAAAACAGATGTTATACAAACAAAGGCCACGGCCAAACTAATATAACTACAGACACGGGAGGGGCGTCAACCGATAGAAAACGCTTCACGCTAAACAGCTGTCGGTAGTATGACTCTGGCGCGTGCGTAGTTCGTTTGTAGTAGCATCAGTCTCGTTATTTTATAGCCACACCTCGTATATCTTCTTAGCGTTTTCCCGTTGAAAGGCGCCCGCTTTCCTTATCAATGAACGTTACTTAGTTTGGTCTGTCGCGTCTTCTGTGTTCAGTTTTGTACTTCAAAAATCACCGTTTATAGTGACTACTCTCCGCAACTTTGGTCGTCCGCTGTCTTTTGACCGTCAAGTTTTAGGTTATAGGCTGACTTCGTAACGGTGTCACGTGTTGTTCCTCGTCTTGCCGCGTTTGTCCGGTCGCTCACCGAAACTCTCTTTGCTTCTGCAGCGACCTCTTCCTCCCCCTACCTCAAAACTATGTGTCCACGGGTGCATATGAGTTTGCGTGTGTGCTTGTGTCACAAACTTGTAAAAACTCACTGAAGACTAATCTGAACAACCAAAAATTACAAAATAATAGAAAACGTAAAAGTTTATTCTTTTGACAAATTATGTAAAAACAAACAATAAAATTAATAAACTCAACATGAATTATCACAAATATACAACACAATAAAAACATAAGAATAATATTATTTCACTTGTAACCATAAACTTTGGCGGTAAATACGTAGAGGATGCAAAATTCTTCTCTCATAAACTATGTTCCCACACTTTACGTAAATTTTAGGTAAAAAGAAGTATAGCAAAACACAAACGTTGTTATTATTATTGGTCGTTATGAAAGCGTTTTGTAAAGCGTGTTAGAAATAAGAGTATATTAAATTAATTCGATTCGACATGCGGAGGAGATAAATTTGTGTAACGGCAGTAAACAACTGCATGCAGTACCGTACGATATATTATCGCCGTGAAGCAGGTGTGTTCCATTCACAGGTAGAGCAGACGCTGTGTTTTATTAACGGAATAAATTAAACAAGGCTTTTTACTCTGACAAAGATTCACCACTGTCACTATTATGCTTAAATATTAATAATAAAATAAAGTAACATCAAAATCCAATAAATATTTTAATAGAATTTTATACATAAGTGTATATAAATGTTCAATTTTTTTTGTTTTATATTTTATGTTATTAATAATAATACAACTTTTTACAAGAATATATTTTTTATTTTTTAAATTACACATAATATGTTTCGATAGCATCAAACTATCATCATCAGATATAATTTCTGATTATTGATATATCTGTACTCAAATTATATCTGATGATAGATACTATCGAAACATATATGTAATTTACAAAATAAAAAATATATTCTTGTAACAAATTTTATGTATATATATATATATATATATATATATTATAACAACACAAATTACCAATTTAAAAGTAATTTAAATTCTGTAGCCCCACGCTATTGGGAGACAATTTATACAACGGTATAAATTTGTGTATATAGGTTGCATATTTATTTGTGTTTGAGGAGCCCCACGTTCTTGGGACGTCAAAATTTTATAACACTACAAATTGATATTTATTTACTGTAATTTAAATGTGTGTGTAAATGTGTGTTATATAACAAATTTGTTACATAACAAATTCAATTTAATTTATTGAATTGATTTCATGGGTGTAATCGTAATAAGGAGATGATACGTTATTTAAGTTTAAAATTGCTCCATAATTTATTTATTAAACAAAATCTTTCATATCGCATATTGAACATTGACTCATTATTATATCGTTTGTACGAAGTTTTCCCCATAACTTATTGATATAATAAGTTTTCTACATAACTTATTGCTAACAAATTACATACACAAGTTATACACAACTCTTATTATCTATTTTTAATTACTTTAAAATATTTATTTTTCTCTCGGCTTACTCATGGTGTGCTCATCTTTTTGCAATTGCTGATAGAAATATGATTTGATAATACTAATCAAGAACATTCCAAGAAACTCGTGGAGTTACTAATAAATAAACTGTGTGTGTGTGTGTGTGTGTGTGTGTGTGTGTGTGTGTGTGTGTGTGTGTGTGTGTGTGTGTGTGTTCAAACACTTTTTGCTACAGACTATTTCTTGATTCATATAATAAAAATAATTTACAAGAACTAAATAACCCACACAACAAAGATAATACAACAACCAATGGTATATACATAACTGAATGGCAAGATTGCAATAAATGTTACATAGGACGAACAAAAAAAACAACTGGAAAACGTTATTTTGAACACCTAAACGCATACAAAAACCAGAAATATATAAATCTAATTTGGCCTCACATGCAATAAACACAGTATATGAATTCCCAGACATAACCAACATGACACTAATAAAGCACATACCACACAAAGGCACCATAATGAACATTTTAGAAAATTTACAAAAATACAAACACAAAACAAACTAATACCTGAACAAATACATATCAATACAAAACATGACACAATTTTCAAAGGACTCAACATCGGAAATACACAAAAAGCTAATACACACACCACAATCACACACAATAATAACCCAAAACCAACTCGAAACCATAACAGCAACCAACCAAAACACAAATACTCCACAAGAGTCAAAATTAAGAAGGCTTACGATGGGAACAATAGGATTCTCGAAACATGTTCCAAACAAAGGAAAAAACATCTTGAGGTACAGTAACTATAAATATTAAATATATAATATATACAATTTAATACATATAATATAATATAATGCAACAGTACAACCATTTACGGTACTGTGCATTGCCAAAATAATTTAAATAAATATTTATTAATAAACATGATTTAGATTGCAAGCTGGATCGTATTAAAAAAGGGAACGCAGAATTCCTGCATGGACACGCATATCTGGCCCACCTGTCGCTAGCGTTGTGTACACGTGTATTTTGTTTGTGTGTGTGAAGCCTGTCCGTTCCTGAACTGTAACCAACCCTTTTCAAGTATTGATAGTCTTTATGTTTTATTTTAATTATAAGAAAAATATGTACGATATTGTAAAACGAAAGACACCAGAGGGTGTAGAAAATAAAGGTGAACAAAGGGTTAAAAAACCGTGCCAAAGTGACGGAATGTGCAATTACTATAAGTAAAAAGTGAATAGCTCTTTTTGTAATTACAATAAAGAAGTGTAATTTACGTATATAAACACATAAAAATTAGCGATCGATTGAGCATCGAGTAGTGTGAAACAGACTTCGTAATTCGCGAAGATAGGCGAAATTCGTAAATTGAACCAGAGTGGGGGTAAAGACGCTTCGACAAACTCTGACAAGATGAAAATTGTTCAGACCTGAGCTTTTGCACGATCTGGCTATAAATACCAGGTCGTGCTAATAAAGTTCCTTCTTCTATTTTCAACCGTTGCCGTAGGAGGCTATGTCAGTCGACGACGCTATTTTAAATCTACAGTGGGAGTCACGGGACGAACTGGAAGTCTAACCAGAACAGCAGAGCACCTACGAAGAGGTTCGATGGACTCACGTACGATCCATGGGATGATACGAGACAACTAGTAAACAGCACTAGCAGTGGAATCCTGGAAGAGGACCAGAGGACCAGAAGAACGAGAAGGACACAGACCGAGGACCTGAGAAGGACACACTGATAGTATCGCATCAAATGAGGTGATGAAAAAACCATTTTTGTTAATTACAGACAATTGGAAGACTCTAATTAACATAGAATGAAAAACATTCGAACAGTTAATCAATCATAAAGAAATGTACATAAATGTAAAAGCAAATTGTAATACAGAATAATAATTCATGTATAGGAATTAGTAGTTGAATCAAACGTAAATGCTAAGAGAGAAATATTTGAGTTTAAATTAAAATCAATTAAAGTATTGAGAAAGGTTTGTTTGATATGATTTTAAATAAATAGAAATGAGAGTAATTGATAAAGTCTTTGTTTGATAAAGTAAAATGCATATGCAATAGTAAATAATGAAAGTCAAATAAGATTAAATAAATTAAAAATAACAGTAAATTCAGAATTACAGAAAATAATATGAGATTGCAAAGAATACCACACAATGAGTAAGCCGAGAGCAAAATATTTAATTAATTAGGATTAGATGATAAGGTTTATGCATACCATGTTATATATAATTTGTTAACCATAAGTCATGTGCGAATGGTTCATACAAACGATCAATAATGAGTATTATTTCATTATGCGAAGTGAAAGAATTTTGTTTAATAAAAAAATAAATAATGGAAAAATGTTAAAACTTATATAACGCATCATCTTATTACGATTACACCCATGAAATCAAATTTGTGTTGTTATGTTATATAATTTGGCGCCCCAAAAGCGTGCGGCTACCCAAATTAAATTACATTCAATTTGTGTGTTGTTATAATATATAATATAATATATATACTGTATGTGTGTGTGTGTGTGTGTGTGTGTGTGTGTTATAATGCAACATTACAAATATTATTATGAATATAATTCTATGACAATGCCGAAGGAAACTAACTCTAGGATATTTGTGTGTTCGTTGCGCTAAGTATAATTGCTTCACAATAACCTTTTTTTCTTTTTTAAATTTATACAGAAGCGAAACTCTGATGGCTTGAAATAACTTACTGAATATAAAAAAATAAATCATCGACCCCCACCCCCGCCACCACACATCCCTCCCACCACTACGATCTGCGCGAGCAGTTTCATGTGTTCCTATTTCATCTGTACGTAACAGTTAATACTCGTAGATGTATAGGACACTGGGAGAAATCAAGCCAAACACAAGCTATACATTTATACCCTGTGAAACATACAAACATACACCTAGTCAAATCGACATTTTAGTTCTCTCTTCTAGGTTAGCAGCCCATAGGCTGGTTGGCAGGAGCTCGCCATTCTTCACGCTTCTCTGCTTTCCTTTTCAACTCACAATATGATGTGCAGTTCACATCGACCATAAGCTGTTTCATGTTGCCTAAACGGGGTCGTCCTCTGTGATTCTTTCCTTCAATTGTTCCTTCTATTATTCTCTTAACCAACCCATTGTGTCGTACTATATGCTGTATAAACTTAGCTCTTCTGCCTTTTAAATTTCGTAGAATGCGCTTCTCCTCCTGACCTCTTCTAAAGACTTCCTCATTCGTTATCTTCTCCCTCCAGCTTATCTTGATTATTCTTCTGTAGCACCATGTCTCAAATACTTGGAGTCTTTTCTTGTCACTTTCTCCAGTTGTCCAACATTCACTCCCGTATAGAGCAACACTCTACACGTATGTCTTTACTAGATTCTTCCTTATTTTTAGGCTGATAGTGTTTGAAGTGAAGAGGGTTTTCTGTTTGTTGAAAGCAATTTTAGCCCGGTTAATTCTGCTTATAATTTCCTTACTTACTTAAAGTCCATCACTTGTGATTTACTTCCTAGATAGTTGCATTCTTTAACTGCCTGAAAAACATTATTTCCAAGAGCTATTCTGACTGGATCTTCTTCCTTCCGACTACAGACTAGGACACATTTTAGTTAACAGACGGAAAAAATTAAAATTAACTTTCTAAATCATAGTTATGTAATAATCTGTTAGAACAGAAAAAAACTATGAACAGTCGACTTGTAAGCTACCGGTACTAAACACAGACTTCGCCGTCTGCATATTGTGATACAGAACAAAGCTATGTAACTGCTAATATTCGTACGTACATAGATAGAGACATGGAACTGAAGGCAAACACAGACAATAGGTTTGTACACCGAACACACACACACACACACAAATTGTGCCGCGTTCACTTCCAGTTCGTTGCGTTTACATGGAAGTCCCTCCCTTTACCGCGCTCATTATACTAACGCTCTTCCCATACGCTACGCTCATTATTTAGACAAAACAGCGAACATGTTGACAGTCCTCTCCTGCGGTACATACCCTGCACGTAAATCCCATGGCAATACAACGCTAACCAAACGAACTATTAAAATTCTGTTCGTGAATTTTTCCAAGCAGACGAGTAGCCAACGATGGCGTAGAGGGATCTATAATATTTTTCTGTTATCTTTAAAAGAATAAATATCAAAGTTTTTTGTAAAACTCAAATGAAAATTTTCAAATTTCATAATCGTTGTTAGAAAACTGTATCGGAGAATGGAAATTGCAATAAGCGGACATCATCCACTCACATGGACAATACTGTGGATAATAATAATTAATTATATTATTATTATTATTATCTCAACAATATGTTTTTTTGAGTTGTGTGATAATCTCAAACTGGTATCTGAAAATTAGTTGCCACATAGCAGCCGGATGTTACAAACATTAACTGTCGCTTTATATATCCTTGCGTTTATATTTAGCGACGTGGAACACCGAATCGGAAAAAGCTTTACAGTATTTTTCATATAAATTTGTGAAAATGTTTCACATTATTAGCAGGTCATCAACAATCTGTCCTCAGGACGCTGGCAGGGTTAAAGTGGTGGGGGAGAAAAGTGTTTACAGACACTGGGCAACAAGGTCGACAATCGTATTGGGGGAAAACGTAGCGCGGTTCGGTAAACGGCTGGTACTATTTTATAATACAGTACAGTACTTCCAAGCAAGTACAATGCGGGTGCGTTCCTTCGTTCAAAAGAAAAGAGAATTACACGTATGTTGGCGGGCGCGTCATACCTTATCGACGGGGGCAGGGTTGCCGACTGTTTGTATAATATATTAATTATGTAATAATAATAATAATAATAATAATAACAACAATAATAACAATATTAATAAAACAAATATTGAAGTGGTAGTGGTAGTGGTCCAGAGCTGGTGGCATTACGTGTGTAAGAGGTATTGCCTCACTAGGGTGGCGGGATAATTAAATTCAACCCTTTCGTGCGGACAAGCAGTTATTACAGACGGGGATGTTTTGTAATAAAGGGGATGAGTATACACACATCCATTTCTCTCACGACTTCATTGCGACCGTGAAAGCGGCCCCGTTTCGATATAACCCCGTTGTTGGTAACACTGAGCAGCACCTTTTACAAGTAACTGCTTTCGATTTGAAGGTTTTTGAAAATATCTACGGCGTATGCGGGAAACAAAATTCTTTGAAGGTTGAAAAAAATCCATCAGGCACTGTAAAAGAAAGGTTTACAGATTTTGTAGCTCCCATTTACTCAAGTCGCACATAATTAATGTCTTCTTCACACATACAATAAGAACGAATACGTTCACAACGATAATAAAGTAAGGGTCAGATTAATTCAGGCGTATTTAGTATGTGACAAATAATAACTTGTTATCACTTACAGGGACAGTAATGCCTTCACTATTGCATTTTCCCAATAAACGTATCTTCGCTACCAAGCGTAACTCGCGTGAGACGAGGATTGTGCAGTGTTCCGAGTCCCCAAATAGACTCCTGCCACTCCAATTGTGAGTTATTTATATATTATTTTATTTTATTTATTTTATTGTACTACTTGTGGGAGGGCAGGAAGCGTCCCTCGATTGGTGTATTATACCCCACCGGGGCTAATAAACATAGTCGCTTCCGAGGCTCGCCTGGCCTTAGTGTATATTTGCCGAGTCCGTAGATTCGGGGATTGTGGGCAACTCGGGCCGCCCGACCGTAGAACATACGCGCCAGACGTCACTGGGTGACTTCGTGAGTATGGACACCCAGTCCTCTTCGAAGAGCTCGAGAAGAACGTGCGGGAACTTTGCATGCATGCAAGCTGAAGTCCCCGGTCGAGAACGCTCTGGACCGGTTTTCTATGGCAGGCAGCCATGTATCCCCAACCGATATGGTGTAGTTAATTGCCGGAAACCCATTCGTGTTGACTGTGAGCTTACCTAGCCGGGGGTCATCCCCGGACTCGAAAGCACGGGTCAGAGTTTAGTGAATTGTGCTAATGCGCGTTGTCGGATCTTTTGAGCGTGGGTGCGCCAGGTGAGTCGGGAGTGTAGGCGAAGACCAGATACTTCACGCTATCGGTTCAGGGGAAGTCGACTACTCATACGATCAGCGGCCGAGGCGTCGCGAGGATATTACCGTTGCGCTCTTAGTAGCGTTAACGGCAACTCTCCAGTCTTCGGCCCACCCAACATACGAGTGGAGTTCACTGCACCTTGACTGCCGCAAAGTTTACATTCGTATCTGCAGCAAAAGCCTCGATATCGTCGGCAATCAGAGACAGCCTTACTCCAGCCGCCTGGGGTGTAGCACTGAGGAACACCGAGAACGGGAGAGGCCCAAGGACGCTGTCCTGAGGGACACCAGGGGTAATACACTCAACTTCGTAATTGGCCGATGCTGCATTGTGTCACAATGCCAATCACGAAGAAGACTTAGTTTATCTTCTAACAAAAATTACGCTGTTCCTATTCTGTATTCCAAAAACAAGTAGACATCAAATATAGACCTACGATTAAAATGATGGCTAAACTTTAGAACTTTAGACATGTTACCAACAAGCTATGTGATAAAGAGACTATAGGGGCCAAACATTTTAAAGTAGTGCAAACTTCTATTTATTTCCCTATTTGAATAAACGGAATTTTTTATTCGTAAGTTTTTCATAATTTTTTCCGAATTAAAAATTCAATCAGATTTTTAAAAAAGAAAATTTGTGATTCGAAGCAAGTGAATAATTTTTATAAAACGCGTCAGGTCGGGCGAAATTTATTGTAGAGCGGGCGGCGTCCCCTCTGGGTACGGGGCTGTGCTCGACCAAGGGACTACTCTGCCGTCTAATATTACTTGACGTCGTAACAAACTGAGAAACTTGGTTACTTGATATACTTTACAAGACAGATCGCGCTATCCTACACCTTATGGTTTCATGATCAAACTCTACAGCCACTGCATTCGGAAACTCAGTTCTTGCCAATCTCTTATGCCTCTTTGCTATTCCTGGCTATCCACCTAGTTAACTGGTTAACGGCGAATTTATAGCAGTAGCGTGGCGTCCATGTAACCGCTGTTGCCGGCGGCAACAGTCCTGGAATGAAAGAAAATAATGTTATTTATATCACAGAATAAATAGTTTAGTTATTGAGTAATTTGAATTTCGAATAATATTATTAGGAAAACTTGAAGAAAAGCATAGCATTGCTTTCGAACTGCTTATCACTTGCACCGTCTTGTGTTGCCGGCTCAGACATCGGCAATGTTTTACTGCGTGTGGTTATTGAACTCGTACTAGTTGTCACTGTACAAACTGCGGAGGGTAGGACAGATTCGTCCACCCAATGTGTTGCCGCTGTATGAACCGGTAAAACGCTCAGTTAGCAGCTATGTGCGTTTCGGTACCAATGTCCAGCAGTTAGTAACTACCTATTTGTCTTTGTTCGTTTAGTTACGTGTTTCTCTGTTTCATGTTTAAAAGGAATAATTCCAAATGTTTAGTACCAAGCCACGTGTTGTTCAATCAAATATATTATAATGTAAAATTATAGATACTGGATTGTATTAGATATAGATGTAAATGATGTGGTGTGTTCTCTTCAATCACTGTAATTGTCTGTGTGGTTTATTCAGTTGAAATAGTTAGTTATTCACAGGTTTCACATTTGTATTAAGTACACACTGTAATTGTTTGTGGTTCCTTAAATGTTTCACACTGGTTTTCTTGTCACACTTATAATCATTTCTTTTGTCACTTACACTGTTTTTAGTACATGTGGTTTATATTGAGTCCTTATATCTTCTGTCCATCTTCTTTCTTCTTCTTGGTGCTCTTCCTGCTCCTTCTTCTTTATTCTATATTTTCATCGTAGTTGCTATTTTTATTTATCTCCATTGTTGTTGGAGCTTGTTGATCCTTATTTCGTTGATTCCCCTCACTGTTGGATCCTATTGGGTCTATTTACTGATATTTTGTTTTGGGCTTGTGGCATTTTCTTTCTTCATTTTGTAATTAATGTTGATATATTCGTATTCTCTTCTTCATTGTTGGAGTTTTTATTAATATTTTTGTAGATACACACTTATATACACTTAGCTTTTTTTTATCTAGATATATTCCCATGTTTTTTCTCATACTTGACGTTACATTCGTTTATATTATGTAACTACCATATTTTTGGTACTGTTACATATGCCTTCCTATAAGAATTGATTAATTCTGAATTATTATAATATATTTTTCATTGAAGAATTCATCAATTGTTGTACATTCCATGTTGATTCACATGTTTTTTCCATATATCCCTTCACTTTCTTCTATTTGAATCGTATTTATCTTCTCTATGTAATTATCTCCCTTGTTTATTTAGTTCCCTAATTCCCTAACATAAGTTTAGCTGGGGCAGTTTAGAGCGGCTCACTTTGGGTATTCAACTCTACTGGCCATACTAATTTCAATAAATATGGAGGCAAATCATCTCCTTCAATAATAATAAATGATTGCTGGCATTACTCTTCAGTCAATTCATTTTAAATCATCAAAATAATAATAATGGTCGTTCTTCCGACAAATAATAAATATCCTTGGGATTAATTCACGCATCTGCGGTTTATACATTGTTATTCTTTCTTTTCTTGATTCAACTTAACTATATTCTTCACATATTATTGGGATAGTTTGTTTTACACTTCCTCACTGGTATACTCTCATGATTGTCTTCGTTAGTATATTATTTTTTCATTCTTCATTATTCTTAATCAATCTCTTCATTTTGTTTTTCACTTTGAATGTCGTCTCATCATATTCTTCATCTCAGGTTTCATTCTGCTAGATATAATTCATAAGTACATTTGTTTTTCTTCTTCTTCATGGTTTATATTTGGTATTTATATTCCATGTGGTATTGGTTTCTTCGCTAGTAATATACATCATAAACAATGTGGTTGTGTGTGGTGGTTTGTCTACATTAATACCTTATTTTGGTTTCATTTTTCCAACTTCGCATTTGTTCCTTCTTTTTTTTTTTCTTTAATAGTACGGGTAAGATGTTATAATTACTGGTTGACGTGGCTCTTAGAATTCATATGTGCCTAGGATGTAATGCGTCGATCTCGTATTTTATACTCTTCTTCTATAGTTAGTACGGGTAAGATGTTATAATTACTGGTTGACGTGGCTCTTGGAAATATTTTATGCCATGGTTGGAAGGTGTCTTTCTCGTATATCTTTTTTATATTAGTACGGGTAAGATGTTGAAATTACTGGTTGACTAGGCTCTTGGAATTCATATGTGCCTAAGATCTTGTGTGTCAGTCTCGTATATTCATACTCTTTTTCTTCATTAGTACGGGTAAGATGTTATAATTACTTGTTGACGTGGCTCTTGGAAATTCATATGTGCCTAGGATGTAATGCGTCAGTCTCGTATATTTATACTTATTCTATATAGTACGGGTGGGGTGTTCTTATTACTGGTTGACTAGGCTCTTGGAAATGGTTATGCCTTGGATCTTATTTGTCTGTCTCGTATATTCATACTCTTTTTTAGTATATTCTTATTATTAACACAATGTTCTGAATCCTTTACATTAATTCTCTTGAAGTATGTTTTCTCACATTATAAAATTACAATATATTCAATGTTCAATACATAATTATACAGTTACTTCTCATTTAATACACACATAATAATTTTCATAATAGTAATACATCCTTTTTTCTTTAATCAACATCTATTTTTATAATCATATTTTCATTTTTCACTTTTAAATAACAATAATCTTCATAGCCACTTTTCATTTTTCATCTCGATATAGTCAACAGTTATATTTATAATTATACCTTCATTTTTTATAACAAATATTTCCATCTTTCACATTATCAATAATAAAATAATCCTTATCGCTATATTTTCACTCTTTGGTCCTATAATTTAATTTTAAATATATTTTTTCATTGAGGTTTGATTGTAGGCATTACTGGTTATCATAATAGTCAGTCCCATAATTCAGTGTACACGTTACGTTTTAGCCGTAATCGTCGTTCTCCTCTCTTCTTGTCGATCGGACTTCTTTAGTATCCATATTTCCGTCCGTTCCTGACAGGTATCGTGCTATCATCTGGTTCTTCCATTTGAAAGCTATTAGGGCTGAGTCTGCCTTCCATTCTTCTGTCTTCCTTCCACCTCTTTCTTCAATACATTTGTTTTCATTGTTCTTCTGGTGACTGTCAGTACTGGTGTTTGATAACTCCCTCAATTTGGTGTGGGTGTCGTCATCTATCTTTTGATTGGGTACTTCCGTTAATTGACTCCTCTTCTTCCGCAGTTCTCTTATCTCTCTGGCGTATCCTTCAACAATCCGGTCCCATTTCTCTTGGTCGCTTTCCTTTTTCTTAAAATATTTCACTCTTCTTTTGGAAATACGTGGTTGAGATATTCTGTTGGTCATCTTCTTCTTTGTTGTTACATAATCTCCTTCCTTGTCCATCTCCCTGATGCTCCTTCGATACTCCTTCCTAAAGACCTTTTCTTCATGGTTAACAATTGGTATGTTGACCACATTAATCAGACCATTTCTAGTCATTTCAATTAATTCCTTTGTGATTTTTGCCTTCCTCGGACGTAGGGTCCTTCTTTCTTCTATCTTCACTTCTTCCTTTTCTTTAATTATCTGGATCTTCTTATTTCCACTATCTTTAGGCTCTGGACTTGTTGGTTCCATGTTTTTATTTTCAGGTACCTCTTCAATCTCCATTCTGTCGTCTATTATTATTTCTCTTCTTATCTTCTTAACACTCTCTTCTGTCTCTTCACAACATCTTTTTATTGTCTTTCCTGATTGCTTGTAATCATCCTTCACTACCGTATTTATTGATTCCACGATCTCCTTGTCATCTCCCTTTGTTCTCTTATTCATGTGGTCTAATCTCCTATTGATCTTGTCGATTTTCTGGTTGACTCGATCAATCTTCACTCCCAACTCTGCTGACAAATCTTCTTTCATGATGGCCATTCTCTTCTCCAATAATTCTTCGGTTTTCCGTTGACCCTCTTCCATTCTCCTATTCGTTTCACTTATTTGGTTATTAAATTCTTCTTTTAACAACTCTATGTGTTTCTGGTTGTCCTTCTGGCCTTCCTCTATTTTTTGGTTTGTGGATCGACTGGCTTCTTCGATTTTACTGTTTAAGTCTGCTTTTAACTTTTGACTATCTTCCTTGGTGGATCGGCTGGCTTCTTCTATTTTATGGTCTAAGTCCGCTTTCATTGATTCTATGGATTTGTTCATTTTCTGGTCGGTGTACTTTTGGCTTTCTTCCATTCTATTTAAGTCTGCTTTCAATGATCGATTGTCTTCTTTCAGTGACTCTATTGATTTGTCCATCTTCTGGTACGTGGACTTTAAGCCTTCCT
Source organism: Magicicada septendecula (assembly GCA_034769895.1). NCBI lineage: Eukaryota > Metazoa > Arthropoda > Insecta > Hemiptera > Cicadidae > Magicicada > Magicicada septendecula. The sequence goes on from CM068370.1 coordinate 16,316,677, forward strand.
CTATTCTCATTAACATTTCGATGATGTATCTGTTTTTGGTGTGTATTAATTCTTCGGGTTGTTCATCCTCCGGTAGGATTTCTGGTGGTATTGTTTCCGGTAGGACTCCTTGAGATATTATTTCCGGTTCCTCCATAGGTTGCTGAACCCCCTCCGCCGGTTCAATTGTTTTTTCCTTTGTTTCCAGTACTACTTCTTCTACATCTTCCGTAGACATGGCCTCTTTTTCTTCTCTTCTGGTCTCCTTTTCCTTTTCGGTCGCCCTCTTCCTTGACGTTGATCGTGATTTTGATCTTGATTTTAACCTGTCGGTGTGCATCTTGCTGTCCTGGTAATGTACCTGCTGTCTTTTTCACGAATTAGGGTGATTGGATCACTAGTTATGGTGTAATTTCCCTTTAAATCGTGCTCAGACGTTGGGCGCCAATCTGTAATAGAAAATTATTGATACTGGATTGTATTAGATATAGATGTAAATGATGTGGTGTGTTCTCTTCAATCACTGTAATTGTCTGTGTGGTTTATTCAGTTGAAATAGTTAGTTATTCACAGGTTTCACATTTGTATTAAGTACACACTGTAATTGTTTGTGGTTCCTTAAATGTTTCACACTGGTTTTCTTGTCACACTTATAATCATTTCTTTTGTCACTTACACTGTTTTTAGTACATGTGGTTTATATTGAGTCCTTATATCTTCTGTCCATCTTCTTTCTTCTTCTTGGTGCTCTTCCTGCTCCTTCTTCTTTATTCTATATTTTCATCGTAGTTGCTATTTTTATTTATCTCCATTGTTGTTGGAGCTTGTTGATCCTTATTTCGTTGATTCCCCTCACTGTTGGATCCTATTGGGTCTATTTACTGATATTTTGTTTTGGGCTTGTGGCATTTTCTTTCTTCATTTTGTAATTAATGTTGATATATTCGTATTCTCTTCTTCATTGTTGGAGTTTTTATTAATATTTTTGTAGATACACACTTATATACACTTAGCTTTTTTTTTTATCTAGATATATTCCCATGTTTTTTCTCATACTTGACGTTACATTCGTTTATATTATGTAACTACCATATTTTTGGTACTGTTACAATATTTGAACGCTCTTGAAGAGTACAAAATTTATAAAGCATATAACAATACTGATACGAAGCCGCGTGTTTTAAATGATAAACTGCTTTTCAAGTCAAATGTATTGTACGACATTGCCTTGCGCTATTGTCGTGGTGGGAGCAAAACGTAATTCAGTGCGCGGTCAATCTCCGTACGATGTACATCGTTAAACATTCGCGCTCGCTTTTAGACATTTAAGTATTCATATTGTTTTAAATTATTTATTTCATGTTGGATTTTAATATTTTAATTAATTGACAAATGTATCAACTTAAATGATACACGATTATTTTAAGTTCTGATGATGGGACAAGTGTCCCGAAACATGTCAACTTTGTGAAGACGTTGTTTCTGGAAGCCGCAGACGGTAAGTTGCAATATATTTGATTTCTCTGTTTGTCTTTTATATTATTAATTCGATTATCCAAGTCCTTATTTATTCTGTGTAAGTATAGTGGAGTCATATCCCGTTGAACCGGGACCCTCTTCTTCTGCCAGCGAAAGATAGAAAACACTCTAAAAAGATATTTTAGCTCTGAAAAACACTTGGTACTATAAAAAATGGAATCAATTTTAGGCTTAGTTTTAGGCCTATCACAACCGGCAACAGCTGTTATGTACCCATGCTGTATGTGCCACGCCACTGATTTTACAGTATTAACTGTTCAAGGTTTCTTGCACTCGAATGTATGAATGGAGGTCACGGTTGAATTGTAACAGGAACAAGTCGAACTCAATTGATACCAAAGTAACAATAGGAAGTAAGTAACAAAATACAGTACTACTTTCAGTCACAACACAGGTTTAGTATTAACTGTATCAGTTACTGTGGAAACTGCCACCTTAATATTGTACCGACAGTGCTGTGTAAGATTAATGCCAGCTACGTGACCGGAACAAGGAGATTACTGTCACCTCGAACACTACCACGTGACGGACGGAGTTTGGATTGTTAGGACGAGTCGTCACGGGCGCACAGTGTTAAGCCACAGGTTATGACCTCTACAGTAGGTTGCGACTTTGACATTGGAGTGACCTTACACAAACCACGATGTCGTAATTATCCGTTCGAATGAAACTACACCGGTAGGTCTTTTAAATTCCTTTTCAATAAAAAAGCGATACCGTGTCAAAATTGAGTTTTGTATATATAATAGATATTTACCAGATATCCGTCGTGCGACTTCGTTTTTCTTGTCTTATGACGCGTTTCGGCAACGAATTGCCATCTTCAGAAATCTTAATCACTCATTAGAGATCGTTAAAAAATTAAAAATACCAAAATCATTACGGTAAAAGTGCACTTTTACGACAGTGGAAAATCACATACGCGAACACGAAATTTTATGTTTCTCGCGTGGACATTATCGATCGACTCTTATCGATCGACTGATTCACTGTTATATAGCCACTGATAGACCTGTTTTGTATATTATAGCCCGTGTGTACTGTAACTTTCTATTTACCGGCGCCCGTGTGCAAGTATTGCCGTGTCGTACAATATGTTATGTGAAAATGTAAGTTTATCGTTCAAGACATAATCACTGTTGATTTTGACGGCTTTATAAATTTCATATTCCTCAAGTGCGTCCATGTATTTTCCTTTCCTGCAGCAATGCAAGGGCTGGAAATTTGTCTCAAAATCACTATAGTTATGATTACATATCATCAGGTGTCTGGCAAAATTAGATGTTGTTTTATGCAATTCCCTTCTGGGAAGATGTTCGTTATACCTTTCTTCAAACGGTCTGCCTGTTTGGCCTATGTAAAACATATCGCATGAGCTGCAATTCATCTTGTATACGCCGGTTCTTTTTCTTTCTGGTATACTGTTCTTCCGGCTAAGAAGCCTCTGAATGCTGTTATTTGTACGGAAAGTTACAATTACATGGTGTTTCTTGAGTTCGTTAACTAAAATATTTGGTAAAATATTGAGTTTTGTAGTAAACAAAATACAAAAAAATTTTAATTAATTGCAGTTTCTCATATAACGTCCATACTCTTATTCCCCTATGTGTTACTTTAGTATATTATTCCATTATTTTATTGTAGATATTGCAATTGTAAACAAGCACAATTAATGAATTGTCTATTAAAGAACACTATCTATAGACAACCTACTCAGGCGTCTTAAATACTTCTAAAAATTCAATTTATTCTCCTCAATATAAATCTTCTGTATTTATTTTAAAAATATTTCAAATTAATGATATTTTTTATACGTATTTAAAAACAAAATAAAAAAGAAAATTTTATATAATATTACAGTAAACAGTATAGCAGTTAACCACTGATAACACTGAAAACAAATGTAATTTTAAAATGCTGAATAGTTCTTGTAGTAGAAATAAACAAAATCTTGATAACAGTAAGTACATAAGTACATTAACTAAGTATTATTTTACATATATGTAGACATATTAAATTATGAAATTTAAAGATTGTTATAAAACAATAATATAAAATTACATTTAATAATAATAAAACAGATTAAGTATCTAGGAGAAATAATTAAAAAGAATGGTTTAGAAAAATCTGCTATAGAAGAAAGGAGTCATAAGATGGAATGAGCATTTGGTATAACTTAAGATATTTAAAATAAAAGTGCATATCCAAAAATGCGAAAATAAGGCATTACAGTACAGCAGTGAAGCCATAATGTCTATATGCAAGTGAATATCTAGCACTGAATTATAATTTAGACAAACCAGATTGAATTTAGGTTAACAAAGCAGATCTTCAAATATCTGTGGGGGAAGAAGTCAATGTCAAGTTGGATTAAAGAAGTCCAAAAGGATTCAGAAAAAATAATATAAACGCAGAAGAAGCAATTGAAAGAGAAGTTTTTCAGGCAAAAGTGTTAAAAATGGAGGGAGTCCAGGGTAGGAGAGAGAAAAACGCAAGTTCAAAGTGGACTGAAGACAGGAAGAAGAGACACAGTGGAAAGATGAAAGAATATTGGAGAAAAAGGAAAGAACAAAGAATAAAGAATTGAAATGGTATGCGGTCGTGTGGTCCTTAGATGGCCGATACATTATTTTTGCCATCGCTAAATTAATTTTTTAAACAATTATCAAGCTACACCAGAAACGAGTGGTGTACTATTGTGTTTCTATATTGAGTGCACGCGTCATTTACTAAACAACCGGATCCTGTAAGGTGGGTTGTTTTACTCAGTTATTTGTAGTTTTAATGCTTCCATCGTCACGTATTTCCAAATCACTATAGTAACAAAACATTGCCTATTTATTATTTATGAAGTAATAAAGCAGTAATGTTACTTTTATTTTTAACGCGTTAGATTTATTTTATACTGCAGACGGTTTACAATTTTTGTGTAGGTTAACTGTTGAGGTAAAAATTAATACATAGATTGCATTTAGTTTTAATTCCCAGAAAACTTTGTGGATTGAAAACGTTTTCATCGCGTTTGTAGCGTTAATAATCGCATCATACGTTCGCGGAATGCATGCACTTTGCTTCCATTAGCGGGAATCGTATATTGAATCGTACTACTATCAGTTCTGCAAGCGGCACTATCGGCCCTTAATTCTGAAAGCGCATTAGGTCAGTAATAATAGCAGCTTATACCTGTAAATGTTAATGTTTAATGGCAGCGGGACTTACTTACTACGAGAAACGCGCACCTCTGATGGAAGGCCGCCTGTTCGTTGTGCACGGACACTGTGAATATGTGCTTTTGGACACACTAAAAAACGTGATGACTATCAACAGTTTTACACGGTTCACTGTATGTCTGAGTTGTATGACACTGAGTCCTGATTTCAACCGTGCAACTGAACGTTCGGATTGTCCAGATAAACGTGCACACGAATATTCGCTTTAATTTTGGATTCAAACGTCCGTTTACATGTTTGTTTGGTCAATCGATTAGTCAAGCCCTATTTTTTTATAAGGAAAATACGGCAGAGTAACCTGTTTTAATCTAAGTTCTGAATATATTAGAAATGTTGCGCTGGTTCTGTTTTATTCGAGCAGAGCAGGCCAGAAAAATCTATGGACCAAGGCCGTGCGTTTGCTCCCACACAGATTCCTTCCTTTAAATCAGTTCATGACATATTCTTATTTTCAAAATGCATACTTCTAGTATTCAAGCCACAATTGACTTAACTGTTATAATACCTTATTTCAGTTTCGTCTTGTAACTTCTAGTAGCTGTGTGACTCGTTTCGGAAGGATGGTTCCATCATCAGACACGTAATTATATCCCTCATAAGAGATCGTCAAGCATTCTTCTTCTTCTTCTTCTTCTTCTTCTTCTTCTTCTTCTTCTTCTTCTTCAGCAGTACAGCTCAACGTACCCAACTGACTTCCAACACCAATCTTCCAAAGTCTCCTGTCCATTGCCATCCAGTGTAACCCCTCACATCCACTCTTCCAAGATATTCTATCACATCATCCAACCATCTTATCCTAAGTCGGCCCCTGTTTCTGCTTTTACAGTCTTGTGCCCTCAGAATTTTCATTGGCATACGCTGATCATCCATCCGTTCTAAGTGACCTAACCATTATATTGAGCCTTTATGAATCTTACAATGTCTACGTGATTCAATATCTCATCTATCTCCTGGTTCTTTCTGATTCTTCATTCGTCATCTTCTATGACCGGGCCATAAACACGTCTTACGTCCTTGTTTTCAAACTTTTTTTATTGTTTCTTGTTATTTTTTATCAGCGTCCATGTCTGGCCTCTATAAGTAACAATGTGTCTGAAAAGTATCTTATATTTTTTCTTTTTTGTGTTCCGACTAAAGATTGTCAAGTCAAATTAACATTTTTAATTTAATTTAAATATAAATAATTCATTTTTAATTACAGTTGTTGATATGTGTTTGAATGTAATAAAAAATGTAATGTTTGACGATCTGTTATGCGGGATATATTGTGTCTGGTGATGGAACGATCGTTTCGAAATGCGTCACATAGCTACTAGAAGTCACAAAACAAAAGTGAAATAAGGTAATATAACAATTAAAATTATTTTTAATTTTATTAGAGATCAACCGCCGAAATGGTCGTTTCTCGTATAATCTTTTCTAATTCTAGTTCACGCTCTGGTCTAAAGGGTGCAAGGTAGAGTGATTAGTTGAAGCAAACTGAACGTGATGATGGAGAATAAGAAATAATCAAGAGATAGATGAGCTATTGAATCATGAGGCCATTGTAAGGTTCAACGAAACATAAAATTCAACAGGAGATAAGGCCTTAACGAATACAATGACTAGGGTACATAGAGCGACTGGATGATCAGCGTGTGCCAAAGAAACTCTTGAGGACGAAAATCTATAAAAGCAGAAAGACGGGCCGACCTAGGATTAGATGGTTTGATGATGTGCTAGAAGTTCTCATAAGAATGGATGTGAGGGATTACACTGAGATGACAATGGACAGGAGAAATTGGTCTTGGAAGCCAGGGCTCACGTTGAGTTGTAGTGCTGAAGAAGAAGAAGAAGAAAGTGAACTTAGTAATCCGTCTTCGCTGAGATATCGTTTATGGACATGATGACATATTATGTATTAGCAGAGGGACAATTTTGCAATGTTCTGATTTGTTTTGATGATTGACAACGAAAAACAAGTAGTTTTTTTTACTACTATGAGAAAATTTTTATAGTAAATTTAAAAATGTTTCTGATATCATAAATAACCACATTCAATCGTCATGACACTTTGGCTTCTTTGCTCTTCAGTTGCTAATCCAGTTATGCAGTTGTCTTAGGCAGGCAGTTACCAATCCAGTTACTGGAGTGTATAATTCATTGCTTGCTGCTTTCTGGTGGTACTGTTCCCTGTCGTGGCATCACAGGGTATTGCTGGGTATTGATATTTAATATTGTTACGACGGTCTACTGATCGTCGTATGGTACAGTGGAAAACAAAATACAAGACACCAATTAAGTCACTAATCACCAGCTTTAATTATCACAAGTAAACAGTTTGTAATCAACAAGATAGTCTCTTACAACAAATCAAATAGAAATTGTTCACACGCGATAATAATGTCAATTAATAGAGTCTCGCACAATTATAAAACACATAACGCTTCGCCACAATACTTGGAATCGCACTGCGTCACTTAAACTGACTTGACCGTCGCCGAATGCCTATATTTATACCCCGCTGATATTCCAGAACAATCTGTCACTTTGGATGACTTGCTATACAAACAGGCGCTCTCGAGAATCCACTAGAAACAGTGTCCTTGAACACACTGCGCTGACCGGTACGGTCTGGAATAGACTAGATAGTTGACGCGTAATTGTCTTTCATCGCAAAGTAGCAGCAATATGTACGGACACATACACATTACAGCTGGAATAGCCGAGATACTTGTAGAACGTTCCGTATTACGTAACAGTTTTCCCGCATTACGTAACACTATATTCCGGCATCATCAGTACTATAGATTCATTAAAATGTTGCTGCGGCAATTACGTAACGCTCTCGAGACGTCGGCAGCCGCAGTTACGTAAACATTCTACACGTTTCTCGGCTAGCTGAGCAGATGCAGTGTCACTCTCAAGGCTGTGCACTCAAGTATTTTCCAAGCACTCTTCACTACGCAACTTATGGCGGCACGCCACCAAAAGAATTGAAAATTATTCTGGAACTTCTGCAGGATATATATAAGGGTCTACGGCCGGTTTAGAAGTTAATTACACCTGGCGGTATTGTAGTGTTCGGATCAAGTGATTGTTACGGACTTGTAGAAAGTGGATATTGTGTTATCGTTAGTGCGGAACTCTAATAGTTGACACTATTATTGCGTATCGGCAAATTTAACTTGAATTTTTGTATTAGAGTACCTTGGTGATTTCACATTGTTGTTTGTGATTAATTAAAGCTGATAATTAGTGATTTAATTGTTGTCTGTATTTTGTTTCCACTGAACAATACGACGACTCGTGAGACCGTTGTAACATATATTATTTCCGTTTTCGATAATTGATTTAAAATTTTCTAAAAACGTGTTCTTCAAAATTTTTTAAAACTCACATGGCCTCAAAACTGTTAGATGGATAGATGACTATAGGGAATATCAGAACTTAAGTCAGCCAGTAAGAAACTATGAAAGTTATAGTTAACAGCAAGTATCGTCATCGTCACCACCATCATCATCGTCGTCACCACTACCGACAGTAGCACTGTCAGGCGTCATCATTATTATTATCGTCGTAGTTGTTATCATCGTCATTATTTGTATGCTCTGTCTCTTTAAATTTTGAGCAAGCTTGTCTACAGCTTTCTGCCCATTGAATGCTCTCGACCGGAATCGTGTATTCTTCACATCACTGCTGTTAACTAGGTTTTTATTCTGATTTGAATGGTTCCTTCAATTCGCCAGTCTGTCTATGTATTTCTTAATTCTATATACCGCCTTGTCTACTGTAGCTTTGCTACTTGTTTCTCGCATATATCGGTTATTCTTAGTGTAGTCCTTTCCACTCATACTTCTGTGAGTCCTTAAGCGGGTACGCAATTCTTTCTTAATAATTCAGGCGTCCAATGTTTATCTAAAGAATGAAGTAAGGAATTTTTATTCATTGATAAAGTAAGGAATGATGAAGTTTTAAGAAGAATAGAGGAAGAGAGAAGAATTCGGAAGGTAATAGAAAATAGGAAAAGGAATTGATTAGGTCATTGTTTAAGAAAAGACTGCATGCTTACAACTGCCATTGAGGGTGTTATAGAATGA